>JABCMI010000013.1:1122500-3522500 GCA_026261945.1 Hirschfeldia incana | reverse complement strand
CGCCCGTGCTGCCTCTAGGCGCCGGGCGCCTAGCGCCCGTGCTTGCCTCTAGGCGCCGGGCGCCTAGGCGCCCGTGCTTGCCTCTAGGCGCCGGGCGCCTAGCGCCCGTGCTTGACTCTAGGCGCCGGGCGCCTAGCGCCCGTGCTGCCTCTAGGCGCCGGGCGTCTAGCGCCCGTGCTGCCTCTAGTCCTCGAGCGACAATCTTCCGTGCACGAGTTCTAGGCCCCGACCGTCAGTAATCTGCGCCTTGAGTCCTTCCCAAGTCCTCGCGGAATGGATCATCAAGATTCCGCATACAAAGCTCCCGTTCTTACTCTGAATTAAAAACCGTCGATAACACTTCGGAAACTCGTAAGATATCAATGGAAAGAGAGATCTTAAATCATTCATACGAAACGATGATGGTTATCTAAGACACCACACATCTCAACTCTACGAAGGATTGGAGATCTTCCGAAGAAATCGTAAAAAACAGCGGAAGTCCTCGAAACGGCCCGAAAGGGACCAAACGCGATCGGACAACCCATTTACGATTATCTGAGATAGGTACGGCGATTTACGCAACAAAATAAATCCTAAATTTCCGGAAGGATAAATGTCAAGTTTCCCGAAGATAAACATGAAGGTCGACGAAAATGGAAAAAGCCCGCCTTGCGGCCCAGGAGGAGAATAGACCGTCATAGGAAGGAGTATATAAAGGATGCTTAGGGAGACAAAGAGGGGCAGAGCGAAAATCACCAAGAGAGAGACCAGATCCGAAATCTAGGGTTTTAGAGAAATTCCTGCTAGCTTAGGGAACTTAGGACTTAGGAGGCTAGGCTAGCGGAGCAAGACTTAGAACGTCTTGTCTCCTATATTTCCGTTGTTTCCTCTTCAGCGTATCTCTACTTCCTATTTTTCGGAAGAATATTGTATTCATCTTATCATCAGTTCAATAAACGCCTTAGCGCGACTTTTCCGCATTGTTATCTTTTTATCAATTTCGTTTGGTTGTCGCAGAGAATCCGAGCCTTCAGGGAAAACTAGGTTTACTTGGTTTTCCTCCGATAAAACTTAACTAAAATCGACAGTGCGAATTTCGGTTCCCACAGCATTTATTCTCAACTTAGCTTGTTTTAACTTTGTCGTGCGTGGCCCAGCAGATAGTCGGGATCCTCGGGGAAAACTAGGTCAACTTAGTTTTCCTACGTTTAAACTTAACTAAAATCGGCAATGCGAATTTCGGTTCCCACAGTTTCGCGCTAGAAGGAGGGGGATACACGGAATTATCTTTCTCGCAACTACGCACGCCCAGTTAAGTATGTCTGCTAACGCAGAAAAAGACAAGCAAACGCACGACGGACCAGCCGCCGATGCCAACGCTGAGAAGACTCCCGCCGGAAACGTATCGACGGTCACTGCCGAGGCAAACACCGCGATGCTGGACCAGGTGAAGGAACTGTTCGCCACCGCCCAGAAACGGTCGGAAGAACAAGAGAAACTAGTGGCTTCACTCGCTAAACAGGTCAGTACCTTAACAGTGAAAAGCAAACTCCCGCGCGGATCCACCAAGGTTAGGCGTGTCAGGAGGCTCGACTTCGGAACTTCCAGAGACAAAGAAAAAGATGCCCCGAGAGAATCCCCGGAACTCATCCCTGACGATACCACTCTGGCGGGGCAGAAGAAAACGACGGATAACCTTCCACCTCTCGCGAGGGAAAACGAAGGAGTCGACGACGAAAGAATCAACCTGGATATCAACGATCAATCGGATCCGTCCGACGAAGACGCCGACGTCCACCACAGAAGGACCCGAAGTCAGTCAGCTCGACTGGCGGTAGCCTTCGAAAAACCGATGACAGAAGAGGAAGAAGACCTCTACTGGTCAGAGCAAGAGAGGCTGGCCGAAGACCAGACTCGGGCCTATCGCAGCCAACGTAGACAAAGGAGCGCGAACGGCGCCAATGAGATCCACGATTTACGCGAATACATCGCGAAGACTGCAGCCGAGGTGAAGGCGGTAAAATCGCAGATTCACCACGCAACCAGCACTGCTCCCGAGATCGACCTGCTCCTCGAAGAATCGAGGAAGACTCCGTTCACCTCTCGAATCACAGACGCACGAGTCTCAGATCCCGGGAAAATAAAGCTTCCCACCTACGACGGAACCACAGACCCGAAGGCGCATCTGCAATCCTTTCAGATTGCAATGGCTAGGTCTAAACTTCCGGAGCGGGAAAAAGACGTCGGCTGCTGTCTCCTGTTCGTCGAGAACCTCAGAGGTGCTGCGCTCGAGTGGTTCTCGCACTTGAAAAGAAACTCCATCAGAAGTTTCCGCCAGCTGGCTTCAGCCTTTCTGAAGCAATTTTCCATGTTCATGGACAGGGAAACTTCCGACGTAGACCTTTGGAGCCTGATTCAAAAGGAAGACGAGCCGCTCCGCGACTACATAAGGAGGTTCAAACTCGTAATGTCCAGGGTAACGGGCCTCAGCGACAGAGTCGCCATCGACGCCCTGAGAAAAAACTTCTGGTACAAATCGAAATTCCGAAAGTGGATTTCTCTGGAGAGGCCACACACCATCCAGGACACTCTCCACAAGGCGACTGATTTCATCATCATGGAAGAAGAGATGAAAGTCCTGGCGCAAAAGCACGGACCGCAGAAAGCGTCCGGCAAGAAGAAAACCTCACGTAACGACAAGTACGTCCATCACGAGGGGGAAGACGTCCAAGGCGAACATAACTACGCCGTCAATTCCGAACAAGGGAGGACCGCCGAAAACACTTGGACGCGGAACTCTTACAAGGACAACTCCAGCTGCGAGTTCCATCAAACGAGAGGTCACTCAACCGCCAATTGTAAAGTCCTCGGCGCTAGACTCATTACAAAGCTGCTTGCCGGCGAGCTAGCAACGGTCAGGAGCGTGAAAGACCTGCTCCTAGATTTTGACCGTCCGCCGAAGACCGACAGAGCCAATCCCGAGAATAACGCTCCCGGCACTCAATCGGGGGAAAAACGCGGACGAAGACAAGACGGCGAAGGAAACAACAACAATCGCCAGAGGATCAACATGATCATCGGAGGATCGCACTTCTACCAGGACTCCATTTCGTCAATTAAAGCCTACGGACGGAAGGCCGAAACAAGTCCCGGATGGTGCCCAGAAGAAGACGTTCCCAATCACACGATCGTCTTCGAGGAACAGGACACAGCCGGACTCGATAAACCTCACTACGATCCTCTGGTCATCGACTTGGTGATTCAAGATCTCGAAGTCGGCCGCATCCTCATCGACACAGGAAGCACGGTCAACATCATGTTCCGCGATACTCTCCAGAGGATTGAACATACCCCTCGGAGAAGTCATCCCAGAACCAAGACCGTTGACTGGATTCTCGGGCGTCACATCCATGACCCTCGGAAATATCAGGCTCCCAGTCATGGCAAAAGAAGTCACGAAGATCGTCGAGTTCGCAGTAGTGGATAACCCGGCCATCTATAACGCCATAATGGGGACTCCTTGGATAAACGCCATGAAGGCAGTCCCGTCCACTTACCATCTCAGCGTCAAGTTTCCAACACCAACTGGAACGGCGGTAATCTGGGGAAGCCAAAAACAGTCGCTACTCAGCTTCCTGGCTGAACATAAATTGCGCAGCAATCGGAAGGCCCCAGTGGCTAACCCAAAGCGAACTAAGAAGCATCCGAGTATCTCCGAGAACTCGGCAAAGGACGACTCGGACTCGTCCAAAAAGGCCACGACTCAGGATGATAAGAAAATCCTCGAGCCCATCGCCGACGGAACGGATGACCCAACTCCCAACGCGGCCACCGACATAGATAAGACAGCCGAGGCGCCGGAAATCGTGGAGTAATAGCATCCGCGATATAAACAGAACTACGAGATGGCTTGATCCTCGCAAGAGGTATGTAGGCAGCTCGTCGAAACCCGACGAGTTAGCTATCCCCCTCACCAAAAAGGGGGGGGAGATGGGAACGAATACTCTTGTACTCCCGCAAAAATATTTTTTACATGTACTCTACATTCTCGAAACTTTTTATAAAGTCTTAAATTCGAACGCTTATCCAACGCACAAACATTACGGAAAACGAAAATCATATCTTTAAGGAACGCGAGACGTCGCAAGTTCCCCACCAGTTTCGATTCTCTATTCTCCTCCAAAAAACTTTATCAAACAGTCTTTCCGCGACTCTAAAATCCCTTTCCGTCGATTGGCCCCGACAGAAAAACATAGAAATGTTTCACTCAATCTAATTCGTAGTCTGGCTTCCAACGAAGTCCTCTTGCATCCGACAAGGATATCATAGCGCGCTATACAAGAAACCCAAATTTTGGTTAGCTCTTCGTAAAGGAAATAGCTCGACTCGTACCAAAACGAATCGTATAAGCCGATAAACATTTCGCGAATTCTAAAACGGTACGAGTCAGGTCGAAATCGCGAACAAGCAAAACAAAAAGCCGATTTGTCATCGCATAGCTTTAGTCCGAAACTAGACCTAGGTCTTGCCCTAAACCCAGCCTTGCTGGTATCTAAAACATCTCATAGGCATAAGTATCCAGAATACGAGATTCCAAAATTTGCCTCTTATCGCTTACAAACCTAACGTTCGCTACAAAGTAACCTACAGGTTAAGCGACCCAAAAAAAGAGCTTGAATACGAAGTGACTACGCGTATTCAAACCCTCTACACTTGACGAAAGTATAAATCAAAACGCAGACTTCATAAAAGCATTCATAGCAGGGATTCAAAGGCCACCAACGACCAATCCCGAGAAAACAAAAAGTCACGCGACCTCCTAAGGGTCGCAACACATACAAACAGCCCCACTTGGCTTATCACAAATTATAATCAAATGCAAGACAATCGGTTAAAGATATTCCATACGAGGAGTTGGGCTAGTCGACCTCTTCACCCTCCTCGCCTGCGTTCGCATCCGCACCCGCATCCGCTGTATCTTCCGAGACTTGAATAGGGTTCCACAACTCTCGAATTCTCCCCTCGATCGGAGGAACAGAGGATTCGGCGTTAGCGCAAATTATCATCGAGCCATCCATCGCGGCGAGTTCGCTGGAAAGTGAGAAACCCTCACGCTGCATCTTGTGAAGAGTACCGACCGAACCACGACACTCGCGAAAATCGCCTACAAAGTCCTGAGCCTCTTTGTACGCCTCGAATTCGGTAGAAAAGATTTCTGCCCTTCGGTTCAATTCGCAAGCAGCTCTTCTCCGCCCTCTCCTTTCTGCATGGACGAGGGCTCGAGCCTGGGCCTCGGCTTGCCGGCGGTCCTGCTCCTCCACCTCCAGCCGATACTTGGCAAACTCCCTTTCAGTCTCCTCCGCTTTGAAGTGGGCCAATCAAGCAGTGCGGAAACTTCCATCGATCGATGCGTTCCATACTCTCACGGCCTGCAAAGAAGTCAAGGTCAAAAAAAAAGAGAAGAGGGATTTGCTCAAGTTTCAGAAACAAACCTCGTTGACCAAACGAGCACCCTCTGCGGTCACCTTATCCCTCTCCTCGTTGTCCAAAGACTCGTCACGGGTAAATGCCGGAGGGAGCTCATCAAAGAAGTCACTTGGGGGAGGGTTCGGACCGGGAGCACCCCCGTTTTCTACGACAAAGTCAGGATTGTTGGGGTCAAAATCGGTCAAGACGAAATCGATATCCGAAAAGTTCGGGCAAAATACGAAAGACGTTAGAGAAGCTTTAAGAGGATAAGTTTCATTCTAGAAAAATCGGGAAAATGTTAAGTCATTCCGAAATCAATGATTAGAAACATTCTCTACACGATAAAAATCTCCGGAAAGTTAAAAGAACGCAAAAAACTCGCACGAGCCGGAAGAAAAGAGCGACGACCCTGGGCTGCCTCTAGGCGCCGGGCGCCTAGCGCCATGCTGCCTCAAGGCGCCGGGCGCCTAGCGCCCGTGCTGCCTCTAGGCGCCGGGCGCCTAGCGCCATGCTAGCTCGAGTTATCGGACGGCTAGTCTTCGTGCGTAAGTTCCAAGTTCTTAAACCGCCAGAAATCAAAGTTTTGCGACTTTCTGAAATCCCGCAAACCAAACTCCCTTTCTTTCTCCTAGCCTTCGGAAAACCCGTAAGACGTCAACGGATGGGAGTAGAAAGCGGCAATGGTTATCTAAAAACACCATTTGCCGCATAAAAGAGCCGAAGATCTTCCGAAAGATCCAATGTCCGAGTAGGAGCGTTCTCTCAAGGAAATCGTAAAAATAACGGAAATCCGAGATACGGCCCAACGGGGACCAAACATGATCGGATAACCATTTTACGATTTTCTAAAAAGATAGATACGACAGTTTGTGATTATCTTCCTAAACAGGATAAATGTCAAACTTCCAAAAGATAAACATCAAGTTTCCAAAAAGATAAATGTCAAGTTTCCCGATAAACATGAATGCCGACGAAAATGGAAAAAGCCCAGCTCGCGCCGGCCCGTCAGGAATAGACCGTCATATGGGAGTATATAAGCAAGTCTAGGAGCAGAGGAAGGGGGATCCAAAAAATCACAAGAAAAACTACTCTTAGAGCAATTTAGAACTTAGGCGTTTATTTCCTTTTTAGCGAGCTGCGACTCAATTAGGTTAGATCTAGGGTTTTGAGACTAGCGACGATCGACAGCTCTTACGGCCGCGATCTCGACCTATTGTTCCAACGCTCTCCGCGAATTCGGAAATAAAATTCTTTCTTTTTGCTCTCTTTACTTTACGCATTTATTTTCAACTTAGCATGTTTTAACTTTGTCGTACGTGGCCCAGCAGATAGCCGGGATCCTCGGGGAAAACTAAGTCAACTTAGTTTTCCTACGTTTTTACTTAGCAATATTTGACGGTGCGAATTTCGGTTCCCATAGTTTGGCGCTAGAAGGAGGGGGATACACGGAATTATCTTTCTCGCAACTACGCACGCCCAGTTAAACATGTCTGCTAACGCGGAAAAAGACAAGCAAACGCACGACGGACCAGCCGCCGATGCCAACGCTGAGAAGACTCCCGCTGGAAACGTATCGACGGTCACCGCCGAGGCAAACACCGCGATGCTGGACCAGGTAAAGGAACTGTTCGCCACCGCCCAGAAACGGTCGGAAGAACAAGAGAAGCTAATGGCTTCGCTCGCTAAACAGGTCAGCACCTTAACAGCGAAAAGCAAACTCCCGCGCGGATCCACCAAGGTGAGGCGTGTCAGGAGACTTGACTTCGGAACTTCCGGAGACAAAGAAAAAGACGCCCCGAGAGAATCCCCGGAACTCATCCCTGACGATACCACTCCGGCGGGGCAGAAGAAAACAACGGATAACCTTCCACCTCCCGCGAGGGAAAACGAAAGAGTCGACGTCGAAAGAATCAATCTGGATATCAGCGACCAATCGGATCCGTCCGACGAAGACGCCGACGTCCACCATAGAAGGACCCGAAGTCAGTCGGCTCGACTGGCGGCAGCCTTCGAAAAACCAATGACGGAAGAAGAGGAAGATCTCTATTGGTCAGAGCAAGAGAGGCTAGCCGAAGACCAGACTCGGGCCTATCGCAGCCAGCGCAGACAAAGAAGCGCAAACGGCGCCAATGAGATCCACGATTTACGTGAATACATCGCGAAGACTGCAGCCGAGGTGAAAGCGGTAAAATCGCAGATTCACCATGCAACCAACACCGCTCCCGAGATCGACCTGCTCCTCGAAGAATCGAGGAAGACTCCGTTCACGTCTCGAATCACAGACGCACGAGTCTCGGATCCCGGGAAAATAAAGCTTCCCACCTACGACGGAACCACGGACCCGAAGGCACATCTGCAATCCTTTCAGATTGCAATGGCTAGGTCTAAACTTCCGGAGCGGGAAAAAGACGTCGGCTGCTGTCTCCTGTTCGTCGAGAACCTCAGAGGTGCTGCGCTCGAGTGGTTCTCGCGCTTGAAAAGAAACTCCATCGGAAGTTTTCGCCAGCTAGCTTCAGCCTTTCTGAAGCAGTTTTCCATGTTCATGGACAGGGAAACTTCCGACGTAGACCTTTGGAGCCTCATTCAAAAGGAAGACGAGCCGCTCCGCGACTACATAAAGAGGTTCAAACTCGTAATGTCCAGGGTAACAGGCCTCAGCGATAGAGTCGCCATCGACGCCCTGAGAAAAAACCTCTGGTACAAGTCGAAATTCCGAAAGTGGATTTCTCTGGAGAGACCGCGCACCATCCAGGACACTCTCCACAAGGCGACGGATTTCATCATCATGGAAGAAGAGATGAAAGTCCTGGCGCAAAAGCACGGACCGCAGAAAGCGTCCGGCAAGAAGAAAACCTCACGTAACGACAAGTACGTCCATCACGAGGGGGAAGACGTCCAAGGCGAGCATAACTATGCCGTCAACTCCGAGCAAGGGAGAACCGCCGGAAACACTTGGACGCGGAACTCGTACAAGGACAACTCCAGCTGCGAGTTCCACCAGACGAGAGGTCACTCTACCGCCAATTGCAAAGTTCTCGGCGCTAGACTCATTACAAAGCTGCTCGCCGGCGAGCTAGCAACGGTCAAGAGCGTGAAAGACCTGCTCTTAGATTCTGACCGTCCGCCGAAGACCGACGTAGCCAATCCCGAGAATAACGCTCCTGGAACTCAATCGGGTGAAAAACGCGGACGAAGGCAAGATGGCGAAGGAAACAACAACAATCTCCAGAGGATCAACATGATCATCAGAGGATCGCACTTCTACCAAGATTCTGTTTCGTCGATCAAAGCCTACGGACGGAAGGCCGAAACAAGTCCTGGATGGTGCCCAGAAGACGACGTTCCCAATCACGCGATCGTCTTCAAGGAACAGGACACGGCCGGACTCGATAAGCCCCACTACGATCCTCTGGTCATCGACTTGGTGATTCAAGATCTCGAAGTCGGCTGCATCCTCATCGACACAGGAAGCACGGTCAACATCATGTTCCGTGATACTCTCCAAAGGATGAACATACCCCTCGGAGAAGTCATCCCAGAACCAAGACCATTGACTGGATTCTCGGGCGTCACATCCATGACCCTCAGAAAGATCAGGCTCCCAGTCATGGCGAAAGAAGTAACAAAGATCGTCGAGTTCGTGGTAGTGGATAACCCGGCCATCTACAACGCCATAATGGGGACTCCTTGGATAAACGCCATGAAGGCAGTCCCATCCACTTACCATCTCAGCGTCAAGTTTCCTACACCAACTGGAACTGCGGTCATCTGGGGAAGCCAAAAACAGTCGTGACTCTGCTTCCTGGCTGAACATAAATTGCGCAGCAATCGGAACGCCCCAGCGGCTAACCCAAAGCGAACTAAGAAGCATCCGAGTATCTCCGAGAACTCGACAAAGGACGACTCGGATTCGTCCAAAAAGGCCACGACGCAGGATGATAAGCAAATCCTCGAGTCCATCGCCGACGGAACGGACGACCCAACTCCCAACACGGCCACCGACTTAGCTAAAACAGTCGAGACGCCGGAAATCGTGGAGTAATAGCATCCGCGATATAAACAGAACTACAAGATGGCTTCATCCTCGCAAGAGGTACGTAGGCAGCTCGTCGAAACCCGACGAGTTCAGCTATCCCCCTCACCAAAAAGGGGGGGGGGGAGATGGGAACGAATACTCTTCTACTCCCGCAAAAACATTCTTTACATGTATTCTACATTCTTGAAACCTTTTGTAAAGTCTTGAATTCGAGCGCTTATCCAAGGCACAAACATTACGGAAAACGAAAATCGTATCTTTAAGGAACGCGAGACGTCGCAAGTTCCTGACCAGTTTCGATTCTCTATTCTCCTCCAAAAAACTCTATCAAACAGTCTTTCCGCGACTCTAAAAATTCCCTTTCCGTCGATTGGCCCCGACGGAAAAAATAGAAACGTTTCATTCAAATCAAATTCGTAGTCCGGCTTCCAACGAAGTCCTTTTGCATCCGACAAGGATATCATAGCGCGCTATACAAGAAATCCAAATTTTGGTTAGCTCTTCGTAAAGGAAGTAGCTCGACTCGTACCCAAACGAATCATATAAGCCGATAAGCACTTCGCGGATTCTAAAACGGTACGAGTCAGGTCGAAATCGCAAACAAGCAAAACGAAAAGCCGATTTGTCATCGCATAGCTTTAGTCCAAAACTAGACCTAGGTCTTGCCCTAAACCCAGCCTTGCTGGTATCTAAAACATCTAATAGGCATAAGTATCCAGCATACGAGATTCCAAAACTTGCCTCTTATCGCTTACAAACCTAACGTTCGCTACAAAGTAACTTGCAGGTTAAGCGACAAAAAAAAAGAGCTCGAATACGAAATGACTATGCGTATTCAAAGTCCTCTACACTTGGCGAAAGTATAAATCAAAACACATAAGTCAGAAAGGCATTCATAATAAGGATTCAAAGGCCACCAACGGCCAATCCCGAAAAACATAAAGTCACGCAACCTCCAAAGGGTCGCGACACATACAAACAGCCCCACTTGGCTTATCACAAATTATAATCAAATGCATAACAATCGGTTAAGGATATTCCATACGAGGAGTCGGGCTGGTCGACCTCTTCGCCCCCGTCACCTGCGTTCGCCTCTGCACCGGCATCCGCTGTATCCTCCGAGACTTGAATGGGATTCCACAACTCTCGAATTCTTCCCTCGATTGGAGGAACAGAGGATTCGGCGTTAGCACATACTCTCATCGAACCATCCATCGCGGCAAGTTTGCTGGAAAGCTAGAAATCCTCACGCTGCATCTTGTGAAGAGTACCGACTGAACCACGACACTCGCAAAAATCGCCTACAAAGTCCTGAGCCTCTTTGTACGCCTCAAATTCGGTAGAAAAGATTTCCGCCCTTCGGTTCAATTCGGCAGCAGCTCTTCTCCTCCCTCTCCTCTCTGCGCGGACGAGGGCTCGGGCCTGGGCCTCGGCTTGCCGGCGGTTTTACTCCTCAACTTCCAACCGATACTTGGCAAACTCCCTTTCGGTCTCCTCCGCTTTGAAGCGGGCCAATCAAGCAGTGCGGAAACTTCCGTCGATTGACGCGTTCCATACTCTCACGGCCTGCAAAGAAGTCAAGGTCAAATAAAAGGACAGGAAGAATTTGCTCAAGTTTTGGAAACAAACCTCGTTAACCAAACGAGCGCCCTCCGCGGTCACCTTATCCCTCTCCTCGTTGCCCAAAGACTCGTCACAGGTAAATGCCGGAGGAAGCTCATCAAAGAAGTCATTCGGGGGAGGGTTCGAACCAGGAGCACCCCCGTTTTCTGCGACAAAGTCAGGGTCGTACCTCGACGGCTCGTTGTTTCCCGACGAGGCCTCGAAAGCAATCCCTTTGCCCTTCGATGATTTCCCCCTCAGCCTCGGAGGAGCAAACACGAAGGATCCATCATTGATGATAGGTCGCGTGCCGCCTCGCGATCGGTGAAGCGCGACCGCCTTTCGAATCCGGTCAAGATCGAAAGAATTCCAGGAACGGGCCCTTGACCTGAATATGTCTCTCTTGACGGAAAGGTCGGAAGGGACATGCGTGAGACACCTGTTTTCTGAACAATAAAAAAATGCGTATGTGCGTTCAGAGTTCGCCTTACGGATTCTAAAAAAAACAGGATTACGATAATCTTACCACGTCGGTACAACCACTCCGTCGGGAATAGATGAAGAAAGCCTTCCTCGACAGACTCTCCATCTATCCTCACAAAAAAGAAACGATCGACGAAATCCTTAGCATGCGAGGTAAGTCCACGAATTACCGAATGACCGGTCCTCGATTTCATGGCAAATATTCCATTGGTGCTCACGCTCTTGGAAAGCCACAGCCCTTCAAAGTCCGAAGGGCTAAGATCCATTCCTAACTCGTAGCTCAGAATCACAACGCCAAGCCAGCTTTCTAAAGCCGGCACGTTCAACTGGCTGATTGAAATTACGAAACGGTCGAGAGCTTGGACAATGACCCCAGGGATCGGGAACCATAATCGACACTGCATCAGGAATGCCTCGTAACAAGTAAAGTAACCCTCCGGAGGGCGCTCTGGACTCTCATCCCCAAGGGGAATGCGAAACACGACTTTCTCCGGAACGTTATAAAACTTTCGAAGAATTCCAAGATACTCGGGGGAAACTTCGCTCGGAGAATCAGCTTCCACACGCGCCTTCACGGGTCGCCGGGGAATCAGAATCACAGGAAGAGGAGGATCAGAACCGAAGACGGCGTCACAGTACGCATTCCTCTCAATCTCTGAAACCTCGGGCTTCGGAACTTCCTCCTCGGCGTGGAAACTGTCTGAAGGAGAGCGAGACTGTCTCCTCGAGGATTTTGAGTTTGAAGTCATTCTTTTCTTAAAACTAGAGAGAGAATCTTTAAGGGAGAGATTGACTTAGGATTCTTGGGTGAAATAAGAATGGTAAAGGATTCACAAGTCTTTATAGGCATGAATTTTACTATTTACCCCGACCTTCGGCACGATTTCGTCTCCATACTTTCCTCACAAACCATACCGCAAGCTAGGACCTACGACCGCTACGGCTCCTAGCTAGTTGGGGGGCTAACTGTTGGGGTCAAAATCGGTCAAGACGAAATCGATATCCGAAAAGTTCGGGCAAAATACGAAAGACGTTAGAGAAGCTTTAAGAGGATAAGTTTCATTCTAGAAAACTCGGGAAAATGTTAAGTCATTCTGAAATCAATGATTAGAAGCATTCTCTACACGATAAAAATCTCCGGAAAGTTAAAAGAACGCAAAAAACTCGCACGAGCCGGAAGAAAAGAGCGACGACCCTGTGCTGCCTCTAGGCGCCGGGCGCCTAGCGCCCGTGCTGCCTCTAGGCGCCGGGCGCCTAGCGCCCGTGCTGCCTCTAGCGCCATGCTAGCTCGAGTTATCGGACGGCTAGTCTTCGTGCGTAAGTTCCAAGTTCTCAAACCGCAAGAAATCAAAGTTTTGCGACTTTCTGAAATCCCGCAAACCAAACTCCTTTTCTTTCTCCTAGCCTTCGGAAAACCCGTAAGACGTCAACGGATGGGAGAACTTTGTAGAAAGCGGCAATGGTTATCTAAAAACACCATTGGCCGCATAAAAGAGCCGAAGATCTTCCGAAAGATCCAATGTCCGAGTAGGAGCGTTCTCTCAAGGAAATCGTAAAAATAACGGAAATCCGAGATACGGCCCAACGGGGACCAAACATGATCGGATAACCATTTTACGATTTTCTAAAAAGATAGATACGACAGTTTGCGATTATCTTCCTAAACAAGATAAATGTCAAACTTCCAAAAGATAAACATCAAGTTTCCAAAAAGATAAATGTCAAGTTTCCCGATAAACATGAAGGCCGACGAAAATGGAAAAAGCCCAGCTCGCGCCGGCCCGTCAGGAATAGACCGTCATATGGGAGTAAATAAGCAAGTCTAGGAGCTGAGGAAGGGGGATTCAAAAAATCACAAGAAAAACTACTCTCAGAGCAATTTAGAACTTAGGCGTTTATTTCCTTTTTAGCGAGCTGCGACTCAATTAGGTTAGATCTAGGGTTTTGAGACTAGCGACGATCGACAGCTCTTACGGCTGCGATCTCGACCTATTGTTCCAACACTCTCCGCGAATTCGGAAATAAAATTCTTTCTTTTTGCACTCTTTACTTTACGCATTTATTTTCAACTTAGCATGTTTTAACTTTGTCGTGCGTGGCCCAGCAGATAGCCGGGATCCTCGGGGAAAACTAAGTCAACTTACTTTTCCTACGTTTTTACTTAGCAATATTTGACGGTGCGAATTTCGGTTCCCACAAGGATCGTACCTCGACGGCTCGTCGTTTCCCGACGAGGCCTCAAAAGCGATCCCTTTGCCCTTCGATGATTTCCCCCTCCGCCTCGGAAGAGCAAACACGAAGGATCCATCATTAATGATAGGTCGCGTGCCGCCTCGCGATCGGTGAAGCGCGACCGCCTTTCGAATCCGGTCAAGATCGAAAGAATTCTAAGAACAGGCCTTTGACCTAAATATGTCTCTCTTGATGGAAAGATCGGAAGGAACATGCGTGAGACACTTGTTCTCTGAACAATAAAAAAAATATATATGCGTTCAGAGCTCGCCTTTCTAATGCTAAAAACAAAAAAAATTGAAAAGAGAGAGTACGATAATCTTACCACGACGGTACAACCACTCCGTCGGGAATAGATGAAGAAAGCCTTCCTCGACAGACTCTCCATCTATCCTCACAAAAGAGAAACGATCGACGAAATCCTTAGCATGTGAGGTAAGTCCACAAATTACCGAAAAATCGGTCCTCGATTTCATGGCATTTATTCCATTGGTGCTCACGGTCTTGGAACTCCACAACCCTTCGAAGTCCGAAGGGCTAAGGTCCATTCCTAACTCGTAACTCAGAATCACAACGCCAAGCCATCTTTCTAAAGCCGGCACGTTCAACTGGCTGATTGCGATTCCGAAACGGTCGAGAGCCTGAACAATGACCCCAGGGATCGGGAACCATAATCGACATTGCGTCAGGAATGCCTCGTAACAAGTAAAGTAACCCTCCGGAGGGCGCTCTGAACTCTCATTCCCACGGGGAATGCGAAACACGACTCCCTTCGGAACCTCATAAAACTCTCGAAGAATTCCGAGATACTCGGGGGATACATCGCTCGGCGAATCAGTTTCCATACGCGGCCTCGTAGGTCGCCGGGGAATCGGAATCACGGGAAGAGGGGCATCAGAACCGAAGACGGCGTCACAATACGCGCTCCTGTCAATCTCTGAAACCTCGGGCTTCGGAACGTTCTCCTCGGCATGGAAACTATCCGAAGACGAGCGAGACTGTCTCCTCGAGGATTTTGATCTTGAAGTCATTCTTTTCTTAAAAGTAGAGAGAGAATTTGCAAGGGAGAGATTGACTTAAGATTCTTGGGTGAAATAAGAATGGTAAAGAATTCACAAGTCTTTATAGACAAGGATTTAACTATTTACCCCGACCTTCGACATGATTTCGTCTCCATACTTTCCTCACGAACCATACAGCAAGCTAGGACCTACGAACCCTACGGCTCCCAGCTAGCTGGGGGGCTAACTATTGGGGTCAAAATCGGTCAAGACGAAATAGATGTCCGAAAGTTTCGGACAAAACACGAAAGATGTTAGAGAAGCTTTAAGAGACTAAGTTTCAATCTAGAAAACTCGGGAAAATGTTAAGTCGTTTCGAAATCAACGACTAGAAACATTCTCTACACAATAAAAATCTCCGGAAAGTTAAAAGAACGCAAAAACTCGCACGAACCGAAAGAAACGAGCAACTGACCCCGTGCTGCCCGTAGGCGCCGGGCGCCTAGCGCCCGTGCTACCTCTAGGCACCGGGCGCCTAGCGCCCGTGCTGCCTCTAAGCGCCCGGGCTGCCTCTAGGAGCCGGGCGCCTAGCGCCCGCGCTGCCTCTAGGCGCCGGGCGCCTAGCGCCCGTGCTGCCTCTAGGCGCCGGGCGCCTAGCGTCATGCTGGTTCGAGTTGTCGGACGGCTAGTCTTCGTGCGTAAGTTCCAGGCTCTCAAACCGCCAGAAATCCGAGTTTTGCGACTTTCTAGAATCCCGCAAACCAAACTCCTTTTTCTACTCCTAGCCTTCGGAAAACCCTTAAGACATCGACGGATGGAAAAACTTCGTAGAAAACGGCGATGGTTATCTAAAAGCACCACTCGCCTCAGAAAAGAATCGAAGATCTTCCGAAAGATCCAATATCCGAGTAGGAGCGTTCTCTCAAAGAAATCGTAAAAAATAGCGGAAGTTCGAGATACGGCCCAAAGGGGACCAAACATGATCGGATAACCAATTTACGATTTTCTAAAAGATAGATACGACAGCTTGCAATTATCTTCGCGTAACAAGATAAATGTCAAACTTCTGAAAAGATAAATGTCAAACTTCCGAAAAGATAAATGTCAACTTTCCCGATAAATACGAAAGCCGACAAAAATGGAAAAAGCCTAGCTCGCGGCGGCCCATCAGGAATAGACCGTCATATGGGAGTATATAAGCAAGTCTAGGAGCAGAGGAAGGAGGATCCGAAAATCAGAAGGCAAACTACTCTCAGAGCAATTTAGAACTTAGGCGTTTATTTCCTTTTTAGCGAGCTGTGACTCAATTAGGTTAGATCTAGGGTTTTGAGACTAGCGACGATCGACAGCTCTTACGGCCGCGATCTCGACCTATTGTTCCAACGCTCTCCGCGAATTCAGAAATAAAATTCTTTCTTTTTGCTCTCTTTATTTTACGCATTTATTCTCAACTTAGCCCGTTTTAACTTTGTCGTGCGTGGCCCAGCAGATAGCCGGGATCCTCGGGGAAAACTAGGTCAACTTAGTTTTCCTACGTTTAAACTTAACTTAAATCGACAGTGCGAATTTCGGTTCCCACAACATTCGCCTCACCTTTTCATCGCCACGGCGACCTCAAGGAAACGGCCAGGCGGAGGCTGCTAACAAATCGATTTTAGCAAACCTCAAGAAACGCCTAAGAGCCCACAAGGAGCTCTGGTCAGAAAAATTACCCGAAGTACTATGGGCTTGCCGAACCACCCCACGAAAAGCTACAGAGGAAACTCCCTTCTCCTTAGCTTACGGGATGGAAGCTGTCGTCCCAGCAGAAACCACCGCGGGTAGCCTCCGCCGGGAGCTCTGCACCTCAACCCCGCAGCTAATAACCAGCTCCTAATGGACAGCGTCGACTTGATCGAGGAAAGAAGAGACCAAGCCATGCTTCGCATTCAAAATTCAGCAAGCAATGGCACGACACTACAATTCCAAAGTAAGGCCCCGACAGTTTGCTGTAGGGGACCTATTACTTAGAAAGGTGTTCGAAGGAACTAAAGAACCAGGAGCTGAAAAATTAGGAGACAACTGGGAAGGCCCCGACCGAATTATCCACATAGTACGACCCGGAGTCTACAAACTCCAGAAGGTAAGAACCGGGGTACCTGAAATCCGATCGTGGAATGCCACGAACCTCAAGAGATACTATCATTAGGTACCTAAATCCCCTGAACTACATTTGGCTTGATCCCTTGACTGGGTACGTAGGCAACTCCGTCACGAGTGCAGCCCCAACCTCTTCTCATCAATCTTCTCATCTAAGCAAAGGGGGCATGCGTTACCAAAAACGCATAGTCCAAAAGCAGTTGTTGTATGATCAATTCGAATCATGTTGATATACCATGATTTTGACCCACTTTTATTATGGTATTTATATGATTTTACTATATATATATCTATGTTTTGCAGTCTTTTAGGTATGTTTTCAGGTTCAAGGGCATTTTGGAGTAAAGTGACGTTTTAGGTGCCATTTGGAGCTTAAAGGAGAGTTTTCCCGAGATGACTTGAAGATCATACATCAAGGTCGATATCCAGAGATACATATCGATCGATACACATTCCGTGTAATCGATCGATAACGCATTTGAAGAAATGACGACGAGATACTCCATCGATCGATGTACGCTTAGTAACATCGATCTATATCGAGCGTGCAGAAGAAGGAAGAATATTCTCAATCGACTTGAAGCCCAAGATTTCCCAATATTACTATAATGCCCCTGACGAGTTTTTAACCTAATTGTACTCAGTATTTATACCTTTGCCTATGTGTTTTGGCAAAGTAAGCTTTAACAACATATCATTGTTCTAGTATTTTCCTAATGATCAATAAAGTATTCTTTTCATCTTAATTATGTTCTCATCAAAGGTTATAGGATTTTAAGTTTAGAAGAAATATACAAAGAGATTTGTTATCACGAGGAACTTGATTGTTTGGTCTTCTAAATGAATCTCTATTATTACCTTGATGCTATGAGTCACTCAGTCATGTCTGAGTAGATTTCTTTGTTAGATTTAGGGTTCAAATAGTTATGAGGGATTAGCCCCAACTATTGATTGTTGAGTTGTATACTCATTATCCTGATGAACCCTAATGCTTATTCTAGAGTAGCTAACTAGAATATGATCTTGGAAATGATTTAATCCATAAATCATTCTCCTGACATCATCTTGCATAAGCTAAGATCCTCTAGGGATAAGCGAGAGCCAGTCTATGATCTTGGTGAACATATATTAAATTCGATCTAGAGCTATATCGATCGATACTCAAAGAGAGTAATCGATCGACGACACACATATCGATCGATACAAGCTGTCAAACATCGATCGATATTGTCGGCGGACAGATCAATAGACGAGTCTAGTAACGACAGTTATTAGGCGGATCTAAAGAATCGAAGTTCTTTAGTATATGCAAGCAACTCATTAAAACATCTATAGCATTATAATCCTGAATTAACTGAATAGTAACCTTGAATCTAACTACTTTCTCTTAATACCTACAACTCTAAATCATTCTCTTGAGCAACTAGACATTGCTCACAACTGCAATTTACATTTAAACGATTTCAACCTCGCTTAGTCACTAAGGATTAGTATCTTTTGTGTTCCTTCGCTCCCGGTGAAATCGATCCATAAGTACTACAACTGAACCTCTTATTTGAGAAAGTAATTCAATCCTAGGGTAATTTGAGTGAGATCAAATTTGGCGCCGTTGCTGGGGAGCTAAGATCGCCATTAGATTTAATCTGATTAGGTCTAGGTTATTTAATTTCTGCCAATTCCCTTCTGACGCAAACAATAAAATTTCTTGTTTTTCAGGTACATGCCCAGCAATACCAGAAGCAACAAGAATCATCAACTTGTGTACTCAGAAGACCCCCACAGTTTGGAGCGTAGCATCCGCAAGAATTTACGTTCCACATCGATCGACATTAACCCTCCTTTGTCGACCGATACCCCAACATCGATCGACATCAACAACAGTTCGTCGACCGATACTTGTCTACCACAGTCGACTGAGACGCCTTCTTTGTCGACCGATACTCGCCGCACTTCATCGCTCGACAACCGACCGTCAAACGACACTCTTCATCCGACATCGTTCGATATAGATCACCTAACATCGATCGATACGACCCGACGAGTCATGGTAGCACCTATTATTCTCAGAACCAATGAGAATGGAGACCTGCGTGATCAAGATGGTCACCTGCGTAACGCAACAGGTCAAAAGTTGAATGCTCAAAAGAAAATCATTCATGAGCAAGACACTACGGACTTCATCCAACCTGCAGATGAAGCCAACAGAGCTAGAACCTTGGCTGACTACAACCATCCAGATCAGTTCTATACCAACCGATCAGCCATCCGCCCTCCTGCTATTCAGAGAGGAGATTTCGAGCTCGAGCCGCAGTACTACGGCCTCGTAGGACAGATACCCTTCTGTGGGTTATCTCATGAGCATCCTATGGATCATCTGGAAAGATACGAAGATATCATATTTTCCATCAAAGCTAACGGAGTCCCTGAAGACTATCTTTTCTGCAAGCTTTTCAAATACTCTCTATCAGGAGAAGCTTTGCAGTGGCTGCGACAACTACCACCAGGATCTCTCACTACCTGGAAAGACATAAAAAACGCATTCTTGCGTAACTTCTTTGATGAGTCACGTGCTGAGGACTGGAGAAGGAAGATTGCTACATTCACTCAGGAACCTGGAGAATCTTTCAAGGATACCTGGAACAGATTCAAGTCCTACCAGCGCGACTGCCCACATCATGGATTCAACAACGTGCAACTACTCTGCACCTTCTACTGAGGAATCGCTCTGAAGTATCAGATGGCTCTAGATACTGCTAATGAAGGAAATTTCAGCACAAGGATCCACAAGACGCTGTGGAGTTAATTGATAACTTAGCTTCAAGTAACAGCACGAAGAACACCGTCAAAGCAAAGTCTGGTTCATTCCTTGGGAAGGAACAGATTAATGAGTTCCAATCACAGCTGGATAATGCTCAGAGGCTACTTAACAAACAGATTTGCTCTGTTGAGGATGCAGAAACCGCAGAGGAACAAATAGACGAAGATGTTAACTGGATCAGTGGAGCTGGATTTCAGAGATCTGGAAACCAAGGAGGAAACAGAAACTTCTCAGGACAGAGAAGCAACTACAGTTCGCAAAAACCCTCCTACAACAGCAGCAATCCCAACAACACTAGGAGTTAGAAACTCATTCTACACCAATCCACCCCCACCCACCCAGGAAAGCAAACTAGAAGAAATGCTAGAAAGAATTCTAGAGACACAACAGAAGCTCCAGGTGGATTTCAATGGGAAGACTGACTCTGTCTACACTACTCTGAACTCAAAGCTTGATACTTTGAATACCTATGTGAAGAAAGTGGAGATTCAGGTAGTTCAGACAGGAGAAGCTATGAAGAAACAAGAGGCTTTGGCAAGAGCACCAGGAGAGCCTACTACTAACCACCACGTCAATGTTATCATAGATGATGATTTTTGGGAGGAAGTTACCCAGGATAAGCTACACAATTCGACAGATGAAGCCTCACCCGAAGCCGGATTTGCTTCATATCGATCGACATCATCAGCTCGACATCGATCGATATCGCCAAAAGCGAAGCGATCGATAAACTTTGACGAATATCGATCGGTAGACTTCGAGGCACCCTCCAATGAATGCAATTCGATCAAGATCATGTCACACGGAGCCTTTGCAGCCAAACACCAACAACCGCCCACCCGTATGGACGTCGACCGAACTTCAGACCCCATCGATCGATACAGAGACCTTTCCATCGACCGATTCAGAGATACTAGTATCGACCGACGCACCGCAGTCGCCATCGATCGATATACTATCCCTCACCGCCGAGTGCAACTACCAAAGATCGATGTAGCACGACTTAATGCACTCCGGGAGCAGTCTAAACTTTCCAAATCCCTTCCTACAGCCATATTGAAGAAACCCACGGACATCATTGAACCCATGGAACCAGAAAAGGAAAACCTAGGAAGAGTTTTACGAAAAAGGAAAGAGAAAATTGCCAAGCACCTTAAAAGGGGAGCTAACGAAGCAGAGATGAAAAACTTCAGAAAACGAGTTCTAAGGATCCCTGTAGAGAAACCCTTTGAAGAAGCCTACTTTTCACACAGATTGTGGATGTTCTTCAGAGAGACCAATGAGACAGAAGAAGACATCAAGAGGATGTTTCACCAAGTTCGCGATAGTTTGAAGAAGAGGATCACACTACCAAAGAGAAGCGATCCAGGGAAGTTCACAGTACCATGTTCCATCAGGGGCATTGAATTCCCTCGTGCCCTATGTGATACAGGTTCAGGAGTCAGCATCATACCTAAGATCATGGTAGACCACCTACATCTGAAGATAGAGCCTACTGATGAGACATTCATCTTTGTGGATTGTTCTCAACAGAACTCTAGAGGCATAATTCGAAATCTTAAGGTACAGATTGAAGATGCCATCATCCCTACAGACTTCCACGTCCTGGATGTCAAGCTAAACTTCAAAACATCCCTACTGCTTGGAAGAGCTTTCCTAGCCACTGTCGGAGCCGTTTGTGACCTAAAGTTCAACATGCTCTGCCTAACCCTAATAGATTCCACCACCCTCTATGATCCAGTCCAGGTCGTCAAGTTACCAAGGAAGGAGACCACAAACGTCGTAGCAGCATGCTTCTGTTCCCATGAGTACGATTCCATGGCTGAGTACGAAACTGATCCGGTCACATCGACCGATGAGAGTAACATCCCATCGCCCGATACCCGTACCATATCATCGACCGACGTAACCAACACCACATCGATCGATAGACAGCCCTTTTGGAGGAACAACGCTGAAACATTGGCTTCAACAGACAGACTTATTGTGGAGTTCCCAGATAGAGATTTCGAGCCAGCTACCTCAGAACCAGACGACTACATACCTTTAGAGGAGGAATATGATGAAGATTACGAGGAAGAACTAGCTACAGAGTACAGATTCATTCGTGAAGAAGAAGATGGACACACTTCCCACACCTTCAGATTCAACGCATCGACCGATAGAGGCCAGCCTTCATCGACCGATACGCCACCAAGAAGATCACTCAAACGACCCTATCAACCATCAAGCGATCCTATCGACTTTATATCCATTTACACACCATGTACGGATATAAGAGACGGAGACTACTCAATTGGAAGTTGGGCAAGCGACTATAATGAGAGTTTTGCAGTAGAAGCAATACCACTGCAGTATGCGATCCAGCCTGAGGAAGTCCCATCGACCGATACGTTTCAACAACAATCGATCGACAACCGTCAGCTCACATCGACCGATGCACCTGATACAGCATTGTCCGATACTGTGGGAACCGAAATTCGCACCGTCGATTTTAGTTGAGTTTAAAACGTAGGAAAACTAAGTTGACCTAGTTTTCCCCGAGGATCCCGGCTATCTGCTGGGCCACGCACGACAAAGTTAAAAGAAAGCTAAGTTGAAAGTAAATACGTAAATAAGAGAGCAAAAAGAAAGAATTTTATTTCCGAGATTCGCGGAGAGCGTTGGAACAATAGGTTAAGATCGCGGCCGTAAGAGCTGTCGATCGTCGCTAGTCTTGAAATCCTAGATCTAACCTAATTGAGTCGCAGCTCGCTAAAAAGGAAATAAAACCTAAGTTCTAAATTGCTCTGAGAGTAGTTTGCCTTGTGATTTTCGGATCCCCTTCCTTCTGCTCCTAGACTTGCTTATATACTCCCCATATGACGGTCTATTCCTGACGGGCCGGCGCGAGCTGGGCTTTTTCCATTTTTGTCGGCCTTCATGTTTATCGGGAAAGTTGACATTTATCTTTTCGGAAAATTGATGTTTATCTTTTTTGGAAGTTTGACATTTATCCTGTTTTGGGAGGATAATCGCAAACAATCGTATCTATCTTTTAGAAAATCGTAAAAATGGTTATCCGATCATGTTTGGTCTCCGTTGGGCCGTATCTCGGACTTTCGCTATTTTTACGATTTCCTCGAGAGAACGTTCCTACTTGGACATTGGGTTTTTCGGAAGATCTTCGATTCTTTTATGTGGCAAATGGTGTTCTTAGATAACCGTTGCCGCTTTCCACGAAGTTCTCCTATCAG
Source organism: Hirschfeldia incana (assembly GCA_026261945.1). Classification (NCBI taxonomy): domain Eukaryota; kingdom Viridiplantae; phylum Streptophyta; class Magnoliopsida; order Brassicales; family Brassicaceae; genus Hirschfeldia; species Hirschfeldia incana. The sequence continues at coordinate 3,499,502 of JABCMI010000013.1, read as the reverse complement.
TTGACGTCTTACGGGTTTTCCGAAGGCCAGGAGGAAGAAAAGGAGTTTGGTTTGCGGGATTTAAGAAAGTCGCAAAACTTCGATTTCTGGCGGTTTGAGGACTCGGAACTTACGCACGAAGATTAGCCGTCCGATAACTCGAACCAGCATGGCGCTAGGCGCCCGGCGCCTAGAGGCAACGCGGGCGCTAGGCGCCCGGCGCCTAGAGGCAAGCACGGGCGCTAGGCGCCCGGCGCCTAGAGGCACGCACGGGCGCTAGGCGCCCGGCGCCTAGAGGCAAGCACGGGCGCTAGGCGCCCGGCGCCTAGAGGCAGCACGGGCGCTAGGCGCCCGGCGCCTAGAGGCACGCACGGGCGCTAGGCGCCCGGCGCCTAGAGGCACGCACGGGCGCTAGGCGCCCGGCGCCTAGAGGCAGCACGGGCGCTAGGCGCCCGGCGCCTAGAGGCAAGCACGGGCGCTAGGCGCCCGGCGCCTAGAGGCACGCACGGGCGCTAGGCGCCCGGCGCCTAGAGGCAAGCACGGGCGCTAGGCGCCCGGCGCCTAGAGGCAAGCACGGGCGCTAGGCGCCCGGCGCCTAGAGGCACGCACGGGCGCTAGGCGCCCGGCGCCTAGAGGCAAGCACGGGCGCTAGGCGCCCGGCGCCTAGAGGCAAGCACGGGCGCTAGGCGCCCGGCGCCTAGAGGCAGCACGGGTGCTAGGCGCCCGGCGCCTAGAGACGATCCAGGATCGTCGCTCGTTTCTTCCGGCTCGTGCGAGTTTTTGCGTTCTTTTTACTTCCCGGAGATTTTATCGTGTAGAGAATGTTTCTAATCGTTGATCTCGGAATGTCTTAACATTTTCCCGAGTTTTCTAGAATGAAACTTATTCTCTTAATGCTTCTCTAACATCTTTCGTATTTTGTCCGACCTTTTCGGACATCGATTTCGTCTTGACCGATTTTGACCCCAACAGTTAGCCCTCCAGCTAGCTAGGAGCCGTAGCGGTCGTAGGTCCTAGCTTGCTGTATGGTTCGTGAGGAAAGTATGGAGACGAAATCGTGCCGAAGGTCGGGGTAAATAGTAAAATTTTATGCCTATAAAGGTTTGTGAATCCTTTACCATTCTTACTTCACCCAAGAATCCTAAGTCAATTTCTCCCTCAAAGATTCTCTCTCTATTTTCAAGAAAAGAATGACTTCAAGGTCAAAACCCTCGAGGAGACAATCTCGCTCTGCTTCAGGCAGTTTACACGCCGAGGAGGAAGCTCCGAAGCCCGAGGTTTCGGAGGTCGAGAGGAACGCGTACTGTGACGCTGTCTTTGGTTCCGATCCCCCTCTCCCTGTGATTCCGATTCCCCGGCGCCCTGTGAAGGCACGTGTGGAAGTTGACTCGCCGAGCGAGGTATCTCCCGAGTATCTTGAGATTCTTCGAAAGTTCTACAACGTTCCGGAGAAAGTCGTGTTTCGTATTCCCCTTGGAGACGAGAGTCCGGAGTGTCCTCCGGAGGGTTACTTTACTTGCTACGAAGCATTCCTGACGCAATGTCGATTATGGTTCCCGATCCCTGGGTCATCGTCCAAGCTCTTGACCGTTTCGGACTTTCGATCAGCCAGTTGAATGTGCCGGCTCTAGAGAGCTGGCTTGGCGTTTTGATTCTAAGTTACGAGTTAGGGATGGATCTTAGCCCTTCGGACTTTGAAGGGTTGTGGCTTTCCAAGAGCGTGAGAACCAATGGAATATTTGCCATGAAATCGAGGACTGGTCACTCGGTAATTTCCGGGCTTACTTCGCATGCTAAGGACTTCGTTAAACGTTTCTTTTTCGTGAGGATAGATGGAGAGTCTGCTGAGGAGAGCTTCCTTCATCTATTCCCGACGGAATGGTTGTACCGACGTGGTAAGATTATCGCAATTTTTTTTTTTTTTTTTTTTTAAGAACTCTAAAGGCGAAAACCCGAATGCATGTGCACGTTTTTCTTATTGTAGAGAACAGGTGTCTCACGCACATCCCTTCCGATCTTACTATCAAGAGAGACATATTCAGGGTGAGGGCCTGTTCCTGGGATTCTTTCGATCTTGATCGGATTCGGAAGGCGGTCGCGCTTCACCGATCGCGAGGCGGTACGCGACCTCTCATCAATGATGGATCCTTCGTGTTTGCTCCTTCGAGGCGGAGGGGGAAATCTTCGAAGGGCAAAGGGATCGCTTTCGAGGCCTCGTCGGAAAACAACGAGCCATCGAGATATGATCCCGACTTTGTCGCAGAGAGCGGGGGTGCTTCCGGTCCGAACCCTCCTCCAAATGACTTCTTTGATGAGCTCCCCCCGGCTTTTACCCGTGACGAGTCTTTGGACAACGAGGAGAGGGACAAGGTGACAGCGGAAGGCACTCGTTTGGTTCACGAGGTTTGTTTTCGACACTTAAGCAAACTCTTCATATCCTTTCGCTTGACCTTGATTTTTTTATTTTTGCAGGCCGTGAGGGTATGGAATGCGTCAATCGACGGAAGTTTCCGTACTGCTCGATTGGCTCGCTTCAAAGCGGAGGAGACCGAAAGAGAGTTTGCCAAGTATCGGTTGGAGGTTGAGGAACGAAACCGTCGGCAAGCCGAGGTCCAGGCTCGAGCCCTCGTCCGTGCAGAGAGGAGAGGACGGAGAAGAGCCGCCGCCGAAATGAATCGACGGGCGGAAATTTTTTCTACCGAATTCGAGGCGTACAAAGAGGCTCAGGACTTCGTGGGTGACTTTCGCGAGTGTCGTGGTTCGGTGGGTACTCTTCACAAGGTGCAGCGTGAGGGTTTCTCGCTTTCCAGCGAACTTGCCGCGATGGACGGTTCGATGAGAGTATGTGCCAACGCCGAATCCTCTGTCCCTCCGATCGAAGGAAGAATCCGGGAATTGTGGAATCCTATTCAAGTCTCGGAAGATACAGCAGATGCCGGTGCAGACGCGAATGCAGGCGACGGGGGCGAGGAGGTCGACCAGCCTGATTCCTCGTTTGATATAACTTTTTCTGATTGTCTTGCATTTGATTATAATTTGTCGTGAGCCAAGTAGGGCTGTTTGTATGTGTTGCGACCCTTAGAGGGTTGCGTGACTTTATGCTTTTCGGGATTGGCCGTCGGTGGCCTTTGAATCCCTATTATGAACGTTTTTATGAATCATACGTTTTGATTGATACTTTCGCCAAGTGTAGAGGACTTTGAATATGCGTAGTCACTTCATATTCGAGCTCTTTTTTGTCGCTTAACCTGCAGGTTACTTTGTAGCGAACGTTAGGTTTATAAGCGATAAGAGGCAAGTTTTGGGATCTCGTATGCTGGATACTTATGCCTATGAGATGTTTTAGATACCAGCAAGGCTGGGTTTAGGGCAAGACCTAGGTCTAGTTTCGGCTGAAGCTATGCGATGACTAATCGGCTTTTCGTTTTGCTTGTTTGCGATTTCGACCTGACTTGTACCGTTTTAGAATCCGCGAAGTGCTTATCGGCTTATATGATTCGTTTGGGTACGAGTCGAGCTACTTCCTTTACGAAGAGCTAACCAAAATTTGGATTTCTTGTATAGCGCGCTATGATATCCTTGTCGGATGTGAAAGGACTTCGTTGGAAGCCAGACTACGAATTTGATTTAAGTGAAACGTTTCTATGTTTTTCCGTCGGGGCCAATCGACGGAAGTGGGGTTTTTAAAGTCGCGGAAAGACTGTTTGATAGAATTTGTTGGAGGAGAGTAGAGAATCGAAACTGGTCAGGAACTTGCGACGTCTCGCGTTCCTTAAAGATATGATTTTCGTTTTCCGTAATATTAGTGCTTTTGATAAGTAATTTCGAATTTAGGACTGTGAAAAGTTTCAAGAATGTCGAATACATGTAGAGAATATTTTTGCGGGAGTGAAAGATTATTCGTTCCCATCTCCCCCCCCCCTTTTTGGTGAGGGGGATAGCTGAACTCGTCGGGTTTCGACGAGCTGCCTACGTACCTCTTGCGAGGATCAAGCCATCTCGTAGTTCTGCTTATATCGCGGATGTTATTACTCCACGACTTCCGGCGTTTCGACTGTCTTAGCTAAGTCGGTGGCCGTGTCAGGAATTGGATCATCCGTTTTGTCGGCGATGGACTCAAGGATTGGCTTATCATCCTGGGTCGTGGCCTTTTTGGACGAATCCGAGTCGTCCTTTGCCGAGTTCTCAGAGATACTCGGATGCTTCTTAATTCGCTTTGGGTTAGCCGCTGGGGCGTTCCGATTGCTGCGCAATTTATGTTCGGCCAGGAAACAAAGTCGCGATTGTTTTTGGCTTCCCCAAATTACCGCCGTTCCGGTTGGTGTTGGAAACTTGACGCTAAGATGGTAAGTGGATGGGACTGCTTTCATGGCGTTTATCCAAGGAGTCCCTATTATGGCGTTGTAGATAGCCGGGTTATCCACTACTGCGAATTCGACGATCTTTGTGACCTCTTTCGCCATGACTGGGAGTCTAATCTTTCCGAGGGTCATGGAAGTGACGCCCGAGAATCCAGTCAACGGTCTTGGTTCTGGGATGACTTCTCCGAGGGGTATGTTCATCCTTTGGAGGGTATCGCGGAACATGATGTTGACCGTGCTTCCCGTGTCAATGAGGATGCGGCCGACTTCGAGATCTTGGATCACCAAGTCGATGACTAAAGGATCGTAGTGAGGTTTGTTGAGTCCGGCCGTATCTTGTTCCTCGAAGACGATCGCGTGATTGGGGACATCGTCTTCTGGGCACCATCCGGGACTCGTTTCGGCTTTTCGTCCATAGGCTTTGATCGACGAAACCGAGTCCTGGTAGAAGTGCGATCCGCCGATGATCATGTTGATCCTCTGGCGATTGCTGTTGTTTCCTTCGCCATCTTGCCTTCGTCCGCGTTTTTCACCCGATTGAGTTCCAGGAGCGTTATTCTCGGAATTAGCTCCGTCGGTCTTCGGCGGACGGTCGGAATCCAACAGCAGATCTTTCACGCTTTTCACCGTTGCCAGTTCGCCGGCGAGCAGCTTTGTAATGAGTCTAGCGCCGAGAACCTTGCAGTTGGCGGTTGAGTGACCTCTCGTCTGGTGGAACTCGCAGCTGGAGTTGTCCTTGTACGAGTTCCGCGTCCAAGTGTTTCCGGCGGTCCTCCCTTGCTCGGAGTTGATGGCGTAATTATGCTCGCCTTGGACGTCTTCCCCCTCGTGATGGACGTACTTGTCGTTACGTGAGGTTTTCTTCTTACCGGGCGCTTTCTGCGGCCCGTGCTTTTGCGCCAGGACTTTCATCTCTTCCTCCATGATGATGAAATCCGTCGCTTTGTGGAGAGTGTCCTGGATGGTGCGCGGTCTCTCCAGAGAAATCCACTTTCGGAATTTCGACTTGTACCAGAGGTTTTTCCTCAGGGCGTCGATGGCGACTCTATCGCTGAGGCCTGTTACCCTGGACATTACGAGTTTGAACCTCTTTATGTAGTCGCGGAGCGGCTCGTCTTCCTTCTGAATGAGGCTCCAAAGATCTACATCGGAAGTTTCCCTGTCCATGAACATGGAAAACTGCTTCAGAAAAGCTGAAGCTAGCTGGCGAAAGCTTCCGATGGAGTTCCTTTTCAAGCGCGAGAACCACTCGAGCGCAGCACCTCTGAGGTTCTCGACGAACAGGAGACAACAGCCGACGTCTTTTTCCCGCTCTGGAAGTTTAGACCTGGCCATCGCAATCTGAAAGGATTGCAGGTGTGCCTTCGGGTCCGTGGTTCCGTCGTAGGTGGGAAGCTTTATTTTCCCGGGATCTGAAACTCGTGCGTCCGTGATTCGAGACGTGAACGGAGTCTTCCTCGATTCTTCGAGGAGCAGGTCGATCTCGGGAGCAGTACTGGTTGCGTGGTGAATCTGCGATTTTACCGCTTTCACCTCGGCTGCAGTTTTCGCGATGTATTCGCGTAGATCGTGGATTTCATTGGCGCCGTTTGCGCTTCTCTGTCTACGCTGGCTGCGATAGGCCCGGGTCTGGTCTTCGGCTAGCCTCTCTTGCTCTGACCAGTAGAAGTCTTCCTCCTCTTCCGTCATCGGTTTCTCGAAGGCTGCCGCCAGTCGAGCCGATTGACTTCGGGTCCTTCTGTGGTGGACGTCGGCGTCTTCGTCGGACGGATCCGACTGGTCGCTGATATCCAGATTGATTCTTTCGACGTCGACTCCTTCGTTTTCCCTCGCGGGAGGTGGAAGGTTATCCGTTGTTTTCTTCTGCCCCGCCGGAGTGGTATCGTCAGGGATGAGTTCCGGGGATTCTCTCGGGGCGTCTTTTTCTTTGTCTCCGGAAGTTCCAAAGTCGAGTCTCCTGACACGCCTCACCTTGGTGGATCCGCGCGGGAGTTTGCTTTTCGCTGTTAAGGTGCTGACCTGTTTAGCGAGCGAAGCCATTAGCTTCTCTTGTTCTTCCGACCGTTTCTGGGCGGTGGCGAACAGTTCCTTCACCTGGTCTAGCATCGCGGTGTTTGCCTCAGCAGTGACCGTCGATACGTTTCCAGCGGGAGTCTTCTCAGCGTTGGCATCGGCGGCTGGTCCGTCGTGCGTTTGCTTGTCTTTTTCCGCGTTAGCAGACATGCTTAACTGGGCGTGCGTAGTTGCGAGAAAGATAATTCCGTGATCCCCCTCCTTCTAGCGCCAAACTGTGGGAACCGAAATTCGCACCGTCGATTTTAGTTGAGTTTAAAACGTAGGAAAACTAAGTTGACCTAGTTTTCCCCGAGGATCCCGGCTATCTGCTGGGCCACGCACGACAAAGTTAAAAGAAAGCTAAGTTGAAAGTAAATACGTAAATAAGAGAGCAAAAAGAAAGAATTTTATTTCCGAGATTCGCGGAGAGCGTTGGAACAATAGGTTAAGATCGCGGCCGTAAGAGCTGTCGATCGTCGCTAGTCTTGAAATCCTAGATCTAACCTAATTGAGTCGCAGCTCGCTAAAAAGGAAATAAAACCTAAGTTCTAAATTGCTCTGAGAGTAGTTTGCCTTGTGATTTTCGGATCCCCTTCCTTCTGCTCCTAGACTTGCTTATATACTCCCCATATGACGGTCTATTCCTGACGGGCCGGCGCGAGCTGGGCTTTTTCCATTTTTGTCGGCCTTCATGTTTATCGGGAAAGTTGACATTTATCTTTTCGGAAAATTGATGTTTATCTTTTTTGGAAGTTTGACATTTATCCTGTTTTGGGAGGATAATCGCAAACAATCGTATCTATCTTTTAGAAAATCGTAAAAATGGTTATCCGATCATGTTTGGTCTCCGTTGGGCCGTATCTCGGACTTTCGCTATTTTTACGATTTCCTCGAGAGAACGTTCCTACTTGGACATTGGGTTTTTCGGAAGATCTTCGATTCTTTTATGTGGCAAATGGTGTTCTTAGATAACCGTTGCCGCTTTCCACGAAGTTCTCCTATCCGTTGACGTCTTACGGGTTTTCCGAAGGCCAGGAGGAAGAAAAGGAGTTTGGTTTGCGGGATTTAAGAAAGTCGCAAAACTTCGATTTCTGGCGGTTTGAGGACTCGGAACTTACGCACGAAGATTAGCCGTCCGATAACTCGAACCAGCATGGCGCTAGGCGCCCGGCGCCTAGAGGCAACGCGGGCGCTAGGCGCCCGGCGCCTAGAGGCAGCACGGGCGCTAGGCGCCCGGCGCCTAGAGGCAAGCACGGGCGCTAGGCGCCCGGCGCCTAGAGGCAGCACGGGCGCTAGGCGCCCGGCGCCTAGAGGCAAGCACGGGCGCTAGGCGCCCGGCGCCTAGAGGCACGCACGGGCGCTAGGCGCCCGGCGCCTAGAGGCAAGCACGGGCGCTAGGCGCCCGGCGCCTAGAGGCAGCACGGGCGCTAGGCGCCCGGCGCCTAGAGGCACGCACGGGCGCTAGGCGCCCGGCGCCTAGAGGCACGCACGGGCGCTAGGCGCCCGGCGCCTAGAGGCAGCACGGGCGCTAGGCGCCCGGCGCCTAGAGGCAAGCACGGGCGCTAGGCGCCCGGCGCCTAGAGGCACGCACGGGCGCTAGGCGCCCGGCGCCTAGAGGCACGCACGGGCGCTAGGCGCCCGGCGCCTAGAGGCAAGCACGGGCGCTAGGCGCCCGGCGCCTAGAGGCAAGCACGGGCGCTAGGCGCCCGGCGCCTAGAGGCACGCACGGGCGCTAGGCGCCCGGCGCCTAGAGGCAAGCACGGGCGCTAGGCGCCCGGCGCCTAGAGGCAAGCACGGGCGCTAGGCGCCCGGCGCCTAGAGGCAGCACGGGTGCTAGGCGCCCGGCGCCTAGAGACGATCCAGGATCGTCGCTCGTTTCTTCCGGCTCGTGCGAGTTTTTGCGTTCTTTTTACTTCCCGGAGATTTTATCGTGTAGAGAATGTTTCTAATCGTTGATCTCGGAATGTCTTAACATTTTCCCGAGTTTTCTAGAATGAAACTTATTCTCTTAATGCTTCTCTAACATCTTTCGTATTTTGTCCGACCTTTTCGGACATCGATTTCGTCTTGACCGATTTTGACCCCAACAGATACTACCACTACACCATCCGAGGTTCAAATAAATAATATTGATTTTGGTTATCTAACTCTGGATGAGTTTTGTATTTTCAGAGATCCAGAAGGAAATGCAAGAGCAATGGATGGGAGAATCATCCCAATCACAAAGAAGGACATCGGAGATATCCTTCAGACCGCCAACGGATCACTAAACCTCATCAGACAACTACCTCACAACCCTCTCCATCAGCACCATCAGCACATCAGCACAACCACAGTGTCCAATCAAGACGGAGCTATAGCTGATCATCTCAACTCGGAGGACACCGAATTTCAACACATATCGATCGATAGACACAACCGTCTATCGTTCGATAGGCACCATGAGATGGGCAGACGAGCTTTCAAAGACGGAATTCGCCGCTTATCATGGGAGAAGAAGGACGAATTTGGAGTCTATAGAGATGAATCTGGGCATGCTAGAGGAGTCAACAGAGATATCATCCATTTTTCAAAGGAAGCCATAGAGGAGTTACTTAATAGAGCATCACTATTTGATTGGTCATACTTTTGTTTACCCATACATGCAGATTACTTCAACAAGGCAGAACCTACAGAGAAGCTCTACACAGAAGCTGAAGTCCAACAAATGACCTATGAGGCTAAGAGTCCTTACATCTGGCACACCTCTTACTTTCCATATGAAATCGAGAAAGCCCGATCAGAACTCCAATCTGATATCAACTGGATTCAGGGCGCTTATGATCTTCAACAACAGAAGAAGGACACCCTAGAAGAAGAAGTATCCACTCTCCGCTTGAAGTTGGAAACCTACAGGAAGCCATCGACCGATGCTGGACACATACCATCGACCGATGCTGATCATACACCGTCGATCGATGCAGACCTACGCGCATCGAACGATAGACGTTTACAGAACACCTACAGCAAAGAAGAAATCACTACCCTCATCAGAAACATCTATCACGACATCAGAAGAGAAGAGTCAACCACCACCAAGGATCTAGAAGAAAAATATCAGCAACTCAACAACAACTTCACCTCATTCAAGGAGCGCACATCAACAATGGCAGATACCATGGATCACATCATCAAGGCTCTACACCACACACACCAAACGATGGAATCCTTATACACCAGCAAGAAGAAAATAACTGATGAGATGATCCCACCGATAGAAAGTCGACTACAGGAGGTTGAAGATACATTGAGAGAACTCTGCGAGGATTACAGACGCTCAACATCGACCGATACGACACCCAGTCCATCGCCCGATATGCACTACAGCGAGTTCTGCACCAAAACTGATATGGAGAAGACAGTTCAGGATCTTTTCACCATGATCCAAGAGGTTGGAGATTCGTCCTACCAAAGCTTTGAGGAATTATGGTTTCCAGTGCAAAGCGACGTCAAGAGCATGGAGAACACAATAGAGAATATTCAGAAGGAAATCAAGACCATCTCCAGACAACTCGCAGATAGACCAGCACCATTAGCGTCGACCGATATACCAGGCAGGACATCTACCGACAGGTCTACACCAGTGTCGATCGATATGGAGTACCCGAGATCGATCGATAAGATCATGGTACGAAGGAGAACATTTGAGAGACTCAATGACATACAAGAAGAACTCGGTGATCTATCCCAACACACCTATCCAACATTCAGAAACCACCAGTTCTACATTGAGAGCAATGCAGAAGGTCTAGAACGTCTGCGCAACGAGGTCACTGAATTAAGGGAGAAACTAACCAGAGGAGATAGAGCCACAAGAAGCTTCTTCACCACTTGGTTTGGAGAGAAACAAGGAGAGAACAAGGATGAGGCTTGCTACTCAGCAAGTGTCATGAACTCAACTCACTAGCCTCAACACTACCATAGTCAAGCTAAAAGACTATAATAAAGCGCTGAGTGGGAGGCAACCCACTGTTAGGTATTTTCTTACTTAGTTAAATCTGATTTATGTTTTTATTTTTCGTTTTTCGTTTTTCGTTTTTTCAGATTATAGACGATTACCATTCCTATCGACTGATACGATCATGTCGACATCGCTCGACATATTCCCATTCTTATCGATCGACACAGACGACTCACTATCGATCGATACGTATCCACGGTCAGGTATATCGTTCTAATTTTCGATATCAGTACATTACTTATGATTTATTTACACCCTAATCCGACTGTTATACACTGAGGACAGTGTATGATTTAAGTCTGGGGGGAGATTACTGATGCTACCTTACCTTTTTGATTTCACCTAAATGTTTTCAAAATTGGTTTTATTGAGTCAAGAAAGGGACTAGGATATTTTTCAAAAATCTTCTTTTTATCTAACCACTCTTTAGCACCATTCTTAGATCTGTTGATTGCAGAAAGTACTATAGATGCTAAAGTGGATCAACCGTCACCTATGACAACACTTCTCATGATTGTTTGGAAGAACCAAAGCTGATCTCCAACCTAACCTGACAATCTATTGCTTGTCTTGGGGCTTGGTATACAAGGGATCGGAATCCTCCTGTAAGTCTGGAAGGTAATAGTCTGTATGCTTCTGATTCCCTTCCCTCTCTCTCTTCAGCATCCTAAGGAAAGAGAGAAATTATTTGTATAAAGATGTGATATGATATATTGAGAAGTAGAGGGGTAGGAGTGATTCCTGCGACCCCATTATTCTACTTTAAAAGATTGATCAAATCAAGGGGTATGATTGATTTCTGCGACCCCACTATTCGCTTATTCAAAAGTATGTGTTACTAAATCAATGAGATAACGCAAAGATAGCTTTTGTGGCAATCAGTGTTCACCAAAATTTGAAACTATGAGGATCCAGAGAAGAGAGATAAAAAGGGAGAAGAAAGGGATCAGGGAAGACTTACTTGTGTGTTCAGAAACTTGCTTGAGTTGAGTCCATGTGTTTCTTGATCGATATCCCCAAGGTAAAGCATGCACTTTTATTTTTATGCATAAATGAGATCAGTAGAGGGGATAGACAGACAGGATTGTTAAGATTTTGGGTTAGGAGATTTAGTTGCTAAGCTAGGATATGGCATAATGTACTCATGTGATTAATAGGCATAAGATGTGGCTTGCAACAAAGTAGAGGTGATGATCCTAAAGTTAAGATTTAAATTGAGTCCCTGCTATTTTCAAACTTCTTTCTAAGACTACCTGTGTGTTTGCTTGAGGACAAGCAAAAGGTTAAGTCTGGGGGAGTTGATATACCATGATTTTGACCCACTTTTACTCATGGTATTTATATGATTTTACTATATATATATATATATATATATATATATATATATATATATATATATATATATATATATATATATATATATATATATATATATATATATGTTTTGGAGTCTTTTAGGTATGTTTTCAGGTTCAAGGGCATTTTGGAGTAAAGTGACGTTTTAGGTGCCATTTGGAGCTTAAAGGAGAGTTTTCCCGAGATGACTTGAAGATCAGACATCAAGGTCGATATCCAGAGATACATATCGATCGATACACATTCCGTGTAATCGATCGATGACGCATTTGAAGAAATGACGACGAGATACTCCATCGATCGATGTACGCTTAGTAACATCGATCGATGTACGCTTAGTAACATCGATCGATATCGAGCGTGCAGAAGAAGGAAGAATATTCTCAATCGACTTGAAGCCCAAGATTTCCCAATATTACTATAATGCCCCTGACGAGTTTTTAACCTAATTGGACTCAGTATTTATACCTTTGCCTATGTGTTTTGGCAAAGTAAGCTTTAACAACATATCATTGTTCTAGTATTTTCCTACTTATCAATAAAGTATTCTTTTCATCTTAATTATGTTCTCATCAAAGGTTATAGGATTTTAAGTTTAGAAGAAATATACAAAGAGATTTGTTATCACGAGGAACTTGATTGTTCGGTCTTCTAAATGAATCTCTATTATTACCTTGATGCTATGAGTCACTCAGTCATGTCTGAGTAGATTCCTTTGTTAGATTTAGGGTTCAAATAGTTATGAGGGATTAGCCCCAACTATAGACTGTTGAGTTGTATACTCATTATCCTGATGAACCCTAATGCTTATTCTAGAGTAGCTAACTAGAATATGATCTTGGAAATGATTTAACCCATAAATCATTCTCCTCACATCATCTTGCATAAGCTAAGATCCTCTAGGGATAAGCGAGAGCCGGTCTATGATCTTGGTGAACACATATTCGATTCGATCTAGAGCTATATCGATCGATACTCAAATAGAGTAATCGATCGACGACACACATATCGATCTATACAAGCTGTCAAACATCGATCGATATTGTCGGCGGACAGATCAATAGACGAGTCTAGTAACGACAGTTATTAGGCAGATCTAAAGAATCGAAGTTCTTTAGTATATGCAAGCAACTCATTAAAACATCTATAGCATTATAATCCTGAATTAACTGAATAGTAACCTTGAATCTAACTACTTTCTCTTAATACCTACAACTCTAAATCATTCTCTTGAGCAACTAGACATTGCTCACAACTGCAATTTACATTTAAATGATTTCAACCTAGCTTAGTCACTAAGAATTAGTATCTTTTGTGTTCCTTCGCTCCCCGTGAAATTGATCCCTAAGTACTACAACTGAACCTCTTATTTGAGAGAGTAATTCACTCCTAGGGTAATTTGAGTGAGATCACATGTATCATTTATAATCTGTTATCAATGAAACGATTAATTCTATACTTCAACGTCAAAAGTCGCAAAACCTTCTAAGAGAATTCAGGTCTCCGAAAGTCGAGATCTAAGTTCATTAAACAACCACGAACACTTTCAGGCCTCTAGGAACCTGAACCTAAGGTCTCAAAACCCATTACGATTTCTAAGGTCCCTAAAACCTTCAAACCAATTCAGGTCCCTAAAATCCTGAACCTAAGGTCTTAAAACCCTTAATAATGACTAAGGTCTTGAAATCCTCTAAGAAAAGTCAGGTCCCCCTAAATCAGGACCTAAGCTCGTCAACAACTTTGAATATATTCAGGTCCCCGAAAACCTGAGCCTAAGGTCTTAAAATCCTTAACAAATCCCTAAGGTCTTGAAATCCTTAGCAAAACCCCTAAGGTCTTAAAATCCTTAGCAAAATCCAAAGGTCTTGAAATCCTTAGCAAAATCCAAAGGTCTTAAAATCCTTAACAAAATCCAAAGGTCTTAAAATCCTTAGCAAAATCCAAAGGTCTTAAAATCCTTAGCACAATTCAAAGGTCTTAAATCCTTAACGAAATCCTAAGGATTTAAAAGAAAAACCTCAAGGTCTCGAAACCCTTCAAGGGAACTCGATCCCTCAAGAATCCTGAAAAGATCTCACGATCCTTCGAAACAAAACAGGTTCCTTAAAACCTTAAGCTAAACGAAAATTCGGCTACAAATAGACGGCTAAAGCAAAGGATAAAAATCCGAAACAACCAAGTTTGAAATTAGACAAAGGTTTAAAAGCCTCCCCAGGCCATAAGTCTTGACAGATAAAGGTTTAAAAGCCCCCTCGAGCTATGAATCCTAAGAACAAGTAAAGGTTTAAAGGCCTCCTCAGGCTAATAAGTCTTAAGAAAAACAGATAAAAGCCCCTTGGGCGAAAAAGTCTTTAAGACAAAAGAGCATCAGCTCTTAACCTTCTTCAGTTCCAGGACCAACTTCAGTGTCCTTATCCTCCTCGACAAGATCATCATCTTTGGCAAGAACCTCCACTTCAGCCTCCTGGTTGATACCTCCTGGATTTGCTTCGGCTGGAGCTAGGTCATGAAATACAGAATCCAAATTAGAACCATATTCTCCGGAAAACGTCGGGTTAAACATATTGATCTCAAAAGTACCTGAGCTCTTTGGGAGTTGAGGAATGGGAAGCTTGCTAACTGAGAAATCGGAGACTTGAGCCCTATCGCAAGCAGCAGCTGCGTCCGGGATCAGAGTCACCAAGCGGTTGTACTCCTCCTCAACACTTTGGATCTCATTGTTCAGAATATCCTTCAAGAGATCAGTGTTGGCTTGAAGCTCCTGGGCATAAACTAGAGCGCTGACCTCCTCTTTCTTCTTAGCAAACTTCTCTTGAACACAGGCTAAGATCTTGTTGTAAGCATCAGCTACCTCCCTCTTACCTCTCCTAACAGCAAGCTTAACCTCAGCTTCCTTGTTCCTTTGGCTGTCTTGAGACGAGACAATCATCTCTTGAACCTGATGCTCAGCTATCTTACGAGCAGCCTCCAAGTCATTGATCTTCCTGTTTTTCACCTGGATGTCGATAGCTTGACTCTCAATCTTCCCCTGCTGGGTATCAGCCTTCAGGCCAAGCCTCCCAACCTCGGCTTGAAGCTCATAAACCTGGGCACGAGCCTGGTCGAGTTCCATCTTGGTGGCCTTGAACATGTCGGCAGCCTGAGTTAACTCTGCAGCAGTAGGAGCACCACGCGCGGTCTCCTCGAATTTCAACTGAGCCCTGTTAATGGCTCCAGCTAGCTATAAAAATGAAATAAAGAAAAAACTAAGGTCTCAGAAAGCAAAAACCTAAAAAGAAGAAACCGGGAAAAGCTCAAAAGTGCGTACCTGACCCAAGTGGTGAGCTATCTCGACGTATTCTTCCTTGTTGGTTAAACTGTTGACCGAGGGCATAGAGCATCCTACCATCTTCAGATGCCTCATGATGGTTGCCAACCCCCAAGGGTCATCTAAGATCGATCCCGGTTTAGAATGGGTGAAGTTCCAACCAACGGTCCCACCCCGCGAAGACGAGGAAGTGGACCTGGTGGACCTATCTCCCATATCAGTCCGAGACCTCTTGTTTCTCGGAGGCTCAACTTTGAGGGGATCTCTGGTAATTTGAGGATTATCTTCAACCGGCGGGACCTCAGGACGAGGAACAACATCTCGAGCTCTGGTTTCAACTGGGCTGACGTCTCTGACAGGAACAGAGGATCCATCATCGAGGACCTCCTTCAACGAGCTAAGGAAAGCTCCTCCTTGGTTCTTATCGCTACCTCGCGAAGCGCCGGCAGTAGTAGCAAGTTTGTTTCTGTTGCGGAAAGAAGGTCTCATCTTGGGAACTTGGGTCTTTTCGGTCTCAGACGTGCTAGCTCCAGTCGAAATCGATACCACAGAAGGACCTTCAGAAACTAAACAAAATGAACCCTGTTAAGGTTATCTCATGAATCGAACTAAGGGAGGTAATCAAAGTCAGACGATAACCTTCTAAATCTGTAACCGGAACTGAGTCAGGAAACGTAGCGTTATATCGCTCAGGGAACCTAGCAGACTCAATCCGAGACGGAGTGAAAGATGTCCAAGGGCAGGAACTCAACAGCTTCCGAAAAAGAGCCCTAGATTGTTTCTCGAAAGCTTAGGAGGGTCTTCGATGTCTGTACGAAAAATCAAGGGATTAGCAGATAATCACGAACGCAAAAAAAAAGAAAAGAAGACATCCCTGAAAATCCTAACCAGATAAATCAGACCAAGTGACCGAGAGGGCACGACCCACGGGAACTATCGAGGGATCGATTTTAACATAAAAATATTTCTTCCTCTAATCGTCATCACTACCGGTAAACTTAAAAATACCGGATTTAGGGCGACAGGGGAGATAGTAAGTCCCACTACCGCCTTCTTTAGTAGCACTCTCCTTAATTGTGTAAAGGCTCATTAATTCCATGAGACCAACGGTTACTCCCTCCTCCTTGGCTCTGGCGATGAATCTGTTTACCACCCGGATAACGGAAGGACAAAGCTGAGAAAGGGCTAACTGGTAATGATCCAGGAGATCTAAAAGGAGGTCGGGAAGCGGGAACCTAAGGTGACACTTAGAGATGTATTTCTCATGCATACAAAACCAACCCTCATGGGCGGTTTCAGGGGTTTCGTCGGGTAAACAAACCCTGGCCAATTCCTTCCGACCATAAGCTTGAACCATGAGGTTAACCACATCATGGTTCTTCAAAAGAGAAGGCGAATGAGGTCCCGACGGGACACTCTTGCCGGAACCATCCTTCTTCTTCATCCTCTTGGAGACCCTAACCGCGATTGATTCTTTAGCCTTCTTCTTATCTCTTTTCATCTTCTCGCCGATTTCTTGCTTAACCTTCATCAAGCGTTTGCCGGAGGGGGAAAGTCCGGTCTCACCGGAACCTTCTTTCGGAGGATCCATTAAACAGAGGGGTAAGGGAAGATCGAAAGAGTTGAAAGGGGAAAAAGGTGGAATGAGCTAATCAGATATCTAAGAACTGAGAACTCTAAGAAAATCACAGAGGATCAATGGTGAAATCGCAAGATGAAAGTAAAAAAAAAAAAAAACACAGTAAGATAAAGGAGTGGAGGAAAATTTACCTTGGGAACCGAGTGGAGGCGTGGAGAATATGGAGCGTGGCAGTTAATGCTCGCCACTTTATATCACATCCAGTCTCGAGTCTCGGAGCGAAAATTTCAAAACCTCTTTCATCCGAACCGTTGATTTCACCAAAAGAAATCTCAACCGTCAGATCAAGTGGATAATATCTTCAATAAAGATACCCCGTAATCATTATCTCAACAGTTAGATCGAGGTTCGGCGGCTTTAGGTTAAGCTTTCGAGTAAAAGAGATCTTATCTCGAAAGCTTGGGGGCAACTGTTGGGCCCAAATATGGCCCATCAGCTAACGATGGAACCTAAACAAGTTCTGGGCCGAGATAAAGTCCGATATGTATCAGCAACTTTAGCTGAAGCTCAGCACGGAGACGGAGGCTGAGAGCTAAGGAAAAACTTCAAAGAGGTCACATTAAAGAGGAGGCTCACACCACAACAGAAGGAGCGCAGGACCCGGTCAATAGGGAGCTGTTACGAATTCCTCAAAAATGGAGAAGATCTCGGAGATCAGTTAGAGACGATCAAGAGAAAGTCCGAAGCTATTTAAAGAAGAGATAGAAGACCAAATGGGGATCACGTCATTCCGACTGATTTCACACAAGTTCTAAGATATTTCTCATTTCTTCTGTAATCATCTGTTCAACATCTTCTGGTAACATTCACATTCAAATCATCAATAAAAAGTATCCATTCATTCTTTAAGCTCTTTACGGGATTCAGCACACGAATCTCCTTGTACCTTCTATGACCTTACCTAGCATCCTAGGGTGAAATCTTGTCTCTCACAATCACATCCCACTTATATTCTGAATTGCTAAGATATCTTGTAGTCCTGATGAAAAAGTTCTTCAGTCTTATGTCCAGACTGGATAATTGTTTTTTTACAAATTTATCAACAGACTCGATACGACCTCATATTCTTTTAAAATTCTAAGGGATGGTTTGACATTCCTCTTTTTGGCCTTTGATATCTTGCATATTTTCATGGTTTTAGTTATTCATTCATATGCATTTTCATCATATAGATTGGGATTTAGACATGTTTATGTTGCATTTCGCATACATGAGTCCCTATTAGGTACTGGAGTGCCAAATGAAGTTATTGGAGACATTTGGATGCATTTGGAAGCAATGTGATCATAAAATGGGGTGAAAAATGAGCATGGATGATGGCCTTAGAGAAATCTTCTGTTGCTAAGATTTGGTGGAGACATAGGAAATTGAGTTAGCTTTCTAATGGAAGTGGTTTCAAGTCATTTGGAGATGTAATGAAGAAGTTATGACCAATTTACTAAAGGCATACGAGCCAGAGCGACCTCCCACAGAGACCCTACCTGGTCGCTGTGACACTTTCAGCCTGCGACCACGGCGCAGCGAGTCTCACCGGTCGCTCGTCTTTCCACAGCGACCTCCTGGAGCGGGTCTCCCTGGTCGCTCCACCCCCTTTTCTTACACGATTTTATGATTTTTCAAGGACATTTTTGCAATTTCTTATGCACGTTTTTTCTCTGAAAAACCTAATGTTTAAGGATGTTGTAGCCACCATTGGCAGATTATCTTTTACTATTGAGGAACACAAACTCTCTCAAGAATTTGGCTTGATTTGTTATTGTTCTTGTGATCTCTCATCTATTTCTCTACATGATTAATTTGAAATCCATCATGGGTTTAAGAGGAATCATGGAGATTAGTGAGTAATCACCTTTTGGATTCATGGGTTAGGGTGATTAAGGGTGATTAGGTTAGTTCTAGAATGTTTTAGGTATAGATCATGCTTGTTCCTTGCTAGTAGAGTGATCTTAATGCATCATTTGAGTAGGCCACTCAAAGGGTGATCTCTAGGCATTTCCCACCCAAAAGGTGTTTGATGAAATGCCTGAGTCAACTCTCCTAGGCTTTTAGTGTACTTTGCCGAAGACATTTGTTCTTAAAGATGCAAAGATAGCTAATAGACTTGTTAATAATGATTGCTTGCATGTTATTCAACCAAAGACATTTGATGTTTGAGACATGTTAGCAAATGAGCATTCATCTAGACATAGAGCTTGCTTAGAATTGTGTCTAGGCTTAAGGTTGATAGTTTGATTTATCATTTACATTCCTAGGTTCGAAACCTGATCACCAAAGGTCTAAATCCCTATACCCATGAGCTCTCCTTTCCAATAGCTTAAAAGTATCATTTTTATTGCTTTGCATTAGCTTTAATCATTAGTTTAGAAATCATCAAATCACTGGCTGCACTTAGATTAGGCAAATACTTGCATTCTCACTGCTTTGAGTCCCTCAGAACTGGTTCGACAACTTACTTACGACTATATTATCATTTGACTTAGGAGCTTGAAAACTCCTAACCATCAAATTGGCGCCGTTGCCAAATTCTGAGTTTTGATTTGAACATTGAGATTTAGTCATTTGCTTGAGAGTGAGTCATTTTTATTTTTTTGTAAGTTACTGATTCTCTTCTTCACCTCTTTGTGACTTTCAGGTGTATGAACTTGAGAAGCAAATGTCCAACAAACCTAGTTCCAAGAGCAGAAGACATCAGAGCTTTAGAGAGGGAGTGTGCTAGAAAGAGAAGAGATGAAGAGCAACAGGCTCACATACAGGGTTTGAACATTGAAATGGATGACCCATATGCGAATGGCGCTAACAACGCCCCACCAGCTCGCCCTATTGGTGCCTATGACCGCCCGACTAACCAAGGTCACCTGTTAGGAATCAGAGCACCAGCTGTAGCAGCCAACAACTTTGAAATCAAGTCAAGGTTGCTCAACACCATTGAGAACAACATGTACCATGGTCTGGCTGCAGAGAACCCATTTGACCACTTGGACAGCTTTGATAGGTATTGTGGCCTATCCAAAACCAATGGTGTATCAGAAGATGCTTTCAAGCTCAAGCTTTTCCCTTTCTCTTTGGGGGACAAAGCCCGTCATTGGGAGAAATCTCTGCCAAGTAGCTCCATCACCACTTGGGATGACTGTAAGAAAGTATTTTTGGAAAAGTTCTTCTCTACTTCTAAGATTGCTGACTACAGGAATGAGATATGGTTTCAAACAGAAGAACTTGGAAGGGTTCAGTGAAGCATGGGAAAGGTTCAATGGCTACCTAGCTCAATGCCCACACCATTGTTTCAACAAGGGAAGCTTGCTCAGCACATTTTATAGAGGCGCCTTACCTGAGTACAGAGCCATATTGGACACTGCAAACAATGGCAACTTCTTGGACAGAACCCAGACAGAGGCTGAGAAACTGGTTGACAACATGGTTAAGAGTGATGCAGTCTACAGTGGGGATCATGACAGAGCTAATAGATCAGAAGACAAGCAGAAAAGAAAGGAGATAAAGGCTCTGCAGGAGAAGATTGACACACTCCTTGCTGCTAAGGCCACACAAGCGCAGGTGAACTTTGTTGGGAACCCAACCCAGGAGATACCTCCTACTGTCAATGAGGTTGAGGGTCTGGAAGGGCAAGAGGAGTTGTGTTTCATCAACAACAATGGTAGCTGGTACAAGAAGGATCCCAACTTTCAGTACAACAACTACCAACAAAAGTCATATTCCAACAATCAACAGAGTAGTTATCAGCCTAGAAACAACCAGCAGAGCAACTGTCAGCCTCAGCAAAACCCTTCTCCTAGCTCCTCTTCCCCTCAAGAGAGCAGCACTGATGCCTTGCTGAAACAAATCTTGGAGTCTCAGATTAGAAGCGAGAAGCATGTTGGCTGTTGTGATATTTTTGTGTAGGGTTGTTTTAGTACTACGGAACACTGGAAGACTAATGAATGGATACGAGTTTGTATGTGTTTTAAGAACAGAAATTGAGGCAAAGAGATGTATTATTGAGTGTGTTTGGCGTTACAACGTATTGGGTGTATAAACCCTAGTTTTCTAGCCTAACTCTATAATCTCTAAGCCCCAAAGTGTCGATCCCTTGTTCTAGGGTTTGGGTTCCCCTTTTATAGTTGATGTAAGTCGGTCAATCTTGGGCGGCTTCTGTAATATTCGGGAATATATTAGTTTCCCCTTGATTTGGGAAACTTCCATATTCATGCGGAGGATTGGTTCCTTGGTCCTTACGGCAAGGGCTGGGCCTTGGTTCCTCGATACAGGGATTGGACCCTGGGTACTTGTCAAATGAAGGTCGGGCCCTGGTGCCACCTGGTGGAGATGGGTTCTTTAAGTTGAGGAGGGACCCTGGGTCCTTTCCAAACGAGGGCCTGGAGGTCGAGGCCCCTTCGGAGGCTGGAGAAAACTCTAGCCTTGGATATTTTTCCCCAACAGTTTGCCCCTTATTCCTTGATTGCTTCGTAGGGATCAAGGGATAATATGTAGCCCTGAGTCTTGATGCCATTTCTTCCAGCAGGAGAAGGGTTTTATTCATAATCAGATTCCGGAATCCGAGACGTAAGAGTTCAGCTGGTACGGTGATCCGAGATATTTTTGATTCGAAAGTTCCAAAAATCGATCTGAACGAGTCTTGCTGATCCGGATTCTCTTTCCTTTTCGGGAGCTGATATCTCGGGAGATCCGGGGAGCGGGCTGATTTGAATTTTAAATCATGCGTAAGATTTTTGAATTCGGCGGCTTTCCCGAGGTAGTGTTCAACGGCTCTTTCCTTTTCCTGATAAATATGCGCTTCGGATTTTCGACTGCCTTCATCGCTTCTTCTTCCTCTTAGCCCTCTAGGATTGTGTCCGGATTTTTCTTCTTCTCTTTTATTATAATGGCGGAGACGAGAGATTCGGGGAAGAGGATAGAATCAAGATCGTCTAGATCTGGCAGCCCTCAAGATCTTCGAGCGTCTACACCGTTCATACCACTTGGATCTCCACTGGTGGGCCCTGCTTCGTTAATCGGGGAAGATGAAGTACGCGACCTTCGGAGAAAGTACGCGCTCCCTTCTTCTGTTACTCTCCGCATTCCTGAACCTTCAGAACGTGCGTCTGGCGGTACCCGAAGAGATCGCTGTTTATGAAGCTTTCTTTGAGTCGGGTTTTAGAGGCGACGTACCGTCGTTGGTTGCGAGTTTATGCGACTATTTTCATATTTCGCCGTCCCAGCTTAATCCTCCTGCTTGGCGCATTCTCACGGCGATCCAGAATCTGGGCGATGAAGAGAATTTGACTTTGGGGGTCAATGAGGTTCTCTTTGCTTATCACTTAGCTCCAATAAATGGCAACGAGGGACGCTTCCATCTTCGCCCTCGCGCGGGTCTTCCTATAGTTGAAGAGCTGCCAAAGACCGATCGCAAGGGACTAGCCTTTGAGAAAAGGTGGCCCGAGAAGTATATTTTCATGACCCTCCCTGGATCCTACTATCGATGGAATTTCACGGGTAAGGATTGCTTCTGTTATCTGCAGTCAAATTTTGCTTATTTCTTTTTGGTTATTTTGTAGAGGGGACTCGTCCTGCTCCGGCCGATGGGAAGAATAACGTTCTTCGTGCGAGGCAGATTCCTGTCGAGCGGCGCCTAGTACCTTATCTTCTTAGCCCAGAGGTGTTGCGCCGTAGTAAGTTGTGGGGTGAGTCCTTCTTTCTAACGTTGGACGGGTCTTTTATTATCATATT
The DNA here is from genome assembly GCA_026261945.1 of Hirschfeldia incana. NCBI lineage: Eukaryota > Viridiplantae > Streptophyta > Magnoliopsida > Brassicales > Brassicaceae > Hirschfeldia > Hirschfeldia incana. The sequence goes on along the minus strand of JABCMI010000013.1, from coordinate 3,477,087 downwards.
GATCGCGTGAGTTTTGTGATCAGTGAGTGTGATGGAAGAGGATTCAGAGGATCCGGTGGCTTCTTTCAGGAGGGCCACTGATGCGATTTCAGCCAAGAAAGGTCTGTCTATGCAGGAGGTGGCCGGTAAGGCGAGTGCGACTGTTGGGGGTAAGCGTAGGATGATAGACGTCGAGGATTCTTCCTCGGGTCGGGACCATGAATCGAGGGAGGATTCGACTCCGGTGAGTCGACAGCCACCGACGAGCGGACATTCGTATGGAGGGCTAACGTCGGTTTTGAATAATTTGAATGAGAGCGTATTTCCCAAGATGCAGGTTCTGTTTTCGGACAGAAGTTCTTCAGGGGCAATGCGGCAGATTCAGAGCGGGCTTCTTCAGGTGGATAACAGTTTTTTGCTTCTTATTTCGAATCCTTGGTTCCCCTCCTCTTTTTTGATATAGGTTCTTTCGCAACTACACCATTTGAGCGACTGGTTGGCGAAAGAGGGCACTAAACGGGACGAGGTGGTGGAAGTATCCAAGCGATTGTCCCGTGAGGAGGACAGGCGAGTTGCTGCGGAATTGGAACTTCGGGACCTGAAGGACAATGTTCGCGCCATTGAGGGCTCGGTAGAGACTGCTTCGGCTGAATCCCTTCGGTTGAGTCGAGAGAAGCAAGAGCTAGAAGAGGCCGTCGCAGGACTTCGATCGGAGGTAGAGATTTTGAGGAATGAGAAGATCATGGCCGTGAGTGGGGCAAGAATGGTTGCCCGTTGGGAGGTAATGAGGGAATGGCTCCGGGGACAGACCTCCCAATGGGATCTGCTCAAGGAATTTTCTCAGTTTAAGACGGTGATTTTGGCTGAGGCGGCGCTTAAGGGTGTCGAGCCTCCTACGTTTGAAGACGAGCCAGCTATCCCTTCATCTAGACGTGGTAGATCTTAGGGATTTGTAATGATTATCCTTTAGGGCTTGTTGTCGGACGGGGATATTCTCTCTCTCTTTTTTTTTTAAATTTGTATCCTGGTTTGTCTTGGGATTTGAAGCCTGTTTCTGGCCTGAAAATAAAGTCGTGTTAGATCTCGTAATCCTGTTAAAACATAAGTTTTCGAGGATGTGAAATCGTTGCCGCGAGCTGATGGGTTCCGATCTGATTTGAACCCTTAGGTTCTTGTTGCTTCGAACTTGGAAATTTTCAAGGTTTAGGCCCTTTGAGTTTCTTTATTTGGGCCCTGAGGCCTTACTTTGAACCTGGGAGACCTTACCCATTAAATCTTGAAGGAATAGGAACCTTTAGGCTCTATGGACCCTTAGGTCTTAGGAACCTTGAGGTTCTTCGGACCCTTAGGTCTTGGGAACCTAGAGGTTCTTCGGACCCTTAGGTCTTTGGAACCTTGAGGTTCTTCGAACCCTTAGGTCTTTGGAACCTTGAGGTTCTTTGGACCCTTAGGTCTTTGGAACCTTGAGGTTCTTTGGGCCCTTAGGCCTTGGGAACCTTGGGGTTCTTTGGACCCGAAGGTCTTTGGAACCTAGAGGTTCTTTGGACCCGAAGGTCTCTGGACCCGAAGGTCTTTGGACCTGAAGGTCTTTGGATCCGAAGGTCTTTGGAACCTAGAGGTTCTTTGGACCCGAAGGTCTTTGGACCCGAAGGTCTTTGGACCCGAAGGTCTCTGGACTCGAAGGTCTTTGGAACCTAGAGGTTCTTTGGACCCGAAGGTCTCTGGACCCGAAGGTCTTTGGACCCGAAGGTCTTTGGACCCGAAGGTCGTTGGACCCGAAGGTCTTTGGACCCGAAGGTCGTTGGACCCGAAGGTCTTTGGACCCGAAGGTCTTTGGACCCGAAGGTCTTTGGACCCGAAGGTCTTTGGACCCGAAGGTCTCTGGACTTTTATGCTTTTGGGGAGTCTTTTTGATCGCTCTCTGCTGCCCGGAGGCGAGCCACTCTCGATCTAAATTGAGAAATCGCACTGTGCTACCCGTGGGCATAGGCCATTCTCGAAATTCTCAATGCTGCACTCTACCTTTCTGCAGAAAGGTCACTCTCAGACTTATTGTGGTCTGGGGTGGGTCCCCCCGCAAGGTTCTGTCAACCCAGACACACTACCTTCCACGTCTGGATAGGTATTAAATTGTTTGTGCTTAACCGGTTATTTGCACTTTGCTCCCTGCATATCAGCCGCCAGAATCTGATTACAGTACTTGGCTGTGTACGTCATGCCCCCAGCGTGCGTTTAGCTTACAGCGTATTTCACGAGGGTTTGAATGGCACTAGTACGTGGTCCCCGCATAACTCTTGGCTATAGGCCTTTACGCGGGGCCCTATCGCACAGACATCGGCTCAGGGCTGATCAGACCCCTTCCATATATGTATGTACCTATGGTGAGTAGCCTCACCAGCTAGGGGGCTAGCTAAGATCTGAGGTCCCGAAGGTCCCTGATCCAGCTAATATGCCCCTTTAAGTATATTGGTGTTTCCTTAACTCCCTTTAGTCGAAACCAAATGTATTTTATAAGCCTAGTCCGAGGACGTTCTCGTTATACATAGGAGTAGGAAAACCAAAATACTTAAATATATAATAGTATATATAGAGCTCGATCCGAAGATCTTGCCTTTAGAAATGATTCCAGCAGTTGGGTTGTACCTTGCATGTGCTGTCTTGCAGCTTATAGGCTCCTGCCCCTTGCACCCCTATTACCTGATAGGGCCCCTCCCATCCGGGGGCGAGTTTTCCGGCTGATTTGTCTCTTGTGTGGTTACAGACTCGCCTTAGGACCCAGTCCCCTTCTTGGAAGGTTCTGGATCTCACCTTCTTGTTGTAGCTCTTGGCTACCTTTATTTGGTACGACGCGTTCCTCAGGCGGGCTGCTTCCCTTTTTTCGTCTAGGAGGTCTAGGCTTAGGTACATCAGCTCGTCATTTTCCTTGGGGGTTAGGATGTTGGAGATCGTGGTCTTGACATGTACCTCGGTTGGTATTGCTGACTCGGTGCCGTAGACGAGTGAGAAAAGGGTTTCTTGGGTAGTTGTCTTTGTAGTCTTCCGGTAGGCCCAAAGGACTCCGTGTAACTCTTCTGCCCATCGCCCGTGAGCCTTTTCCAAGCGCTTCTTGAGCATGTTTATCACCGTTTTGTTGGTTGACTCTGCTTGTCCGTTTGATTGCGGGTGCCTTGGTGCTGAATACGAGAGTTTGATATCCCAATCTTTGCAGAAGTCCTGGAAGTCGCTGCTGGTGAATTGGGGTCCATTGTCTGTGACAATTTCCTGAGGTGCTTCGAAGTGGGTTATTATGTTTGTCCAGATGAATTTCCTGATCTGGAGGTCCGTGATTTTTGCTAAGGCTTTGGCTTCTACCCACTTCGTGAAGTAATCGGTCATTACTAGGAGGAAGACCTTCTGCCCCGGCGCCATTGGGAATTTCCCCACGATGTCCATGCCCCATTTACGGAAGGGCCATGGGGAACTTAAGGACTTTAGGTTCTCTGGTGGTAAGTTAGAGATTGGAGCGTGCTTCTGGCATTGGCTACAGGTTTTGGCCTGTTTGAGGGAGTCCTTCGCCATGGTAGGCCAGTAATAACCAGCCCTTCTCGCCCTGAGAACCAGGCTCCGTCCGCTGGAGTGTGAACCGCATTCCCCATCGTGGAGTTCCTCTAAGATTTGTGTGGCTTCTCTAGGGGATAGACATTGTAGGTAGGGTCCTGAGAAGGATCTTCTATATAGTTTTCCCTCCGAAACGCAGTATCTGGCCGCTTGTCTCTTGATCTTCCGGCTCTCCTCTCGGTTTTCGGGTAGGACGTCGTCTCTTAGGTAGTCGGCGATAGGGGTCATCCAGGTTTCTCCTTCGTCTACTACCGTCACTTCTTCCGGTTCAACCTCTTTCTGGGTTGCTGGCCATTGCAGGACCAACAACGGAATACTCATATGTTCCTTGGTTTCTAATGCGGAACCCAGGTTTGCTAGAGCGTCGGCTTGGGAGTTCTGTTCCCTAGGTATTTGGGTAAGCTTATAGCTTGCGAATTGGTCTAGGAGACGTTTGGCCACAGATAGATACCTGATCATGCTAGAGTCCTTGGCTTGATAATCCCCTTGAGCTTGACTGATGATGAGCTGCGAATCACTGAAAATCTGGATGTCTTTTACTCCCATTTCCTTGGCTAGTTCTAGGCCTGCTATCAGAGCCTCGTATTCTGCCTCGTTGTTCGTTGCTTTGAAGTTACAGCGTACAGCCCTTGAGGCCGATTCTCCCGTAGGAGAGGTCAGGACCAGTCCTACCCCTGCGCCTCTTACATTGCTGGAGCCATCCACGTGTAGGGTCCATTGACCTTCTTCCGCTTCTTTTCCCTGGAGCGTAGTTTCTAGATTTGGGTCTGGAAGCGTAGAGGGAGAGAACTCAGCCACGAAATCAGCTAGGACTTGGGACTTGATAGCGGCGGCTGGGCTGAAGATCACGTCGTATTCTCCCAATTCTACGGCCCATTTCGCCAATCGTCCTGATACCTCGGGTTTATGAAGGACTGCTTTGATAGGGAAGGAGGTGACTACCACGACTTGGTGGGACTGGAAGTAGGGACGTAATTTCCGGGCCGCGACCACTAGGGCGAGGGCTAGTTTCTCTAGCTGGCTGTAGCGAGTTTCTGCGTCTAGCATGGACTTGCTGGCGTAGTATATGGGATGCTGCCTTTTTTCCTCCTCTCTTACGAGGACTGCGCTAACTGCGTGTTCGGACACGGCGAGGTAAAGCAGTAGGGTTTCCCCTTTTAGAGGTTTAGATAGGAGTGGTGGAGTAGTGAGATAGGCCTTGAGGTCGGACAGTGCGACATCGCACTTCTCTGTCCACTGAAAGTCCTTAGGGTTCTTTAGTGTTTCGAAAAAGGCATGGGACTTCTCAGAAAGCCTGGAGATGAATCTGCTGAGGGCTGCCATCCTTCCCGTAAGTTTTTGAATCTCTTTGACGTTCCGTGGGGGAGGAATCGCCTGGATGGCCCTTATTTGCTCCGGATTTGCTTCTATGCCCCTGTGGGTGACTATGTATCCCAGGAATTTCCCGGATCTTACTCCAAAGGAACATTTAGAGGGGTTGAGCTTCATATTGTACTTCCTCAGGGTGGTGAACGCTTGCTGGAGATGTGAGATATGATCCTCCGAGTCAAGGGATTTTACCAGCATGTCGTCGATGTAGACTTCCATGGTCTGGCCTATATGATCGGCAAACATCGTGTTGACCAACCTCTGATAGGTGGATCCAGCATTCTTCAGACCAAACGGCATGACCTTGTAGCAGCAGATGCCCCTAGAAGTCATAAAGGACGTCTTTTCTTGGTCGTCGGGATGCATCAGGATTTGGTTGTATCCCGAGAAGGCGTCCATGAAGCTCATTAGTTGGTGCCCAGCGGTGGCGTCCACTAGCTTGTCTATATGAGGCAAGGGGAACGGATCCTTTGGGCAGGACTTGTTGAGGTCCGTGAAATCGATGCAGACCCTCCATTTTCCATTTTTCTTTTTCACAACCACCACATTGGCGAGCCAGTCGGGATATTGCACTTCTCTTATGAACCTTGCGTCGAGCAGGTTCTTGACCTCTTCGTTAATGATTTCATCCCTTTCGGGAGCGAACTTCCTTCTCTTTTGTCTAACAGGAGGATGCTCGGGATTCACTTGGAGCTGATGCATGATGACGCTGGGGTCGATTCCGGGCATGTCTTCGTGGGACCATGCGAAGCAATCGGAGTTAGATCTTAGGAAATCGATCAGCCTCCGTCTCAGATCCTTAGGCAGCTTGGAGCCTATCTTGAGGTTCCGCTCCGGGTTTCCTTCTATCAGGGGGACTTCGTCCATGTCTTCAACCTCGGGTTCTTCGGCATGAGGAACGAGAGGCTGCTTCTGTAATTGCTATAAAGCTTGGGTCCTTCCCTTCAGGGTAGTTTGATAGCAAGACCTGAAATTTTCTTGATCCCCTCTAATGACCTTCACGCCCCAGGGGGTAGGAAATTTTACCAATTGGTGGAGGTTTGATGGTACGGCTCCCATGTCGTGGATCCAGGGCCTCCCTAGTATTACGTTGTAAGACGACGGACAGTCGACGACCAAGAACTTGGTGGTTTGGTTTATTCCCTCGGTGTAGACTGGGAGAAGGACTTCTCCCTCGGTTTGCTTCACCTCTCCGCTAAATCCCACGAGCGGGACCACCTTCCTGGTTAATGTTTTAGGGTCTAGCCCTAAATCCATATAGGCCGAATGGAAGATAATGTTGCTGGAGCTGCCATTGTCCACCAATATTCATTTAACCAGGCAGTTGGCTATAACAAGCGAGGTGACGAGGGCGTCATGATGGGGAGCAAGGACTTGTTCCTGCTCCCTCGCAGTAAAGTTGATTTCATCCGTTCCCAAGAGTGGGCGCTTGGGAGTCTCGGTCTCCTGACCGCTCCTGGCATTGTGAGTATTTCGTTTGGCTGCGGCGCTGCTGATCCCGCTTACTTCTGATCCTCCGGAGATGACGTGGATCACTCGTTCTTGTGGTGGAGGCAGCGCAGGGACCGCTTCATTGGGGAGAGCGGGGCCCTCTCTGTTAAGGAGATCCTTGGCCTTATCCGAGAGGAATTCCCTTAGGTAACCCTTCTTGAGAAGCTCGGCTACTTCCAATCTTAAGGCTACACAATCCTCCGTGGTATGGCCGTGATCATTGTGGAACCCACACCATCTTTTAGGGTTCCGGGTAGCGTCAGGGGACCTCATTTTAGGTGGCCACTTGACTTGTGGGCCCATCTGCCTCAGGACTCCAATGAGCTCCGGTTTGGATATCGCTAGGTGGGAAATGCTGGGCCAAGTTGAAACCATCATTCCTTCGGACCGAGGTAAGGGGCGATGTTGGTATCTGCCCCTGCTCTGATTGGTGGATTCCCGGGAAGGTCGGGATCGGATGGTTTCTTCACGCTCGTCTTTCGATGGTTTGGAGGACTTCTGATCGTACTTGGAGGAAACCTTGGCCCTGCTCACGACGTCTTCTTCCCACCTTACTTGGGCCCAGGCACGGGATAGTACATCCGCCATGTCTCCGCATCTGTACTTGGTTAATTCCTTGTAGAGCTCTCCCTCCGGGAGTAGGCCCTTCTTGAAGGCTGAGATTGCTGTATCGGCGTTACACTCGGGTATGGAGACCTTCTCTTGGTTGAAACGAGCTATGTAGGAGCGTAGGGATTCGTTTCTGTATTGTTGGATCTCGTAGAGGTCATCTGATCTCTTCTCCAGGTTGCGGCTACTAGCGAACTGTTCCACGAACTTATCGCTGAGGGCGGCGAAGGATGCTATGGACCCCGTGGGGAGGTTGATGTACCATTGGAGGGCAGGACCGGTTAGAGTTGATCCGAAGCCCTTGCACATGGTGGCTTCCCTTGCGTCTTTCGGAATAGCCACGACTACCATGTGTTTCTTGTACTGGGCGATGTGGTTGTCAGGATCTCCAGTTCCTTCGTACATCTTGATGCTCGGAAAAGAGAACTTTCGAGGCATCTCGATCGAAGCAATCTCCTTCACGAAAGGCGTGTCGGAGTACGACCTTGGATCACTTCTACGGATGGGGGGAGCTACTCCGGGGAGCCTTTCCACCATGGATTGGATGGTGCCGAATTTTTCGGATACCACCTTCTCTAGGTAAGCGGCTAAAGCTGGATCCGAGATCTCGGGATGATCAGGTGAGTATTCCTCGTCCTCTGTATCAGATTCGTCTTCTTCTTCTTCTCGGGTTACGTCTCGAACGTTTTCTTGACCGCCGGGTTCGTCTCCGGGCTGCTGAGGCGTTTCTTCGTCGTCGTGCGGGGTGTTGAGCGAAGCCATAGGTCGAACTTTGGTTCTGAACCGTTTTCGTTTGTTCCCTACTGCCCCGAGGGATCGGTTTTCTCGTCTGAGAGCGATGTTCTCGGCTTCCATGGCGTCTAGCTTCTCGGCGCTTTGCTGGAGTTGCTTGGAGTGTTCTCCAAGTTGTTTCTTTAGGTATTGAACTTCCTGGACGAGTTTCAGACCTGCAGGTGCGGTTTCCTGAGCCTTGTGAAGGTCGGTAATTTGACTCTGAAGGGTTTCGAATCGGCTCAGAAGCTCCTTCTCTTTCGGGGTCAGATTGGCTTGATTGGACTCGTCTTCCGATGCCATCGTCACGTAGTTGAGTTACTCTCCTCCTTCTAACGCCAAACTGTTGTGATATTTTTGTGTAGGGTCGTTTTAGTACTACGGAACACTGGAAGACTAATGAATGGATACAAGTTTGTATGTGTTTTAAGAACAGAAATTGAGGCAAAGAGATGTATTATTGAGTGTGTTTGGCGTTACAACGTATTGGGTGTATAAACCCTAGTTTTCTAGCCTAACTCTATAATCTCTAAGCCCCAAAGTGTCGATCCCTTGTTCTAGGGTTTGGGTTCCCCTTTTATAGTTGATGTAAGTCGGTCAATCTCGGGCGGCTTCTGTAATATTCGGGAATATATTAGTTTCCCCTTGATTTGGGAAACTTCCATATTCATGCGGAGGATTGGTTCCTTGGTCCTTACGGCAAGGGCTGGGCCTTGGTTCCTCGATACAGGGACTGGACCCTGGGTACTTGTCAAATGAAGGTCGGGCCCTGGTGCCACCTGGTGGAGATGGGTTCTTTAAGTTGAGGAGGGACCCTGGGTCCTTTCCAAACGAGGGCCTGGAGGTCGAGGCCCCTTCGGAGGCTGGAGAAAACTCTAGCCTTGGATATTTTTCCCCAACATTGGCTATGAGCTGAAGAACCTTCACTCCAAAATTGATGGAAGCTACAATGAGCTCAACAACAAATTCTCCAACCTTGCTTCTTTTGTCAAGAACTTGGAGAATCAGTTTGCTTCCATGAGCACCCACCAGAACCGCCAGCAAGGATCTCTACCTGAAAAATATGATCAAAACCCCAAGGAAGCAAAAGCTGTCACACTTAGGAGTCGTAAACAGTTACCTCATAGATCCCTCAACAAGGATGCTGAGAAACAGGATGAGAGGGTAGCCATCAACTTAGATGATGAGGTGGTAATTGTGGATGGGAAGACAGATGATGAGATCTTGGAGAAGATTGTGGAAACTAAGGGTAAAGGAAAGGTTGGAGAATAGAAGAAAACAACAAAAGATGGTGAATCTGCTGCTCCAGCAAGAGAGAACCCTTCCATCCCTCCTCCCTATGAACCAAAGCTCCCATTTCCTGGGAGATTTAAGAAGCAGCTGCTACAGAAGTACAAGGCTTTGTTTGAGAAGCAGATGAGTGAAGCTCAGGTTACAATGTCCATCATTGATGCTTTCATGCTGATCCCTCAATACAGCAAGTTCCTGAAAGCTGTTGTAGCTGCTAAGAAGAAGGAGATGGAGGGCATGATGGTTCTGAGTCATGAGTGCAATGCCATCATTCAGAGACTTGATGCTCCAGGGAAGCTAGAAGATCCAGGATGCTTCACACTACCTTGTGCTCTTGGACCTATGGTGTTTGAGAAATGTCTCTGCGATTTAGGAGCTAGTGTCAGGTTGATGCCTTTGTCTGTGGCAAAGAAGCTTGGATTCACTCAGTACAAGAAGTGTAGACTCTCTCTGGTGTTGGCTGATCGTTCAGTGAAATACCCTGTGGGCATCCTAGAGAACCTCCCTGTGAAGATTGGAAGGTATGAGATACCTATAGACTTTGTGGTGCTTGAGATGGGTGAGGAGGCTCAAGACCCATTGATTCTTGGAAGGCTATTCTTAACTACTGCAAGAGCTATTGTGAATGTGAAGGAAGGCAAGATTGACCTCCATTTGGGTAAGGAGAACATCCTCCACTTTGATATCAAGGAGAAAATGAGGAACCACACTGTGTTTGGACAAGCCTTCATCATTGAAGAAATGGGCCCTCCTCCTGATGATCACTTTGATGAGCTACCACCTGAGGAAGATGGGGTGTCAACTCCACTTTCTGCACCCACACCAGCCTGATCCAAAGGAGGCAAAGTCAAGCTAGAGACTTAAAACAAGCTCACTTGGGAGGAAGTCCCATGAGTATCCTTGTATATATTGCATTAATATTTACATTTTCATCTTACTGCATAAAAATGGGAAAATGAAGTTGTGTGCAGGCCAAAAGAGGCAAAAGGAGTGACCCAAGGACGAGCAGAGCCACAGCAACCTGTCACAACGGCCCTGCCTGGTCGCTGTGACTCCAACAGCATGGAGCGGACTAGGCGCAGCGACCCCTCCCCGTCGCTCGTTTCATTCTGGAGCGACCTGTCACAGCGGCCCTGCCTGGTCGCTGTGAAGCCATCACCCGCAGCGACGCACCCGCAGCGACACGACCCCGTCGCTCGTCTTCTTCGGCAGCGGTCAGCTGGAGCGGGTCTCCCTGGTCGCTGTGAAGCCATCACCCGCAGCGATCCTTCCACCTCGCTCCCGTCTCAGGTAACTGGAAACTTCCCTTCTCCCAATTTTTCTTTACATTTTAGAATTTCATTGGGTACCTCACTCACACAGAGACTGTGTGATTTAAGTGTGGGGGAGGTGCTAAGCATTTGATCATGTTTGTTTTGATGATTTTGAGTCTCATGATTGCATATTACATTCTTATTTGCATAGAAAAACAAAAAAAAATTAAAAAAAAATTGAAAAACACAAAAATAATCATTTAGTTGCATCATTTGCATCTTTAGGATTGAGTCTAGAAGCATATAGGTTGCATTCATGCATCTTTAGGATTGAGTCTAGAAGCAAGTTCATGTTTTAACTAAGTCATGGATATACACACTTGAGTTGTCTCATCTTTTTTACCAATCTTTTTGACAATCTCAAGTGGTACTCCACTCCCAAAACCCATACCTCATTTTTAAACCATCATTATTTGTTGAGTGAGGCCTTTTTGAAAAGTTTTACATGTGCATAATGTTGAGAGTATTGGGAACGATAATGCTTAGTCTCCATTCTTGCTAGATTAGTCACTCTATTGTCTAGCTATAGGAAGGGGGTGAGTGTTGTGATTGTGATTTGGGAATATGAAAGGTTTAACTCTTTGTGCTTAAATGACTGGTCTTTATGGGATAAGAAGAGAAGTATCTAGCTCTTGTTATGAAAAGTCTTGGCCCCCAAATAAAAAAAAATCAAAAAAAAAGAGAAAAGAAAAAAAAAGGGGGCTAGCAAAGTTGTTAGGAGCTAAGATTTGTTTAAAAGTTGTGAAAATCCTTTATTGATTTCAAAAAGAAAGAGTTTGATGTGAAAAATTTTAATGGGATCTTTTGGTGAGAGATGTGAGTTGGATTTGACATTGAGGAATAATTGAATATCTTGTATGTTTGGGAAAGGGTAGAACAATGGAGATTGAGCATTGTATGCATGAGTTGATCCCTTTCTTAGATATATTATGTGTAATGTCAAAGCTACTTTGTTTTTAGAGTAAACCACCTTAAAAGATCATTTTGAACCTCTTATTTCACTTGCATTAAAGCCTTTGTCTTACCAAACCAAATGACTTGGACCATTTGACCATTTGTGAGATTTCTATTGAGTTAGCTTCATGAACGTTAGAGAGATGTGGATTTGTGGTTTGTGGATGCGTGACTAATGAGTGTAAAGATCAAAGGAGCTGGGATAAGCCTAGAGAAGTTAGAGATGGATAAAATCTTTGTTCTTGCTATTTGGTATGATTATGCAAGGTTTTTAGGTTGAGAACTAAGAAGAGTTCCTTTTGATTATGAGTCCCCATCTTCAAACCTCTTCCCCTTGGTTCTTGAAAGTTTACTTGTGGACAAGTAAAGGACTAGTGTGGGGGAGTTGATATCTTGCATATTTGCATGGTTTTAGCTATTCATTCATATGCATTTTCATCATATAGATTGGGATTTAGACATGTTTATGTTGCATTTCGCATACATGAGTCCATATTAGGTACTGGAGTGCCAAATGAAGTTATTGGAAACATTTGGATGCATTTGGAAGCAATGTGATCATAAAAGGGGGTGAAAGATGAGCATGGATGAAGGCCTTAGAGAAATCTTCTGTTGCTAAGATTTGGTGGAAATATATGAAATTGAGTTAGCTTTCTAATGGAAGTGGTTTCAAGTCATTTGGAGATATAATGAAGAAGTTATGACCAATTTACTAAAGGCATACGAGCCAGAGCGACCTCCCACAGCGACCCTACCTGGTCGCTGTGACACTTTCAGCCTGGAGCGACCACGGCGCAGCGAGTCTCACCGGTCGCTCGTCTTTCCACAGCGACCTCCTGGAGCGGGTCTCCCTGGTCGCTCCACCCCTTTTTCCTACACGATTTTATGATTTTTCAAGGACATTTTTGCAATTTCTTATGCACGTTTTTACTCTGAAAAACCTAATGTTTAAGGATGTTGTAGCCACCATTGGCAGATTATCTTTTATCTATTGAGGAACACAAACTCTCTCAAAAATTTGTCTTGATTTGTTATTGTTCTTGTGATCTCTCATCTATTTCTCTACATGATTAATTTGAAATCCATCATGGGTTTAAGAGGAATCATGGAGATTAGTGAGTAATCACCTTTTGGATTCATGGGTTAGGGTGATTAAGGGTGATTAGGTTAGTTCTAGGATGTTTTAGGTATAGATCATGCTTGTTCCTTGTTAGTAGAGTGATCTTAATGCATCATTTGAGTAGGCCACTCAAAGGGTGATCTCTAGGCATTTCCCACCCAAAAGGTGTTTGATGAAATGCCTGAGTCAACTCTCCTAGGCTTTTAGTATACTTTGCCAAAGACATTTGTTGTTAAAGATGCTAAGATAGCTAATAGACTTGTTAATAATGATTGCTTGCATGTTATTCAACCAAAGACATTTGATGTTTGAGACATGTTAGCAAATGAGCATTCATCTAGACATAAAGCTTGCTTAGAATTGTGTCTAGGCTTAAGGTTGATAGTTTGATTTATCATTTACATTCCTAGGTTCGAAACCTGATCACCAAAGGTCTAAATCCCTATACCCATGAGCTCTCTTTTCCAATAGCTTAAAAGTATCATTTTTATTGCTTTGCATTAGCTTTAATCATTAGTTTAGAAATCATCAAATCACTGGCTTCACTTAGATTAGGCAAATACTTGCATTCTCACTGCTTTGAGTCCCTCAGAACTGGTTCGACAACTTACTTACCACTATACTATCATTTGACTTAGGAGCTTGAAAACTCCTAACATCAGCCTTGCAAATAAAGAGATTATCATATGCAAAAAGCAAATGAGACATTGATGGATAAGCCTTTGCAACTTTTATACCTGTTAATTCTTTCTCTCATTCCGTCATTTTAATATTAGCGATTAAAGCCTCTGTACACCATGATGAATAAATAAAGAGTGATGGGATCCCCTGATGCAGCCTCTCCGTCGAATTATCTGCCCTTCTGGTTAACCATTTAGTTATACTCCATATTGGACTAACCACATACATTCCATCATAAGTTGAATGTTTATACTGTAGCTTCTTTTTTTCCGTCAAGGATTGTTGATTAAATAACAAAAAGGACCAAGGCCACCAAGTACAAGGCCGAAACACATCAAACAGAAACATTGAATGCCCAACACAAACGGGCAAAAACAAAAGCAAGTTAGCTGGGCTTAAAGCCCACACCGCTAACCACCCGACGACTTTTTGCTAGCCGACATATCAAGGAAGCTGGACACGTATTGAGATCTACACCGTTGAAACTGCACGTGTCACTTTCGCCTCGACTCAAGCACCGCTGCTTCGCGACATCGCCTGAGACCCTCTCTCGTCTCGCCGGAGCTCGAACTTCTGCCAAGCCTCCACTGAAACTATCTCTTCTCTACTGCGCTTTATCCTCTCCGCGGAGAGTTACCTCGAACATATCGAGATCTCATACTGTAGCTTCTAAACCAATTTTTTTTACTTTTGCTTTATTTTTAGTTTTTTTTTAACTTGTAGTTTTTTGTCAACTGAATTCTTAGTTAAATTCTGAAAATTTCTATCTATTATATTTTTTTTCTTAAAAACTAAAATCTAACATTATATATAATAAATATTTTAAATTTATTTAATTTAAATAGTTAATTTCATTTATGACACCTATAAAATTGTTTTCTAGTTCACCATGAATGTCAGCTACTTTTAGTGAAGGAGTTAACGCCCAGATGGATTACTTGGCCAAACTTTCTCATTAATTAATAACTGTTTTGGTCAAGATTTTACGTCGACCTTGGCTCGTCATGTCTTCTAACGTTTGGAATTGTGCTCTGCATATGTCCCGATGAAATGCCTGAACGAAATGTAATGTTTCAAAAGCTTTAACAGATAAAATAGATGATTATGGTCGTATAAAAGACTTTTACTGTTTAGTCTCAATAAACCCTTTGTTTTTATTTAGAGAAATTAGGACGTATATACACGGATTTCTCCGAAATTAAGTAGATACCACCCTAAGCTTACATTTTTCTTTAATACCATTACACCCCTACAACTTTACACCCCATCTATCGAGTACACTATACACGATTTCAGAAGATATATACAGATCAGACTATTACACATCATGCATCTAATAGTTTTCTCTCTTTTATAAAATATAAAAATATTACAGGAGATATATATGTCATAAGGGGCAAGTGAAAAGTCCTCTTTTACACTCCGATATTTCCGAAAGAGAACTGAACCCCTTTCTCTCTCTATAAATTTTGTTTTGTCTCTAAAGAAAGATTTTGGAGATTGAGACCATGGAACACACGTAACTACCAGAGCGTATGTTGCAGCCGGTGAAGACCCCGTTGGAGAGAGAGAGTCAACACAAATCACAAACCAAAAAGGATCAAGTCCATAATCGACGCACTAGATCCGGAGGAGGTTGAATTCATGCGGAACACGACGTTTGGGAAAATCATTTTACAAGCAGAGAACCCTTCATTTTCTGGGAGTTCCGGCCAGTTCACCATTGTGTGAATCCTCCGAGTAAAGATGAAGTATGAGGTAGCTGTTATGTGTGCTTGAATCAGGATTTGTTAGACGCTCACTTAGAACTTGTCTGCAAACATATAAATTAGCTGTTATGTTTTTTGAGGGAGTTGTTAATACTGTCATGTATCTTGGTAACTAGTCATAAGAACCGTTAACCAAATATGTAGCAGTGACTAATTTATTCTTAGCATGTTAGTCTGCTCGCTAGCGTTCAACAGTTTGTGTTAGTTGCTAACTAGAAACTATATCTGATGTTCTCTGGTGTCATTAAAAATCTAGAGAAATTAGGACGTATATACACGGATTTCTTCAAAATTAAGTAGATACCACCCTAAGCTAACATTTTTGTTTAATACCATTACACCCCTACAACTTTATACCCCATCTATCGAGTACACTATACACGATGTCAGAAGATATATACAGATCAGACTATTACACATCATGTATCTAATAGTTTTCTCTCTTTTATAAAATATAAAAATATTACAGGTGATATGTCATAAGGGGCAAGTGAAAAGTCCTCTTTTACACTCCGATATTTCCGAAAGAGAACTGAACCCCTTTCTCTCTCTATAAATTATGTTTTGTCTCTAAAGAAAGATTTTGGAGATTGAGACCATGGAACACACGTAACTACCAGAGCGGATGTTGCAGCCGGTGAAGAACCCGTTGGAGAGAGAGTCAACACATATCACAAACCAAAAAGGATCAAGTCCATAATCGACGCACTAGATCCGGAGGAGGTTGAATTCATGCGGAACACGACGTTTGGGAAAATCATTTTACAAGCAGAGAACCCTTCATTTTCTGGGAGTTTCGGCCAGTTCGCCATTGTGTGAATCCTCCGAGTAAAGATGAAGTATGAGGTAGCTGTTATGTGTGCTTGAATCAGGATTTGTTAGACGCTTGCTTAGACTTTGTCTGCCAACATATAAATTAGCTGTTATGTTTTTTGAGGGAGTTGTTAATACTGTCATGTATCTAGGTAACTAGTCATAAGAACCGTTAACCAAATATGTAGCAGTGACTAATTTATTCTTATCATGTAAGTCCGCTCGCTAGCGTTCAACAGTTTGTGTTAGTTGCTAACTAGAAACTATATCTGATGTTCTCTAGTGTCATTAAAAATCTATCACAATTGTTATATGCACCATAACTGATGTGTTTGCTAACTTGCTAGTGCGTTGTTAACATTTTTCTTGAAAGGTAATCGCATACATCACCTACTTTTGGTGACTAATTTGCTCCTCCACTTGAACATGCCGCAGGTAGACGTTATCTCGATGATTGTGGACGCAACACACTTTTCAGAAGAACTGACGTGGGAAGAAGAGGTCGATGATGACGCCGTTGATAACCAGATACCACCAATTGTGTATCTTGGTGTGAACATTACTTGTCTCATCTACTCTCCCTCTCTGATTACTCTTTTAGATTCCGGACATCTTAATTTGTTTCAGCTGTTTTAATTCCCGTACTATGTGTTTTTGCTTTCTTCTATTTCAATTCTTAAAGAGTTGTTATATTATGTGTCACCTTTAGAGCCTTTCACTACATAGTAAACACCAGACTCATTAGCTGTTATGTATTACTTTTATCTGATAACTATATGATATCACGAAACACCATTTACGAGACCACAAAAATCTTGATTTCCAGTATGTTACTAAACAACCATTTACGCCAATGTTAAATATGTGTTCAGCGCTATATACTTACAAGTCACAACCAATGTTCACCTCATTTTCATAGTTTTGATACCATCCATTCATGCAAATACGCACAATGCTCGTTACACATCTTTATCTTCTAATCTTCGAGAGAAGCCTTAGCATTAACTGGTAATGACCGCAACATATTTTTAAGTATAATCATACAGAGCTTTACCATAACTTAGAAGATAAGTTCTTATCAATAACTGTGAATGCTTCAACCAACGCACAATGCTCGCTTCACATCTTTTTCCTCTAATCTACGAGAGAAATCTTACATAACTGATAATGATCACAACAGAATGCTAAGTATTATATTGCAGATCTTGACAATAACTTAGCAGATAATAATTTATTTAATAAATTTGCATTCGCAAGAAAGAATTATTTTAAGGCAAAGCATTTAGGAAATTCAAATTACATAACATAGTTTTTCCGATACGAAAGGATACCCCGCAAGCTTGGACGCATACAGTCCCCACTTACACTCATTCCCCTGACAGACAAGCACCATTTTTCCTGGCTCAGACCTACGACACAAGAGCCAGAACTTGTTGGTCCAAGCATAGAGAGACATGTGAGTTTTGAAAGCTGACCGGTCCATGAAAACCTGCCCGAAAAATTGATGCTTCCTTGTTCCTCTCCTGAATCTGTTAACATCTAAGAGTGACCGTTACCAGACAATCATGGCAGCTACAACACAAATTCGCATTGGATGACATATAAGGCAATAGTTGTTAACAGTTATTAGTCAGTCACCACGCCTAACTGGTCCTAGTATCAGTTACAACTCAAACGTAACAGCTACGACAATAATTATCATTACCTTCATCCATCATGTCTGCATTTGGAACATGATCGGGAAAGTTCAGGTTAGATGTTAGCGGACGGTGTTCACTCGAGTAGCTCCGCTTCTTCTTACCTTCGTTTACATTACACACCTCCTTCCCTTTCATAATGTACGTTAGGTTGAAGATTCCCTTCTCGGAGGTTTTCGGATGGTACCTTGCACAATAAAGAAACAAAATTAGCAGTTGAAGTGGATAATAGCCAAAAATCTATGTCAGAATGTGTCATAGATTTGTACTTTTAAAGATCATGCCGAATCGTGACCTGTTCATCTTTTCGCCTCAACTTTACAGACAATAGGGATATTTTGGAGATGAGGGACGCAAAAATATACGGACCAATTAGTTCTTTTTGCGATCGGGTATTTAATTAATTTCTTAGTGATTTGGGTATATTGGCCCAATTATCCCTTTTATTTAATTTGTTGTTGTTCGATTTATTTTTGTCTTGCATCTCTGTTATTAGGCATACGCATGGGATTGCGTATTCTCCAACTTTTAATTGAGTTAACAAGGGACATGAAAATGACACGATGTTTCAATGTGAGGTCAACCATTGATTGGTTGTTTGAATTCGAAGGCTATAATTCAATTATTTGGGTCCAACCTGTTATTACAATATGCTTTATAAAACAAGATTTGATGTAAGATCTTGGAAGATGGGCATGTGGTCAACATTTTTTCCAGGTGAATTGACAATAATTCTCATATGTCCTTGAATTTGTTTTCTTTTTGGAAACTTTTTCTTGCATTCATGTTATTTTCTCCCTCTATTCTGAAGGAAATTAATTTTGGAGACACAAGAACGCACATGGGGACAACAAGGTCTGCTTGTTTGCTTCTGTGTACGATGTTCTTAAGTTTTAGTTGTGCAGCTTTAACGCCAACAAAGCCATTGTCAATAGGACAAACTATCAGCTCCTCTAACGAGGTCTGTGAATAGGGGTTCTTCAGTCCAAATAACACCCAACATCAATATCTTGGAATCTGGATGAATGGTATTAATCCCCGGGTGGTTGTGTGGGTGGCAAATAGAGAATATCCTGTTACAGACTCCTCGGCTAATCTAACTATCAGCAGCAATGGAACTCTTCTTTTATTTAATGACAAACATGGCCTTGTCTGGTCCAGTGGAGAGACTTACGCATCTAACGGGTCTCAAGTAGAGCTTCTGAACAACGGAAATCTTGTTGTCATGGACATTTTTTCAAGAAGAACAATATGGCAAAGCTTTGAGCATCTGACTGATACTATGCTCCCTTTCTCAAGCGTCATGTATAATATCACCACCGGAAAGAAGCAGGTTTTGACTTCCTGGAAAACTGAAACCGATCCATCGCCTGGTGACTTTGTTTACCAGATTACACCTCAAGTGCCATCACAGGTGTTTATTATGAGAGGCTCGGCGCCTTATTGGAGAACAGGTCCATGGACTAAAACAAGGTTCTCCGGGATACCAAAAATGGGTGCAACACTAACAAGTCCACTTAGCCTTCAGCAAGATGCAAACGGGTCAGTTTCTTTCACTTATCTAGACACAAACATCAAACTTGCACGTCTAGTGATAACACCGGAGGGCTCGGTGAAGAATTTTCAGCATAATGGGACCGGCTGGGAATTAGAATTTGAGGCTCCAACGAACACATGTGATTATAATGGTGTATGTGGAGCTTTTGGGTTGTGTTTTATGTCAGCATTTCCAACGTGTAAATGCTTGAAAGGGTTTGTACCAAAATCCATTGAGGACTAGCTCTGGAGAAGAGGAAACTGGACTGATGGTTGTGTAAGGCGTACCGAACTACTTTGTCAAGGCAAAGATGTAGAACTCATTGATCCTGTTACCAATGTAAATATGTTCCATCCTGTTGCCAACATAAAGCCTCCAGATAATTACAAATTTGCAAGTGCTTCTCACGCTATAGACTGCCACCAAAGTTGCCTGGACAATTGTTCTTGCTTGGCCTTCGCATTTATTAATGGAATAGGGTGCTTAGTGTGGAACCAGGAGCTAATGGACCTAGTGCAGTTTTCTGAAGGCAGAGACCTTCTGGCTATACGTCTTGGAAGCTCTGAATTAGGTGTGCATGGATTGAATTAGATCATTTTAAACTTTTATCCTCAACTCCATTGATACTGTTCTTTTGGTAGTAGCATTTGTTAATTGTTTAAATTTTTTTTTGCCTTATATATCTCAGATGGAAATAATAGAAAGAAGACCACAGTTGCTAGTGTTATCAGCATTTCTCTTTTTGTGATATTGGGTTCTGCTGCCTTTGGATTTTGGAGATACAAAGTTAAAAATAACGGTACACAAAGTTGGTTAATGTTTATTTATTCGTTTTCTTGCTAATGGTAACACATTGATACACTTCTAAAGGTATTCTTGCAACTCTAATTTCAGGTATTATTTCAAAGGATGTTTCACAAGATGCGTGGAGGAATGATCTGGAGTCACAAGATGTTTCAGGTTTAACTTTCCTTGAGATGAATACCATAGAAACTGCCACAAATAATTTCAGTCTGTCAAATAAACTTTGACAAGGTGGATTTGGTTCAGTTTACAAGGTAAGATTGTCATGTCCTCTTTGGTCTTTTGTATTCTCTGTTTAGTTTCTCGACCTTGTACAATCCCTTTCAGGGAAAACTACAAGATGGGAAAGAAATTGCTGTAAAACGGCTTTCAAGCAACTCAGGGCAGGGCAAAGAGGAATTCATGAATGAAATAGTACTCATCTCAAAACTACAACACAGAAACTTAGTTCAGATTTTGGGATGTTGCATTGAAGGAGAAGAGAGGCTATTAATTTATGAGTTCATGGTGAACAAAAGCCTTGATACTTTTATCTTCGGTAGGTCTCTTCTTGCCTCATTCTTTTCATAGCAGCTGTTTTCTCTTCACGCACAACACTTCTAATAACACTCTATTATTGCTTAGATTCAAGAAGAAAGCTTGAGATTGAATGGCCTAAGAGATTCTGTATCATCCAAGGTATTGCACGTGGACTTCTCTATCTCCACCGTGAGTCACGCCTCAAGGTCATCCACCGAGACCTGAAGGTGAGTAATATTCCTATGGATGAGAAGATGAACCCAAAAATATCAGATTTTGGATTGGCCCGGATGTATCAGGGAACCGAACATGAGGAAAATACTCACAGGGTTGCAGGAACTTTGTAAGAATCTATTTTCAAAAATACATTTACATGATTTTACTTTCAAAAACATATTTAACATGGTTCATAATAATCATATGCGAAAACTTAAGGGAAACAGTTTGATGTTTGCACAGAGGATATATGTCACCTGAATATGCATGGACAGGAATATTCTCTGAGAAATCCGATATCTACAGCTTCGGAGTTCTTTTGTTAGAAATCATCAGCGGGGAAAAGATCTCAAGATTCGGTTATGGCGAAGAAGGCAAAAACCTTCTTACATATGTAAGTTAAACACTTAAAACTTAAGTAAGAATTTACGTTTTCATAATCTTATGTTCTTAATATTTGAAACTAAACAACAGGCGTGGGAGATTTGGTGTGAAAATCGAGGAATTGAACTCTTGGACCAAGGCGTTGCTGATTCATGTCAGCCGCTAGAAGTTGAGAGGTGTGTTCATATTGGTTTGCTCTGTGTTCAACACCAACCTGCCTACAGACCCAACACACTTGAGTTACTGTCTATGCTCACTACAACATCAGATCTTCCATCACCAAAACAACCCACATTTGTAGCACAGACGATAAATAAAGAATCCGTGGCTATGGGTTTGACCACCGTCAGTAAGATGACAGATTCTGTAATCCTTGGGCGCTAAGAAAACGATGACAAGTTCCTGCTTGAAAACATTTTGAGATGAATTCGTTTGATGTCTTCGGGGTCTGAATGTTTTGATATCTGTCACTTGTAACCACTATCTCTCGAAAGCTTACAAGCTTCGCTCTAATGGCTGTCTCCACACAATTTCTTTTATACTCGTGTTTGATTCTTCTTATCTGATATATTTTCTCCAGCGCCAGGATTATATCTTACCAATATTTTAATATAATTTTGATTTAACTAAACATGAAATTAAGTTTAAAACAATTTTCTTATTTTAAAATATATTGAAGAATATACATATACATATATATATACATAAAAGTATAATCTTAGATTTTTATCTATTTCTTTTGGTTAAGTATATTAAATCAACTTGCATACAATTAATAAAAAGTTGAAACAAAATTGTATAATTATCTAAAGTTCAAATTAAAAAGAATTTATAAAATTATTGATATATAAACAAAACTAATGATCTTACAATTAAAATATATAATTTTGTAAAAAGATTGTAGAAGATTTCAAAAATTTCAATAGTAAAAATTTGATAAAAATATAAACAAAATTAAATAGTATTTAATTTGTATTGTTATATTTGAATATATTTATATTAATGATAATGTTATTGCTATATTATAAGAAGTTTACCAAAAAATATAAATTAACATTAAATGTAATGTATGAATTATTATCTTATTCTAATTTTACCAAAAATATTAATCATTAGTTAATGTAATTGTTCATGTCATATTTAACCTAAGTCATGTCATCAATTTAGTAGCCATGTCATATTTCTTTTTATCAAAGTAATTGTAGAGATAACATGTGACAACTCACTTCTCAAATAATGTCTAAGCGATCTTATGTTGTAGTTAGACTATGTTTTATATTATTCTTGAAAAGACAAATTAGAATTCAGCAGAGACAAGATTTCAAACTCCTATATCGCTTCCGTTAATTTATATATGCAGTTTATTTAAATTAGGATTTGTGTTTCATTGATCATGTCTAAATAAACCACTTGTTAGATTTAAGATTTTTCAAAGGAGTGATGAATTGCTAGATTGAATTATCTTCTGCATCTTGATTGTCTTACAAGATAGATTTGGATTGACAACCTGATATCTAGATCATATGATAATTTGTAGACACAAAAGGGTTACTGATTGCCTGAATTTATTTTGATGAGCTAAATGCCTATATGCGAGGAAATTTGATTTAGGGATAGGGAACTAATCAAACATGCTCTCTTAATGCTTGTCTGAACTGATTGAATCTGCAAAGGGATTTAAAATATAGGAATTAGACATAGATTTAACTCTGCAATGAAAGTTGATTGATATGATTGTTGTGCTTTGAGTTCAAGAATTGTTCTTCGAAAATCTTTAATAATTGATCTTGTTGCAATTCTGATTTCTTTCAAATTTCTTTGAGTCTAGTGCTTTCTCCCATTGCTTACAACTTTGTTTACTTTCTATTATTCATTACACTACATTCATTATTGCATGACTTAATTCAAAAATCATAAGTTTATTGTGTGAATCGAATCCATAATTCGATTTGTAATTGCAACACGTACTCTGAAATTGTAAACTAGTTCAACAGTAAATTTCAACATATCACTAACTCATATCAGCCATTTGAAGTTAAGAGATTTGTTCAGATTGGGTTGATCTTTGTTGACACCAACCCGGCAACAAACACAACAAATTTTTGTTACTGTCTTTGCTTACCACAACATCAGAAACAATCCCCACGCGATATGAAGAGCTCGTGAAACCTGAACTCATTGATACTCTCTGGCTCAACCAGAAATTTTGATATGTCGAGATGAGTATCATCATTTAAACCATGAAAGTATGGCCCAGGTTCACCAGAGATGAAACTTGTTTCACCTTCTTTCTCTTACTCTTTTCCCTTTTTTGATTCTCTATATAGATCGGCCAATTTTTTTGGTGTGCGACAACCACATACTAAATGTCCTTTCACGCTGCATTTATAGCAAAAAAAATTTTATAGTAAACTTTTTCTATTTGCCATTTATCATCCCGGTCCATTTCATCTCTGTGGAAGTTCTTATTATTTTTTTCATCATATGGACAAAATCTTCTTCCTTGTCCTCTTCCACGACCATGATTTCCACCGCGTCCATGTCCTCGTCCTCTCCAATGATCATAACTGGATGATACAACATTCACTTGGGAGAATGGAGCAGATCTGGTGGGACGCACCTGATGGTTTAACGTCACGAGTTGGTTATTATGTTTCGCTACAAGGAGAACCTACATCAACTTCGAGTAGCGGGTATATCCATTCGCACGATACTGCTGCTGTAGAACTACATTTCCAGGATGGAACGTGGATAGAGTTTTCTCGATCATATCATAATCACTTATTTTCTCTCCACATAACATGATCCTAGAAGTAATTCCGAACATAGCAAAATTATACTCACTAACTTTTTTGTAGTCCTAGAACCGTATATGAATCCACCCGTGTTTAGCTGTTGGTAAGATAACATACTTCTGTTGATCAAACATATCTTTTAAAGATTGCGAGACGTCCCATGATCCTCTTTCGTAATATAGACATCTTTTATATCATCATGTATGTGGTGCTGTAAAAAGATCATGGATTTTGGCTTTTTCTCATCTGACATCGTTTTTGAACTATCAATGGTTTCCAAAAGCATGTTTTCTCTTAGGTGTATTTTCGCACCCATTGTCTAAGTCTTTTTCTAAAGTCTTATAATTATTTTCCATAATATCAAAGATATTTATTTCGAGTTCTGTCAAACTCGACATGATAATTGTATTCATAGAATAATAATATAAATATATAAAGACAAGAAATGAAATGCATAATTTAAATGCAGAAATTAAAGGCATAAAATAAAGGCAGAAAGTAAATACTTCAATTAAATTGCAAAAATTTTAAAAGCATAAATAAAATTGGAGGCTTAGCCTACCACATGATCTGAGGAGTCATTGACTACAATTATGATCATTTTTCAATGTCCAATGAGACATTGTTTACCATGTTAACTTTTTTCCATTTTTAAAAAAGTGGAGGAAACATTGTCTGTCATTTTGATATTTGCTTATTTCAAGGTTTGGGGAGATATAGTCTACCATATTAACGTTTTCTAATTCACTTAGGGAAATTCTACCATGTGTTTGTCTGACTGTGAAAGTATATCCTACCATAACAATCAGTCGAGAAATGCAAAGCATATCATCCCCAAAAATAAACAGAGAAGGCACCTATCAGTATGGAACAATAATAAATATTAAAATAATTAAAATTATTGAAAGACATAAATTAAACCTCACTGCACAAGCATAATCTCGTTTGGTAATTGATATAAAAACGATCAGTAAAAAAGACAAAAGCTTGATCTGATAACGTGTTGAGAATAAATGGTGAGAGGTGAGATAGAAAATAGTTTTATATGTGTGATAGTGATGTAAGAGAGATGAGCGGGAAAAAGAGTTTATGTGTTTGTGTGTGTGATACTATACAAGAGAAAGAAACGGATATGGACCACTTTGCTTTTGAGTGTAAGTTTTACGAGAAAAAGTATAAGACTTTTTCTTTGATGATTATTATTACTGAAGAGGAACTGGTAAAATGGTTTATTTTGACGAACATAAGGAGAAAAATGGACATGTCTCCTTGTGATGATGCAAGAAACATAAAGTGGTGAAGGCAAGTGTCTAAAAAAGATGACTAATCATTTTTTATAACAAAAATATATTTTTAATCTGTCAAAGCTTTAACAGATTTGTATATATTCAATACTGAATATTTCACTTGTTCATATTAGCATACATAGAATCGTAAATCCTACCAATCTTTTTTACATAAACCCTACACTTTCTTTCCTAATATGAATAGCTTTCAAATCTAATATTTTGAAAATAAAAAAAAAAGAAAATGTCCATAGAGATCAAAAGTATTAAAACTCATATATTTTTTCAGAAAAGATTATGGAAACTAAACGAATAGCAGTTTTAAGAATATCCCACCAAATTCTTATTATTTATTAAATATTTGCAGTATATTAAAATATATTAACATTATATATTAAATTATATAATATCAATGAAATCTAATAAAATAATATATATAAACATCGTACATACCTAGAATATTCTATAATTACTGAGTGGATATTTGCAACTATTTTATCATGATAAAAAATCTTCTATTAATAAAATCTATCATTAAAATATTTTTAAATTATTAATTATATAATACAAAACAGATTATACAAACATTTATAAAATTCAGCATATAAATCGCACTACGAAAACCAAACCTAAAAAAATACAAAACAAAAACCAAAACCGAACCACTGTTCATAAATATTTGGAAGGTTCTTATATTTCTGAAAACAAAAACTGAAACTAAATGGATTTCAAAACATCTAAAATAAAATTTACATGAATGTTGTTTCAATTTAATTTTGGAATTATCAAATATTTTTAAAATACTACTTAGAAACTGAACTATCTAAAACCGGATTATCCTCTATCCCGAGCCATCCAATAATTTTTCCAAAAAAAAAATCAAATGTTGCTATTCCCAAATTATTCAGAAGATGTTAACCAAACTAAAACCAAACTGAAATCAAAATATTATCGAGTTTCGAACATTGTTGTACGGCATTAGAAATGGAAATTAACCAAACCGGAACCAATCCAACTTCCCTAGTTGGTTTCTATATCTTTTTAACATAAATCACAATTGAACAGAAACCTTAGACGTAAACATATTAGTGAACCAGCATATGAGATCATAAATTTGTCAATAAAAATAATCTCAAGCTTTGAAAGCACGGATCAAAGTCTAGTTATATTTAAAGTTTCAACTTCCCTTATCGTGAAGAAAATTAACTTGTAATCACGAAGATGATGAAGCCTGACAAAAGAACTTTTACGAGTTTCCAGAGTGATTGCCGAAAAGCTTAACTCAATCTTAAAGGTTCAAAAGTTTGTGAAATTCGAATTTACTATGGTTTTTTAATTTAAAATTAATTAGTGATAAATAAACTGGTTATAATCATTTATATATTACATAATTCTCTTAAATTCCTAAGTGGGATACTTGAATATATATATAATTCTCTTATATATAACTATGGATTTTCAATCTAAACTGTTAAAATTAATTAGTGATAGATAAGTTCTCTAATGTTGGGTATTTTTCCTTGTCTATCTGTCACTGGTTCGTAGCCCAACTAGTGAAAAGTTGTGTTACTGATTTGCTACAAAAGTTGGAATTCGTCGTGGAAATTATGTAAGTATTCATATATTTTTGTTTGTTTGTTGACAAATTAGGTTTAAGTTGATCCTGATGTGTAGTACGTTGAAAATAGACGGAAGGAAAGTATGTATTGGTCAACAATCAACATAGGTGGCTGAAAATAGTTCTCACAACTCACAAGTCCCTGGTTTCAGTTCAGGTGCTAGACAAATACAACCTTCACAAATTCAACGCACTTGAGTTACTGTCTATGCTCACAGCGAAATCAGGTCTTCCATCACCAGAACAACACTCATATGCACTGCACACTGGGAGGCGACGGATCACAGGCTAATGCTTTGATCACTATCAACTAGACGGCACAATCTCTGTTACATCTCGTGTGAGAATCTTCACCAAAAAGGTTTAGAAGCTTTGATCTAATGGAGATTTCTCTTCTTGCGGTACAATCCGAGGCAAGAAGCGAGAAGATAAGAACAACACTCAGATCTTCACGCATCCTCTTATACTCTGTTTTGTTATATTGAAGTGTATTGTAACTTGTAAGGGGTGAAACCACTAACAGTAACCAAAGGTCTGATTGATTAATATTTTCAACTTGTCAATTGCTGCAGTGTAAAGACTTATCTTACAATGTGAACATGGAAACAACATGATATTTCAATCTGAGGTCAATCAATGCGTGGTTGAAAAGGTCAAATGTCTGGCTCTTTGTATGTCAAACTGCGAAAATTCTCATCTTTCGATTCATGCAGAGTATGGGGTGCCTATCTTTCATTGGTTCGTGTCCCAACAAGCTAGTAAAGGCATGCACATAACAATATATTGAGTGATTGGTTTTGTAAAAGTCTGAACTTCTTGGCAATTACGTGAGTATTGATCTACAATGTTTTGATTTATTAAATAATATTTATCTTAAGTTCAACATTGTTTATATGTTCTCACAATTTTTCTGCCCTATTTTAGACTTGTATGCTCGCTTCTTCAACTAATCCGAAGAAGTTAGTTTTTGGAAAGCACATGGAGAAGAAGATGATTGTGTTCTTTGCTTCTTTGCTCTTGTTTACCATGTTTTCAGGTTTTAGCTTTGCAGAGATAACCACAGAGAGTCCTTTGTCAATAGGACAAACACTCAGCTCCTCTAGTGAGATTTATGAATTGGGATTCTTCAGTCCTAATAACACCCAGAATCAGTATGTTGGCATATGGTTCAAGGGCATCATTCCCCGGGTGGTTGTGTGGGTGGCCAATAGAGAAAAGCCTGTCACAGATTCCACAGCACATCTAGCTATCAGCAGAAATGGGAGCCTTCTATTATTAGACGGAAAAAATGGGGTTATGTGGTCCACCAGAGGATCTTCAACATCTAACGGCTCTCGCGCAGAGCTTTCAGACGAAGGAGATCTTATTGTGACAGACAATGTTTCAGGAAGAAGGCTATGGGAAAGCTTTGAGAATCTTGGTGATACTCTCCTACCTTTCTCACCCTTGACGTATAATTTAGCCACCGGTGACAAGCGCGTATTGACCTCTTGGAAAAGTTACACCAACCCATCTCCTGGTGACTTTGTGGCCCAGATTACACCGCAAGTGCCATCACAGCTGTTTATTGTGAGGGGCTCGATGCCCTACTATAGAACAGGTCCATGGGCCAAAACAAGGTTCTCCGGGATACCCCTTATGGATGAAACGTTAGCAAGTCCATTTAGCTTTCAGCAGGATGCAAACGGCTCAGGGTCTTTCTCTTATGCAGACAGAAGCTCAAAGCTTTCACGTCTACTTATAACATCAGAGGGCACTCTGAAGAGGTTTCGGCATATTGGGACAGAATGGGAAGTAAGCTATCAGGCTCCCGCCAATCCATGCGATGTTTACGGTGTATGTGGACCTTTTGGGCTGTGTATAATGTCAGGATCTCCAAAGTGTAAATGCTTCAAAGGGTTTGTACCAAAATATAGTGAGGAGTGGAATAGAGGAAACTGGACTAATGGCTGCGTAAGGCGTACTGAACTAGATTGTCAATGGAACTCTACGGGAAAAGTTGCAAACGTGTTCCATCCTGTTGCTAACATAAAGCCTCCAGACTTTTACACGTTTGTAAGTTCTGTGGATGCTAAAGACTGCTACCAAACCTGCCTCCACAACTGTTCTTGCATAGCCTTTGCTTATATTCGTGGAATTGGGTGTTTGATATGGAATCAAGAGCTAATAGACGTTATGCAGTTTTCTGCGGGAGGGGAGCTTCTTTCCATCCGCCTTGCACGCTCTGAACTAGGTATGAGTAAAAAGTAACACGAGATTGCTACTTCTTGCATTGCTTAATATTTATTTGTTTTCTTTTTTTTTTCAATGTCTCAGGTGGAAATAAGCACAAGAAAACCATTACGGTCATTGCTGTTAGCACTCTCTTTGTGATATTGGGTTCTGCTGCGTATGGTTTCTATAGATACAAAGTGAAACATAATGGTAACACACACTGTCTCTCTCTCTCCCTCACTCAATCTCTTCTTGTTTACCCATACACTTGCTTGCTAACGATAACACATTTTTTTCTATTCTTGTACTCTAATCCAGCCATTATTACAAATGATGCCTCAGAAGATTCATGGAGGAACGGTCTGAAACCACAAGATGTCCCTGGTTTAAATTTCTTTCAGATGAATATCATTGAAACTGCTACCAATAATTTCAGTCTGTCTAATAAACTCGGACAAGGTGGATTTGGTTCAGTTTACAAGGTATGAGAATTTTTGTCCTTTTTGCTATTTTCTTTTCTTTGTTTTTACTCTCAGGATGACATTATCCAATCTATTTCAGGGAAAACTACAAGGTGGGAAAGAAATTGCTGTCAAACGTCTTTCTAGCAGCTCAGGGCAGGGAAAAGAAGAGTTCATGAATGAAATAGTACTCATCTCAAAACTACAACACAAGAACTTAGTTCGGATATTGGGGTGTTGCATTGAAGGAGAAGAGAGACTATTGATTTATGAGTTCATGTTGAACAAAAGCCTTGACACTTTTCTCTTTGGTTGATCCCTTTCTGCCTCTTTTATTTCCTATTGCTAGTTTTCCACCATGTATATATAGAGCTAATGTCTCTGATGGTTTTCGCACTGTATTACTGCTTAGATTCAAGAAAAAGGCTTGAGATTGACTGGCCTATGAGATTCAATATCATTCAAGGTATTGCGCGTGGACTTCTCTATCTCCACCGTGACTCACGCCTAAAAGTCATTCACCGAGATCTAAAGGTGAGTAATATCCTTTTGGATGAGAACATGAACCCTAAAATATCAGATTTTGGATTGGCTCGGATGTATCAACGAACTGAATATCAGGACAACACTCGCAGGGTTGTAGGAACTCTGTAAGTCTCTTGACTTCATAAACACTAACAAGATCCATAGTCGTAATTATATTTTCATTTACTCTCTTGATTTCTAATATATGATATTTTAGAAGGTTTTTATTGTTTCATAGTCTATGTTTTGATATTTTTATGTCAAATTTAACTTTATAAAAACTGCTTAATCAATTCGATTATACTGTATATCTTGTTTTATAATTAGTTACATTATTTTTAGTTAATATTATGTTATTTTTAGTTAATATTTTAAAATGTGCTTTTAAGAGAAAATGATTTTTTTGTAAAGTCTTTGGATCTCAATGGTAACCACAAAAGGAATAAAAGTAATAGGAAAAAAAGAATAAAATAAAAAGAAAACTCATTTCTCTCCTAATTTGATAAGGAACTATTATTGTCTTTTATTCCTTAAATCTTAAGGAATGTTAAGGAATAATATGTAACAAACATTCTTTGTAAATGATAAAAATTGTAAAGAATGTTAAGAAATTAGCTATTCACACTCATTCATTTAGTCACCATTTGAAGTCTTTGTGATTTCTTTCAAAACATCATCTGTAATGAAACACATGAGTATTATACCTCTTTTTTTGAAACTATCACAGGAGTATTATACGTGGATGACCTTTTTTTTATATATTTGCCAGAGGGTATATGGCACCTGAGTATGCATGGACTGGTATGTTCTCTGAGAAGTCAGACATCTACAGCTTCGGAGTTCTATTGTTAGAAATCATCAGCGGAGAGAAAATCTCAAGATTTAGCCATGGTGAAGAAGGAAAAACCCTTCTTGTATATGTAAGTAAGTCTAAGTTTTCACACAATTGACGCGGTTCAATAAAGTTTCGTGATCTCATATTCTAAAGAACTGAAACTTAAAAACAGGCATGGGAATCTTGGTGTGAAAATGGAGGAATTGATATTTTGGATAAAGATGTTGCTAACTCATGTCAGCCATTAGAAGTTAAGAGATGTGTTAAGATTGGTCTGCTATGTATTCAACACCAACCTGCAGACAGACCCAACACACTTGAGTTGCTGTCTATGCTCACCACTACATCAGACCTTCAATCACCAGAACAACCCACATTTTCACTACACAAGAGAGATGACAGACACTTGTGTAAGGGTTTGAGCACTGTCAATGAGATAACACAATCTGCCATCATTGGGCGTTAATAAACGTGTGTGTTGGAAGTTGTTCAGCTAAAATGTGTTGCCTTAACACCTTGGGCGTCTCAGACAGCAGTGTCCTGCGAGCTTGTGCTCCACTGGCGTGGAAAATGGTAACAGCTTGGGCGTCTCGATGGCCGTGTCAGGGAGCTTTTCTTCATTTATTTAATATCTTTTGGAATAAAATGGTTTTTCAAGTGCTTTGTCTCTGTTTAAGCCTAAAAGAGTAAACTGTAAAGCAAACTTATTGGTGTATTTTCTTCCCTAGTGTCCTGCAATTTATGCTGTCACTGGTGACACAGCACACAGATGTTGAATATGGGCTGTAAGTGTTAGCTTAAATGCAAGGTTTCAATACTGTGCTCTAGTTACCGTAATATGTTAGTATTAACAGTGTATGTGGTTGATCAATTTCTCTCATGTTGCTATCCTACAGGGAATCAATTACAGCTCTTAATTTTAGTTCGAGAGAGTTTCTGTTTGACAAAAAAAGATATGTTTGATGTTTATCTTTTCACAGGTTCAATCAGTTTACATGCTGAAGTCAATTGATTAGGTTACATGCTGGAGTCAATTGACAATTCTCATCTTTCGATTCATGTCTATATTTCTCAGGCTAAACAATGTTTTGTGTTTCAGTGTTTGATTCATTGATACGAAAATGACAGGGCTGTCATGCTGCTATGTGAACTTAAATGTTGTGTGTTTCAGTCTTTCAGTAAAGGTTGACTTCTTAGTGAACTTACTTTCTCAGTTAACCATATAAAGAGAATTCAAAAGTTAAGCGTATTAGAGTAATTAGAACATAGGTTATTAGAGATATATTAGGCCCGAAGATATGTATCTTATGTATCTTATCTTGGTCTTCAAGTATTTTCTTTTCTTGAGGGTTTTTATGGTTTCATGGGCTTCACAGACTTGGTCCGTAAGATACATATCTTCCGGCCTAATATATCTCTAATATAGGTAACCTATCAGAAAATTGATGTAAGCTGGTCAATTCTAGTACTGTGTGAATGAAGACAAAACACATGAATAGTCATGTCGTATTTGCAAGGTCAATATGTCAAGTCTATCGAGCTTTCAAGTACTGCACTAGACATCAAATGAAGGTGAGAATTATGGGCTGAGAGTGGACATGGAACTCACAACGTTGGCGGTCAGGACACTAAAATTGTTACAAGAGATGAAACCTGATGAGAGCGTGGAGTCAAGTGGACTCACACTATCAGGGGTGACGGTCCAGATGTGCATGAGAACTTTGTATACTGTTAGTGAGGATGAATATAATGCCCCGTGTCTGTGGTAGTAGGTTAAGTTGAAATGGTTTATAAGAACTGATTTGCTACCTATTACACAAAGTGCAATTTACTTTTTCGGTTAACCATCTAGAGAGAACTCAAGAATTAACTTAAGCTGGAGAAATCAAAGGATTGGTGACCTATAAGGTGATGCAACTATACCTTGTTTGCATGATCAATATAGTAGGCCTATGGAGACTTCCGATAACACACTAGACTTCGAATGAGGAAGAGGCTTATGGATCAAAAGTGTAAGAACTCATGAACGTTTAAGAAATCAGGGTCATGTTAAAATATTAGAATTGATACCTTTTTAATGCATAAACTTTGGTATGAATTGTATTAAAATTATAAATAATAATTATTATTATATTTAATAAAAATAGATAAAATAAAATAAATTATTTAAAATCAAACACAAAATATAAACATAAATTTTATAAATATTTACAAAATAAATATATAACCTAATTCAATTTTACTTTCATGAATGAAAATTTTTATTCCAAATGTAATCTTGCACTTTTAAAGCCGGTGAATTTATAGTTTTACTTATTACTAGTAGTTGTCCCGTCCTACGGGCAGGTGAGTTTATACTAAAACTATAACATAATTGATTATGCATCTAAATCGAATGTATCATAATGAGTTTGGGCTTTGAAGATTCAATTAGAAACCAAAAGGCCCAATATTAATAAATACGTTTGGAGAAACGGTGGATGTCTAAGGTTAAACTTAGACTTTGATATTCAGAAGAAGAAAAATAGGAGACTGTAAGAAGAATGTTCTCATAATTTGAGCCATGGATAAGGAATGAGAGATTCAGAAGAAGACGAATTGAAGATTACATGGAGATTGTTTTCAAAGGTCAAGCAATGAGAGGTTCGATTACATCGATAATTTATGTTTTCGACGCCTCCATCTCTTATGGTGGTCTTGATGTCTCAGCAGCCATTTTATTTTCTGGACTTCTTCTGGGTTTGGATCATTGGGCCTCATTTATATTAATTTTGTTACAGGTAGCATCTTACTTTACAATATTTATGCTAGCATAAAAATAACATGTAGTTACAATATTTGTATTAGACATAAAAATATCATATAGATTTTAAGCTAAAGAGACAGAAAAACAATGTTTGGTGCTAAAGAGACAGAAAAACATTGTCTGGTATTTATTATAGATTAGGTTTATAAGTTTTATGTTGTGTGGTTGTTTTTCAAAGCGTCATAGGTTGTAACAGTCAATATTGAATGCTCATTTTCTTGCTTAATTTTTTTGTTGATGTTAGAAAGTGCATCTCCTTGAATTGGGTCAGAGTTTTTAGTGGTTTTAGATGTTGCGTTATTTTTGTTAGCTTACAGTCGATAATCCCTACTCGGCTTGGTTTTCAAAATCTGGTTTTTGATTTTCTGACTTCTATGTTCTCTTTTATAGTTTGAGGATGGCTCCACGGTTTGTTGATTTCGTTTCGTCTACCATATTATGTAATCTTGTTGCAGTTTTCATCACTGCTCGAATCTCTAGTGTCTCTTTATTTCGCCAAATTTGCGACTCAAGGTTTAGATAGTATTTTCTTTTGTGTATACTTTGTAGATTTATAATTTGCTTTCTGGTCTCAAGCTTGGGCTCTTATTTTTTGGTGGTTAACTTTCATTCTTCCTCTTTTAGGCTGTATGTTTTTTATTATAAGTGTGCAAAGTTAGTTTCTTAGAATGTTGGTCTCTTCTACCTAGAATTTTGTGGTTGTCCGTTGATATGGATGCCTTTTTGTGCTTGTTTAGTTTATAGTTGTTTTTACCTCTTAACTAGTGGTTGTGTTTCTGGTGTGTTAAGTATTTGTCTTCTTTTTTTTGTCGATTTTTGTCTTTTGTTGAATATTCTTGCTCTAACACGCTTTATTGGTTCTTTGTGTTGGTTCTTGATCGCGTTTATTTGTATTCGTGAGATGATTTGTCTCAGAGTTTATCTTTCTACTCTTTTACGACATCTCTTTGTTATGGCCAAAATATTCTATGATAAAGTGATATAAGTTAGCTTTTGTTCTTAATCTCGTTTCAGCTCTAAATCTTTAGTTAGTTAGTGTGTCTTTGGTATTTTGCTTTTTTCAATGATTACAGAAATTTTATGGTTCGATTATGAGTTGTGTTCTATTTTATTTCTCTTAGTTTGGTTATTATTAAAATAAATCTATGATTTATAAATAAAGTAATATATAATAGTAAAATTAATAAAATAATAAAAGTTTATGTTATTTTTAGTTGTGAATAAATTAAAAAATAAAAAAATGTATATATATTATTATTTTTTCGTATGTATATGGTAATCAATAAAATGGATAATCAAACTTTAAAAAAGGTTAGTATGAAAAAAAATTAGATATTGCACAATTAGAATGTTGTGAGTCAAACTGTAGTAGTATAAAATAAAAAAGATCTAAAATATAAAAATATGAAAAATAAGAACACATGTCAACAAACTTCCCTTCCACATGTCACATGAAGAGAGAAAAGTCTTATATATATATATATATATATATATATATATATTAAGACTGTGCATAATATATGCATTAAAAAATAATTCGGAATCGATCTGAAAATTAAGGTACTGAACCTTCTCACAGTCTGCCTAAATATTTGAGATGAATTTTTTTAAAATCCGAAAAACCAAAACCGAATCTGATCCGCATCGAAAACCGATGAATATTTGAACATATTCATACACATATATATATAATATTATTTATAATTATATTTATACTAATATTAATACCTAAAATTAAAATTATAAATTTGTAGATATAATTGGATGTTTTGGATACAAAATACCAAAACAAGAATATAGTCACGGTTGCTTTCGGATAAAAAATAACCAGTTTGAATTTGTATATATTGGGCATTTTTGTTTTTTTTAATTACTTTTAGATAAATTTGATTAGTTTAAATATAAAATATCTGAGTCAAACAAATTGAATAGTTTGGTTATTTCGATTAAGTTCCAAATCCCCTTGGATCCGAAGGACCGGACTTGAACATAACCCATTGTAATATCCAAATGTGTATCATCTTTTTAAAACCCGAAGAACTACAGTAGAACCTCTATAAATTAATAATCTATAAATTAATAATCTCTATAAATTAATAAATTTTGCCGGTCCCAAGTTGGGCCGATGTTAAATATAACACAAATCGATAAAATAATAAGATAATAATATTTTTAAAGCTTCTATGTAAATATATAGTCCCCTTAAAATCATAAATTAATAATCTATCTATATATAATTTTTATATAAGTACAAGTTAAATATTCTATTGTTGTTTTTATATTCATAATGAAAATTCTTTATTTTTCTTAACATTTCAATATATTTTGATAATATTTAGTAAAATTATACCGAAAACCACTAAACAATTCTATGAAATATAAAATTATATGCAAAATAAGATAATAAAACAATATGAAAGTCAAATTTCTAAAATTTAAATAATGTACATACGGTAAAATAAAATATTTTCCTTTTTTGTAAATAAAAATATCCAAAAATAAAAAAAATCTAAATAAGGAAACTTTTGTAAATTTATATCTCTATAAATTAATAAAATTTCAAAGTCCCAACATTATTAATTTATAGAGGTTTTACTGTATACCCAAATGGATCGTGTCCATTGCTGAAGGGGTGCCCGAAAGCCTGAGGCGTATAATTAAATATATACTGAAATTGAAAACCAAAAATTTGACGCGTGGTGACTCGTGAGTCAATGGTGTCGTTTTCTCTTGCGTTCTTGGCATTTTTATGATCAAAGTCTTCACCTTTTGGCTACAAGCGCATCATATACGTCTGAACACAGCACTATTGATAAGTCGCTTCCGCGACGTTATAGTTACTTTAAATGCTAGATTATCGTTTAAGTCGGTTGATGTCGGCCCGAAATACTTATGCCCATATGGTGGGGATTGTCTAAATAGTCCACAGTCCCCGTCAAATATCTGTCTTGAGTGGGTGATGATTTTAACAACATGTTTTCTAACGTATGCACAGAAAGTGTTTGACGAATGCCTGAAACAAATGAGTTGATGTAAAGAAGTGGTTTTACTGAGTTTTTTTTTTGGAACTTAGCTTTGCAAATTACATCAAAAGGAATTAACTTTCAGGTCTGTATTGTCCTCTTTGAGATTTCAAAAGCTCCAAAATTCTTCTCTCTCTTGAAAGTTGACTACTACATTCGTTATTTTTTGTGGACAGTAAGATGAGAGCAACTTCTTTTTTTTTCGACTTCTTTGTTTCATTGGTTGAATATTAATTTTCGTTGACTTAACCGTCAACATTGTTTCTCATCTGCTCATATAAAACTATTATCTTGTACAAAAATAGGAAATAGATATGAGAAAGATGAGTATGGTTTTACTTGCTTGCTCTCTCTTACTTATCATCTTCCCATCCTGTGGTTATGCAGCTATAACCACATCAAGCCCTTTGTCACTAGGACAAACTATGAGCTCCCCTGGTGGGTTCTATGAGTTAGGCTTCTTCAGTCCTAACAATACCCGGAATCTGTATGTTGGGGTCTGGTTCAAGGAGATCGTTCCTAGGGTGGTTGTGTGGGTGGCTAACAGAGATAAACCAGTCACAAGCTCTGCAGCAAATCTCACCATCAGCAGCAACGGGAGCCTGATCTTAGTTGATGAGAAACAAGTTGTGGTTTGGTCAACAGGAGAGGCTTCTCTCACATCCAGCAGATCTCATGCCGAGCTTCTAGACACTGGAAACCTTGTTGTGGTTGATGATGTCTCAAGAACAACCATATGGGAGAGTTTCGAGAATCTTGGGAATACTATGGTGCCTCAGTCAACGTTGATGTATGATCTCTCCCGTGGCAAGAAGCGTGTATTGACTTCATGGAAAAGTAACAGCGATCCTTCACTTGGGAACTTTTCTCTGGAGATTACATCACAAGTCCCCTTGCAAGGCCTTATAAGAAGAGGCTCAGCGCCTTACTGGAGAACTGGTCCATGGGCAAAAACAAGATTCACCGGCTTCCCGCAGTTTGATGAATCATATGTAAGTCCATTCAGCGTTGTCCAGGATTTAGCAGCTGGTGCAGGATCTTTCTCTTATTCCACGCTAAGAAACTTCAATCTATCGTATATCACCCTGACACCAGAGGGGGAGATGAAGATTTACTGGGATCAAGGGAAAAGATGGATGCATCACGTTACAGAGCCAGATCACTCATGTGATATATACGGTGCTTGTGGGCCTTTTGGTTTGTGTGTGAGATCCAGTCCCCCGAAGTGTATATGCGTGAAAGGGTTTGTACCCAAGTCAGATGAAGAGTGGAGAAGAAGGAACTGGACAAGTGGGTGTGTGAGACGTAAAGAGTTATCTTGCCACCAGGCAAACTCTCAAGCCAAAGATACAGACGGCTTCTATCGTATGACCAATGTAAAGACTCCAGATATGCACCAATTTGTGAGTTTTCTCGATGCAGATATGTGCTACCAAGGTTGTCTAGGCAACTGTTCTTGCACAGCCTTTGCCTATATAAGTGGAATTGGATGCTTAGTATGGAATGGAAAGCTAGTAGATACAGTTCAGTTTTTGTCTAATGGAGAAACTCTCTCCCTCCGTCTTGCACGTTCGGAATTGGGTAAGATTGAAAACATATTTCTTCTAGAATTTAATTGTTTTTAAGTACAATTATAGTTATAATGTTTTGTTTTCTGGTGAATATTTCAGCTGGAAGCAGTCGAACCAAGGTTGTAGTAGGTTCTATTGCCAGCCTTTCCGTTGTCGCAGTCTTGATCTTTACCGCATTTATGTTCTGGAGATGCAGAGGGAAAAAAAATGGTGAGACACTGTACAACTTAGCATTTTTGTTTCCTTGTTCCAATAATTTGTTCTTAATGAGTTTAACACTAACTGGTGCAAGATGCATGGAAGAATGAGTTTGAGGGCCCACAAGATATATTAGGGGTAAATTTCTTTCAGATGCATACCATACGAACTGCCACCGATAACTTCAGTTCCTCAAACAAACTTGGTCAAGGTGGATTTGGTCCAGTGTACAAGGTTTGTGACTTTATGTTCTATTTGCTTCTCCTCTGTATGTTTATTGTTCTCCAGATTTATCTGAAACTATTCTTACAGGGAACTCTGCTAGATGGGAAGGAAATAGCCGTTAAACGCCTTTCTAGTAGCTCTGGTCAGGGTACAGAGGAGTTCATGAACGAAATAACATTAATCTCAAAACTACAACATAGAAACTTGGTTCGTCTTTTGGGATACTGCATAGAAAGGGAAGAGAAGCTATTGATTTATGAGTTTATGGTGAACAAAAGCCTCGATATCTTTCTCTTTGGTCTGTCCATTAATTCCATTTACGTTTTCCTTCTATCATATGACTACTTGTTGGTTTGCTACTGTCATTAACAAATTTTATCTTATTGGCTAGATTCAACTCTAAAGCTCAAGATCGACTGGCCAAAGAGATTCGACATTATTCAAGGTATTGCGCGTGGACTTCTCTATCTCCACCGTGACTCACGCCTTAGGGTCATTCACCGAGATCTGAAGGTCAGCAATATTCTTCTTGATGAGGAGATGAACCCAAAAATATCGGATTTTGGATTGGCTCGGATGTTTCAGGGAACCCAATTTCAGTACAGTACTCAAAGGGTTGCAGGAACTCTGTAAGAAAAATGTCTTCAACGAAATGATTAACAAGGATGCATTCTTTGTCATCCTATATATTAACATTCTTGTCTGATATATTTGAACAGAGGATATATGTCACCTGAGTATGCATGGGCAGGGTTATTCTCTGAGAAGTCTGACATTTATAGCTTCGGAGTTCTGATGTTGGAAATCATCAGCGGAGAGAAGATTTCAAGGTTCACCTTTGGTGATGAGCGTAAAGGTCTTGTTGCATATGTAAGTGAATGATTTTGACTCTCTCTTCAAGTGCAGACATTTTCTAGTCACACCATTACAAATTTTCTTTTTTCGTGTATTCAGGCTTGGGAATCTTGGTGCGAGTCCGGGGGATTTAATCTTCTGGATAGAGATCTTAATGATTCGTGCAACGCATTTGAAGTTGCCAGATGTGTTCAGATTGGTCTTCTCTGTGTCCAACACGAAGCTGCAGACAGACCAAACACTCTTCAAGTGATGTCTATGATCACTTCAACAACAGATCTTCCAATTCCAAAGCAGCCAGTATTTGCGGTGCAAAATGTGGAAACTTCTAACGATGGGTCAACGTCTAAAGATCTCTTATCTGTCAATGACTTGACACGCTCTGTGATCCAAGGACGATAAGCTCTGATTTTATATATACTTCAGTCTATAGCTTCATGCATGAGCCTAAAAATTTAGATCTCACGTTTTGTTATTGTTAAACGCAATGTTTGGTGAATACTGTTATTAATTTATTAATTGTACATCACAAATGGTGGTACTGTTGATGCCTAGATGGTCGGAGTTGGTATGAACCGCCATGCTTCTGGGTAAGAGCATCTCCAACCCCACTGCAAAAATTACTGCAAAATGGAGTGGAAAATGCAGTAATGAACAAACAAAAATGGGATTACTGCATATTTGGAGTAATAGCTTTTTTGTTTGTTCATTACTGCATTCCCCACTCCATTTTGCAGTAATTTTTGCAGTGGGGTTGGAGATGCTCTAAGAGCTGACTCTTTCTGTAAACGCCTTTGCGTTAAACGCTGGAACTTTTGGGTTATGCGCTGAATGGGTTCCATGAAATGGGTAGGATATTGCATAAATCTAGCTATGTTTTGTGTTTGTCGTTTGGCTACATTCCTAGTGGAATGTGACTGCCTTGTTTGTGATGTGATTGGTAGATGGAAAGCTTTTGACTTCTTTTATGAATAAAATTCAAAGTTATCTGCTTGATTGGAAATTTGGAATACAAAATAAGGGAAATAATTTTTTTTTTTTTTTGGTTATTTGGTTGGATGCAAAAGTTTGTGATTTTTAGAGGTCAAAATGGTCTATCAGTTACAAAGAAACTATAACCTGTATGTATATACTACGCTAACATCAGGGGAATGGTTGAATATTATTTGGAATAAGGGCTCTGGTTGGGTTACTGACTTTGAGGCTCCAGTAAGCTCATTTGATGTTTCATAATACATGTGGACCTCATGGGCTATGTGTGAGATCTAATCCTCCCGGGTGTGAATGCTGGAAAGGCTTTATACCAAAATCAGATGAGGAGTGGAGTAGAAGGAACTGGGCGGGTGGTTGTGTGAGAAGAACAGACTTATCTTGTCGAGTGAAATCTTCTGTAACAGGCAACACTGGTGCAGATGTCTTCCACACTGTTGCAAATGTAAAGCCTCCATATCTTCAGGAATATCTAAGCTTGATCATGCTGAGGAATGCCATCAGGCGTTGTCTTGGAAACTGTTCTTGCAAAGCATTTGCATATATATTGAATCAATCTGTTGTTTGGTGTGGTATCGAGAGCTTGTTGATGTAGTGAAGTGTCTCTGCTGGAGGAGAAGTTCTTTCCATCCCTCTTGCAAGTTACTGAGTAGGGTAGGAAATGAAACAGAGCCAAAGCATTGTTCTTAATTAGTACTTCTAAAATCGTTTTAGAGTTTCTTTGTCATGTCCTTGTTAGCTGCAGCCTGCAGCATAGGTTAACAGTTTACTTCTCTGGTGCATCTCTAAACCTGGACACAAATATCTCATAACACTGATAGTTGTGTAAATAGCCGAGTTCGGACAAGTTTCACAGTACATACAGTTTCAAAACAAATAAGCATTTTCCGTTCCTTTTAGCGAACATTCCTCGTTAATCAACTTTTCATTTCTCAATACTAAAGTTTAGTCGTAGCCTTATTTGATAAGAGAAGAGAGCTTAGATCAGGTCATGTATAAAATAAAAACCAAGATTCCAAAAGAAGATCAAGATAAACAAAAACGGATAATCACTAATAAAATGGAAATGGAGAACAAAAACAAATTATGAAATGAAATATTTCATCTCTTATTAGTTCACTTTATAAATAAACCCAAATAAACTATATATACATTACATAACACAAAAAGTTTTGACCCCATTGTCTAGCTTCTAAACAAGCTTGCCTTTCCAAGACTATCTCTCTTTTCTATCTAACAAGAATTTACAGAGACCTATCCAAACCAAAACATAAAGAACATAACTTAAAACTCCTCTTTCTTCAATCAAGGATCTTGAAGAAACCAAGTGGATAGCCTCAAACAAAGTTGTTTGATTCAGTTGAACAGAGCCACTGAGACTCCAGAATTGTCCTCGTTGCGGTTTATCCGCCTGTACCTTTTCTGCAATGGGGCCGCTGGAGCTTCGATCTCATTATCGCCTAAATTAAACGGTGTGTCTAAACCGTATCTACCAAAGTGGAAACCCAAAGTTTTCCGAGGTGTGCTATACGCGAAATGTGTCTGCTTCGCTATTAATGTCTGTAATAACAAAGACCAGTCAGATCAACATAATGGAATATATCGTGCATCGTGGAATCTAGTAACGGTCCCAAGTTACTTACCGCTTCTCTTATAGTCTTTGACACATGAAACAGTTGTTTCAGGTCTTCATGCTCGACCCCACAGATAATCTTCACCTGTAATAATATCCGAAAATCTGTCGGTAAGTCTGATAGATACCATGAAATGGTCAAAGTTTGACTTCAAACCATGGTAAAAGTTTTCCAGATACGGAAAGTACAAAATTTAACCCTCAAAGAACGAGATAGCTTTGACTTTAAGCTTAATCTATAATTTAAGATAAATCTCAACCAATTAACCAACAATATCAAATCATAAAGGAATAAAAACTAGTTTTCTTTTTTTTTTGGTGTAAGGGTAAAAGCTAGTTATTTTTAACACTAGTAAAAGCTAGTTATTAATGAAATTAAACACTTTACCAACAAAACATATGAGGTGAAATAAAATGAAACTTCAACAAATTAACAGAGACAAGAAATTACCAAAAAAAAAAGTTGTGATCAGATTAAACAGGATTTTGAAATCTATAACATGGCCAACCCGATTTTGCATCTTAAAAGACTAAAAAGGTCTTAACTTTCAGCTCAATCTGATAAATATTCCGTAAATCAAAATGAAATCCCAACTAATAAAACCCCTGAATAAAAATGTGACGAAATTAACAAAACTTTCTCATTCGCAATCTGAGAACAACAAAAAAAGTTTAATCTTTCAGCTCAGTCTAAACTAATTAAAAAAAAAACCCAGAAATCAGAAAAAAAGATTAAAGATTTAGAGGTGAAACTAACCAGAATATCTAGAGGAAGATCTTCAAGCTCTCGGCTTTGACCACATGTAGCCAGAGAAGTTTTATCGCAGAGCTTCTTCGATGAGATTGTTCCAACAGGTGAAGTGAAAACCGAATCTCCAATCTCTGAAATTAGAACCCTCTTCCTCCCGAAACCTCTCTTGTATTGAACCAACCCCAACTCTAACCCTAATCCTCCTTCCTCCACACCACGACGTTGCTTCAAATTCGACTTCTGGGCAACTATTCTCTTCTTCCCCAATGCCATTTTCGCTAAAATCGTTTCTTACTTCACAATATCTATACCAGAAAAAAAAATCGAAAAAAAATTAGAGATTTTTTTGTGGAATTTAAGAGACTCCAAAACACAGGGGATTTAAAAGACAGAAGCGAACCTATAAACTCAAAATGTCTCCAAGTTTGTTTGATGAACAAAGAGCTGAGAAAAATGAGTGATTTTTCTTTTTCTGGTTATGACAAAGAGATTAGTTCAGCTGTTTGTACTTATATAGTAAAGATATTATCTTCTTTTGTTTTTTTTACTTTTTAAGTCCAATTAAATTTAATTTATAGAACGAGAAAACGCCCGAAACTTCCTTAGCCATAAATATCTTCATTTTCTTTAATTTTTAAATTTGTTTACCCTTCGTTCTCCCTCCTTTCTTGTGGTAAGCAAAAGGCGGCTTGAAAACTAGCCGTTGGGGGAAACACGTGGTGAAACCCGAGTCAGAGTAGGAATCAACTTGCTGACGTGGCGACAAGTTGTTCGTTTGTCGGTTTGGTCTCACACGGCTTGGTTCTTAGGATTCCACCAGCACTAGAGGAAATCTTTTGAGTCTCTGACAC
Source organism: Hirschfeldia incana (assembly GCA_026261945.1). Classification (NCBI taxonomy): domain Eukaryota; kingdom Viridiplantae; phylum Streptophyta; class Magnoliopsida; order Brassicales; family Brassicaceae; genus Hirschfeldia; species Hirschfeldia incana. Next base: position 3,433,538 of record JABCMI010000013.1, on the reverse strand, counting down.
AGTCCCCTTTCTTTAATGATCTAAACACCTATCAGTTATCATCACCGACCAAAGGATTCGGAGGATTAAGCTTTTTTTTTTTTGAGAAAGGGCTTGGAGGATTAAGTTTTTTCCTTCAATTTTTTTTTTCGTTGATTACTCCTCCCTTTCATCCAAATTATGTTTATTATTGAATATTTTGTGCATTATGAAGTTCACAAAGATGAAAAGAGAAAAAAAATATATGCCTACATCATTTTATATTTTTTTCCTTCAATTTAACAATTAACTTCTTGACAAACAAATATGCATGTCATTAATTGAGAATTTCACTAACATATTAATCAGTTCCATGAGCAGTTTAAGGATTTGTTAAAACAAATTGAGCAATGTTTTTTTTCAGTATAAAGGAATTAACTGTTAATAAACAATATAAAACAATAATATAACAAAAATAAATATGATTTTGTGGCACATTAATATTCAGTATCCAAAGACATGCATATATTAACTACAATAAAGTTCATAATTGAAACATAGATTATTACAAATATTAAATATTTCTGTCTATATAAAACTATATTTTGGTCAAAAGTGTTTAAAGGAAATGAAGTGAATAATTTATACTATTAAAAAGAAATCATTCTAAAAAAATTACTTAAACAAATTTTTTTTTTTGACGTTGAAAAGCTATTCTATTACTCAAACTTGAGATGGTCTGGGTAACCAGACCGGAATAGAACAACCAATTAAACAAGATTATTAGACATATCTATTATTAATTAACTATTTGGCCATATAATATCAATCAATGCTCGTACTCCATATTTTCTCCTACACCGAAAGTTCTGACTAAACAAATCAAATTTATTTTAATCACATTTTTTTGAAAAACATTATATTGATTATAACATTGAGAAAAAGGGAAATACTCATGTGAATCCCCCCCCCCCCTTAATTTTATTGAAAAGTTAAGTTACATTAATTCAGCATCTTACAAAACTTTCAACTAGTTTTAAGTGTTATCTCTTTATTTCAACTACAATAAAACTCATAATTAAAACATAGATAACTACACATATTAAAGATTTCTGTCTATATAAAATTATATTTTGGTCAAATCTTTTAAAAGGAAATGAACAGAGCAATCTATACTATTAAAAAGAATCATTCTTAAAACTTTTACTTAAACAAGATTATTGGACCCATCTGTTACTATTTATTAAGTAACTGTTTGGCCAAATAATATCAATCAATGCTTCGTACTTTATATTTTCTCTTATAATTAACCAGAAGTTATAACTAAACGATTCAAATTTATTTTAATTACATATATATATTTTTTTTTAAATAGACTGGCTGTAATAAGTTTTCTTAAAACTGGATCGACCCAATGGTTGACCGAATTCGACTATGAACCGGTTACATAGCGGGTTGGGTCTAATAATTTGTTCGCCTATCAACCGTTAATATAGCTAAATTAGATCTCAGTTTTATTAAACTGATAAAAACTATTAAAACTATCAAAAACAATAAACCATCTATATAAATATAAAAATAATTATATTCTTTTAATATTTTATGTTTAAAATTCATTTATATTTTAAATTTATACGCTAAAATATATTAAACCAGATTATATGATATCGTTTGACCCAGCCAAACGACATTGAATCATAACCAAAAAATTATCCGTTCAGCTTCCAGTCAGGTGAACATGAATCTGAATAATACTTAATTAGATGATAGATAATAATCAGTGCACATGCACGGAGTGAGTTTTTAATACTAATATTTGTTCATTAAATTGTTTTAATATTTTGCAATACTACAATCTTTATAGATAGTAAAACACGATATAAATGTTGGTCTCTTTAATATATCATCATTGTTGGAGAATTAACGTATGGTTGCTTATTTTAATTATTTTAAATACTTCATATGCATCAAAATTTAAGTTTTGCTGACACAAATCATTAAAACCAGATAGGTAATATTGATTGTAAAATAACGAAAGAGGATTAGACTTTCTGCTCTCAATTTGTTTATTATTGACTCTCCATAAGTGATAATAAATAGATTCGATATTCACTATCTCCCCCCCCCCTTTAATTTTATTGAAAAGTTACATTAGTTTTAAGTATATCTCTTTATTTCAACTACAATAAAGTTCAAAATTGAAACATAGATAATTAAATATATTAAAGACTTTTGTCTATATAAAACTATATTTTGATCAAATAATTTTAAAGGAAATGAAGTAAATAATTTATACTATTAAAAGGAAATCATATTGAAAAAAAATTACTTAAACAAGATTACTCGACCTATCTATTACTATTTATTAATTAACTATTTGGCAAAATAATATCAATCAATGCTTCGTACTCTATATTTTCTCCTACAATCAACCGAAGTTATAACTAAGAAAATCAAAATTATTTTAATCACATATTGTTTTTTTTTTTTGAAAACAAAATATTGATTGTGACATTAAGAAAAATTGAAATACTCATGTGAACATGACTTTGAATAATATTTAATTATAAATTTTCTCCATAACACATTTTCTATATGTATTTGGCTATGAAACATTAGTGATACTTCCAATGTTTATAAAAACTCTATTATTGTCGATTGATTATAAGTTATCCCTTTTACATTTTTATATTGGTAATATATACCATGATTGAGTAACACCTGTTATCAATCTTACAGAAACTTTAGTATTGTCAACCAGTTATATGCTTAATCCATTCAACATTGTTTAATATTTTATGATATATAGAAAGAGAGATACCATGAACTACGGTTAATAATTGTGACTATATTAAAATATTGTATAGTATTGTCGATAAAAATACTTATGACATATTTTAAAACTTTATTATCCAGTATTAATCATAAAATGTATACTATAGACACTAAATCCTATATTATATATCTCAAAATTATTTATTAATATTTCCCAACATATAGCAAAAAAAATCTATGGAGGTGTATTCAACTGAAAATTTTAGGTGATTTATTTTTTAAAATGACAAATCAACTGTTATTCAAACATGAATTTTAAAATTCATTTAAAATTCATTGTTATTGAACTTGAAATTTCGTAAAATATTCTGAAATCCACTGTTATTGAAAATATTTTAAGTTGTGAAATTTTAAAGTTTCTAAGTGATTTTAAGGTGTTTGGTGGAGTTTCTTAGTTAAAAAAAAACTCAAATCTCATTATTTTAGGTGTTATTCTAGAGTAGGTTAACAAAATCATCCAAATCTCTACAAATTATTAAAATCATCTAAAAGTTCATTAAAAATCAAATCACATCAAATGTTAAATTGAATACACCCTCCTATGTGTTTCAGATTATCCAGGAAAATGTGATTCCACTATATACATCGAATATTCATAAATACAAAAAAAAGCCAAAATGATATACACAATTAAATAATCATATTTAACATCTAGAACGTAAAATAGATTTCAAATTTACTTCACCAAATGGTATGGGCTGTTGTTTCTTCAAGCCATTATACTTTATGGCTTGCATCAGAATTGTAGAATAATACCTTTTGAAAGTGCAAAAAGAGTATTCGATGATGACGCCCTGATGACTTATCATTGGGGTCGGACTGCCTTTGAATTTCTTGTTGATTTTATCAAGTTGTTGCATCCACAAGGAGGGACGTACACCCTTAGCGGCTTCAAAGACGTGTTATTGGTTTGGGCGTATGAATTTGTCACAGTGTTCAGAGAGCTTTATGCCAGAAAAGTGAATCCTGACAAAATTCTGCTTTTGCGATGGGTTGGAAGTCGTACTCGTGCAAGTCTTGCTACTACAATAGTTAAGAAGATGAATGATCATGGAACGGTAAGGTTTAAATCAGACATATGAATCCTGTAATGTAATGTCTGAGTTATTGGATTATTTTATGGTTGAGTTGTTAATTTTAATGACTGATTTATGTTTTTGTGTTGTAGGTGTGTGTGAGGAAAATGATGATGAAGGAGGGTCTAGAAGAGCTGTTTCCTCAGTGGAAGAATGAAGCAAATGACCCACAACTTGATAACCTAATTAAAGATATACATGCAGATAGGTTTGTTAGAGATTTTTATGTGCAATCGAATGAGAAGGACAAAAAACCGAAGGCTAGAGTTTCGTCAGAGGCTGAGCCACCCTCAAAGAAGCAGAAGAAAGGTAAGAAACAGAAGGAGGTGAAAATCAATGAGGGTGAAACTGTTGTTGTAGAAGAGAATGAGAGTGCAAAGGGAAGGGTCGTAGCGAAGCGGTTCTGCTGAACATAGTTGCTCATCTCGAGAATTTGGACCGAAAATTTGACTCGAGATTAACAGAATACGACACCAAGTTTGAAGATTTTTCCCGAGGCCTTTTGGATACCATTGGAGATACAGTGAAAGCTACAGTTGAAGAGCGTTTGAGAGTTTTGGGGGTGTCCAATAGTAGTCAACATGAAGGTCAAAACGTGATGGTCTCAGAAGACAACCGACAGCCGGAGTCCAATAGTGGTCAACGTGATGGTCAAAACGTGATGGTCTCAGAAGACAATCGACAGCCGGAGTCCAATAGTGGTCAACCTGCATCTAAGACCCCTATTGATAAACAGTCCGAAGACAACCAACCGCAAAAGACCCCTGATAAAAGCCAATCTGAGAAGAATATGGCAGATGATATTGCTAAAGTTGATGCGAAAGGTATGGGAGCAAAGCTGAATTTGAAGGTTGTTAGGGATAAGGCTGCTGGGGTGAAAAATAACTTGGATTCGGCGTTTGGTAATGCCGATGCAACAAATGCTGATCTGGTCTCTGATTCTCTTGGTAAAGAACTACCATTCGGGCGCGGTTTCAGAGGCTTAGGGAAAAGAAATAACTTAGCGGCTAATTTGGAGAGGAATGAAAGTTAAAGAAGAAGCCGAAGCAAGAAGAAGCTGAGTTGAAGAGGAAGAAGAAGCAAGAATATGCTGAGTTAAAGAAGAAGCAGAAGAAAGAAGAGGTTGAGTTAAAGAAGAAAAAAAAGTAAGAAGAGGCTGATTTAAAGAAGAAGAAGAAGAAGCAAGAAGAGGCTGACTTAAAGAATGATATCTCTGCTTCAAAAAAGACTCGCAGTGGTACAATAAGAATAATCATTCTGACTAAGCAAATTGAGGCGGAAACAGACGAACTGTTGCCGGAATCTGGTGTGGATGAAGATGAAAGGAAAATGTGTGGAAGAATAAAGGAGTATCGGCTGAAAGCTGTTCAATTATCTCCAGATGGGTCTCAAATGAGTGCAGAATTTGGTCCTTCTGTACCATTTCCCCACATTAGAGACAATGTAACACCGTGCATGAGAAAATGTATAGAACCTTCACCTGCAATATATGATCCCCGAGGACCTGTTGATCCTGTTAAAAGGGATAATCTTTTGCAACACCTAAAGCCACACGAGTAAGGACTTTTGCACCAATTTGTTGATTTTAGCTAATAAAAAGATTTTACAGAGACTGAGTTTTGTTAAACTATCAGAGAAATTCCACATGGAGAAGCTCACAAGGATATTGAGTTCTACAGAATCCTCATCACTCCAAGATCTTGGCCCATCAAAGAATATGGATGGCTGGTTCAAAATGTAAGTATGCAGCTGAGTTATATTTACCTTACGGCTAAGTTATAAGTATTATACAACTGAGTTATATATTATCTGTGCAGCATATTGCTGCGTATATTAGAGTTCTCATTCAAAGGTCCAAACAAGATCCCACCCTATCTGGTCCAAGCGCGTTGCCTTTATAGACTCTTGGTCCCTTCAATTATGGGTTCACGATTATAAGCAGTTCGAAACCAAACCGGAAATGGTCAAATTCAAAGGAAGTGGTTACGAGGGGTTAGCAAACGGTTTGATCCCCACAAACATTCAGACAAAGTTGCGGTGGTTTACAAATGTAGATCACTTGTACAGAGTGCTTAATACTGACGGCAATTATTGGGTGGGTTTTCACGTGGATCTGCATAAAAAGAAGGTTGATTGCTATGATTCAATCGTTGGACAGCAAATACTCGAAAGTGAGCTGAGAATGCTAAATTTTTTAGGCCGCTTACTGGTACGATCCCTGCGATTCTGAATGCCCTTATTCTTGCTGATATCCAAGTCCCTACCAAGAAAGAGTTTGTATTCAGACGAATAACAAGAGGTATTGTTCAACAAAACAACCTGAGAGGCGACTGTGGAGTGTATGCATTGAAGTTCGTCGAGTGTCTAGCGCTTGGTGTAGCTTTTGATGGGATATCGGATGAAAATATTCAAGGTCTGAGAATGAAGATAGCAGCAGATGTCTTCGATGAAGGAAGTTGTAGTTTGGTAGGGTCGTTTGGCGATGAATGATGATGAGTTTTGTATGACTTATGGCTAGATATTTTGTACTTGACTTAAAGTTATGATTTGCTTATCGTAACTCAGCCACCTTATTTAAATTACGCAGCCGTTACGTTATATATAGTTCAGCCAAACCTCAAACCAAACCCTAAGATAGGAAAATATTTAATAAGTCAGCTTATTCGTCTTCATAAAGCAGCCGTTAAGGTAGATAAAAGTCAACCAAACCTCAAACCATACCCTAAGATAGGAAAATATTTAATAAGTCAGCCGATTCGTCTTCATAAAGCATCCGTTAAGGTAGATAAAAGTCAGCCATACCTCAAACCATACCCTGAATTAAAATAATTGATATGTTTATATTTCAAATGTTATAACATTCCCTAATAAGTGAATATATAATCAACCGAACGTCTCTTATTTATTGAATTAACGAGGTTTTAGAATCGATCATGATCTTGAGGTATATGTTGTCTTACAATTACTTAAAACCTTACATATATATATAGAGTGTGATCATAATACAACTCTCCTAAACTATATACAACACATTTTAAGACTAAATTTATGTTATTTGTTATATTTATCACACTGTTATTCCAAATCCTAAACATAAATCCCTAAATAAACAAACTTAAACTCTAAATACTAAACCCTAAATCCTAAATCCCAAATATTAAATCAGCCGTAATAGGCTATATAACTCGGCCGCCACGTTTGTTAAATGTTGTTGTTTGGCGGGAAATAAGATAAATGAATTTTGAGAAATTTCAATTCTCGCCGTTTCACGTTATGTTTCTCTATATATAGTGCCCTTTCTAATACATTTTCTTACGCTTTTATCTCTCTAGAAAAAACCTAAACAATATATATTTATCCCCATCAAAAGCCATGCCAATTGTTCCTGGAAATTCATAGAAGAGGTTAAAGAATAGTGTTTTGCGATACTAAGCTCTCCAAATCGTGAAAACGTCCCTGTTCTATACCCTGGTCCATGTGACTTGCTTGACACAACCAGCCCTACATGGTTTAAATTTTTTACTGATCTCTCCCTGGTCATTCCGACGATTCTTGCAGAAGGATGGGTTCATGCATGGCCGACATACTTCGACATTCCCGATCATTTTAAGGAACACCGGTTTCTTCAACTCGCTGCAAGGCCCGACATTTGTTCATATATATTAATATATACCAACGATCTGTAATCTTTGTATTTTTTGTTTGCCGTAGCGGACAAACACATGGGATCGAATGCATCATTTGACAGTTTGGCGTAATTTTAATCTTGTGGCCAGAAGTCTATTTCGTTGTCAGATGCGCCATTTGAGGTGGACTTGGTCGGGAAGAGACGAGAAGCCAACTTGGATGCTGACCAGCGTTTGGCTTGATCTCTGCCACATGTTTGAAGAGTTTGGTCCAGATAATTTTGGTTCCTGAAAGTCTTTTCGTGTCTGTATTTTGAACTTCATTATTTCAGCCATAACTTGTTTCAATGATTCAGCCGCAACTTTTTTGAATGTAATCTCGGTCACACATTTTATATAATTCAGCCATAACTTGTTTCAATAACTCAGCCGTAATTGTATTTTGAAATGCATTATTTCTGTTTCTGAATGTTATCTCGGCCATATATCTATTATAATTAAGGTATAACTCAGCCATCATTTTATTTAAATATGTCAGAAATATCGTATTTAAATAACTCAGTCATCATTGTATTTAAATAATCCAGTATCGATTTAATTTTAAGAGGCGGTATATGGGAAGTTCCATCATTATGCGCATGGGAAAATTTGGCTGCCATGATAATATCGAGATTCATTATTAAGAGTTTTATATATATGTTTCATTTACAATAACGAGACACTGATATTATATTGTATTTTATATATTTAATAGTATTATATCTGTGATGTCGTATCTCTTCTTACAAAGTAAAACAATTTTTAGTTTTCCAAAGACTTTGAAATCTATTTTAACAATGTCTTCCTCATCCTTCACCTCAAGAAATTATTACAGACGACGTAGGAATATAGAAAGAGGAACGCCGAAAAAGTGTTTGTGTGGTGCACCATCTGACATTTTTACATCTGGAAGCGAAACAAATCCAGGAAGATTGTACTATTGCTGTGCAAAAAGATATCATAAGGCTAGTTCTGATTCTTATTTCCCATGTTCGGAAACACAAAACTTAGACCTGGTTACATTGGTGAAAACAAAGTCATTTATTCAAATGGGCGGATGAGTGCTTGGTTGAAGAGGTTGAAGATATTAAGGCAGTGATAAATGGCATGATGAATATAGACATCTCGGAGTTGCGAGTTAACGTTGCTTGGTTGGCGAATGGAGTAAAGACAAAATCTGAGAGAAAAAGAGGCGAATGTTTGAGTGAGAGTCGGTGTTTGAGGAATATGGTTGTTTGTGTGGCTGGAATGGCGATACTTTGCTACTACTACTGCTCTGTTTAGTCATGTTTTGTCATCATAAGTCAGCTTTCGCGTGTTATGTAACTCAGCCTTTATTAACTTTTAAGTTGTTTTAACTCAATCATATGTAAACAAAACTATTTGTTTATTAATATATAACTCAGCCATTAAATCAAATTGATAAAAGCGAGAATGTTTTGTTACCCCTGGTAAATGACATAAATAGCCTTTAGTTAGTTTTATTTACTTTTATGCTTTTTAAACATTTGGTAAATTTTAAAACATTTTTATCACACCGTCTCCTACTCAGATAGTCTCATCAACCAGTATCATTGATTGACAAAACAATTAAAAAAAATTGTCGGAAACTGAGAAGGAACCGCAAGGATACGAAATCGCCGTCGACATTGTGTTTACTTCCTCTTCCTAAAAATAACTGTGAGATCTCCGTTATCGTTATTGTTCATTTGTACGAAATCGTCTTCGCCGCATTCATATCTACAAGTTCGTCTTTTCGGTAGGATGTCTCGACTTTAAATATTGATTTGGGGTTTTGTTTTGTCTGAGTTAGGGCTATGTTTCGACTGAGTTAGGGTGTAGGTGTGATTAGGTTATTGTTGCGTTGTGGCTGAGTTATTTTTATTTGTGTCAGAGTTATTGTTATGTTTTCCCTTAGTTATTGTTATGATGTGTCTGGGGTATTTTATTGTTGTAGCAGAGTTATTGTTATATTCATTGAGTTATTGTTATATGTCGTGACTGAGTTATTGTTTGTTTATTTGTTCAGATGGATGCTTCTGATGTTAAATCACGAGGTTACCCTCCAAGACTTTATCCTGTAGGGTCTTCTAAACTAGAAAAGAAAGACATTAATCACAATTTCCGTTCACAAAATTTACCTCATATTATAGAAACACTAGTGTTGGGGCCAAAATCGGTTATGACGAAATCAATGTCTGAAAGTCCGCGGAAAATATTTCTTGGAATAAAAAATCTCGTATAATTTGGAAAAAATTTCATATGATGTCCTCGAATCAGAATATCCGATCTATTCAACGAACAACTCTTCTTGGGGTCGAAAACGGTTATCTTGAAATCAACGGCTAAAATTACTTATTCTTTACGAACTTTCCGCAAAAACTATCACTAGACCAAAGATCGGAAACAAGTAAGCATACCCGTATCGTGGCGCCTGGCGCCCGGCGGCAGCCCTCGCGACGTAGCGCCTAGCGCCCAGCGGCAGGCCACGTGTCGTGGCACTTGGCGCCAGGCGGCAGCCCGCGCGTCCTGGCGCTTGGCACCCGGCGGCAGCTCCCGCTTCCTGGCGCTTGGTGCCCGGCGGCAGCCCGCGCGTCTTGTCGCTTGGCTCCCGGCAGCAGCCTCCGCGTCCTGGCGCTTGGCGCCCGGCGGCAGCCCGCACGTCTTGGCACTTGGCGCCCGGCGGCAGCCCGCGCTTCCTGGCGCTTGGCGCCCGGCGGCAGCCCGTGCGTCCTGGCGCTTGTCGCCCGGCGGCAGTCCGCGCGTTCTGGCCCTTGGCGCCCGGTGGCAGCCTGCACGTCCTGGCACTTGGCGCCCGGCGGGTTCACTTACGATTTTAAGGATTCAGGCCCAACAAAGCTATGACGATTTATTATACTTCTTGAAAATACGATAAATGTCAAGTTTCCAAAGATAAATGTAAATATTTGTGGATAATTATGAAGATCGACGAGAAACGGAATATTCGCGAAAGGGGATATACCTGGGCCCAAAGGCAAACTTGTGAAAAGCCGCTGACCTAGACATATATATAAGGAGGGGAGGAGCAGCAGAAGAAGAGATCCGAAATTTGAAAGACTTAGAGAGCAGATCCGAAATTTTAGACTGAAAGAACTTAGAACTTAGGTGGTTAGACTAGCAAGGCATGACCTAAAATGTCTGGCCGCCTCTCGTTCTATTTTCATCTTGTCTGCAGACTTCTGTTCCTCTCGGAAGAATCTAACAATCCTTTTACTTAGAGTTCCACACATAGAAACCCTAGGCATTTTTCTCGACATGCCTGTTTCTATGACAAACGCTCGTACTAGACGAACTCCGCCAGGCAATTTGATATCTTGTTCAAATCTTTCTAACTGAACTACGTCCGACTTGATCCTCGAAAGGGGTACGTAGGCAGCCTTTGAAGCCATAGTGACCTTGGATGGAGTTACGGGCCGCACGTTCAACCACTACCGCCTTAATTTCTTCGGGCAATTCAAGAAGAGAGAAAAGAATCATCTACACTAACTCAGCCTATAATTGATTTAGAGAGATAGAGAAAATGTGTAATAATTGACTGTTGAGAGTCCGATTGTTCTCAGTACCTTATTTATAATTCAGCCAACTCAGCCGAAACATGATTCGCGACGGTTGAGATTTCACGTGAATTTTAATAAATCAAAATTAATATTAAGCGTGTGAAAATAAGTCAAGGTTCAAACTAATACCGAGACCTTTATACTATCGTGACAATAAAATTTTCTTTAATGGAGTTTCTTTTTAGGTTGGTTTAATTCAGTCATATGTTTTAATCAAATCATTTTATAACCATGAAATTAAATTAACTCAGCTGTAAAAACAAATAATTCAGCCTTCAAATAGCATTTACCTAGCCTGAGAAACAATTAACTCAGCCTTGGAAACAATTAACTCAGCCCTTAAATAGATTTTACTTAGCCTTAGAAAAATTAACTCAGGCTCGAAATAGATTTTACGTTGCCTTAGGAACCATTAACTCAGCCTTCAAATATATTTAACTTAGCCAATGAAACAATTAACTCAGTCTTTAAATAGCATTTAATCAAATATTAGAAAACAACAACTCAGCCATAGAATATTAGTCTCGACACACATACTATCATAGCAAATAACATAAAAAGATAAGTTTTGATACATTACATCTTCACCACTTCCTTGTATCTCTTAACAGGCTTATCTGTTCAAAATCACGTAGGAACAAGCCGAGCTCTTTGATCTAGAAACAGCGGTTACACATGTTATCATCCTTAGTGACATCAATGTGCCACAAGCAGTGACATTGTTGCTGCACAAGATTTGCACATTGGGATCTGTAGAACGATGACATAAAAAAGCAAATGAACATGACCTTATGGTCGCGAAAATAGTCACCATGCCACAAACCCCAACCCCATTTCACAGAACGCACTAGTTAACCGATCCTTACAACATATTCAAATGGAATACCATCAAAATACTTCCCTTAACCCTCAAAGATTGCTCGAGTCATTGCGTGTGTATACAAAGCGCGCTCATATCCTGCATCTGCTGCACGCTTCATGAGAGAAAGCCCTTCTTCGTGAAGGTCCAAGGAGTAGAAAAACTGTACACCTTTTATATAAAGCGTGCATGGACTTTCCTCAGCGTAGCAAGCTTTCAACAAATCAGAAGGCATATTGAGTCCCTAGGGAACAGATAAAATATCGAGAAAATGGTAAACCCCACGCCGCTCTGCTAACGCCTTCATCGACCTCGGCGATGCTTTGAGGCCATAGAGATGTTGGATGGAGTTACGGGCCGCACGTTCAACCACTACCGTCTGAATTTTTTCAAGCAATTCAAGAAGAGTGAAAATTTCATTTACTCTCACAGGGGTGAAATTGATTTAGATAGACAAAGAAAGATTTTACCTAATCACTACAAGAGAACATGGCTTTAGCGACCAACATTTACGACTAGGATATATGGGTCGTAAATTTACATCCAGTTTACAACTACTTTACGACCAAAATTTATTTGGTCGTAAAGTAGATGTAATATTGCTACTAAAATAATTGGTAGTAAACTAGTCGTACTATTACATCTCCTTTACGACTACATAAAAGCTTGGTCGTAAAAGAGATGTAATTTTGTTACTAAATCAATTAGTAGTACACTAGTTGTAAAATTACATCTCTTTTACGACTACAGTCGTTAGTCGTAAAAGAGATGTAAATTTACGACTAGTTTACATCAATATTTTGAATCTCCATTACGACTATATGAGTAAAATAGTTGTTCTTTAGTAGTTAATTTGAAATTCAACGTACATTCGTTGCAACATTGCTACCTACCAAACTTGAATTTTCTCTATAAATACAACATTCTCTTCAAATCTTAAGAAACATAAAAAAACGAAAGAAAAAGTAAACGAAAAGAGTTGAAAAAAATGTCTATTTATGAGATTCGGAGTTGGATGTATGCTCATAAAGATTCAAGAGGAAGAGTAACAGACGAATTTCTCAACGGAGCAGAGATATTCATGAACCAAGCCGGACAGACGCCTCTCACACAGGAAACGGGTAAAATGTTTTGTCCCTGTTGTAAGTGCAACAATACAAAGTTTGCAAATAGTGAAACTGTTTGGAAACATATAGTAAATAGAGGATTTACCCCGCATTACTATATATGTTTTAACCACGGGGAGGGTGAGAATAGGAATGAAGGTAGTTGTAGTAATCAGGTTGAAAATGTTGGTAACCGAGTTGAGCCACATTTGCCTACTGAAAACGTCATTCAAGAAGATAATTTGGTAGATCATGATAGGATGCATGATATGGTGATCGATGGATTTCGTGAAACAACATCAGTAATTGATCAGGAGGTCGAAAACGTAGAGGGGCCTAACTTGGATGCAAAAAGATTTTATGAAATGTTAGCAGCAGCTAATCAGCCAATTTATCAAGGTTGTAGAGAAGGTCTTTCTAAATTATCATTGGCAGCTAGGATGATGAATATCAAAACTGATCATAACTTACCTGAAGTTTGTATGGATGCATGGGCTGAGTTGTTTAAAGAGTATTTGCCTGAAGATAACTTGAGTGCTGAATCTTATTATGAGATTCAGAAACTTGTTCATAGTCTTGGCTTACCTTCGGAGATGATTGATGCGTGTATAGACAATTGTATGATATACTGGGGAAACAATGCCGAATTGGTAGAGTGTAAATTTTGCAAGAAACCCCGATATAAACCGCAAGGATGTGGGCGGAATCGGGTGTCGTACCAGTGGATGTGGTACTTACCTATTAAGGATAGACTAAAGAGATTGTATCAATCTAAGAAGACGGCATGCAGAACATGTTCAGAAGGAATGAGAGACCAATCATCCCTCTGATGCAAAGGCGTGGAAACACTTGAATTCGGTGTACCCTGATTTTGCTAGCAACCCCCGCAATGTTTATCTTGGGTTATGCACATATGGCTTTAGTCCATTTGGGATGTCAGGAAGACAATACTCGCTTTGGCCAGTCTTCTTGACGCCATACAACCTTCCACCAGAGATGGGTATGGAAAAGGAATTGCTATTCATGAGTATATTGATACCTGGGCCAAAGCATCCAAAGAGGTCCCTCGATATTTTTTTACAACCGTTGATAGAAGAATTGAAGGAATTATGGTCAACAGGCGTGGAGACATATGATTGTTCAACAAAAACAAACTTTACAATGCGAGCAGTTTTATTGTGGACTATCAGTGACTTTCCAGCATACGGGATGTTGTCGGGTTGGACGACGCATGGAAGGTTGTCTTGTCCTTATTGTATGGGAAGCACAGACGCATTTCAGCTGAAGAATGGTAGGAAGACGTCCTGGTTTGATTGTCATCGAAGATTTCTTCCCATTAACCATCCGTACCGCAGGAACAAGACATTGTTTCGGGCGAAAAGAGTTGTTCGAGACACGGCTCCACCGTATTTATCTGGAGTAGAAATCGAGAAGGAAATTGATTACTATGGTGCAGTTGAGACAGTTGGGAAAGGGGGTAATTGGCATACTCCTGGAAATATGCCTGATGGTTATGGGACGCACCATAATTGGCACAAAAAGAGTATATTTTGGCAACTTCCATATTGGAAAGATCTACTTTTGCGCCATAATCTTGATGTGATGCATATAGAGAAGAACTTCTTTGACAACATCATCAATACTTTGTTGAACGTCCAGGGGAAGACAAAAGATAACATGAAGTCAAGGTTGGATTTGCCTGCATTATGTTCTAGGATTGACCTGCATATTAAAAGCGATGGGAAAATTCCGGTTCCCATATTCAGATTGTCAGCAGAAGCAAAAGCGGCATTGTTCAAGTGGGTGGCATCAGATGTGAAGTTTTCAGATGGATATGTTTCAAATCTATCAAGATGTGTTGATCAGCAAGGACAAAAGTTTTCGGGGATGAAGAGTCATGACTGTCATGTTTTTATGCAACGACTTCTACCATTTTCATTTGCGGAGTTGCTTCCCAAAAATGTTCACGAAGCACTTGCATGTAAAAAAAATAAAGTTATTATTGATTATTTTTGGGAAATAACTGAAACTTGTAAATTATTTGTAGGAATCAGAGCTTTTTTCAGAGATCTTAGCGCACACACCTTAACTGAAGATATCATCGCACAACTTGATGCGAATATCCGGATTTTGATGTGCAATCTGGAGAAAATCTTTCCTCCATCATTTTTTGACGTCATGGAACATCTTGTTATCCACCTTCCGTATGAAGCACTACTTTGTGGACCAGTTCATAATGGATGGATGTATCCTTACGAGCGAGCTATGAAATATTTGAAAGGAAAAGCTAAAAATCTGGCAAGGGTGGAAGGTTCAATAGTTGTTGGGAGTTTGAATGAGGAAACATCTCACTTTACGTCCTATTACTTTGGATCACAAGTCCGGACACGGAAAAGGACTACGACCCGATATGATGACGGTGGTGTGATGCCGACATATGTTGTTGAAGGTGTTCCAGATATATTCTGTCAGATTGGACGTCTTGGTGGAAAACTTAAAGAAGTCTGGTGGTCGAGTTCAGAAGACACTCACAGTGCCAACACATATATACTCCTAAACTGCGAGGAGCTTGAATTATTTGAAAGGTACGACGAAATATAATTACTTTACTTGTTAACACAGTACTTTAATGATTATTTCATTTTAAAACACTGATTTTGTTGCCCAAGTCGAAGAAGCTATACCAGGAATATCAACTAATGATCTCAACAAAAGGAAAGACAAACATTTTGTCAAATGGTTAAAAACGCAGGTATTATATAGATGACACAATATATATATATATATATATATATATATATATATATATATATATATATATATATATATATATAGTTTTTTAATTCAAATATATATATTTATATATATTTGTCTTTTCAGGTCGATTATGATGATCAATTTTATCCTCAGTGGTTTCACGAGTTGATACAAGGTCCCCTCGCCAAGATCACCACAGCATCTATGTATTTCACACGAGGCTACACTTTTCACACTTACGAATATGGAAGCCGGCGAGCAACAATGAATTATGGTGTATGTGTGAAAGGTGAGACCGAATTTTATGGTATCTTAAAAGAGATCATCGAAGTTAAGTTCCCTGGCGTTGCAAAACTGAAATGTGTTCTCTTCAAATGTGACTGGTTTGACCCCACCGTCAATAAAGGTGTTCGGTATGGCAAGTTTGGTGTTGTTGACATAAATTCTACAAGGAGGTACAACAAATTTGAACCCTTCATATTGGCTTCCCAAGCAGACCAAGTTTGTTTTATTCCATATTCGAGGATTAGACAATCTGGAATAGCTTGGTTAGCCGCTATAAAAGTTACACCTAGGGGCCGAGTATTAACTGGTGAAGAACCACCTTTACAAGAAGATGCCGTAACTGGAGTTGAAGTACCCGACCAAGCTATTGATGAGCTCTTACTTATTGCTGATCCGCATAATCCGGTTTATGAAGAAATTCCAGACGATGCAACAGACGAAGGCAACGAAGATGAATTTCAAGAAAATGATGAAGTGGAAGAGGTTTCTGATGACGAATGATTTGTGTTTTAGACTATTAATACTTAAACTCTTTAATTTGTAATGCACTACAAATAATATATGAAACTCGTTTTCGTTCAATTGTATTTTTGATGTTGGAAGTGTTTAAAATATTTCGATGTTTGGGATTTGAGGTTGGGTTTAGGGTTTTGGGGTTTAGGGATTTCTATAAAGGGCTTGTAGAAGCTAATTAGTCGTAAATGTACGACCAATCTACAACCAATATCCAAAAAAGTCATCAATTGGTCGTAAATGTACGACTAGACTACAACCAAATGAAACTTTTAGTCCTTAATTAGTCGTTACATGTACGACTACAATACTACAATTTTACTTGGTTTGATGTTTAGGGTTTAGGATTTAGGGTTTTGATTTAGGGTATGTAGAAGTAATATAGTTGTACATGTACGACTATATTACTTCTACTGGCAACACCAGCCCCAGATTAGTTGTAATTTTACGACTTCTTTACTACCAACTGCCATATTAGTCCCAAATTGGTCGTACTGTACGACTCTTGTACTACCAATGGCTCTATTAGTCACTGGTTTACTACTAATTGCTCTTTTAGTCCCTATTTGGTCGTACAATCTTCCTATAAATACCACCAAAGTTCTTCACAAATTTTATATAGAAGTTGATTAGAAAGAGTATTTAGTGGATTGTGAGAAATCTTGTAAAAAAAATGGAAGAAATATATGCAATTACAAGGGGAAAGAGGCATTGCTAGACCTTCTTACGTTTCAACGTAAGTAGGTCTCGCTTTGTCTCTTTCCATTTGTGTTTGCTGTATATTTTCTCCTCTTTTTTTTACTTCTCAAAACAAATTTTTTTTTAAAAAACTTAATCAGATGTGAAGATTGGTAAAAATATCTTCCATTGAGATTAATTAGACGCTTCAGTTTCCTCTGAAGGAACTGAAATTCAGTTCCTACGGAGTAACTGCAGCATCTAATTCATCTTCATTGGAAGATATAATTATCAATCAAATATTTTTTAGAAATGAGATTTATCAAAATTTTGATAAATCTCATTTTATTTTTTTTCCAATTACAACTTCAGTCACTAATTGGTCGTTCAATATTTAGATCCTAATTGGTTGTAAATTTACGTCTACCTTACGACTCCTAGTCCCTAATTTTTCGTAAAAATTAAAAATATTTGGTCTTTAATTGGTCGTAATGTACTTTTGGACACACATTGGTCGTAAAAGTACAACTAATTTACGACCAAAAGTCCCAATTTGGTCGTGCATGTACGACACGTGTACGACCCACCCCGAAACTCTATATATACCGATCCATCGACTTCATTTGGTTGCACTCTCCCTTCTCTCTAACAACCAAATCGATTCTCTCTCTAGGTATTTTTTTTTTAGTTTTAGGTGGTTAGTTAGGTGGTTAGTTAGGTGATTAGTTAGGTGATTAGTTAGGTTTGGAATTAGTTTAGGTTCGGAATTAGTTTAGGTTTGGAATTAGTTTAGAGTTTTTGTTTTTATATTTTAATATTTAATATTTGATTTGTTTTTAATATCTAATCATTAATTAATTATTTTTTTCAGATTGACGATATGACTTCGCCTACCGGTAGAAAGAGACTTAGAGGCCGCGGTCGGAGATCAGATACTTACGCATCTACTTTTCTGGGTCAGTAGGATCCATCAGCTTCTATCTCTGGCACATCTTCCGCACAAGAAAATGTTCCGGATAGCCAGATCCCGAGCATTCCATTAGTGCCTCCACAGCCATACCCCGCAGCTCCTGAAGCTGCTGAAGCTCCATACTATCCGCAGTATGATGATTCATACTTTCAGTATGAAGAGCAGCTGCCTCAGTATGATCATCCTCCGGCTCCTCAACAGCCTCCGGCTCCTCAACAGCCTCCGCCTCCACAGCAGACTCCGGCTCCACAGCAGTCTCAGGCTCCACCAGCTGCCCCGGTTCCACCAGCAGGTCTGCATCCAGATTTGATGGTGCCACCGACTTCAAAATATACAAAATATACCGTTGAAGACATTCTCCAGATGCCCGGACGAGAAGGCTTACAAATTCTCGATCCATATCTACGACCCGGGACAACTTGGTAATATTTTTAAATTAATTAATTAATATTTAAATTAATTAATTTATATTTTAATTAATTAATATTTTAATTAATTAATTAATATTTTAATTAACTAACTCATTGGTCTAATTTAATTTGTATATGATTTTCAATTTTGTAGGTTTGCTCCGGACAATAAAGTGGGACAGAGCGTTGGAGAAATCATCAGGACTAACTTTCGATATGCTCATCCGAACTGGTCCCTTACACCAGACCACGTTCGCATTATTTGGTTCAAGTGCTTCGCGGTAATTAATCGACACCTATTTTAGTTTTTTTTTTTAATTTTTTAAAAATAATTATTTGTTTAATTAATTAATTTTCTCCCATGTTTTTTTTAGCAAAAATGGAATTGGTCTATCGGTCTTAATGAGACGGTGAAGAAAGAGTTCGACCACAGAGCAATGCTTCGTCTCAAGAACATTGTTGGCAACTGGAAGGATAAGTGGAGGTTTATGGGGGATGACGCCAAGGAAACCTACCTCAGCAATGACGTTTGGAATGGCTTGAAGGCCCATTGGCTGAACCCCAAGGTTGCCAAAAGGTCGATGACTTGCTCTAAGTCTCGGTTGACCCGTGATGCTGAGGGTAACCCCCCAATACCGCATACTTCCGGACAGACTCCACATGCCAAAAGAGCTCTCCAAATTGTAAGTTTTTGATGTTTCTTAATTTTTTTTTAACATATTTATTTTTTAAATATATATATATCTACTCATTTGACTTTTTTTTATATAGGCTGCCAGAGAAGGAGCACCACCATCTCTGGCCCGAATTTACTAGGCGACCCACCAGCATTCCGATGGCACTTACTGCCATCCTCGAGCAGAGGAAATCGTCAACACTGTAGAAAGTTGGATTCAGGAGCGCCAGACTCAACTAACACAAGAGAATCCTGATGGTGCTCCGGTCCAGCTTTCCACCATCGAACAAGACCGGATTTTTGAGGAGGTAAAATTTTTGATCTTTTTAACTATACGCTTATATTTAAAATTTTAATTTTTATTTTTTCATATACTAATTTTTTTTTATAATTGAAGGTTGTTCCAAAGAAAAGAGGACGTATGGTCGGGGTCGGGAGTGTGAACGATGTTCCGAGGGCAAGAGCGGAATACGCTCTTAGGATCGAAGAAGACTCCTCGATCCGAAGAGATTTGTCATCTGCGAACCAGACCATATCCGCCCACAAGGACATGTTTAAGTCTATGGCGAATATGATCGATATGATTATCGAGACAACACCAAATGTCAACCCTTCGGTTCAGACTCAGTGGCAGTCTCTTCGTCCGACCTTCCTCCCCACCCCTACTCCAGAAGAGCAAGCAGAATTAGCTCGACAAGCAGAGCAGAGGAGTTCTGATCTCTTAAATGAGATCAATCTAAACACTTAGTTTATTTCGGTTATTATTATTTTGTATTTTGAATATTTAAAACTTATGGATGTAATATATTATATTTTTTTATGAATGCTTTCAATTTTCAAAAAAAAAATCGATTTTTATACAATTTAATTTTTTTTTTCATTTTAATATTATGAAAAATAATAAATTAAAATTAAAGATTGGTTGTAAATGGGTTGCAAATTTACGACTAATTTACATCTACAGTAGAGGTACATTAGTCGTAGATTAACGATTACATTACCTCTACGGTAGATGTTAATTAGTCGTAAGTTTACGACTAATGTACAACTACGGGAAGTCGTACTTTTACTTCTGTTTTACGACCAATGCTTTACGTCTAATTTACGACCAATTGTTTTAATACTATATTACGACTAATAAGGCCAGTCGTACTATTACGACCAATGTACGACTAATAGCTCTAGTCGTAACATTACGACCAATGTACGACTAAATATTGATTACGACTAGTCAATAACGACCAAACGTTCTGGGTTGTTAATTAGTCGTAATACCCCTTTTACGACCAACTAACTACCAATTTTGCAGTCGTTAAACTCGTGTTTTCTTGTAGTGAATGCTGATTCTACACATGCATCAATTCTTGATCTTCTTGTGCTGGCTTCAAAACATGGAGGGTTTCCAGTTTCCTAGTTTGAATACATATACTGAGGTGTTTTACAAAAAGAAAATAATAATTAAACAAGTTATAAATGGAGGATAAATGACAATAACATGATTAATTAATCATGTTTTTTTTTGGTAAAAAAACATGATTAATTATGGTAAGAATAGTGAAGATAGCCTGCACATATTATATGCTGTACACTTTTTTTTTTGACATATGCTGTACACTTATTTTGAAAACAGTTAATCTTTATTATTACTGACTAAATAATAAAATAAAATTTATTTTATTTTGAATTTCTGTTCAATTTTGATGAGAATGGTTTTGAAGAATTTGGTAAAAGATGATAAAAAATCTCACGTATAGAATGATTGGTTGAACTTTAACGCAGTGATTTGAATTTATTATTTTCAAATCACTAATTATATCTATTAAATTTATTTTAAAGTTATGGCTAATTACGATACTTCCAGTTTTATTTTTTCTGTTTTTTCATTTTTTGTTTTTTTTCTTCTTAAAGCAACTATTACAATGAATAACATACAAGATACAACGACAACAATAAAAGTTATTGACTAATTTTTTTATATACAGTTGTCTAACTAATTATCCCCAATTTCTCAAATACACCTTTCATTAACCTTTTCATTTCTAAAATACTTTAAAGTAAATATTAATCTACTATAAATATTTCTTTTAACATTTAAAAATAAAAATAAAACTAAAACTAAAATATGGAAATTTGGTTTCTGTGATTGTTTCAAAATTATATTATTTAGAAAAACTATTAGTTTTTGAAAACATAAGATAACTTGTTTTACAATATTTAGAATATACATTCTACTTCTACTTCTATTTCTACTGTATAGTATAAATGTTTTCTTACTTTTGAACTCATTATATCGCAAGCATATGCATTATATCTCTTATATGGTGATCTAGTGTTTCTAGAATTTTTTTTCCACTCCTTTTCATTACTTTAATTTTGTAAGTACACATTAATTCTACTTTTTCTCAGGATCCAATTGGTGACACTTTGATGAATCGGAATAATAAGAAAATAAATGAAATATTTTCATTTGAAGGAATGAATAAATATAAAAACAGGAATGTCGATGGATAATGCTTTTTATTTTAAATTCCATTTGTTCTTCATCAAAATTTAGAAGAAATGACATGAGGAAAAGAGAAGAATTCATTGGAATTTATATGTAATAAAATTATTTTATGTTTAATATTTAATATAACATATAATTTAGTTATTCATTAAGAACATAGATTTTAGCCACTTAAATTTTAACATGAGAGATTGAATACAAAAATCAATTCAAGTATAACAGTATAGATTATTATTTTACATTGTTTGAAATTTTTTTTGTCGACCATTGTTTAATATTAGTAATCATTAATTTGGTTTATACATAAGGATAAAATGGAAAAATCTGTGTGCGGACAAGATGAATCGTGTGATTTCATCCTTTTTTATAATCTGGGGATTTCTGCCGGACCGGGCCAACCCACTAATCTGAAGATTTGACAGTGAACATTTTCCTTACCAATTTTGTATTATTGGATTGGTAAAATACTAAAATAAATATTAATTGGCTTTACTATATAATCATCTGATATAAAATAATTCTTTTGATCATTATGTCATATATTTCATTTTTTCACATTTTATAATTAAAAATTAAAGATTTCTCTTTCTATTAATATGGTAATTAAAACATAAACAGAATAAAACTATTTTTATTTTTATCGAAAAAACTATTTATCTTGCATCATTGTCTCTTAAACTCCCCTAGTTATATATATCAGCGTCATTTAAAGTGATGATCGATTGATTCTATTGTTTAATAACCTCATATATAAATGACTTAATTAATTCAAGTTGATGGTTAGATGCGAAACAAATTATTGTTACATCATATATTAGATCTGTAAATATTTATATTAATTTGATAATTAAAAATTAAAAAAAAAAACTATTTATTGTGTATCATTGTATGTATTTTTCTTAATTAGTTAGATATAGCAGCATCTATAAAGTGATGATTAACTAATTTTTTTTTTAACAAAAATGCGGATAGCTTAGCACGCAGTGTGAGACAACAATCGTCGTTTACTGTCCATATGGATACAAAGCAACCAGTTTGGTTTACAGAGTCGAGTTTGTAATCTTGTCGACAAAAAAAACTGATTTTTCTTTTTATCAACCTAATATATTAACTTAGTTAAGTCAATTTTCATTGTTTTTAATATCTAAGTAATTATGTTATTACAACGATGAGAATATTACATACACGAATATACAGTCGTGATTCACGCCTGATTACACCACTCCGAGCCGTCCTATGAGATCAATGTTCGATGATATATCATGCACTGAACTGAAGATCTCTTGTAACCCATTTTTTCATTAATTTTCATAATTTAGAATTTTCTGAAGGTTTCGAGTTTAAAAGCATTAATAAACTCTTAGGCAAACACCATGAGTCAAACCTGTGAATCAATTGAGCTTCTACAGTTTTTATTGTTCGATGTGCCATATATATATATATATATATATATATATATATATTAATCTGATGATGAAAAAAGTTAAAAATAACGTATATTTTATGAAATTGAGAAAAATTAGGCTAACAATAGTGAAGATGACAATCATGTTTTGTGGTCCAGTGGTTAAACTCAACCTGAGAAGTCATGAGTTCAGACGCTACTAGAAGGTGATTATTTTGAGGGACCTTCGGACCCAATATGGACAAGTCTGCTAACGTGTGGCCACTGGTGGTATTAACATGGGGTGATCACCAGTCCTCCTGGATATCTCGACGGGTTCCCCGGTCAAAGTTCCGGTGAACGGTCATTGGCGCTAGTCGGATTCTCTCGAAGCTCCAGATACCAGAGTCATCAAAAAAAATTAGTGAAGATGACATGCATATATTATTAAATGATAATATGAGCTATAATGTCAAGATTGTATCCAAAAAATATCAAAGAGAAGACACAATGAATATAACAATAATAATGAACCATTTTTTATATCATATAAAAATAAAATTACATAAGAGTAAGTAATGATGGTTATAAATAAAGAGATTCAGTTGGTCAGAAGGAGAGAGAAGACAGTAAAATATTTCAACGGCCGGTTTCGGTGGCTTTGTTAGCATCGAAACCGGCCAATTCTCTTTTCTATTTCTTGAGATCTGTTTCTGTTGATTTTGAAATTGGAGTGTATGATTCATCGCTTGTTGTCAAGTCGGGGGTTACTTTAGATTTTATTTGTGGTACTTATGTTTTCTCTTCGTTCGCTTGCAGTCATAGTCGATTTGTTTTCACCTGGTTCTAGCTTTTTGGATTCGTCGGTGTGATGTGTATTTGCTATGGAGATATCTACTAGATTTCTCCTCTATCCACCATGGATTGGGTGAGTGTTTCGAGACGAAGCAGTGTGTTTGATTTGCAGGTCTTCTCTTGCAAGGAGGTGACCAGTTTTAGCTCGGTAGATCGCTATTCTGCCTAACGAGTGTCCACATGTAAGATATGTAAATCTTCGCTGGTGTTTTTCCCTTTAGCTTTTCAAGTTAGTAGGTTCTTGAAGCTGGTGTTTGGTTTCGAATTATTTTTGCACCGCCTCTGTTTTGCAACAGTTTCTGGTGTTGAAGTAAGTTTATCCTCGCACATGCTTTTACCGATGTTGTGCATATTTTGGTTGAGTTGGTGGTGTACCCTTCAGGGTTAGTTTGCTTAAATCATTAGTTCTTTGTTTATCTTCGGTTATGATCAGTCCATCAGTTACAGCTTTACTACCTTTAGCTCTCTAATGTTTATTTCTCGTATTATTCTATATCACTTTGTCTTCCTCTTTTGAACTATTGCTTGTGGAGATATCAATATTTTCTGCAGATTTTTGTAATTGATGATGTTTTCATTATGAAAATTTTAATAAAATTTCGAGTAAAAAAAAGAGATTCAATTACCCATATCTACTCGTTCTATCGTTGATGTTTAAAATTGTCTTATTTTACCATCATTTCATGGAATTTCAGCAGTGGTTTTTTTTTTTTTTTTTTTTTGGTAAAATGTTAAATTTTGTTATTTTGGATAATGCTATGAAATCTAGATCTATTACAGTATACTTATTTTAAATATGTGATTGTCTCATTATCTTCGCTATAGATTTTCAGCATTTTTGTTCTTTTGTTGTTGTTTGATCTTCTTAATGCTTTATAATTAGGCTTCTTAGCTTTCTTTGCTCCATACTCAAACATATGGTTGCTATGCCGATCCAAAACAACATACCCAAACAAATTCAAACTCCATTGTACGATAAGTTATTGATTTACTCAATGTGGATCTTGTAAAGTATGTCTTTATTCATTAACAGATCTTTTATTAATTAGGTGTGAATATGTGATTATCTGTTGGCTGAATTGAGATAGCTATGTAGAAAATAACAATCATCATGTTGTGTCTTAACTATGATAATTCTCTTTGTTAGTATAAATCTTCCACAAGATTTTGATTTGCTTGTCCAAATATACGAGTCCACAATATTATATATATAGTCATGTCCGTAATACAATATTTATATATACTTATTCATGTCACACTATCACACTACAGTTGTTAATGAGAGTAGATATGAAAACTTATTGAATGTTGAGTTGCTTTGGGTTGCTACTTGCTTGGATTCAGGTACATTGGCTCAGACATGAGAACTCTTTGAATGTTGAGGCATCAGATCACTATTATTGAATTCAGAAAGTTGTGCTTGGCTTGCGTCCCCTTAATAAGCGATTCTTGAGATGCATAATTGCTAGTAGTTATAATGATAGAAACTAGATGTTTATTCAATGAGTAACCGCCCAACCACCCTCTCTTGATCTCAATGTAACGAGAATCAAGCCAAATACAATCCTCTCAATTACAAGTAAAAGGCCTTAGCCAAATCCTCCCTAAACTCTCAATAAAGCTGAGTCCTCTTATTTATACTGAGGCTCAGAAACAGAATGATATAATAACTTCTCTAACCGCCTCTTCCAACGTCCACTGCCAGCTCATCCACTTGATCACTCTCCTTGCTTCTCTTCTTTCTTCTCGTATACAAATGTAGGCATATCAATACCCCCCCCCACCGCAAGTTTCAGCTTGTCCTCAAGTAAAAATGTTGGAAACTGCTGCGTCAATGCCCCAACACGCAACCAAGACGACTCATGATCAGGCAAATGCTTCCACTTAACCAACACTTCCAAAAATCCCTCCTTTTCATAACGCCTATCCATTACCTCCTTGCCACCAGTCGAGTTTTGAAATCTGTCCAACTCACAAAATGATTCCGATGAGTTTCACTATTGAACCAGCTCAGAACGTCACTTGCAAGACTCAACGATACGACCTCCAACTTCCTTTTTTCATCATAACCGCCAGTGCGAAAGTAACGTTCTACTAAAGTAAACCAGGCATACACATCTTCACCAGAAAAGATCGGAAGTTCTACTTGTTTCAACAATCGATCTCTATTTTCCATCACCATATTCCTCTCTACTCCTTCTTCCAATCTAGAACTACGGCCAGGTTCCAAAGATTGGTTCGGTACCTGATAGTTCGGATGACGATACGGCGGTGGTGGCGGCGGAGTCGATTCTTCTATCTCGATACTCTTCGAATCTTTCTTCGCTATAAGCTCACACAAACGCTCGAAGTTAGCATTCATCTTCGTTTGCAGATCTTCATATCAATCGTGTGATTTCATCTCCAGAGCTTTGATTCGTGACATCGATCTCTCCTCCAAGGATCGAATCGAAGCTCGAAACTCGTTGTTCGTCTCGAATTGAGCTGCTAACGACCTCAATAACGATTCAAGCGTTACCGGCTTGTCTTCGCTCTGAATCCCCACAGCTTTCTTCATCTCGTCGTCGTCGTCGCGATCGTTTGATCCAGATCGTTTAAGCGCACCAATTTGATAGAAACTAGATGTTTATTCAATGAGTAACCGCCAAACCACCCTCTCATGATCTCAATGTAACGAGAATCATGCCGAATACAATCCTCTCAATTACAAGTAAAAGCCCTTAGCCAAATCCTCCCTAAACTCTCAATAAAGCTGAGTCCTCTTATTTATACTGAGGCTCAGTAACAGAATGATATCATAACTTCTCTAACCGCCTCTTCCAACGTCCACTGCCAGCTCATCCACTTGATCACTCCTTGCTTCTCTTCTTTCTTCTCGTATACACACATGTAGGCATATCATATACATTCAGCTACTAGTATGACCATTGGACCAAATTTGACCCTTTAATTGACTATGTTCGTAGTTTAGGCCTCAGCATACGGATATCCTAGAATGGACCTCTGTCATTTAAGGAGCAGGCCTTGAAGGATGGTTACTCCCATCCACAGGACCAGGAATATATGCTTATTAGCTCTTCGTGATGCTTTTCTGCATATTCTGGTTCAAGACCAGAAGCAACAACTCTCAACTGAATCTTAGACATGGGTCACTGCAGGCTCTTCTGAGATAACCTCTCGACAAAAAGAATTTGAGAATAGGTCATACCTGCTAGCACTACCAAAACCGTGGACAAGAGAAGAGCAGGGATGCATTCCAAAGCACGCTTTCATGAGTTTACACACACAAGATAGCAGTTGCATGCATTTTCAATAGTGGTATTAAACTATGGACTATTTGTTCATTCACTAGATACAGTAATCAGATTTGGCGCAAGGATTTCTCTCGGCTAGGCTTTCTTACACTAACTTTAAATCAATGGCAAGACTTCATTGACTGGGTTTCTTTCCCATCTGTTCTGCTAAGTACCACTCTCGTCTATCTAGTGACTCAGACCCTGGTTTACTATCTCTGGATGAGAGGAACAATTAGTTGTCTTCACAACTCAGTATCAAAGACTACACTTCAGCCTTGCACAAAATCGAAAAAGAAGGTCATAAACATTATGTTGCAACAGTTCATGTATGTGTAGATTTGGCTGCTTCATATTCATGATTTTCATTTATTTAGGCTTTTTATACTTTTTGGGAGTTTTTTGAGAAAAACAAAATGATGCTCCATCGAGAAAGTTGCAAAGTAATTCATGTTTATAATTTTGGTAATAACATTCACATTTTATCAAAAAATATTTTATCCATGCTAGGAATTCAACAAATACTAAACAGATAGGGACTCAAAAGACTAATTAACCCTTTTGATCTAGATTAATTTTGTACTATATTGATGTCTAATAACAAATAAACCAACTTTTTAATTGATTAAGAAAGTAATTAAATTCCTCGTACGCGTATTGACTTACCAGACACACGTTTTCATATTTAGTTGGAAACTGCTTTTATCTACCTAATATTCTCCTATGTTTTGGTATCAAATATAAATATTTTTCTCTCTTTGTTTTAATAGAACCAGACAACGATTAGTATGCATCACCATTATTGTACTTGTCCGTTTATCCATCCCGTAATTTACTCGCATTAACTCTGTCGAGAACACTAAGAACGGAGAAAATCTCCAACCAATTTAGCTACACGTGTCATATCTAGTTAGCTCTGGCCGGTGAAACAAGCGACGCATCTTCAGATAGATTCTCCCTAAACCATTTTGACCCACGAGATATTACCGCTTCGAGATGGCATTATACATAACATACGTGAGTCCCAGTCATAACGTCGTAAAACGACGACGCGTGGCGTTTTACTCTTTTAAACATATATCCTTGCGACAAGAATGTGACCATCCAACTCCTATGTGTGAATATTATCGCGCGGAGAGAATTCTCTAGGGAGTTAAATGTTGACAAACACAGATACAGTCTATTCCGTTGGACGAAACAGACGGTTACCTATCTGTCGAAACATTTGTCAACTTAACAGTTGAAACTTGTCGTTTTGCTCTTTGGCTATTTCTACGAAAATGTATAGTAAACCGTCTTTTGAAATGATTCAGCACACTAAATTAACTGAACGAAAGACGAAGCTTTATAATATTTGAGCTTGGCCCTGTTCGTTTGTACATCGGAAAGATGCATCTAGATGGTCCATCTGGATAGTTTATCCAGATGTTCGATCTAGGTGTTGTTCGTTTCTACATTTCGTTTATATATTCAGATGAATCATCTAAATGCAAGTATGTTTGTTTGCTTTATTTTTTCAACTTACATCCACATCGAGATGAACTTATTAATAAAATAATTAAAATATATTTGGCGGGAAATTGAATTTTTTGATTTTAGCGGCAAATTGCGTTTTCTCGATTTTGGCGAGAAATTGAGTTTTCTCGGTTTTAGTGGGACATTGCATTTTCACAATTTTGGCGGAAAATTGTGTTTTTTCGATTTTGGCAGAAAATTGCGGTTTTTTATTTTGGCGGCAAATTACGCTTTCTTGATTTTGGTGAGAAATTGTGTTTTCTCACTTTTGGTGGAAAATTGTGTTTTCTCGATTTTGGTTGAAATTGTGTTTTCTTGTTTTGGCAGAAAATTGAGTTTTTCCGGTTTTGGCGGGAAAATGCATTTTTCGATTTTGGCGGGAAAATGCATTTTCTCGATTTTGGCGGGAAATTGTGTTTTCTCAGTTTTGCCGAGAAATTGCGTTGTTCCAGTTTTGGCGGGAAATTGTGTTTTCTCAATTTTGGTGGGAAATTTTGTTTTCTCTGTTTTGGCTGAAATTACATTTTTTTCCGGTTTTGGCGGAAATTTGAGTTTTCCATTTTTGGCGGAAAAAATTGCATTTTCTCTGTTTTGGCGGGATATTGCGTTTGCTCATTTTTGGCGAGAATTTGGATTTTTCCTGTTTTGGCGGGAAATTGCGTTTTCCGGTTTTGGCGGGAAATTGTGTTTTCTCAGTTTTGGTGGGAAATTGCTTTTTCTCGATTTTGGCGGAAATTACGTTTTTCCGGTTTTGGCGGAAAATTGTGTTTTCCCGGTTTTTGCGAGAAATTGTATTTTTCAATTTTGACGGAAAATTGCGTTTTTTTATTTTGACATAAATTTTGTTTTTGGACAAAAAAAACTTGTTAATTTCTTGGTGAATACTCATCTTCACCCAAATGCTTCGTGAAGACTCATCTCCATTTGGATGAGAATTTGAGATGAGTTTTCATAAATGCAATTGGTTGATCCATCTGGATGTAGCATTTTAGTGTACAAAACGAACATTGATTTGCATCTTCATCCAGATGGATCACCTAGGTGAGCAAACGAACAACACCCTTCTGGTACAATTATTTGCGACTCCTCACGCCAGCGCCAGCCCTGGCATAAAGCTGAGGAAGCCAGGGCGTTAGACGCCAATTTATATTATGACTTTTAGAGCACCAAAAATATCATAATTAGCTTATAGTCTAGTGGTTGTGTATGCCTTAACTGGTTATGGAAGTCAAGTTCGAACCGGTGTGGGATGCCAAATTCCTTTTTGGCTTTAGGCAGCTATATGTACTGGACCGGGACTCCCTCACGCTAAAACCAGTTCTGATTTGGGTTGTCGTATATCATCGATCGAATTATCAAAGAAGGTTGAATTTAGGCCAACCCCAATAATACATTGGTATTGCTTCTCAAAAATTTTGTTATTTTTTTACTATATAGACATAAATCCCCTAAATTATATTTTAAAAAGTTACCAAAGGTTTTTGTTTTAAAAATGTTTCAAAATCTCAAATCTAGTCATACAAATCGTGTTTATGATATAGTTTTAATTATAAGTTCAGCGAACATACAAATACATAGAAATGTCACATGTACATTGATTCATATCATCCTAAGTAACTGAGGTTTATGAGATGTGCTATACTGAGAAGGTGCTAACAAAAATTACATTGTTTTGTTAGTCACTTGTGTCACATTCTATCTCAAATAAGAAATAACTATATATCTTACTTAACATTCGACTAAATGATATATAGAATGGCTGAATGTGTCTTCCACTGACGAAGAATTGAATTAGACAGTGTCTGAAGATGCAACGAGAGCTTCCAGTGAAAATAGTCTTTCGTGACTAATTAGGCAAAAAGATCACTGATGCTGGATGCATTAGTCGTTACTACATAATGCATGTTGAGTGGTAGGTTACTATGTGGAAAAGGATAAACTGAGGGTTCATATCTTGACGTAGTCGTTGAATTAGTTGCTGATATAATGTGTGTCAGAAAGTGAACCAGGAGGTATGTGGAGTGGTGGAGACCATATGTATGCGAGAAGCTGAGTAGGTATGGGATAAACTCGAGGAGCAAATTTATACCATGGAGAAAAGGCAAGCGATAAACTTCAGAAGCAAGTTTATGCCCTGAGTTATAAGTACAATTCCAAGAAAAGAAAAATGTACTTATTCATATGGGAGTTGTCCATATTTTCATGTTGCCTTGGAGACTAGGATTTCAGGAACGTGAAGATCAGTATAAAAGAGCTATGTAGTCGTGATTATTCTAATAAAACACTAGAACTTTTATTATGGAGGGAGAGTGAAAATCCCTTAGGGTGTTCTTGGGTTGTGCTAAAGCAGTTGCTGAATCCAAACGGTTTCATATATCCATTTAATATGTGAATCAACATGTTAATCTAAGTGGTCTAGTGGTTATGAAGTCAATCCAAAAAAAAAATCGAGTAACTAAGATGTCAATTTTATAAGTATTTTATTCTATTTTAATATAGGAATACCATATATATATATATATATATATATATATATATATATATATATATATATATATATATTTATAATGTAAAAGAGTAGATAAAGAAAATATGGTATGGTGGTAACAATGTTCTCACCAATTTGAAGAGGCACTATCTGAAATTCCTACCAAGATCACGGGATCAATGAATGACAGTCCTGCAGCTCTGGTCTCTGAATGGGAGGTTAAATTAGCGCTTTTTGCCATGCATTCAGAAAAAGCCCTGGGACCAGATGGGATGACTGCGCTTTTCTATCAGAAATTCTAGAATATAATAAAGAAAGATTTAACTCTTATGGTTAATAAATTATTTACTGAGGGAACAATGTCAAATGGATCGAATGATACTAATATTTGCCTCATCCCTAAGACAACAAAGCCAACAGTTTAGACCCATCAGCTTGTGTAACGTCAGTTACAAGATTATCTCCAAAGTCTTATGCTAGAGATTAAAGAAAGTAATTCCAAAACTGATATCGGAAACACAGGCAGCCTTTGTTGCTGGAAGACATATTTCTGATAATATTATGATTGCTCAAGAAATGTTTCATGCTCTCAGAACCAAACCAAGCGGACGCAATAAAAGAATAAATGGTCATCAAGACGGATATGAGTAAAGCATATGATAGAATGGAATGGTCGTTTATTGAAGCTGTCATGTGAAAGATGGGCTTTTCAGAAGTGTGGATCACTTAGATAATGAGATGCATTACATCGGTACAATATAAAGTTCTCATGAATGGAAAACCGAGAGGGAACATTATCCCAGGCAGAGGCCTACGCCAAGAAGATCATTTGTCTCCTTTCATTTTTATTCTATGCACGAAAGCGCTCGTTAGCTTTCTCAATCACGTAGAGAGCCAAGGGAAGATAATGGTGATGCACGTCACACGTGTGTGTCCCTCGGTATCTCACCTTCT
Organism: Hirschfeldia incana; assembly: GCA_026261945.1. Lineage (NCBI taxonomy): Eukaryota > Viridiplantae > Streptophyta > Magnoliopsida > Brassicales > Brassicaceae > Hirschfeldia > Hirschfeldia incana. The sequence goes on along the minus strand of JABCMI010000013.1, from coordinate 3,401,177 downwards.
CTTTGCTGATGAAAGTCTTTTCTTCTGTGCCTCGTGAATGTGAAGAAGTAATGAAAGTAGTCAGGATATATGGCAAAGCATCGGGTCAACACATCAACTTTGATAAATCTTCCTTACTCTTTGTTAAGGGGATTAATGCAACTACTAGGCACTTGCAATACAAAATGAAGGAGGGATGGGGACTTATTTGGGTATTCCAGAAGATATTAGTTAATCCAAATGCAAACTTTATTCCTTCCTCAAGGACAAACTGATGCATAGAGTGAATGGCTGGACAGGTAGATGGGTCTCGAAAGGAGGGAAGGAGGTATTGATTAAATCCATTATGCTGGCCCTTCCGACATATGTTATGTATAATTTCTTGCTCCCATTGGAGATATGCAAAAAACCTTGCTAGTTCCATTGCACAATTTTGGTGGAGTTCTAATCCACCAAAAAGAGGAATACATTGGGCGAAATGGAAAAAACTTTGTTTACCGAGAGAGGATGGTGGAATTGAATTTTGTATGATTCATGAGTTCAATCTGGCACTATTGGCAAAACAACTATGGAGGCTAGTATAATACCCTGATTTGTTGGTTGTCCGAGTTTTGAGGGGAAGATATTATAGATTGAGCTCTCCCTTACGACTAAACAATGTGAATAGCTCATCTTATGTGTGGACTAGCATTTCTGCTGCAAGAAAGCTTTTGTTGTTGGGGATAAGACAGAAGATACATTATGGGTATGAAGTCAAAGCGTGGGAGGATCTATGGATTCCAATGAAACTTGCTAGGCCGCTACACCTGTAGCACCAGTCATGAATCCAAATATGAGGGTTAGTGATCTTATCAATTAGGAGTCAAAGGAATGAGATGTTGGTTTGCTATAGCGTTATGTCAATCCTGAGGATATACCCTTCATAAAGAGTTTGTCCATAAACACAACTCATCGGCGAGACACATTCTGCTGGAACTACACAAGGAATAGACAATATACAGTCAAATCTGGATATTGGGTACCGCAAGATATTTTAAAGATAGAGGAAGAAAAGAAAGTGTTAGAGCCAAGCATTACTAAGCTTCAAGCTTTTTCTTGGAAGTTAAAGGCGCTGAAGAAAATTTGTCATCTTATATGGCAATTGTTAATTGTCAACATGAAGTGTGATAACTATTACCAAAGGTGCGGTGAACCAGAAGAATTTGTAACCCATGCTATTTTTGAATGCCCGTCAGCTCTTCAAGTTTGGTCACTATTATCAATCCCAACAAGTCTAGATATTTTTCCAGTACCAAGCATCTACACGAATATGGATTACCTATTCTGGCGAAAGAATAGTATAATCGAACCACAAAATGACACGCACTCTTATCCCTGGATAATCTGGTATATTAAGAAGGTTCGAAATGACAAACTCTTTATGAGGATAGACAGAGATCCTCTGGAGCTAGTGGATTATGCTGAGAGTGAATGCCAAGTCTGATTTAATGCAAATGAGATGGTATCACCTATGGTACAAAAGAATAATAATGAGAAATCACAAGTCATAAACTTGGGTAATATATGTTTACTCGATGGATCCTGAACATCTCAAGGCCAACTTAATGGATGTAGATGGGCCTGGATGGAGAGTGGTAGATATATTCAACTTATGGGGACACGAAATTTCCCAAGAAGAAAATCATCTTTGCACTCGGAAGTAGAAGCACTGCGATGGACGATGAAGAATTTTCTTTAACATTCGACATGCCATAGCTTCGGGACAGACTGCAAAGAGCTGATTACAATGGTTAAGATATGCTTGGTCAAGTTTTGCAACGGAATTGGAGAAGATAAATACGCTAGAAATATGCTTCCCGGATTTCGATATTATGTATGTTCCTCGAGCGTGTAACCAGATTTAAGATTTTTTTAGCTAATACAGCTAGATCCTTACACAGGAAGTTATATTTTATTGGTTGTTCTATTTCGGTCTGGATACCCAGACCATCTCAAGTTTGAGTAATAAAATAGCCATTTGCGGTCACACAAAAAAAAAACAAAAACAAATTTTCATATTTCTATTTTCTATTATATTTCACAAAAAAAACAAACTTGCGAAACCAAATTCTGCATCATATATATTTTATGCTAAGTCCATTTTGAATTTGTTCTCACTTGATTATTTCCGCAACAATTTTGTGATTCCCGTATTTTATTTTGCTATTGTTATTTCAGTATTCATATAATAATTTATTTTATTAATGAAAATGGGACAATAGTTATATAAAAAAGCATATATAGATATATGTTGATGGAAAAATACACACATACAAAAGCCCTACGTAGTACGTACATCAATGCGATTTAGTAGACTGACCAATAAGGTTATCCTTTTATAATGGAGAAAATGTCTAATTTATATTCTTCAGTTTATAGTGATCAACAAAATCTAAAAAAAGAAAAGGAATGTTATAGTGGGCTCTTCAGGAAAAAAAGGTATTTTCTGACATGGACTATTTGAATCGTGTGTTTTTATATTCGAACAAAACATATGGTCATTTTCATACCTCGACTAAGTTTTATTTTAAATTTTCTACCCAAACTTCATTCCGTAATACAAAGTCATACCTTGACTAACTTTCTGTTAGTTCAACGTTAAATTACGCTTAGTCGGATAATACGTGGCATATTGATTAATTTAGACAGAAGGAGAAAACGACGTCGTTTGATTCATTAACCAAAACGACGTCGTATTGAATTGGGGCAAAATCAAAATTAAAAACCCTAATACCCCTTTTCTCTTCTTCTTCTTCGATACTCACGATTCTTAAAGCCTTCAGGATCTTCAAGTTTGTTGTCTAGTTTTCGAGTTTGAGAGAGAGAATTGTGAGTATCGAAGAAGAAGAAGAAGAAGAAGAAGAAGAAGAAGAAGAAGAAGAAGAAGAAGAAGAAGAAGAAGAAGAAGAAGAAGAAGAAGAAGAAGAAGAAGAAGAAGAAGAAGAAGAAGAAGAAGAAGAAGAAGAAGAAGAAGAGCAGAGGGGTAACAGGGTTTTTAATTTTGATTTTGTCCCGATTCAATACGACGTCGTTTTGGTTAATGAATCAAACGATGTCGTTTTGGTTAATGAATCAAACGACGTCGTTTTCTCATTTTATCTAAATAAATCAATATGCCACGTATTATCCGACTAATCATAATTTAACGTTGGACTAATAGAAAGTTAATCAAGATATGAATTTGTATTACAGAATGAAGTTTGGATAGGAAATTTAAAATAAAATTTAGTCTATGTATGAAAATGACCATATGTTTTGTTCAGATATGAAAACACACGATTCAAATAGTCCAGGTCCGAAAATACCCTTTTCCCGGCTCTTCACGCGTTTATACTTTCCAATTTTCGTTTCATTTTAAAATAGTCCCTTTTCGTTTCATTTTAAAATAGTACCTTTCAAATATATTATAAAGTCTCTGAAAAAAGACTTTATTATATTATTTCATTTTAAAAGACTTTATTATATTATTTCTATGTATGAAAATGACCATATGTTTTGTTCAGATATGAAAACACACGATTCAAATAGTCCAGGTCCGAAAATACCCTTTTCCCGGCTCTTCACGCGTTTATACTTTCCAATTTTCGTTTCATTTTAAAATAGTCCCTTTTCGTTTCATTTTAAAATAGTACCTTTCAAATATATTATAAAGTCTCTGAAAAAATACTTTATTATATTATTTCTTTTTTTTCAAAACACCGGAGATTCAGATGATGTTTTCAGGATCAGGGGATCAGGGCCACGTTTCATATCCAGCTGATGATGATATTCCCTAGTTTTAAAGAAGTTTTGATGATTTTTAAAATTAAAACAGTTTACTGAACTTGAAAAGAATTTCAGATTTTAGTAATACAGTTGTTTGTAAGAGTAATATAGATTACTGTGGTTTTTTTACCAGAAGATAATTATAAGCTTTTGTGGAGTATCTTTAAGTATTTTGCATGATATTATCGGTTGATATTATCTTGTTGTGTTTGTTATTATCTTCTTTGAGTTTGTGTTCACGGTATGTTGTGTTTATGTTTAATATTTCACACCTTCTATGTAATACTATCAACGGCAACATAATATCAAAAACACATTATCCAGCCTCCCAAATGAAAAGGGTTTAGAATTTTTGCTAGAAAAATGGTTTTTTAGAGAAAGAAAAATTCGTGAAAATCTTTCACAAATCAACAACCCATTTCAGAGCGGTCCAATATCAATATGTTGCCGTTGTAACATGCAAGCTTTATAATCTCTCTACCTTTCATTAATTATTTATTAAGACACATTATTCACAAATTAAAAATAAATCAAATCTTAAGTAATACATATAACCAAATCGTTTTGCTCTAATGGTAAAAGGTAGGGTTGGACAAAAAATCGGACCCGAAAAACTGAACCAAACTCGATACGAAAAAAATAGTACCAAAATTGAATTGAAATTGATTAAAAATCCAAACAAGTTCAAATTTTTGGTATTTAAAAAACCGACACCGAACCCGATCCAAACCAAATATTTTTGGTATCTGAATATATCCGATATAGATTAATATACATGTATATATTAATTATATTTAGATTTAATGTATAATAAAAAAACATCCAAATATATATATATATGACACTTTTAAATTGTTCAAAATACCTGAAAATGTGTAGAAATAGCCAAAAATAAATTTTTAAATAGCTGAACTATACTCACAACACCAAAATATTTAAAGAATTTATTGATTTTCTATTCAAATATTCAAATCAAACCAAGTTATATGTTAAGTTTAGACATTTTGACATGTGTTATTCAAATTTATATGTAATATATTATATTATTTATAGATTTTTTGAAATTGAAAGTATATGAATTTTAAAATTTAAAAGATAATTTAAATGGGTCATCAGAACCCGAACTAAAATTTAGAAATATCCGAATGGAGCTGAAATCTTTAACCCCGAAAACCCAAAGCTCAAATATATCTGAACTGAACCCGAATGAGTATCCGAACGGCTACCCCTAGTAAAAGGACTTCAGCTGGAGTTTTTCGTCCTAAGTCCGAGTAGCATTGACCAATCGTAAATACCTTAAGTGACAAGAAAATTCAGTATATCATTAATTTTGTAGAATTAGTTTTTGGGGCTCAAATTCCTTTGGAATCTTCACGGGTATCAAAAATAATGTTTCTTATATAATCACAAGATTAGTAATGGAGAAACTGAAATATATATATATATATATATACACTTTTATGTTCTTATTTAGAAGTTGCAAAATAAAATATTTCTTTTCTGAGAGCACAAATGCACAACTTTTTAGATTTAGAAGACAAATCTTATACTATAATTTAGCTATCTCATTAATCCTTAAATCGCGGTGATTATGTATATGACTTATGAGCGTAATCAAATAAATCTTGTTTATATTTATTTTAAGATATCTATTAGAAAAGGTTATGTCTTGCCACTTCCATTGAGTAATTTAAAACAAATGCTTTTGGTCAAAATAATATTGAAAACTATATCATATATGAAATCAACATGCTTAGTCCATAAGCTATATTTGAACTTTTTCCTCGACAAGACTTTGTGCACTACAATAAAAAATCTATAGTTTAGTTGTATACTGTGTTTAGTAAGTAGTATCTACTTTGTCCACACACTCATGTCATTAATATACACCACGTCACTGGTCGTAGACTACTAATCTGGTTAAACATCACTAACTCTACAAAGTCCTAACTCCTAAGCAATCCAATAACCCCCTATTGATATCAATAGTTAATTCTCGAAAATTGACAACTTATGTTATACTGATGTAAGAACAACTGATTTACAATCGAAAAGCTTATTGACTTGCGTATTGAGCGAATAGAATATCTGATTTAGTGTTGGTATATAAATTGGTCGTTGCTTGATACTAAGAAAGCAAGATATTCTGTTACAGAAAAAAAGCAAAATATTTTTTAAAAACTATAGCCGAATTCGGCCAGACAGATTTTATCTTTACTAATTCCATGTAAATTTTCAAGTATAGATGAAACGATTTAATGTGTTTTATAATGTGATGTTATTAATTTAATTTTAACTTTTTGGGTTCGATCGGTAAGGACTGTAGCTTTCAAATTTTTGCTGTATATCTTTTGCTGTAGATTTTTTGTTGTAGTTTTAGATTTTATTGCTGTAGATTTTTTTTTAATGAAATTTCAAATTTATTGATCAAGTAAAAAAGACATTTACAAAAGAATCAGCCTATGAGTAGTATACTAATGTAACCTCGAAGTTAAATCAAAAATAAAAACTACGATAGGTAGATGATCCTTTAAACTTCGATCAGTTTGTAACTTGGAATCACCGCTGGAGGAGCCCAGCGCTGCGGTGCTGCAAGCCGTATTTCAGTGATAATTATGTTCCTCATCATCCTGTCTATAGTCTTATGCATCTGCTCCGTTGACATCCATTTGCCCTGGTGGCCCTCATGTTCATTTCTTTCCATATATGATAGATAACCATTTGGCACACCATTTTGAGAAGAATGGAGTCCAGACGATTCAAGTTGTTTCTCATAATCGCAGTGAGTGTAAGTGTCCAGTCTGGGTTCGTCCTACGGCCAAAAATACCTCTCACCAGTCGCTTCCATACCGTGAAAGAATATGGGCAAGCAAAGAAGAGCTGGTCTCGCGTCTCGTCACGCTCACCACACAAACCACACCCTTGCGTAATACCCCACTTCCTCATCCTATCTCCCGTAGATATCATGTTGAGCACTGCCAACCAAGTAATAAAAGCATATCTTGGAATGCTTTGCGTTAACCAAACCACCTTGCTCCACTCTGCCTTGGCTTTCTTAGGTCTTATCTGGTTCCATGTACTAGCCGTTGAGAAAGTATACCTGAAATCATCCTCCTTATGTCTCCAAAGAATCAGATCGGTGCCTCTGTGTGCGTCTGGCACCGGAAGAATTTTGAGTATAGAGATTTGAAACCTCTTACTGCGCTTGTTTCTAAGACAACATCCTTCACCTGAAACCGCATTGCTCACAAGCGCACTACGAGGAATACCCGAGTAGGTTGTCCCAATTGCACCAGTAATATCAATTAGTTTTCCACTGCCCATCCAATCATCGAACCAGAAGAACGTGGTTTCCCCATTTCGCACCTCCATTTTCATGAACTCATAGGCCAAATCTCTCAACTTCAGTAGCTTTCTCCATATCGAAGATCCCTTTGTATCATCTCTCACATCCCAAAAAGAATTCTGTCGAAGCAGATAGTATTTAATCCAGCAGACCTATTGCTGTATATTTTATGAAAAGCTCAAAAAATTACTTTGAATATTTGGTTCAAGAAAACACTTGTACAGCTGTAGGCTATTTCAGGACTTGTGATTTAAGAAAAAAAAATTATTAAAACTTGAGTGCTGAATTTGGTGCTCAAGAAATACATGGTGGTCTGTAGAGTACTCACAGTCATTACAAATCACCCATTTATGTTTGTTTTCTTACAACAAAATACTATTTTATTACTCAAAATGTCTAGATAACCAGATCAGAATAGAACAACCAATAAAAAATTGTCTATGGAAAAATTTTGTAGTCTTAGCTAAAGAGTTTGAAATCTGATTTTGTGCTCGTGAAATATGGGTAATTTTGAAATTCGGGAAGCTATCCTCTCCAATGAAACTAGTGAACAAAACTCTAAAAATATGTTATAACACATTATATTTGATAAACACAACGCGGCCGATAAACTCGAGTAGATAGAAGCAAGAAGAGCACCACATACCAAATATATTAAATTGAGTATCTGATTTAATTATTAACTAGATTTTGATCCGCGCTTTCAAAGCGCAGGATATTTTATGATATAATTTTTCATTAACAATTTTACTCTTATTTTTTAATTTGTATAAATATTATATTGAAAATATTTTTGCATTTGAATTAATGATTCTAAACCTAATTTAGACCGCAAACTAACCGATAAACCTAATAATTTGATATGTAATATAGTTTGGGTTTTAAAAAATATTTTTTAATTAAAAATTTAATGAAACCCCCAAAAACCATTGAAATCAGAATTTACAGGTCAAACCATAAATGACTCATATGTAATTAAACTTATTTAAATTGTTATTTAAAAAAATAAAAATTTAATTTCAATGATAGTAAGCACATATATTAACATCGATTATTAATTTTGATTTTAATATTGTTTTATGTTTAATATATGTCTTAACTTCAACTTGTTATAAAAATTGTTCAAATTATATTGTATGTGAAATAAAAAATAATTTTAAAATTTACCTAGAATTTTGAACTTAGTTTTTTTCTTGTTTTTTTAATATTGATATATTTATAATCATATCCTAAATTAATTGAATTACTTACTATGATTTATCGACGGTTTTAATAATATTGATATGAATCCACAAATGTCAGTGATGCATATATTTTAGATATTTAATCAGCAAACTTTTACCTAGAATTATTGATTGGATTTCGCAGCTATTTCATTCATGTAAAAGATACAACTAAATATGATGTATTGATAAATGTTGTGTACAATTATTTATTTCTTTTATTTTGAAAAAAATATTTATTATTCTCTTTACATAATTGTTTCTAATTTTCTTAAACACTAATTATCACAAATAGAATTACAGAAAAACACAAATATATAAATTATATTTCTTACAAAAATTAAACAAAAAATATATCCACTTTTATACGTACATATTATCATCTTTCTAAATAACCATCATACGTACCGACATTCCAACATTAAAATAAACTTAAAAAATCCACCAGTAACTTTCAAAAGAGCGTGATCATACATCAGCATTAATTTCATGTTCATCTTAACTATCATGATAATGTAAACTAAATTTCTGTGTTCATTAACCCGCAACTTCTTCACTAATCCCGACCGTCCATTTAACCAAAGAGTAGATCTCACGGCTGATATCAAATCAGAGGCTACTTCACATAACTTCCCTCCCTATATAAGAGTCACAACATAATCTCGAGCTTGTACCACATATCCCCCACACACCAGAGAGAGAGAATAGAAAAAAATGGTTTCGTGGCTGATGACTATCAAGGCGGTGCTCATCTCAAGCGGCGTGGCTACCGTCGGACTGTTGCTCAAGGTCTATGTTCCGATGGCTGTTGATTTCTCCGTGTCGCAAGCTCCGGTCCTGTGGAGCTCTTTGCTTTCGTGGCTGAAGCCGCCGTATCTTTACGTTATCACAAATGGAATCATCATCACTATCGTTGCTTCTTCGAAGTATTACCGGAACTCTAGCCACCACCATGAACACGAAGACGATGATGGAGTCGTATACGGCGATTATAAAATCCAGACTGAGCCGATTGTCCATGCCTCAGCTACTCCGCGGATGCTGGAGGTGGAGGATTTAGATCCGGATGCGCAATTCAGTTTTGTTGCGGCGAATCCACTGTCTCCGGAACTAGAAACGGAGGCCGTTATGGCGGTTGTGTATAATAAGGACGAGGAGGAGGTGGAGGAAGATGAATCGGAGCTTAAGAGCGTGGTTATGGTGGAAAATTCAAATCGGAACCATCTGCCATTAAGGATGACCGAATCGGAAAATCTCCCTCCCATGAATTCAAGATTAGCCCAAGCTAGTACAAAAGGTATGGTCCTTACTCTTTTCAAATTTGATATTAATGAACTTCATTAAAAGAGAAAAAGAAAAAGAAAAACAGAGGACGAAGATGATTGATGACAGTTATGTTAACAAACGGTTAGGTAGATTTAATATTGTTTTGAAAATTCAAATTTGGCGTCGGTGGTTTGAAAAGAAAGTTTCCGAGGGACAAATATGTAATTATACATCGTTTTGTTTTTTAAGGTGGAAGAGCTAGGTTGAGAGTGACGAAGCCAAAGCGGAACCATACACTGGAGGATACTTGGAAGATGATAACGGAAGGTAAGTCAACGCGGTTGCCCAGACAGCTATACCGGAGATCTGACACGTTTAGCCGTGGAAATTCCGGCGAGGCCAATCCGGTTTACAGGAAATCGGAGACGTTTAGGGACAGGACTAACTATTACCAGTCTCAGCTGAGGAAAGAGCCGTCCCTGAGTCAGGACGATTTGAATCGGCGAGTTGAGGCATTTATTAAACAGTTTAATGAGGATATGAAGTTGCAGAGGATGGAGTCACTGTCTGAGACACTATAAAGATTAAAGAGAAAGCCGATCATGCGATTTAGTCTTTGTCTGCTTTCTCTTTGGTTTCCGTTTAATATTTTAATGGTTTTTATACATAAGAAAGGAGAAAAACACAGCTAAAGGTGGGGGGTGTTAACGAAAGAAAAAAGAAGAAAAAAATTCACTGTAAAAAGTTGGGCTCTAATATGAGTTATTGTGAATTGTCATCAGTTAGGGTTACTTCCAGTTCCACAATTTTTTAGTAACCTTTCTTTGTTGTTGTTATGTGTATATAGCTTTAGTCAGCTACACGTTTGGTTTGTGTGAATATAGCCGTTTCTTTTGTGTGTTTTATGTTTGTATGTTTACTTAAGGCATGTTCGTGTCTCAATCAGAATGAACTATCTGGATAGAGAAGAGAGTTTTTCATTTAGATACTAAAAATGCAATTATTGAGATAGATCATCCAGATAACTTACCTAAATTTAGATTTAATTTTAAAGTTCATTTAACTAAATCACTTTAAAACATTTGAACGGAGATGGTCTATTCAAAATGGTATATTAACTATTATATACCTCATGTAAATTACAAATTACAAACTTAAATACAATATTATTTTGTCACGAATATCAGTTATATTATCTTTGGAATTGATTCGTGCAAAGCACGGGAATTCATACTAGTGTTAATAATTTCAAAAAAAAAAAAGTATATTTGTGAAAGAAATTTTTCTATCGAATTATTTTTTTATCTTTGAATAAGAAAAATTTACTCATATTTTATATTCAGCATGCCCGTGAGGTAATACTAGTTCTGTAATAAAACCTAAACCAAATAGTAAATTAATTAACCAGTGTCATGTATACCAACATAAATGATGCCATTATTTAATAAAGAAAATCAAGAATTTGCGATGCTAATATAGCCATCCAGAATATTATAATGTAGAAACAACAGAAATGCAAAAAAGAAACAAAATAATATGAATTTGAAGTTGAACTCTCAACTTTTTGAGTAAACACCGATTTACATGAGATAAAGTATAAACAAAAACAGAATCCTTTTTTTTTCTTACAAATCAAAGAGTAGCATCTGAAAAACGAAAGAAACAGTGAAGATTTCATACACAAGCCAAAATGCTACATAAGTTCTCATACGGCGGCTCTAAGGGCTCCTCTCGCTGCTTCTCGTCTCAGTTCATCTTGTTTCCCACTGCCTCGGAAGTACATATATACTTGCTGCTCAAACAAAAAGACAAAACCATCCCAAAATCAAATGTCAAACAAAAAGAGAACGATTTGAGATTAAACACACTGTTAGAAAAGCAGATAGATAAAATATGCGACTGGGAGTTGAAGAGAGAGACCTGAATAACCCAGATGCTGACAACTGATTCGAGGCAGAAAAACCCAAACCCAATGAAGTAGAATATCTGTAAACAAAGAAGACAATATGGTCATAACAACAAAGAGATCATGTTTGATGCTTTTATCTCAGGATTTGTTTTAAGATCATCAGAGGGTGAGAGAGCTTACCCCAACCAATGCATTACCGCTTAAGACATCTACTGCAGGTAATATCCCACTGTTACATGAAGAAAAATCTATTGTAAGAATAATTTTTCAAGAAAGAAACCTTATGCAACTACCATTTAGTGGAATGTGACCATTATCAAGCAATGGTACCTCCTTGCGAGTGTATTTTGGGGTTTGCAACAAACTTTTCTTTGCGTTGAAATTGATCAACTTAAAATGTTTTCTCCACACTCAAATTACCAAAAGCAATGACAAGATAAACTTCAAATGTTGAGGAAAAACTTAAAAAGAAAAAAAAGAACTTACGCAAGAGATTTGCCTTTGAAGACAACAGGTGGCGCAACGGCAGCAAAGACACAGAAAGCAATGTGAAGCTGCAGCAATAACAAGGCTTCAGATTTTATATTCTTACCCAGGAAAGTGTAAATAACATCATAAAAGCTAAACGTCGCTCACCATATAGAACATGAAAAACCATCCAAAGCTCAATGCACTATCAGTTCTGCATACATTCAACAGAAACATATGAAAAACGCAGTAAGATAATATTTAAACCCAGAACTTTGGAAATAGAAAAATCCAAACCTGAATGCACGGTAAAGGGGACGATACCATAACACATAGCCTCCTGGGACACCAGCTATGAAGTAAATAAGGGCAAGAAGCCATATCGTCACTCCTGAACAAAAAACAAACCATGTAAGTTAAGTTAACTATGCAGTAATGAGGAAGCTTGAGATAAGACAAACCTTCTCCTTTGATCCAAGCAGTAGTAATGGCAATAATATTCCAGAATAGACAAAGTACCAACCCTGCCGAACCAAGAACCAAATGTGTCAATGGAACAAATGAGAGCAGAGAAGAATGAAAATGTCGAAAAAGTAGGACTATTTGTGATAGGAATTTGATAAGTAGGAGGATAACAAGATACATACCCAAATAGGTTGCAAAGGCAGTATACTGTAGCCTTTGGAGATGAACAGGAATTTCACTTGCAATGTCATGGTGGATAAGTGGGAAGAAAGGCGGCCAGTTTTTCACTTCAATCGTTATTCCAGCTGCATAGAGAAAGGGTCACACACACTATCAGTAATTATGAAATAAGAAAAAGAAAGGGATCAATCAACAGAGACACCTCTAAGAGAGAAAACAGTTAAAGGTGTAACTTGTCGACTAGACTTATGTGCGAAAAAGTACCTCGTGCAGCAGCATCTTCTTTCCGTTTCACCTCCTACATCGTACAAAAAGAAAAAAATAAACATTCAATAGAGCAACAATGATGGGGTAAGGAAATGCAAAAGTTTAGACATTTGATCATAGCACCGAAGAATATGTATGCATTAATGTCAAAGGATGTAACCTTTCAAGATTAGAGTCAAAGACTCCATTCATTTAACTTGTAGAGCTTTAAAATTAATTACAGAACCGAGGAAACGTGTAAGTAAACAAGAAAGGAAGAGTAAAAGAAGACACAGTTCAGCAGTAGCATCCATGACATGATTAATTAACTAGTTTTCAGCAGATAAAAAAAAATACCTGCTCCCTTCGTCTTAGGTCAGCTTCTTTGGCTTGAAGTTCCTTTTCTTTCTTCGTCAAATTCTAAAATTTTCCCAACAGGTTTTATTATAACTAATCCCCACAAAAACACATAATATTTATATTAAAAAAAAAAACAGCTGTATTATCTCTTTAGCAACGAACCTGTGAAGCGGATCTGTCATTGTCAAGAGGAATGTCAACGGTTCGACCATAATCGAAACCAACAGGCTCTGGTGGCAAAGGCGAGAGTCTTGAGTTCGATGCCGCCGGTACACTCCCAGCAGTATTCTATAAATTGAATTACTAAAATCAGTAATCAATTTGCTTACAGAAAAGCATCACAAATCAAACCTCTGATCTAAATCAATGAGACCTACAAAAAGTAGAGAGACAGAAAAAAAGAGAATTTGACTCCAAATAAAACCCTAACGTAAGACCCCATCAAGATTTCTCAGAAATCGATTAATTCACCAAGATTCGAAAAACCTATTTCCCAGAAGCACGATTCGAGAGAGCGGAAGAGTTAAATCTGAAGTGAAGAAAGCTTACAGCGAAAGGATTGACTTCTTCTTCCTCAGCGAATGGATTCCGATCATAGCGATTAGCCATGGCTTCAAAAGAAGAAGATTAGAGCTTCAGAGGAAGAAGAAGACGACTTGGAAATCGATTTTGAGATCTTAGCACACGGACCGAGAGAGAGAAATTAGCCAAATACTTTATAGTTCCTTTATATTTTCTGTTTATATCTTCTTCTTTACACACAAAAGCGCGTCTTATTAATAATTTATATTTCCTTTTCTGAGACTATGTAATACTTTTCTGAGTTTTCTCTTTCCACAATACAAATGTTTTTAAGAAATTTTGATGTTTCAAAATATAACATATTTGATATTTTTGAGGTAATTTAATTTTATTCAAAATTGATTAAACAATGACAATTTATTATTTTATTTGGTTAATTTTTATTTTTAAAAAAAAAATCTTTAATTCTTTTACATTTAAACAAAACATCTTCTATTATGGAAGGGAGGAAATACTATAAGAGTTTATTTTGTTAAATACCTTTTGATTTCCTTTAGTGCTTCACACTAGTTTGTTTTACTTTTAAAATCAATTGCTTCGTTAATGATATTAATGTCATCAGAAACGTAAGCAAAAATTAAGTATATTAGCTTTTTTCAAAAAATATTTTTATTCAACGACTGCAGTTTGTGAACAATTTGAAATTTCTAAAGAGAGAGAAATGACATGGGAAAAATAGAAATGGTCCTTTGGTCAATGATCTTGTCTGCTTCTTAGAACCTTTGAAAATCCTCTTAAAAGTATTAAGAAAATAAAAAACGAGAATAAACAATTAAATGAAATTTGATTAGCATTTCAAACTTATTACAAAACCATTAGTTTTGTTTTTGTCTTTCATGAGATTGTATTTGGAATCTTTCAAGTTTCACAATGAGGAAAGAAGAATGCATAAAACAAACTCAAACGAATTTGATTGAAAAAAAAATGTTTTCACTTCTCAAAACAAAAGAATATATGTATGTATACTTTTATACAATCTTCCTATTGTTTTATGAAACTTATTAAATATTAGGGTGATATTACCTCGAGTTTATATCTATAAGAAAAACAAACAAAAGGTGCTTTATAGAGGGGAAAAAGATTTGAATTCTTATCCTAAATTTTAATACGAGCCCCAATTTAATATTATTTTTTTCAAGAAAAAATCATGCTCAATCAATTAGAGAAATAAATCAAAGATGAAGAGAGAATGAGACACAAGAAGATAATAAAAACTTCACTAATCAAAGATAATGATAATTTACTATTAACTTGACCTATTTAACAATGAGCAAAACCTTTTTTCTATATTTTATCTGTTTAAAAAAAAAACTGTTTTGTGTTTATTTTCTACTCTCTGCAGCTTGCCTCTGCAGTAAACTTGAAATCACACCACTCCGCTTAAATCTCCGGTTACTGCTGATACGGTTCCTGGTCGATGAAGACCTGTCAACCCAGTTCTTGTCTTCCTCAACCGCTCGGTTCCATCGTTCTTTAAAAGTTCGAAGCTCCCATGTTGATTGCCTCCTTATCTGCTCACCAAATACACACAAAGATTACACACTCCTGCTCGAGGAGGCAAAGGCAACATATTCATCATCTGGTAACAATAATAAGAACTCACCTCTGTTCTTGAATCAAAAGTTGCAGAACCACGTCTCTGTATAATAAAGAAAAGTAAGTTTACAGTCAAGAAATGATAATTAGATGCTCAAACAGCTTACCCTTGTGATTCCGCTCCGAGCTGAGTTCTGTGGAAATAAAGAAAACATCATTTGTTATATTTCGTGTATATACAAGGAAGAATACTGAGGGGGAAGGAGAGGAGGATATATTATTACCTTCTTGTCGGGATGACCACTTCCACCTAGAGTTTGAATGCCTTGATGGAATATATATTCACTGTCCACTATCCCAACTTTCTTGCTACGGTCACCCTAAAAACGACAGAGCATTGATCAAAGCTGTTTCATATAGAGAACCCTATAGGCGAATGATGTTGCAAGAGACTGGCATTTTTACCTGAGCACAGTACCCAAGTTTCATATCCATTCCCCACCCATGAACCAGATCATTCTACAAGCCAGGAGAAATCAGAAATAAGTTGGATGCCATCTCATCAAAACTAAGGTGACAAAGATTAAGCTAAAGCAAAAGTTAAAGAATCAGATCATCTACTTACTTGTATTAGATTCCAAGTGCAAAACCAGGCAGATCTTGAAAACACTGGAGCCATTCCTTCAACAAATCTGGAGAACACACACACATAGAAAAAATAGACATTAACCAATGATAGCAGGAGGGTGTAGAGAAGAGTTAAGTCTTTTGAAGTTAACTAAAGAAATATTTACCCGGTGCATGGAGGCCCTTCACTAGTATTTGAGCACTTCATATTGCCTCTACTATCATAGACTCGTCTGCGGTTTGGTAGCCATTTGGTTTTTTAAGTAAATAAAGGATCAAGAGAAGGACTTAACAACAAGGGGGATTTTACATGAACTCCACTCACCTATGGAAGATATTTGTTCTAGACCGGACTGTGATTCTATGGTGAACTTCTGTTGAGTTTGGGTGCAAGGCCGGTTGAGATATCTCAAGTCCTGCTGATTTAACTATCCTCAGGTATCTGCACCAGAGATCAGACTGTTTTAGGTACCAACCACGAGTTTTACCTTTATGAGTTGTAAATTTACAAAACTGAAGGAAGGTAAGTAAGTAAGATTTTACTTTTGCGGGTTGAAGTTCTCAACTCCAAGATCTTCATCCCAAAGGAAAACATAATCGTAAATGGAAACAATATCGGGATGGAGAAACCGTTTCGCAAACCACCTGAGTACACACCAAATCTTGTTCTAGAAAACCATACGAAAACTAAATAGGCAGAGACAAGATTCAATATAGAAACACAATGATTATTGTGTACCATTTTGTCTGGTTATGAGCAACAATGTGTATGGCTTTCGAGCTCCACTCTAGATCCCACCATTGATCCATGTTTCCGTCATAATGAAATAGAATTACAGTGAAATTCGCCGGAAGAAACTGAAAACAAACCAAGTAACCAACATTAGTACATTACAAAGAAATCTTTTCTTGAGCATAAATGATAACACATAACAAAAAGTACACTACCTTCTTTACTACATCATCGACATTATTCTTTTGCTTTAGTCCTACCGGCATTGCCAACAAGTTACGGTTCGTGGATTCGCCTGCCTGCTATTAAGAGAATAAACATACATCTGAAATTTATCTAGCAAGATTCTTCATTAGCTAACTGAAGCTTACGTAAAAAGCAAAAAAATCTAACCTTTGATCTCAAACTAGTACTGGACCAAAGTGGCTTTAATTCCAAATCTGATTTAGGCTGTATGATACCAAAAGGCAAGCCTTTCAACTTCTCACTCACCGGTTCATCAGATTCCTGAACAAAATCAAATTGTAACCAAGAAAACACACATACATCAACTTTAGACCGGTAAAGAATCAACTTTGCAAAACAAAGAGGTGGACCATATAAAAATAACAATGTTACCTTAGCCATCTCAAAGGGATAATCTGTTTCTTCTATCTGAGCAAACACATGTACCAAAATAAAGAGTGTTTAATTGTCAAGAATCTCATCTTCATATCAGGAAAAAATATACAAATCTTTTGACACATATACCTGTGTCTGTTGATACTGGAAATCTGTGGTCTTGTACCAAAAGATCAATAGAACTGTACACATGAGAGCCATCACCGGTTTCATTTTCCAAGATGACTTGCCCTGCAAAATTTTCCAGCTTTCCCACATCAAAATTCAATAGTGTAACACAGCATATATAGACCCGTCAGTCACGCAAGAGATCATCACCGAGCATTAAAAAAACCAAAAGACTTTTGTGGAAAAGGGAAAAGCTTACCCCTTCTTGAGGGTTGTTTCTTCTCTTAACAAGTGACTTCCATGATTTAATAGACGGTAAATCATGTTCCATAATCTATTGAATTATTCACCGACCTACACAAAGCAAAAACTAATTAAATTCTTTGCATTACAGAAACAAAGACATTTTAATTGTTTCACGGAATATGGAAAAAACTCACCAAGAGCCAACAGTTCTCGTGTCCTCATTGACAAGGAGAAAAATCAAAAAGCTCTCTCTCTCTCCACAAGAACAGAGATAAACCAATTCGGACACCAAATCTCAGTTCTATATCGCCTGATCTACGCACATGAAAGAAGTTACCTCTCTGAAACTCTACACAAGAACACACATTACAAACATTAAATAAATAAATAATCAGAATCAGAGGCTCAAGCTATCTATGATCTTCTTTTAGAAAGAAAAAATGCAAAACTTTTCTCAATAAGCATCAATAGGATATATTTCCGGAGATTAGGAGAAGATAACACAGCTCAAAGATACAAACACTCACTCTCCAAAAAGAAACTGACCAACACAATCTGGACCACTGTGAAAGCGAAACGCCTACGGAATCGAATAGAAAACGAGGTGTTTATTTTTAAAAAAATAAATTCATTATAATTTTTTTTTCAGATCTATAGTGGAAGTAAACTCAAAACTGACACGATGGTATGGGCAATGAGAAAACATTTAAAAAAAAAAAACTTTGCTTCGGTTACGCATTAATCATCAATTAATAAACATTTAACAACATAGTCATCGAAGCTTTTGTTTAAGCGGTGCATTTAATTTCAAAGATGGGATCTTTTAATTACAGGAGAGACAACATCATTTTTCATTAGACAACAAGAAACAAACATAATAGAGACTCGTATTAATTAAGAACATCAAAGAAAGAAATGAGTCGAAAGAAAAAACCTTTAAAAGGAGAAATCTGAAGATTTACAGATTGCAGAAACACTGTGATGAAGCAAACCCAGCTTGTTAATGGCACCACGAAGAAGATAGCTTTACTTTTAAACTGGGATTTTTTTCACCAGAACTGATTTCTGGAATCGATCGAAACCACCAAACCCAACAAGGCAACAACAAACTTTTCTAAAAGTATATCTTTTATCAAAAAAAAAAAAACTTTTCTAAAAGCGGAATCGAATAGAAGACAAAGACAACAAAAGAAAAATAAAAAGAGCTTTGGTAATGGAGTGACTCGTGTCACTCTCTCTCCTAATTATTTTGTATAAGAAAAATAGTAATTTAATTTTCATATTTTAAGAGTTGGATTCTGGTACCGAATATGGGATTTGGAACAATACTTTGATGGAATTGGAAAAAAATATATAAAAATGCATTTTCCATGTCTTGCGTTTACTCAATTATTTAACAACTACTACTGTCTTCAATAAGAGACAACATAAGTGTCTTTGGTTTGCTCCTAAAGCAACTCCAAAGCTTTGTTTCTTCTACTTTTTCGAGTTGTTCAACTAGAACATGACTTCTTGTCCTAACTCGATTTTTGATTGGCTTTTGTTTTTCGGTTTTGCCAATGTTATTCGACTCAAGATGCTAAACGTATACACCAGAGTAAAACTACATTGGCTTATTATATACATGATGGACTAAATTTAGTAATTTACTGCTTCAGAAGGAAAGCCCATTTTAGTTAGGGTCACTTGATCATATTGTATCAGACCACCCAAAGTAATTGAAATAATCTGGGTATCATAAATTACAAGTTAGGGTAATTAAAAATCTAAACATTATCTAAAATCCTTTATAAATCTGAGAAAAAAAAATACACATCATATTATCAATTAGCCAAATGTGTGTAAATCGAGAACTTCCATAATGGTTAATTCAGAACTATATACAAAAATCAATTTGTCACAGATATATTAAATATTTAGTTGTGTATTATTTTGTTCTGAGTTATAGAATTTCCTTAGGGTGATACATTTGTTCTATAAGAGAACAAAGAGATTACATATATTTAAAAAACAATATGAGAGTTTGAATTTGTCATTTTCCAAGATGACATCCTCAAAATTTCCCAGCTTTTTCACATCAAAACTCAAAAATCAAACACATCATATACAGAACCAACAATCATACAATCACGCAAAGGTCATCACCGTGCATCACGAAACCAAAAATGGAATCAATATGCTACATCACAAATATATAATACAACAAACTCATAGTAATACTTTTAAATACAAAAAGTGCTAAACAAATGATAAACCATAAGTTTTCTCACAAAAACAACAGATAATCTACATCTTTTGCAAAATAATGCTCTTTGCATTTTTTCTGCAATGACATTCATCAAACTTTGATAGTAAAATTTTCCCAACCATATCTCTCTCAGTTGAGAACATTGCATGCCAAGCCATTCAATCGCTCTTCTGGCATACTCGACCGAAAATAAGATTTTATTGCCTTTAACTTGGAAAAACTTCTTTCCGTTGAAGCGACTGAAACTGGAATTTTTAGCATCACTCTATATACAAGTCTGGTATTTTAATAACAATAAACTTATACCTTTTAAAAATATCCAATACTCAATGGACTTTTCGATCTGCTTGGTATATGTCTAAGATCCCACCATATTTAAAAGAAGTGTCAAGGCTGGAACATATTGATTTTAAACCATCACCTGTTGCTGATCTGAAATTTTTTTACATAAAAAAATAATCCAATTTTCCCCCATGTTCTTCAAATTGTTCAAACCTCATTTGAATAGACACTATAGCTTGATCCATGATTCTTAGAAAAAATCAATCTTAATCTTCTCTTCCTCACTCATCATATCAAATTCTTCATATATTTGTATCTCTTCATCAAACTGCTTTCTTGTTTTTATAACACGCTTTCGTTGAACATGAATTTGCAATCATCTTAGCTTCTGACTTATTTTTTCAAATCTAGTTTCCATGTAATTGTTCAAATATGCGAGTAACTCTTTCAACTGAACAACAACATTGTCAATATCAAGATGCTTTGATTGCAGTACCAAATAACCATACTAAATAAGAACTCAAATTCTCCAGTTCCATGAGTTTCTTTTGTATCAAGAACTTCAGCATTGATGTGAGCTTCTTAATCATTACAATTTTCTGTTAAATAACCCAATGTTTCTCTCTTTTTTTGGAGCCTGAAATCAAATTGCTGAACACTTTCAACATGAATTTACCGAAGAGTTTCAAATAATGACTTAAGTGCGAGACCTCCTATCATCTCACATCTTTGAAGATGATAAAAACAAACAATATATCAGTTGAATGGTTTCAAAGAAAGAAATCATCTTTCTAGATGATTTAGCTATATCAGAAAGTGCCAAGTTAAGATTATGACAACCACAAGACATATAAAATGTTCTTGAGTTGATATCCAACAATTGTTTTTGAATTACTTTATTTTTTTTCCCTTATATTAGATCCATTTTCATAGCTTTGTCCTCTCATATCATCAATTCTAAAATTGAGACCACCCAATGTTCCTCAAAGCAACTCAAAAGTCATTCTCTAGATTTATCTGCAACTTCTAAAAATGTCATAAAAAATCTGTAACTTATGTTTTAGCCATGTAGCTAGACATCGACACATCTGATAATAAGGTCCGCCTTCTCCTTATGATTCTTATCTGGAGTGCATTCGAGAATAATCAAAAAATAGTTTGTCTCTTGATTTTTCTTGATGATCATAAGTTTAACCTTATTTTCTAGCATAACAATTAACTCATTATGGATCATGTATCTTAAATCATATATATAATGGGACAGTTTTTTCTCTTTTTAGAGTGTCCACGTTAGCAATTTTTTAAAGTCTGTGGGCCCCGCTTTCTGTCCGGTTTTGATCGGTCGATTATGTTTGGTGTTCGCTTTGATTTCGGTTTTCCATGTTCGGCTAGATTATTAATCAAACGCTGCGTTAAGTAACTGGATAGATTAGGGTATCATTCTTTCCGTTCTTCCAGTCTTCTTTCTCGCCGTCAACGTTAAATTAATCTGCAAACTCAAAGATTTTTCCTTTCATCTCTTGACCTCCCCTATCATTCAGTGTATCTTAATTTTGCCAATAACTGTTGTTTACATTTAAATCGATTACCATTTCAACATTTTTGGATCCTTCATGTCAAAACTATAAATAAGAGTAATGCGTTGAACGATATCGACCTCTCCGTTATGGTATCTTAAGAGTTGATTTGCAGGTTCACAGTATCAGAAATATCAAAAGCTTCATGGAAAGAATTAAAGACAGTGGATCTCAAGTACCTGTGAATGGTAAGAGCTAAAATATCTTCCTTTTCTTTTTATGGATTTATAATCCCTCTTTTGTTTCTTTTTCTCTCTTTGTGTGTGTGAGATTGTCATCACTTGCAGTGAGTTTCATCTAAACATGGAGATTTGATCGTATCCTTCTCCTCTTTTTAGAATTGTGAGTTTTTTTCTTTTCTTTTTCTCATCTTTTTATTCTTGATCGTCTGTACATAATCTCACCTTTTTTTCTCAAAACTGGTCTCTTCTCCAAGATTTGTGTCACTACGAGAATTTTGTGATCCACGGTTCCAACTCTACTGAGCAGGTAACACCCATTCTTTAAACATACTTAAGTACTCTTATGTTGTTCCAGAATAGACTCAACTAGGGTTAGCACTCTTGTCCTCCAAGACACATGAAACTGATTTTCTTTTCAAGTTTAAGATTTTGGTCAGAGTTTTGGTGTCCTCCAACAAATTGGCTGGTCCGTTGTTTCTTGCACCAGTTGTAGTAGGAAGCTTACAAAGTAAGAAACCGATGTGTTTCTTCCACCTTAACAGGAGTCATCAGGTTTAAACTGTTATTCATGATCCATTTTCAGATTAACAACCTAATATAAATATCTGCTACAACTGACGGAAGGGACAGACACCTCATCAAGAAAGAGGTAGCAAGTCTGATTCTTGATGAGCTACGTTTTCCTTTCACAATTTCTTTTGAAGTTTGTATATAATTGTTTCTTGTACTCTGAAGCCCCACAAACCTCTTACATAATTCAGATTAGCGGTAATGAAATGGAGATACCAATTGTCTTGAGGACATAGCTGGCAATGGATATGTTTTCAAGCTACGTGTGACTCCCTACAGCCTCACTCCAAATCACTGTACGTTCACCGTCTCAGCAATCAGTGAAGCAACAAAATCTGCCTGCAACATATAAGATGCGCCAAAGATTTCACTGAGACTTGGTGAAGCAAGACTGCCAGGTTCTGCAGCCACCGATAACAAACACCCGTGAGTGATTCTCGCAAGGCCATCTAACCGTCAACCCCTCTGTTTCAATTGTCTATTTCTACATGTGTTGTTTTCTTTAAAGTGTGAACTTTGGATCTCTCTGATTTGCTTTAAACTATTTTTAGCTGGTGTAAGAATTACTATGACTTCAATAATAATGGGAGCAACTTTTTATCAAAAAAAAAATAATGGGAGCGACGTGTCTTTACTTATTAATCAAAGTCTCCAACTTTATAAGTCAGTAAATTTTAACGTCAACAATGCATAAACGTCGGTCATGTAAACATGAATTTTGTGTTTACTCTTTTGAGTTTAAAATGAAGATTACAGCCTAACTTTTTAATAAACAAATTAACATATTTTAACCTTTTCTATTTTTTAAAAGATTATAATAGATGCTATTTTAATTACTAACTCTGCAATGAACTTAAAAATAGTCTTCATTGCAAAAAAATAGAACACACCAAAACAATCAACTAACCATAACACATAAAACCACTAACAAAAAAATTAAACAAATTCAAAGAAACAACAAACATATATACTTTCGGAATAAGCCATTTGAACACTAAAAATAAAAAAAACTTATACATTCACCACAACATAACCAGTTCTAGCTACACAAAGCGACCTACGGTTTACCAGAAAATACTCATGAAACACTAATATACAATTCTACCCACACCTACCGGACAGTTTCAATAACAACTTCGCAAACTATATTTCTCACAAATTAAAATCACAAACTAGAAAAACTCCAAAGTTAAGAAATTTTGTTAACGGTTAATACACAAAATCAATATCCCCGCGCTTGCGCGGGGTCTCTCCCCTAGTACTGAAAATGAGTCTCACGTTCCTTAACCCGTCTGATAAGCACTCAAATGATTGGATCAAATTAAAAAAAATTCTATTTTTTACCAAACTTCTCATTAGTCCCACGAAATGCTAAATTATGCTTAGCAAGAGTTGTTACCAATGAAAATAGTCTTAACAAAACTTCTCTCTATTGATTTCTTTCTTTTTTAATTTCTTCTTAAACAGTTATCAATGTCTGCTTCTTCCTTAAGTATCAATTCTAATTCCATCCACTCATACACACAATATGGTAATGACTACTTTTCATCTTTATTCAATCTTAACCTGATATTCTTCCAAGAATTAAACCCTTCACTTGAAAACTGGCAGACATCTTGATCCCCACCAAACAACTTGCAGCAAAAGAAATATGCTTTGTTTGATACCTTTGAATATGGTAGCTAACTCCTATCTTGTTTATCTCCATTTTTATCTCTTTTTATAATACTTATGAGAAAATATCTACTTTGATCATTCTTTGGAAATACATAGTCCTCATGTACTTTAATTACCATAGGGCCTAATTTTAGTAGGAAATCTTTCAAACTCTAATCAATTACGTTTCAATTTTGAGGACAGATTTATCTTAAATCTCCTTTTGTTCTCCAACATTCACATCATCTTCTTTACTATGCTCTCCTTTTTCAGACTTATCTATAGTTTTCTCTTGTTCTGTAATATAAAAATAAGAGGAGAATTATATATAATAAAGATGTTTATAAAAGGTGAGATGGTGGTCTTGGAGAGAGATAGATGTGGAGGGACCACTTTTCTTTATGCTTGCTAAAAGTAATGTGAATAAAAGAGAGTGAGAGAGAAGGATGTTATTCATGTGTGTTCTCTTACAAATGAGGAGGAGAGCTCACTATTTATAGTGAAAGTACGTCGGTCATTTTGACCAGCTTTTGAATAAGACAAAATCTGAGATAAACATTATCTCTTTAAGTAGATAATCATACTTGATATTATCTTTTTAACACTCCCCCTTGATTATCTATCTTATATTACGTAGTGCCTCGTTAAAAAACCTGATCATGGAAAAACCCCGTGGGATAAAAACCATGACAAGGAGAAAAATAGTACACTATCGTAATCTCTCCCTGGGATTAATAGACTTAGTTTTCTCTTCACAAGTCATGCAAATGCCGCATTCTGATACCGTATACATGTTTTTGGAACGTTGTAGTTGGAAGAGCTTTGGTGAACAAGTCAGCCGGATTTTCGCTTGACTGTATATACTCGACGTCCACTTCTTTCTTTTTCTCGAGCTCCCGGATGTATGAGAAAATTCTCGGAGGGATGTGCTTCGTTCTGTCACTCTTGATATAATCGTCTTTGAGTTGAGCGACACACGCTGAGTTATCTTCAAAAATCTTTGTTGGCTCTTTCTTATAAACTATTCCGCTTGAATTTTGTATGTGGTGACTCATTGACCGCAACCACACACATTTTTGACATGCTTCGTGAAGCGCAATAGTTTCTGCATGATTTGAGGAAGTCGCAACAAGAGTTTGCTTTTGTGACCGCCAAGAGATCGCGGTTCCACCAATTGTAAAAACATAGCCGGTTTGCGATCGAGCTTTATGAGAATCTGATAAGTATCCCGCATCTGCAAAACCAACCATACCAAACTCGGATTTTCTAAAATACATCAACCCCAAATCAATTGTACCTTGAAGGTAACGGAATATGTGCTTTATTCCGTTCCAATGCCTGAGAGTCGGAGCACAACTATATCTTGCTAATAGATTAGTTGCAAAGGCAATATCAGGTCTGGTACAGTTTGCAAGATATAAATCCCACCGATAGCACTCATATAAGGTACTTTCGAACCTAATATCTTCTCGCTATCTTCACAGGGTCTAAATGGATCTCTCTCAACCACGAGAGATCTACCGACCATTGGAGTACTCAAAGGAGTCGCTTTGTCCATACGAAAACGTTTCAGTAACCTTTTCGTATCGTTTGATTGATGCACAAATATTCCTTCTCGGAGATGCTCTATTTGGAGTCCAAGACAAAAATTTTTCTTGCCGAGATCTTTCATTGGAACTCTTCTTTCATATGAGTTCGAGCATCATCAACCTTCTTTCGAGTTCCAATTATGTTCAGGTCATCCACATATACAACAATGATCACAAAGTCATATGACGATTTCTTTATAAAAATGCATGGACATATCGCATCATTCACATATCCTTTACTCAAAAGATATTCACTTAAGCGATTGTACCACATGCGCCCGGATTGCTTTAATCCGTAAAGTGATCGCTGTAACTTGACCGAACAAACCTCCCTGGACTTTTCTTTCAATGCCTCTGGCATTTTTAATCCTTCAAGGAGTTTCATATATATGCCATTATCCAACGATCCATACAAATAAGCAGTCACAACGTGCATGAGATGCATTTCAAGATTTTTCAATGCCGCTAGACTCATCAAAAATCTAAATGTAATTGCATCCATTACCGGGGAATACGTTTCCTCAAAATCAATTCCCAGTCTCTGAGAAAAACCTTAGGCAACTAACCGGGCTTTATATCGTGCTACTTCTTTCTTTTCATTTATTTTTCTCACGAATACCCACTTGTACCCAACATGATTTATATTCTCAGGCGTTATGACTATTGGTCCAAAGACATTTCTTTTATTCAGGGAGAGTAACTCAATTTGAATGGTCTTTTTCCACTCTTCCCAATCATGTATTTTCTGACATTCTAAAATGGACCTTGGATCCGGATCATCAATCTCAAGATTGATTTCTTCGGACACAGAAAAGGAGAACATTCCATCAACATCTTTTATCTTATTTCTGATCAATAACTTTTGATCATGAGCGTAGTTGATGGAAATCTCATACTTTCTTGTTCTCTCCTCGTCATCTGGATCCCTATCTTTATTTGGTTCTTCTTGAACCTCATCTATGCCTTCTTTCAGACATTTTTCAATATCAGGTTCTTCTAGAACATTTCCACTTTGCTCAACCAATTTCTTTTTCTTTCGGGGATTTTTATCTTTAGAACCCGCTGGTCTCCCACTCTTTAACTGAACCCTAGGTTCGTTTATTTTGTTTCCATCACTTGGTTCCTTAGGAACATCAACTCTTGATGGAACATTTTCAGTGGGTATACATGATTTCGTCACCTTTCTCGTATCTGTGAACGCATCAGGTAACTGGTTTGTCAAATTATGCAAATGCACAATTTTATGAACTTCCAGCTCTCGTTGATTCGTAGGGGGATCAAGGTGTAACAACGACGGTGTACACCATGTAATCTCTTTAGGAATTTCTCTAATTCCTCCCTCTAACGCTGGAAATTCAGCCTTATTAAAATGGCAATCGACAAACCTTGCCGTAAACATATCACAAGTTAACGGTTCCATATACCTTATTATACTCGGTGACGTATAATCCACATATATTCCCAATCTCCTCTGTGGGCCCATTTTTGTTCTTTGTGGTGGTGCTATCGGAACATAGACCGCACACCCAAAAACACGGAGATGGGATACATCTGGCTCTTACCCAGATGCCAATTGTAATGGGGAGTACTTATGATATGCACTCGGTCTTAACCGAATGAGTGCAACCGCATGCAATATAGCATGACCCCATACAGAAATTGGGAGCTTTGTTCTCAATACCAACGGTCTTGCAATCAACTGCAACCGTTTTATCAATGACTCGGCCATGCCATTCTGTGTATGCACATGGGGAACCGGATGTTCCACATCAATTCCCATTGACATACAATAATCATCAAAGGCTTGTGATGTAAACTCACCGGCATTATCAAGCCTTACTTTCTTAATGGCATACTCTGAGAACTGCGTCCTTAGCTTTATTATTTGGGCAATGAACTTTGCGAAAGCCGTATTTCTTGTGGTCAAAAGACACACATTTGACCATCTAGTAGATGCGTCAATCATTACCATGAAATACTTAAACGGCCCGCACGGTGGGTGGATCGGCCCACATATATCACCATGTATTATTTCTAAAAACATTGGTGATTCATTGCCAACCTTTGCTGGTGATGACCGAGTTATAAGTTTTCCTTGAGAACATGCATTACATGTAAACTCGCCCATTTGCAAAATTCTTCTGTTTTTCAACGGATGGCCATTCGAATTTTGCACTATCTTTCTCATCATGACTGAACCAGGATGTCCTAGCCTCTCATGCCAGATTTTAAATGTATCAGTAAACTTCATGTTTACCACGGTATATGACTCAGTCATGTTTATTCTTGTACAATATAGTCTAGAGGATAACATCTTTAATTCTTCCAATATATGTTTCCTCCCGGACTTAATGCAAAGAAATTCAATGCCATCTTTACTCAGAGTCTCAATATGATATCCATTACTTCGGATATCCTTAAAACTTAATAAGTTTCTTTGAGACTCGGGGGAATACAATGCATTACTTATTTCAAATATTGTTCCCCTTGGCATTGAGAATTTTGCTCTTCTAGAACCCAAAATAATCTTTGCATTACCAGATATTGTACTTACGCTTCCAGCGTAATTTCTCATTTTGAGACTGGAGAAATATTTCTTATCTTTAATAATTGTGTGCGTTGACGCACTATCCGCCAAGCACATATCTCCATCCATAGTCTCAAACTCTGGCATTTTTCTGAATTTAAAATATTCATAAAACATATATATTATTAAAAATTAAACTTAAAACATAAGTTATATCTTACAACAAAAGATATGGATACTATAATACAATACATATCATATCGATCTTATTACACATCAATATTTTCTGGTTCAACCAGAAAATCTGATACGTCGAGATGAGTATCATCATTTAAACCATGAAAGGATGGCCCGGGCTCATCAGAGATGAAATTTGTTTCACTTTCTTTCTCTTTTTCTTTAGGGATTTCTTATACAGATCGACCAAATGCTTTGACGTACGACAAGTACGTACCCAATGATTTTTCATGCCGCATCTGTAGCAAACCTTATCCGTTTGCCTTTTATCATCCCGGCCCCTTTCATTCTCGTGGAAGTCCTTATCATTATTTTCATCATATGGACATAATCTTCTTCCTCGTCCTCTTCCACGACCATGATTTCGACCACGTCCACGTCCTCGTCCTTTCCTATTATCATAACTGGATGATGCAACATTCGCTTCAGGAATGGTGCAGATCCAGTGGGACGAGTCTAATGGTTTAGAGTCACGAGTTGATTATTCTGCTCCGCTACAAGGAGTACTTACATCAACTCCGAGTAACGGGTATATCCATTCGCTCGGTACTGCTGCTGCAGGACTACATTTCCAGGATGGAACATGGATAGAGTTTTCTCGATCATATCATAATCACTTATTTTCTCTCCACATATCCTCGATGTAATTCCGAACATAGCGGAATTAAACTCACTTACACTTTTGTAGTCCTGGAACCGGAGATGGATCCACTCGTGTTTGGCTTTTGGTAAGATCACATATTTCTGGTGATCAAACATCTCTTTTAGAGATTGCCAGAGGTCCCAAGGATCCTCTTTCGTAATATACTCATCTTTTAAACCATCATGTATGTGGTGTCGTAAATAGATCATGGCTTTAGCCTTTTTCTCATCCGACACTGTTTTAGTATTATCGATGGTTTCCAAAAGCCCGCTACCTTGTAAGTGCATTTTTGCACCTACTGCCCAGGTCATATAATTACTTCCCGTAATATCCAGGGCATTTATTTCGATTTTTGTTAAATTCAACATGATAACTGTATTCATAAAATAATTTTATAAATATATAATATAGACGGGAATTTAAATGCAGAAAATAAAAGCATAAAATAATTGTAGAAATAAATTGCAGAAATTTATATAGCATAAATAAAATTGAAGGCTTAGCCTTTCACATGATCCGAGGAGTCAAAGACTACCATATTGATCATTTTCTAAAGTCAGAGGAGGCAAGCCTACCATGTTGACTTTTTCTTTTATTAAGGTCCAGGAGGCTCCACTACAAGAAAACTAAGCATTTACTAGGAAACTTTACTAGGAAAATTATTCCTCGTAAAATTACTACGAGTTCACTTCCAGTTTACGAGGAAACCAGATTTCCTCGTAGGTTCCTCGTAAAGTTACGAGAAATACGTTTCCTCGTAAGGTCGTAGTACATTAACGTGGCCATTACGAGGAAATAGTCACTTTCCTCGTAAAGCCGTAGTAAAATATTTCCTCGTAAAATCCTAGTACAAGCTTACTAGGAAATTAGGAGGAACTGTTTTCTTACTACCAAATTAAGAGGAACTTGATAGTAAATATCCAATTTAAATTTTGTACCTATTTTTCCTAGCAATTTCCTAGTAAATTCTCAAATCTCTATAAATACCACCACATGTAATTCATTTGAAACACACCAAACAAATAGAAAATACTCAATTCGTAACTGAAAGGAGTTCACCGTCAACAGAATAGTTTGTTATCAACTCAGCGTAGCTTTTCCTCAACTTTTCTTGAAGTAGATAGTTCGAGGAAAGCTATGTGGGGTTGATAAAAACCGTTCTGATGACTGTATACTTCTATTAGTTTTTTTTTTAAAATTTGTGATTTGGGATTTAGGAAGATGTATAGGTATAAGTTATGGTTGTTGGTTTAGGTTTAGGGTTTAGGGTTTAGGTTTAAGGTTAGAGTTTAGGGAATTTAGATTATAGATGGTTAGTTTAGGGAAAATTTAGTTTTGAAAATTATTACTAGCAGTTTCCTCGTAAGGTCCTAGCAGAAATTGATGACATCCTACTCATTGATCCGCATAATCGTGAATACGAGTTTGTCGAAAATGATGATGTTTCTACGGATTATGAGAATGTATCCGAATGAATTATGTATGTTTTATAAGTTTGTTTAATCACAAAAACCAATTTCAATTATGTATGTTTTATAAGTTTGTTTAATCACAAAAAATGAATTTGAGATTTAGGTGTAGAAGAGGTTAGGATTTTAGTTGTAGAAGAGGCTATAAGTTATGGAAGTTGTGGTTTGGGGTTTGGGGTTTGGGGTTTAGGGATTTACAAACACTTTCCTCGTAAAGCCCTAGTAATCGAAAACACGGGCATAGCAATTTCCTCGTAAAGCAATTTCCTCGTAAAGCCCTAGTAATCGAAAACACGGGCATAGCAATTTCCTAGTACAGCTTTTACGAGGACCTTACGAGGAAAAACGGACACTTTCCTCGTAAATAGAAACACGGGCATAGCAATTTCCTCGTAAGTTCCTAGTACTGTTCTACGAACTTACGAGGAAACCTTTTCCTTATATAAACGCGACAGATCCGGATTGTCACTCATAGTAACTTCCTCTCTATTTTCTCTTAAGGTAGTCTCTAGTCTCTAGTTAGGTGATTAGATTAGGGAATTTAGATTAGGTGGTTAGATTAGGTGGTTAGATTAGGGAATTTAAATTATGTCGTTTGTTTAGGAAATTTAGATTATCTTAGTTTAACTGTTTTAAAACATTATACGAGAATGAATTAATGTTTTCTGTTTTTTTTTAAATGTAGATGGTTAGAAAGAACAAAGTTGCTGCTGCTCAGTCCAGGAGGTCTCTTGATGATCAAGAGCGTGGGATACATTATGCGGATCTATTCGGGTCCGGCTCCTCCGGGTCCACCATCTCAGTCGCAGCCGGCATCCAACACTGGAGACGACGACTTCGTCCAACAATTTCATGAGCAGCATCAGTTTTAGTTTTAAATTTGTATATTATGAATTTTAAATTTTAAATTATGAATTTTTAATTTTAAATTATGAATTTTTAATTTTAAATTTATAATTATTTAATTATTTAAATTGTTATTTTTAATTTGGTTTTTCTAATTTTTTTAATATATATATAATTTTTAATTTATAAATATTTTTTTAAAAGAAAAAAACATTTCCAAGCAATTTCCTCGTAAATCTTTCGAAGTAAAATCCTAGAAAGGTCCTCGTAATATACTTACTACGAAATTACGAGGAAAGATTTTACTATGAGCTTACGAGGAAATCTTACGTGGACTTTACGAGGAAAACTTATCCACGCGTTTACGAGGAAATGTTTCCTCGTAAGTAAGCTAGGACTTTACGAGGAAAATAGGCTTTACGATGAACGCCTTTCGACGAAACGGGTTTCCTCGTAAATTCCTAGTAAATGCCCTTTTACTAGAAAATAACGAGGAGAACCCGTCCTAGTAAATGGCCTGTTTTCTTGTAGTGCTCATCCTTCCATTTTTGACCATTTTTTCAAGATCCGAGGAGACTTAGTCTTCCATTTTGATCTTTTCTTTTTATACACGGAGGTAAAACCTACCACGTATTTCTCTGATCGTGGAGGCCTAGCCTGCCATAACGATCAGTCGGGAAAGGCAGCACCTATCATCCTGAAATACAAACGGGAAAGGCCTAGCCTCTCACTCTGGAATAAATAAAATTTTAAATAAAATTAAATATATTAAAAGATAAGTTTAGGCATCACCTCATTTGATAGAAGAACAATCGGTAAATTTTTGCTAGAGCTTCTTCGTGCTGATAACGTGTTGTGTAATATAAAAATAAGAGGAGAATTATATATAATAAAGATGTTTATAAAAGTAACGTGAATAAAAGAGAGTGAGAGAGATAGATGTGGAGTGACCACTTTTCTTTATGTGTGCTAAAAGTAACGTGAATAAAAGAGAGTGAGAGAGAAGGATGTTATTCATGTGTGTTCTCTTACAAATGAGGAGGAGAGTTCACTATTTATAGTGAAAGTACGTCGGTCATTTAACCAGCTTTTGAATAAGACAAAATCTGAGATAAACATTATCTCTTTAAGTAGATAATCATACTTGATATTATCTTCTTAACATCTCTATCTTATTGTCCTTTTATAGTAGTATGATTTTCATCACCAGCTCCACACTTATCAGTTTCATGACATCAGTCTCCAGAGATTTTTTTATCATACCTTAACATAAAATTGGTTTGAGATTTTTCTTCTTCTTTTATTTTATTTTCTTTTCTCTTTCCTTTAGAGCTCATGATTTTCGCTTTTTTCCTTTTGAAATTCTAAGAAAGTTCATGTTAAGGAAAAATAAAGTAAAATGTGGTTTTATGATCATTTTACAATTCGAAAAAATTTAACATAATTTTGAATTACAATACCAGCTTATATATGATCTACGGTTACATTTGTTATTTTGACATATGTGTATAACGAAGAATTATTAATTAAGTAGTTATAAACACAATATAATTGAACACTGAAGACTGTTAACTTTAGTAAAAGATGATAAAAGTTTGAAATTTTGTATTTGCAGTTTTCTAAAAATGACAATAATAGTATAGTTTAACATCAATAACATGTTTTCATGGGGCAAATCTGTACATTTTCGTTAAGTGAACCATGTGACTGAAACAGTGAAACATATATAATTAATAAGACAAACAACTACGAATGAAATGAGAAAAAAAAATCAAGATAAATTTACAATTCTAAGCAAATTTAACATAATTTGAATTACCTATCATGTTTAATGACGAGATTTTGGTTCCGGACTTATGGTCAAATTGTGTTTTTTTTTGTAATGCAGGTGAAGATGATTTGCTGAGAAAGAAAGAAGCTAAAGAGTCTTTTTGACAAAAATGATATATGAGAGAATAGATTAAAAAATGCATTAAAGTAAATTAGATTTTTAGTTTTATAGTTTCTTTTTTAATTTAGTAGGCCACTGAATTTTTTTTGTTTTTGTCCCATTAAGCTTAGTTTAAGTTACTAATTAACAAAAACCAAACCAACATGAATCACTAGAGATTTTTTTTATATGTATAGTGTATTTCGACATTTACTTTATATCAGACCTATAAAAATGAGAGTATATACAAATATTAATTTCAATAGACTTAGCATATTGCAGCCCCTGCAAAGAATTTGTGGAGATTCACTTACTTAGAAACAAATAAATCAATTTAAAAAATCATTAAACAACATTTTTGAACTTAAATCATTTGATTATTTCCACCTCTTCTTTGAGTTTTAAATTATTATGTTGTACATCTATGAAATTGAATTTGATAATCTAAAAATGTATTACACTGAAGTTTTTTAGGTTCACACAATTTTATAATATCTACTTTCTTTGGTTAAAAATATTTTGTTCATCTAAATTATGTCATGATTTTAAGAAAACACTTTCGATAGGTTAAATAACTTATAATTAGAAATTAGGTGATCAATCAAATTCCAACACTAAAACAACAAGATATGAAGAATCCAATCGATTAATCCACATATAAACATTTAAATAGAAAAATATCTAAATCTTTTCGAAAACCATCAAAACTTATTTGAGAAACTATTTAGACACAAAAATCATTAAAAACATATGAAACAAGACGAAAATATATTTAGATGAAGAAAATAGTTAAATAAGGTTCAAATTTCTTCTCCAAAATTGTCAGGAAATTTTTAAAGTTCTTTTTCCAAGCATAGAAGCGGAATAAAAAAAGTTTAAAAATGTATACATAATCATAAAATGTCTAAAATAAGCATAATTTTTTTTGTAACAGTCGCTCTCTCTCTCTCTCTCTCTCTCTCTCTCTCTCTCTCTAATCAACAACCTACTCTAACTATAGTCACATCAAGAAAAAAATTGGGAGTGATCGAGATAGAGTGCGAACATCTATCTATTGTTTTTTGTTTGTCAATTGTTAGAGAGAAAAGAGAACTTGACAAAATTCTGCCCAAAAATGTTCACTCAACATTATTGATTTGGTCATACTTCCTAGTGTCTCTTGTGTCTCTTGCCGTCGGATCTTCGTGGTTCATTTATCACGTTCTACCCAATCTTCGTCGCTCACCATCGTTCAAGGTTTTCATCTGATTCTTCTTTATTACCTCGTTCTCATTCGTTATTATTGATTAGGTCTTCCTTTGATTCTTAGAAATGGACCATTTGAGTACCTGGGTTGATGTTCATGTGGGTCATTTGGGTATGAGTGTCGCTTTGGTTGTAGACCTGACAATGAGATTTCAGCAAGGCGTCACTTGCTGGATTTTTTGCTTGGGAAGGCATCTCACGGGTTGTTGAGAATGACTGGACTTATTAGCAATCACTCTATTTGTTTTGAAAGCATCCTCAATGGTGTGAGATGCATAGCTCAATTTCAAGGTGAAATGCTTCCTAGTGTTGACATGGCCCGTGATTTCATGGGTTATTAAGGTGTGCCTCCAAATGGTAGTGTTCCATTTGAGGTAGCATGGTTTCTTTTGTTGACTGACTCTCTGTTTTTTTTTGCTATAGATTGGTGGAGGAGGTGTAACTAGATCTGGGATGAAAAGGATCTTTGAATACGGAAATGAAGAATATTTTGAAAAGGGGCTTCTTAATTTGATGACGCATTCTCCATTGGCGTCTGGCGTTTCATCATTGGCGCAACCACCACTGGCTAATGTAAGATCTTCTTTTTCCATTTTCCATTTTTACAAAGAGTTGAAATTGACAAATGCATTATGTCCTCTTCCCCAAGAGGCTAGAAGTGTTGTGGTCTTGATCCTTTTTGATATTTTTTTTTCTTTTACAATTATTGTAGAGTATATAGTAATTATTTGAAAATTTTAAATATAAGTAAAACATTCAATCAACTGTGTAATTTTAGTTGTCACGAAGTAATTGACATCTCGAATTTTGGTGGTGGGGAATAACTATTGTATTTTTTTTTGTAATATTGAATCTTTTTTTTTAAGATTCGTATTTTGTTTACATTCATATTTTGAGTGTTTTGAGGCTGCTGAGAAGCTTATAGAAGAGACAAAAAGTGAAGGTCCTGAAAGCTTTACTCTGTCGAAGCTAACTTTGTGATTCACATTTTTCGCTTCAGCCTTAATTCGTATTGAATGTGTGTTGCAACCAAATAAAGTATTAAGATTTGGAATCTTGCGAACAAGAGAATTGCTGAAGACTTAAATGTTGATCTCAAGGACGAGACTGAGAAGTCAGACGGAAGTGGCACTGTTCCAACCAAGAGAAAAGTACACACATACTAGTTCTTGGTGCGATTATATGTTTGCCTACAATTGCAAGTTTTATGCTTTTGTAAACTCCATTGCTATTATTCACATTTGCTATAATCCAAATCAATAAACTCTTGTCATGTTCCTTATACGCCAGCATCGAGAAGTCAAGAGAAGAATCCAAGATGTTTCTGTAATTGTCTCTGATGTTTTAGATATAACTTATGTTAAAGTATTTGTATTGCTAGAGAATGGCCTATATAATCTAGTGTATTATAGCAAATGTAGTCATTTACTAAAATGTTTTTTTTAATTGGATTGATCTATTGAAATGAAGATAAATGATAATGGTTTCATATTCTTATTTCAATTTCTGTTTCCTTTTCATGTAAGTACATTGGCTACTTTTTCTAAATCATTTATATAATATTTGTAAATCAATATATAAATGTTTATATAATGTCTGTAAATCATATATAAATGTTTATATAATGTATGTAGCTAAATCATCTGCAAGAGCTTACCAGTAATTTATAAATCATTTTAAAACTTTATAAATCATTTCATACTTTATAAATCATTTATAAGGGTCTATAAATCATTAATAAATTTTTTAAAACTATTCAATAGTATTTATAAAACATTTATAAGGTTTAATTAACCACTTATTAGGATTTATAAACATTTATAAGGGTTTATAAAGTTGTACAAATCATAATTAGTAGAAATCTATAAATACTTATAAACTTATTTTAAAAGTTTATAAAATCATTTAACGGTTTATTATTTCTTCTAATAGTTTGTAAATCATTTAAAAGATTTCATAAAAAATTTCGAAAAGTTAAAAATCAGTTATAGGAGTGTATATTATAATTTCTTATAACGGTTGTAAATCATTTATAAGAGTTCATAAACTTTTTCTAAGAGCTTAAAATTTATTTCAACAGTTTGTATCATTTATAAAAGTTAGTAAAAAATTTCTAAGATCTAAAATCATTTATAAGATTATATTCATTTTTATAAGTTTATAATTTAGTTTTAAGATTTTTTACAGGATTATAAATATTGTATAACAGTTTATAAATAATTTTAGATGGGTTTATAAATTTTTAATATTTATAAATCTTTTCAGTTTATAAAGACTATTATAAAAATCGATAAAGATGGTTGTCAATTTGGTGAAAGTTAATAAAACATGTATAAGAGTTTATAAGGACTTCTAAACCATTTGTAAAAGTTTATAAACTCTTGAAAATTTTATTTAGGATATGTTAAATTGTTTTATAAAATAGATTTATAAACTCTTATAAGAGAATAAGAGCTTAAAATTAGTTATAAGAATATATAAATGAGTTTATTAAGACTGTGAAGGTATATAAATCATAAGTTTGAGAATAATTCTATGAGTTTATAATTGGTTATAAATTTTTATAAAAGTTTATAAATTATTTTGCAAAAGTTTCTAATATTCTTATAAAATTAATAAGGTTTATAAATATATATTAGTAAAAATGTAAAAATCATCTTAAAGAGTTATCATTTATAAGAAAATTATCAGGGTCAAAGAGTATAAATTACTTACAGAAGTTTATAAATCATTTATAGGGATTTATAAAATAATTTATAGGATGATCAAACCATATACAAATAATTTAAAGTTATAAGAAGACAACATGTTGATTGAAATTTTAACATTGCATGGTTTTGGCTTTATATGGTGTCTCAAGACAACACTATCTCTATGTCAAAGTTATATTGGGTACATTATTAAGTTATATCTGTTTATATAACTCATATCCATAATCATGATCTTGAACTGTGTTTGTGTTGTGTCCATTAGTACCTCCAGCGTATTGTACTCTATCTACCATTTACGAAAAATATATGTACAAGGTATGAAGATTTGTGTGTATTTGTTCTCTTTTACCTTATTTATCTTATACAAAACTCTCATTTAATGCCTTCAAAAAGGGACTATCGACATTTTTCCAATTCATTTTACATAAGTACCATGAATCATCTTTTGAAGTGGTTGTAAATTGTACAACAAACTTAAGAAACAAAGATGATGCAATTTTGGTTTAAACAACTATGATGAAACTGTTAACTTTATATTTCTTCATCATTATCATCATCTCTCTGAGAAGGAAAGGTGATACTGGATCGAAAACATAGAAGCCTTGTTCCTCATCGGAAGAACGGCGACAGAGCTAGATGAACGTTATCTGCTCTGCGTGAATCTCACAGGAATTTCAATTTTGGAAAAGGGAGTCCTCCTTTGTCAGAGCTCATCTTCTTTCACTGGATCTCTCCGTTCTTCACCAGATCTCTTTGTTTCTTGCTGGAACTCTTAGTTCTTCGTCAGAGCACTTAGTCTTTCTCTAGAGTGTCTCGGTGTTCCCCGTAACTCGTGTCTGAGATTGATTTCTTGCTCGACAGAAATTAATTCAAATGTAGGTTTAATTAAAGGGTAATAAGGTATTTTTACTATTAAAAATCAAAAGTTTACTTTATTAAGTACTAGTGGTGTTCCGGCGCTATGCGCCGGGTTTATATATTTTATTATTAAGAAAAATATATGTTGAAAGAGTGATATTTTTTTTCTGATCCATTTGATAGTTGTTTGCATTATTTTGAAATTGCTTAGTTTAATGTGAAATAGTATAAGTGGTTGTGCATTATCAGAGTCAATAAAAGTATAAAATAAAAAACTGATAGTCTTAACAAAGTAAATTCAGTTAAAATTTAAACATACAGTAAACTTGATGTTCAAGAAAGAAAAATGTAGTATGTATGTCACATATGTGGCAAATGGGTGGGGTCTTCATTGTGGCCGTACTGGCTAGATACTTTGTTTTCAACTCCCCAGTGAAACCGGTTCCAGTTGTCGGGTTTGGAAGACAACCATATGTAATCAGAAATGGCTAAAGACATGTATACACCTCACTTTAAAAGTGTGAGAGATAAGTTCAGTACGCCTTGAATAAAATTTTGCGTGACAATCATCTTGAGCCTTAAAAAATATCTCCGTTCGATTCAACCGTTGCACCACCCTTGATGATAACACTACTTGTTTTTGTGTGATACTGTGATGGAATGAACCTCTTAGTGGCGGCGACGACTAATGTTTTTATTTTATTTTATTATATTAAATTATTTTGTAGAAATGTTTTTGGCATCTCCTTACAAATTAGCATAAATCGTTATTTTGGTGAGAAACAAATTTTAGCATAAAAAATTCTTATTATTTTTATTTTATTTTATGAGTACTTAAATCTTTTAGAGGAATAGTGAAAGAGCACAAAAGGAAAAGTATCTGATATCTCACGTGGTTTATCAATTGTTATTGAACCTTGATAAGAAGATAGTATACATAGTACGAAACATGCATACGGGTCACGGATCTCTTCTGGACATATTATGACATACACTCAGAGTTGTTTATATCATTCTTTGTCCTGTATTGTAATGACAATCTTGGCTATGTCATTAATAGGCCTGGTGGTGCCCGAGCAGCTAGCAGCAGCCTCTAAGAATGTTTGAGAGATACTTCAGCTACTTAGACTCTTCGGCTTTCTAAATCACATCTACTACAGTCCTGTGAATGACATGAGCTACATCTTCTTCAACCTGGAATGCATGTTTCATTTCAGAACTTAAGAATCAAAGCGTAATAATAAGTACTCTCTGGTTGATATCATCAAGACGACTAAACAAATGAAAGTCAGCGTCAAAACTTATATCTTCATGTGAAAGTGAAATCAACCAAGAGATATATAACGTTGGAAAAATACAGTACCTTCTAATAGCAACATAGGAAGCACGTATAAAACCATAGCTTCTAATAAATTGCATATTTCAATTCAAAACTTAAGAATCAAAGTGTTAAAAAGAAACTCTTTGGATGGTATCATCAAGGCTCATTAAAAAAATTAAAGCTAGCAGTGTTCACACCAGCTTCTAGTAGCAACATGGGAAGCGCATAGAAGAAAAATACTCAAGTTATATAAAACTACCTCAGAGCTTTAATGGTAGGTCTTCACCGGACTATTTGTTTTATCGAAGACAACCTTCGGCGACGGAGGAAACCACCCGCTACTTCAGACACTTTCACATCATCTTTCTTTACGATCTATATAAAAAGAAACCTTAAATGTTGTAGAAACAAAACAAAAAGAAAGGTGTGATTTTTACTATAAGTCATACAGAGATTCAAGTTCCAGTAATGTTAATGATAGGACCAAAACTAAGACGACCCATAAAGAGAACAAAGAACAACCCCAAGAATCAAATCAAACAACAGTTTCAGCTCTTCAAGAGCCCTAAGCGTATCAACCTTGTTCTCCTTTTAGCTCTCTTCTTTACCGTGCATCCGAGACATTAGGATCATCTTCCGCAAGCTCGGAGTACGCGTGTGACAACGGTTCGAATACAACACTCTGGCTTCAACTCGGAAAGTGAGATCTGGGAAGCGGTGATTGTTCTTGCAGGAATGTGTATGATTTTAGAGTTGGAAGGAGCATCTGTGGGAAGCATCAAGCCTGAGACGCTTATTTATTGGTTCAAAATAGAGAAGAATCTGAAGAGGACGAAGATTGTGAATTAATGAGACGTAGTGGGGTTGGTTTATCTGAGATTGATTGCAAGGTTTAATGGCTATAAGCTGAAGCCGTTACAAAGATCTGGTGTAAGACGAAGAAACTGTGATTTCAAAGGAAATCAGCGTTGAAGACGATCCGGAAACACTTTTACGTCTAACTCTGGGCCACGCTAACTGAGAAACCAAATATTAAACCCGCAAAAATATACATTTTATCAGCCCAAAAAAATACATACCGTGAATGAGTTTGAAATCAAGGAAAAGGGTGCTGACCTGTCATAAAATGCCCCATGTTCTGATGCTGATGTGGAGGGCTGTTGTGCCATCCCAAGTCAACTTTATATATAAAGACTAGATATGGACTCGTGCGTTGCACGGGTTTTATTTAATTATTTTATTTTCAAGAATATATAAAAAGAATGAAAATATTTTTTCACATTAGTTCTTGGATTTTCAGTATATATTAGTGACATTTTAATAACAATAGTATGTTAATAAATTTTGATTTGTATTTCTATTTTAATATTCATAGTGTTTTAAATAGTATATTGATATTTTTATTTTTTAATAAATATTTCATTTTTAATTATTTTTTAAATAATATTATCTATAGCTAATTGAAACATATAGAACTGTGAATGTTCTATATTGTTTTTTTTTTGTTGAAATGTTAAATTTATTTATCAACAAAAGAAAAAAAAAAGTTTACAGTATGGAAGAGTCTGGATATTTGAAAAACACATTAGCCGAAGAGGATAGAAAGAGCTAGTCATATCTTCCCAGCCAGCGGATCATCAAGTTGCTGCAGTTCTCCACGTTATTGGAACTCTATATTGTTTATATTGTGTAAGACAAAATTAAACAACACAATTCAAAATATTAATGTTATACAACACTAATCAATATGTTTTATTGATAGTCAGCTAAATATCGAATATATTGCTGGAGAAAACATCACATTTGTTTACATTAGCATTCATGGCGTGACTTTATAATCTCTATATAATATTTTGCAAGACATTATTGTCGCTATGTTTTTAAAATCTGAACCTTTTTAGTTGTAGTGACTCTTAATAGTTTGACGTGTAATTGTAAGACTGGACTTAGCAAGTAGACTAACATTTAAAGCTTGATCTTAATTCTTGTTGATAGTCATTATAAAGCTCTTATAGGAAATTGAAGTCTTTTTAGTTTGAAAAGTTTTCTTGCATTTGTTGGTATGAGACTTATTTTAGGAATAAAAATCCGTTTTTTCACATAATTTCTGGTTAGAATTCCGACTTTAATAATCATGTTGCCTAAGCGAGTTATCAGTACCATTGTTCTATTGTAAAGTCTTTCTCTTTGATTTAAACTCTTTAATAGCATAACCTACTAAATTTTATTTCATAGTCGATCTCTTCGATTTAAATTTCATAATAGCATGATCTATATATAACAGCAAAACAAATGTTATATGTCGATAAAAACAAACACACATAAAAAGGAGATTAACTTAATTGAAAATATTTTTTTTTGTTTAGGATTCTCAAAAAGGAAAAATTCTGAATATATTAAATAATTTTTACAATTAGATTATTCAAAATTCATTTTACTATATAAGTAGATATATTTTTATTCATTATATATTTAAACACATGTCAAAATATTAGAAGAAACTTGCTATCAAATAATCTCTTACAATTATCTTTTATTTAGAATTTTTTAATGGAAAATTACTTTTAATAATATTTATAATTAGATTTATAATTTGATATTTATAATAATTTATTGTATAAATTTAATTTAGTATATAGGATTTGTATAAAACTAAATTTACTATTTTATACGAAATTGTTTTTAAGAAGATTATATTTTCTTTATATAATAAGATAGGAGAATCGGAAAATTAGTGTTAAAGGATAATTGCAAAAATAATTATTTAAATAAGATTGAGTAGGAAAATATGAAAATTATCTCTAGCTTTATATAATGAGATAAGAAAATAGGAAAATAAATTTTAGTATATAAATGTTAAATATATTAAACACATTCTGCAATCTAAAATATATAACTGTCATGTGGCGTGATCATGTTAATTAGTAACTTTGAAAACTAAGCTTTATATAATAAGATTTTAGAATGTACTTTTTAAAAAGGATATCAACAAGATGGTAATTTAAATAATTTCCTTTTTTTTTAAATTAATGTATATTTTGACTCGATAAAATTTTTAAAACAAATTTTAGAAATCAGCTTAAACATGATTTATCAATTAGATTTATTAAAAGTATGTGTTAAAAATTAAAATAAGGAATTATTAAAAATATATAATAAAAATATCCAGTTTGAAAAAAAATGTAAATATTTTATGTTTATTTTGTAAAATGGTAGTGGAAAAGTTATTTTGCTTTGGGCCAAGGCACATGCATCACTCACACAGGACCACCCAAAATATAAGGATGGAAAAGATAGCTCTAATTTCAGGTCAGTGGTGTTTTACCGATGGATCATGGAAAGAGAAAAATATTTTTTCTGAAAAAGGGTGGTATACTACATTGAAATGCTTAGATTGACTCATGGGTGCAAAGAAGATGTGACTAACTCTTTCACCCTTACATTCAGAGATAAAAGAGTTTATATGAAGAATGAAATGTCTGAGAAATTTACGTTTACAACAGATTATTCGCAATTGATGAAGATGGTTTTAGCACCAGATAAATGAATTGCCTTTACAACTTATTTGAAAGACATCAAAATTCTCAAAGGAAGTTTCATTCACTCTGATATCATTCACATATCAATCACGTAGAATACTAAGGTAGACAATCTAACGTGTAAGGTAATGCAACAATTGTTTTTTGTCGTTTATATGGATACATAGTTAGAAGTTTAGTTTACTGAATCTTAGTTAATTCTGTATGTTCAAAAAGTTAAATCTGTTTTGATCAAAAAAAAAAGTTAAATCTTTGTGTTTGGTGACAAAAAAAAAAATACAACTACAAAGGTTCAGGTTTTCTCCTTTTTTGGTTTATTTTTTGTAACATTTCTTACTGGTTTAGAGAGCTGGTTCAGGCTTTCTTTAACCATTTAATCCATAAGATTATATAGGATATTAGAATGTAACATTTTATATAAACAGTTAGTTTTACCAGTGATCAGAGAGTATCTATGCCTGCAGATCAAATTGACCCACATATAAAACTACAAAGATAAAATAAAGGCTTTCTCTGCCTAACTACCGACAACTTATGAAGTAACAAACACTTCAAATGAACAAAATCATCTCACTCTACTCCGCTTTCTCCCTGTCAATGCAGGAGAATCGAGTCCACCATTCACTTGCTTATCATCTCTTCTTCTTCTTCTCTCTACCGCCGTACCTTTCTTACCGGCCGCTGTGGATCTAACAGCAGCAACTGGTGAATCTGGTACAAGTCTTTTCTTACCACCACTTGAAGTCGTCTTCACCATATCCTGCTCAACCTTTGTAAGAGGGTGTGCCCCCGTTCTTGGCTTTTTAACTCCCACGCTGGTTCGCATAGAAGGAGATTTAGATGTCAAAACGGGAACCGGAGCCTTGGTGCTTGTAGTAACGCTGGTGCTGCAATTAAGAGGAGGATGGTCTTCTGTCAAATAGTGTCGTAGGGACTTGGTGACAATGTCTCTGAGGGACACAGCGGATTTGTGCTCACGAGTATTCTTAGAGTAAAAAATGGCTGCATTGTTTGCCACCAGAAGAAAGTCCATGAAAAGCTCTTTAGCTGAAGATATCGAACGACCGTTGATTCTTGATT
This sequence comes from Hirschfeldia incana, assembly GCA_026261945.1. Classification (NCBI taxonomy): domain Eukaryota; kingdom Viridiplantae; phylum Streptophyta; class Magnoliopsida; order Brassicales; family Brassicaceae; genus Hirschfeldia; species Hirschfeldia incana. The sequence goes on along the minus strand of JABCMI010000013.1, from coordinate 3,356,968 downwards.
TTATAGTGTCTAAATCCATATGCCTCCTGACCAGTTTCTTGTACTTTGCCCGTTTCTGTTTATTACAATCAAACACAAGATATTAAGCAGATAAGATAAAGTCTATTGAGACTGTCATTATATGATTTATCAATCAACCTGACTATCAAGCCGTCTCCGGAAGACAAGAGCACATTCGTTATGTGAGATAGTGTTGTATATCTTCATAAGCTCTTCTGGTAAAGCCAAACCATGGCCTCGGCTAGTAGAAACAGCCTCTTTACTCCTAGAGTTGCTAGCAATGTTCACGTTAGAAGAATCCAGCAGATCGCTTTCCTCCACAGCGCTAACATCTTTACTGGCGCTGCAATCTTTTCGTTTTCTCTTGCCTCGTTTCTTCCTCATACTCGGAAGCACTTGTCCTCCTCCTCCTAATCCGTACATGGACTCAAAAATGTCCCCATGTAATAGAAGATTATGCTTCTTGTCTTGTTGCTCTTTTACCGCTTCTGACTTGCCTTGTGGAGACCAGTTTGTTGTGGTGAGCTCTTGCTGTGTGAAACTACCAGCAGATGACAAGTCTTTGGATGTATCTTTGCTAGTGCATTCACCTCCGCCTTCAGACTTGGGGGAGGGTGGTTCGAGGGATAATGTTCGGCTTGAATCATAATCATCATTGCTTTCTGATTTCAGACTCTGAAGCTTTGATTCCAACGACCTGATAACAGAGTACTAATATTAACAAGACAGTTGCGAAGAAGTTCGGGTGATAATAGAAACAAGGGGGCTAACAAACAAACCCAATGGAGTCTTGGGATTGAAGTAAAGCTGCCTTAAGCTCAGCTACTCGTTTCTTCTTAACCTCTTCATACCAAGATCTACAAGTAACATTAAAAAAAGACATTAAATTACTAGGTAATCAGGGTAGAAAGACAAAAAAAGAAGAAAGAACAAATCATTACTTGCATCCCAAATAACGTTCACGCAGGTCCTTGTACTTAGCCTTGCACATCTGCAATGAGATTAGGATTTAGCAAGGGTAAGAAGAGAAAACAAAATTAGGATTAAGCTTACTCATCAGTCTCCAAGAAGAGAAGAAGCACACACTCGTGTCTTCTTCTTCACCCTATTGTCTAAACCATCATACTTTTTTTCTTTTTAGTTCTTTTTAACACTATACCTTTCTTGAGACACAAGTGATGGATCTATACCGACAACAAACACTGCTTCTCTTCTTTGATTAAAACAGTTCGCTAAGAGTATATCATTTTGGTTCTTAATCATGGACATTTGATCTCATCGAAGCTTCGAAATTTGAAAGAGACAAAACAAACCTCAGGTGTGAAAATTACGGACATAGAATGAGAACGGAGCTCTTCGGATACGACGGTCCAGTCGTCGGTTCCGTGACGGAGTACTGCGCCGCCGAGAAGAAGCTCCTCCCATGTTCCCCAATCACTCGCCATCTTCTTCGTCAACATCATCATAACCATCAAACAAAAAAAATTATCAAATATCAAATCCGCGTGTATGCTACGCGCTCCTCGATTTCGGAAAAAAAGACCTAATTAAACTACGCACCGCGGCGCACGTTAGAGCGTCTGAACAATACCTCAGAGAAAAAAGATAAAAATGAAAATTTAGAGACAGAGACAACTCAAGAAAAGAAAAAGACAAGGAATTTTGAAGGGAAGATGTCTTGAGCTGGTTTGTGTCGGAGGTTAATTACACGAAAGCGGCTTTCCGACAAGAAATTTGGGGGAATGATAATGATAATTAAATTTCAAAAAATAAAATTAGGAAAAATAGATAAAATCTGAGGCGGGGAGAGAAAGGGTTGACGAAGGAGTCTGTGTCGTCTATCTCTCTCTGCTCGATGTTTTCGTAAACGGAAAAATTGATGGTTCTGTTTTTTTTTTAAACAATTCAAAAGACAAAGAGAGGATTGTTTGTTTTTGAACAAAGCCTTGGACTGGATTTATTTATCTTTTTCTAAATAAAGTAAATTATTTAACAGAAATTTTCTATTGTTTCTTTATTTATTCGTTTTTTTCGTCATTACCACAACTTGTAGAATAACCATCTCCTATTCTCCAAAACACTGATTTGTTTTCTTGATTAATAATAATAGTGTTTTTCTATAACTATATTTTAATTAATTTTAAAATTGATAGTTCACCTTGAATAATATTACCAATCATTCCATTTGATTCTTGAATTCTCTTAAAAATAAAAGAAACATTTTCGTCCATTGGCTATGGCCTGGGATGATGACTATGTTAAGCAACCAGACTACTTTCATGCAAAAGTTTAGTTTATAAGAGTCTTCGTTCAATGTCATTCAAAAAAAAAAGTCTTCGTTCATATTTGTATATATTTTTCTTTAAACTTTGATTACGTGAATATTAATTTGTTACTTTCCGAAGAAGTTTCTTCGTACACTCGTTAATGTTTTTCGTACCTCTAGGAAGGCATATATACTAGTATTCAATAACAAGGACTATTATCATGAATACTAATTACTAACTATATAAAACGTGTCATCGTCAAGTTTGGTATATGAACAAATATTTGATTATATCTGTTTACTTAACCTCCACACAACCCGTTCCAAATGTAAGGAGGTTCAGGTCAGGGGATCTAAAAGTGAGTAAAGTGTTCAGGTATTTTTAATGAGGGAAAACGTGATCTAGCATATTCTCATTTAATCTGTCATATTTTTATTTGTTTTCATACTCTTCCACTCGATGGTCAAAGTCGAAAGTGTCTTTCTCTACTTGACCACTGAAAACCCTCTCTACTTGATCAATAAAAACGCTCATTTACTTGACCAATCAAAAAAAAAAATGCAGTTTATTTCTCTTTCATGTCCAGGTAGATTTTCTTAATTAGTTTTATTTTTTCTCTATCTTCCCTAATTCGAGTCTCTCTCGACAGACGATTGGCGAAGAAAGCGAATGAAAGCTAGAGCGATCATTGAGTTTCGCGATCATTTGGAGTTTCGATTGTAAAGGAGATTGCGGCTCGCGTGGGTGCTGAAATTGACCCCCAACCCAGGTCAGATAAAGTTCAGGTAAAGCATTGTCTTTCTCTGTATCTTATAACTCAATCCCATCATAGTGGACTCGAATGAATGAAGTCAATGCGACTCGTTAGGTTGGGATTTTTAGACAGTAGATTTCGAATATATGGGTCTTTGTGTTGTCAATTGAAAGCTGTATGGTGTGTTTGTTATGGAATTGGATTATGAACAAGAAATGTCGGGAATCAAAACTGAAATCCGGAATGAAAAGGGTGAAACTAGTAGACTACAAAAGTGTAAATAGGTGAAACTTTACTATTGAGAAAAAGTGTAAACAAGTATAAATTAGTAGGACTATAATAGCAAAACTGTATAAGTAAGATTAACTTCAATTGTATACTTTTTATTTGGTACAACAGATAATGGGTTATTCTTCTACAAACATACACTTTGACTATGATGGACAATATGCGAAATCAGGAGATGATTATGAATGGATTCCAAGCGATGGTCGTTTGTATGGTATATCCTTTAAGACATCATCATTGGATGAGATCACTTATTCCTGTTTGAAGGAGAGGATATGCAAGAAGAAGAAGATAGATCCGTGTTTAAAGAGGATGAATCTGAGTTACATTCCACTGGTAGTAGAACCTAAGAGGCAATCATATATTTTGGATGATGAAGATGTGTATGTGTATCTGACATCAGTGGATAAAGAGGGAAGAAGAAGTATTTTGCATGTAGAGGTCATCGAAGAAATGGAGCAACAATCTGTAGTTGAGAAAGAAAGCTCATATGGTGGGAACTATAGTGAGCTTGCGAGTGGATTACCCGAAGTTGTAGGTAATCCGGGTGCACTCACTCTATTTCCTCGCATTGAAGAAGCAGAACTATATCTGCCGGAGGCTAAACGGGTGGAGAATGTTGTTATAAATGGAAAAGCCGACGAAATGGGTATTAATATTGTTAATGGAGAAACTGACGAAAGGGGCATTAATGTTGTTAATGGAGAAGCCGAGAAAAGGGGCATTAATGTTGTTAATGGAGAAGCTGGGGAAGGGGGCGTGGACAGTGAGGGCGACGTGGATAACTCTATGGGTGTTCGTCCTAGTTCGTACTATGTTGAGCTCCCACATGTTACAAAAGAAAAACCAGTGGTTAAAGAGTGGGAAGATGGTTTGGGTCTTCAGTTGTTTCAAGAATTTGAGAGTAAAGAAGCTGTGAAAGATATTATTGATAGAGCATCACAGGAGAACTGTTTCGGAATCAGTATTTGCAACTCGGACAAGGGTCGATATGTGGTGAAATGTCGGGGAGCAGATGAAGGTTGTAAATGGAGTGTGAGAGCAACAAAGATAAATAATTCTGAAGCGTTCTCGATTAGAACATACAGGAATATGCATTCATGCTCTCGCGTAACTTCAAGTACTGGAAAGAAAAGGAAAGTTACACCAAGATGTGTTGCAGCTATAGTGCACAAGGATTATCCGGGACTATATGAGACACCAACAGCGAAAATCATGGTCGGTCTGGTGAAAAGGAAAGTGGGTGTGGAAGTGTCGTATACGACATGTTTGAGAGGAAAAAAACTAGATGTTGCGGGTATTCGTGGTGATCCGGAGAAGGGATGTAGAATATTGCCTGCTTATTTGTATATGTTAGAGAAGACGAACCCGGATACAAAAACAAGTTTGGTAGTGGATAAAAACAACCGGTTCAAATACCTATTTGTTGCGTTGAGAGCCTCCATTGAAGGGTTTGAATACATGAGGAAAGTCATCACTGTGGATGCAACTTTCCTGAAGACTGTTGAAGGTGGTTGTTTAATTATTGCCACGGCTCAGGATCCAAACCTTCACCATTATCCAATAGCTTTTGCTGTGGTTGATGGGGAGAAAAATGAAAGCTGGAAGTGGTTTTTCACGACACTGAAAACTGTTATACCGGATTCGACGGAATTGGTGTTTGTTTCAGACAGAAATCCAAGTCTGATAAAAGCTGTTGCTGAAGTGTATCCGATGTCTAAACATGGGTATTGTATCTGGCATCTATCGCACAATGTGAAAGCTCATGTCAATCATGGCAGGGACGAGGTTGTACTACAATTCCGAAAAGTTGCATGTCTTTATTCAGAGCATGAGTTTAAAAAGCAGTATGACAATTTTAGGGAGATGTATCCATCGTGTGCTAGGTATCTTGATAAAAGTGTCGAAGTCAAACGGTGGGCGAAGTGTCATTTCTCCGGTGCTAGGTACAACATAGACACCTCTAATAGTGCGGAGTCTTTGAATGCGCTATTTGATAAGGCACGAAGGATGTCTTTATTGTCTATGTTTGATATAGTTATTGATAAAATGTCTGAGCGGTTCAACAGACATAGGAAGGATGCAGCAGAAGGACCGTCATCTCGAAAATTAGTTCCTTTGGTGGAGAACAAATTGCATAAGAGAACACCGAAAAGTTCAAAACTTACAGTGACTCCGCTGAACACTTTTCAGCTTGAATATAGTGTTATTGGAGCAGACGGGAAGACTTATTATGTGGATTTGCAACAGAAAACGTGCAGTTGCAGGAAGTTTGATATAAATAAATACCCATGTAGACATGCAATAGGAGCTATCGTTAAATATTTGTGATAAACCATTACAGTTGAGTGACATATACGATTTCATCTCGAATTATTACTTCATTACTATGTGGGCCAAAGCGTATCGAAGGACTATATATCCAGTCCCTCATATAACTCATTGGATGGTTCCAAAAGAAGTCGCGGCGGCGAAGTGTCCTCTACCTCCAGACTACAAGAAGAAAAAGGAAGACATCAGGAAAAAAGGCATCCTTCTGCGGGAGAAAGTCGACCCCATCCCCGTCCTAATAAGTATATCCCGAATAGGGGTCTGGCTAGCTATTTCAACTGCTCGCAGGAAACTGAAGGAACTGAAGGAGCTGAAGGAAATGAAGGAGTTGAAAGAACTGAAGGAGCTGAAGGAACTGAAGGAGCTGAAGGAGCTGAAGGAACTGAAGGAGCTGAAGGAATTGAAGGAGCTGGAGGAACTGAAGGACCTGAGGGAACTGAAGGACCTGAGGGAACTGAAGGACCTGAAGGAACTGAAGGAACAGAAGGAACTGAAGTGTTATATGAATGTGAACCTTAGTGAAACCTGATTAAAGTGATTTCGTTTTATGATTGTAAAACTTGGTGAAACTTTCGTTATGTAACCTTTCGTTAGTTGATGATTTAAATTACAGTTGATATGACATAACTTACCCATGTTCTAGGAAGATGACTTTGACGTATTCAACATGTTGAGAAATCCGGATAACGTCGAGTGAAAAAATAATAATCTGGAACACATTTTCTGTCGAATGGGAAGATAATACATCATTGTTAGCTATATTTTTTGTAAACACTACCTCGTGGGATTAGAAAAGATACATATGTCACGAAATCAAATTTTATCATGCATAAGCACATCTAAAACGTTGATAGAAAATAGAATATATCAGGTATAATCATAAAATCAATCATCAATTTACAGTAAATCCAACAAAATCGGAAAAATAAGAAAAGTAAAACTTTAAAGGTTTTTGTATAACTACAAACTAAGTGAAACTATAAGCACGAAAATCCTACACCAAAAAATTCCGCCCAGTTTTTTGAATTTTCCCATCCATTTTTTCGACTTTTGACTTTCCACAAAATCGATGTGGAGGCGACGTAGAGGTGTATTAAACCCATTATTTTTTTATGTTTTTGCCATTTACCTCAGCCAATCTCTCTCTCTACTATTCAATCTCTCTCTAGATCTCTCTCTACAATCGGTCGCTCTTATTTCTAGATCTAGGTTACTCAAAATCATGACTCATCCAGACGAGGAGTATAGCCAGATGAAGGCTTTGAAGAGAGACATCAACATGCTTGGCTGCGTGGCGGATGCCGAGTGTGGGATTCCGACCAGATGCTCTTGTGCGTGGACAATCATCAACGAGGTGGCTCGGAACCTGAAGTATCAAACCGATTTTGATACTTTACCGGGGAGAAAATACTTCACTTGCAAAAATTATGAGGTAATTTATAGAAAACGCCCAGATTTTTTATTGATACTTTCGAATTTTGATACATTTCCGTTTTACGTCTAGAATGATGGCTTCCATTTCCGTGAACCATGGGTCTTCGGAGTCCAGGAAGAGGTTGAAATGTTAAGGAATCGCGTGGATGCGATGGCTGCAGAGCTTGCTGAACTGAAGTATAATCTAACCCGTCAGAATCCCACCACTCCATGAGATGCGTCCGGTCCTTGACATTAGTCTACTATCTGTTGTTGTTGTTTGCTTGACATTATGTTCCGTTGTTGTTGTTTGCTTGAGATTATGTTCTTATGTTGTCGTTGTTTGCTTGAGATTCTGATTTACCAAAACTCTTCGGATTTACTTAAGTTTCTCTATCCTCCCTCTTTCACAATATACGAAATATCATAAATTCACGAAGTTACACTAAGTTGAAAGTGAAACTTACTAAAATTTCCCTATTTTCCCTCTTTCACGATCTACTGAATATCATAAATTCACGAAGTTACACTAAGTTGAAAGTGAAACTTACTAAAGTTTCCCTATTCTCCCTCTTTCACGATCTACGAAATATCATAAATTCACGAAGTTACACTAAGTTGAAAGTGAAACTTACTAAAGTTTCCCTATTCTCCATCTTTCACGATCTATGAAATATCATAAATTCACGAAGTTACACTAAGTTGAAAGTGAAACTTACTAAAGTTTTCCTATTATCTCTCTTTCACGATCTACGAAACATCATAAACACGAAGTTACACTAAGTTGAAAGTGAAACTTACTAAAGTTTCCCTATTCTCCCTCTTTCACGATCTACAAAATATCATAAATTCACGAAGTTACACTAAGTTGAAAGTGAAACTTACTAAAGTTTCCCAATATATAACATAAGTTTTAAATACCAGTCTTCAACATCAAACAAGAAAGTCATGGGAATTTAAAGTCATACAAACCGAAAAGAGTTCATCCACATTAAAACAACCACATACTGGGAATTCACTCTGTCTTCTTACCTACTTTTTTTGTCTTCGGCTTCTTCTTAGCCGGTGCCTTCTTCTTACCTGCTGCTTTCTTCTTAGCTGCTGCCTCCTTCTCAGCTGCTGCCTCCTTCTCAGCCTCTGTCTCCTTTTCAGCTGCTGCCTTCTTTTTCTTTGCACCTCTGGTCCTCTTCTCTGATGTCTTCTCCTCTGCTGCCATGCTTCTTAGCTGAATGGGACTCCTCACAGTATCACCAAGCTTTAACTTAACCTTTTTCACATGAACTGTTTTTTTGCCATCATCTTTTCTCGACCTCTTTTTTTTCGTGTTTACAGACTCTAAATTTTTTTCGACCTCCGCAGCATGTGCATACATCTCCGTATCATCATCATCCATGTCAACATCACCATATTCCTTCTGTACATCCTTTGAAATATCGAGAATGGCATCTTCAACATTATTGTCCTCTTCCTCCGGCTCGTTATTGTCACCACCATCCTCTTCCTCCGGCTCGTTATTGTCACCACAATCCTCTTCCTCCGGCTCGTTATTGTCACTATCATCACCATCTTCTTCTTCCGACTTGTTATTGTCACTACCATCACCATCATCTTGGACCGCCGGATTGTCACTTCCGGGGACACTCAACTTAAGACTTTTCACATCCTCTTCTAGCAGATCTAGCTGCGTAGACAATAAAGTGACTTTTTCCTTCACTCCATTCATAGCATCTCGAACTGCATCTCCGACTACATTCATAAGCCGACCTTCCATCGCTTTTAAAGCCTCAGCTCCAGAAGTAGATGCAGTAACCTCCACCGAATCAGCATTAGCCTGACCAGATTGTGCATTATTCGATGGTCCTTCGATAGGATTGGTGGGACCTTCAATCTGACCCGTGCGAGACTCAAAATCCATGCGGAACTGTTCTTCAAAGAAAACTTGTTTCTTCCCTTTCCGTATTATCTTCGTCCAACCATTAACTGCTGCATCATCGGCGTCATCGGCCCAACAACTCTCCTTGTCCATTCCTATGGTTTCTAGAAGTTCCTCCTCAGCTGCTGTTGCTACCAAGATACTCTCAATATCCTGTGGTAAAAACACAAAAAGACTAATTACCTTAGTTTCACCAAGTTTTCATAAGTCTCACAAGTCTCTTCTCCTCAATTCGACTACACATAAAACATCAATTACCTTTGTATTATTACCAAGTTTATCGTTCACAGCTTTCAGACTGAATTCCTTGGTTCCACTTTTCCGTTTGTACTGCATCTTGCACATCTGCGGGCAACCACTGTTTGCACCATTCACATCTTCTTGGAAATGGTTCCTCAAGCTTGGAATTGCCTCAAAGGCCAACAACTACCAACACACAACAAAAAGACATTAACATAAATTAAACAACTATGTCGAAGAGAGCTTGAGAATACCTACTGAGGGATATGAAAGCTTGTAAAAACCCAACTCGTCGGCGTAAGCCCGTCGCATTTCTCCAAAAAGGTAGAGACATCCTTCAAGTTATGTGCGAATGCATACCGCCCCCAAGGGAACGTTACACACGCATCTAGGTCATCCACAACACTCCGGAAGAAACTGTCCACTGGTGATGCTCTCCACCACTCTTTCGGCCTCCGACAAGGATGCTGGCTAAGAAGAACAGAACGACCATCTTCTTACGATCCTCAAATGGCTTTGATTTCATTGCCAACATATGCTTCTCCAAGTCAGCGTGTGTTACACTTTTCCCTCCAAAATACTTGTTCATGAATGTTGTACCACCCAACCTCTCATGGTTGGGGGGATACTCATGGCAGTATAGTCCAGAAATGAGTCCTAATTCTCTAAGAGAATATCGGATTGGGACGCCATTAACGACAAACCATAACTCATGCTTCTTCGCAACACAAGCTGATCGCAAAACGAGAACCCACATTCCCATCCACTTCTGCTTTCGGTTTTTAATATGGAAAAAATGTTGGAATTGTGGGTGCTCTATGAACCATTCCACCTCCTTCGCTTTCAGGATCGTTTGAATAGTTTTTATCGCCGTGTCAATGTAACATTTTCCTGAAAGCTTTAAAGACTTTTGATATTGGTTTGAAGGAAAGTGTAGTTTCTTCGGTAGCATGCCCCCTTCTTCGTTATCTACAACCTGCACTCAAGTGAGAACCAGATCACATACGACATCTTACAACCATCAACATATAGTTTCACAAACTTCGACTTAGTTCAGCAATCACTAACTCTAAATTCCACTTAGTTTTCCACACTTATCTAATCTTTCAAATCATCTATGTAAAAGTTTTCAATTTCAATACTTACCGAATCTGCATGCGACTCAGTTTCATGTTGTCGTCCAAATTGAATTATCGCCCTTTCATCAGCTTCTTCGTCGTTTCTTCGGGGCTCTATTTCCTCTCCGGGTTCCTTCTCTTTTTCTCCTTCGTCTCCGACTTCTTTCTCTTTTTATCCTTCGTCTCCGGCTTCCTTCTCTTTTTTTCTTTCGTCTCCGACTTCCTTCTCTTTTTCTCTTTCGTTTACTTCTTTTGATTCCCCCCCTTCATTTTTCTTACTTGATTCTTCCTCTTCCCCTTTTCCATTTGTATTGTCTTCGCTTTCATTTGCATCTCTGGGACTTTGGTCGGTTCCTAGGCCGACAGGTTTCTCGATAGTCCTTGGGTTTGCTCCATTTCCCGACAATGAAACCAGTGCCATTTCATCTCCTACTACACTACTCGAGCCGTCTTTTTTTGCCTACGCAACGTCTCGATTCATCATGATTTGGGTTTTTGATTGTCGATTGAGGATTCGAATTGAGTAGGATTTTCAGAGAACTCGAAATTAAATTCTACTTAGTGAGAGACGGTGAACTTTATGTCTTTTCAATCAACCAATATGGGGAGAGAGTGGAAACGTATTCGGGAATTCAATTTCTGGAAGTGGATATCTGATTTGTTTGGGTTGGTTATGGGCCCGGATTTGGATAGTCCTAAGTAGAGTTGTAATTATGGAAGTTTTTCTTGATTTCGTTATCTTTTTATAATTTTTCGTGTAAAAATAAAGATAAATGGATTTCTAAATTCGAACAGTTTCGAACAGGAATATCTCAGCTTTTTTTTCCGGGCAGGAGTACCTGAGCGTTTGATTTCCTAAAAGTAGATTGCCAAATGAAAAAAAATAAATTCATATACCGAAATCTCTTCGCATTGAATCCACATGGAGAGAGAAACATTGTAACACTTGCGAATTACTGAATCAATAAGCTGAAGCACTACAACTTTAATCCCATACACAGATCGATTTACAGCATATACTGATTTTTCAGGGGGAGATATTCTCCGGGAAGGTCGATTCTACAGCAAAATTCTGCCACAAGACACTGCGACTTCTCAGCGAATCTTCAAAGCAACGGATGCCATATCGCTGGAAGGAACATGGAGACCGAGTTCTTGATAACATACAGATTGATGGAGATGAACACTGTTTCAAAATGATTCCGAGTGGTCTTCAATCTGAACCTGGAGTTATGGTGTCTGAAGAACTAAGTTTAGTTCTTGAGCCTTTCTAGCTATGAGACCTCCTCTTCTGTATTTATAAGAGAAAACAAGAGGGAACAAAGTTACACAACCGAATCAAACACCAACCATTAGATACTCTCCATCGTCAAGAGCTAGACATGGCTGATTCAGAACTAGGTTTTAATGTTTATTTTACCTGGTGAGTAGTGGAAGGATCTTTTGAACCTTCTGCAATTCCGCAGAACAACTTTGGCAGATCTGTAGTCTGCATTTTCTCAAATTTTTCAATAACTTTCCGATAAAGTGAATAAGTGTGAGAGAAGGTTTGGCACTAAAATAAACGAGCGGAAAATTACCTTTCTTCAGCATGAAGATCAACACCAACACTTCGTCTAGCTGAAACATTTGACTGTACAACTGTACCGAACACTGCTACTAGCTTCAAGAGCATTTCCAAGGAGACACTTACAGGCCTATACAAAAATGAAATTCATGAGAAGACATTATTGCTTTCATCTCTTAAATTAATAAGATAATACACCTTTCTGTCCGGCTCCCCAATAAGCCTGTGAGGACAGGTGCTAATTGCGAAAACAGATCCAGTGTAAGAATCTCTGGTTTGTCTGTTAGAATACTGATCACATCTGCTTGAACCTGTTCCAGTTTAAGCGAGTCAGTATTTTCTAGACATTTAAGCATTTAAAGTATAGGCGAAAGTAATCTACTGGGATACATACCGAGTGATCTGACAGCTTTTTCAAGGCAAGGATTGCGCCTTTAATATCGCTACGCTCCCAAAAATGTCTTACAATCTGCAAGTTTGTGATATATCAAACAACCGCTTAACCCACGCTAACAAAATAGACTTGAGAAAAATCAAACATAGCAGAGTAAGAATTTACCTGTAATTTTGTCAATCTTGATTGAAGAGTGTTTAAGACCTCATTATGAGTTTGCATTAATGTCTCACTGATGTCATCTTGATTCTCCCTCTCAGATACCTGAGGCTCTTCCTTCTGCACCAAGCCAAACAAATCAATTACTTGTTATGTTCACAGATCTCTTTCAACATTGTCATCTTTGCAAATTCAATATTTCTTGTATCGCATCGGAGACTACAATATTCAATTACAGAGAAAGATACATTTCAACGATAGAAAAGACAAAGCTTACCTGAGTCGAGATATCATAATCTGGTTGAATTTGTGCTACATATGCCTCATCCAGTGTCATATCAGCCACTTGATCAATTACTGAAGGTGTTGCCAGCGTTTGAGTTGGGCTAAATCGATGCCTGGATCTTATATGTGATGCATCAGATGTCACATTATTCGCTTGATTGATTTTAGAAGGAATTACACGAACGGGAGAGTTCCTAGCTGACCGTGTTAATGGAACGGGAGGCTCATAAGATGGAGTATCATCTGCCTGATTGAGTTTCAAAGGTATTACACGGGCTGGTGAAGTCCTAGTTGATCGTGTTGATTGTACAGGACGCTCATCATGCGTGTTAGTTGTTTGATTGAGCATCACAGGCCTTACACGCGTTGAAGAACTCCTCAGTGGTCTTCTTGGTATTACATGAGGTTCATCAGGTTTCATGTTAGTTGACCGACTCCGATTGAGTATCAGAGGCGTAGCTGGGGCTGGAGAAGACCTAGCTTGTGGTGTTGATGTTACAGGAGACTCATCAGATGTCAAATAAGCAGCCGAACTCCTGACAGGCCGTGTTGATGTTACAGGAGGATCATCAGATTTCATTTTTGCTGCCTGATTGAGTATCAGAGGCGTGGCTGGGGCTGGAGAAGACCTAGCTTGTGGTGTTGATGTTACAGGAGACTCATCAGATGTCAAATTAGCAGCCGAACTCCTGACAGGCCGTGTTGATGTTACAGGAGACTCATCAGATTTCATTTTTGCTGTCTGATTGGGTACCACAGGTATAACCGGGGGTGGAGAAGACCTAGCTTGTGGTGTTGATATTACAGGAGACTCATCAGATGTCAAATTAGCAGCCGAAGTCCTATCAGGTCGTGTTAATGCTACAGAAGGCGCATTAGTTGCCATGTTGGAGTCCCGACCAAGAACCACAGGCATTACTCTGGTTGGAATACTCCTAGGTCGTCGTGTTGATACCACAGGAGCTTCAACTGTGGTCAAGTTAGTTGCCGCATCAAGTTTAACTGGCATAACCTGGGTAGGCATTGTGCTAACTGCTGGTATGGATGCTGATTTGGCCTCTTCCTCCACAGCATTAGTGCTCTGAACTGTTGCTGCACTGGCTGCTTTATCTTCTTCAGGAGTAATTGTTTCTCTTCTCTCAAATCTCTCCACCAATGACCGTGTCCTCCCGGAAACAACTTTTACTGCAAACGTAGCAGTTCTTATAAATCAATAACCAGATGACTTATATTCTACTATAGAAAAAACGAAGACAGAAAACTTTGAATGGCTAACCTCCTCTAACAACCTTCACAGAGTCTGATTCTTTTCTACCTCCAGTGGATTCGACGCCTGCACAGAAAAATATTGATATCAATCACTTGCAAACAGATTGTAGCCTCAAACCAAGTAACCTGGCCCAGCCAACAAAGAAAACTGTGAAGCAATTCAGTAGTAAAAGTAGCTAAAACTGAGACTTATCAACCTATAAGCTAATGCTATTATTTCTCTTCTGCCTTATTCATCTTTTTCCAAGATTACGCTTCTTAATAACTTTAAACCCAAAAGTAGCTTTTTTTATATTGATTTCCATCTGTCTTGTATGCTGTTTTTCTTATCTAGTAACTCACTCGTATTAAACAGATTGCAAATACAAGTGGAATAACATATCAAAGTTGCACAAATGTTAGTTTGACCCCACAAGTGGAAATGCCCACTAATTAATCAGATCTGATTTAGAATATGTGATTAAGTACTTACTTTTCTGTTCATCATCAGCTTTCTCTGGTGTTAAAACTCGTTCTGGCTTGCTTAAAATGATCGCATCATTGGCATCCTCTTCAGTCGGGTTACACCCTCTGTCATCCGCAAGCTCTTTTGGCAAGTCTACGTCTCTCGATTTCTCTAAACCACTTTGGTGACTGTCTAAATTTTCAGAATCAACAGACACCGCGGATCTTGTCTCGTAGTACTTAGTATTTGGTGATCTCTGCACGCGAGGCGGTTTCAGCAGCATAGCTGAGACAAAATTGAAAGGGGTTCCAATAAGATAGGATTATACTATCTGAAAGCTCAAATCTAGTGAAACTGAAATGTGCACTGGGAGAACTTACATTTCGCTTCATCAGTTGGTGATTCCGGAAGTAAAGCTTTTTCAAACTTGCTGGTTATACTCTTGATGATGGAATCATTGACATCAATTGGTTTTCTATCACTCTCTTCTGAATTAAGCACAGTCTTAGTATCCAGCCTATTCTCACCATCGGATCCGCTTTGTTTCGGAGTACTAGATTGAACAGCCACTGACTGCTTTGTTGGCGTTTTTCTTACATGAGCTGGTCTCAGTAGCATGCCTGGCTTCGTTTTTGAGAAAGTGATAGATTCCTTTCCTGAATCAGAAGAGTCTTTCCCAATATCACTATGCGCAATGAAAGACTTATCCCCTGCTTGTCCAGTAGATGTTGCATTGACTTTAGAAGTACTTAGTGATCCTGGCTTATCTGCAACCGTTGAATTTCCACCTGTGGCTTCGAAAAAAGAGAGAATATTAGACCAAATTTAATTTTAAGCATACCGAAGTGAGAGACGTACATAATTACGCTGATGCAGCACACAAGCTGACACTAAAGACTGAAAATCACAATAGCTATGGCTAATGAATAAACACATATGCGGGAAAATATATGACTAGCTTTCTATCACTATTCACTAGAACAGGCCAAATGGAGTTAACATTCACCCACAGTCGATGTATATGTTTTTGATCTCTTTTGATTCATAATCTGGAGATGTGCTGCGCCTGGGACCACTCTTTACTCTCTCGGAAGACTGATCGTTCAGAATGCCGAGTACTTTCTCCACGCATTCTTTTTTATCCACAGATCCAATGCCATAAGGTTCAATTTGCTGCTTACAATTAAGGACAAAAGGAAGAATAGCATGAGGCTTTGAAACTTTATTCATCAACTCCACATAACTTTCGAAAGGAATAGAGAATCACAATAGCTGACGTACTGATATATCAGAGACCCAAATCCCTACGGAGTTTTGGTAGTATGAACAACCCATGAGCTTCTCTTCGCTGATGCATAAGTCACCTAGCGTTGACCATCCCATATCAACACTATCATGACATACAACTGGCTCCCATGAATAAACCTGAATTTATGAACATCATCTATCAGTGTAACAACTCTTTAGATCCCTGAATATGGCAGAGCTCATAAAAGGACAAATAAAAACCTTTAAGCCCTCATCCAAACCACAAAAAAGGGTTCGCCCATCCGGATGAAATTTGATTGAACGAACTCCAGTTTCCTGTGAAACAAAAATAAAGTACAGCATGCAAAGAAAAAAAAAATCGTTAGTGAGAAAATCCAAGACAGAAAAACTTTAGTGGCAGACTGGCAGTAATACTCTAATAACAGGTTAGTTACCTCTGGTCGCGTAGATCCAATCAATTCAAACGTTTCCAAATCCCAGAACTTTACGGTCCTGTCAGCAGAACCTGAAAAATGAATAGGGAATGTATGAAATCACAAGACCTCATATATAAAACTTGTGAGCAGAGAATGATTGATAGTTAAACAACCAACCGAAAGCTGCCACCAAATTACCACTAAAATGCCTAAAACTAAAACTAACCAGTAGCTATGAGGAACTCAAGTGGGTGGAAGTCTAGCGAACGGATAGATCCTTCATGGAACTTAAAATCATGTATAAGCTTTCCAGCAGTCAAATCCCATACCTATAGGATAGACGATCAATAGTATATTGTTAATGTTAAGAGAACACATGTATGAGCATAAGATCAACAATGTAGTTTCTTACCTTAACAGCATTGTCAAGTCCTCCTGTCACAACCCAACGACCATCGGGACTAAATTTGATGGTGTTGATGTCACGAGTATGCCCCTTGTAGGTCTGTATGCACCCCTTCTTCCTGATGTCCCAAATCTTTAGATTCGTATCATTTGATCCAGATGCCAGAAATTCACCAAAGGGATGAAACTCAACAGAAGAACAACTCGATCTATGTCCAGTAAAAGCTCGAACCACTACACTTCAAGAGCAAGTGTCAAAAAAATGGTAGGCCTAAAAGGATAGATATGCTCAAAAGAAAATAACCAAAATCCACATCTACAATAACTCAACCAGAATATTGCATGTGCCCATTCAACTGAACTAGCTCTAGGCATATAAGGAGCAACAAAATCTTGTAAAGAGTAGAAAAAGAATCAACTAACTCTTTGCTTCTTCGAGATCCCACAGCTTGATCAGACCCGTAGAAGCTCCACCAAGCACCAGAACTTCAGCCGAGTCAAAAGCTACTGAATCCACTGCACTAGTATGTCCACATAAACTCTGCAAACAAGAACATAGCAATCATTCTTCTTGAAAATCATTTTAACTAAAAAAAATATTGAAAAAAAAAGTGAAAAGGATACCATTAAAGAAGTAGGCTTGCCGATGGCCCAAAGGTTGACCTTGTAATCATCACCGCCAGTAATAAGAAGGCGTGATGTCTTCTTTCCGATACTCAGGCAATTTACATTTGCAGAATGTGCCAAAAACTCCTCTAAGTCGCCCCCAATTATCAAAGTCAAGTTTTAAACAAAGTCTTACACAAGAACATATCAAGAAAAGGAACAGCCTTTCGAAGCACAACACATTTAATACACTCTCTTCTCTACAATTATGCTTTCTAGATTTGGTTAAGCAGCAGACAATTAATTATTGAAATGCTAATTTGAAAACTGATGCTCATCAATAGCATTTTCTTAACTAACACAAACTAAAGTTTCTTCTTGGGAGTTTATAGATTTAAAAAAAAAAAAAAACTAACAATTAACTGATATCTTCAGATAAAGATAAAAATTAATTAAACTTAAAAAAAAAATCGCCAGAACAGAAGAAAAGGATACGCAGCTTATATCCACGCTTGGCCATTGTCTACTCGATTTCCAGCAATCTGAATCCGTAGCTTCCGTAATCGATCGGAAGGAAAACGGTGAATCGGAGCTTCCAGAATCCGAATTGTCACTACACGACAGAGAAGGGGGGATTCAAAGGGATGTAATAAACACGTAGAAGAAGAGGTTGCTTCCCGTTGCGATTTAAAAATCCAAAACGAATCAGATTCGTGGAGAAAGGAAACGGAGACAATCAGATTCAAACAGTGACTCGGAGAAGAAGGAAAATGGTAAAGCGAAAGAAGAGGTTTTCTCTCTTTTTTCTCAGAATTTCACATTTTTATTTTTTTATGATTATTTATTTATCGGTCGGTCGGTCAATTTAATTTTTTAAAAAATATTTTAAGCATTTTTCTTGGACAAAGTGGAACTGTAGTTTCTTCGTCGCTCGTTTTTCTGACGGAAAAATCCTTTTGTCCGGGCATGCAAATGAATGAAGTTACGGGAACACCCTTGCTTTCAACTGACTTTACCGGTTACAGTTACAGAGTTTTTTCCTCATAATTAGACCTTTGTTGTCAATACTGTTTATTGGGTTGGTGAGGAAACACGTCATCATCTTCTCTTGGGTTTGTTTGTTTCCTACAGCCACTGTGTCAACCTTTTAAACAAATAAGTTTAACCACGAAACAATAGAACGCCACTAAAATAATTAAAATCATATCTTTTAGTATTTTTGTTTTTTTTTCCTAATTTAATTTAAAACTAACCATAATCTAATCCAAACAAAAAAATAATAACACCATCAATTGCCTGAAATCCTGTGATTTTCAAAAAAAATTACATCATGTAATTTAGTGAAGTTTACTAGAATGACACAAATTTAATTGTGTTATTGTTAGAATAACTCATATTTTTTAATTATTAGAATATTTTTCAGATCAAAATTACACTTCCCTATATTTAGCAAATATATATATATATTGGTCGCAGAACTCTAACCCCCTGTATATGTGGGATTCCACTATTTTTCAGGGCCTCAGTTCTGGTATTGTGCTACTTGTTAAGGACGAGCTCTTTTCGGACATTGCTCACCAGATCCAGCTCGACAAATCCATGTTACATTGGTCCTCTCTGGGATTTCGAGAAGCCTCGATGTACTACTCTTCCACTCTGTCTTGCTGAAAGACCCATCTATTCCGAAGGTCCCATCTCACCGTGCTCTAAAGCACACTGTCTTAAGGTACTGATTTTATTAGAAGTTCACTACAAGAAAACATATTTTTTACGAGGGGGGTATTCGTTGTAAATTCGTCGTAATAGGGGCTTTACGACGAATTAACATCGATACGCGTTTCGTTGTTAAACGCTCGTCGTAACAGAGGTTTCGTCGTAAAGTCTTAGTTATGTTTACGAGGAAGTTATTTCCTCGTAAAGCGGAAGGAACCATTTCGTCGTAATGTCCTCGTATACAGCGATGTAAATACGACGTAACATTTCGTTGTAAAAGACACGTAAGGTTTCGTCGTAAAGTCGATGTAAACTTTACAAGGACTTTACAACGGTTCCATGTAAATTCCACGTAAACGTTACGAGGACTAAACATGGAAATTTACAACGAATTTACATCTTCATATTTAAATATTAATTAATTATAATAATTATATAAATTTTATAAAAAATAATTTTAAAATTTAAAATATTTGAAAAAAATTAAATATGAAACCAAATATTTTTTAAAAAAAAACTATAAATTCATTAATTAAATAGAATTTAATTTTTTTATACAAAACAAAAGAAATTAAAAAAAAAGGAAACTAATTAAGGCCAACATCATCGTCATCGAAGTAGTTGGCTGAGGGGTTTGGGTCTGTAGATGTTCCTGCTTCGGGATCCGGCTGGCTCATCCCGAGAGCTGCTCGTGACGCCGCCAAAGCTGTCTGCAAAGTTGGATTTCCCACCGTCATCACATCCAGCAAACTCTAGAGAGAGTCCAAACGCTGTTGCTGGGAATCCATACGAGCATGCATCCGCTCGTTGTCCTGGTCCCGTCTCGAATAGTATGACGAAGTCGCCCTTGCAACTTCGTTAACAGAACCTATTCTGATCGTCCTTCCATTCTTTCTAGGAGCCACCTATATGTATATATATAAAAACCTATTTAGAAATAATAAAAAAAAAGAAAAAAAAATAAAAATTATTAAATTTTACCTCCTCGAATATCCGGTCGACCTCTTCAGTTGACAACTTGACGGGTAATTCATCTGCAGACTGTTGCGTAAGTTGCATCTCTCGCTCTTCTACCCGAGACGCCACAGCGTTGAAGAGTTTCTCTGATGCAGGATCAACAAAAACTCCATATGGTGAGGCGTGAGTCATCTTGAATAAGTCCGAGAGATGGCAAAACTCTCGTCTTCTCCAACTAATAAACAAAAATAAAAAATAAATTAAATATAATTAATAAATACAAGTTTATAATAATGAAAATTATAAATTTAAATAAAACTTACAGCTTCGAGACGAATTCTGACATGGGATTTTTGGCCGGTTCTATGAACCATGGAGAAATGGCCATCTTTACTGCTCGTTCTTCGGGAAGCGAAGCAGGAGTTGGCTTTGCGGATGGAGTTGGGTTCGTTCCAATAGGCGATGAGGCCATTCCATGCTTCCTTTGTGACCCCGCTCGACTTCCCCTCATAGCCGTAAATCTCCCACTTGTCCTTCCAATCGGAGACGGTGTTGCAAAGACGAGTTTTCGCCTTTGCAATAAATTTGCTCTTCACCCTCTCGGTGATTCCTATGGACCAGTTCCACCTTTGCTGAAAAAACAAACAATTTAAAAGATTAGAAAAAATAATAATTATTTAATTAACAATATAAATATTAATAATATGTAAATATTAAATTACCGCAAAATATTTAAACCACGTCGTCTAGACGTGATCGGGAGTAGACGTCCCGTTGGGATAAGGGCCGTCATAATATCCTTTCATCGTCTCTGAAACGCTCCGGCTAACTTTGTTGTTAGTCTCAAACCTGCAAATATAACAAATTTGTTAAAAAAAATGATCAAAGATTTTAAATTTAAAATTAATAATTTTATGTACTTACCAATAAGTACCCGGGGGTCTATCGGGGTCAAGAACGTGTAAACCCTCTCGTCCGGGCTGGGCAAGCAAATTCTCGACGGTGTATCTTGCGAATGGTGCATGAGCTGGCACCCGCAAATTGGAATGAACTGCAGCCGGTGGGGCATGCTGATCCGGGGGACAGGTGGAGCTGGTGGGGGAGGCATCTGAGCTGGATGAGGAGGAGGGGTCGAAGAAACTCTCCGAGATGTGTGAGACTCCGGAAATGTCCCGGAAGAAGACGATGGACCGCTAGAGGAAGATCCATCGCCAAATAAATCCGCATATGTAGGTGCATGAGCTGCTTGTCTCGGTCTAGGAGTCATCTAGAAAATTAAAAAAAATATATATATATATCCAAAACGAAATGTTTAAAATAATTTTATAAACTAATCATCTAAACTAATTCCGTTAACTAATCATCTAAATTAATTCCCTAAATTAATCACCTAAACTAATCACCTAAACTATAAAAAAAAAGATAGAGAGAGAAAGTTACCTTAGAGGGAGAGAGGAGTTAGGGAGGAAGATACGAGCAATGCTCATCTGAAAGACTTCTCCCATATATATAAAAACGGTTTCCTCGTAACCGCGTCGTAATGTTACGACGAAGTTATCAGGCCCGTGTTTTATTTTACGACGAAGTTATCAGTCCCGTGTTTTATTTTACGACGAAGTTACCAAGCCTGTGTTTTAGTTTACGATGAAGTTACCAGACCCGTGTTTTTTTCATTTACGACGAAGTTACCAGGCCTGTGTTTTTTTATTTACGACGAAGTTACTATGAATTAGTATTTTATTTTACGACGAAGTAACATGGAAATAGTATTTTATGTTACGACGAAGTTACCAGGCCCGTGTTAATTTACAACGAATTTACGAGGAAAGTATGTAACCCCGAAAATCAAATCCCTAAACCCCAAAGTTATCATCTTTACCATTATCACTCATTCATATGTTCATCCTCTTTATCCAACTAAAACCCTTAACTTCAACAAAATAATTTTTTTTACCTTAACAAATAGATATTTTTTACCTTAAGAAATATATATTATACATTAAGGATCTCACTTAAGCAATAAAAAACAACATTGGGTACAATATTTTGGAAAGATAAAAACAACATTTGTTACATATATTACATCATTCTGAATCCTTTGAGTTCTCATCAAAATCATAACAGTCATCGTCGTCACTACAATTGAACTCGTCTTCACGTGCTTCATCTGTCGCATCTTCGGAAAGATCTTCATATTGATGGTTATTTGGGTCGATCAGAAGAATTTCATCAAGTTGTTGGTCAGGAACCTCAACTTCATTAATAGCATCTTCTTCTTGCAATGGTGGTTCTTCTCCAGCAACAATTCATCCACGAGGTGTAATTTTGATAGTAGCCAACCAATTAATCTCAGAACTTCGAAGGCGAGGGTATGGAAGAAAGCTAACTTGTTCAGCCTGGGAAGCTAGGATGAAAGGCTCGAATTTATTGTATCTTCTCCCAGAGTTGACATCCACAACACCAAATTTGTTAAATCGAACACCTCAATTCTCAACGGGATCGAACCATTCACATTTGAAGAGGACACATTTTAGCTTCAATAACCCTGGAAATTCCACTTCAATAATCTCCTGCAAGATCCCGTAAAAGTATGTTTAGCCTTTCACACATATTCCATAGTTACTTGTTGCCCGATGTCTTCTATACTCATATGTGTGAAAGGTAAAACCTCGTGTGAAGTACATATGTGATGTGGTGACCTTTGCTACTGGACCTTGGACCAATTCGTGAAACCATACAGGGTAATATGGATCATCATACTCAATCTACAAAATACATCACCGTTAGAATAGTACCAAATATTGCTTCATTTTAATCAAATATAATACCTGTGATTTTAACCACTTGACAAAGTGCTTTTCTGTTCTTCCTTCCACTTCAGTTGCAGATAATCCCGGTATTGCTTCTTCAACTTGAGATACAAACATGCTGCAAACTAAACAAATATATCATATCATATAATTAACAACAATAAAATTAATTAACATAGACAAAAAATTTCCCTTTCAAATGAAGACGTCATTGCAGTGCGCAGTTGAGCGTAATATATGTGTGGGCACTATGCTTATCCTCTTCACTAGACCACCAGACTTCTTTCAGCTTACCACCAAATCGTCCAATTTGACAGAAAATGTCAGGAACACCGTCTACGGCATATGACGAAGGTACTCCACCATCATCATATCTTCTATGAACTCTTTTTCTTGCATGGACGGTTGGAGCAAAGTAGTAAAACGTGAAGTTAGAAGTTTCTGCTGTCAAACTCCCAGCAATGATCGAACCTTCCACCTTTGCTAGATTTTTGGCTTTTCCCTTCAAATGTTTCATGTACCTCTCATATGGATACATCCATCCGTTGTGAACAGGTACACGAAGTAATGCTTCGTACGGGAGATGAACAACTAGATGTTGCATTACATCAAAAAAAATGATGGAGAAAATATCTTCTCCAGGTTGCACAATATGATGGGAATGTTCTCCTGAAGTTGTTCGATGACTTCTTCCTTGAACGTACGTGTGCTAAGATCTCTGAAGAATGCTCCAATAGATGTATGTTGCAAATATTACACAATTAATGACATTTTATAAACATATGTAATATATTATAAATTAATATTTACCTGCAAGTGCTTCATGTATATTTGTTGGAAGGAGCTCAGCAAAATCGAATGGAAGTAGTCGTTGCATAAACACATGACAATCATGACTCTTCATTCCGGAAACTTTTGACCACGTTTAACACATCTTGACAGATTTGAAACATAACCACCAGGGAACTTAACTTCTGATGAGACTCAATCAAACAAAGTTGTTTTCGCTGCTGATGACAACTGGAATATGGGAACAGGAACGCTGCCATTGCTCTTGATATGTAACTCACTTCTCCAGCAGATAGAAGGTAAGTCCATCCTTGACTTTTTTTATCTTTTGTCTTTCCTGGGACGTTCAATATTGTATTCATGATGTTGTCAAAAAAGTTCTTCTCTATGTGCATTACATCTAAGTTGTGGCGTAAAAGAAGATCTTTCTAGTAAGGCAGATCCCAAAATGTACTCTTCTTATGCCAATTGTGAGAGACCCCATACCCATCAGGCATATTTCCCTGAACATGTCATTTTCCTCCACACGGCACAATTTTCTGAGCTCCATGATAATCAATTTCTTCTAGGATCTGTTGCCCGGTGAGATATGGAGGAAGACTATCTCTGACAACTTTTTTGTATCTAAACAATGTTTTATTTCTTCCGTACGGATGGGAGATGAGAAGAAATCGACGATGACAATCAAACCATCAACTCTTTCTACCATTCTTCAGTTGAAAAACATCTGTCGATCCACGTCAAATTGGACAAGATAATCTTCCATGAGTTGTCCATCCAGACAACATCCCATAAGCAGGAAAGTCACTAATCGTCCACAGTAGAACTGCTCGCATTGTAAAATTGTTTTTCATGGAACAATCATACATTCTCACCCCTTCTGACCACAACTCTTGTAACTCTTGTCTCAATGGTTGGAGAAAAACATCAAACGACCGCTTTGGATGCTTCGGTCCAGGAATTAATATTGTTAAGAATAGAAATTCTTCTTCCATACACATGTCTGGCGGCAAGTTATACGGCGTAAGAATGACTGGCCACAAAGAATATTGCCTCCCAGACATTCCGAATGGACTAAATCCACCAGTGCTTAACCCAAGATTGACATTCTGAATATTGTTAGCGAAATCTGGGTATACCTTGTTGAAATGTTTCCACGCTCTTGCATCTGATGGATGAGCGATCTCGCCTTCCTTCTGGACATGTTCAGCATGCCACCTCATCGATGCAGCAGTTCTCTCAGATTGATATAATATTTTTAACCTGTCTTTAATTGGTAGGTACCACATCCTTTGGTACGGTATCCTATTCCTTCCACGTCCTTGCGGTTTGAATCGCGGTTTCTTGCAGAATCGACACTCTTCCAGGTTCTCATCATCATTCCAGTAGATCATGCAGTTGTCGATGCAAACATCTATCATCTCCGAAGGCAATCCCAGACTATAAACCAATTTCTAAATCTCATAATAAGATTCAGCCGACAAATTGTCTTCTGGCAAGTAGTCTTTCAACAACTCCGCCCAAGCATCAATGCAATTCTCAGATAGATTATGATCCGTTTTAATATTCATCATTGGTATTCGTGTTCACGCACACCAATTAACCTAATGTGCACACTAGCACAACCGAATGGTATGTCGATGTAGCACTTTAGGATCGAATTCACAAAGACCACTATTGCACTTTATTTCTATAGGATCAATATTAAGCTAAAACAATATAGGGGTTTTGAAAGTTTTGAGGTAACGTAACAAGCAAGTAAATGATGATTTAAAGTTTCAGATTATTAAAGAGCTAAGCCTAGGGTGAAGGATTGGGTGTCAACCGATCATGAGCCAAACATCTATTCAAGGTTTTATTAAGCGCGGGTCTAGAACTCGGAATACAATACTAGATCAACCCACTGTCGTGGTGTTTCTCCTTTCATCGATCAGTCTCAAAGCCTAAGATATCGCTTGGTCTGAGAGCTGATGATGAACGCTAAGAGTAGATCCGATCAGTTCACAAATTGCCCTAACATCTACTTTCGCTGGTTAGGGGCAAGCTGCCCATTCATGTTCTTTCTAGCAACCTAAGCACTTTTGATGATTAGATTAAACCTAGTTTCAAACAATAAATAGCTAGTTTAATGCAGGCAGTAAGCATGACATGAATGGAGACAATCAAACATTGAACCTTATTTGTGTTTAACTCATTAATCTAAACACCCTAACACCCTAGACTAAGCAAGGCGACTACTCAGCCATGAAGCACGAAAACACAGAGATAAAAGCTGAATAATTCATCACTGCAATAATAAAAGAAATAGAGATAGGGTTCAGGATAATCTTCTCTATGGTGAGAGAGATGAAGCCTTCTCCCTTTACAAAGTAGCACATCCCAAATCCCCAAAAGCTCAAGTCTGGTTTCTGGTGTAAAAACTAGCGTAGAATGTCTAGGAAAAATAGAAAATATGATATATGAAAGCCACAGGCGGCTGGGAGAGAAAATAGAAGTAGTTAGGGCAAATCCCGAAATAAGTGTAGTTTCCTTAAAAATCTCCGCCGCGGAACAACCTCGGGATTGCTCCATATGATTGTTCCGCTTGAGAACAGTCTCGGGACTGTTCTTCTTGAGTGTTCTCCGCAGGATTTCTCCAAAAATACATCTTCTCTTCATGCACCTTCTCTTCACTCTTCTACCAACTCCAGACCTGTAATGACTCGAAAAGGACTAGAAAGACTCGATAAATACTTGAAAACCAATTAGAAAACATATATACAATGATGTATAAAACACCATATATCAATTCCCCCAGACTTAGATCCTTGTTTGTCCTCGAACAAGACCAAGTATCAAGAACAGGAAGAAAGGTTTGAAAGTGTGGGAACTCTTCTATTCTCAGCAACCATACCTTAACCACGAATCTCTGAACCATACAAGCAGTAAGCTAGGACAGAACACGCTTACTGGAACCCCACTGACTGCTGTTCAAAAATCGGCTCTATACTCTACATCTCAAACCTGAAAAAGCAACACTATCGAGACAGAACTCCCTACATTCATTTAAGAGTTGCGTGAGCTTCTCATCACATGCACTATTCAGGGTAGACAGGCTAGGTGTGGAACAGGCTATTTAAGTGTTTCAATGGTGGAGTTTCAAGTGTTTAGGGGTTACCAATTTTTGAGGTGGATGCAGGATATCGCGCAAAACTGCAAGAGAGGACGGATCCATTGATGTCCACAGCCCCCCTACTCGTTTTTGCTCTCCCTGGAACGACTGCTCTGGATCAGTCATCAGACTGCTCTGCTCATCTGTATGTTCCTCAACCCTTCATATTGATATTCACTCTTCTGCTCGACCTTTCCAGTGGCCCATGTTTCCTGAATTCTTCTCCTTCTCCATCACCAAATACTAAATAAAATAAAATATAGATTTTTTTTCTTTTTTTTCATTTTTTTTCTTTTTTTTTTCTTTTTTTTTCTTCTTTTTTTTCTGATACTAGTACATAAATAGATGGTGGGGTGACGAAGAATGAGGTAACATATGATATAAGGATGCCACTGGTGGTTCTGATTCACACCATTCTGGTTCTCCACCCCTGTTCTTGCGCAGATGTTTGCTTAGGGCGTGACTGTTCCCTTAGTCTGCTTGTTCTCTCTGTCTGATTGACACTTGCAGCAGTAACGAGTAAGAGGCTGCGTCGATCCCTTCCTCTCCGGCCTTTTTGCACATATCTGCACATATAGCACTGAAAAACAAATGCATGGAGGTGGAATAAAGGCTAAGGTGCAGGGTGGGAACTAGCTAAAGATGAGCTAGCCACTCAGGAACAACAAAAGATGGATATAAAGGATAAGAAGTCCTGAGTGTATGTCTCGTTTCCCTGATCTAGTGCCCATAACAAGAAGAATTTCAGTCAAGATTAGGTTCAAGTTAGGTGGAGTTAAGTCTACCCAGTGTAACCTGATCGGCTGAGAACTTCTGGAGAATCAAGTGAGATATGTCAGGGTGTTCCAGGTCCACATGTGTGTCTTTCGCCACTGCTAAGATCACTGAATAAGATAACTAAAGCACGAGGTGGTTAGTGATCAACACGGAATAAAGTCCTAATTCCCACAAAGTTTTGACTGACTCGATCTTAAAAACTTACTCAAAATGACTCAAAAGATAAACAAAAGAAAGAAACGAGTTATTAAACGACGAAACCCTCCCCCAGACTTACTTCACAACGTCTCGGTGTGAAAATAAATCAGAGAGAAGGTGAAAACAATAATAAAAACATTTTTTTGTTGAGATACTTACCTGGAACTCGTGCTCCCCCAGACTTGTTCTGTTACCAGATTTTCACCTGGAGCCGCTGCTCTCTCTTCTGGAGAACATATGCTCCATTTCTGGAACAGTCGGGTGGAACAAGCGCCAGAATGATCCGCTACAGTATCTCGGATTTTTCTACTTTTTGACCTGAGACTCAGTAACTAAAACGAAAAATAAGCAAAACAAAAATAAAACCAAGTTATATTTACACATACCAGTGGGTTGCCTCCCACTAAGCGCTTGGTTTAAGTCATTAGTTTGACTTGGTGACAGGGATCAGTCAGGTTGAGCATCCGTGCTTGTTCCAAAACAAGCTCCACAATCAAACATGTTCAGCTTCAAAACTCTGCTCAACAACCCTTTCACAGCAGCTTCTCCTTTCTCCTTCAGCTCATCAGTGAGTATAACTCTGACTTTAGAGAAAGGTTTAGAGGTACCCTTACACTTTACCTCATACTCAATGGATTTCTCATCACACATGTAAGGTATCAAAGTCATTGTAGGATCACCCTTGATCCTTTTCTTCTGGACTTTTTCTTTCACCTTTGCATTCCCACTGAGTTTCTTGGTATCACCGTGAGGATTTCCATGCAGGACTCGTCCAATTTCACTCTCATCACCAAACTCTTTCTTAGAAATATTTTCCAGTAGTTCTCCACTAACCATTGAGATGCTGGAGGCGTGTCGAATTTGTGATCTGGTTAGGACAGCCTTGTAGAAAACCTTCTTGTTGATGTTGGAAAAGAAGACTCTCTTATTAGGCATGTCGACAATTGCTCCCACTGTAGCCATAAATGATCTTCCAAAAATCAAAGGCATCTCATGTTCTTTGCTCATATCAACAATATGAAATTCAGTATGGAGCATACAATCTCCTACTTGGACAGGAAGATTGCGAATGGTGCCATAAGGGACTGCTCTGGAAGAGTTTGCAAAAGCCAGAGTCACCTGAGAAGGCTCAACATCCACAATACCCAGCTTGTCTACAATCGCCTTTGAGACAAGATTCACACATGATCCGGAGTCACAAAGAGCATCCTTAAACTCTACTCCAGCAATGGAACATGGGAAAACAAACTTTCCAGGATCATCAACCTTAGGCAATACCTTCAGTGGTGGTGGAGTTGGATAGGGAACCTTAGGAACATAGACTCGCACTGGTGGAATCTCAGTAGGTTCGTCAGGAGCAATCACCACACAGCTAGCAGGTTGTTCTGTTTTCTTTTCTGCGCCTGAGACAGTTTCAGGGAACAACTGCTCTGTTTCTTTTTCCACATCTTTCTCACACCTATGCTCTGTTGCATTACAGTGCATCACACTCTTTCCACGAAGGATTTCTTGCTGCCTCTTGACAGTTTCAGCGGTTTGAGCAAGCTGACCATCAATCCTCTTTATGTGGCTGCTCACAACATCATATTTTGTACTCAACTCGGTGAACATGCTGTCCATCCTGGTGTTGATGTATGTGGTAACCTGATTCAGTGCCTTGACCTGAAGTTGCTGACTCTGGAGCATCTGCTGCATCATAGAGTTGAGATTTTTCAGCTCATCTGGCGGAACAGTCGTTGGAGCAGTCTGCTGGTTGTGCTGCGACTGTTGCTGGTTGTTCTGCAACTGCTGCTGATTCAAATTCTGATTCTGAGCGACGAACCTGTTCTCTGCCTCGCTGAAGATGAAGGTTTTACCCTGGAAGTTCTGCGGGAAGCCTTGCTGATATCCAGATCCTTGTGCCTGGTTGTTCTGTACATACCCTGTTCCATTGGTGTAACAAACCTCTTGCTGATTTTTCCTCAGTAGATGATCAATCTTAGCTGTCAGCTCATCGATCTTCTGGGTTCCAACACTGTCCATTACCTTGGAGCGATCTCTCTCATTGTTCTCGTCAGCAGAGCTAGCAGCCATGTTCTCAATCAACTCAAACGCTCCAGCAGTGGTCTGAGTCATGAAATCTCCATTGCTCGCAGAGTTCATAGAACTTCGGTATTTCCAGTCTACTCCATCATAGAAAATGCCCAGGAGGTAATCATCATCAAATCCATGGTGAGGGCACTCTCTGCGATAGATATTGAAACGCTCCCATGCGTCACAAAAAGGCTCATCGGAGAGCTGTCTGAATGAGGTGATCTTGTTCCTCAATGCTGCAGTTCTCGCCTTAGTGTAGAAGTGGCTAAGGAACGCTGATCGGACCTGTTCCCATGAAGTGAGAGAATCTGTAGGGAGTGAGTTCAACCACCGTGCAGCTTTTCCATCAAGAGAGAATGGGAATAGCATGCACTTGATGTAGTCTGGTGGAACACCATTCGCGCGAGAAAAGTTGCAGACCCTCTCGAAGCTCTCAATATGTTCCATTGGAATTTCTGCAGAGAGACCAGAGAACACCTTACTCTGCACTAAAGCGATCAAAGCAGGCTTGATCTCGAAATCCTGATTGGTACAGAGTGGAGGAACAATGGCAGAGCACGTAGTAGGAAGGTTACGCGGAAGGTTTCTCTGCCCGATAGGAACAGTCTGCGCCGCCTGTTCCTGCTGCGCGAGAGCAGCCTGTTGAGCAGCTGCTTGCTGAGCTTGGATGGTCTGCTGCATCTGAAGCATCTGCTGTTGCATCAGTGCCATTGCTGCAGTGAGATCATCCTGATGGCCGTGATCACCCATGGTGGTGTTGGTCGGCCTTGGTTGTTGTTGTTCTTTCTTTCTAAACCTTGCGATCTCCTGCAACAAAGAGAAAAGAGCAAGTTAGAGGTCTTAGACTAAATAAATAACCGAAAAATAAAGGTAAAAAAGATGGTCCCCGGCAACGGCGCCAAATTGGTATTCGTGTTCACGCACACCAATTAACCTAATGTGCACACTACCACAATCGAATGGTATGTCGATGTAGCACTTTAGGATCGAATCCACAGAGACCACTATTACACTTTATTTCTATAGGATCAATATTAAGCTAAAACAATATGGGGGTTTTGAAGGTTTTGAGGTAACATAACAAGCAAGTAAAAGATGATTTAAAGTTTCAGATTATTAAAGAGCTAAGCCTAGGGTGAAGGATTGGGTGTCAAACGATCATGAGCCAAACATCTATTCAAGGTTTTATTAAGCGCGGATCTAGAACTCGGAATACAATACTAGATCAACCCACTGTCGTGGTGTTTCTCCTTTCATCGATCAGCCTCAAAGCCTAAGATATCGCTTGGTCTGAGAGCTGATGATGAACGCTAAGAGTAGCTCCGATCAGTTCACAAATTGCCCTAACATCTACTTTCGCTGGTTAGGGGCAAGCTGCCCATTCATGTTCTTTTTAGCAACCTAAGCACTTTTGATGATTAGATTAAACCTAGTTTCAAACAATAAATAGCTAGTTTAATGCAGGCAGTAAGCATGACATGAATGGAGACAATCAAACATTGAACCTTATTTGTGTTTAACTCATTAATCTAAACACCCTAACACCCTAGACTAAGCAAGGCGACTACTCAGCCATGAAGCACGAAAACACAGAGATAAAAGCTGAATAATTCATCACTGCAATAATAAAAGAAATAGAGATAGGGTTCATGATAATCTTCTCTATGGTGAGAGAGATGAAGCCTTCTCCCTTTACAAAGTAGCAAATCCCAAATCCCCAAAAGCTCAAGTCTGGTTTCTGGTGTAAAAACTACCGTAGAATGTCTAGGAAAAATAGAAAATATGATATATGAAAGCCACAGGCGGCTGGGAGAGAAAATAGAAGTAATTAGGGCAAATCCCGAAATAAGTGTAGTTTCCTTAAAAATCTCCGCCGCGGAACAACCTCGGGATTGCTCCATATGATTGTTCCGCTTGAGAACAGTCTCGGGACTGTTCTTCTTGAGTGTTCTCCGCAGGATTTCTCCAAAAATACATCTTCTCTTCATGCACCTTCTCTTCACTCTTCTACCAACTCCAGACCTGTAATGACTCGAAAAGGACTAGAAAGACTCGATAAATACTTGAAAACCAATTAGAAAACATATATACAATGATGTATAAAACACCATATATCAATCATCCTAGCTGCTAGAGACAATTTAGTGAGACCTTCTCTACAACCAGTGTAGATTGGTTGATTTGCAGCATCTAGCATTTCATAAAACCTTTTTGCATCCAAATTAGATTCTTCTACATTCCCAGTTTCATGAGCTATTGTTGTAGTTGTTTCTAAAAATGCATTAGTTATCATGTCTTGAATCCTATCATGATCTATCATCTGCTCATTCTGATTCGGTTCTTCATTATTACCAGGATTCTCAAAATGATTATTACTACTACTAGCTTCATTTCCACCATAACCCTCTCCATGTTGATACCAAATATAGTAATGCGGTGTGAATCCTCTATTTACTAAATGCTTCCAAACAGTTTCACTAAGTGCAAATTTTGAATTCTTGCATTTCCGCCAAGGGCAAAACATCTTACTGATTTCCTGTGTGCGCAGTGTAGAACCTGTCTGCTGCATGAATGTCTCTAGCCCACTCAGAAAGGTATCTGTCACTCTACCGGCGAAATCTTTATGTGAATACATCCAATTCCGTATCTCGTAGATATTGCATCCATCAGCCATTTTTTTCTATTTGTGTTTTTCAGTTTTTCTTTTTTCTTATATTTGTTAGTGCGTTTTTAGCATTGAGAAATGACATATATATAGAAGATTTTTCGAGTTTGGTAGGTAAAAGTTTAACAAGTATTTTACAACGCAATGTATTACTACGAATTTACAATTTTTTTACAAGGAATTTACATCCACTTTAAAAAGAATTCAGTTAGG
The DNA here is from genome assembly GCA_026261945.1 of Hirschfeldia incana. NCBI lineage: Eukaryota > Viridiplantae > Streptophyta > Magnoliopsida > Brassicales > Brassicaceae > Hirschfeldia > Hirschfeldia incana. Next base: position 3,324,463 of record JABCMI010000013.1, on the reverse strand, counting down.
TATGAAGCACAATTAATACACGTTTCGACCAAGTCTAACGGTAACCCGATTTGTTGTAAAATACTTGTTAAATTACAACGCCTTTATGAGGAAATATAAGGAAATATGGTTCCTCGTAAAGTCCTTGTAACATTACAACGTCTTTAAGAGGAAAGATAAGGAAACAAAATTCGTCGTAAAGTCCTTGTTAAATTACAAAGCGTTTACGTGGAATTTAATTTTTCACGTAAACGCGTTGTAACTTTACAACCACTTTCCGACGAAACGGATTCGTTGTAATATTACATCCGCTTTACGACGAAACTGCTTTTCGTCGTAACGTCGACGTAATTTACTTGTAAATTTACGAGGAATTATTTTTGTTGTAAAACTTCGTTGTAAAGCCAGTGTTTTCTTGTAGTGGTTACGGTGCTGGTATTAGCTTGTTTGATAAGATTTTCCGGTGGATTCACGGGAGCGCTTAGGTTGCGTATATTAGTATATTATGTTTGTAAGAAGACCTTATTGGTGCATACACCAAGACTGCATCCATTGCACTCTTCTTCTCTAGAGGAAATGACTTTTCTAAGATGTCTACTCGGCCTCGTTGCTGAGCATCAGTTTCAACTTCAACACCGGTTGTTTATCTTGCGTAGCGGTCTGTACGAGACCAGAAGATACAACCAAGATTACCATGTGTTGTCTTGCAGGTGAAGGTTGGCCTTCAACGTCACATTATGTGACTAAATTTCAGATATCTGGTTCCATTTGGAAAGCTTCATTGACGCATCCAAGTCTTGTCTTGGATTGTTATTGTAGCTTATGCTTTTTATTAAAGGGGATGTATAATTCTCTCTTATGTTTGTACTCAAAAAGTTTGATAAATGAAATTAAGTTGTGTTTCAAAATATATATATATATATATATATATATATATATATATATATATATATATATATATATATATATATATATATATATTACCAAAGTGCCCTTAACATTTGATCGACGGTAGGTTTATACTTTAAAAAATATTATCGAATAATAAGTCTGTTTACAAAAATAGAAAAAAATCTACATTTAAAATGGTGTCAAGCTTTCTTAAAAATATCATATTTGTTTTCACAACATAGTTTTTTTTCGGCCCCGCAACATAGTTAATTGTCTGATTTGAATAGAAAACAAATTTTTTAGAATATATCGGCCATAGATTTTTTGTGACCGACTTATTTCCTTACGACATAGTTATACATCCAACTTAAAATCATTGGCAGATTTTTTTTGTTTATATGGTGGTAGGCTTTTTAATTTATGTTGTGACAGATTTATTAACGGATATTTGGATTTATGTAAATCAACCTTAATTTAATGTTTAAATTCAACATGGATTACATTAAATTTGAATCTGGTTTATTTTTAGGTTAACAAAGATCAGGGTTAGGTAATTTTTTGGTAATTGTCATCATCTCTTTATTCTTCTTTATCAAGTTGTCGATGATATGGTGGCTTAATCATACTTATTGCAATTCTTATTGCTTGGAAAAACATGGATCGCATCATTCTTGTATGCGTGGAAAGTGGATGAAAATGTGTAATTTCGAGTTCTGGTTTCGCCATCTTTAAAGGTCAAAAGGAGTTTTTAAGAAGTACACGTAGCTTTGGCGACTGACTGCATGTCATTTTACCTGACTGATATGTCAAGCTTTTAGAACTCCACCTCTTTTCTTTAAAAAACCAATAATGTTTTGGGTTATTTTTTGCTAAACTCAGTTATATTAGTAATAAATATTGAATCTAAAGTTGTATGTGGCGAGTGTGGAAACTAATCAGCAAATAGCTGGCTAAACAGGTGACAACAACAACTCAAGAATGCATTATGTAAGTGAATGATTTGTTTGGCTAACTCTCTGATCCCTCAACAAGATCTTCTTGGCACTAACCCATAGGAGCCTGACCAGCAATATTATTCACTGGTCAAATATGATTTCCAGCCTTGTTGCTCATTCTTTAACCATGTTCTCTTCTCTAATGTCTTTCGGGTACTGATTCATCCTGACCAACCAAACGAAACCCACAAGTCTTATTCATTCTTGTTCACTCTGACTCTTGTTCACTCTGACTCTATATATGTAACCAAGGATAAAAATAAGAACCTGTGGATAGAAATCCCCAGCATCCGGATAGAAAGCAAGGCTGCATTAGTGGATTTGTTTATTGCAACTGTGGTGCCAGGAACACCCCTAGGCATCTTTGGTAACCAAAAATAAAAAAATAAAGGTTTGAAAACTGCAAGCAATTAATAGCTTAAGTGAAACATGAAGCAATGTGTATGTACCTGAACAATGGAGAGAAGCGAATCAAATCAATCTAAACGGATAGCACGTACACATGCAAGTGAGAAGCACCACCAGGACCTGTAATTATCACTTGGACGCGTCGACTATGAGCTGAGTGATTGTGAAAACGCCGATACCTCTCCTGACACGTTCTTCCACACAATGAAATATATTCCCAGCGTAGAAGAAGACAAATGGTGATATGGGTTCATCTTCAGCCAAAAGCCCTTGAACTGACGGTGTCTTATCTCCTTCGACACCCCCTAAGGAAATATTATCTGGTCAGCACCGAGATATGAGATCTCACATAACCAGGACAGGCAGCTACTATGCTTTTGGCATCAGTTCTTCCACACAACAACACAGAAAAAGGAGTTGGCCTCTGAAACCTATTTAATCAACCAAGAGAAAATAATGAAACTCAATCAAGAAGAACAAAGAAAATATAAAGGAGAAGCCTTCCCAACCATCACTCATTTGTCTGCGGTGGAGAGGCAAATGACAATGGGAAGAGAGAGAGAGAATCTAGAGAGAAGAAGGAGAAACGATATGATGACTTTCTCTTTCTATCGAATAATGCTTCTAATTTTTATTTAACTTGGTTATGGTTTAATGTGTTCTATTCAAAAATTGCCGTTTCATAAAATTTTGTGACTTATGATCCGTTTTGGATATTTATGTGATTTCTGAAAGAATATAACTCATTTTTATATATAAAATTGTATAGATTCAAAGTTTTACATGGAATTATAGAGAACTAATTATACTCTTTGTATCATGAGATTCTAGTACTTATTTCTAGTCATATCGTTCAATCTGGTTTAGTATATTCAGTAAATGGTTGCTTAGCATTTGAGTTTTAGAGTTTTGCTTGGATCCTCTTAGGAATTTTATTGCATAAATTATTATTTTGAATGAATCAGTATTATTATTTGGTACTTATTGATCATTTAAAGAAAATATAAATCTTAGCAAATAATAGTATACTAGATCTTGACCCGCACAACTGTGCGGATGCAAGTTTTACAATATATAAATAATATATACAAATTTATAAATTTAAAATTTTACGATTTCAGTTTTACTATTTTTTATTGTTTATGCTACGTATTTTGTGTCATGTAATAGGAGCGTCCATAAAATAATGCAAAATGTAAACACTATAGTAAGAATTTTACAGATATATATATATATATATATATATATATATATATATATATATATATATATATATATATATATATATATATATATATATATATATATATATATATATATATATATATATATATATATATATATATATATATATATATATATATATGTATACTTTATGTAATTTATTTATTAAAAAAACCCTTATATTGAAACTATTAATAATTCTAATAATTTTCTTTAACAAATTAATAAGAATCATACAAAATCTAAAAATAAATATTAATTGTATCTTGGGCCATAATGATATATGATTCAAGTTAATTCCATTATTTTCTTTTTTTAGTATAATGTTAGATATGTTTCCAAACAACAGTATATGTTTTTACTACTATCTTAGTTTCCAAATAACTCTAAAGTGTAATTCAACTTTAATAAGATACTAGATTCTGATCCGCGCTTTCAAAGCGCGATTTGTTTCCTTTGTCAAAATTATATTTATCAACTGTTTTAATGGTGTTTTAAGATTTGTATTTTTTTAGGTTTATCGGTTGTGAGGGTTTAAATGGGATTTGCTGTATTGCATTGGTGTTATTATATATAAATTCTTGTTACAATTAATAGGGACAAATGTATACTTTAAATGAAAATCTGATAGGCTCGATTTATAGCTATGTTATTATTCTTAAACGTTTACTAAACGTAAAACATAAAACTCATGTCTGCAAATAAAAGCAAAAAATATGCAAAACTTAAAAAAATATATAGATGAAAACATAAATCAAAGATAATCGGAAACCTCTTTGTATACAACATTCTTTGTCTGCCGTTGAGGCTTGCCTTCGTTGTCGACAATCATAATCTTCAAGCCTTTCTTTGAAGTCAATCTGAAAACAGCCACATAAAGTTGTCCATGTGAAAACACAGGTCTTGGTAGAAAAATACCAACTTCAGACAATGTTTGTCCCTGAATTTTGTTGATAGTAATAGAGAAAGCCACACCAATAGGAATTTGTCTCCTCCTCATTTTGAATGACAATTTTTTGTCTGAAGGGGTAATTGAAAGCCTGAGAATCAACACAGTACGACCAACATTTTCCCCTGTAATAACCTTTGCATTTATCATGAAGTCATACATTTCTGTAATCTGAAGCCTAGTTCCGTTCATCAATCCCCCAACAGAATATATGTTTCTTAACAATATGACTGGACAACCCACTTTCAGACGTAGACTATGATTTGGAAGTCCTGATGCTTTAATTCTGTTTAGAAAATCTGGAGTCAGAACCTGGTCGTTCTTTGAAAACCTATCAGAAGCATCAATTGAATCAGATCTTAAGTAAATTATTTCCTCTCCTGCATTTGAGAACCTAAAACGTTAGTCTAATGGCCATGAGATACACATAAAAAATCTACTATGTAGTGAAAATTAAGACACTCTTTACTTACCATCAAGCTTGTCCAGCATGTGTTGATTGATCATGTTCACATCCTTGTTAGTAGGACATAATATAGCTCTCTCTTGAAAAAATTTAGGTTCCTTCTCGTGTAAAAAAGTTGAATCTTCATAGACTGCTTTGCTTATAGCTTCTATTGGATCATCAATATCAAGAATCAGAAACTCTTCAGGAATATCAATAAGTGCTTCCCCATCATTTCCGTCACCAATCTTTCCATCTTCAATGTCTAGTATCCATTGTGAGAACTCCTTCAAATCTTTAGCATCTTCAGGGGATAAATTATTTGATTCAAGCCGTATATTCTTGGTTAAGTGCAACACCTTTACATGCTTCTATATATAAGATGCATTAATGACAGACAATACATGTCTAAAATCCCCACTAAAAACAACAACTTTCCCACCAAAAGATCTATTTTCAGGATCTCGACAAATGTCCAACATACTCCTATCCAATGATTTGAAACAATGCTTGTGCATCATTGGAGCTTCATCCCAAATTATAAGTGAGGCTGCTTTCACCAGATCCGCTTGATCCGTTCCTCGTATAAGTGAGCAAGTTGAAAACTCATCTAGATTGATAGGAATTGCAAACCGAGAATGTGCAGTCCTACCTCCCTGAAGCAAAAGAGATGCTATCCCGCTCGAAGCAACATTCAAACATATTTCACCCTTGATACGTACTGCAGCAGAAAGACATCTCCACAAGAAAGTTTTCCATGTACCACCAAAACCATTTACAAAGAATACACCTCCTCGTTCAGTGAAAACAACATCAGTAATCTCATCGAAAATTTTCCTTTGCTCCTCTGTCAGTCTTGGTATGTCATGTTCAATGACATATTCTAACTCTTTCCGGTCATAACTGAGCTCGTCCATGATCAATACATTGTTATTAACAACGTCTGGTATCGGCTGAGGCATAGATTTCCAGTTCTCCAAAGAAGAGTTGTTACTCTTTAAAAGCTTCTCAATCTCTATAAGGGCATATTTTTTTTTCTTCGTCACTCAAACAAAGATCTGAATAGATAAACTTGGATCAGTGTAAATATAATAAGGTCAAAAAAAACATATTGTAAACAAATAAAAAGTTTCTATAATGTACCTGGTCTACGCAATAGCCTTCTTCTCATATACTCAATGTCTTCGGAAAGGAATTCCCAAGTCTGTTCCCAAACAACTTCTGGCTTTGAAAAAGTATTAGACATGAGCATAATCATAAAAGCCTGACGCATATAACATCCCGTCTCGGTAAAACTTGCTCGCAATAGGTCGTCAATGTATTCTTGATCATCATCTAATAGCCCCATAGCAAAACATGTTTCCTTGTATGTCTCATAAAGAACGTTATGACACGTTCTAATATCGTCATCACATGTTGGACCTCTCATGATGTTAAGCAAAACCCTAAGATAGAAAGCCTCTTCGATCTTTCGTGGAGCGTAATTAATTCGGCCAATAGCGAATCCTCTTTTTCTATGGTTAAACTTTTTTGCTGCTTTACTCTAGGTGAACATTGTTGGAATCTCAGCCAAAGTGAGTGTCCGAGCAACTGCACTGATCTTATTCAATTCAAACCACCCCATAAATATTGTGTTCTCAATTGATTTCCGGCTCACTTCTTCCCATGTGTCATCATCTTTGAAAACGATGATTTGTTTCCCTGGTAGATGAAACTAGATTCTCTCAACCGGAGTTGATCTATAGTGAATATCAAAGGTAAAAATCCTCCAAGCACCTTCACAGGCTGAGACGTACCTGAATAATATAAATGTTAGTTTAAGACGGAGTTAACATTAGGCATTAGAAAAAAAAACATTGGCATATACTATAGATTGATGCCATTTAAAATATCTTTCAGAATACCTACAATTAAAAAAATCTTTGATTTCGTTCTTTTTCTTTTCACTCATATCTTATGTGTTTGGTGGCTCAACAGCAACAGTGACACGATCCTGCCCTTTGTTGATATACTTAAATACATATTTTATAGATCTTGATTGATTAAACCATTGCACATTGATATGAGCTCGAAATCGCATAGACAATTCCCGGTTGTATGGTATCACTTGAGTGTTGTCACACTTGAATCCATTCTTCTCAACAAATCTCACATCTTCTCGTCTTCTATAAACCGGAAAGCCGTCTTTGTTAATAGTAGTTTTATCAGCAAATTTTTTAGGATACATCTTCGAACATACACCGTTTTCCATGCATGGTGAGTTCCAGTTAGCAGCTCCACAAGGACCATGAATCATCATATCTTTGACAATATCATAAAGTTCTGGGTCTTTCTCTTTGTCTGGAATTTCCGCAGATATTACCTTGTCAATTTGATCAGTGGTTGTCCATTTAGAATCAGGATGCATAAATAAGAGAATATGTGCATGAGGTAGACCATGTTTTTGCCACTCAACAGTGTACATTGCTGAAAAAGAGTAAAAAGTTAGTTACAGTTAGTATCTGTTAAAAACCCAGGTTATAAATTTATAAAAACAGAATTATAACTCACAAGCAATTGTCTTTCCAAGAAGATGTTTATCCGTTAGATGAAACATGAGGGAATCGAGCTTGATTTTGAAAATCCTTCCAATGATATCAGGTCTATCATCAGCAATAAGACCGCGTTTCTCTAAAAACCTAGTGATTTCAGGCCACTTCGGATTGCAAGTGAATGTTACAAACATATCGGGAGACCTAAAATATTTGCATATAGCTATTGCATCTACTAGCAGTTCTTCATATATCTAGGACCTCCAGTGAATGAGGCTGGTAGCAAAAAAGTGACTCCTTTGGTCCTTCATATCTGTTTTACCACCGTTTTCTAATTGAGCTATTGAGTCATAGCTATCTGATCTGAGGCTTTTTTGGTTCATCCGTAGATAAGAGAGCCTGTTAGACTCTATGGATGTATAAGAATCGACCAAAAACTGCTGAAACAATCGTTTAGAATTCAGTAGTGTGTGACATTCATTATCTCTTTCATGTAGACGAAATGCATACCACTGCCTCATACTGATACCCTGCCTCTTAAGTTTAGCTGTAGCCGCTGTTTCTCGTTTCTTAATCCCAAGTCGGAAGCCATCTTCCTCGTAACAGAATATTAGAGGATATTGAAGTGCCAGATAGGAAGGTTGAATCTCACTAATCCTCTTTAGAAAACCGGTTTGCTTCTCTTGCAAGACAATATCTCTTTTATCCATGTCCAAATTGAAATCACCGGGAATTAACGCCGCAACCTCAGAAGCTGTCGGAGTGTCATATGTCCTTCCATCTTTTTCACGACTGCTAAAAATGCATATATGGAATGATTCTTTCGAATTAGTGTTAAATCTATCCTTAGCAGATCTAAACTGATGGACGTAGAGGTTCACTTCGTTTAGCATCTTCAGCAAAATCTCAATAACTTTCTCTCTAATTTTCACATTTTTAGACAATTCTGTTGACTTCCTGTACTTTCTGAAACACATAAAATATGAAAAATAATCAGTATTATAATGATCCAAGCAAATAAGAATTTAAATAAGTAAGACATGAAAAAAATAATACCCAATTATGGAAGCACGATTGGCAATTTCATTTTCTGTGTCTACAATATATAGTTGTCCAAACTTAGCAGGGTCTCCTGGAGGCTTCAAACTTCCCATTAAATAATAGTTCTCCTCTTGAAGTACAAACATTTTTAAAAGACCACATCCTTTTGGAACAGACTGATCACATTTACCACCAAGGGATGTAAAAGAGAAAACCCTATTTAACTAACGGATATTCTCTCGAAAGTATCTGCTTTTTGCATCATTTACATAAAGTAATTGTCTCAATGAAGTTGGTGACTTTTTTAACAGAGGAAGTTGGACTTGCCCTTGACCACAACAAAGAGAAAACTTTGGTTTACAGGTAGCTTTTCTATTGTTTAACCTTTCACTGTACCACATTATAGCTCCACAATCTTGACATTTGTGAATAGGATCACCATCATCAATGTAATATGTGTTAATTACAAAATTAATAGCTGCAACCACACAACACCACTCTTGAGGAAAATGTTAGTTAACTTTAAAGATTTAATACCACATTTTTTGCGAGTTGTCACTTTTCTAATATGGGTACTGGTTGATGAAGATGTCTCGTTTGGAAACACATTGGGTGATCTCTGATTACAGTCTGGAGACTCTATTGGATCAAATGAGTCACTTTCTTCGCTACTGCAGTCGTAATCTTGGTCTTTGTATAATTCCGATTCTTCTGCACATTTTCAAAGAAGAAAAACCCGCCAAATTGTAGTCAAAAATTGAAAGTACATACAAAGGTTCGGCAAATTAAACGTAAAAAATGTTTTAAACCTTCGTAAAAGCAATGGTATCCTTGATCGTCTTCACTCGACGAATCATCTAGACAACCATCAAATTGTTGTTCCAATGTTTTCCTACAACTCTTGGTTTTAGGATTCCTCTTTAACTTGTTATCTCCAACAGCAACCTTTCTTTTCCCTTTGAAATACATGAACCACTTGTAAAAGTTGATTGATGCTTCGGCAGACAGATGCTGACGGTTGGACTTATATTAGTAATATCTGATAGAAAAACTCCTTTGGCAGAATTTTCCATTCCAGAATAAAAAGAAGGTGTACTGTCAGAGCATTTCCTGATTGTAGATCTCTTTCTCTTAAGATTGGGGTTAGAGATGCTGTCACATCCTCCAATATTATTGCTGACAGTACTTTGATTGCTTCGTGGAGCTAATTTCATAAAATAACACAAGGTCAAAGTCTATAAAATAACAAACACTGAGAAAATTTGTTTGGACACAATATTTGTTGTCATATATTTAAGGATGCAACTATGTTTTATACTTACTCAAGAATTTATCAGAGTTTCTCTTAAATCGTTTTGGTATACCATTCTCATGACTTCCATTATAATTATCTGAAATTGAAAACATAAATCAAAAAAATGATAATAAATTTTATTCTTAAAACACCACACTGATAGTAATTCAAGAAATACCAATAGGCGACAATTTGTTATAATGGAGATGAATGTTGGAGATGTCAGCTAGAATCCTAGGAGAAACTTTTCTCAAGGGCACAAAAGTTGAAGTCTTGTTCGTGTTCGAACTACATGTTTGTGTATTCGCGGATTCTTTTGTCTTGGCTATATTCTCTCTTTTTTTCTTTTGGGCTGATACGATATTATGTGGTCCTAAAGGGACGTCTTTGTTCGTTTTCTTCATTGAAATTCTGCAACAATAGAAATTACGTAAATTGTGTATTCATGGGTAGGTAATAAAACTGAGTATCCATATATGTTAACAAAGACGACCTAAAAATCGGGTTTCAATATCTCGAAAGATATTATTTAACATAATATAAGTTATAAAATGTTAACAAAATCTAGCAGGGTCTCTGATCAAAAATATTCACAAAACTGAAGACGACCTAAAAATCGGAGATGTGTTTCTCGAATGATATTATTTAACATAATATAAGTCCAAAAATGTTAACATAATCTATCAGGATCTCTGATAATAAATATTTACAAAATAGATTATGAATATGTTTTTAATTTTTACACGTTCCACAAACATATTTTATATTTCATACGTGAAATAATTAAGATTAAGATTTTTTTTATTCCAATTCAATTCTTATTATTTTTAATGATTATGATGTTATAATATTATAGTATAAAATTTTGTTTAACAAAGTATACTATTGTAGTATACTATTTTGATTAACCAAGAGTGTTACATATTAGTCATTCTGGTTAGATCTTCGCACTGAATGTAGTTGTACATTTTTTTTTGTCACAGAAAATGGAGTTGTACATCAGTAACCATGATTAGTATGAAAAGCCAATTTTATTGAAAAACATAACAATATAAATGAAGCATAAAAAAACACAAAGTAAAATTCATTAAAAAAAGCTAAAAATTCTGAAACCAACATGACAAAAGAAACAAAACAAAACTAATCTTCCATTAGATCTTCAAATGTGATGTTGTTATCACATAACTTCTTTGCTGTATTATTCATGTCATAACTTTCACCAAGTCGTTCCTTACGCTTTAATGAAGAAAAACTTGAAGCATCTCCAGATTTTATAGACTGTGTTATGATCACTCATCTAGAAATTCAAAATAAGTTTGGTATAATAGTAGTTATACATCAAGGTCAAAACAATAATTTTAAATATAAAACTATTAGTTTGTTATGCGTCAGTTACCTTTTCGAAGGTAGTCGGGGAAATCTTGGTGACGATGGTATAATCTATGATGGATATCTTGAAACGATGGGTGGTTTTTCTGTGCATCCCGACGGCTGGAACCACGGAGAAATTCTCCAAGAAGCTCCATTGACCAACATGCAAATTAGTAACACGAGCAAGCAAGAGACTCTTACACGAACAATGTATCTTGCATCCCTGGATAGTAGGTAACATACATGGATTAATTATTTATGTATTGTAGTTATATTAATAAAACAAATAGCTTTAACAGTATACATATACCATTTTATCTTCGAGAATGTACTCGAATGAGTATCGATTGGTTTTCCATTCCGGTTCTATCCACGCATGAATGAATCTGACTTCAATCTTCCAAGTCCGCTTAACTGGGGTGATATTGTTCAACAAAGTAATTTGTTTGTTTGTAACCATAGCCATAGTAGTTGATTATTTACCGTGAGATATGGAGAAAGATCGCTTATATAGAGAGGTGACAAATATAGGTTACAGATTATAAGGAGTGATTGCGTGCAAAGAATTTTGGCAAATATTGTGAAAGTATTTTGTTGGGATAGAATATATTGGCTATATATTCTCAATAAAATTGGTTGAGTTAAACAAAGTAACTGATTTTTTATATATGGATGCTAATTTATTACATATCTATTTTAGTAAGTATTAATTTTTTATCGAAATCTTATATTTCTATATAAATACTAATAATAAATACGTATTTATCTATAATCATTCATTATAATCAAGTACCTTGATAAGTGTATATTTAAAATATATGTCATATGAAAAACCTCTTTCTCGATTTGCATGAAATTTGAGTGTCTTGGTAACCCTCTTACAATCATTTCATAGAGGTGTTATCACTTCAAATTATCATCATCACTATATAGAAATGCTAGATATTGTGTAAGTGAATATTCCTAATATTCCAAAAGGATCATATTAACTCAACCCAATTATTATTGGGTTGTATGCTAAATATAATCAAGCATTAATTAGTGATTAGATAATTTATATAGTTAAAAACAAAACTAAAATTATAGAGAAATAAAAAGGAAACCAAAATTAATTAAATATTAATATAAAAAGTTTTAAATAAAACATAATTAAACATTAACCGATCAAGTTTAATCTGAACTTATTCAACGAAAATTAAAAAAAAAATTAAAGATAGGGGGCAGTGACTTAGAACATAGATCAATCGTACAACCAAGATTCACCCAACTTGCACCAATCGGGATTTGGCACCTTAACCTCTTCCATCCTCTCCCGTGCAATTTGGAGCTCCATTTTGACCCTCTCTTTTTCCTTGACAGGATCAGCGCCTTTCTCCAATTGCTTGAGCATCTCAAGCTTTCCCTCATGTCTCTCGACCTCACACTCCTCAAAGTGTTTGGCCTTGACAGCATCATGGAACTCCTTGTAGATACGAAGGAGAGCACGGTAGTGAACTGTGGTGTCCAACTTGGCTTCCTTGAAACCATCTTCAAAGGTTGATCCCGAGTCATCAACGATCGGCTGCTTCATCTTAAGATCGCGTGAACTTGCCATGGAGTACTCTGCAAGCATATAAATTTTAAATGTTTATATAGATATATATATATATAAATGTATCATTTAACAAATATATAGAAACATAATCTCATATTCAGATCTATAAGAAAAAAAAACGGTTCAAGTTTTCTGTTAAGAAGAATATCTATACAAAATAATTGTTAAATCTACACAAAAAAAACTGGAGAGACTTCTTATTGGAGAAGATAATAAGAAAAACCAATTATTACTTCTATATGAAAAAGAATCTCAAGATCAGATCTATAAGAACATTATACAATTTTAAAAATATAAAAGAAAAATAATTTTGACAATTGGAGAAAAATGTAACCACTTATAAACAAAGGAAATCCATACAATGATTCGTAATCACTAACGATTTACTAACAAAAATGGTTTTCATTTAAAACGGAATTCCAAACTCATCTAAGAACAAAATCCAAACTAACTAAGATAAATCAACGAATTAAAATATGCAACTACACGATATATCTAACTGAGTGGAAATCTATCTAAGACTATATTTCATTTCTAAACTATGAATATTAAGCGTTAAAAATGAGGGAGATGAGGAACATGAGAAACTTACTTTTGTTTGGAAACGGAAGAGACCAAGTTTGAAGAAGTTGTAAGTTTTTAGGGTTTTCTTTACAAAGCGTGGAATGCTCCTATATATAGGATGAAAAGTTATTAGGGTTTTCGAGAGATGGAAATATCTTTATTTATTCTTACAATATTTTTAAAATTAAAATTTAGAATACGGATACTCATTAACAATAAATAAAAAGTATATACCTAAAGATATTTATTTCACTCAAACTGATAAATGTATTGTCCTATCAAAATCATGATTACTTTGAATTTATGCATTATTCTTTCTCGAAACATGGATATTTATCGAATTTGATGAGTTTGGTTAATTGAACCTTTTTCAAAATTTATAAGTGGTTACTCTTTTGATTACAACATGGGAAAAACACATTTTTGATTAATATAAAAAATCAAGTGACATAAATTAATTCAAATAAAACAAACATGAAAGAGAGATATATGAAAAAATAACCGTAAGATCTTATTTGAAAAACCAACTACCAACCGTGGGTTATACACCGTTTGTCGAAAGTGTGTAATATCTGTGAGTACGCAAAGGAGAAGGTTCTTACGGTTTTCGAGTTAGATAAATATTTTAATTTATTGATTTAAAGATATTTTGCATATGGATAATCATTAAGATCCTAGATATAATACAAAGCATATACTTACGGTTTTCGAGTTGGATAAATATTTTAATTTATTGATTTAAAGATATTTTAAATATGGATAACCATTAAGATCCTAGATATAATACAAAGTATATACTTATAGTTGTTCAAATTCAGTCAATACAATAAGTGTATTGTCATACCAAAATCATCACAATCTTGAATATGGGTTATCATCTTTTCGAGAAAGAAGAATATACTCGATTTTTCTATTTCTACAAAGTATCTTTTGAGAAAGAGGAAAATTAATTAGTGAAAGTATCTTTTAATCGTTTTTAGTTTGTAAATGAATTAGTAGGAGTAGATATATTACTTGTATGAAGACACTCAACCTGTACTTGTTTCAAAAGATTTTGAGCGATCAAAAATGTCCTCTTATTGAATATATACGTTTAGATATTAAAAAGATACAAATTTCATAAATTACTGAAACACTAATAAAAGTACAATCATAAAATATTCAAATAATACAAATAAAAATTACCTAAAACGTATATATTCTGAAGACTGGTAATACGTTTAACAAAATATATTGAAAAAAAATTCTTCCTCTCTTTGTGAAAATAAATTTGAAAAAATAAACTCAAACATAAAAATAAAGTACTATCAAAAATTATTGAAATAAAAGACCCATGCATAAGGAGTTCAAACGCGTAAACAGCAAGAATGGAATGAGTTTTAAAAACAAACTAAAAAGAAAACGCTTAGTGCTTATGGAGTATGATTCAACGTTCTTATTCGCCTCTTGGACCTTTTCAATCTTGATCGACCTTGTACATGATTTCTTAGATGTTGAGCTGAGGTCGATAAGATTAGTACTCTCCTCTTCTTTTCTCTTACTGGAGGGTGTAGAATTAGTATCGATGTTTTCATGACTTTCACTTAAGTAGACAGAATCATGTACCAAAAACATATATGCTCAAAATCTAATTAGAAATATCAAATGTATTGTAGATACTTAATATGCATTGGAATATAGATAATGGTACCTCTTCACCACTGGTTAATGTCAACTGCTTGCTCGATAGACTTGGTGTGATTGGATCAGGAACAGAAGTGAGTCTATCTTTATAGATTTTTCCGACCTTATAAAATTCACTTTCATAAGCAACATTTTCTTTGTCAATATAGACTCCAAACGTGAACTCTTTTCCAACCAAATCAATAATACATTCTGGTACTAAGGTTGGATCTTGAAGCTGAGTAATACAAAGTAAATATCAGAAAGTATATCTCAATTGCACTCGTACGAAAATTAAATTTTCTACATTTTGTTACCTCTTCCCAGCTTCCATTGAGGAGTTTTTCTGGAGTTTCAGACACAATTCCGTTAGCAACACGATCCAAGATCTTTGTCTTCGAGATGCCTGAATCATCACTGACCATCAAGTGCAGCCAGAATCTGTTACAACCAAAATAAGAAATAGTTTATACAAATGAATAGATGAAATTATTATTAGTCACAACTATTAGAGGAAGTCAGACAAAATTAAAATAAAACCTTGGTGAAACACCGATGACACTGTCTTTGCATTCCTCACACCACCAATTATGAGTAATGATCTCTTTACCATTCGATTTCTTAAACGTGGTTCCAGTTTTGAGCACTCTCTTGTTGCAAGATTTACAACCAAAATAATACCAAGACCAATCCATGTCAATGACATAAACTACGCACTTCAGTAAGCATTTTTCAACCTGTTGTTATAATATATTTCACAAACTATTAAACACAGGAAAAAAACACAATATAAGAATATATCTAACTCATATAAATGCTTACTTGAGCTGAGGTTATCATTTCATAGATGGTCTTAGTGGGAAAGAGTAACCACTTATCACGCTGACCATGCTTCCCCACTATTCCAACTCGGTTGTTGTTGTCATCTTGAGAGTCGTCATTACTCTGGAATGATGTTAGAGTCATCGCATCATCATTGATCCTAAATAGAATAGAAAGAAAATACTTAGTTTACTGTGTGAATTAATAGAACCGAGTATAGCCTTATGGACTTACAAAACTTTAAATGCTTCGGCTTCAGGTATTGAAGGGTTTAGCATCATTACAGAAACATCAAACGCATTAGAGATTTGCAGTTCTCCTATAAGTTAACAAAAAACTCTAAGTGTAAATAAAAAAGATGGATGGTATTAGTTTGTGTAAAATGGTTAATCGCTCAAATTATGTTACCTCTAAATCTTCCAAGCTTAGCAAACCTGAGAAGCATAGTAACTGTGAGAGACAAGGTTTCACCCTAAGATTCTAGGTTAGGTCAAAAAGAAGGTACAAGGAAATTCGTGGGCTGAATCCCGTAAAGAGCTTTAAAGATGAATAAGTACTTTTTATTGATGATTTTGAATAACAAGGATTACAGAGAAAATGAAAGAGATCGTCTGAGAATGTTTATAAGATCTGAAAGAGATATAATCGATGTGTAATGTAAAAATGTGAACCCCTTCTTTTGGTCTTCGAGGTCCTCTTTTATAGCTTCGAACCTTCCTCCGATTACTTGTAACTAATCTCCGAGATCTTCTCCTTCTGTTGAGGAACTCACAACAGCTCCCTGTTGACCGGGTCATGCGCTCTTTCTGTTTGTGATGTCAGCCTCCTTGTTGAAGTGGCCTCCAGAGATTGTGACCAGCTTCCTGCCTTTGGCTTCGCGCTGAGCTCCAGCTGAGGTCGCTGATATGTATTGGGCTTACTCTTGGCCCAGAACTTATTCAGGTTCCGCCGTTAGCTAGTGGGCCGTATTTGGGCCCAACAGTTGCCCCCAAGCTTTTGAGATAAGATCTCTCTTACTCGGAAGCTTAACCTAAGTCGCCGACCTAGATTTTACTGTTGAGATCATGATTACGGGATATCTGATTAAAGATATTATTCGTTTAATCCGACGGTCTAGATCTCTTTTGTTTGAAATCGACGGTTCGGATGAAAGAAGCTTTTGAATGATTTACTCCGAGACTCGAGACGAGACGTGATATAAAGTGATGGGCATTAACTGCCTCGCTCCATATTCTCCACGCCTCCACTCGGTTCCCAAGGTAACTTCTCCTCCACTCTTTTACTTTACTGTGTTAGTTTTCTTTTTTTTTTTACTTTCATCTCTCTATTTCGCCATTGATCCTCTCCGAATCCCTTAGAATTCCTCGAAACTTTTAGAACTATTTCGATCCTCCTCTTTTCTCCTTTCAATCCTCTCAACCTTACCCCTCTGTTTAATGGACCCTCCGAGAGAAGGCTCCGGCGAAACCGGAATTCCCCCTGCCAGCAAACGCTTAATGAAGGTCAAGCAAGAGATAGGCGAGAAAGCCAAAAGAGAGACGAAGAAGGCGAAAGATTTAGTCGCGACAAGAGCCTCTAAGCGTATGAAGAAGAAGGATGGCTCCGGCGGGAGTTCCTCTTTGGGGTCTCACTCGCCATCCCTGTTGACGATTCAAGAGGTTGTTAACTTCATGGTTCAGGCTCATGGCCGAAAGGAGTTAGCCAAGGCCTGTTCCTCCGATGAGACTCCGGAATCTGCCCCCGAGGGCTGGTTTTGCATCCACGAGAAGTATATCTCGAAGTGCCACCTCAGGTTCCCGCTCCCGGACCTCTTGCTGGATCTTCTTGATCATTACCAGTTAGCTCTCTCTCAGCTCTGTCCCTCGGTCATTCGGGTAATAAACGGATTCATTACCAGGGCCAGAGAGGAGGGAATCGTTGTTGGTTTAACTGAGTTAATGAGTCTCTACACGATCAAAGAGAGCTCTACTAAGGAGGGTGGTAGCAGTACCTACTATCTTCCTTGTCGCCCTGGATTTAGTCTTTTTAAATCCTCGGGTAGTGATGATGATTGGAGGAAAAAGTACTTCTTTGTTAAGATTGATCCCTCAACTGTCCCAATGGGTCGTGCTCTCTCGGTCGTTTGGTCCGAGATATCTGGTTAGGATTTTTAGGATCATGTTTTGCTCATTTCTGATTATTGCTACTTGCTGATATCTTGATTTTATACGTAGGTATCGACGATCCTCCCAAGCTCTCTGATAAGCAGTCCAGGGCTCTCTTTAGGAGGTTACATCAAAGTTCCAACGCTTGGTCATTGTTTACATCTTCTCGTCTTGGATCAGCCAGGTTCCCGGAACGATACAACGCCCAGCTTCCTGACCCGATCCATGTTGAAGACTTAGAAGGTAGTCTCTTATCTTTGTTATGTTCATCCTCGTTTTAAGAGGTAGCTAAAAGGATTCTTGTTATTTTTTTCAGTTTCCGAAGGTCCCAACGTAGTCGAGATTTCAACCGGATCTAGCACTTCTGAGACCGAAAAGACTCCAGCTCCTAAGATGAGGCCTTCCTTCCGTAATCAAAACAGATCAACTGCGGCTGCCGGCGCTTCACGGGGCAGCGACAGATCTCAAGGAGGTGTTTTTATTAACACGCTGAAGGAGGTCCTTGATGATGGAACCTCAGCTCCTGTCGCGGACGTTGGTCCCGTTGAGACTGGAGCTCGAGATGTACTTGGGGTTGAAACCCTAGTTTGAAACACCGGAGCTGATGTTCTGCCCCCGGACGGAATGTTGGTTCCTGCTCCAGACCCCGAAGGAGGTGGCGGTGGAGGCAATCGTGTGCTCCCAGCGGTGTTTCGATCAGGCGCGGAGCTCGTTGTCGCTACGTTGCTCCCCATGGTGCTGATGACTGGTGGGACAAACGTAGGAGCTGTCCTGGCGCGAGGCGTTTGGAAAGCAGGTTCCTGACCATCCGCTCCAGAGCTATCAGGGGAGAAGTTCAGACGCTCTCGAGGGAAGGAGGGGTCAGCTAATCGTTCATGGAACGTGATCCCTCTTCCCTGGTGGACGGACGGTTGGGTTGTTGTGGATTGAGACCTGGTTATCTCTTCGAACTGTTGCTGCCGTTCGGCTAGCTGTTGCACCGTTCGCTCGGTTTGTTGAGCTTTGTCTACTAACTGGAGCATCATCTGCTGGATCTCAGAAAGCTGAGCTTCCATTTGGTTCGGAGCGGATTGATGCGATGGGTTATTAAGGGCTGAGGACCCAGAGTTGGTCCCTCCGGTGGCTCTCGGGTTATTTGCCCCCGGAGCAGTGCGATTCGGTGAGCTATTGCTCTGGTTCGATTGATCGGGGTTAGATGGGTTTGTTCCATCGATTGGATTCATCCTTAAGCTTTGGAGAAAGGGATTCGATTATTTGTCCCCACAGATGGCGCCAATTATGAGAGACAAGGTTTCACCCTAAGATTCTAGGTTAGGTCAAAAAGGAGGTACAAGGAAATTCGTGGGCTGAATCCCGTAAAGAGCTTTAAAGATGAATAAGTACTTTTTATTGATGATTTTGAATAACAAGGATTACAGAGAAAATGAAAGAGATCGTCTGAGAATGTTTATAAGATCTGAAAGAGATATAATCGATGTGTAATGTAAAAATGTGAGCCCCTTCTTTTGGTCTTCGAGGTCCTCTTTTATAGCTTCGAACCTTCCTCCGATTACTTGTAACTAATCTCCGAGATCTTCTCCTTCTGTTGAGGAACTCACAACAGCTCCCTGTTGACCGGGTCATGCGCTCTTTCTGTTTGTGATGTCATCCTCCTTGTTGAAGTGGCCTCCAGAGATTGTGACCAGCTTCCTGCCTTTGGCTTCGTGCTGAGCTCCAGCTGAGGTCGCTGATATGTATTGGGCTTACTCTTGGCCCAGAACTTATTCAGGTTCCGCCGTTAGCTAGTGGGCCGTATTTGGGCCCAACAGTAACCATTCTAGTTTCTTGATTAATTGAAGAAAAGAGATTGTCCGCCAAGTTTCCCTATATGCAGCATGTTAAATGGGTATCACAATAATCATTTGTGAAAAAAAAGTTAGTAATATAATGTTCCTCGATTCATGAAATTTGTTCCTAAAAAAATAAGGAACTTACTTGAGATTGCTTAGAGTGAACTCTAGCTTTTTTCGTTGCTTTCCCCCAGTACACTGCATGATTTCAACATCACCACAATCCATAACTTGACCGAGTACATCTGTAAGAAATGAAAATGCCTATGTCAGCACCAAGCTATTCGACAATATTAAGCAGCAAAAACGCTAAAAAATAGTATACGTTTACCAATTAGTAAATTCTCATCGAGTGTTCCAGACAATACAGATTGAAAGTCGGTCAAAGACATGTACAACTCGTCATTAACGTGATTAGATCGAGTAACGGCGGTATTTTGATTGAAACTCATCTTCCAGGAATGATTGGTGGTTCGATATGCTCCACCAGCAGGAGCAATTTGAAAATTCCGGATGTAGCGCCAAGAACCAACTGTAAGAAGCCTCGTCTTACTTTCAATCAATGTCCTTTTACATGTTGCATGAATTTTGTGTCCCTTAAACACGAGATATGAAATGGAAATATTAGTATACATGAACAAAATGTTAAATAAAACATAAACCATATACATGAATTTTGTGTCCCTTAAACATGACATATGAAATGGAAATATTAGTATACGTGAACAAAATGTTAAATAAAACATAAACCATATTCTCATCGAAAACACGAATGCTTACACTGTCATCAGCAAAGACGAATTCCATGGTCTCCACAGATTGGATGATTTGTTTCCAAGCATGTAGAACTTTCACATGTACGAACCATGTGTTTTTTCATGGTTTCAACTCCTCGACGGCGGCCACATTATCATCAAGACCTATGGATGGTTGAATTTGCATTTTATTAGCCATTGTTTTGTTTCTTGGTTTGTTCGAAGGTGTGGGTTTGAATGAGAATAGGGTGATGGGTATTTATAGAATATTAGATTTGGAGAGAGGTGCTTCGGTTTAGTTGAAACTTGGAGAGAAAGTTGGGGATCATCTCTTTATTATCGGAGATTCGAAAATAAGTTAGGATTTGTATTTGGAAAATCCAATTTAAATCACGAAATCTTATTTCTATATACTATCACTGGCATTTATAATTAAGAATATTCATGGAATTGTTTTGATCTCTTTCTAAAAATACGTGAGATTAAACATATGTGCGATCTATAATTTAAATCACGAAATCTTGTTTCCGAAAATATGTGCGAAGAATGTAAAATATTAAATTATGATTCTGTTTGTTACAGATAAATAGGATATGCTAAATACCAACTAAGATGTCGATTTGATTTTGAATTTCAGTTTCTATAAAACATTATATCGAAATGTAGGTGGGTTACTAAACATATATCGAAAGCCCATTAGGTGTGTAAACATATATCTTGGGGCTGCGATTTTTTTTGGTGGTAAATGAGAAGCCATTTTTTGCAAATAGGTTAAAGATGTTAATGAAAAGCTCTGATTTGCAAATATTTTTTAGAACGTTTTGGTAATTCTGCTGAAATTTCAGGGGCAGGTTCACAAACATCCAGCTGCTTTAATAGTATAGATATAGTTTTGATTTCCCCCATGAACTAAATCATATAGTGATTTTTTTTTCTATCTTCAATAGCATAGTTAAACTTCTTAATTATTTCTACATGTATCATTCCATATACTTAGTCTAAATCGATGAAAACCAATACTTTCTTAGCATTTTGGAATATATAATTCTATTTGTGATCACTATCGAATCATTTGGGCATGAAAACCGCCTTTGATATTATATATAGTAAATTTGATCGTTTCTAGTTAGTGAAGAATGTCAAGATCAAAAAAAAATAAAGAATGTCAAGATCCAAACGAGTTTTTACATTAAGACCAGGTCAATATTTAAAGATACTTTTGAGCGACAAGGAGAATCATGAATGTGGGAAATGAAAGGAACATACACACAAAACGACCTTTTATATTCATAATGAAACAGAAGTGCACACAACATAGGAATCAACTTGGGGGCAAAGCAGTGGTAAGGTTTGCCCTTGATGTTTTATTGGGATGCAAAAAGAAACTTGAGCATAAACAAAGAGACATGTCACCGAATGAAAACAAATGTTACACATGGTGATTGCAAGAGGTTATTTCAAGGATCAACAATAGCAATGACAGTGTTTCTCGCTTCCTTCAACGACGCCACTAACCACTGGCGGACTCCCGTATTTGGCTTTGCAACAGTTAAAGCAATCAGCATTTGTACCTACGAACGGCACCGCTCCGCACTCGAAGCAAAATGTTTGAGCCTCACTCTTGAGGATTTCTGCATGTTGGCATATTGATCAGTGTAAGGAAACTAAAGTACAACTACAAGGTATAATAGAGAAATTTGTTAAATTACCGGTGGAAGCCACCACGAGGACGAACAAGAGAACGCTGATGCTGACTGAGTTGATATTCTTTGCCATTTCTATTTGGTTTTGTGTAACTTGTTTTTAAACTTGGTTTCTTTTTTTTTCTTGTCAATAAAGTTTTCTTTGGTGAGACGGTATCATATGTGTTGTTATCTATTTATAGTCAATATTCTGAAACTTTGTCATCATTGTATAATCAGTCCTCGTATCTTTCTGGTTTGCCCAAGTTCATAATGTCGCCACAATCGTTCATTGCCATATTTTTCATTACATATTATTTTCAAGTATATCCCTTTTTTAATGATCCGTCCGTCTTAAAATAATCGTTCAAAAGGAAGGTCGTCGCTGTCTTTGTAGTACAAACTCATATTGTATGTTCATTGTTACTTGAGTTTTAGCTAAATATAGTTTACAAATGATATTGTTTTTGTCATCGATAGACTCAGCAAGAATCTTCCAAATATTTAATCAGGTAATGAAAACAATTTGACTTTACTAATTCATTAACAAAATTAGGGATTTTGACACATTGCACTAATCATGGCGACACTGTATTGCTACATTTTAGCATCTTGATTCCATATATATGTGTTACTTTAACTATTTCAACACCTAGGCCTTTTGCTTCTCAAAAACTAATTATCTCTGCATTGAGTCTCACATTTTATTTAAATTTTAAATTGTATTTACTACTATTAAACCTTGTAATTTATTTGGTTTACAAACTAAAATTTGGAGGACTTAAAAACCAATGCAAACTAGAAATTTTGGTTTAAACTGACATAAAGGAACAGAATATCTAAAGATAAGAGAGCAGCCATCCTTTACCTACCTACTGCCTTGACCTAAAGCTCTCTCCACCCCCGCTCCCCCACCCCCAGCAGCTTCCACAACAACTTACATCACCTCGGCGCGAACCCCATGAGACGTCGGGGAGCACACTCAAATAAATCTTCCAACATTGCAGAGGCTGTTGGCGTCTGGACTACCCATCTTCAGCCAAAAGCCCTTGAACTGACGGTGTCTTATCTCCTTCGGCACCCCCTGACAAAATATTAGTTGGAAAGCACCGAGTTATGAGTTCCCACATAACCAGGACCGGCAGCTACTATGCCTTTTGGCTTCGGTTCTTCCACACAACAACGCAGGAGAAGGAGTGGACCTCTCAAACCTATCTAATCAACCAAGAGAAAAATAATGAAACTCAATCAAGAAGAATAAAGAAAATATAGAGGAGAAACCTAATCAACCATCACTCATTTGTTGGCGGTGGAGAGGCAAATGAAAATATGAGGAGAGAAAATCTAGAGAGAAGAAGGAGAAATGAATTGAAGACTTATTTTTCTATAGAATATAACTTCTAATTTTTATTTTAACTTGATTATAATTTTACGTGTTCTATTCAAAAATTGTCTTTTCATAACATTTTGCGACTTATGATCCGTTTTGGATTTTTATGTGATTTCTGAAAAAAAAAATATAATTCATTTTGATATTTATTCAAAGTTTTACATGGAATCATAGAGAACTTATTTTCTCTTTGTATCATGAGATTCTTGTACTTATTTCTAGTCATCTTGTTCCATCTCGTTTAGTATATTCAGTAAAATGTTTCTTAGGATTTGAGTTTTAGAGTTTTGTTTGGATCCCCTTAAGAGTTTCTCAATTTATCATAGAAACGCATAATGGTAGTTTCTCCTCGTAACTCTTTATTCAATTTACCTAAATTCTATAAAAGATCTTTTTATTATTTTTGAATGATTCAGTATAATTATTTGGTAATTATTGATCATTTAAGAAAATTATAAATCTTAGCATATAATAGTATAGATTTCGGATTTCCCCCAAGAACTAAATCATATAGTGATTTTTTTCTATCTTCAATAGCATATTTAAAATTCTTATTTCTACATGTATCATTCCATATACTTAGTCTAATTCGATGAAAACCAATACATTCTTAGCATTTTGGAATATATAATTCTATTTGTGATCACTATCGAATCATTTGGGGATGAAAACCGCATTTTGTTATTATATATAGTAAATTTGATCGTTTCTAGTTAGTGAAGAATGTTAAGATCAAAAACAAAAAAAAAGAATGTCAAGATCCAAACGAGTTCTTACAATAAGACCAGGTCAATATTAAAAGATACTTTTGTGCGGCAAGGAGACTCATGAATGTGGGAAATGAAAGGAACGTACACACAAAACTACTTTTTAGATTCATAATGAAACAGAAGTGCACACAACATAGGAATCAACTTGGGGGCAAAGCAGTGGTAAGGTTTGCCCTTGCTGTTTTATTGGGATGCAAAAAGAAAGCATAAATAAAGAGACATGTCACCGAATGAAAACAAATGTTACACATGGTGATTGCAAGAGGTTATTTCAAGGATCAACAATAGCAATGACAGTGTTTCTCGCTTCCCTCAACGACGCCACTAACCACTGGCGGACTCCCGTATTTGGCTTTGCAACAGTTAAAGCAATCAGCATTTGTACCTACGAACGGCACCGCTCCGCACTCGAAGCAAAATGTTTGAGCATCGCTCTTGAGGATTTCTGCATGTTGGCATATTGATCAGCGTAAGGAAACTAAAGTACAACTACAAGGTATAATAGAGAAATTTGTTAAATTACCGGTGGAAGCCACCACGAGGACGAACAAGAGAACGCTGATGCTGACTGTGTTGATGTTCTTTGCCATTTCTATTTGGTTTTGTGTAACTTGTTTTTAAACTTGGTTTCTTTTTTTTTCTTGTCAATAAAGTTTTCTTTGGTGAGACGGTATCATATGTGTTGTTATCTATTTATAGTCAATATTCTGAAACTTTGTCATCATTGTATAATCAGTCCTCGTATCTTTCTGGTTTGCCCAAGTTCATAATGTCGCCACAATCGTTCATTGCCATATTTTTCATTACATACTATTTTCAAATATATCCCTTTTTTAATGACCCGTCCGTCTTAAAATAATCGTTCAAAAGGAAGGTCGTCGCTGTCTTTGTAGTACAAATTCATATTGTATGTTCATTGTTACTTGAGTTTTAGCTAAATATAGTTTACAAATGATATTGTTTTTGTCCTCGATAGACTCAGCAAGAATCTTCCAAATTTTTAATCAGGTAATGAAAACAATTTGACTTTACTAATTCATTAACAAAATTAGGGCATTTGACACATTGCACTAATCATGGCGACACTGTATTGCTACATTTTAGCATCTTGATTCCATATATATGCGTTACTTTAACTATTTCAACACCTAGGCCTTTTGCTTCTCGAAAACTAATTATCTCTGCATTGAGTCTCACATTTTATTTAAATTTTAAATTGTATTTACTACTATTAAACCTTGTAATTTATTTGGTTTACAAACTAAAATTTGGAGGACTTAAAAACCAATGCAAACTAGAAATTTTGGTTTAAACTGACGAAAAGGAACAGAATATCTAAAGATAAGAGAGCAGCCATCCTTTACCTACCTACTGCCTTGACCTAAAGCTCTCTCCACCCCCGCTCTCCCACCCCCCAGCAGCTTCCACAACAAGTTACATCACCTCAGCGAGAACCCCATAAGACGTCGGGGAGCACACCCAAAGAAATCTTCCAACATTGCAGAGGCTGTTGGCGTCCGGACTACCCATCTTCAGCCAAAAGCCCTTGAACTGACGATGTCTTATCTCCTTCGGCACCCCCTAACAAAATATTAGCTGGAAAGCACCGAGTTATGAGTTCCCACATAACCAGGACCGGCAGCTACTATGCCTTTTGGCTTCGGTTCTTCCACACAACAACGCAGGAGAAGGAGTGGACCTCTCAAACCTATCTAATCAACCAAGAGAAAAATAATGAAACTCAATCAAGAAGAATAAATAAAATATAGAGGAGAAACCTAATCAACCATCACTCATTTGTTGGCGGTGGAGAGGCAAATGAAAATGTGAGGAGAGGAAATCTAGAGAGAAGAAGGAGAAATGAATTGAAGACTTTTTTTTCTATAGAATAGAACTTCTAATTTTTATTTTAACTTGATTATAATATACTGTGTTCTATTCAAAAAATTTCTTTTCATAACGTTTTGTGACTTATGATCCGTTTTGGATTTTTATGTGATTTCTGAAAAAAAAAATATAATTCATTTTGATATTTATTCAAAGTTTTACATGGAATCATAGAGAAATTATTTTCTCTTTGTATCATGAGATTCTTGTACTTATTTCTAGTCATCTTGTTCCATCTCGTTTAGTATATTCAGTAAAATGTTCTTTGGATTTGAGTTTTAGAGTTTCGTTTGGATCCCCTTAGAAGTTTCTCAATTTATCATAGAAACGCATAATGGTAGTTTCTCCTCGTAACTCTTTATTCAATTTACCTAATTCTATAAAAGATCTTTTTTATTATTTTTGAATGATTCAGTATAATTATTTGGTAATTATTGATCATTTAAGGAAATTATAAATCTTAGCAAATAATAGTATAGATTTTGGATTTCCCCCAAGAACTAAATCATATAGTGATTTTTTTTTCTATCTTCAATAGCATAATTAGAATTCTTATTTCTACTTGTATCATTCCTTATACTTAGTCTAATTCGATGAAAACCAATACATTCTTAGCATTTTGTAATATATAATTCTATTTGTGATCACTATCGAATCATTTGGGGATGAAAACCGCATTTTGTTATTATATATAGTAAATTTGATCGTTTCTAGTTAGTGAAGAATGTTAAGATCAAAAACAAAAAAAAAAGAATGTCAAGATCCAAACGAGTTCTTACAATAAGACCAGGTCAATATTAAAAGATACTTTTGTGCGGCAAGGAGACTCATGAATGTGGGAAATGAAAGGAACGTACACACAAAACTACTTTTTAGATTCATAATGAAACAGAAGTGCACACAACATAGGAATCAACTTGGGGGCAAAGCAGTGGTAAGGTTTGCCCTTGCTGTTTTATTGGGATGCAAAAAGAAAGCATAAATAAAGAGACATGTCACCGAATGAAAACAAATGTTACACATGGTGATTGCAAGAGGTTATTTCAAGGATCAACAATAGCAATGACAGTGTTTCTCGCTTCCCTCAACGACGCCACTAACCACTGGCGGACTCCCGTATTTGGCTTTGCAACAGTTAAAGCAATCAGCATTTGTACCTACGAACGGCACCGCTCCGCACTCGAAGCAAAATGTTTGAGCATCGCTCTTGAGGATTTCTGCATGTTGGCATATTGATCAGCGTAAGGAAACTAAAGTACAACTACAAGGTATAGTAGAGAAATTTGTTAAATTACCGGTGGAAGCCACCACGAGGACGAACAAGAGAACGCTGATGCTGACTGAGTTGATGTTCTTTGCCATTTCTATTTGGTTTTTTGTAACTTGTTTTTAAACTTGGTTTCTTTTTTTTTCTTGTCAATAAAGTTTTCTTTGGTGAGACGGTATCATATGTGTTGTTATCTATTTATAGTCAATATTCTGAAACTTTGTCATCATTGTATAATCAGTCCTCGTATCTTTCTGGTTTGCCCAAGTTCATAATGTCGCCACAATCGTTCATTGCCATATTTTTCATTACATACTATTTTCAAATATATCCCTTTTTTAATGACCCGTCCGTCTTAAAATAATCGTTCAAAAGGAAGGTCGTCGCTGTCTTTGTAGTACAAATTCATATTGTATGTTCATTGTTACTTGAGTTTTAGCTAAATATAGTTTACAAATGATATTGTTTTTGTCCTCGATAGACTCAGCAAGAATCTTCCAAATTTTTAATCAGGTAATGAAAACAATTTGACTTTACTAATTCATTAACAAAATTAGGGCATTTGACACATTGCACTAATCATGGCGACACTGTATTGCTACATTTTAGCATCTTGATTCCATATATATGCGTTACTTTAACTATTTCAACACCTAGGCCTTTTGCTTCTCGAAAACTAATTATCTCTGCATTGAGTCTCACATTTTATTTAAATTTTAAATTGTATTTACTACTATTAAACCTTGTAATTTATTTGGTTTACAAACTAAAATTTGGAGGACTTAAAAACCAATGCAAACTAGAAATTTTGGTTTAAACTGACGTAAAGGAACAGAATATCTAAAGATAAGAGAGCAGCCATCCTTTACCTACCTACTGCCTTGACCTAAAGCTCTCTCCACCCCCGCTCCCCCACCCCCCAGCAGCTTCCACAACAAGTTACATCACCTCAGCGAGAACCCCATAAGCCGTCAGGGAGCACACTCAAAGAAATCTTCCAACATTGCAGAGGCTGTTGGCGTCCGGACTACCCATCTTCAGCCAAAAGCCCTTGAACTGACGATGTCTTATCTCCTTCGGCACCCCCTAACAAAATATTAGCTGGAAAGCACCGAGTTATGAGTTCCCACATAACCAGGACCGGCAGCTACTATGCCTTTTGGCTTCGGTTCTTCCACACAACAACGCAGGAGAAGGAGTGGACCTCTCAAACCTATCTAATCAACCAAGAGAAAAATAATGAAACTCAATCAAGAAGAATAAATAAAATATAGAGGAGAAACCTAATCAATCATCACTCATTTGTTGGCGGTGGAGAGGCAAATGAAAATGTGAGGAGAGAAAATCTAGAGAGAAGAAGGAGAAATGAATTGAAGACTTTTTTTTCTATAGAATAGAACTTCTAATTTTTATTTTAACTTGATTATAATATACTGTGTTCTATTCAAAAAAATTCTTTTCATAACGTTTTGTGACTTATGATCCGTTTTGGATTTTTATGTGATTTCTGAAAAAAAAAATATAATTCATTTTGATATTTATTCAAAGTTTTACATGGAATCATAGAGAACTTATTTTCTCTTTGTATCATGAG
The DNA here is from genome assembly GCA_026261945.1 of Hirschfeldia incana. Lineage (NCBI taxonomy): Eukaryota > Viridiplantae > Streptophyta > Magnoliopsida > Brassicales > Brassicaceae > Hirschfeldia > Hirschfeldia incana. The sequence continues at coordinate 3,295,375 of JABCMI010000013.1, read as the reverse complement.
ATTCTTGTACTTATTTCTAGTCATCTTGTTCCATCTCGTTTAGTATATTCAGTAAAATGTTCTTTGGATTTGAGTTTTAGAGTTTCGTTTGGATCCCCTTAGAAGTTTCTCAATTTATCATAGAAACGCATAATGGTAGTTTCTCCTCGTAACTCTTTATTCAATTTACCTAATTCTATAAAAGATCTTTTTTATTATTTTTGAATGATTCAGTATAATTATTTGGTAATTATTGATCATTTAAGGAAATTATAAATCTTAGCAAATAATAGTATAGATTTTGGATTTCCCCCAAGAACTAAATCATATAGTGATTTTTTTTCTATCTTCAATAGCATAATTAGAATTCTTATTTCTACTTGTATCATTCCTTATACTTAGTCTAATTCGATGAAAACCAATACATTCTTAGCATTTTGGAATATATAATTCTATTTGTGATCACTATCGAATCATTTGGGGATGAAAACCGCATTTTGTTATTATATATAGTAAATTTGATCGTTTCTAGTTAGTCAAGAATGTCAAGATCAAAAACAAAAAAAAAAAAAAGAATGTCAAGATCCAAACGAGTTTTTACATTAAGACCAGGTCAATATTAAAAGATACTTTTGTGCGGCAAGGAGACTCATGAATGTGGGAAATGAAAGGAACATACACACAAAACTACTTTTTAGATTCATAATGAAACAGAAGTGCACACAACATAGGAATCAACTTGGGGGCAAAGCAGTGGTAAGGTTTGCCCTTGATGTTTTATTGGGATGCAAAAAGAAACTTGAGCATAAACAAAGAGACATGTCACCGAATGAAAACAAATGTTACACATGGTGATTGCAAGAGGTTATTTCAAGGATCAACAATAGCAATGACAGTGTTTCTCGCTTCCCTCAACGACACCACTAACGACTGGCGGACTCCCGTATTTGGCTTTGCAACAGTTAAAGCAATCAGCATTTGTACCTACGAACGGCACCGCTCCGCACTCGAAGCAAAATGTTTGAGCCTCGCTCTTGAGGATTTCTGCATGTTGGCATATTGATCAGGGTAAGGAAACTAAAGTACAACTACAAGGTATAATAGAGAAATTTTTTAAATTACCGGTGGAAGCCACCCACTACAAGAAAACAGCGACATTCCGAGAGAATTCCGAGGGCAAATGATGGTCCTCGGAATTTTCTGAGGAAAAACCGAGGACATTTCGAAGAAACCCGATTTCTAGGTTTCCTCGGAATGTCCTCGGAAATTTCTAAGGAAATTCCGAGGAAACACCATTTCCTCGGAAATTTCCGAGGACATACCGAGGAAGTGATGTCCGTGGGAAAAAACCGACGGATATTTCTTCAATTCCGAGGACTTTTTGTAGCCGTTAGAGAGCCGTTGGGAGAGCCGTTGTGTGATTTCAAAAATTCCGAGGAAATACCGAGGATATGTGAACTTTCCTCGGAATTTCCTCGGAATTCCGTCAGTATGTCGGTAGGAATTCTTCTATAAATACAGTCATCCCTCCTCCTCTTCATTCACCCCATTTCTTCTTCTTCTCTCCTAGTATCACGAATTTTAGATCAAAAAAACATGTCTTCTTCAAATTATTTTCGTTCTTGGATCGATCGACCTCATTTGGATCCGGAGACGAGATTGCTTACGGAAGAATACCAACAAGGTTTAACCGAATTCATGGCGTTATATCGCCGACAACCGGAAGCAGAAACAGGTAAGTTAAGATGTCCTTGCTCTAATTGTAAAAATAGAAAAGTTATTAAAGAGTGGGATGTTTGGACTCATTTATTTTTGAATGGGTTTACACGAAGTTACAAAATTTGGTATCATCATGGGGAAACTGGTTATGAACTTGGTAGTACTAGCGAACCTCAGCCGGCGGTTAGATTAGAAGAACCAATTAGAACGGATTTAGATTATGGTGTAGGTACTGAGCAGATGGTAAATGATCATTTTAGAGGGGAAGATTTACCCAATGCAGAAGCTAGGAGATTTTATGATATGTTGGATGCTGGAAAACAACCTTTGTATGAAGGTTGCAGAGATGGTCATTCAACTTTATCATCTGCTACAAGACTGATGGGCATTAAGACCGATTATAACTTGGCTGAAGTCTGTGTGGATGCGATAGCTGATTTTGTAAAAGGTATTCTACCTGAGGATAATGTAGCTCCAGGTTCATACTACGAGGTGCAGAAACTCGTATCCGGTGTTAGTTTACCGTATGAAGTAATAGATGTATGCAGCGATAACTGCATGATTTATTGGAGGGCGGATGAGCAGCGGATTACATGCAAATTTTGTGGGAAGCGTCGTTACAAAGATACGAGTGGAAGAGTTCCAGTGCCATATAAGAGGATGTGGTATTTGCCTTTGAAGGAAAGGTTGCAGAGGTTGTATCTTTCGGAACGCACAGCGCAACGAATGAGATGGCATGCGGAGCACTCAACAGATGGTGAGATTATACATCCTTCAGATGCAAAAGCGTGGAAGCATTTCCAATCATTGTATCCCGACTTTGCATATGAGAGAAGAAATGTCTACCTTGGATTATGTACTGATGGTTTCAGCCCGTATGGGAAGAGTGGAAGACAATATTCTCTATGGCCAGTCATTGTTACACCATATAACTTACCCCCAAACTTGTGCTTGCGACGAGAGTTTTTGTTTCTCTCCATTCTCGTTCCCGGGCCAGAGCATCCTAAGAGATCACTTGATGTGTTTCTTCAGCCACTAATATATGAGTTGCAACAACTATGGGCTCACGGTGTTGAAACATACGATATTTCGTGTAAAGAAAACTTTCAAATGCGGGCAGTACTAATGTGGACAACAAGTGATTTTCCAGCATATGGTATGTTATCTGGATGGACAACGCATGGGAGGCTATCATGTCCATATTGTCAAGATGACACAGATGCTTTCCAACTAAAGAACGGAAGAAAAACGTGTTGGTTTGACTGTCACAGACGATTCCTACCACATGATCATCCATACCGTCGGAGTAAGAATTTGTTTAGGAAGAACAAACAGGTGTTTGATGGTCCACCTGAGGAAGTTAGTGGAGAAGGTTTGAAGACACAACTAAGAGATTACGGTGCAGAAAGGACCCCAGACGTTGGTGGACATGAGCATTTTCCGGTAGATGCTGTTGGAGATCTACATAACTGGCACAAAAAAAGTATGTTCTTTGATTTGCCATACTGGGAGCATCATCTGCTAAGGCATAATTTAGATGTCATGCATATTGAGAAGAACTTTTTTGACAATCTCATGAACACGATCCTTAACGTTAAAGGTAAAACAAAGGATAATTTGAAGTCAAGACTGGATTTAGTCGATATATGTGCTCGTGCAGAACTTCATGTTGATGAGAATGGTAGGGCTCTTTTTCCCATATACCGATTGGATGGAGAGGGAAAAGATGCTTTCTTTGATTGGATTTCAAACGATGTGGAGTTTCCGGATGGTTACGCATCTAATTTGCGTAATTGTATCGACAGAAAGGAAGGAAAGTTTATTGGCTTGAAAAGTCACGATTGCCATGTGATGATGCAGCGTCTCCTTCCTTTTGCCTTCAAAGAACTATTACCACGAAAAGTTCATGAAGCAGTTGCAGGGATAAGTGCTTTCTTCCGCGATTTATGCAGCAGATCAGTGACTCTTGAAGGTATTACAAATTTGAAGACTAACATAGCCGTGATTCAGTGCAACCTTGAGAAGATATTTCCTCCCTCATTTTTTGATGTTATGGAGCATCTTGTTATTCACCTGGCAAGAGAATTGGAACTTGGTGGTCCTGTGCAGTATAGATGGATGTATCTGTATGAACGGTATATGTTCCATTTGAAGAAGATGGTGAAAAATTTTAGTAGGGTGGAAGGTTCTATAGTCGCACAGATGATCAATGAAGAGATTTCAAACTTTGCCGAGTACTACTTTCCAGCAGAAGTTCATACCAAAAACAGAAGACCTGCTCGGCATGATGATAGAGGCGAACGGGCAACATATCATGTTAAGGTTCCAGACATTTTCACAGATGTTGGACGACTTAGCGGAAAACCAAAGGACCGTCGACTTATTGACCAGGAGCGTAGTCATTTGCAAACATATTTGCTCACCAACTGCGAAGATGTTCTTCCATATGAGAGGTAAGTTTACTATTAATTTAAATTTTTTTAACAAATAAACATTTAAATTTTAATTAATAATATTATTGTTATCATATGTACAGAATTTTCATGGCAGAAAAGCGGTTCGAACATAGATACGCCACAGAGACGGAACTTGAAGAAATGAAGCAGAGAGAATTTGCTGGATGGATGTTTACTTATGTGAGTGCTTTAAACTTCATAAAATTTAATTTTTCACATTTTTATACTAATTCATATGTGCTATTACACAGGTGTCTGCTGGTTTGGCCAGAGGTGAAATATTTGACGATTGGATACGCGATATGGTGGTTGGCCCAATATGTGTTGTGAAGTCATATCCGAGATTTTGTACTCGAGGATATTCATTCACAACTGAAAAGAGGAGACGTTCGCGTACGACCTATGATGCTGGTGTTTGTTCTGCATCAGGAGATGATGTATACTATGGACACATACAAGAGATTATGGAAATCAAGTATTTGGGCATGCTTGGATTGCGATGTACTGTTTTCTATTGTGATTGGCACGACAACACTCCAGATCGAGGTGTGACAACAGATGCATTTGGTGTTACATCAGTACATTCGAGGCGGAAGCTGCAATATTATGATCCTTTCATTCTTGCTTCTCAGGCCGATCAGGTAAGTGAATGTAAATTATTCAGAATGATTGATCATAATTTATATTTTTACTAATAATTTTTTTAATGTTACAGGTTTGTTATATCAAGTACCCCCGGGTAAGAAACAGAGATGATCCATGGGTTACAGTAACAAGAGTTAACCCGAGAGGCCGAGTTCAGGGAAGTTCTGAGCTGGAAGACCCACTACAACCAATCACAGCCGGTAACTTAAGTGCAGGAGAAGATGTAGCAGAAGGTGTTCTTGTAGTCGATTTGACCGACTTCGCAGAAGAAGCCGTCGTTCATGCAGAAGATGAACCGGTTATTGGAGAGTTTCACCAAGATCCAGATTCCGATTCATCTGGTGATGATGGCTCGGAATCAGAGTAGTTTTTTTTTTTTTTTTTTAAATTTTGAAAAACCGAGGAAATACCGAGGGCCACTAGGGTTTCCTCGGTATTTACCTCTAGATTTAGGGATTTGATTATTTTGTGTTGTTCCTCGGTATTCCTCGGTATTTCCTCTGAAAATACCGAGGAAATACCGAGGATATCCGGGATTTTCTCGGAAAATACCGAGGAAATACCGAGGAAGGCAATGATTTTCAATACTTTCCTCGGTATGTCCTCGGTATTTTCCGAGGAAATCCCGAGGAACTGGGTTTAGGGAACCGTAAACAACGTTTTACGGATTGAATAACACGTATATAGCCTTCATTAAGTGTCTTAACCATATTATGAAGTCATACTTAGGTGTTTTACACAATAACAAACACTTTTTACGATTGCTTGAACGAAAACCACACAGCATAAGATAAACACTTATACACTTTAACAAACGTTAAACGAGATACTTACAATCATTTCTGATATTTTGTTTTTTTATGGTTTATGTTCATCTATACAAAGAATCCTCAATGGTATGCGTTAAATTTGAATAAGAAATGAAAATCGGGAAAAAAAATTGGAATTTGAAACCCCAAATACTTGTTTCCTCGGAATGTCCTCGGTATTTTCCGAGGAAATTCCGAGGAAGTTGTGGTCCTCGGAATTTTTTTATTTACCCGGGAAACCCCTAACCGCCAAACATTTCGTGAAATATCAAATATTCCCATACCGAGGGAATTCCGAGGACCTATTAAAAAATACCGAGGGAATTCCGACAGAAATGGTCTGTCGGACCCCTCATAAATTAGGGTAAACGCGATCTTCTTCTTCCCCATTTCTCTCTTCCTCTCCTCTCTTCCTCTACGCGGCTCCTCCTTCTCCTCCATCGATTTCCGGCGATTCCCACCGTTTCTTTCCTCCATTTCTTTGCCAAATCTCTTCCCAATCATGTAAGAACTCTATATCTCTCTCTTTTCTTCCAAAATTGTGATTGATTAGGAATGATGGGATTAGAATTTCGGATTTTAGGGTGTTAGATGATAGTTTAGGATTGCATGAGTAGTTTAAGTTAGGATTGTGGGTTTGATTGTTGTTTTTCATTGATTTGGAATGGTTTTTTTTTTTGGTTAAAATTCTAAACGTTTTTCTATTTTTAAAACGTTTTTTGATTTTTTAAAAACAATTTTCTAATTTTAAAAACGTTTTTTAAGTTTCCAGTAATAATAAAACGTTTTTAAAAATTTTTTAAAATTTTTTAAAAACTTATATCTATTTTTTAAAGCAATTTATTAATTTTTTATACTCATATATATATATAAATCATGTAATCTAATAAATTATATTTTTTTCTTAATTTTAAATGTATTAAAACTTTTTTAAATATATTAAAACTTTTTTTAAATATATTAAAACTTTTTTTAAATATTTTTCAAACTTATTTCTATTTTTTTAAACAATTTATTAATTTTTTATACTCATATAAATAAATCATGTAATCTAATAAATTATAAATTTTTCTTAATTTTAAATATATTAAAACTATTTTTCTTATATTAAAACTTTTTTAAATATATTAAAACTTTTTTTAAATATATTAAAACTTTTTTTTAAAATTTTTTCAAACTTATTTCTATTTTTTTAAACAATTTATTAATTTTTTATACTCATATAAATAAATCATGTAATCTAATAAATTATAAATTTTTCTTAATTTTAAATATATTAAAACTTTTTTTAAATATATTAATACTTTTTTTTAAAATTTTTTCAAACTTATTTCTATTTTTTTAAGAATTTATTAATTTTTTATACTCAGGTCTTATGACGATGATCAGACCCGGCCTCCTCGACAGCGTCGTGGTCGTGGCTCGGGGAGTGTCTCCGTTCAGGATTCCCAATCGCCCCGCAGCTCGCACCAAACATCTCCCTCTCCATTTCCCGAAGCTCCTACTGGCTCCGGTGCTGCACCCCCTATTCCTCCGACTTATGTGGGTCCTCCGGAACTGGTGAGGGTTGCGGAGTATGTTCGACAGCCGGGTCGTGAGCGGCTGCCGTTTCTCACTCCGTATCCATCTGGACGGCATCAAACATGGTTCGACCGATCCGCGAACGGGATCAGCACATGGCTCAACCATATGATGTACTCGTCTTTGGACGAGGGACATCCGACTTTCTTGGACTTCCCTACCTGGAAGAAAGTCCTGTGGTTTCAACAATTTGCGGTAAATTTCTCAATTTTTTTTTTTTATATTCTTATTCTTAATATAATTTTTCTACTAATTATGTATTTTTTGCAGCAAGAGTTCAACTGGAATCCCGACCTTACGACGTTCATCTATTACCACTTCGTCCATAAAGTCATGACGAACTACTCGTATCAAATGCACGAGTGGAAGAAGAAGTGGCAAAAAGACAAGGTTTTTTTAGTATTTTAAAAATTTCTTAAATTTATTATTAAATTTTTTAACTTATCTAACAATTTTTTTTATAAAGGTCCCAAAGTCGATGAACATGACGGTCTGGGTGGATTTCTGTGTTCATTGGAGTAAGGATGAGACGAAAGCTACTTCTTCCACCAACTCCACGAACCGCAAAAGCGAGCGTCAAGGGAAAGGCGTCTTCAAGCACAACTTGGGTGCTCAGTCTCAAGCAACTCTCAGGGATCGCATGGTAATTTCATTCGTTTCTTTTTCAAATTTTAAAAGTTTCAAATTTTTATTAATTTCTTCTAATTACTAATTTTTTGTTTAATTTATATTGATATCAAGGTGGAAGCAAATGACGGTCAGCCGGTTGATGATTTCGCCCTAATGAAGAGGGCGTATACCAACCAGAAGACCGGCGAGATTGATGATGGTCTTGCGAGAGATGTGGTCAACCTCATCAGCACTCAGCTTGAAGAAGCAGCGTCTCAGCTTCCAACCGACGACGACGATTCGACGGGTACCCAGTTGCCTCAGGCTCGGATCAACGAAATCGTTCAATCGGTAAGTTTTTTTTAAAAAAAAATTTCATTTCATGCATCTTAGCTATTGTTTAACTTTGTCAACCTATTGTTTAACTTTCTCAATTTTCTATTTCAGACGGTTCCAAAGAGGAATGGACGTTTGTTTGGTTTGTCTCGTCGGGCCCAGTCAGTTGCATCTTCAGCCGCACCACCGCCTTTTGTTGATACCGAAGTACTCCTTGGTCAGCTGCAAGACAAGGATACTCGCATATCTGCGTTGGAGAACAAAATGGCGATTCAACAAGAGAGGTTCGAGGCTCAGCAAGCGGACTTCGAGGCACAGAAGAAGCTGAACGAGCAGATGATGGAGATGATGAGGACGTTGCACCCGAACGTGACCTTCCCGACTCTGCAGAACCCGAACCCCCAAAACCCAAACCCCAACCAGTAGTTTTTTTTTCTTACAACTTTCGAATGTTTTTTTATTTGTACTAATTTGAATTTGAATTTGAATTTTATATTTTCGAAATTAAATTTTAGAATTTTAATTTTCTATTTTCGAAATTTAATTTTTTAATTTTATATTTTCGATTTTAAATTTCTAATTTTCATTTTTTAAAAAAATTATTTTTTTCCAAAATTCCGAGGAAACAGTCCTTCGGAATATTCCGAGGACTCTTTCCCTCGGTAAATTCCGAGGGACTGTTTCCGACGAATATAGTCCTCGGAATATTCCGAGGGACAGTTTCCTCGGAATATTCCGAGGGACTGTTTCCTCGGAATGTTTCTCGGTTTCTAATCCGTAATCCGATGATCCGTTTCCTCGGAAAGTCCTCGGTATATACCGACGACCCGTCCGACGAAATGTCGTGTTCGGTATGTCCTCGGAATTGTTGTTCCTCGGAATTGCCTCGGAAATTTCCGAGGAATTTCCGAGGACTTGCTAAATACCGAGGCCATTATTCCGAGGGAAGATATGCTCGGTATATCGTCGGAATACCGTTATTCCGAGGACATTCCGACGATATTTTCCCTCGGTATTGGCCTGTTTTCTTGTAGTGACCACGAGGACGAACAAGAGAACGCTGATGCTGACTGAGTTGATGTTCTTTGCCATTACTATTTGGTTTAGTGTAACTTTTTTTATAAACTTGGTGTCTTTGTTTTTCTTGTCAATAAAGTTTTCTTTGGTGAGACGTATCATAAGTGTTGTTATCTATTTATTGTCAATATTCTGAAACTTTGTCATCATTGTATAATCAGTCCTCGTATCTTTCTGGTTTGCCCAAGTTCATAATGTCGCCACAATCGTTCATTGCCATATTTTTCATTACATATTATCTTTCAAGTCTATCCCCTTTTTAATGATACGTCCTTCTTAAAATAATCGTTCAAAAGGAAGGTAGTCGCTGTCTTTGTAGTACAAACTCATTTTATATGTTCATTGTTTCTTGAGTTTTAGCTAAATATAGTTTACAAATGATATTGTTTTTGTCATCGATAGACTCAGCAAGAATCTTCCAAATTTTTAATCAGGTAATGAAAACAATTTGACTTTACTAATTCATTAACAAAATTAGGGCTTTTGACACATTGCACTAATCATGGCGACACTATATTGGTACATTTTAGCATCTTGATTCCATACATATGCGTAGCTTTAACTATTTCAACACTAACGCCTTTTGCTTCTCAAAAACTAATTATCTCTGCATTGAGTTTCACATCTCTTTTAAATTTTTAAATTATATTAGATTTGGATCCGCACTTCGAAAGCGTGAGTTTTTATAATTATAAATTAATATATTTTGGATTTTCTACATTATTTGTTATATGTTCATTATGTTGAAGAAAAAACTTTGTTTAAAATTATATAACTTATGAATTAGTGAATTAGTTTATTACGATTTTATGTGTAGATGCTTGTGTAAATCTATCTCTCATAATCTCAGAAATATTATCCGAACTTGGAATAAAACAAACTAAAACCAATCTAAAGATACACGTTCGGTTTGGCTTGGAGCAAAGACAAGATTTTGATCATCATTTTCAAAACGCTTATACAAACCAAATTTATTTGATATAATTTATATTTTATTGTGTATCTGCATTTAAATGTTACAAATGAATCGTTACATTCAATACTTTGAAACTCAATCCGGACCCGTATTTAAATTGGTAAACCCAATATCCTCATATGTAATTCGGTTTAGTTTTCAGAAAAAAAATATATAGAAAAGCGGATAAAATCAATTAAAAAAAATCCAAGATCAAACGACAAAATAGCAGTCATCCTTTAACCATTCGCTGCCTCGACCTAAGGCCCTTGCCACCTGCCAGAAACTGTAGTTAAGGCAACATCGTTGATGATATCACTCAAATTACTATAAAGAGTGAATTATTCTCTCAAATAAAATGTTCACTTGTAGTATTTAAGGATCAAATCCATAGAGAGGTAGGGCATACAAAAGATCTTAGAACGATTAAGCTAGGTTGATTAGGTTTAAACGTAAATTGCAGGTTTGAACAAGGTAGTTGCTCGGTTGGTTTGGTTGACGTTTTGATACTTAATTGGGAAATAGCTAGACTTGGAGTTTCTATTCAAGAAATCAGGACTATAGAGATATAAATGCTTTTGAACAACAAAAAGAGATATAGATACTAATCAGTTGCTTGCATAATATTATAGAGTTCAACTTATTAGAACAAATCGATCAGCTATCGCATGTCTAGATTCGATTATTTTCTAGATCTAATGATCTCAACAATCGTTTGTCGATCAATTAGAAAGTGTCGATGATGATTCTATAGGAATATCGATCTATACACCACGTCAATCGATTATTCTATATGAATATCAATCGATGTGATTCTAGCAACCTTTGCGCACAGGTTGATAAAGTACTCACTAGGGTTCTTAGATCAGCTATCGCCTTTACTAGCAATCCTAGTTCAATGAGGATCTATTCAGAGATGAGACCAAGCATATCACTTGAGTCTAATGATTCTAAGATCAGAGTTCTAGTTAGCTATTCTAGAACACAAGCATCAAGAACATCCTATTGGTGAATATCACAACTTAGCAATTCTATAGTTGGGGCTAATCCTTCATAACCTATTTAAACCTTAATCAAAACAAGTAGATTACTCAGACATAATAAAAGAAAGCATAATCATTGTCTGGATAAATTACATAAATAGAATAGTAAATAAAACTGGAGCTCCAATCAAAAATCTCTGATGGAATCTTGGATCTTCTCTCCAAACTACTAGAACTTCAGGTATGAAAACTAGAAAGCAAGAAAGCACATTTTGTATCTAACAATTGGCAAAGCTAAATATATATTAGTTTAAAACACGTCAGTTGTAATCTTGTAATTTGGTGTTGACTTGGGCTTAAAATTGACTGGAACTAATCCGGGCTTCCGCGCGCTTTGCTGTCGATCGATGGTGCAGGGTATGCGTCGATCAATTATTGTCTCTGAATGTCGAGTTCTCGTCGGCTCGTTGGTCAGCTCGGGTGAATTCACTTTTTATCTCCAAAATTGCTCTAAAAATATCATTTTCTGCCTAATTATTCATGAACCTATAAATATGCTAAATAGACTATGAAACATAATAGTTAGTTATTAAAACACTTATATACCATAGCCAAAAGTGGGTAAAATTCATAGTATATCACTCGACAAGGTACATGATTTCGGCAGAAACCCCTATAACGCCGAGGAGCGCAACTCAATAAGTCATATGGCGATGTCAGTGATGCTTTTGAGAAGCCTGAATTAGCTCTATATATATATATATTATTAAAATAGAAGTAAACTTAGGAAATTAAAATGGAAGTAAACTTAGGAAATATCTCTTAGTTTTTTAATTTATTTACACTGTCATGCCATGACAATTAATAAATCTATTTTTAGTTTCCTTTGTCTTTACAGATTAATAAATGCATGTCCTAAAGATCTATACTAACAAAATAATTTTTAAAAAAATCGTTAGATTATTAAATATTAGTATATATAAATTACCTTGAATAAATATAGTTATAATAAAAGGTAGATTCTTAATGAACATGAATCATATATTTTCTAAACTTTTTTCTACACATGTCAAAAATATCGAACATGAAATATCATATTGTCTGATTACTTTTCATATGTCAATAATTTCAAATTTCACAATTTTTTTATATTAAAATATGATAAAGTAATATATTTCGATAAACCTAAATATACTAATAATTATAGACAAGTATGTCACATTTATCAATCAATATCCACAAAAAAAACAAGATATTTTCAAATTCAAATCCAAATTTCGACCAAAATTTTAAAATATTATTTCCAAAGTCATTCTCCTACATTTATGGCATTTAAATTTTATATGATACTCCTTATAATTTTAAAATGGTGCATTTTTGTATGAGGGAGTTATTTATTTTTGAATTCGACTGAATTTATTTCTTTGTTTTTTTCCGCTTGAAAATATAATGGATTATCAATAGCAATAAACTTATTAACTATCCAATAAATAATATTACATGAACATATTTGTCTATTCGCACAAACATGATTTTAAAACACTAAAATAAATTTAAGACATTTTACTCTTATTATTTTTCTTTCCATAAATGTTTACATAAATCGTAGTTTGATGTTTTCCATTAATACTTAATATTATTTAATTATCTGATAAATTTAGTTATAGTTGATATTTTATGTTATAGTTTTTAACAGGTTTATTTTATCAAAAACGTAAAATGTTATCAATTTTTATAGAGTTTTACCGGGTTAACCAGTGTCAGTGAGGTTGATGCGAATTTTTAGATTTTTACAGAATTTATCATGTTTTTAATTAATGATTTTTTTTGTTAAATTATAACCGGATTACTTAAGGATCACCGGATTTACTAGCCATGGTTTTGGATCGAAAACTAAAACACTAAAACATTTAAACTGTCAATAGATTTGTTCTTTTCATCTATTAAATTAAGTTGACATTTTTTTCATATATTCCATCCATAGCTAATGAATAACTAAAAAGAAAACTTAACACCCCTGCGAACGCACGGACAAGGTCTAGTTATGCTTACACAACTAGATCTGACAATGTCTCATCTCCGGCGGCATCCCCTAACGGAATCATAGCGAAAAAGTACCAGATAGGAGATATCACATAACCAGGACCGGCAGCTATCCGTATGGCTCCGGTTCTTCCATGGCATGTCACGGAAAAGAGATAGGGCCTCTGAAACCTTGCTAATCAACCAAGATAAAACCAATGAATTTCAAGCTAGATGAACAAAGAAAAATAAATAAGAAGTCAGCTCCTGCATCAACTCACGCGCAAGCAGTGGAGAGGCAAACAGGCGATTTGAAAGAGAAAAAAAACAGAATCTAGAGAGAGAAGGAGGAGTAATGATTTGACTACTTTCATATTAATTTCTTTCATTAAGAGCCTCAAATGTTTATTTCTATCATTAAAATGATGTTTAGCATTTGAAAATTATAGTTCCGTTTGGGAGTTAAAATTTTCCCATTCAATCCACTGTCTTATTAAATAAAAATCTTTATATTCATAACTTTTTGGAACAGAATTATATTTTCTCGATCACTATAGATCTCTTTTTGAGGATAAAACCCGCTTTTGGTATTTATATATTGTAAATTTTATGTTACTAGCCAGTGAACATGTCAAGACACAGTAACAAAGGTGTTTATAAAACAAGCAGGTCAATATTTATAGATACTTTTTAGCGACAAGAAGAATGTATGGGAAAATGAAAGAAGGAACACAAACAAGTTTTTGTATTCATTATGAAACAAACGTACACACAACTTAGGCATAAACATGGGGCCAAAGCAGTGATAAGTTTTGCCCTTGATGTCTTATTGGGAAGCAAAAGAAGCTTGAACATAAAAAAACAGACATGTCAACAATTGAAAGCAAATGCTACACATGGTGATTTCACGAGTTCATTTCAAGGATCAACAATAGCAGTGACAGTGTTTCTCGCTTCCCTCAACAACGCCACTAACGACTGGAGGACTCCCGTATTTTGTTTTGCAACAGTTGAAGCAATCAGCATTTGTACCTTGATACGGCACCGGTCCGCACTCGAAGCAAAATGTTTGAGCCTCGCTCTTGAGGATTTCTGCATGTTGACATATTCAACAGCGTAAGAAAACTAAAGTATAACTATAAGGTGTGATAGAAAAGCTTGTTAGATTACCGGTGGAAGCTACCAAGAGGACGACCAAGAGAACGGTGAAGCAGACTGAGTTGATGTTCTTTGCCATATCTTTTCGTTTTGAGTTGCTTTTTCTTCAACTTTGGGTTTTTTCTCTTTCTCAATAAATTTTTATTCGGTGAGACATATCATATGTGTGGTTATCTATTTATAGTAAATACACTGAAGCTTTGCATCATTGTATAATCAGTCCTCGTGTCTTTCTGGTTTCCCCAAGTTCATAATGTCGCCACAATTGTTCATGGCCGTATTTTCCATTACATATTATCTTACAAGTGTATTCCTTTTTAATGATGCCTTTGTCTTAAATTAATCATTCATTAATTCATTAATAAAATTAGGGCTTAGAGATATTTCACCAATTATGGCAACACTATGTTAGTAATTTTGAGCATCTTCATTCCACCGTTACATTATTTTTTTTTTCTCATCTACTAAGACTTTGGCTTCTCATGAGCTAAATATCTCTGCATTGACTTCCACATTTTTTTTAATATAAATTTATATTTCCCGCCGTTAAACCAGCTTACTTCTTGGGTTTACAATCTAAAATTCGGATGAAATAACTGGAATCGATCTACAAAAGAGAATTAAATCGATTGAAAATAAATTCAATATATAAAAAAATAAACCCTCTCCATCGATGCAACTGTGGTTAAGGGCAGCATCCCAAACAAGCTACACCACTTCGGTAACCCCATAAGACATCAGGGAGAGTAACCTAATATTTCATATGGCGACGTTACTGGCGCATTTGAGATGCCAAGACTAGCCCTCTTACGCTGAAACCCTAGATATGATTGTGTCTCATCTCCTGCGGCGTCCCCTAACGGAATCATAGCCAGGAAGCACCGATATAGGATTTATGAAATAACTAAGACCGGCAGCTACTATGCCGTATGGCTTCAGTTCTTCCACAGCATGTCACGGAAAAGAGATTGGGCCTCTGAAACATTAATAATCAACCATGATAAAACCCGTGAATCTCAAGAAAAATGAAAAAATAAAAATAAATAAGAAGCCATCTCCAGCATCGACTCACGCGCTAGCGCGATGGAGAGTCGCGGTGGAGGGGCAAATGACGATTTGAAAAAACAGATTCTAGTGAGAGAAGGAGGAGTAAGGAATTGACTACACTAATGATTTTATCTTAATTTCTATCATTAATAGCATCTTAAAGATGTTTATTTGAACTTCTATGGCTCAGTTTGATGTGTCTTGTTAAAAAACTGTATTTTCATACCATTTTTCAACTTATGCTCCGTTATAAAATTAGTATATGAGTTTTGAAAGAATCTATTCAGTTTAAATATACCGATGATATAGTTTAAAAGGTTTTTGTAGGAATATATGATATATGTAACATATATTTCTCCTCTAATCATGAGGTTCTAGTACTTATTTAGTATGATGCAAATGACTCCTATCAGCCTAATAAGAAAGCATGCTGCCTATTCACCTGAAACTGAAACTCAGTATTAAGGCCCGGTCTAGAGGGTAGGCAACATAAGCAGTTGATTAGGGCACATGGGCCATATTTCAAAATTTTGCATGATAAATTTTTATTATTTGTATTTTTTCCATACTAGCTTATGGTCCTAAACAAATTTTCTAATCTTTGGATCAGGCCTAATTTTGAAAAAAAAAAAGGTTAAATGAAATGATTTAAAAGAGACTGATTATCCCAAGATAAAAGGAAAGAAACGATTTTTGGTATCTTCGTCCTCCCACTCAAGCTCAAATTGATGTTGAGGATACATTGTTATGCTAAACTCGCAATCTCTACAGACACTTGTAGCATTTAGGGGAGCTTTCTCGTCTTTGGACAGTTTTCTACTCTTATGCAGCATAATAATGGAAAGGGAAGAGGATTCGAAAAAGATATTCTCCAGCTTAGCCAACCTTATCAATGTCAACATTTCTAGTTTCTGAAAATGGTGTCACACCAGCCACATTGGTTGCTTTCTCTTTGTTAATAATTCTTCAACTTGAATCTCGAAAATCTAGGAAGACAAGATTCGGAGCGAACAAAAGCCAGGTCAGATCCTTAGTGCTATGGCAGTTACCCATACGCACCATAGAGAGGTTGACAAAGCATGGACTTGTACGATTATGTACATCATAGGAGTGTATCTCTCTTTTCTGCACTTCATATCTGTATTAATCTCCACGACATGACAACTTTCCAAATATAGCTCATGAAGATTCTCCATTCTCACCAACAAGGAAACGTTGAATGTTTTTTTTGTTAAAATCCGTGAATCATCAGACCAGTGATGCAGTTCACCAACCTTTGATCACCCAATCACTGCAGTTCCTTTGCTTAGCTAGCATCTCCGTGAACATTAGAAAATAACTATTCAAGTTTCATAAACTCGACAACTTTGATATCTGAACGACGCTGGAATGTCTGTACCAGTCAAATTTAGATGAGTTAAATTTTTCAACTCTTGGAAACTGACAGGCAGTTTCTCTATACTTGTGAGAGACAAGTCAAGATAGTGCAAAGAATCCAATTTTCATCTAAGCAATACCAAAACATATGTTATTGCCTGTCAAACATATATAGGTTTTAGACCAAAAAAAAACATATATAGGTTGATTGTTTGGAGTTATTAAATTAGTTTTTGGTCTTTGTTTTTCAAAAAATATCCTTTAGGAATACCAAAACATATGTTATTACCAATCAAGATTTCAACAAAAGAGATTTCCTATAAAATAGGGAAACTGGTTTTTAGATGTTTAACAAAGTTTTCAATCAAAAAACCAAAATCCATGTTTTCTTTGTTTTCTCTGTTTTTAAAATATATTTATATTTATATTTATAACTTTTGTTTGTATTTTTTGTCAATTTTTATTTGTATATATATATATATATATATATATATATATATTAGATTTTTTAATTTTGCTTACGTCTTGTTATATATTTGATTTTAAAATTTGTGTTTGTGTGTCTTGTTAGACATTAGATTTTATAAATTATGTTCTTGTGTCGTGTTATATTATTTATGAAAGATAATTTTTACAATTTTTATTTAACTTTCTAGAGAAGTATAGTATCAATTGTCATAATTTCTAGATTAATTTACCTATAACTTTTACAAACAAATATAAAAGTTGTCTTCATTTGTATTTTGGACATTAGATTTTACTTAATTTTATTTTCATGGTTGTTAACAGATTTTATAACTTACACAATTTAGATAATTTAAGAAGTTATTCGGTATTAATCTATATCCTTGAATTTTGGAGTATGATACTATCAGTTGTATCATTTAAATTTTTATTTTTTAGTATATTATTTTATTAGAGTATCTCTAAAAGATAATATATAACTTCAAATACAAATTTATTTCCTCTCCAAAAAGAAACTTCAAATTTGAAGTTTTTAATAGTGAAAGAAACAAGGATCTGAGGTTGGATTGTCCAAGAAGAAACCTCAAATTTATTTTTACAATTTTACGTTATTTGTATTTTAGTCCTTTAACTTTAATATAAACAAACTATAATCACTAAAATATATATAGATAAATAACACATACACATTGAAAATATTAAACAAAATATTTATAACTATATTTTATTATAACACCAATGTACATAAATAATAACAATATAAAACAAACATTAATTCATAAAAAATTGAAAATATAAACCACTCACTGTGGTATTTTCACAGTGTTTCCATAAAAATCACTCACTATTTTATATTAGTTTTTATTTTATTTTAACGTATATATATATATATATATATATATATATATATATATATATATATTTAATGTAATAGTACATATGTGTATAAAAGATTTATTTGAATTAATAAGTGAACTATTGTTATAATGCTTAAAATAAATAACAAATTAATCCTAGTACAATTATATATAAATTATAAAAGTAGAAAGATTAAGATTAAAAAGTAAATAGTATTTTGAGGGCCTGAATAGTGGAACCTCAAATTTTAAGTTTCACTATTCATGCCCTAAAAATCTGAGGGTTTAAAGGTCTCTTGAAGATGAAAAAAAAACCTCAAAATTTGAGGGTTTGAGAGTTTCTTGGAGAAGCTTATAACTATATATTACATTTTATGATTCTTAAATATTTTGTTGTTAATCATTTTAGTCTTTTAAAATTTATATCTCACTGATATTTCAAAATTGCTTTCATAAATTTATTTTACAAATAAAATTAAATAAAAACCTTACAATAAGACTTAAAATATTTTACAACTAAAATCATACAACAACAATAATACAAAAGAAACTTAACAAATGCACTAACTGATATCATATATGAGAATCTTACATAATACAGAATAATGTGATATTTTACTCATAATTTAGTATTTAGCTATGTATTCTATTATGTTTTTGTCTAAATTTTTATTAATTAATATTGATGTAGTACTTTTATATATGTGCTAATTATTTATAAATTTTTATGAAACTAAATTTATTATGATAAGTAGAAGGACCAAAATATAAAATATAAGTATTTTTGCAATTTAGTTTGAAGTTTATTTTTGGAGAAGGATGTCTTTAAACTTCATATTTGAAGTTTTGCAAACTTGAAAATATAGTGTTTTTTGGAGATACTCTTAGTATATCAAGTTGTTTCAAATTCCGAAAATCTTTTTTTTTGTCGTCTACCCATCTAAACTAGATCAAATGGAGAGCAGATGAATCGATTCTCCGGAGAGCATCTCCATCTGTCCGGATCTGATCTATATGGGAAAAGGTATAGTCTCTCATCCTTGCCTCTTTTGCTAGTGCATCTGCCCGGCAATTCCTACTCCGAGGAATATGAGACAAACTCACATCCTCGAAGTTTTCCTGTAATCTTTGAAACACTTCAATCTCTGTCACGAATGCTGGCCAATCCATCGGGTCCGTTGTCATGTCCACTAAGTCCGAACAGTCCGTCTCAAACCGTACCGAGGTTATTCCTTTGTCTCGCATACATGAAGCAGCCCAAAATAAACCTTCAATCTCAGCATGCAAAGCCGAGAGGCTCCGGTTACACGCCCGAAATCTGAAGTACTCCGAGCCCATTAGATCTTTAAGACTCCATCTTAAGCCACTAATTCTGTCATTATTGATCCATGATGCATCAATTTGACAAGTAGGAATTCGGGGTATCCAAGGGGGCTCTATCTCAACCTCTATAGTAAGGGGATCGTTGTGATCCTCATTTGTTTCCTCCTTTTCATTAGCCTTCCTCCAACATTCTGCTTCAAGAGACGCATGTTGGAGGGTATCCATTAGAAATACGTCTTTACCATTAAAAAGTTTGTCGTTCCTTGCCTTCCAAATGTACCAACAGATCCATCGGAAGGTATCGAATTCCGAAAATCTATATTTCTTAAATTCTTATAAAAAAGTTAAGCAAATTTTAAACCAAACTAACCAAAGTTTCGAACCGAAATAATCGAACTATCCAAAATTACAGAATATATTGAACCGAACTAACCAAAATTTTAAAACAAAATTAACCATGATTTTGAACCGAAGTAACAATTATTACCCAAATTTAATTAAATTTACCCAAATTTTCAACCAAAATATAATCATAACCAAAAACTTTGGTTAGTTTCAGTGGAAAAAAATAAAAACCAAACTACCTGAATACCGAACTTTTTTATGGTTCAATTCGGTGAGATTTAGTCTGATCGAAATACTCGAGAACCAAACTACCTGAACTACCCGAACCTGCATGCCTAATGAGCTTGGTTCTGCTTCCAGTGATGGTTCATTTTGTAACCAAGACCAAAACAAAGCCAAGCAATCTACAGCGGGTTTATGACTTTGACTGGTTCACTTAATTTACTAAACGGGAAAGTACTGATTCAGTTACAATGGTTTCAAAGAATTAATGTTCTATAGTCTCTCCGATTGAAAAAGAAAACTATGGAATCTAAAAATCAAAATTCAAAACCTTTGGATAGAAATCAAGTTCTTTCAAAAAAAAAGTTATAAAACAGAGGAAGTTAAATAAAAAGCAAGGTTTATATGGAGAAAAGTAACTTTTGAGTTTTGAATGAATAATGACTAGACTAATTTTCCTTCATATTTTTGCTTCTGATGATGAAAAAAAACTATAAAATTTCCAACTAGTGTAAAAGGGATTCCACTTTCTTGCCACCGAAAAAGTATTCCACTTTCACTGCTTGTGACCTAAATGACAATCCAAATAGGATTTACAAATTTCAACTTGGTAAAGTTTAGTAATCATTTTAATGGTACCGTTTAAAGAAGTATTTGAATTCAATTGCTAAATCGGTGATATAAATAGTATAAATCGGCGATTAATCTAGAAAGGGAGAGGAACCCACGTCGACATAGAGAGGCAAAACGCTCAGCAACAACTCTAAACGGTCTGATAGATAAGACAAGTAATAGTCTGCTATCGCTTAAAATAAAAGAGAGATTGTGGCCTGAGTGATAGGAAAGTAAGAATTCGGACGACAGTTATAAAAATATTTTCTTTTTGCATAAACATAACATTAAAACAAAACAAATATAGTATCTCTTTATGAATATCATTACAATCATAATTAGTAATTACCAGCGCCATCCCAAAAAATTTGGTGGCTAAAGCGTATTTATAAACAGTGGCCTATGTTTAATCGCAAATATATATTTATATAAATATTTTTTAAACGTCCTCAACATAGAAAAAGACCAAGGGGAGCCGAGCATAAAAACGTTACAAACATTTGCTTGGAAAATACATGCTCCACCAAAGCTAAAACACTTCGTCTGGTAAACAATATCAGGACAATTAGCAGTAACGAGTAACTTAACACACCGTCATATGCGATGTGACAATCATTGCCCTAGATGTGGAGCAGACGATGAGACCATAAATCATGCAATATTTGAATGCCCCCCCCCCCCAGCGCTACAGACCTGGGCCTATGCAGCAACCCTAACCCCACCGACGATATTTTCTAGCGCAAGTCACTACACGAACATAGACTACCTTTTCTGGAAGAAAAACGATATAGAAGATCCTGAGCTGGAGAGAGACCCATATCCTTGGATTATGTGGTATATTTGGAAAGCAAGAAATGATGAACTATTCCGAAGAATAGATAGAGACCCGGTAGAAACTGTCCGACATGCAGAATCAAAATGTTATGTTTGGTTTGAGGCAAATAGTAAACAGGAAGAACATACGGCTCGAATGCCACCAGCACAACAACCAAATTCTGATAGATGCCTAATAGATGGTTCATGGACACATGACGCACTCTTTAGTGGTTATGGATGGACATGAAAAACAGCAGAAGGAACAACACAACTATTGGGAGCAAGAAACCAACAAAGACGAATCTCACCCCTTCATTCGGAGCTTGAGGCCCTTATATGGGCGATGGAATGCATGCTTCAACTATCCAAGTGTCAGGCTTTTGGCACCGATTTTCAGGACCTAATCTCAATGATTCAAGACCCAGAAGCTTGGCCCAACTTCTCCACTGAATTGGATGAGATGCAGAAGCTGAAGAACAATTTTTCTGATTTCTCAATAGTTTTTATTCCTCGCTCTGAAAATGTATCATCTGATTCTCTAGCTAAAATAGCAAAATCCTTCCATAGGGACTTGTACTACATTGGTTGTTCTATTCCGGTCTGGTTTCCCAGACCACCTCAAGCTTGAGTAATAGACCAGCCGTTCGTTGTCAAAAAAAAAAACAAATATTTTTTTTTAAAAAAAATAGCATATCAGTTTAGTTTTTATTTTAAAAAATCAGATGAGCACTAGACTCTCGGTTATATTGTAACTATAACTAGATCTCGACCCGCACTACCGTGCGGATGTTATGTTTACTTTATATGTTTGATAATTATAGTTCGTTTTAATATTTGTAAAT
This sequence comes from Hirschfeldia incana, assembly GCA_026261945.1. Taxonomy (NCBI): domain Eukaryota; kingdom Viridiplantae; phylum Streptophyta; class Magnoliopsida; order Brassicales; family Brassicaceae; genus Hirschfeldia; species Hirschfeldia incana. Next base: position 3,273,140 of record JABCMI010000013.1, on the reverse strand, counting down.
TATATTTGTCGATAAAATGTGTTATTGACGTTCAAAACTAAAGTAGTATGTTAGATAAGTATAAACTTACTATTTTCAAGTATATTTGTTTCTCAAGCATACAATTTATATAGTTTGTATATATTAATATATATGTATATATTAATATATATATATATATATATATGCACTGATAAAAAAATAAAAGAGCAATTTAGCCTAATATCAATACTAGATGGCTATATTAGCCAAATGCCAAAAACCTAAAAGTTGTGACACCTTGGCAGCCAAAAACGATGACAAAAGACAATGTTGCCCTTGACGCTTCATTACTATTCTTCTAGGACGTAGTCTCGTAGGCTTTATGTTCTGACACCAAATATTAACATAGATTTGGAAAGATCATAAAAAGATTTGGAATTGATTTGCTAAACTTATCCTTATAAACAAGAAATATGGTGTCGTGGATTGCTCAACCAAAAACCACATTTTCTTTATTGTTTCTGTCATTTTTTTCTTCATCTTCTTGTTCTGTTTTTTTCTTCATCTTCTTGCTCTGTTTTTTTTTCATCTTCTTGCTCTGTTTTTTTTTCTTTTCTACTGAAGTTAAACAAAAATGAAGAAGATCATGAATTCTGAATAATTCGTGAGTTCGTCTGGTTTTTTCTTCATAAATTCTTAAGATGTGGATTTCAGTGGAGGGGAACTTCGCTTACTGTCAAGAAGATGAGTGGACAATCCACTGGTTCTAACTAAAGACAAAAGCTTCAAGCTTTAGGTAAATTAATATACAATAATAAATACTAAACCATAAAGATATAATTATAAACCTTACACTCAATTGAAAATCCGGAACCCAAACACTAATTATGATATCCTATAGACAAAATTATATATCATGAAGATGATAGAATCCTTGGAACCCTAATGGTAATGAATAAACTGGAACGACAGTGTAAAGTAGATAACCCTTTAAGTAATTCGTTATACAGTTATATATCTTCGAAACCGGCTAACAATCGCTGTTAACCTTCACAAGATTGTCTGTAAATTTATTTTAGCTGGTTATTGATATAGGTGACCAGCGACTATTGTTTTAGCCGGTTATTGATATAGGTGACCACCTACTATTGTAACTAGACGGCCAATTGGATTTTCTTCTTCACATATATTTATACCCTAATCACATAAATCTATATCCTAAACCCAATAGGAAGCCCGGAACCCAAGCAATAATAAATGCTAAACCATAAAGACATAATTTTAAACCCTACATCCAATTGAAAATCCAAAATTCAAACACTAATTATAAAAATCTATAGACGAAATTTTATACTTTAAAGACAATAGGATCCTCGGATCCTAACGGTAATGAATAAACTGAAACGACAACGTAAACTAGATAGCCCCATAATTAATTTGTTATACAGTTATATATCTTCGGTACCGGCTAACAATCGCCGTTAACCTTCACAAAATTGTCTATAATTTATTTTAGCTGGTTACTGATATAGATTTCCAGCCACTATTGTTTTAGCCGTTTATTAATATAGGTGACCAGCCACTATTGTCATTAGACGACCAATTGGATTCTCTCCTTTGGCATTTGGTTAATGTTTGAAATTTTGTATCATCACCTCGAACAATCTTTCAAATCCCCCTTCAACCTCTTCCATTACTGATTGTACTTTTATTTAGAAGGATGAATGGGAATTAATGAAGCAGAAAATTTATTTGGAGAGATGAAAAAGAAAATGTGAATTGATTTTGAAACTCAGACGAATAATAAAAACTAGATGGCATTATAATATCTTAGACAATCTTGTATACAAAGGATAAAATCTTACAAAATCTTGGAAGATTTTGCCTACACATAATAGTAGTCTACATGACTGTGTGACTAGGGGTAACAGAGTCCAAAAATATCACATCCGTTTAGGAAACAGTTGAATTTGGTAGATCACTAAATACGCCTAACTTCTTTGGTAGGAGCTCTAATTTCTCAAAATAAAATTTTCATATTTTTGGTTTTGATATGCTTTCATTTATATATTTCATTATTTATTTATTGTATATATTAAATAATTAATTCTTATGGCCATATTTATGATATAAGAGATACAATGAGAATATTTTTATTGGATAGAAAAAATAAATGAAATAGTACTAATTATAAAATGTTATTAAGAACTAATTTACTTGATCGTTCATAAAAAATAGTATAATAGATTACTTTTATGAATCATGTACTATGTACAACTATATATCATATTATAATTTTTGATAATATTACTATATTTTTTTAAAAAAAAATTATTATAAATACATAAAATTTTCTCATTCTTAGATATATATATATATATATAAGATACAAAATGAGTATTTTATTGCTGATGTATAAACAATATAAAGATTTTTTTGGAATAAATCATTTTGTTTATATTGTAACAGATTTTGTTTTTCAAATTGGTGGCTTAGATATTTTGTAAATATAATAGATATTTTAGTTTATTTCATAACAATTAAAAATCATTTTTAGATCAATTACTTGAAATTAAAAGATATAACAAATCAGAATCTAAAACAACCGAGAAATGCATACTTTAAAATACATGGTTTGCAATCACATTTTTAACCAAAATAGAATAAACAAACCACACCGTTAGAAAAAGCAACGACTTAAATTCAACTAAGAAGTGAAAGTTGTTTTTAATCATTGTGGCCTTAATAATTGTAAATAATCTGTAAAGCTCTTGATTTATAGGCCTTATGGGAGGGACGGGACTGGTAATTACCCAAAGAACAAGCAAACAGGAGAAAAAAGAAAACCATTTTCTATATGATCTTAATTTACTGACATCAGTTTACCAAAAGTTACAATTTTCTACAAAAATTAAAACACACAAATGAATTACAGAGATTATTTTTTTTGAGATATTTATTTGTAAAATTGTTGATTTCAATTTTAATATTAAAAAAAGAGGTACTGTAAGTGGCATAACGAATTACAATCCAGCTTCAGATGTTTTAAAAAAAAAAAAAGGAGAAGCGTCTTTCTTGGAATATCATTTTGTTCAGAGAAATATGAAACACTCTAATGAAACAAGTGGGTTCTCTAACAACTCTTCAGTGGTATAACCGTAGTTTTGATATTGTTGCTGATCCAACGTGTTTTTATTCGGATCCAACCTAACCCGACCCGGAGACTGACTATTCTTCCGAGTCCTTGCCCCACCCACCCGACTCTGATTCAAATCCATTGCGGATCTATTCGTCGCCGGCGATCTCGACCTTCTTCCGGATCTCTCACCCGGGTCTCTCATGCCCGACCCGACTCTCGCTCCAGTATTACACACTCCGTTATTTCTCTTCCGAGGAGATTGATCGGTTCTTCGGGTCGGATAACCATTACTCGTGACCTGGATCCGAGTTTTAGCCGGAGATCTCTGAGATTTCCTCTGCTTCACATCTTCCTCAACGTACCCATTCATCACAGCCGTCGAAGAAACACTCTCACTCAAGCTCAAGCTACATATCTCCGAAACCTCTGATCCTTCTTCCGGTTCATTCGAGTCGGGTCTGGTCTCTCTTCCCTGGATCTTCCTTTTCACCGGATCATCCATGGCTGAGTCTTGGACACTAGAGGAAGTAGTGTGAAATGCTGTCTCTGACAAGACTTCTTTGACGACCGTTTCTTCTTCGACAATGGTCGTGTTCTTGTCGGACACGTTCTCACTGGTCCGATCAGCGGTGCCGGAGCTAACGCAACAACCCATGTGAGAGAGAGAGGGTGAGAGAAGCCGGTGTCGTTTGCTCGGAGATGGAGAGTAGTACTACTCTTTTGGTTGTGAGATGATGACAGCAAAGGGATGATTGTGAAGTTAGAGCACGTGAAAGAGTATTTATTGTTAATATTTTGGGACAGATGATAAATTGATGAGATATGAGTGAAAAAAAATTAATACCAACTACCCTGAAGTAGCTTTAGTTTTCACAATGCAATAGTAATGTTGAATAAGCCCCATGCAAATTTCAATTTCTTGACTCTTGTTTATAATTACGTTAAGAAAGGGTAAAATGTCATAAAATTACTCCCAGCCAAATTTTGTTAAATTTTTTAATACCAAATTTTTTTTGCTACCAGATTTAATACACAAACTATTTAATTTGCTTATTTTAATACATTCATTTTTTTTATTTAATTCTGCTCATTTAATAATAAGTTTTAAATTAAACTTAGAAAATTAATCTCCACTAGTCAAAACCAAATCTTAAAAATTTCAAATTTTATTTTAAATTTTAAGAATAAAAGTAACTAAATTTTGAATAAAATAACTATTTTTTTCCGAAATTCCACTTGTATTATGTTAGGTCAAGCCCACAATAATAAAATCAACTTTTGATGAGATCCATAAAATTTTATTTGTTAAAAAGCTTCTTAAAAGTGTAGATCAAAGTTCAAAATAAAAATAGTGTAGATGTCGTCAAAAACATAATAAAGATCTAAAAGGTTTATGTACATATATTTTCTAGTCACATGCATAACATGGTTTCAGATCTATACAACTCCAGACATGGTTCATCTCCCTTTTTAATTATCATTGTACCGTTCGTAACAATTTTTTAGACACTATTGAGCTTATTTTTTTGAGGAAGACATTATTGAGCTTCCATACAATAATTATTTTAGTATAGATGATACGTAAGCTCTAAGAAACATTTTGACAAAAATAAAGCTCTGTAAATGCAGATGATAGTTTAGTTCTGTGATATTATAATTCATGAAATCCAAATATGGCTGACAAACGAGTTTGGAGTATTTAGAAGACCTGCTTTTAATAAGATAGATGCTTAAAACAATGATAATAACATAGGTGAAAGAATATATAGGTTATGTCAGAGATCTAAGATCGTATTATTATATGAGTGATTTACATTCTAAGTCATTTTATGACTTTCTATTACATGATAGAACACTTATTGTTCCAGAGGTACTTTTTTCAAACTAAGCGTAACTATAACTAAGTCTAGTTCATTCTTTTTGGTTTTGTCTATTTTTTATTTTAATATTTATTTGACTCTCTCCTCCACTTTAATTCATTTTCTTTCTGTAAAGTTCGTACTTTACTTCTTACTTTTCTCTAACCAACCAAAACAACCCTCCTCCGCTACAGTCTTCTTCTTTTCTGACGGACAAACGACATTTCATTTCTGTAGCTTTGTCGAATAAAAATTTTTGTTTGTTTATTTTTTTTTTCTAGTTTCTCCTCCACAATAACCCACTCGTTGACCTCCGTTTAACTGTTATTTCCTTCAATCTCCGACTTAGAGCTTTGTTCTCGTTGTTCCATGTGATTCACATGTAGAGGAAGTTGATAAGCTCTCGTCGGAGACAAGGTCTTGTCGGAGACACTCTTCCGATGGAGACAAGCTTTTGTTAGAGAAAAACTTTCGTCGAAGACAAATTCTAGACGTCGTCCCCGTCAGTGCTGGATCGGACTTTCTCGCCGTCTCGTTTCATATTCTTCCTCGTTTTCAAGTCGGTGACTTGTTCACTTTCGTGGTGCCTTCCTCCACTAGCGTTTGAAACCCCTCGTCTTCACCGGGTCATTCCTAAGCAAACCAACACCGAATAATGAGTCACCACCGCGGGTCTCCTATTCAGCTCGACTCAATTGGCTCCGTGACCTACTGCTCCTGAACGACCGTCAACGTACAAAGATATGTGTACATGTGTACTACAATGCATGTCTATCCATATGTACAACATATCAAGCTATCCATATCTAAAGATGTATATTTATATCAAGTTACCGATGTACCAAGTTATATACATGTACAATACTTTATGATATTTTTTTGCCAATATTTTTTTATTTTGTATACATATAAAGAAGGATATATTACATGATATTGTACTCTATATGAGGTGTACATGTGTACGTGGAGTGAATATGTACATGATGATATGTTTGTACATACAATTACAATAATTCATATGTACACTATTTTTCACTTAAAAAATGGTTCGGAAAAAAAGTAACCAAATTTTACCATTTGAAGTTGAAATAAATATAAATAATTAGATAGAGAGTATAGTTAAGATTTATGATTGGTCATACATGTATGTATATGTGTACAAGTGTGTGTTTTAAAAAACAAGTGTACATGTGTACGATGGATATATGTGAACATAGCTTATGTATGTACATGTGTACATCGTATATTAAGTGATTTATAATATACAATAAAATCATGTTTACACCATTAACCAAACGAGTTTCTAGTTTCTGATGCTTTTAATTTTTGCGACTAAGTTTCCTCTGTTCGTCTTTTTCATGACTTCTTCTTCGTGATGGAGAGATTGTGGACTTGAGACGTGAAAAAGTGATGTTGACAAGACGAGACGAAGAGTGATTACCACTGGTGAACAAGACCTCACATCGACGGCGCTTTGGAGTGGAGGAGCTGAAGAAATGAAGAGGGAAGACGAATTGGAGCTCTCCAACTATACATCTCGTTGGAGAATAAATCATTAGCTTTTTCACCAGTCCAAAAAATTCAAGTTTGTCTTTAATCTTTTTGTGCTCTGTTTTCACATACTGTTGTTCATCGGAAACCAATTTAATCACCGGAGAAATTTATCACGATTCTTGTCGAAAACTCAAACTATTATTTTTTAAGATCTGTGAAGAAAACAAAAAGAAAAAAAAAATTGAGAAAGAAGATAAGGGAAGAGAAGAGAGTGGAAAACAAGGAAAGAGAAGAGAAGGGACCCACTAGTTACAATTTAGTTTTGTTTCAACCACTAAGTTAGAAATAAGTGTATTAGTAGTGAAAAGTGTTCTATAGTGTAATATAAGTTTTAAAAAGTGACTTTGAATGTAAATCTTTCGTCAAAAACAACTAAATCACCAAAATTAGTGGGAGGCATAGTGATAAAATATAACCAATTTACTAGATATTAACTCAAATTTCAGCCAAATAAATTTAAATTTACAAATGAACTGGGGACATCTGACTCCACCATAGCCTAGCTACTCCCCTGCTTATATGTGTAACATTAGACGAATCTACCAGTACCAACCAGAAAAGCATGTTACCACTTACAACATCTATATATTTCAAACAAGTTAATGCTTACTGGGTTCGGGCTTCAAGATTGGGCAGGCCGGCAATAAAATATTGCAGCACACTTAAGTTCACACCGACAGTGAAAACAATTCATTCTCTCCCCTTCAACTAATTTTCATGTAATAAGCATATGAAACTCGACAAATCTCAAAATCTGGCAAATCATAAATACATATATACAAAAAGCCAGGCTTTTGCAGCTTGGTTCCTTTAGTTATATCTACGACGAGATACCCATAACAACCTCCTCTAATCTAAGCGATAAAGCTACCACAATCGCAGAGGAACAGAACACTTAATAATGCAAATATCGAATTGTTAACATTCTTGAATGGATTTTGCGCTGGAACTTTGAGTGTTGGACTTCATGTCTGCAGGAGCGGGTACGGGTGCATGGTGAGCAATGAATGTAGGTACATTGTCGCCTGGCATTAACACGGAGACCCCTTTTGAGTAAACTCCTATCTGGAGATCAAAGAAATTAATATCCAAACAGTTTCGTTGACCAAACAAAAACAGATCTAAACCTCTAACCGTGTTGGAAAAATGAAATGTATTAGATTTCTAAGTTGATGTCAACAAAAGTAATTCAGTTGTCTTTAATTAAATCAGGACTTAAAACAATCACCCATGTTTTGAATGATTCTAGTTCTGATCACATCGTTGGTTCCGTATGAAAGTGTAATAAAAGTTAACCATTAAATAATAATATTACAGCTTAACAAAAGTTTTTGATTAATTTTTATTTTGATTGTAAATGATAAACCATTTATAGGAGGACATATGGCAATACAGGTTATAGAACCCCTTCCAAAAACTCTATAGAACCGTTTCAGACATTCTCTCTCCTCATTCTATTATTTTATTATTTAAATTTTTGTAGAACCCTAATAAAAACCAACCGATGGACATGCTCTAATATGCCAATAACAGTTTTACTCAACAAAAACCCACTGTTTTTGAGTTAGATTTTGGCGTTCCAAGAATCAAATCATCTCTCAAGCAAGTCGACCTACATTCATTCAAGTATTGTTAAGCTGATCCTTATTGCTAGAGAAAGGTAATCTGTAATCTCGATGGAGCTGCATTATTATTCCCAATTAGAAACATGTAAAACAAGAGGAAAAGGTCAGTGGGCCATTTTGTGTTCCAAGGAATGCTAAAGTCAAATATGGTAGAGACCACATTTTTTAGCTCCATACGCACAGAATCCACTTTTTCTTTCACACTCATAAATACTTGCGAACCAATCAATGCCAGAACAATATTACATTTCTATCTTGCTTTTTTCACTCTTCTTTTGTCACTATGGTAATTAAAACAGAGATGATTGTCATCATTTCAAATTTTCAATGAATACATCACCAAAAGTATCCGTGCGTGACAAAACTTATGATACAGTATGCAAAAGCATTTGTGTGGGTCAGTTTATTCCAATGAGTACACAAACCCTATGATGTTTTCTTGTTTTGCTTTATGGAAAGAAAAAAAATGTGTTCAAGGCAGTTAAAGAACTATCTGGATCACATCCCTATCACATAAAAGTCTAATAAAAGAAGATTTTTATATTGCGAAAATTATAGAGATGAGAAAAAAGGAAAACTTACCTTGGGAGATTCGCAACCAGACTTAGAAAATGCAAGGCCATTGAGTCTCACCCGCGACTCTAGACCTGAAGGAAACCGTCCCGGAGAAGAATGTGAGTTAGTGGTGGTGGTCCGAATAAGCATTTCGATGATGGCCATGACGATGAACATTGAGATGAGAATGGCGGTGGCGATAAAACCAAAGGAAACAGCGTTGACTGGATCGTTGAACTGAGAACTCCTTGGCTCCCCTTGACGGGTATTCGTAGGAGCTCCCACGGGTGGCCATCGATGGTTCTGATATAGAGACGTCATTTTGAAGCTCTCTAGCTCTCTCATGTCGTTGTGTTTGATATTTCTTGTTAGCTTTACTCAGTGTATTTTGTTCTTGGCTCAGACATGACAAAAGAAGGGAGAGAGGGAGTAACTAAAATGTAAAAGAGAAAGGGTGAGCATTGGTGGGGGTGGGGGTAAAGTGAGGGAGTGTGAAAGGTTTCAGGTTTTGAAAATATATTTAAGTGAACTCTAGTAGCTTTTTAGGGATTCACATGTTTCCCTTTTCTTGCACAGCATTTCTTGAAAATATTTTCAATGAAGTAAGTGAAAATTATATTTAAACAAAGATTGAAAATACTTTAGATTTAAAAAAAGATTAAGCATACTTGCAAAAAAATAATCAGAGAATATTCTAAATATGAAATTTAAGTTTATTCTGGAAAATTATGTCAAAATATGACATTCATGAGTCAGGGTAATAACATATTTCCACTATATACATGTGAAGAGGAACAAGCCAATCTCTATTCATCCTCCAAACAAACCAATATAGATCGAAACAAGGAATAGTCAAATAACTTCATTCAAATCAAATTTGCACCACGCCATGAGTCATGAGATATGTTGACATTGGCTAGAGAGAGTAACTCATTGCCTACAAACTGCTTTATGTTCCCTTCTACATATCCTAAACAATTCCATCCAATGCAGAAGAAACAAGGAAAGCAGAAAGCATTTGCTAAAACATAATGAATCTTGACTTTATTGAGACTGAAATGGGAGAGAAGTACACCATTGATTGTTCCCTTTTGCATTTTTTTTACCGCTTGCTGAAAGAAGTATTGAATTATTTCATTCTGACGGGTCTTCGAGCTGGCCAGTAGACAAATCACTGATGTGCGGATACACTGCTTTCTCATCCAGCTTGTTCTGAGCCCAAACCAGCATCTTCAACAAGCTTGGAAGTTTCGGATCTGTTTTGTTCACAAACATTAAGTCGGTACATCAACCATTTACTAGAACAAATCTGAATGTTACTGATGCTATGTGATGCGAGTTAAGCTCTTTTTATATGGAGACGATAAAGCTTTTCATATAAACTTTAAATCTTTTTAGAATTACAATTTGACTAAAACAGAACATGGACAGTAGTTACCTTTTTCATGACTCTGGCTTGTAAGAATTGCTGCGTTCACTTCACTTGCTGTCTTAAGACGGTGGGAGATGTCAAGAAGATCTTTAACAGGGCAGTTAGCGGCATCTTCAAAAACAAGCAGCGCTACAGTTTTCTCCAGTTCTTGCAGAAACGCTTGCTAAAGAAGGAAAAAACAAAATGAGTTTCAGGCTTTCAGCATCAACAAGAAGTGTTAAAAACAGATATATATATATATATAGATGCTTAACATGTACAACACAATCTTCAAAGAAAATAATGAGCAATGTACAAGGAGAATTACGTTTTCCTCGCCACGTGGAGCAAGTTCCTCCTGAGCAAACTCCAAGGCTTCTTCAGTCTTCCCTTGTCGAATGAGTTCAATCAACCTTTGCTGCTGAAGATGAAAGAAGAGCTCCGGATTCGTGTCTAGTATCTGCAACCACAGGTTCCAAGACAGATCAGCTTTTTTGATTCTTAATATCTCTCACTGATCAAGCAAGAAGAGAGTGTTGTACCTCAGGATTCAAGTCATTAACTTTCTCAATAGCATCCTCGACGTTACCGGTTTGAACAGCCTTTTTAACAGCCATTCGATCAGTGATGGTTGCAAGATCTATCTCTGCTGTTTCTCCATAAGGAATACAAAAAAAAGGACTAGACTTTAACATCTAATGTTATGCTGCACCACCAAAAGAAGACTAAACTCAAAGTGAAATAAAAAAAAGAAAGGATACGTTTGGTGCCAGACTCTCTTTGGAACTTGTCAGCAGCTTCAACAAAACCCTCAGTGACAAGAAAGTTCATGACGAGAGTGTTCATGTCTTCTTTCCTAAGCTTTACAGCGTTTAGCTTCTTCTCCCACTCTTCACGCGTTATCACTTTCTTCGATGTAGCCTTTTTTACAAAAGAAAACAAACACATCATCAAGTTAAGTTGGATCAATGAATAGACTCATACGAAGATGGAGGGAGGGAGGAATCTATTTTTACCATATCGTCGTCGTCGTCGTCGTCCTGATTAATGAAGATCCGAAACAGTGACATTAGAAGAAGACCACCAGTGAGTGTCTCATCATAGTGACTCAAATTCAACTTCTTACCTGGAGAAAAAGACGATCCCTCCGATTGGAGTTATTTCAATTCTCTTTAGCGATCAAACGACAATTTTTTCCAGGGGGAAGAAGAGTACCTGAGAATCTGGCGAAATAAGACGGAGATTTTGAGGGTTCTTGATTGCTTCTAGATTCCCTGCGAAACTTTGCTTCCCCCCCTAATGATTTTACAATCTCGTAAAGAAAATATAAAACAGCAGAGGGGATAATGTTGGCGAACCGTTCATGAACCGATCCGGTTTGTACTATTAGCAAACTCGGTTTCTTGATTTGGTTATTTGTAAACCGTGCTCGAATTATTGCTTGTTAACTCGTACTCATTTTTTTTTCTGATTTTCTTGAACATTAATGTCTTTTCGGGCGAATTGTAAATTTTAAATTATTGTTATAATTTTATTTTGAGTGTGGATTGTTAGGAGATGTATGGAGGATACAATTTCAAAATCCGTTGAAGTCTTGCTGCGAGCGTTCTTATGTACGTGTGAATCGTTAGAAGGTGAAGATGTATAAATTTCACCCTACCAAGAAGAACAAGAAAGATGGAGATCAATCTAGTAATACTTGGTATTAGGGGAGCCTTTATCCGAGTCCTAAAACTACTTTCCCGGTAAAAACTTTGAAAATGTATTCGACATTTTTAAATATGTTCTCTGAAGAATAAATAATGAAAAAAATGTTTCTTTTTCTTAACAAAATACGTTCTCTGAAAAATAAATAATGAAAAAAATGTTTTGTTCCTAACAAAATATGTTCCCTGAAGAATAAATAATGAAAAGAGTTCTTAACTCCTAAATCCACCAATACTCATAGACATGATAGATGTCATTGCAACCTTTTTTATTCATAGGTAGCTAATCCAAGAACATAATATATCAATTTGCAGCTTAAACAAAGAGGATGTAGTTGATTAAAAAAAAAAAAACAAAGAGGATGTAGAAGTCAGTTCATTGGAGTAATTAAATACTGGCTTGACCAATTATACTCCAACTTGGGTAACTCTTTACCATGTATGAAGTAAATCCCATCTTGTCTAGCATCCCAAAAGTTTTTCTTACCATAATGGACGATAAATCCGCCACCTTTATATGCTCTGAACTTTGCATGAGACCTGAAATCAGGTCCCTGCCATAAGTCACAATCGATCTTTGTTTTCTTTATACTTTCATAAAAACTAATATCATAGGTTTTTCCCAAGGATAGAAAGTGGTCGCCAAAGTCATCTTGCTCCGATATACAATGAACTTTGAGAACTTTGTTCGGATTAAGAGAGTTATTAAAATGTACAGAGTCTTTCTCGTAGAACTTGGCGTAACTCAACCCAATGCACAATGTAATGACAAGCTGGAAACACGAAAGGAGATTCATCATTTCGATTAATCTATATCAATGTGTACTTTGCCTTTCGGGATATTTTATCACTTCAAACACAATAATATGAGATTGATTGTTCAATTAAATAGGAAAACCATATGATCATATTTTCTAGAAAATAAGAAAGGTATTTTTCTCCTTTTTCTTGTTTTGAAACATGAAAACAGATATGTTACAAGAAAAATAAATGCATTATGTAATTTTTTTTAAAAAACTTAAAGGAATATGGAGAAAAATGATGAATAGGTAATGGTGAAAGTTAATTTTGGCTCATTATTGTATGTGGATCTAAAAGAATATTTTTTCTAATCATCCAAATCTTTCAATTTATCAAGTTTTGTAATAAAAGTTGTGAGAAGATCTTGTTAAAATTAATATAAATTCCAAAAAATTCTTACTTTTCTGTTTATGTCTTAAAATCTGGTTTTGTAACAGATAAAGAAGATAAGACTGGAACTTAAAGTATTGACTAAATTGTTTAATGATTTTACTGATTTGTCACATTCCCCATGATTTTAACTAATTTTTATTTTTTTAGATTAAATCATCAAATTTTTAATTTTAATAATATAATTATTTTTAACTTTCTAATTAATTTATTTATTTAAAAAATATAAATATTTCAAAATTTCTAATTGGAATTATTATTATAATTACTTTAACTTTCACAAGATTCTTATTAGTTTTAGCTTAAATCATTAATTAAAATAATATAACTATTTCAAATTTTTTAGTTAGAATTACAACACTACAAGAAAACACGTTGTTAACGACTCCAAAATTGGTTGTTAGTTGGTCGTAATACCCCTTTTACGACCAACTAACAACCACAACCAATAGCGTTTGGTCGTTATTGACTAGTCGTAATCCATTATTAGTCGTACACTGGTCGTAATAGTACGACCACAGATATTAGTCGTAAAGTAGTTGTAATAGTACGACCACATATATTAGTCGTAAAGTAGTATTAAATATATTGGTCGTAAATGAGATGTAAAGCATTGGTCGTAAAGCAGAAGTAAAAATAGTTGTACATAAGTCGTAAATGTACGACTACCTTACCTCTATTGTAGATGTAAATTAGTCGTAAATTTGCAACCCATTTACAACCAATTTTTAATTTTAATTTATTATTTTTCATAATATTAAAATAGAAAAAAAAATTAAATTGTATAAAAATCGATTTTTTTTTTTTTGAAAATTGAAAGCATTCATAAAAAAAGATAATATATTACATCCATAAGTTTTAAATATTCAAAATACAAAATAATAAAAACCGAAATAAACTAAGTGTTTAGATTGATCTCATTTAAGAGATCAGAACTCCTCTACTCTGCTTGTCGAGCTAATTCTGCTTGCTCTTCTGGAGTAGGGGTGGGGAGGAAGGTCGGACGAAGAGACTGCCACTGAGTCTGAACCGAAGGGTTGACATTTGGTGTTGTCTCGATAATCATATCGATCATATTCGCCATAGACTTAAACATGTCCTTGTGGGCGGATATGGTCTGGTTCGCAGATGACAAATCTCTTCGGATCGAGGAGTCTTCTTCGATCCTAAGAGCGTATTCCGCTCTCGCCCTCGGAACATCGTTCACACTCCCGACCCCGACCATACGTCCTCTTTTCTTTGGAACAACCTTCAATTATAAAAAAAAAATTAGTATATGAAAAAATAAAATTAAATTTTTAAATATAAGCGTATAGTTAAAAAGATCAAAAATTTTACCTCCTCAAAAATCCGGTCTTGTTCGATGGTAGAAAGCTGGACCGGAGCACCATCAGGATTCTCTTGTGTTAGTTGAGTCTGGCGCTCCTGAATCCGACTTTCTACAGTGTTGACGATTTCCTCTGCTCGAGGATGGCAGTAAGTGCCATCGGAATGCTGGTGGGTCGCCTTGTAAATTCGGGCCAGAGATGGTGGTGCTCCTTCTCTGGCAGCCTATATAAAAAAAAGTCAAATGAGTAGATATATATATATTTAAAAAATAAATATGTTAAAAAATAATTAAAAAACATCAAAAACTTACAATTTGGAGAGCTCTTTTGGCATGTGGAGTCTGTCCGGAAGTATGCGGTATTGGGGGGTTACCCTCAGCATCACGGGTCAACCGAGACTTAGAGCAAGTCATCGACCTTTTGGCAACCTTGGGGTTCAGCCAATGGGCCTTCAAGCCATTCCAAACGTCATTGCTGAGGTAGGTTTCCTTGGCGTCATCCCCCATAAACCTCCACTTATCCTTCCAGTCGCCAACAATGTTTTTGAGACGAAGCATTGCTTTGTGGTCGAACTCTTTCTTCACCGTCTCATTAAGACCGATAGACCAATTCCATTTTTGCTGAAAAAAACATGGGAGAAATTAATTAATTAAACAAATAAATATTTTTAAAAAATTAAAAAAACAACTAAAATAGGTGTCGATTAATTACCGCGAAGCACTTGAACCAAGTAATGCGAACGTGGTCCGGTGTAAGGGACCAGTTCGGATGAGCATGTCGAAAGTTAGTCCTGATGATTTCTCCAACGCTCTGTCCCACTTTATTGTCCGGAGCAAACCTACAAAATTGAAAATCATATACAAATTAAATTAGACCAATGAGTTAGTTAATTAAAATATTAATTAATTAATTAAAATATTAATGAATTAATTAAAATATTAATTAAAAAATATTAATTAATTAAAATATAAATTAATTAATTTAAATATTAATTAATTAATTTAAAAATATTACCAAGTTGTTCTGGATCGTAGATATGGATCGAGAATTTGTAAGCCTTCTCGTCTGGGCATCTGGAGAATGTCTTCAACGGTATATTTTACATATTTTGAAGTCGGTGACACCATCAAATCTGGATGCAGACCTGCTGGTGGAACCGGAGCCTGAGACTGCTGTGGAGCCGGAGTCTGCTGTGGAGGCGGAGGCTGTTGAGGAGCCGGAGGCTGTTGAGGAGCCGGAGGATGATCATACTGAGGCAGCTGCTCTTCATACTGAAAGTATGAATCATCATACTGCGGATAGTATGGAGCTTCAGCAGCTTCAGGAGCTGCGGGGTATGGCTGTGGAGGCACTAATGGAACGCTCGGGATCTGGCTATCCGGAACATTTTCTTGTGCGGAAGATGTGCCAGAGGTAGAAGCTGATGGATCCGACTGACCCAGAAATGTAGATGCGTAAGTATCTGATCTCCGACCGCGGTCTCTAAGTCTCTTTCTACCGGTAGGCGAAGTCATATCGTCAATCTGAAAAAAATAATTAATTAATGATTAGATATTAAAAACAAATCAAATATTAAATATTAAAATATAAAAATATAAAAACTCTAAACTAATTTCAAACCTAAACTAATTCCGAACCTAAACTAATTCCAAACCTAACTAATTCCAAACCTAACTAATCACCTAACTAACCACCTAACTAACCACCTAAAACTAAAAAAAAAAATACCTAGAGAGAGAGAATCGATTTGGTAGCTAGAGAGAAGGGAGAGTGCAACGAAATGAAGTCGATGGCTCGGTATATATAGAGTTTCGGGGTGGGTCGTACACGGGTCGTACATGTACGACCAATTTGGGTCCATTGGTCGTAAATTAGTTGTACTTTTACGACCAATGTGTGTCCAAAAGTACATTACGACCAAGTAAAGACCAAATATTTTTATGTTTTACGACCAATTAGGGACTAGGAGTCGTAAGGTAGATGTAAATTTACAACCAATTAGGATCTAAATATTGAACGACCAATTAGTGACTGAAGTTGTAATTGGAAAAAAAATAAAATGAGATTTATCAAATTTTGATAAATCTCATTTCTAAAAAATTTTTGATTGATAATTATATCTTCCAATGAAGATGAATTAGATGCTGCAGTTACTCCGTAGGAACTGAATTTCAGTTCCTTCAGAGGAAACTGCAGCGTCTAATTGATCTCAATGGAAGATATTTTTACCAATCTTCACATCTGATTAAGTTTTTTAAAAAAAATTTGTTTTGAGAAGTAAAAAAAAAGAGGAGAAAATATACAGCAAACACAAATGGAAAGAGACAAAGCGAGACCTACTTACGTTGAAACGTAAGAAGGTCTAGCAATGCCTGTTTCCCCTTGTGATTGCATATATTTCTTCCATTTTTTTTACAAGTTTTCTCACAATCCACTAAATACTCTTTCTAATCAACTTCTATATAAAATTTGTGAAGAACTTTGGTGGTATTTATAGGAAGATTGTACGACCAAATAGGGACTAAAAGAGCAATTAGTAGTAAACCAGTGACTAATAGAGCCATTGGTAGTACAAGAGTCGTACAGTACGACCAATTTGGGACTAATATGGCAGTTGGTAGTAAAGAAGTCGTAAAATTACAACTAATCTGGGGCTGGTGTTGCCATTAGAAGTAATATAGTCGTACATGTACAACTATATTACTTCTACATGCCCTAAATCAAAACCCTGAATCCTAAACCCTAAACATCAAACCAAGTAAAATTGTAGTATTGTAGTCGTACATGTAACGACTAATTAAGGACTAAAAGTTTATTTTGGTTGTAGTCTAGTCGTACATTTACGACCAATTGATGACTTTTTTGGATATTGGTTGTAGATTGGTCGTACATTTACGACTAATTAGCTTCTACAAGCCCTTTATAGAAATCCCTAAACCCCAAAACCCTAAACCCGACCTCAAATCCCAAACATCGAAATATTTTAAACACTTCCAACATCAAAAATACAATTGAACGAAAACGAGTTTCATATATTATTTGTAGTGCATTACAAATTAATGAGTTTAAGTATTAATATTCTCACCCTGATTACTACAACTACCTTCATTCCTATTCTCACCCTCCCCGTGGTTAAACCAGATATAGTAATGCGGGGTAAATCCTCTATTTACTATATGTTTTCAAACAGTTTCACTATTTGCAAACTTTGTATTGTTGCACTTACAACAGGGACAAAACATTTTACCCGTTTCCTGTGTGAGAGGCGTCTGTCCGACTTGGTTCATGAATATCTCTGCTCTGTTGAGAAATTCGTCTGTTACTCTTCCTCTTGAATCTTTATGAGCATACATCCAACTCCGATTCTCATAAATAGACATTTTTTTTTCTTTCGTTTTTTTTTTCTTTCGTTTTTTTTATGTTTCTTAAGATTTGAGGAGAATGTTGTATTTATAGAGAAATTTCAAGTTTGGTAGGTAGCAATGTTACAACGAATGTACGTTGAATTTCAAATTAACTACTAAAGAACAACTATTTTACTCATATGGTCGTAATGGAGATACAAAATATTGATGTAAACTAGTCGTAAATTTACATCTCTTTTACGACTAAACACAGTAGTCGTAAAGGAGATGTAACTTTACGACTAGTGTACTACTAAATGTTTTAGTAGCAAAATTACATCTCTTTTACGACCAAGCTATTATGTAGTCGTAAAGGAGATGTAATAGTACGACTAGTTTACTACCAATAGTTTTAGTAGCAATATTACATCTACTTTACGACCAAATAAATTTTAGTCGTAAAGTAGTTGTAAACTGGTTGTAAATTTACGACCCATATATCCTGGTCGTAAATGTTGGTCGCTAAAGCCATGTTCTCTTGTAGTGCAATAATAATTATTTTATACAAGCTATGACCAATTCTTATTTTTATATGATGTAAGATGTTCTAAACTGTATAATTTCATTTTTCTCATTCATTCTAAGTTGTTTCGATTATAATTTTTGATATTATATTTATGTACTTTTGATATTTATTTATTTTAGTTGGAGTTCTATGTTTTTCTTCTTTCATTGAGTTTGAAAAACTAGGAGAAAATCAATTTTGTTACATGGAGTTTGGAATTATGAATTAGGTATTCTAAATTACATCTGTAATCATTTTAAGTGTATATTTTATTATTGTTTATAAAAAAATTATTCGTTGATATTAAATTTAGAAAATTGCCTATATAATATGTTATGAACATGTGTTTAATTGTTTAGTTTCTAAAACGGCTAACGTAGATATATTTTTAATCAAGAATTAGATTTATCATTATATAATTAACCATAAATTAACTTTAATAATAAACTACCATTATCTATTTTTTCTTTTATTAAAAGTAAACTTATGAAAATTAAGATAATTTAATGTATATATTGATCAAGTAACCCAATGAAATATTGTCATCATCTCAATTCATTTGAAAAAAAGTTTTCTTCTAAATTATCACTGATTTTAGTTTTTATTTACTTTTATTTATTTTGTTCTTACTTTAATCTGGTGTGTTTTAGTGTGTTTTTTTTTTAAATTTAATATGTGTTTCTAGTTCGAAAAATACAAAGTAGATTAAAAGAGACCAAACATTCACATTCTTACTTTTTATTGTGTGCAATATTTAATATGTAATTATGTTCTTATGGTCTTATAGTTTTATAGGTTTTCATTGTGTTAAAAAAACGTAAACTAAAATAAAACGGAAATAAAACCAAAAAAGTAAAATAATTAAGAATATAAAAAATAAGTTATCATGATGTTTAAATCATAATATATATTTATATATAGAGATATATTAATAACTATTAATAAAATCATTATGCCCGCATATGCGGACAAAACACCTAGTTTAGTTGTATTTTAAATGAAAGCTGACAAATTCCCCAAAATCGACATAGTTAATCAAATATTTCCCTTTGGTTACGTATTGCTTTTTTTTGTCATGATTTGATGACGCATTGCTAAAGTTATTTTCTTTTCCTATGAAGTAACTTCATTGAAATTAACTTAGTAGGTGATTAGTTTAAATTTATACAAGATGTAACATCAGAGCTTATTTCTCCTAAAGACAAATAGATCATGGTGTATTGGAGATTTATAAAAAAAATAGTGTGTTTTGGCTAACTTGATATTTTTCTCTCTCTAATGCTAATTGACAAAGTTAATTTTGTGCCTTAATGAATATAGAGTTGCTTACAAAATCTGAAAAAACTGGATTCGTGAATAGAATTAGTTTTTTTTAAGTCGAGTGATTGGTTACTACTCTAGAATCCACCACATAACAGACCCAATTGAATAACTATTAAGGATATCTCCAACCCAACTACATTTTTGGAAGAAAAAATTGAGTAAAAGTGAATATGAAATAGAAAATGCTTCAATTCAACTTCATATCTTACTCAATTTTGAAATTTACTCTATAAATGGAATAATCTATTTTTTGTTTGTTCATAACTCCATAATAGAGTGATGAATGAAATAAGGTTGGAGCACTTTTACTCAATTTCTACTTTTATTCCATTTTGGAAAAAAAAATAGAATTTTACATTGGAGATGCTCTAACCTTACCACACATACTGGTGATAGGCCTAGATACACAACCAAAATAATATCATTGCGGATTATATATTCAAAGTTAATATAATCAAATTAAGTTCGCAATTGCCTACTCTTCCACAAATCAGCCCTCTTGCCCCAGTCTCAACTTTGAGATCCTCTGTGAGATTGACATCCTCAACTCTCTTGCACATTGACTACATGTTTGATGTAATCACTCTCACACTCCTAGAACCACAAAGTTTAACTGCCAATAACAGCTCTAACAATCGTCATTTACATACATAAATATAGCATTTCAGCATCAATATAAAAATAAATATAGATAAATGTGTGTTTTAAGAAAAATTATCAACAAATAAAAATGATTTATTCAATCTGAAAGAATTAAAAAAATTTCCATGTTTCATTTTCAAATTTATATTCTAATGCATGTGGAAAACTGCCCAACTAACATATTAAAAACAAAAGAAATAAAATTTTGTTTTAAAAATACGATCTTCGTTTGTTTAGAACTATATTCATTGAGAATATATATTATCAGGGGCAGACTAAAAAGATAATGAAAATTAAAAGAAATGAAAATCCCACAATTCAAACCACTAAAGGTTGAAAGCTATACTTATCACTGGACTTAACTATTTGTACATTTTTGAAATTTGGCAGCCATATTACTTTTTAAATAAAGGACAGAAGCCTAAAATTATTTTGTTTCTGTTCAAGACCGCCTCTCTGTGAAATACATATATCAAACACAGAATGGATTAATAAAAGAATTCTCATAAGATCAGTGCCGGTCCGACATCTTATAACGCCCCAAGCCAATGCAAAAAACTATGCCCTTATATATATAATTCAAAATCATATAACAAGAGTAGTAAAAATTTAAACTTCCATAAAACAATCAAATATCATAAAAATGTTTATAAAAAACCAAAAACAATAGAATCAAAGATAACTTATTGCTGAAACATTGATCTTTTTGCATTTTTTCCTGCAAAATCATTCATTAAACTCATGTAGTCAAGTCTTTCAACCATAGCCGTCTCAATTGATAACAGAGCCAATCCATTTAATCTCTCTTGTGACATGGTAGACCGCAAATAGTTCTTTATCAGTTTTAACTTCGAAAAGCTTCTTTCAGCTGTTGCAACCGACACCGGAATTGTCAACAATATACGATAAGCAATCTCTGTGTTTTGATAGCAATCTTCCATCCTCTTCAAAAAATCAAGCACCTCAATAGGCTTTCGAACTTCCTCTGGTATTGATTCTCGGAGAATCTTTAACTCCATAAATAAATCATCACCAACTATGTCTGAATGCATACCATTCGTCAAAAAAGGTTCTAGATTCAAACATGATGCCCTCAGAGTATCTTCACTTGCAGCTATTAATTTTTTTAAATCAAACAAAAATCCAAAAGTTTGTTCGTACCTTTCGAATTGTTCAAATCTTGACTCAAGAGAAACTAGAGCTTGGTCCATGAGTGTGTTAAAGTAATCAATCCTGAAATTCTCCTCTGGTGATAGTAACACATTCTCATCAACTATCTCTGTGTCTTCATCAAAGTGTTTGTTTCTCCTTATAATACGCTTTTGTTTCACAGGAAATCCAGCCTCGATCTCCATATCAGCTGCAATTTGCCCAGCCTTAATTTTTGCTTCCTCAAATCCTGTCTCCCGATATTTTTGAAAATATGACACAAGACCTTTCAGATGGTGAATCACAGCATCAATATCAATATTTTCTGATTGCAAGCTTTTGCTTACAAAGTTGACAACAGAAAGAAGGTCAAACCAAACAACCATGTCAAATAAAAACTCAAAACCTCCAATTCCATGTGTTTCACTTAAAGCAAGTGATTCAGCACTACTTCGTGTTGCAGGGTCATCAGTACTTTCAGCCAAGCAAAGTAGTGCTTCTCTGACTTCTGAAGCTTGAAATCGTATTGCTCTGATACTTTCAACATGACCAACGTGTCTGAGACAAAGATTTAAGGGTTAAACCTTTAACAGTGCTTGTCAATATGTCCCATCTGTTTGTTGAAGAAGCAAATAAGCAATATATTCGTTGAACGATTCCAAAAAAGGACACAGCTTTTGAAGAAGAAGTTGCTATATCACATAGCACAAGGTTGAGACTATGACAACCACATGGCGTGAAGAATGCCCTTGGATTAATTTCTAACAACCTTTTCTGAACTCCTTTATTCTTTCCTTTCATATTAGATCCATTGTCATATCCTTGTCCTCTCACATCACCAATATCTAACTCTAACTCAACCAATGCGTTTTGGAGTGAAGTAAAAAGCCCTTCTCCTGATTTATCTTTGACAATCAAAAATGTCAAAAAGAATTCCTCGACTTTGGTTGACATTGTAGAAACATCCACACATCGGATAACCAAAGTCATTTGCTCTTTGTGACTAATATCTGGAGTACAATCAAGAATTATGGAGAAATACTTTGAATCATGAATCTTCTTTTTGATCATAACTTTGATCTCCTTAGCAAGCATTTCAATAATTTCATTCTGAATCTTGTGACTGAGATAATGCACATAGATTTTTTTTTCTCAATTCGCCTAACATGCTCTCTCATCACTGTATCAAACTCTGCAATCATCTCAATAAGACCCAAAAAATTCCCATTACTTGCTTCACCAAGTTTTTCATTATCACCACGAAATGCCAAATTTCTTTGAGCTAGAGTTTTCACCACTGCAAATATTCTCAACAATACTTCTCTCCAATAATTTTTCTCCCTGTTCAATTCTGCCTGAGCATGCTTATCAATTGTCTGATTATTTTGTAATCTCAACTCCAACTCTTTCCAACGTGTCATGCATATGACATGATCATGAGAAACTTCGTGTTCTTTCAACCTTTTCGCAAAGTTTCTCCAGTCATTATATCATGTGGTTACCAAGTTACCACCACCACTTTCATGTCTGAACAACTTGCAGCAAAAACAAAAAGCTTTATCCAAAGCTTTTGAATATATCAGCCATTGCCTATCCTTTTTTTCTCCGTTAATCATATCTCTCGTGTAGAATGAATGTGAAAAATGCCTACCAATATTGTCTTTAGGAAACTGGTACTGACTTGATAGTCTTACCATAGGGCCCTTCTTAACCATCAAATCTCTGAATCCTGTATCAACGTGTTCCCAATTTCCTGGATCAAAAATATCTTTCTCTTGTTCCTTCTCTTCGTCTTGATTTTCAGTCTCATCTTGATGAGTCTCCTCACATTCATCTGAATCCTCAAGTTCATTATTCTGACCACTATCCTCGACATCTTCATCCTTGTCTCCATCTTCGTCAATTTGAGCAGATGAACTTTCAACTTCAGTATTAATTTTTTTGACATACCTGAACATAGAACCTTCTATTGACTTCATGTATGCTTCTTTTTTATTCTTCTTGTTTCTGTTTTCAGCCCCCGATGGCTGACTTTTCTTAATTCCACATGTTTTCTTTTTGCTTACTTGTGATAGTGGCATTGTCTCTTAGCCTGGACAAACATAGGCACAGAAGTACAAAACAAACACGATTCAGTGATCAATTAACAATAAACTATCATTAAATTTTGCTACAATATTCTATGAATAATTGACTATTGCTAAGATTGGTTACCAGTTACCACATAGAAAGCAAAAATAATAAATTAGTCACATACCTAGTATGCTTTGTCAATAAGAATACTATGATCGAAGAACTGAAATTCAAGCAAATTAAATTGCGGGCACGATGAAACAGAAGAGAAAAAGGAAAAAAGAATACCTTCTTCTCGTTAAATTGAATTGTTCCCTTCTAATTATAATTAAAAATAGAAATTTACTAATAACTATTTAATAATATACTTAACTACCATATTTGTTAATAAACAGTTTATAGATATTGTTAAAAGATATATACGACATATATTGTTCTGATTAATTATGCCCACAAGTATTATTAATTATGCCCATAAATATTATTTTAGCAACTATACAAACTTTAATTATCTATAAAAAACTGAAATATGCCCTTTGAAATTCGCTGCTCTAAGCGGCCACTTCACCGGCTTATCCCAAAGCCCGGCCCTGCATAAGATATTGGAGTCTTTAAATAAGCTGATATGCTGGATGATTTTGAAATATCCTTTTGAAACTGTTTTAATACCTTTTTTAATATAAGAGACCTCAAGACCTGCCTTGTCTATAGCTCCGTGAGTAAAATCCTTGTAAATATTTGTAACCAGTCATCACTGCACCAGCCGTTTTTTGTCCCTTGTCTTGATCTGCAAAACTTCCACCATATTACATTTCAACCATGACTATTCTTGTTTTAATAAGCTAACTAGATTTTGATCCGCACTTTGGAAGCGCATGTTTATATTTGGTGACAACTTTATATAATCACATTTATATAACCCGTCTCATATATATATTTTATATTCGGGTTTATGTTCAGTTAAAACTATATTGTACATGTATTTTTAGGTTTTTAATTTTGAATTAAATATTTTAAATATAAATCAATATATTGTGTTTTGAAACCCGACTCGGACCTACTCGGAACCGGTATTTTTAATATTGTATTTTTTTAATGATGAGACAATTATGGTGATCATAAGTTGGAAATTGTTTAAAATATACTTATATTTTTTGAAATCGTTTTAAATGATAATGATTGTTTTCAAAATTAATAATTTTAGAATTATGAAACTGGTGGTTAATGACTGTATCAAACATAATCGATGCAGTATCAAACATGAAAATAATCGCAGACCGAAATTGAATTAAGAAATCGGTAGTTAATGACAAACAAAAAATAATTAAGAAAAACCGGCGCAGAATGTCCATAATATCTTTGATGAATACAAAGGAAAGAGTCTTTAGCAAGGGTAAAAAAAGTAAAAATCCAAAACATACTTGTACTTTAATAGTATATATATAGTCTATGCTTTCTTTGAGTTAAAAATATCTTCTATAATATGTTTGATATTTTTGGGATTATACAACCATTATATCTCTATCACTTAAACACTCTTTCTTCTTTTATTCCTATTTTTCACGTCAAACTTCGATTATTTCTCATCAAACCAAAACTTTTTTTTTGCTTGATTTTGTCATTTTGCTTCACCAATAAACCTATAGTTTAAAAAGACTAATGTGAAGGAGAAAAACACTTAAGAAAGGAAAAAGACGACGGCCCATATAATAATAATAAAACAAAAAAAAATCAAAATGAAGAAAAAGTAAAAAAGAAGAAGGAAGAAGAAAAAGAAGAAAAGATGAGCTGGACCGTTCCAATTGAGAGAAAGCCAAAAGAGAAAGCAACCACCACCGTCGCCTCCCGAGAAAAGTCTCTCTCGAACCCAACTGCCCCCTTCTCTTACCCTTTCCTCGAAAATTCCCGTGACCTTCATTCACAATCCTTCCTTCTTTTTTTTTTTTAAAATCAACCCCAAATCTCTGGATCTAAACGCAATTCCGTGTTTTCTGCGATTGGTTGTTTGATTGACGACGATAATTGCGCGCGACTGTTGATTTCCGATTTAGGGTTTGTTTTCCCCCCTTTTTGGTCCGTCGTCGCTCTCGGATTAGGGTTTGTGATGGGTGAGGAGGGTTCAGCGGTTGTTGCCCTAGGCGATGGATTCCCTCCTGATGATATCGATGCTGGTTTTGAGTTCGAGGACGACGACGAAGATCTCACTATTGACTTCGAAACGATTTACCGTATTCTAGATGAGAAGCCCCACGATTCTACTGAGGTGAGGACTTTCAATTGATTTTTTTTTTTTGTATAATTGATTTGAATTTGTAGTGACTAACTTTGGGAGGATTCACTTTTTTTAGATTTGAAACTAAAACTTGTGTGTGAATTTACTTTTTAGGGAAGCCAAGAAACTTCATCTCCAGCTGGTTCTTCTCCTGACGACCTCAAGGATTCACACTTGCGAAATGGTATTTAATATCATACTTTCTTCTTAAGCTGCTTTAAGTTATAATTGCATTAACTTTGATGTATTTTTCTTGCTTAGGAACTCAGATGGTTGATTCATATAGCTTAAGAGGTTCTTCGCCTTCTGGGACTGGGTTGTCTGGTTCATTTGATGACCATGTGAAGCTTGACTCTGTCAGCCTTAGTCCTTCACCTCCTCGTACTTGCTCCGCAAGTCTTAAAGATTGGTTTTCTGTGAGCCAAGATGAGAAACCCTATGCCGTCTCTGGTTTTCGTCATAACTCCAATACTCTCAGTAACGGTGCGGATCACTGTATCTCTTCTGCACAGAATCGCTACAATACAAGTGGTGCGTTTCAGTTCTTTCCCAGTAAAGAAGAAGCTGTGAATGATGTTGATTGTGGTGTGAGTGAGTGTCTGTCGGATGGTGCTAGCCGGATGATTTTTGATACACACGGGATGGTAGATTACGGATATTTAGACAGGAAACCTGTTGTTGATGATTTCTCTAGTGCAACAGGGATAGGTTTCAGGTGTGGAAGTAATCCCTCAGTTCCTCTTCCCTGTGGTGCCAAACCTTACAATAGTTTTGACAGTCACTTAGCTGATAATGGTGTTGACCGGCCTGATAAGGTTAAGCTAGAGGCTGAGTCAGAGAAACTGGTTTACAGTTCAGTTCCGAAGGAAGAAAACATTATTGACCCTGTTTATGCACCTGGGGAAACCAGTCATTGGTGGCCTGGTGCATCTGGATCTTCAGTCCCCTATCAGACAGATTTTGAACGAGGATTCGCATTTATGGCACAGCAACCTAGTTTCCCCAGTCAAGACAGTGGCAACTTCAGTAAATTTTATGATTCAAACGCATGTTTGCAATATGTTGCAGCAGATCCGAGCCCAGTGACACAGATCAATGGGTATTTAGGCTCTCTGACACCACAAGTAAACCAAGAACATACTCAACCAAGGAGCAGTGACTATAATTTCTCAAATGGGAGCTTTGAATCAGTTCAAAATATATCTGGAGAAACTATATCCGACAGTGATGATGATTCTGATGTCTACATTATAGAAAGTGATGGTCAATCTGCAAACCCATATCGACCTCTAGCTATTAAAAGCCCGTTGGTTTCTTCACAATATTCTTCAAGTGGTCACACTTTTAATCAACCTGGAGGCACGAGGCTTCACTCAAACAAAGAAAATATGATTTTTCAAGCTGCATTGCAGGTTAGCAGCTGTTGATTCTGTTTTGACTCTCTCACAGGCACCAATTATATTTTGTTTCTATTGAAAATCTGTTCTGCAACCCTGCAGATTTAGCTGAGAATGTTGTATGGAGCTATTATGTAGTTATTTGGATGTGTTGCTAGATTGCAATGAATGACAGTTCCATATTTATCTTTATTCTTGGTTTTACCTCAGACTCATTAGGTCTACTGACATTGTCTGGATATGACAGGATCTCTCTCTGCCGGATGCTGAAGCAAATGTTCCTGATGGTGTCCTGGCTGTTCCGCTTATGAGACATCAGGTGTGTACAAAACTATCAATACTCGAACACTCTCTCAAGACGTCAAAAACTCACGCTGAGAAATTAAAGGCCTCGTTTACTTTATGAACGTATTGTATGCTTAACTATGGAAATTTTGCCCAGAAATGAGGAATGGTTGACATAGTTACTTGACTGTTTCTTAATTCTTATTCCTGGACAGCGTATTGCTTTGTCATGGATGGCCAATAAGGAGACAACTGGATTCCCCTGTTCGGGAGGAATTCTTGCTGATGATCAGGTTATTGTCTTCTGTTGTAATCCTTTTCATGCCAGTAGTTAACAGACATGGAAGCTTAAATTCTGTTAATTTTCTGAAATGTTTTTTTTTGAAACCTGTTATAATTATCGTTTGCAGGGACTTGGGAAGACAATTTCCACCATAGCACTTATACTAAAAGAACGATCTACACCTTCCCGAACATGTGAAGAGAGTATCAAGAAAGAAGTTTTTGACTTAGAAAGCGAAGGTGGAGAATGTGCGTCCTCAAAACCTAATGGACTGAGTGAACAAGTTGATGGAAATAGTGTGGATAAGTTGAAGGGAAGGCCAGCTGCTGGAACGCTTGTTGTCTGTCCCACGAGTGTTATGCGACAGTGGGGTGATGAGTTACGCAAGAAGGTAACTAGTGAAGCGAATCTCTCTGTACTTGTATACCATGGGTCCAGCAGAACAAAGGATCCTCATGAGTTGGCTAAATATGATGTTGTGGTTACTACATATTCTATCGTGAGCATGGAAGTACCAAAGCAGCCTCTTGTTGATAATGAGGATGAAGAGAAGGATGATTTACATAATGGTGAAGGTGCAGCTGCTGGCCAATGCCCAAACAGGAAAAGGAAATATCCTCCCGATTCTCAAAAGAAGGTCTCAAAGAAGAAGAAGAAAGCTCTTGATCGCGCATCTGTTGAGGCTCAGTCGGGCCCTCTTGCAAAAGTGTCCTGGTTCAGAGTTGTTCTGGATGAGGCACAGAGCATTAAGAATCACAAGACTCAAGTTGCAAGAGCATGCTGGGGCCTTCGTGCTAAACGGAGGTGGTGTTTGTCTGGTACACCAATCCAGAATTCAATCGATGACCTCTACAGCTACTTCCGGTTCCTCAAATATGACCCTTACTCTTCCTACATTTGCTTCTGTAATTCAATTAAGAACCCTGTAGCTAAGACCCCGGTGAGAGGATATCAAAAGCTGCAGGCTATCCTTAAAACAGTGATGCTTCGCCGAACTAAAGGTCAGTCTACTGATAATGAAGCCAAATTGCTTTGAATGTTCATCTTAGGCTTGTATGGTTTTTAACTGGTTACCACATTAGGTTCACTTATTGACGGGAAACCCATAATCTCTTTACCTCCGAAGTCGATAGAGTTGAGAAAAGTAGATTTCACTGAGGAGGAACGTGATTTCTACACTAACTTAGAGAGTGAATCTCGTAGTCAATTCCAGGTATGTCTGTGGACTATGTCGTTGTGTGTTTATAAATTTTCGTAATAAACAATGAGTTAATGTGTTGTTATGCACTTGAAAATGTTTTTATGCATATTGATGTTTGAAGTTTTTCACTATTTTATCAGGAATATAAAGAAGCCGGGACAGTAAAGCAAAATTATGTAAATATTTTGCTGATGCTCTTGCGTCTTCGCCAAGCTTGTGATCACCCTCTTCTCGTTAAAGGTGAATACAGTTTTACTTGGGAATCCTCGCTCGGATTAGCTAAGAAGGAGAATTTCTCAGAAGCTTCATTGCAAATTTGTGGTATCTGCAGTGTAAGTTTCTCTTGTCTAGTAAATTATCAGACTAGTTTTCTCTTCTGTATTTCCTGATGAATGTGATAGTGAAGTCCTGAAGCATGAGTGAATGCTAAAAATCATAATCCCGATCCTTGAGTTGTGATCTTATTTCTTGTTGTCAAACCATAATATAGATATCTCGACTAGTCCTGAATCTATCTCTCTACTTTACTTTCAGGATTCGCCTGAGGATGCTGTTGTGTCAGTCTGTGGTCACGTTTTCTGCAAGCAGTGCTTTTATGAATGCCTTACGGGAGATGATAATCTATGCCCGATTGCAAACTGCAATGGCAGACTCTCTGCTATGCCTTCCATGAATGATTGTGCCACTTCGGTTCATACTGAGACTGTTGACTCTTGTTCTGAAGGTCTTCCGTATGAGTCATCTAAAATCAAGGCTGCTCTAGAGATCTTACAGTCACTTGCCAGACCGCACGATTTGACAGATATGAAGCAGATATCTCAAAAGGGAGCGGACTCCAGTCTTTCTGCAACTCCACTCAAGGTTGCTGGAGAAAAAGCCATTGTTTTCTCTCAATGGACGAAGATGCTGGACCTACTTGAAGCTTCTCTTATAAGTTCGCGTATTCAGTATAGAAGGCTCGATGGAACAATGTCAGTTGCTGCTCGAGATAAAGCAGTGCAGGATTTCAACACTCTCCCTGAGGTACATAGCAGTTAATGAATACTTGAAGAATCGGGTTGGTTCGCTTGTTTATATGATGTCAGGACATGATAGTCGATTGATTGACTTTATGTTTTTTTTGTTTGGGTTACTATTTAGGTTACTGTAATGATCATGTCACTCAAGGCTGCTAGTCTCGGACTGAACATGGTAGCAGCGTGTCATGTTCTAATGCTAGACTTGTGGTGGAACCCAACAACCGAGGATCAGGCTATCGATAGAGCACATCGTATAGGACAGACAAGACCAGTAACAGTGGTTCGATTCACAGTGAAAGAAACAGTCGAAGATCGCATATTAGCCCTTCAGGTATGTGGAATTGGTGGTTGACTTGATTCTCTTTTATTTTCTCAGTAAGCCTTTCAAGACATTTTTTCTCGCATTTGATCTCTGAACAAGTTTTGTCAATGCAGCAAAAGAAGAGAATGATGGTAGCGTCTGCATTTGGTGAAGATGAAAAGGGAAGCCGACAGTCTCATCTCACCGTGGAGGACTTGAACTATCTGTTTATGGCGGATTGATGAGAGCTCTTTTTGACCAGTGCGTGGATGGGTACATATGATAGGATTTTCTTTGTGCAGTTTATGGAGGGAGAAACTATATTGGTATAACTGACTACAGGTATGGGAATATGGAAATAGGAAAAACTGAATTTGATTGGTTACTATTCTACTTAGACTTTTAGGTATATTGCAATGAAGACATTATCCTTTGCTTTTGAATTGCTCATTGTAAGAATACATTTTGATTGGACATTCAGGTTTATTAGAGCCTTTACTTCTTCAATATGTTCTTCTCTTTACTCGTTACAATAGTTCTCACAAATTGTTTTTTTTAAAATTTTCTGTTTTAGGTAGATAGAAGTTTGAAATGGACGGAGTTTTGGCGGATTTGATGAAAAACATGGTTAAGCATTTTAAACAGGGCATGTCTTAATTGCTAACTGACAAAAACTATTAATCAAATTAGGATTTGAATAATGGTTTCCAGTTTACATATAGCTAAGATGTCTTTGAAAGTACACTTTTTTAATAATTTAAAACATTGAAGATCGAATGACAAAACAATTGTCATCCCATACCAAAAAGCAATGCACTAGAAAACGATTGCTAGTGGCTTGTGCGTTTCTCCTCAACCCGATTTTCTTAGGGATGATGATGCGGCCCAAGCGAACTCTGAAGACTGGTCTTGTTGCATCCGTTAAGGTATATTCAATCTCCCTCTCAAGAAACAATGCTGAAGTTTTCGCACCAGTTGGAATCCCTTGACTGAGAAGATGCACCTCCTGGTGTAGGTACGGTTGGACATGAACACCACTCCGATTCTTTGTGTGTGTTGTGATAATGAAACTACACGATGTTTTGATTGATCTCATACTATCTACACGATGAACATTCTAATAAGTTTTATGATCTTTGTCTACAATGACCAAGATCATAAAACTTGAGACCGACATTATCACTCCAGATATCACGTTTCAAAGATACATTATTCTCAAAGAACATATGATGTTTCAAGCTGCATTGCAGATTTGCAGGTTTCTGATAGTCTAGTCATTATATGTGTCTGAGTGGTATACTGAAATTAAACTATAATGGCATTGTCTGACTTTGATAGGGTACTCTTGGATGTATTTGTGTGTACATATGCCAGTCTTTTTGCTTCACTGTTTCTTACTCAATGAACAGCTATGTTACACTGAAGTGGATATGGGACAGAAATTTAGACAAAGAAATTACTTAAATTACTATCAAATAATCTTTTACAATTATTTTTTCTTTAGGATTTAAAAAATGAAATTAGCATTAAATACATTTAAGGTGTTGAATTAACATGATCGCGACACATGACAAATTTAAATTTAATATTGTGACATATGTGATTTTATCTCATAATTAAAATATGTATACTAAGATAAAAAGTGAACTGTAAAAAAGTTATTTTATCTCATAATTAACATGATTGACATATGACGGTTATATATTTATAATTGTGATCTGTGTTAAACTATATCATAATTGAAAAGAAATATACTAAGATAATAAAAATGATTTTGTACAAAAATTAATTATACATATAATTTAATAGTAATTTTCGATTTTAAAATCTTAAAAAATATATTATTGCAAGCGATTGTTTGATAGTCTTTTTCTTTTTAATATTGTGTCATGTGTTAGAATATCTCATGATTAAAATCATCTTATTATAAATTTTATTAATCATGAGATATTGTAACGAATGCATGTCAAAATTTTCAAAGTTAAATTGCTATCAATTAATCTTTTACAAATATCCTTTCTTCTTGGTTTTAGAAAAGGAAAATTAATATTAAATAAATTTTTTTATAATTTTTTTTCTTTCGGATTTTTAAAAAGAAAAATTTCTCAAATTTAATCTTAAATAATTTATTAAAAATAGTTTTCTACTTTCTCAGTGTATATATATTTTAATCATGAGATATTTTAACACCTGTCACAATATTAAAAAGAATATTAATATCAAAAATTTGTTTGCAATTATATTTTGTTTTAGAGTTAAAATTTGAAAATCATTATTAAATAATATTTATAATTAATTTTTTGAAAAAATCATTTTATTATCTTAGCATATTTATTTCCAATTATGATATAATTTAACATATAACAATTATAAATATATAACATCTATGTGTCACAATCATATTAATTAGCAACATTGAAGAATCCATGTCAATATAATCTTTTACAAAATTATTTTCAAATATTTTTTTGTTCATAATTTTTAAAAGGTAAAATATCTATAAAAAATATTATTAAATAATTTTAAAGTTACTTTTTACTATAAAAAGGAAAATTACTTTTTCAAAATATATATTTTTTTCTTATTATATATATATTTTAAATTATGAGATAGATTCACAGATGTCGCAATCTCAAATATATATTTGCCATATGTCGCGATAGGTTAATTAGTAAATTTGAAAAACTAAAATTTATATAATAAGATAATTATCTAGCGTTAAAAAAGTTAAAAGAACACGACAGATCAGAAAATTTTCTGTTTCCATATTCTACCTTTGACTAAAAATATGAGCATTAAAAATCTTATTTTTGGTCAATGTCATTAAAATGAATTATTTCCATATACAAAAAGCAAGAAACAAATTCGAATCACAATCTTTCCATATAAATAGATTAAAATCCAGGTCTTACGTCTTCTTTGCAACAAAATCTCACTTCATTACCGTACGTCTCAAAACCACCCATTTCATCGTCCGGTCTTTTCTCAAAATCTCACTTCCTAATGAGTAATCAAACTGTTTACCGTGTGTCCGTTGCATTATGTCTTTGCACTCTTTTCGCGTTTGTTTTCTCTGATAGCCCAGAAGCAATGCGAGATCTCGTTACGGATTTGCCTGGTCAATCTGGGGTGAGCTTCAGACATTACGCCGGCTATGTCCCGGTTGATAAAATACATGGAAGGGCTATGTTTTATTGGTTTTTCGAGGCTATGAGTTTCCCAAACCAGAAGCCTTTAGTACTGTGGCTTAATGGAGGTAGTCAAACTCAATATTAGCTTCTAAGGCAACATGTTACATGTGTATATGTTAATGTTTTAGATTTAGCGAGACAAGCATGTGGTTTGATTTGTCTATTTCAATTAATTATATAGGGCCTGGATGTTCTTCTGTGGGATACGGAGCAACACAAGAGATTGGTCCATTCCTTGTGGATAACAAAGGAAACAGTCTTCAATTTAATCCCTACGCATGGAATCATGGTATATACCAAATTATCTCTCTCTCTCTCTCTCTATATATATATATATATATATATATATATATATAAATTCATTATCAAGTCAGCATATCATCACTATCATGTATGTATACATACATATATATATATATATGTTAATGAGTAAAGTCCCACATCGGTAGTTGGAGAAATAATTAAGTAATATATAAAAGGTTAGGGCCAATCCACTAATTGCCAATTGGTTTTTTAAGTTGGAAGCTCATAATTAACCCGAATCTAATATGGTATCAGAGCAGGCGATCCTGTGGACCAAAGTTAAATTAAATCAGAGCCACCCGATGTGGGCCACTCCGTGGATGGTCATTCCCACAGTTGTCCACGCATGTGCGTGAGGGGGAGTGTTAATGAGTAAAGTCCCACATCGGTAGTTGGAGAAATAATTAAGTAATATATAAAAGGTTAGGGCCAATCCACTAATTGCCAATTGGTTTTTAAGTTGGAAGCTCATAATTAACCCGAATCTAATAATATATCTCCAGGTGCATGCCTGCATGGTCTTTTCATCTTTTCGCAATGTACTTGTTCTTCTTTATATATTACTGTAAATCTATTTCCTTTTGCAGTGTGAAAATTGTTAGTTATATAAATAAATGTCACGTTCAATTTGGTAATGCGTGCAGAGGCCAACATTCTGTTTCTAGAATCCCCTGTTGGTGTCGGGTTTTCGTATTCAAACACAAGTAGTGACTATAAAAAGATCGGCGATGAATTTACAGGTATGTATGGATGTATTTATTTTTTTGTTTAATCAAATATGTTTCATTCACGTCTTTATCAAAAAAAAAAAGTTCATTCACGTAGATTAAGGGTGACCATGTACCATGTAAAAGATGTCCGATGTTTTTCTGTGATCCGCTTTGTTATTTCGTAACTCGTATGAGTGGTGGAATATATACGTCCAATACGTATGTCAGTTCCAGTCTTCCAAACCTAGTCGGAGCAGTCATGAATACTCAATGCCTCCGTAAATGTTATTTGAACTCTAAGTTTATTTAGTTTACAAAAAAAACTCTTAAGTTTATTTATTTATTTAGGTTTTTACCTTTAACGAAAATAAATTGCAATATATATTTATATATCAAAAATACTTTAAATCTTTTCTTTCTTAAATTTAAGTATTTAAATGAAATTTATAAATTTCTGTTTATCCATATATCGTTAGCAAATATGGTTTTTTAGTTAACAAATATGTTGCTACTCGAATCATATGTCGTCAAATTTGAGTTCTAGTACTGATTTGTTCTCTTTAACCGAATTTTTGTAATCACTATCTGCTTTTTTTTTTTTTTTTTTTTGTAAATTTACGCTTATGCATTTTCTGAACTCTACTATATTTTTCAGTCGCTGTCTTAGACGTCAAATATATCACTATAAAATTTATTTCACGAACCTGACGACTGCGTATGACATGACCTACAGCCAGAGATGCATACACCTTTATTCAAAATTGGTTAAAAAGGTTCCCAGATTACAAAGAAAACGACTTCTATATAGCTGGCGAGAGCTATGCAGGTTTGAACTTAGTACTAAAAAGACATTATTTCATATTATATACATTTTTGGTCAACAACATTGTCT
The DNA here is from genome assembly GCA_026261945.1 of Hirschfeldia incana. Taxonomy (NCBI): domain Eukaryota; kingdom Viridiplantae; phylum Streptophyta; class Magnoliopsida; order Brassicales; family Brassicaceae; genus Hirschfeldia; species Hirschfeldia incana. Next base: position 3,237,861 of record JABCMI010000013.1, on the reverse strand, counting down.
ATGGTTTTGATTCATGTTCTCATTTACAAACAAATGCATGCAGGAAAGTACATACCGGAGCTTGCAGAGGTCGTTTACGACAAGAACAATGAAAATCCCTCACTTCATATCAAGCTTAAAGGCATTCTGGTATGTCTGATCTTTATACTACATAAAAAAACATCGTCACTTGTTTGATTGATATCTACAACTACGTTTATTCACAAGGATATTGGATAAACTTACATTATTCAGTGTTCATTTAGAAGTTAACGCTAATTTGATACTTTTCATTGTCATAAGGCGTACAAAAGCATTGTACAGACTGTTCGAACTCTTGTTCATCTAAATCTACTCATTCCTCTTGAAATAATCCTATTGTAAAGTTCATTTCAGAGGATCTATGGGACCAATTTATTTTCGGGTTGTGATTGGGCATATGGGTGTTTGAGTTTTGATAGAGTTATAACTTTAAAACCAAATTCTAATAATTATAGTAATCTATATCCCTTGTATATAATTTAAAATGATCTCTTAAAACTGTGGGATCTTAACAACATTCTATACGTGGTAAATAAATTTTAGTATTAGTACTTTTGATTTTATTATGCTAAACAAATTTAAACGTTTCATATATGATTATCTAAATTGATGATATTAAAATTATTATCTTCTCTTGGTGGGTAGCTTGGAAATCCTGAAACATCAGAAGCCGAAGATTGGGATGGATGGGTGGATTACGCATGGAGCCATGCAGTAATATCAGACGAGATGTATGGAGTCATAAAAAGAAATTGCAACTTCAGTAGTAACACTACTTGGGATGTTAAAGAATGCAAAGACAACGTAGACGAAGTAATCAAACAATATCACAAAATTGACCAATACAGTCTCTATACTCCTACCTGTAATGGAAATTCAACGCCTAGTTCCTCCCTTGATTCGACGAGATTCAGGACTAATCTTGGCAATTCCAAAATGGTAACCAACTAACTAAGACTATGTTATTGAATGTTGCAACTAAGAATTAGTTACCTATAACTCTCAATAGATGCCAAGGATAATGGGCGGATACGACCCATGTTTCGACGATTACACAAGAGTATTCTACAACAGAGCAGATGTCCAGAAAGCTCTTCATGCAAGTGATGGTATTCATCTGAAGAATTGGAGCATTTGCAAGTACTACTACTCTTGTTTATTTATTTTATTAAACTTTTTTGGAATATATATCTGGCCCCTATATAACTTGTCTAAAATATTTTTTTTTTTGTTTTTTTCTGAGAAATAGCGATGATATTTTTAATAATTGGACGGATTCAAAGCCCTCAGTTTTGCCAATATATAAGAAATTAATCGCGGGAGGATTTAGAATATGGGTTTACAGGTAAACTTCGAATCTCTATAATATTATTTAATAAGTCAGTTTTCTGTATGTTACGATCACGTTAACTCTCATGATGATTGATTACATGACATCATTAATGAATCAAAATATAATATTTAAATACGATTGTTAATTTTTTATTTAAATTTCTTTTGTATAATTTTCTAAATAACATATATAATAAAAAAAGAAATATTTATAAAGATTGTAAAGTGAATATTAAAACGAAAATATATGTATTAATAATATGATTTTATTAAAAATGAAAGTTCACCGAATAGTAATATTCCATTTAATAAGATTTTTTGAATATCATAATATATACTAATAAAATAATTTCTTTATAATTTTCAAAGTAATATAATATTTTTATATATCTCTCTATTTTTTAGATGATTACATAAAATAATTAAGTAACATAAACTGATATATATTTAATTGTCAAAATAGTTTATAGTTAGTATTATTGAAATGTTATTTGTATTTCTTATATTTAGTTGACTATAATAATATCTTTCAATTGCAACGAAAAATATCTATAAATTATATTTTACCTATATAATATGACTTCTCATATACAATCACAATTTTTATTACTTATCTTTAAGAGATATTAAATTTTATGTTTTTATGTCTGTGAAACATAATTAACCAGAATCAAAAGGCATAAATTTATTTAGAATCTAGAAAATAATTTAGTTATTGTAAATATTGATATATGTTCAAGAGCTTCCCAAAAAGTATCAGTTACTTATGTATGTAACTTCCAATATATCATCTTTTTCTAATATATTTTTAAAAATCAAAATTTTATTTGATATATATTATGAAAAAACATCATTTCAACGATAAATAAAACTAATCTAACTTGACTTAATTATAATTAAAATAATTTTACTTCAGCTTGAATTTGAAAGAATATATGTAACTTAATATACTCACAATATAAATGACTCGACAAGTCCAACTAATATCTAAAATCATAGATTTAACTATAATAAGAAAGTATAATTTTATTATAACAATAATTTATTTTATAGGATGACTCAAAACACATTGACAAATTAAAATAAATATTAACCAACTGTAACAATTTAGTTATTTTGAAAAATTTATATATATGCATGAGACTTCAAAATATCATCGTTATATTTATTTACATAATTTTGATTCAAACACTTTGGTTTATTTTTTATTTCATTCTAAGCACGATATATCTAAAGTTATACATAATCTTCCTATGTTATATTTAAATATTAAAAACAACAACCAACATAAATGCAAATAAGAAAATTAATCAAAATTTTAATATATTAAGAATAAAAGATATTATAGTTTAATTTGTAGAAATAAATATAATATAATATATTCAAATGATAACAAAATCGACTATAAGAATAACAAAACTAGCTAGATGTAACATATCTAAATTCATTTGTGTAATCAAAGTAATATAATATTATTAATACACATTATGCATTAAATTATAAATTAATTTAAAATTAACAGTAAATAACAGTCAATCATTATAGTATATATTTACGTTATAAATATTTATATACGTGTATGAGCATGAAAAAATCACTTAATAATTAACTAATTAATAAATAAATATGCTGAATGGGGCTAAATCATATATTAATATTATAAACTTTGTCTGCCTTTGGGGTGGGATATTTTATGACTATTTGTACTCTATACACTCAACTTATTCCCTATTTGCATCCCCTACACAAATTTCCCCCAAATTCCCCCCCCCCCCCCCCAACTCTACCATTTCCCCCCCAACTAATGGTATCTAGCTTTTTTATGTGTTTTGAACAAATTTACTCTTTTATTATCATTATTTTGGTATTTTCTATTACATATACGGTCATTTGCTTGTTTTTCTCGTTGGTGTTGGCTCAGCGGCGATACAGATGGAAGAGTTCCCGTACTCGGGACAAGGTACTGCCTAAACAAGTTGGCATTACCCATCAAGACGTTGTGGAGGCCATGGTACCATGAGAAACAGGTCAATATGATAGCATTCACAGAGTTACTCATCGGTTTCTCAATAAAATAAGAGTTGTTTTTTGACCAAAAAAAATAAGAGTTGTTTTTGAAACGTGACCAAATTGGCTTTCTTTATGATTATTAGGTTAGTGGATGGCTTCAAGAATATGAAGGTTTAACTTTTGGAACGTTCAAAGGAGCAGGACATGATGTGCCTTCCTTCAAACCCAGCGAATCCCTTGCTTTTTTCTCCGCCTTTCTCAAAGGAGTTCTTCCTGCTTTATCGCCGCAATAGAGAGAAAACAATTGTATCGAAGATTACGATAATAAGTATATTTTTAATAATTTTAGTACATACTATTATGTGTGTTTTTGACTAATGGAATTTTCAGTTCGACCTGAACCACTACAAGAAAACAAAAGAAGTCACGACTACAAAATCCATAAACGTTCATGGAATTCGTCGACAAATTGTATTCAATCAAGAATTCGTTGGGAATTTAACAACGATGTACAATATATCTATTAACAAACTGTTGTTATTCCCGACGTTTACCGACCAAAAAAAACAATTCTGTTAGTAATTTCTGACATTTTATCGACGCAATTTTATTTATTATATAGTCGTTTGAAATATTCAGGAATATCATTTTGTGGAGAATTCGTCGGAAGTTTGCCCACGTACAACTATAAATACCACCCCCTCATATTTACAACAAAGCACAAAAACATTCATTTTCTTAATTATGGCAAACAGGTTGTTCTGTCATGTCCCGTCCAGAACAGCAGAGGAATTGTCTTCAAGCGGGTCACGGCCGGTCAGGTCTACGCGAGCCACTGTCTCTGAATGACTGCCAAACTCGTCTCGCTATATGTACAAATTTTTGAGGGCCGGCCCGCAGTGCAGACGATAATACACACAACAAGATGCTTCAAACTACTCCAGGATGCTTTAGACCACTTTAGGGCATGATTCGGGTAGTCAATTGACCTGGACATGATTCACTAGTCATTGATTTACCTATTTTATATTCAAAGTAATAGTTGTACTTAATTTTGTCACACACCAAACATATTAACATACTGATTACAGATAATTGCAGAAGACGTTTCATTAGCTTATAATTCATAAGTACAAAACCAATGATTTAGTTTGATGAATCTAAAAAAAGCCTAAATACTAAATCAAAGATTTCAATCCCAAAGTAAAAAAAAAAAATAACACCAAACTAAAACACCACTGGATGCATGCTTAGAAGGTGTAGTGTTTTAGTGAATGAGTGTTGGTGCGCAGCCCAAATCCAGCCGTATGTTATGCTCAGAAGGTGTAGTGTCTTAACCATGTATAATTTGTTTGGTTGGCTCCAACCCTTCCATGATATCCTGGTTTTTGAAAGCTTCAGTGTCGGATAGGTTACATGTTTGAAGAGGCAATCTTCAGCTACTCCGGTTGGAAGGCCGACTACGACAATTGTACAGTCTCTTAGGCTCGGGGAGTACCAGCAGTGTGGGTCATCGGCGTTAATTTCGTCTCCTCGGACTAGGCATTCTCTGATTGAGAAAGGTACCGGTTCCTCGTATATCTTGGCTATCAACCGGACCGCGCCGTTAGGTTTGTGTAAGGGAAAATTAGTGTAATTAATTATGGCCCTGATTCCTGCAAAACATACATCTATTCTTTTTTCACCTATGTACTAGGTGGTTTTCCGCGAATTAGCAGATATAAATATTGTATGAAATATATATTGTGTATATATGTCATAAAGTTTTCATAAATTTGATATAAAATAACTGATGAATATTTAGTAATAACAAATGTTTGTGAAATTATATATGTTATTATGACATTAACTACTCCAACACATATTATGCAATTTATTCAGTTTCTTTTCTTATTTTTATCGTTATTATTTCATTCTTTTTATTAAATTATGTTAATGTTTTCCTATATCATTTCTCAACCTTCAAGATACTTTTAGGAAAAGATGTAGTACCTCACGCAAACTTGATCACATCAAAAAGATTGGATAGATCCTTCAAATCAACACCTTTGTATTCAAACTCCAATCCACATTTGGAGGTTGTCCAACTGATAATATAAGATCTAAGGTTTCAGATCTTTTTACCAGCATCTTGAGGTTCATTAAGTTGTCTTTAAGCTGTGTTTCGAGGAGTCGATTCGTCTCTTGTTCTTGCTTGAACATCTTTCACATCTGTTTAATCTTTTTCTATAATCTTTGATTTTTCTCTTATTCAACAACGAAATCAGCGAGAAGATGATTACTGATTTCCCAATATTTAACATTCACTTCAGCAACCTTTTTTTTGGTTTTCTCTTGCGCAACATGGTCTATCTCAAAGATGTTTATTTGGGCCTTCAACATCGCATGGCACTCAGTCTGTTTGGACAGCCACTCGTTATTTCCATAGCTTCCAACGCCACTATAAAGACTTTCATCATGATAGGAATTGTTGAACCTGTTCCAACAACATAAAGTAGTGTGATCAAACCTTCCGCAGATTTGACAAGACGGTCTGTCACCAGAAGACGCAAATGAAGCAGATGATACATAGAATGATAGTTGTTGATGGAACCCGTGGCCTCTTGTGGAGAAGGAACAACGGCCTCTGCTTCCACCAAACCTTTGATTAGACTGTTCCCTTTCACCAATGATGTAGTAGCCTGATTGATAGCTTTTTTCGTTCCACATTAAATTCAAGATCTGGAGTGACATTAGTCGAGAAATTTTACCTTTGAATCTGAGCATTTTGGCCGTGAGGACGAGGGAGGAGATATTCAAGGGTTGGGTACTAATGTTTGGTAAAAGATGTACATCATTTCTGAAACTGTACTACCAATAGAGGCTGTCTTAGAATTCTCTTTGTTGGTGATGGTTTGGAGCTTACGTTGAACCTCAAACAGCCTGGATGACGTATCATGGTTGTAGTATCTTCAGTACCGGTCCGGACCGAAATGGCGCCTAAAGCGTATTTAAAGATGATATCCTTCAAATATAATTAATTGTTAAATATTTAATTATAATAATGCATAGTATTATTAGAATATAACTTTTTATTTTACAACTCCAGATTAAAGATTCTTATCAGCTACAACCACTAGAATAAAAGGATAACTCCAGATTTTTGACGCCCCTAATATATTTATTTTTTTGGCGTCTAAAATCTTTGCTTGACGGGCCTTAACCCAAGGCCGGCCGGCCCTGAGTATCTTGCCAGTGTAAGCTATGTATCAGGGAATGTTGTGTAGGAAACAACAACACTTTGAATATCTTCGATGACTTGATCAGTCTGAAACCAGGTCTGATGGTCTAGGTTCGTCACTAGAGTTGTTGTTCTATTGATTCCTAGAACGGAGATATGTTCAGTTGGTCGAGGTGTAGATCCATTGACAAATCCATGTAATATCTACCCGTTGAGAAACACTTCAAATTGATTCTTTCAAAGAATGTAGTTTCTTTCAGTGAGTTTCACTGTAACTGAGTTGACCATGTTGAGCGAATAAAGATCAATAGAGTTATACAAAATCAATGGCTCTGATATCATGAAAGTTGGAGGTTGAAGATGATTATTAAGTCCCACATTGAGACTTGAGATATTTGTGGGGCAATATATATGCAATGTGGTAATCCTCCACTGTTGAACTAATTTTTGGGTGTGAGTTAGACCCATAACTAATAATGATGAATAAAAAAATCTTTTTTCCATTCTTTAGGTTTAACATAAAACAATTACATTGCTTAAAGAGTGATTTACATAATGGGTCAGTTTATGAGTTTTAATAACAGTCAAAGACACTTTTAACTCCTTAGACACTTTTTTTTAACTTTATCCTCATTTACTAACTAAAATAGAACTAGATAGTAACCAATAGGACCCACTAATTAGATGAGGCGTCCACTTGACAAGCTTCTCTCAAACATAAATGCACATCTTTATTTTCTAATTTCCTCCATAATACAGACACACTTAATCCTTAAACTTTTAGCCATGCTCAAGCTTAATCCGCCAAAAAGTACATGTGATAAGCCATGAGCAACGTGACGGAGTAGTCAGGAGAGCTTTGTCGTCGTCGAACTCAAACTGCGGCTCCGCCCTAACAGATCCGTGTCAAATTCAAGGCGTCTCCTCACTGTCGTCGCCATGGTCGGGAACAGAGTTGTGGCCGCTGAAATCATCTTTGTTTTGGTTGCAGATGAAAGAGAAAGCTTCAAATAAGCAACAATGGTGAACTTTTGATTATTTTCACATCTGGTTCTCTAATTTTCAAATTTGTTCACGAAATTATCCTCAAAATTTTAGTTGTACAATCCACACCAAAATAATATTTCGATTTTTTGTGTATATTTTTTCTAATGATATTTGTATGTGGTCATATGTACATGACACTATAAACACAGATTTTTTTATCCATATGTACAATAATAACATGTACACTAGTTAATTGTAAAATGATTCACATGTACACATTGTAAATAAAGCTCATCAAAATCATATATTGTATTATTGGTCAGAAACCAAAAAAAATATTTTGTAAGTTAACCAAGAACTTTTTTTTGCTTAAAAAATAAAATATTTATTTTAGCTAAAATTGAAAATACTTAAGTCATTCCCAAAATAAGAATTTGCTAAAGCATTTATGTATTAAAAATACAGTATATATTTAGAAAATATAACTTTTTTGAACAAAGAAAAAATCTAAGCAATTATAGACATGATATATTCATACCATTTGACCGTATTCAACAATAATATTTACGTGTGATCCACACTTACAATGATTCTTGAATATATATATATATATATGTATGTGTCACGGTGTATACATACATTTCGGTGTCCACATGTACAACAATGAACATGTACAAGGTTTTGATTTTTTTTGATCTTTTGAGGTATGTAATGTGAAATAACATGAATGAGTTTTGTTTGTAAGTAATATTATTCATACTGAAAATGGCATTTGATTTATGTACATATAATGTAAAGTGATAGCAGGGAAAGTGTACTAGTGGGTTGTGTACAACATGATCCGTGTCCATATGTACTACCTGACCTCTTTATCCAGATGTAGGATGTAATTAGCTATCCATATTGTAAGATATATACATGCATCATGTTATCAATGTATCAAGATATATACGTTTTATGCAGTTTTGAAGATGTCTTATTCTTGTACGTGTAAAGAATGATGTACGAATAAGCTGTGTACCCTGGGAGGTATACATGTGTACAAGTGAATCAAAATAATAGTAATCGTATAAAGCTGTAGGGTCTGTACACATATGAGTGGAATGGTGATTGCTGGGTGAAAAACATGGTAATTATAAGTCATATAAAGAGGTATGCTAGAGTCTTTGTCACTTATATCAACAAGGTACTTGTATCTTGTAGTCTTGGAATAATTCATTGTGTTTGTTCTTTCCATAGAAATTTATAAATATATAACATACATAAGTAAATTTTAATATTTGTACATTTATAGAATGCTAATGTACACATAAACCTCACTGTCCACATGTACATTTATATGATGATTTAATGACTATATTGTTGGAGTTCACTTAGATCATTTGAAGTTTCATTTACATGTACATATATCATTTATTTGTTCATTGTATATCACAAAGGATAAGCATATATAGATGCATTGTATACACTTGAACAAAATTAAAAGTTTGAGACAAACTGGAGAATAAGCAAGAGTTTGAGGACCAAATGTGCAAATACTAAAAAATTCACCATTGTTGTTCCTGTGAAGCTTTCTTTTCCGTCTACGACTAGAGGGATGAAGATTCCGGTGGCCACGACTCTGGTTTCGAGCATGACAACCACGAGGAGGAAGAGGCGACTTGACCCGGTTTCAGTATCTCTATCGGATTAAGGCTTGCGGTTTAAGATCGCCGGAGCTGGTTTAAGGAGCTCTCCAACTGGTCTGTGACAGAAATCTATTCGCGGAAATAGATTGATCACCGCTGGAAATAAGACATGTAGAGAAAGAAGAATATCACGGTGGATTGAGCTTACCTTTTCATAAGTCTTTTTCTGCGACTATGGTTTTACAGAAAAAAAAAAAGAAAACTAAGTTTAGCGTTTTATAAAGATAAAGAACAAGAAAAAAGGAATAAAATGGGAACCACTATGATTTTGTTTTAGTTGGAAATCTAACGAAACTGAACAAAATAGTTAAAAAAAAAAGTGTGTATGTAGTACAAAGTGATCCATAATGTTATAAATAGGTTAAAAGTGACTTAAATAGAAAATACATCTCCACATAGCATCATCCTCTAGTAAATAATCAATCAAGGGCTGAGAAGGAATTGTACAGTTTGAGATCATAATTCTCTATGGTACAGCAGGCCACCACACTCTTTCCTTTGTTCTTATCTTCACTTCCTCGGCATTTTTCTTGACATGAGAAAATAGTTGGAGGTAGTTAAATTGATTTGAGCTCAGCTGGATTGGACTTGTCGATTTGGCAAACTTTGCTCATATGTGAATCTGAGATTGTGTTGCTTTGTACCTCGTCTTTAAAGTTGATTCTGAACTAATAAAACTTGTATCTGCCACTAATTTTCAGCTTAGCTTAGGTACGATTGTTTTTTACATGCAGGCAGTTTTTTTAACAAAATCTAGTGCCTTAAGTACCATTCAGGGTCCAGGGAGCCCTGTTTAAGCATTTTGCTTTTGGAGTGGTGACCGTTTCAACGGACGTTTTAGATACTTTTATATAAAAGTATATATACGTACGTCTTTGAAGGTTTTTTCGTCAGACTATATAAAAATGAACGTTGAATTATTCCTTTAATATCAGCGTGAGAAGAGCAAATATTCTGCAATATTAACAAACCATAACGAAAACCATTATAAATAAAGACACACACATCTATTTCTTGCTAATCTAAAACCAGCTCCTTGTTACGATCTAGTACTATTTTTCAAAAACAAAAAAAAATCGAACAAATTCTTCATCTCCAAATCAGTCTTTCCACTGATCCAATATTATTTTTGTTTGTTTCTCGTCTGTTCAAAATTGCTAGATGCAACGTTTGGTAGCATCTTGTTCAAAACACGCATACACAAGATACGTAACAAACCCATCTCTACCTAACCCAAACCTGTGTGATGTTTTCATCAGTCATCGCAGGATCGACACCAAGAAGACTATTTCAGGTCTATTACATGATCATTTCACTAGACTACATATAAATTGTTTTCTGGAGAGCAAGAGTTTAAAGCCTGGGGATAGACTTCTCTTTGAGACCAATGCAGCGATCAGAGAATGCAGTGTTGGTATTGCGGTTTTCTCTCCTCGTTACTGCGACTCTTACTTCTGTCTCCTTGAACTCATGACGCTCATGGAGAACAAGAAAAGAATCATCCCAATCTTTTGCAATGTCAAGCCATCGGAACTCTGCGTTAAGGATGACCGCACACGTCCGGCTGCCGAGATCCGGAGGTTTCAATTGGCTCTCGAGGAGGCAAAAAACACCGTAGGACTCACGTTTGACACATCGAATGGGTATGTTCTTGGGTTCTTCCAGTCAAACATATTCATTTATTATTTATTATCAAATCTATGCGCGTTGTTTCATTGTTCTCTAACGAATCTTAAAATTTTACTCCCTCCGTTTCGAATTATATGTCGTTTTGAATCAAAATTCGTTTAAAAATAAGTGCCGTTTTATTATTTCAATGCAAAATTTATTGAATTTTTATTCTAATCTATTTTTCTATTAGTTAAAATTTGGTTAGTTGTATTGGTAATGATTTTTTTATCTAGTAAATATATAAAATTAAATGTTTTATTAATCTATGCGCCGAAGTTTATAACGACAAATAAAATGAAATTGAGGGAGTACTATTTAAAAACCTAGACAGAATAAACATATCACTTTAAATTCATTGATAAGAAAATTTATTTTCCATAATATATAAACTCAAGACATGTGTTGAACTAATAAGGCTATCATGCATAGCAAGAGTACTAACCCAATTAGACTACATGTTTAATACTATTTCATTAGTGTTTTAAACCTGATTTAAAAGTAGCTTATTTAAACGTCTAATACTGTTGTACAGAGACTGGTCGGAGTTCTTGACTATGGCATCAGACGCAGTCACCGAGAATTTGTTAGATGTTGAACACGGGAGATTAAGGATCATCAACCCCCACGTAGAAGAACATATCTGCGTAGGTGAATCAATACAACAGTCAATAATAAAGCGTGTCTTTTCTTCTCTTTGTTAATTTAATTTAATATGATACTTAGTTCTTTTATGGATTTTTTTTTGAGGTGTATTTGCGAGATATATATAATGAGTTATATTAAGAAAGTAACCATGTATGGATTTTACGGAGGCGTATCAATTTGACAAAAGGTGGACAAGAAAACTCATTTTCCACGCGTGACTGTGTGTTTGATGCGATGTACACAACTGACAGATTATACTACTATTTGCGCGGAATTAAGTTGTTATTTTTATTATATTTTGGAAGATAAAACAATAGTTCGGTTTTATTTTGAAGGAGTATTTAATCCGGATATCGTGTTGGTTTCAGTTCAGTTTGATTTTTTTTGGTATTCAAGTTAGTAAAATATAATTACTATTCAAAATTCATATTTACTTCGTTTCGATTTAGTTTATATATCGCCAGTTTTCGGTTTAAAACAATATTTACGCGGGAAGAAGTTGTTATTTTTATTATATTTTGGAGAATAAAACAATAGTCCTGTTTCATTTTGAAGGAGTATTCAATCCGGATATCGTGTTGGTTTCAGTTCAGTTTGTTTTTTTTGGTATTTCAGTTAGTAAAATATAATTACTATTCTAAATTCATATTTACTTCGTTTCGATTTGGTTTATATTCCGCCGTTTTTCAGTTTATTCAGTTTTATACCAAAAACACAATTATTTAGTTTGAGATCATATTATATATTATACAAATTTAAGTGTCGTGTTGTCAAAAAGTCATTTATTAAAAAATATTATATATTTCAATAAAAGAATAAAAAAATGCTTTTATTATCTAATAAAATAATCAAATCTAAAATTAATATCAAAGCCTTAAATTTTGAAAAAAAATAAAACATAAGCACGAAAGAAATTTTTTTTTTCCATATTTGGTGTTCATCAAATTAATATGTCTTTGATTGAACACAATTTTGTTTGTTTAAAGATAAAAAAGTTGTAAGTAATTTTAACTAATTGTTTCCCATCAAATTTATAATATATACCTCAATTTATTCAGTGTTAAAATAAAACAAAAAGATCAAAAAACACTAAGAAAAAAAAACTTTAATTGGAGTGAATTGTTACTTAATTATAGTTCAAGTGATTCAAATGACTTACAAATAATAATTATAGTTCAACTTATATAACAATGATATTTAAAAAAACAGAGTTGATGTGGATCTTAATTATACTTCAACTAAGAAGATTCTCATTCCGATATTTTAGTTGATGCTGATCTTAATGATTTTATAATTTATTTCTTTTAACAATGATATTATTTAGTTCTTGCTTGAAAATAACTTCAATTTACTAATACAATTGTTAAAATGAGTTGGTTGATAAATATTAATGTATGAACACAATAAATGTCTACAATAGATTAAAAAAATTAGTGTGTGAACACATTTATTGCAAATGCTTATCTTTTAATATATAAGAGATACATTAAACAAATAGTATAGAAAAATCGGTTCACATCCATTTCATTACACCAAATATAATACATATTCATGCAATGTGCATATACATTTATATTCTACAGTTTTATAATAGAATAAAATACAACAAAACGGTAGTTTGGAAAGACACAAAGTAGAAATTCTTGGTAATGATGACCCTTTCCAACATGAGAGGAAGAGGAGGACGAAAAGAAGGAGGAAGAAGATGATAAGGATAAATATGATTGAGAGAAAGAACTACTAAGAAGGGAGAGAAGGAAGGAGAAGGGAAAGACTGGGAGGGAGCGAGGGAAAGAGGGAGCAAGGATATTATAAAGCTGTATGTCTATTATATATTTTCAAATAAAATAATACGTAACAAAACCGTTCATTCCAATGTGAATTGTTACTTTTTCGACCGTGAATGATAAAATTTATTAGGTGGAGGAAGATTTCCGTTTTGTGAATAAACTAGTGTCATTATCACTGGTGGCATTGCCAATAGATTTGAAGGAGTAATTAAAAACTGATATAAGAAGTAGAGAAGAAGAAGAGACATACTATACTGCAACCATTAAATAGAAAAATCTTGCACTGTAGGAAAGATATACCATTAGTAGAGGGAAGATGGAGGTGTAGTCAGAGTTGAAGAAGTAGGAGAAGAAATACCCACAAGAGAAGAAGAAGAGACAATCAAAAGAAGTGAAGAGACAATGATTGACGACAGTGATGGAAGACAAGATTTGGAGATAATGTAACATTACAAGTCATAGTGTACTATTTTATGTTTTTCAAATAGAATAGTAAGATAGAATGTGTAATGTTCATTTTTTTCCACTAGCACTACTCATTCTCTGTTTCTTTCTACATATATAAAAAGGTAGCAAAACTGTGAACCCAAGCAAAAATATGAAGAAAAGTGATAGGGCGATGGACAGTTTCTGATGATTATACAGCGCGGGAAGTATCACTTTCTAAAAATTTCATAAAACTTATAAATAATCGTGTGATAAAAGAAAGAGAACAAATATCAATATAAATTTTAGAAAAGAAAAAAAATAGTTTCAAAAGAATAAGATAAACTTTTGTCTTTATATGTATATATATTATACACAATATATCATAACCAAAAAGTTGTTACGATTACACACAAAGTTGCTATATACAATCAAATTTCCCTTTTTTTTTACTAAGGATGTAAATATCATGTAAGATGAAAATGTTCAGATATACAAGTAATCTAGAAAGGTATAGAAAGGTATCACTTTGACAAAAGAAAAGAGATTAAAAAATATGGATCGTAGAAACAATTAAGATTTGCAAATGATCAAAAGAATATCCGGAAAATTTAAGGTGTTTGGATTCAGATTCGTTAGATTTTTGGATTTAGTATCCGGATCCGAATTCATGCCTTTCAGATATCCGGATTCTGAATATAATCTAAATATCGTATCCAGATCCGGATTGGTTAAAAGAATTTAAAAAAATAAAAACATTTTTTAAATACTATTTTTTTTAAACATAATACATAAATTAAATATATATATATATATATATATATGTATATAATATTGAAAAATATAATATAATAATAAATTATGTATACATTTTAATATATCAAATATAATTAATAATAAAACTAAAAATTTAATAAATCTTAAAAATACATATATCGATCGGATATCCTAACTTAAAAATCAAGATGTCCAGATTACGGTTTTCATGGATCTGATATTTTACTATCCAGATCAAGATTTGAATGTTCCGTACATCTTATTTTCATAGCAGATATAAAGGGGTTCTCGGTTCAAATCCACATTTTGGATAATAAGTCTCAGGCCTAAGCATGAGACCATCAAACACACATTCTTTCCTTTCTTCCTGTGATGACGTTTCGAACCTCACGTTCCATAAGCTTGACGATGATACTAGGAGGAAGAGAGATGTTACTGTTGAGATAGTTGTTCATCTGTTTCCAGAAGTGAAAAATCGTCACTTGAACTGCCAGTTTTTTGGGTCTTGACTGATCACTTTTTATTTTTTTGTACAAAAATTAGTTTTGTTGTATTGTTTCTTATGTCTCAAAGGGAAATTATTGTGTAACCAAATTAAATGATCATGCAAAATACAACGGATGAAGTGGATTAAATCAATGAAAGTTGATTATGATATATTCGACTCTAACACGTTATTTTCTGTTATTTCCTCATTTTGTTTTGCAAGTATAAAGTTTTGTGCTTTTCATCGATAAATGTTATCCAAAATATTCCACATTATTTTTGTATGTAAGAACTTACATCGTTTTCTAGAACGCTTTGGATTGGATATTACTTTTGGCCAGTGCCGGTCAGGAGTATAGGCAACATAAACGACTGTTTAGGACATCAAAATTTTAACAAACAATTTTGCTTGTATATAAAGCATCATAAAAATTGTACTTAAATAATAAAAACATAAAATTTTAAGTGAGCTACAACAAGATAAATAAAAAATGTTAGACCTGCAATGTTTTTGATTTAAATCTTGTGCCGAATTATCATTAGATGTAAAGTACATAAGAACTCTTTTGGACTGTAAGCTACTGAGTTATTGTAGTTGATCACCGAACTATTCGATGGAGAGAACGAGTCAACAAAGAGGATGATTCATTTATTATTTTCCTAACAGTGTTTAAATATAAATTTTATTTTATTTAAACATAAAATTAAAATAAAATAAACATTCTAATTTATTTTAAATTATATTTAAAGATAGATTTTCATGTATTTATTTTGGTCAATATATACTAAAACAATTTGTATAAGTTTTCTTTGAAAATGATATGATTTTTTTTATAATTATCAAAAAGAAATTAAATTGAATAAAATTTATAAATATAAATAAGAAACAGACGGTGTTATGGTTAAAAGTTAATATTTTTAAAAAATTGTTTTTAATTTTTTGAAAATATTGTTTAGTAATAAAAATGTATGATTATAAAACTAAACTAACAATAATTCGAAATAAATATAATATTTTATAATAATTATATCATTTAATGTTATATTTACATTCTAAATGTTTGTCTAAGCAGAAATCAATATTAAATGAAATTGTCATGTCATCAATTTTAGTATGAAAATAAACTTTTTATTGTAAGTGATTGAGGAGATAACATGTGTCAAAATATTTTTCAAATAATGTATTGGAGAGAATTTATTGTTAAATAATATGTTATTTTACTGTCAACTTTTGTTTTATTTAAAATATTAGTTAAAATAAAAATTTTAATTCCAAACGGAAAATCATTTTTTTTATTTTGTTGCATTTTCATGTAACTGATAATACTCATTAAAATATATTATTATTAATTAAAAATATAAAATAATAGTTTAATGTTTTAGCAATGTGAAAATACAAATAAAAATACAAATATTAGTATGATATATTCATGTTAACTATAAGTTAAAATTAATATATATATATATATATATATATATATATATATATAATTAAAGGAAAGTAATAAAATATACTCCAAATAATAGTTTAATGTTTTAAAAAATTGTTTTAATATTTAGTGTGATAAATAGTGCAATGCAATTTACACTACACCAAATTTGGTGGAATAATGTTATTTTTATTGTTTTACTGAACATAAAATCACACTAAATTTGTATTTTGGTAACTCATTGGAGTTAGGAATCGTTTTTTTCTCATCTCTTTTGTGATGTTTTTTCTTTTCTTATACTACTAGTTTCATGGATATCTTGTCAAAAAAGGTAGTATAGAATTTAATATTTAAGCCAAAAGAAATTTTTAGAACATAAATACTAGTACTGTATAAAAGCACATAAAATATCCTTATGTATTCGTCGACAACAAAAAAAATCGTTAAAGCAGAAATTTCCTACTATTAGATGAGAATGTCGTGAAATCGTAATGCTTTTTCGTCATGTTGACTTCTTTTGTCTGTGTTGATATTTTTGTTTAATGACTAGATTAGATGAATAAGGAAAAAAAAAAGAAAAGAAAAAGGAAAAACGAAAAGAGAGGCGGAGCATAAACATGATTGGTGGGGACCACTAAGGTCAGACACTGACCATGTGCTGTGGCTTAACTCATCCTTTGCTGTCACCCCTAAGCTTCGAATCCAAAAATAATAACTAATCAAGTCAATATATGTCTCCTTCTTCACGTCTTCTCCTCTTTCATACCTCCCTTCTTCATCTGAGAAGAAGAAGAATAAGACATCACTGATCCTCTCTCTCTCTCTCTGTCTTTCTCCATGGATTCGAGAGCTGTCCTTGATTCCGCTTTGTTTCAACTCACTCCTACTCGTACAAGGTCTGTCCCACTTCTTCTCCTGATTATGTTTGATCCTATTTGTTTTTTTTTGAAATTATATTATGATTGTTTTTTGTTGAAGATTTGATCTGGTGCTGTTCTGTGGGAGTAAGAAGGAGAAGTTGGCTTCTGGGATATTCGAACCCTTCATCTCCCATCTTAAGTTCGCTAGAGATCAAATCTCCAAAGGCGGTTACTCAATTTCTCTTCATCCTCCCACTTCTCACTCTTCTTGGTTCACCAAATCCACTTTTGATCGGTAAATTTCGAAATTCAAATTTTAAATTGTTGTGTGGGATTGATGTTGAACAAAATGTGGCTGCTGCTTAGTTTTTCTTCCCTTGATGTGTTGGGTTTTGCAGGTTTGTGAGATTCGTGAACACGCCTGCGATCATAGAGAGATTCGCGACTTTGGAGAAAGAGATCTTGCAGATCGAACATTCTATTCAAGCTAATGAGATCGCAAATGCTGAGCAATTACAAGATGGTATTTCATTTCATAGACCGTGGAATTTAACTTACTAAAGCTAAGCTTGTAATGAACAAGTGTTTCTTAATAATGTTTTATTTTTTATTTTATTTTTGCTTGTAATCTGCAGGGAGTAATGTGAGAAAGTCAAATGAGTCCTCCAAGGTAATGGGTCTTTTCAAATTGTATTGTCTTATTTCTTTCTTTTTTTGGTAAAAAGCTGTCTTATTTCAGTAACTTGTGTTTTGTAATTAAGTGTTTTCCTGTCTTTGTAATAATACACAGAAGGAGTCTGAAAATGGCAATGAGGCAGGAGAGGAAACCTCAAAGTAACTCTAATGGAACTATACATGTTTCTTGTTGCGAATCATGCAACTTATGAACAAAGTAGTCTTGGTTTAGACTAATTCCTTTTTTTTTTGTTTGTCTCATTAAAATAACAGGATTCAGCTTCAACGTCTTCTTGAAACGAGAAGAACATTGCTTCGGAGAGAACAAGCTATGGCCTATGCACGAGGTGTTGTTGCTGGTTACGAAATTGATACTATTGATGATCTCATACTATTCGCTGATGCTTTTGGTGCTTCAAGGTTAAGGTGTGTGTGTCAAAAATAGTGCTTTTAACCATTTTCATCCATTTCACAAGTCGTAATAACACCTTTTGCATCATTAATGCAGGGAAGCATGTGTAAAGTACAAGGAACTATGGAAGAAGAAGCACGGAGACGGGCTTTGGATGGCAGAATTAGCAGCTGTTAAAGCAATTGCACCTGAAGACATGTCGTTACTAGGTTCCTCAGGGATCATCCTCACAAGTGAAGGTGCTCCTCTTCCACTAAACAGAACACACTCTTCCGAAATCACAGGTACAGTACCTTGTAAGCATTCTTTTTACTTACGTTCGTTACTAAATGTGAACAAGTTTTGGATCTTGTAGACCAACAAGCATCTGCTGTTCCAAACTTTCAACCACCAATGGGATGGCCGAACCATATACCTCAGTACTACTACCCTCCTCCGTACCAAGGCTATCCTTACCCTATGATGCAGCCTATGCCAGGGCAAAACCAAGGGAACATGCCCTGGCCTTCAAAGGGCAAAGCTTCCAAGAAAGATGAGTCTAGTGGGTCTAGTGAATCTAGTGAATCTTCTGACTCGGCCAGTGAAGATTCTGCTTCCTCTTTGGAAGATCAAGGTAAAAGACACAAGAAGAACTCTCGCCGGTCGTCAAAGAAAAACAGGAAGAAGGGATCTAAGACTGTGATCATCCGCAACATTAACTACATAACCCCTGAGGGAAGAAACGGAGACGTGGAAGGGAGTGAGTTTACTGAGAACGGTTCCATCAAAGAAACTGTAGATACTGCCGTTGGGTTCCTCAAGGAAAACAGAGCTCATGAGAGTGAAGAGATCCTGAAGAGTTCAGCTGAAGAGAAGAGAAGCAACGAGAATTGGGATTCTTTTCAGAGCATTCTGATGAGGAACGACGATGTCGTCGTCAGTGAGGAGCATTTCACACACGGAGGCTCTAAAGGTTTGCAAAGCAATAACAACAATGCCTCTGGTGATTCCATCGTTTCAACTCAAAAACACATAGAAAACGGAGGAGCGAGGTTTGATCAGTTTGAAAGTGAGGAGAGTGCTCGTAGGGTTTCAAGAACGAGAGATTCAACAGAAGAATATATGTTATTGCCAAAAAGATCAGAAGCGCTAGGAGGTGATGAGGGGAAAGACTTGTATAATGCTACAAGGGGTGACTCACTGGTGAAGAAGACAGGGAGTGGAGAGGATTGGTTCACTACTTCTGATCACCGTGGGGCGAAACAGGACAGCAGCTACGGGAGTATGTCGTTTGATGAAAGCTGCATGATGATGACATCTGGAGGTTCTGATCAGAGCAAGAAACAGGAGTTCGTTGATGATTCCTTCATGGTCCGTTCCTCGTCGCTCACTACTGGTGATGACGTTTATGACTCTCGGTGGAGACCAGACATGTCTGCTGATATTGACATCGGTAACGGTCAGGCGAATGAGAAGCGTGAAGTGGCTAGCTCATGGGAACCGAGTGACCTCTGTATGATTCCTGAACGCAACTCAGGAGAGTTTTTGGCTAATGATCACTCCATTGACTTTTCTGTCGAAGCGAACGCGAGGCTGACCAGTAACGGAACAGCTCAGGAGAAGGAAGATAAGACAGTCTCAAGCGGTGCGAAGAAAACTAATGGGAAGAACCCGGAAGCTCGGAAGTCTAGAACTCCTGTTAGAAACAGAGGTGAAACCATGTCCAAGAGTGTAAAGAAACCAGTAGCAGCTAGCAGAACAATGGCACAGAAGAACAAGTTTGAAAAGGTAACAACAAATTTTATCATTTGCAACCATTAGTTACTAATACTCTTAGATGATTCAGTAAGGGTCTAATGGGTCACATATTCGATTCCCGTTAGAATGGGTCTGCTAAGTTAATTTTGACATGGTTTAGGTCTTGCTTTAGGGGATGTAAGAGCTTTCCAAAATCTCCTAGTCATCAAAAATAATCGTATGGTTGCATATTTGCATTTTCTTTTAACGGTTTTGTTGCTACTTGATCTTTTGGGGAATGTAGGAAGAAGAGATGAGGAAGAGAATAGAGAATCTTGTTTTGGAAAGGCAGAGAAGAATCGCTGAGAGATCAGCTGCTACTGCATCTCGAAAA
Source organism: Hirschfeldia incana (assembly GCA_026261945.1). Taxonomy (NCBI): domain Eukaryota; kingdom Viridiplantae; phylum Streptophyta; class Magnoliopsida; order Brassicales; family Brassicaceae; genus Hirschfeldia; species Hirschfeldia incana. Next base: position 3,217,321 of record JABCMI010000013.1, on the reverse strand, counting down.
GCCACGAACCGAACTCCTCCGGTTCGTGAAAGGACCACATAAGAAGGTGGTAAAGTAAATACACTGGATTCAGTTAAAACCGTTGGAAACAAAACGGGATGTTTTTCTGCGCCAAATAAGGTGTACTTCAATTTTTTTTAATACATTCATAAATAAGGTGATGGTGATACTCCTTCATTTTGCTTGTGTGACGATTATTTATTTATTTTTTGTTTGTTTTTTCTAAATATTGGTTTGTAATTTGGATTAGAGGCGCTCCACCCAAAAGTGAAAGTTTAATACATCCCAGTTTGTGTTCATTAACAGGTTATCGATTCTGTTACTAAATGACTAGTTGAATCGGTTCAATCGGGTTTTAAGTCTTTTGTTTTATGTATATAGTTATTTAGTGAATATGAAATATCTATAAATCTGTGCAAATGTGATTAACCGGAGAATACACTTAGAAATGTTAAATATTAATATATCAATGGTTATTTGCAATTTTGACTCAAAACTCAAAGTTAGATATAAAACTAACCCTTGTTTTTGTTTTTGAAATTGTTTTTTCCCTCTAGACTCCAACAGTTCACAATATTAATTATTAAGTAAAACTATTCTTTATAAGTAAAACTAAATAAAACAAAATACAACTTATAATAAAATGAATAAACATCAATAGGATATAAACATATAGTGTATATAACAAAAAAGAATGAAACAAATGTTAATAAAAACTAAAAAGAGGAAATATAATTATGGAATTTAAATGTAAAGGTGAGAATCTAAAATCATATAAAAAGTATTATTTCTGGACCCGAGTCTCCGGTTCAATCAGTTTTGACGGTTAAATTTCAATCCAAGTTTTAAACGATTCACAGTTGATGAGTTGAACCAGTTTCGGTCTGGTCTGGTCTGGTTTTCAAAACCTGGTTCAAAATACTTTAGATGACTATGTAGCACTGGTGTAAGTAAGCTAATATATTGAAATAATTTGAATATTTAGAAAATAAATTCATGGTGTGTAAAAGAAAGCATATATAATCAATAAAAACACATATTTCTGTTCAATCGTTTTTTAGTTTCCTAATGAATTTGAAATATAAGTTTTTAGCCCCAATTGTTTTCTTTGAATACAATGATTCTTTATTTCTCTGCATACATTAACTATTTTACAAATATCTTTTTGATGGTGAAAGGTATAAAGTATCTCATTTTCACTATCAGGTCACCTATCCCATGTTTTTGCAATGAAAATTAGAGACAGCAGGCCATTACTACACGAAAAGAAGACAGCACAAACGACTGATCGTACAAAGTATAAAACATGAAAAGAAAGTGTATAATGGATGCCAAAAGATTGTACATAGATCGATATATCAAAGATCGTGGTCAAGAAAAAGAGAGAATGTTCTCTATAAATACGATCACATCATTTAGCTTACATAAGTCCTATCCACATGTATTGATCAAGATTTGAATTTATAGTAACGCAGAAAAATAACTTTAAAGTCACAAAGTCATACCTTTGAAGACATTCAGATCATGAAATCATCACATGCATCTATCCTCTGCATCTTCTTTCTCTCCCTATTTGCTCTACATCAATGTATGAATATGTTTTCTCATAAATAAATATACTACCTTGCCATTTGATCCAAACCACCTGTGTTCGAACCCAATGGTCTACTTGATTTTATTTTAACGTAACAGAAGTGATGCAGTGATAAAAGTATATATATATATATATCCTCTTTGAATTTGAGAGTCATCAAAGTTGGGTTGATATGTGTTTCAAATTTAATGTTTAGGTGTGAGGATAGAGAGATCGGAAAAACCTGATGGATCTACTTGTGTCCTTGATGGTTGCGACGATATTTTTGAAGAAGACTGTTATTGCTGCCCGAACACACCTCTTTGCTATACCGACCAACAATATTGCAATACCTATTGTCAATCTCAAAGTTAAAAACACTTTATTTTATAAAGAATAATAATAATAATAATAATAAATAAAGTATGCGCTTTCATATTTTAGTTTTACAATTCGCTTCAATCAAAATATATACAATTTTTAACTCCCAAAATATAAAACGATATATTTGTAATTTGGATGATATTCTCTTCTCTTCGCAGTCCATATTAAAATTTTAAATTACCAAGTTCACAACCCTATGTCGTTTGGATAATATCATTTATATATTACTTGAGAAACACTGAAATTTGAATTATAATGTGTCATCATTATATTAAATTTTATATTTCCTAACAAAATAAATTAAGTGTTTTGCCTGCACTTGCGGGTTTAATAATTCTACTAAAACTTATTTTCATGTTTTCTCTAGATATTATATTATCAATTAAAAACCATTAGAAGAAATTCTTTTCATGCTTTTCTATATACGATAAAAAAATATTTTAATAAAATACCTTTGATTACATAAAATAAACTTGATAAATATTTATATTGACTTATCTTAATATTTCATAAGTTTTATTATTATAATTAATTTATGGTTAATTATAGAATAATAAATCTAATTATTCACTAAAAATATATGTACTTTAACTATTTTAGAAATTAAACCATTAAACACACGTTCATAACATGATTATCGAGATAATGATAATATTTCATTGGTTTACTTGATAATTATATACATTGGCTTATCTTAACATTTCAGAAGTTTTATTTTTATTTTATTTTTTTTTGTCGACTTCAGAAGTTTTATTATTATAGTTAATTTATGGTTAGTTATATAATGATAGAGCTAACTTTTCGTTAAAAAATATATCTACTTAACCGATTTGAAAATTAAACCATTAAACACATGTTTATAACACGATTACATAGGCAAGTCTCTTAACTTAATATCAAAGCATGATTTTTTCTTCTAAATTTAACAGTAATAAACCATACACGTGAAAAACCACCATTAAATAATTTATCCAAACTACACGTAACAAAACCAGTTTGCTTTCGAGTCTTTCAAACTCAACGAAAGAAAGGAAAAACATATAACTTTAACTAAACAAAAAAAATATCAAAAGTATATAAATATAGGTTTTAAGAACCTCAGAAAAGTTCTAGAGCTAAAGAGAGAATGAAGATTTGATGTTGTTGATTTAACCCTTAATGCAAGCAACTCCAACCCATAATGTTGTTTGATAAAAAATATATTGTCTGATTTGCACAAAATAATTGAACCACTGAAAAGAGAACGTTCACATCAGCATGAAAATGATAAAGAGAACGCAAACAATTGAAACAACCATGACACGTTACACCTAGAGGACAAGAGTCTTTTAAACTCAACGAAAGAAAGAAAAAACATAGAACTTCAATTAAACAAAAAAAATCAAAAGTATATAAATATAGGTGTTAAGAACCTCAAAAAAGATCTAGAGCTAAAGAGAGAATCAAGATTTGATGTTGTTGATTTAACCCTTAATGCAAGCAACTCCAACCAATAATGTTGTTTGATAAAAAAATATATTGTCTGATTTGCACAAAATAATTAAACCACTGAAAAGAGAACGTTCACATCAGCACAAAATGATAAAGATAACACAAGCAATTGAAACAACCATGACACGTTACACCTAAAGGACGAAAAAAAAAACTATAACAAAACCAACATGGAATGAATGAGAAAAATGAAAGTATAAAATTTAAGATCTCTTACATTACATGAGAAAATAAGCATTGGTTCTAATTTGTCAAAGTCAACATAATTATATCTAATTCCAATTAGAAAGTTTGAAATAGTTAATTATTAAAATTAATAAATTAATGACTCAAGTTAAAAACTAATAATGATGACATATAAGCAGAATTAGCTAAAATCATGGAATATGATAATTTAAGCTAAAACTAATAAAAACACGACATATAAGCAATAAGCAATATTCACTAAAATTATGGAACTGACAACGAAACAAAATCTCTTCATATATAATAGTATAGATTTGATTTCAATCTATACATCTACTATAATTTTCATTAAATTAAAATTAATATAAAAAATATTATTTGTTATTTCTCTTAAATAAAAACTACGAAATTACCTAAAGTGATAGAGATATATATGCCAGTTAATGAATTTGAATAATTAATATTTGAAAACAATTTGTGTATCCCCTATCATTTTTGTTTATTCTTAGATTATTAAAATAAATTAAAATTTGCATTAATAAAATAACAAAATTTAGATTTTTTGGATACGTTATATTTCAATTTTATAAATAATTATAAATTATTAAAATTGTTAGATGTCTCACACTAAAATTTATGATTAGTGGTTTAAATGTTTTTGTTATAAAAAGATAAAAAATGATCATAAAACGATATGATGGGAAGTCTCATTTAATAGATTTTCAAATTCAAATATATATATATATATATATATATATATATATATATATATATATATTTTTAATATCTTCTGAATTGATTTATATACTATATAAAAATACATAATATCAATTTCAAAACTTTTCCTTGAACAAGTATTGAGAACTTAATATTTTAATTCAAAATTTTACATTGAGTTTCTAAAATTGATTATAAATTACTAAATCTATTAAAATTTCGACATTAATTATTCTTTTATCATCAATGGTTTAAAAAGAAACAAATGATCATAGAATTATATCAGTATGAAATCTTATTAATAGATAAACATATTAAAATATAATATATATATATATATATATATGTAAGCTTAATTATATATCATATAAATGGATAAAATGAATGTTTTGATTATTTATCAGATTTTTTTAAAAAAAAACAAGAGTGATTGCTCTGATTTATGTCATCGCGCCAATATTATGTACAAAATATTTACTGATGCTCAATTATTTAATACATATTTAATTATTTTATTTCTTCAGTATATGTAAAGGTTTGTTTTCTTTTCGTGGTATTTGAGCAAATAGTATACTATATTGTTTTCTGTTATAGTTAAATCAGAAATAAATAGGTTTAACCCTTCGAGTAAAACAGAATGGGTGTAACAATGACACATAAGTAGAGGGAAAATAACAAGGTGGGATAGAGTAATTCAATCGCTTAAAACAAATTTCCGATGATATATATTTTTAGTAAACACACAGATAAAAACAAAACAGAAAAATGTATAACTAAGAAAAGGACAGAGGTTTAGGAAGGGATTATAATTATTCACCCTTTAAAAGGACAGATGTAACATTTGTTTTCCTTTGGCTCTCTCTCTTTCTTGAGAAAGTTCCATAAATCTTTTGCTGTGGCTCTATCTTTCTTGATAATGTTCCATAGGTCTGACAGCCAAAAACTCTTAAATTGAATCTGAAACCCTAATTAGATTTGGTCTGCACGACTCTGATTGTGACGTTTTCTATTAATTTTGCAGCTATGAGGCTTTAAATAAATCTTCAATCAATCTTTTCTTCTTCTTTTTTTTTCTGAATTCCTCAACATAATTTTTGGTGTGAGAAACAACAAGACATTTTAAAGTTGGAGTCACCGGCAGGTTATAACAGCCGGAAGCTGTTTCGATATTGAAAATGTTGTTCGGTCGTAGATCATCGAGCAAGTTACAGGTCTTGTTCTTATTTTCTTGATTGAGTTTACTTTAAAGTTCTCTTGATTGATTTTAGTTATACATATCTACAAAACCCTTGCATGTTTTCAGGAAATCATTCAAATGGTTCATAAAAATGTCTTGCTTTAATAAGTTTCATGTTGTTTACAAGATGACATACCAGTATTATCATATTTTGTTTCATTTAATCAGTCTACATCTAATTTTAACTATGAAAAGTTTCAAAGTTCTAACATTCTTTCTCTGTTTTCTAAACAAAAAACAAGTTTTAACAATTTTTCTGGATCACATTTTTAGCCAGTAAATGGCCAATCTTCGCCTAAAGCTAGCAAGATTAACAAGCAGGATGCTAAGCCATCGTCATCACCACCTAACGCTTCGTCACCTATGCCTATTAGATCATCTAAGTCACTATTATCAAGACGTACTTCTTCGAATTTGTCGCCTATAGGCATCCTCAAGAATGCTTCTATTAGGGAAGCAAAGAGCCCCAAGACTAGCAGCTCGCCTAAATGGACATGCAACTTTATTCTTATGGTCGAGCTTCGCAGGAAGATCGTTACCTTTAGAGATATCATTGATCTTCCTCCTCTCGACGGTTCTCCTTCCATAACTGATGTGTGTAGTAAACCACAAAGTTCGTTGTTCATCTTAATCAACCCTTCATATGTTATTTTTACTCACTTGCTTGTTTTGTTGGGTAGATGATGATGCATACAATGAAAGACCTTCAGAATATTTGTCCTGATATTATAAACAGCTCTTTTATTTCGGAAATAAGACGCGCAAATGTCGATAAGGTATTCAAAACATGAGCTGAAATATATTTATTTCTCTGTCCTAGGTTAATATACCTTGATCTGATAAATTTTTTCTCCCAAGGTTCTTGACCATTTCTTCAATGCTTTGAAATCCATGGGAGATTCCTGGATCGATAACTCTGAGTGGATAGCTAAATCTAAGTATTGGAGTAGCAGCGTGGGAAAGAATCAGTCGGATCGACTAGGTAGCATTTACCTTCACGCAAAAGTCATCTCACCATCTTGAATTTCCATTTCTTTTTTTTTAATACCCTTTTCCTTTGCAGTGGAAAAGGTTTTAGCAACACTAGATGGACTGATCAAGATGTCGAAAGAGAGGTTTGATATGATGGAGATTGATGAAAAAGAAGAAGAGAAGAACGATTTGATTAGTCCAAGGACTGCTAAGACATTGAGCAGTCGAGTTTTATCTCCATCTGAATCATTCTCCGATAGCAGAAGCTCGTTTTGCGGGTCACCAATCACGCCAAAATCAGTTCTTCCAGAACCAATGATGGGTTCGGCGGGAAAGGGTGGAGACTTTGGGAACTCTGCATCACATCTTCTGTGGAATATGAGAGTCCAAGCACTTGAGAAGCTTAGTCCTGTCGATGTTAAGCGACTCGCTATTCACATTATGTCACAAAAAGAGGCTCAGGAACCAAATCAAAGCAATGTAGAAGATGTAATTAATGTTGTTGAACAGAACAAGCAGAAGACCAATGACACTGAGAGCAATGATGTAAATATGGAGAAAGAAGAAACTGTTGTTCTTGATGAGCGAGAAGATACAATCATGAAAGTACTTGATTCAACATCTGAATCCAAACTCAATGTTTCAGAAATTTGGGCAGAATCTTTGTCACCACCTCCTTATCCTCCTCTATCCACTACAAAAACTGTATCGGTAGATTCTTTACCATCTCAACCACCCCTACCCCCACCACCTCCTCCTCCTCCTACGTCGCCACCACTGAATGCAAAGGCTGATGATGTGAGCATATCTCCAATGCCACCTACTCTGCCACTTCTCATCTTTTTACAAAGCTCCGTACCACCACCACCAAATCCTCCTCCGGTAACTGTGGTGGCCGTACAACCACCGCCTCCACCTCCAAGAACCCCCGTAGCACCACCACCACCACCTCCACCTCCTCCAGTGACTGCAGCGGCGCCACTACCACCACCTCCTCCACCAATGCAAAACAGAGCACCACCACCACCTCCTATGCCTCAAGCTGACGGAGTAGCACCGCCTCCTCCACCTACTATGGCAAAGGGAACAGCACCTCCTCCGCCACCGCTTCCTATTGCAAACGGACCAGCACCGCCTCCACCACCACCTCGAATGGGTGTGTCTAGCGGAGCGGCTTGTCCACCACCACCACCAGGAGCAGCAAGAAGCTTGCGTCCCAAGAAAGCAGCTACAAAACTAAAAAGGTCAACCCAATTAGGGAACCTTTACAGAATCCTTAAAGGGAAAGTAGAAGGTCGTGATCCTGAGGCGAGGACAGGAGGCGGAAGCGGACGAAAAGCCGGAGTCGGAGGCGCTCCCGCCGGTGGAAAGCAAGGAATGGCTGATGCTCTTGCTGAGATCACAAAGAAGTCTGCATATTTCCAGCAAATACAAGAAGATGTTGCTAAATACATGAAATCAATCAATGAGTTGAAGATTGAGATCACTAAGTTTCAGACTAAAGATATGACTGAGCTTCTTAGCTTCAACCGCCGTGTTGAATCAGTTCTTGAAAAACTAACAGATGAGACACAAGTAAGCAAACTCTAAAACAACTTCATCTTATTACCATCATTTAGGTGTCCTCTGTTTTTTGTGATTCTTGATTGCGAAAATATGTTTAAAACTTTTAGGTTCTTGCGCGATGCGAAGGGTTTCCAGAGAAGAAACTCGAAGCAATAAGAATGGCTGCTGCATTGTACTTGAAGCTGCACGGAATGATCACCGAGCTACATAACTGGAAGATAGAACCTCCTTTGAATCAGCATCTTGATAAAGTCGAACGTTACTTCACAAAGGTAATTATCTTATTTTATTGCTTACTCAGATAATTTTCAGACCATTCCAACAACACTTTTGTCACTATAAGATGATTAATGTGATAGATCAAAGGAGATATCGACACGCTGGATCGAACCAAAGATGAAGAAGCTAAGAAATTTAAGAGCCACAACATCCACTTTGACTTCAATATACTTCTTCAGATCAAGGAGACTATGGTTGATATCTCATCAAGTTGCATGGAACTCGCATTGAAGGTAATTAACACCTATAATTATTTAACCACTTTCTTTATAATCCTTTTAACCAAAGTTCATACTGGATCAACCTTAAATTAACAGGAAAAGAGAGATGCAAAGCTTGTATCGCCTGATGCAAATCCTAGCATGAAGAAGACAGTAGGATCTGCTAAAATGCTGTGGAGAGCATTTCAGTTTGCATTCAAAGTTTACACATTTGCTGGAGGACACGACGATCGAGCCGATTCTTTAACCAGAGAGTTAGCTCATGAGATCCAAACTGATCCTCAGAACCCATGATGATTCCATCGTTCAGATCATCACACATTCCAAATACTATTCCTTTTTCCCTTTTCAACACCTTAAAAATGTTCCAAAATGTTCAAATGGAACATGATAAAAAGAGTATATGTATTTGAGATTTAACGTATTGTTTGGCTTTTGAGTTTGTAGTTTTGAATCCCTCTAAAAAGACTAAGATTTAGATATTTCATGGGAGCTGGGAGATGCAGAACCCTTGTTGAGTGAAAGACTTTAAAAACCTTTTGAGTCGATCAGTAGAAGAAGACCGTTTTTTATTGCCACAATATGTGATATGATTTTGTTGTTATAAACTTTTTCTTTCTTTAAAGATACCGGTCCAAGTGGTGCGAAAACACTTTTTTTTTATTAATCTGCATGGTGATATTCCAAACATTTTTTAAAAAAAATAAACTAATGTTTAAGAAGAGGTGCAACCCAGAAAAGATAATCAAATAAAGTTTAAAATATGGCTCTTTATCTGCTGGGTCACACATGTTTAGTGTTGTGGGTTATTTTAAACGTAGTTCATTTAGCTTCCTAAACTCCACCTAATTCTAAACAACAAATGTGTAGCTAATGGTGCGACCAATTTGACTGGACAAATAGGAAATGCAAACTAATTTCACGTTTGAGGGTAATCAATCCTTGATCTAAATCTAAAAGACAACTCCTACCTAAATCCACTAAACCACCACCACTTGGTTTAGTTATCTGAAATTTTCTTGGTTACGTTGCAAAAACATATCTAAATATTCTACACAGCCTACACGGAATATGTCTCACTTTTTCACAAATTTTGTCTAAAATTTCACATTTGTATTACTCTTCATTTGCAGGTTATTCATGACTTGTATTCCCCAGCTTTTGTTTTATTTACCATTTTTTCCTTTCAAAGAAAGAAAAAGAAACGCAAATAAAGCAAGATCCAAGCAAACGGCGATAGTGTGATCTAACGACTCTGGAAAAATCAATACGAATGTATTCCAAATAATTCGTCTATCATATATACATGCATATGTGGTCCATATGGATGTCATCTTCTTCCCTATTTAGCTCTGCAAAACTCTTGTGTTCAACTCTCTATATATATCTCCAAAAAAAAACTCTCAATAGCTCCCTTCAGAAATGAATCTCTCTTTTCGTTTGATCTCAGCAGTTCCGCTTTTGTTCATGCTCCTTGTCGCCACAGGTCAGAATTCATATCACCATGATATTTCTAAATAAAAATCTCATGTCAGTATGTAATCATCTACCTATTTATGAACCCATATCTTAATATTCTTCAGTGTTTGGCAATATTTATTTATATTCTTGTGTATGATTACTTTGTGTTATAACCTTTCCTTTAGGAATGGGTCCGGTCACGGCGAAGGCACGCATGTGTGAAACGAGTAGCCAGTTGTTCAATGGACCGTGTCTGAGCACAACCAATTGCGCCAATATTTGTCAAAATGAAGGTTTTCCAGATGGTGACTGCCAAGGATTCCGCCTTCGCTGCATCTGCAACAGACCATGTTGATGAAAGACAAGTTACGTAAAGAAAAGACAAACATGTTGATCCATGATCATTTATATGTTGTTTTTTTCATCTCTATTAATTTATCCTTAGTGTTTCAAATGACTAAAGGGGATATAAATCTCGAAAGCCACTTTGTGTATTTCTATTTTCTTCTGAGGTTAAAATATAAGAATACAGTTTTAGTAAGTTGTAAGTTTTATAAAGTATGACTCTTTGACTTTGTGCAATTTTCTTTTCACAGGAGATCTATTCAGTCTATTAGTTGAACTGATTTGATTTTTAGTATAAGTATTTAGATGATTTTGGATCAATTGAGAATTTACTATGATTTTAGTTAAACCACTTTAATATTTCATCTAAAACTATGAAATTTGACTTTTTATTTTTATATTAATTAAGAAACTCAAGCAAAACACTCTAACGGTTGATGAAGCAACAATAACAAACTCCGACTACGCATCATGGGGAAGACGATCAACTCTTATACAGTGCTCTCATATAGCCATAGGAACGGTATGGATGACGTCCAACCTTTGGTGTCTAGGGAGTAGGGCCACTACTACTCACGAGATCTGGTCAACCCTCACCGGGAGAGAAAAAGAGTGGTGATATATGCAATTATTGTAAACAAAAGCCCAATACACCAGCTAACCCTATATAAAATGCGTTTACATAGTCAATTATTAAATACTGTATGTTATTGTTAGAAGGAGAACGTGAGAAAGGCTAGACCTAAAAGCCACACAAAATTGTATAATGAAACCACACGATATGTCTCCACCTCCATTAAAGAAAACCAAAAAAGGGATCTTCCTTAACCGCCTTCAAAGCCGGCGTCGAGCCACCACAAGAAGATAGCATAGCATCGCCATCATTGTCGCTAACTTCGTTGCCTGACGAAATCATATTCAACTGCTTAATCCGTGTCCCAAGATGCTACTACCAAAACCTAAGTTGTGTCTCCAAAACCCTAAGGTCTCTAGTCCACTCGCCTGAGCTCCACCGTTTGCGATCTTTCCTCCATAATAAACCCAAGGTCCAAGGACTCCGTCTATATCCTCTTTCACGTTGACACAACCCCAGTTTACCTTTGGTTCACTCTCCGTGAGATTGAAAAGACGACAACGAAGATTGAATATCGACTGGAATATCCGAGTCCGATCCGTTCTAAGTTTATGTACCGATCTTGTACCATCTCGGTGGGACCAGAGATATTCTTCATAGGTGGATATATAAGACACCTTCGACGAAATTTTGGATTCTTGATACTTGTTCTGGAGATTTAACAAAGGGACCAAATATGAACGTGTCTCGCACGTGTGAAGCCATCGTCGAGAATATCGACCGGAAGGTATATGTCATGGGAGGATGCGACGATGATATCCAAACAGAGGTGTTTGATCAGTATTCACGGGAGTGGACAGTCGCCGAGAGTCCGAAAAAGAAACTGCAGTCGATGAGGCGGTTACGTGCGTCAGTAAATGGGAAAGTTTATATGGTGAAAGGTGAGAAGATCGTTGTGTGCGATCCTAGAAAGGGTCAGAGATTTAAGAAGGTGAAGATGCTGAGTGGTAGACATGGTGGTGGGTTGTTTTATATGTGCGCTGTTGCGGATGTGCTTTATTGTTATTATTTTACACATGGGTTGATGGGCTTCGATGCAAAGCTTAAGGTGTGGAGGAGAGTGGTTGGTTTGGAGAAATTTGGTGTTGCTATTTTCCATAACGCGGCAACGGTACGATGGAAAGCTGGCGATTTTTTGGCAAGCAAGAAGGAAATTAGGTGTGTGTTAATCAAGTTGGACTTGACTAGAGATGTGATTCTTGGAACGATCGAGGGGTGTGATACTGTAGTTACAATGCCATATAATTATAGTTTTTATAAGTGTTTGGCATGTTCTGATGATTGATATTGTTTTGTCGCACTGTCAGGAAACTCGTTCATTTACGAAACTTAGTTGAATTGGTATTACAAAATGGTTTTTACATTTACCTTACAAATGGTTTTTACATTTACCCCATCGCATGTTTTTTTATAACTGTACCCATCGCATGTTTCCTCCTTTTTTTGGAGTACAGTTTGTGTTTTCACTTCTTTTTTCTAATCAAGGGTTAAATAAAACTTGCTCTACTTAGTTCATACTAGAGAATTCAAATGATAATTAATAAAAACCAAAGACAGAATTATCAACCAGCACTTTACTAGCGTTTAGATAATGGGAGAATATTTGGTTGAAGAAACGACTTCAAATTCGACCTCAACGTTCAACGCATCTTCCTTATCCAAGTAAACCTTTCGAAGTTCAGCTAAAGATAAAAGCTGAGACCAACCAAAACCAGAGTTTGGTACTTCGTGCCACTGGTTCACTGCAAGCCAATAAAATTATAAGTAGATAGAGAGGACTGTATCGAGTGCTGTTTACTTAATTGTAAATAGAAAAATAATAATCGGTTTACACATGTTTCCGAAAAATACATTGAATTGCCTTGTGATTGCATCCAAGTGGGTCAAGAACTCGCAAATTTCCTTGCACGTAAACCTTTACCCCTGCTTTTGGTATGTCACTATCAGCTAAAACCAGAAAAAGGGACAGCCATTTGCCATCTGCTCTATTGTCACCCTTCGGATACAGCCACAGAACCCTACAAAACAGTAATTATCTGAACTTGTTTATCACTCGTACAGACACAAACCCACATGTATAAGACATACTTGCTCGTCCAATACTATATATACTCACCATTTTCTTGCTCCCATTGAGAAGGTGTTTGATATGTATCTTTCCTCTTTCAACTGAGAAAAATTCTTCACATTCCAAGAGAACTTCGGAAAGGGGAGTTTCTCATTGAAAGACAGAATCTCCCAATTGGTAAGGGGTTAAGGAACAACGATATCAACACCAAACTCACACTGATCTCCTTCAAATACGTAACCGCTTTCAGGGTTATTGAATGAATCAGATGAAAGAACTTGCTGCAACCCCCACGCCATTTTAAGGGCATTGAACCTCTTTACTTCTACATCTGAGCACATATAATATATATATATATTTATATCCTTAAATTTGGTATAAAATATATTGATGACTGAAATTTATGTGAATAAACATATGAGTATTTAGAGAGAGAGAGAGGGCGCATGGTAAGTAGCTACCTTGAATAGTAAAGTATTTGTTTTCTTTCTTGTTGTAGACAAAGAAAATGAGTTCCGCAAACACCTCGCGTTGTGGTGCTGATGTCAAACTTTTGCTGTCTATTTCCACATACATAGAAATGAAACCTTTTCCATTGTCCTTTTCGTTCCCTTTTGGGTATACGATCAGCTTCCTGTTCATAGAGATAACATATTAATGCCTTAATAGGAAATAACAACAATCCATGTGTTAAAAAGTATGGCTTGTTAGTCACAATGCTAGATGAGTAGATGATCCGTACCAGTTATGTCCATCAGAGGAGAAAAGACGAGATTGGTATTTATCATTAGTGCACGATGTGGACTTCTCAAGTTGTTTGAAGTTGTCAACCTTGAGGGAATACGAAGAAGGAGGATGCTCTCTCCACTTCTTCACTATTGTAGATACTACTTCTGAGTTTGACCCCATTCTATTCAAAAAAGGTGCAAGTCTATATAATATAACAAAGATCTAATATTCAATGTTCATATATACAGAGAAGCGAAAATATGTTTTTAAAGCAAAGACGTTTCTTGGAAACGGTTAACATTGAAGGGAAGGCGCAGCGGTCTCATAATGACTATTAGATAAAAGAGTTGTGCAATAGCAGACTTTTGATAATCAAATTTAAAGCTACATGAAAAAGTATTAACCAAGTCAAAGGGAGAAATACATAATAGCAAAAGAGTAGACTTTTGATAATCAAATCAACTTAACGAAGACGTGTAAGCATTCCAAAAGCATCCAGCTCAAATCTCAAAATTCAAAACCTTTTAACTAAAAGCCTATTAGCATCTATTTTCTCTTTATTGACCCTAGAAGAACTTACGTTAGATTTATTGATCACTTATGTCAGATAATCTTACCTACAGACAATGGAAATTGCAGAATCTACTATGAATAAGACGAGACGGAGAGGAGACTTTAAATGTGTAGGTGGTTGCGTTTTTAGGTTTTGTTTCTAAGAATCTTTAGGTATTTTTGTTTCCAACCAATCTTTAGGTATAAAAATAGAATTAAAGAAGATATATAGCAGTATTATTTGTATCATTTAAACTTCTAAACTATTAAAGCTAAACTACAAAATTAAATTTACCCTAACTTTTCCCTAATAATTACATTCTCATGCCACTAAGTTAATAAACTGACATTTAATTGTATTCCTAAACTATTATCTAAATTCGTGGTAACCACTAGATCTATTCCAACGATACACATTTGTTCCTCCAATCATATGATCTTTTGACTTCTTTTTACATTTATTATAATTATATTTATTTGTAATCAATACTATTAAAACTGAAGAACCTTTTTTGAAAAACCCTTAGAGTTTTGAAGTATTTACCATAAAATGCCACTGGTATATTTTTATGTTATGGTTTTAATTAAATACTTAGCTTTCAAAAAAAAAACAAATAAGTCGAATCATATATTAAAACCACGAGAATATAGCACTATATACTCAACTTTTGAAAATATATAAATTAGAGAATATGTACACTATCTTTTGTTCCTATATTATTTATCTGCAACTTCTCAAATCACACGCTATATGTGGGATTGGTAACAACTATATTCTATAGAATATCTTAAAATACTGGAGTGGTAAAAGGGAAACATAACAAACCAACTCATATATATATAGATCCCATTGTCTCTCATTTTTTCACAACCAGAAACGACATCCATGGAACTTGACATGCTCGAGAAAAATCATAGAAGATTCAAGAGGAAAACAAATTGTTCTGTTTCTTGATTATGGTGGTACTGTTTCTCCAATCGTCTCTGATCCCGACAGAGTCCAGCAAGGTTCTTTATGATCCGACTTCTATCCTTTATTGTTTTCTCTTCTATAACTAATGTTATGTGTTAGCCCTTTTTCAAAAAAAAAAACTAATGTTATGTGTTTCACAGATGAGAAGAATGGTGAAAAAACTAGACAAGTGTTAGTTAATGGTAGAGACAAGTTACATTTTATAATATTTTCATCTACTATTTTGAATGACTATTTTCTTAATGATCAATTTTTAGTTGATTAATATGCAAAAAAAAATTCAGGTTATAATTTTGTCAAGCTAGCAGAACTGTATTATGATGGAAGCCATGGGATGGATATTAAAGATCCAACAAAAGGTTTCTATAGATACGATCTCCCTATATTATTATCTTATTTTTTCTTTTGTTTTAATCAATTTTTTGTTGTTTCTTAGAATAGACCATCTGTTCTTAATAAACCAACTGACGACTTTCTTCCCATGATCGATGAGGTAAACAAAATTTTGTTTGCTTTGTTATTTTATCTCTATTTACATGATTGATCATTTATTCTATTTTTTTTGCAACACATGACTGATCATTTAATTTAAAATGTTTTTAAGAGCTTTTTAAACAATTAGTGGAGAAATCCAGATCAAACCAGGAGCCAAACTGGAGAACAACAAGTTCTATCTTTTTTTACACTTCCATTGCTTAGTATTTACAGTGAGATGTCGTTGAGATATTTTTAAACTAATTTTTTTATTTAAATGCTTTATATTTTTCTATAAACCTTTTAATTAAATGTGTCATTATTTTCCAGAATCTTTTTCAACTTTTAATGTCTCTTTTCCTATCGTAAAATTGAACATTTTTTTGTAACTTATAGAATTGAACATTTGATCTCAGATTATCAAGTTCCATCTTATATGGACTTAATATATTATATTTCTCGGTTTAGCTTCTTCTCACCTTCAGTACACACCTGTACAAGATGTATGTCCATTTTTTATTTTAGTTACAAAAGTTTCAAAAAAAGTTTCAGTGTTTATAACATTTGGATACAATATGCGATGCAAAATTCAGTGCAGTTCTTATTATCTTATTATAAGATGGATGTTTAACATCGACATATCCTATTGTTCTGACCAACCCAAAAGCCTTGAATGCAAAACCAAACCAAATAATCAAGGTACGTATATATTTACTTTTGCAATATAATTTAGTTGATAAAATGCAACAAAATTTAATGGTTTCAACTAATTTAGCGATTCATTAGTAATATTCAGAAGTATTTATAAATCTTGAAATTGTTTAAGTGATCATAACTATAGCCATGTATCACGCTAACCATATAAGTAACCAAATATGCCACACAAGTATTTTATACGTTATACTGAAAAGGAATAACTAGCGATTTATATGGGTAATATTCGGGATTCAAATGTTTACCTAATATATAATCGCCTAAAAATATCCAGAAGCTTAAATAATTCTGTTGATTTTTGAAAATCTAAATATCAACCATAATAAAACATTAAAATGCTGACAAAATAAATAAATAAAACATTGAAATAAGAGAGTAATTGGTCATAAGTTCATAACTATACCCCATGTATCCTACTGACCATAACAAGGAACAAAATTTGCCAATCAAATATTATATACCTTAAACAAATAAAAGAATACCTATAATTAATAACTGTGCGGATGCTCAAAATATATTTTCGAGTATGTTTAGGCAACCGATTAAATCTTTATTTTTTTGGGTAATTTTGAAATTAACTGTAATCATTATTAAAACTGTTTTTAGCTTTTGATAGTTTCTATACGAGAATAATTATAATGATATGTATAATTTATATTAAACAAATTAAAGCTGATTTTTTTTATCTTATATGACTATATTTAAATTTGTCTATGTATGATTTAAATATGTTTACATCGATATAAAAACATTTCAATTTAAGGTTTGTAATAGCTGTTTAACATATATTTTAGCAACAATACATGAGCAAAAAAAAAACAATACAATTGAACACCATTTTTTTCAAAAAATTATTATCAACACTACAACAACATAACTTACATCTTAGCCTAAAATTTGGGATTTATTCAACCCAGACGTTAAATTATTTAACTTTTAAATATTTTATACATACATTAGTTTTATCAATTAACAATGCACATGATGTTTAAATATGGTTTAATGGGGGGGGGGGGGGTCTAAGTGAACTTTTAATAGAAATAAATATTTTTATAAATTTATTTAGTTTAACGGGTTTTCAATAGATTATTCGATTAAAAACTATTTATTAAATGTTCAACGGGTGGGCGTTCAGGCTTCCATTGGGTTCGGTTTGGTTCTATTCAGATTATGAATTTTCGGGTTTAAAGATTTCAGCCCCATTAGGTATTTCTAAATTTTGGTTCGGGTTTGGTTCAGATCTTTGTGGGTTCGGTTTGGGTTCAGATAACCCATTTAAATAATTTTAAAAATTTATAAATTCCTGATATATTTAAATTTTCACAAAATCTATGAACATAAATAGATATTACATATATTTTTGTTTAACATAGGTCAAAAAACCTTAAATTAACATATAAATTGGTTTGATTTGAATATTTGGATTGATAATCAATAGACATTTTAAGTATTTTTAGTGTCTTGAGTATAGTAGCTATTTTAGACTGTACTTTTGACTATTCGTAAATATTTTCAAGTATTTTGAATGTTATTAAATACATTAAATCTAAAAAATAATTAATATATATAGCTATATATATATATATATTTCAGATATATTCGGCAACCCGAAATACTTCGGTTCATGTCGGGATCGGTTTTGATTCTTTAAATACCAAAAACTTGAACTCATTCGGATATTTAATCAATTTCAGTTCGGCTTGGTACTACTTCTTCGGATCGGATTCGGTTCAGTTCTTCAGATCTAGGTTTTTTACCCATCCCTAAAATGTCCAATCGATAAACGTTATATCTATTTTTTTATAATTGCATCAAAGTATATAATAACTCTAACCACTTTAAACACAAAAATGATTACAGATAACACAATATAAACATTAAAATTTTCTATATATATACCCGTCCTTTTAAAAAAAAATCTATTAATATAGATTTAGTCCAACTATTTTAATAAAATAAATTAAAGTCTTTTACTCATCATTTTAGAAAAAATATTATACACAAATATGGTTATAAAGAAAAAAAGTAACTAAAAATACAAATATGAAAATTAAATGTTTTAAATAAAATGCAAAACAAAAGGTATACCCGTCCTCCAGAGAGGACGGGTCAGAATCTAGTATATGTTTATAACATAACTAACTAACCATTTTGTTTTAATAGTCAAGTTATAGACATAATACGATACGAGTAGTTAGCAAGTGTATCACTGTTCTATTAAATATTTTTCATATATTGAATAATACATATATTTTTACATAACTAAAAGGTAATGTATCTATCTAAACTATTAAAGCTGAACTACAAAATTAAATTTACCCTAACTTTTCCCTAATAATTACATTCTCATGCCTTAAGTTAATAAACTGACATTTAATTGTATTCCTAAACTATTGCCTAAATTCGTGGTAACCACTAGATCTATTCCAACGATACACATTTGTTCCTCCAATCATATGATCTTTTGACTTCTTTTTACATTTATTATGATTATATTTATTTGTAATATATGTTTATAACATAACTTAACTAACCATTTTGTTTTAATAGTCAAGTTATAGACATAATAAGGTACAAGTAGTTAGCAAGTGTATCACTGTTCTATTAAATATTTTTCATATATTAAATAATACAGATATTTTTACATAACTAAAAGGTAATGTATCTATCTTATTAAAACTCAAGTACAAAATATTAATATGATTGTTTATTTTTTTGGATAGTAGTTAAATTTTTTTTTTTGGAAATATGGATGTCAGTTTTTTTTTTAAATGTTAGTTTGGAAACATTTATATCAGTATAAAAAAATTAATGTTGTTTGGAAACATAGATAACAATATATTAAAAAAACAAGTAATAGACTTATGTTATTAATAAAAATTGAAAGTCCATTATATTATGAAAAAACTCTCTATTTTGGTCATCTTTAAAATATACGAAAATATACTAATCTAATTGCCTAAAAACATTTTTTTGTCTAAAATAATCATAAAATATATTTTTTAAAAATTTTATATACATATATCAAAACAAAATAATAAATTAAAGTTTATTTATATCAAAAATAATTTAAAATAAGAAAATAATCAAAATTTTATTTTTACTAAAACTTTTTTCAATAAGAATTTAAAAATGTTTTCAATGTATATAAGAAAAATAAAATAAAATCCCAATTTCATATACCAACTTAGATAATATATTAAAATAAAATAAAAATCCCAATTGCATATACCAACTTTGAACATAGTTTAACTATTTTATATATTTATTTTTGACTATATGTATATATTTTCAAGTACTTAAACCAACCTAAAAGTATCATGTGTATTCTGGATGTTTTTATATACATTAAATCTAAAAATAATTAATATGTATAAGTATATAAATCTTTCTCGGATATATTTGGATATCCAAAATACTTTGGTTCGGATCAGATTCGTTTTGATTTTCTAAATATCAATTTTTTTGAATAATTTGGATATTTAATCATTTTTTGGTTCGGGTTTGGTACTACTTCTTCATATTGTGATCGGTTCGGTTATTCGGATTTAATTTTTTTATCAAGTTGTAAAATTTACATGAAAAACAAATAGCTATATATTTTTGCAAAATACACCCGGGCGGACGCCCGGGTCAAAATCTAGTCTATACTATTAAAGTACAAGCACATTGGTATATTGACTCTTTTTACCCCTACTGAGGAGTCTTTCATTTGTATTTATTAAGGGTATTCTGGATATTCTGCTCCGGTTAATTCTTAGTTTTTTTTGTTTGTCATTAACCATCGGTTATCTAATTTAATTTCGGACATTATTTCCTATTATAATTTAAAACAATTATGAAAATTATAGATATATTTTAAACAAATTTTGAACTAATGATCACCGAATTTGCCTTATTATTAAAAAAATCATAATATTAAAAATACTGGGTTACCAACCGGTAACGTGTTCAACCGCAGGTCCGAGCCGTGTTTCAAAACGCCGATCATAACTATAAAACTGTTATATCGATTTATATTTAAAATATCTAATTCAAAATTAAAAACCTAAAAATACATTTAAAATAGTTTTAACCGAACATAAATCCGAATATAAAATACCTATATGAAACGGGTTATAAATATACATATACAAGACATATTATATAAATGTGATTTATAAAGTTTTCACCAAACATAAACCCGCGCTGTGAAAGCACAGATCAAAATTTAGTCTATATTATTAAAGTAGAAGTACAAAATCAGAATGTTTAGTTACTTGAATAGGCCTATTAAAAACATTTAGAGTGTTTGAAAACATGGATTGTAGTCTTATAAAAAAACTAGATTCTGGCCCCTCCTTGAAAGGACGTGTATTTTTTTGTTGTTTTTTTAATATAAATATTGATAATTCTTCGTTTTAATTATATAAACTGTGACATGATCAAATTTCAACTATGCGAGATTGTTATAGTGTGTACAATATGACAAATTTAAAATGCGTCACACAGCTGTTTTAGGTTTGTAAATAAGTTAAACAATGGTTGTATCCAAAATTCGTACTTGGACTATTATATAATTTTTTAAAAATTATAAATTATATAAAATATTACTAAACAGATAAAGTGGCTAATACTATTTTTGTTTAAGTTTTATCCTCTTGTAGTTACAAAATTCCAATTTTAATGTCAACCTTTTAAAATTATTGCAGATTTTAATTTATGTTATTAATATTAAAAAATTATGGAATATGAAATTGATTATATAAAAACATAAATCATTTAATTAGTTAACAGATTTGTGTCATCTAATTTATTTAGAACCATGAGCTATAATAAGAAATAAGCCCATAAAACCAAAAGACATCAATGTCATTAATGAATTTTTTTAGTTAGTCTTATCATTAAGAGTATTTTCGGAAAATCTGAACATTTCATTAAGGGTATCATTTGGGAATGATCCCCTTTTAATAGTATTGATAATTTTGTTTGGAAAAAAAAATAGTAGTATTAATCAAAAAAGCAATGGGCTTAAATTATTAAGTCCATTATAAATAAATGTTGTCAATAAATATAAGAAAAATACAATGCAGAGCTCAATTTGAAATACCAACTCAAATAATGGTTTTTGTATTTCATATTAAGTTTTTAAAATATATTATATGCAATTATTTATATGATGATATGTATAAAATAGTATTAATTATATGATTACTTATATGATGGTACATATAAAATACGATTAATTATTTGATAAAAATTATACGATATATAATAATGACTAAGGATGAGTTTTTGGACATCCAAACAGGTTTAGTTCTGATCGGTTTGCGTTTCGGGTTTTTGAGGTCAAAGATTTCAGTCTGATTAGGATGTTTCTAAATTTTTGTTTGAGTTTGATTCGAATCTTTGCGGGTTTGGTTCGGGTTTGGATAACCTATTTAAATTATTTTTAAGATTTAAATCACTATATATTTTAAATTTCTCAAAATCTATAAATAAAGTAATATATTACCTATAAATTTAAATAACATATGTCTGAATAGCTACTTAACATATCAATTGGTTTGATTTAAAAATTTGGATACAAAATCAATAATTTATTTTAAGTATTTTTGGTGATTTGAGTATACTTTAACTATTTCGGATATTTATTTTTGACTATCTATATATATTTTCAAGTATTTTAAACCAATTTAAAAGTATCATTCTTGATGTTTTATATACGTTAAATATAAAAATAATTTATATATATATATATATATATAAGTATATAAATCTATTATTAAATAAATTCAGGTACACAAATACTTTGGTTGGATCCGATTCGGTTCCCTAACTAACAAAATTTTGAATAATTCGAATATTTAATCAGTTTATGTTCGGGTTTGGTACTATATTTTTGGATTGGTATTGGTTCTGTTCCTCGGATTCATTTTCCCAAATCGTAATAATTACATGAAAAAATAATATCAACATATTTTTAAAATATACATCCGTGCAGGTGAGGAGATCAAAGTTTATAATCATTTATTTTAACAACAAGCCAAATAAATATGTTGATTGGAGAGCGAATAAAACAAATTCAGAGAAGTACATAGTTTACCAGAGACACTCTAGTGTCGAATTTATTATAAAGATTTTTTTACTAAAATAAATAAATTCAATAATTACAAACAAGTAATATATTTTTTAAAAGTGAAAAATAATATCCACGCTTTCGAAACGCGGGTCAAAATCTAGTATGAAAATTAAAAGAAAGTAATTTCAACTAAAACATTCACAACAATATACGTCTTTACCTTTTTATTAAAAAAAAATATACGTCTTTACTACTATTATTTAGGTATACCACTGTTTTCGAGACTGTCCAAAGAGTTTAATTATGATTGGTTTCCATGGATTTTATAGTATATCTGAAAGAATATGAACAATAAGATTTACACAAAAATATCAGGTGATCCACAGAAAATTCTGCGTATAGCGGAAATGGAAGCAGATGTATGGGCAGATGTCCATAAAATGGAACTGGAACGGAATCGGGGGCTGCCCCCGTCGGCGGATTGGCTAGCATTAGAAATCTCCCGAATGTTTCATTGATGGAGCATGGAGAGTGCAAGACAAATTCTCAAGACAGAAATGACTTTGCAGGAAAAATGTTTCAACAGAAAAATGATGGGAGCTATGAATCTCCGAAGAAGCGTATCGGCTTTGCATGCTGAATGCAAAGCTTTGATATGGGCTATGGATTGCATGAAGATCCTCGATTTCTAAGACGTAGTTTTTGCAACAGACTGTTCTCAGCTGGTGAAGATGGTGTCATCATCCGGAGAATGGCCAACTTTTACTACACACTTGGAAGAGTTCCAGCGGAGTAAGACTTTCTTCTCTATCTTCAAGATTCGACATATTCCAAAGGCACATAATCTAGTGGCGGACAAATTGGCACGAGGTGCTAGGTATTCCCATTCGGCTATGTTCTATGTCGATTTTATGCCTTCAGTTTGGTTTTCTGAGCCGAAATAGCATAGAGCTTAGATTAGTTTTTTTTTCCGTCAAGGATATTTTAATAGATTAGAAATGGGCCAAGCCCAGAACATACAAACCAAACAGAGTCGAACCCAAAAGGAAAATACAACAAAAGCCCACACAGCTAGGGGCAACAACAAACAAACAAACTAACTGGGCCTACGGCCCACACCAGCCCAAACGTGTCGAAGCCAGCCCGTGCGTCAAGGAGCCAGACACGTGTATGGATCTAAACCATCAGCGTACCACGCGTCTCTTCTGCTTCAACCTAACCGCCGCCGCTTCACGACACCACCGAAGCACCACCTCCGAAATTAGTTTCAGCGGAGCTCGTATTCCCGTCGACCCTCCACTACCAGCATCGCTTTTTCCTCACTTTTGTCCTCAGAGCAGAGAGCTACATCGATCTCATCGAAGTATCATCTACTTACTCAAAGCCGCGACCACATGCAACCACGAACCAAGATCTAAACCCGATCCAAAATCTGGATCCAAACCCTACAGCACCAATAGCCGGCGAGACGAGACTGTGGAAGACCTCGACTCCCAGAAACAGAAGCCGGCGTCGGCTGAGCTTACGTAGCCCCAACCCCCCGGAAACAGACCGGCGGCAACAGAGCTTTAGAAGCCTCTGCCTCCCGGAATCAAAACTTTAACTTGCAAAAGCGACCTCACCACATCATCCTCAGCACCATTCTGCGTCTTAACTCCAGAAACTAGACCACCGTAGACGTCGGTTCACTACATGAGTTAGCGGCGAACGACGGTGACTGTGTCAGAGCTCGAACAAGGCGGAAACGGGGAGGAGACGGAAGAGAAACCCGAGGCGAAAAACTTTAACCGCAAAAGGAGAAGCTCCGACGGCGGCACGCATACTCACGTGCCGGCCGCTCGCCGGAGCAAAATAGATATACTTTCTCTCTCTTAAGTATTTCTTCTCTTTTGATTAGTTTTTATTACTGTTGTCAAAAAAAATAGTGATAAATAAAAATATATTGGGTTGCGTACCTGTTCGATTCGGTTAAACAAACCAAAACATTCAGACTGAGTAAAATATAAACCAATTGGGTTATGTATAGACAAAATTTGGTTTGTGAAGAAGAAGAAGAAGAAGAAGAAGAAGAAGAAGAAGAAGAAGAAGAAGAAGAAGAAGAGATGTTTAGTTTTTAATCATACTAGAGATTCTCACAGCGCTATGTGCGGTTTATGTATTTTTAAATTTATTATTTTTATGTTTAATAAATAAAACTTAAGAAACATGTGAATTGTTGCACTGAATAATATATTAAAATTAAAATTTAGTTTCACTAATTTAAATTGTTTTGTTATTATTGGATGCAGCTTAGATTATTTAAATTGAAAGAATATAAATTTTATCATAAATAAACAAATAGGAAGAAAATAACAATAATGTCACAAAAAAGAAGAAAATAATAATAAATGAACTTAACATATCATTATAAATTATGTTATTAATGTGAGTGTTCGAAAGAAAAAGAAGAAGAAGAAGATTATGTTATTAATGTAAAATCTATTTTAATTTGAATACTGGAATATATCTGAATCCATTTGTAATATGTATGATGGTGTAATATTAAATTTAGTCAATCAAATTTTAATAATTGGTAACGTAAAATGAATAAGGAGTATATAAATTAAGAGCAATTTAGCCCAAAATCAATACTAGATCCATGTATTAGAGGAATGCCAAAGCCCGAAAGTAGTTACCCAAAAACGCTAGAAAATGGCGACGTTACCCTTGTCACTTGAGGCCTCGTCTAGTCGAGTATAGGTGTCTAGGGTTTGTAGTTCTGACAGAAGATATTCACTGGATTTGTCAAGATAGCTAAAAGATCGCATTTCCATTTGTTAGAGTTGCATCGGTAAAGAAAAAAGACCGTGTCCCGAGAAATCTCTGACGCAAACGGCGGAATTGTACATCAAATCTACGAAAATATTTCCATTTGATGGGAGTGAGAGAAGATCTTCGAAAAACCGTGGGCGTTTATAAAGGAGACTTACCCGGTTTCTACTCTCCTCAGGAACCACAGTTCAATTTATTGAAGGTTAAATCTCCGAAAAACAGACTGCAAAATCTCGTTTGAAAGGTGATTCTCTTTTTTGCAGAGCCTTTAATGTCTGAAACCGATTCGGTTTACATGTGTGTTAATAAATGTTGTAGAGCTTTATTTCTATTTACTACCAATGATTGAATCTTCCGACTGAATCATATAGTAACTAATATTTATATACTGTTGTCTGTCTCAGGTAATGGGTCGTGTATTCCGAATCTGGCATGGCGATTGGAAGAAAAACACACCAGACGAATGGCACTTCGTTCCAAACTATCAAGATTACGGTTTCACTATGTTCATGGATTCTCCTGAAACTCTAGACGTCACCGATGCTACTGTTCGTGAGAACTATATGCTTGGTTTCGAAACTCCGGTTGTCATAACCTACGACATGCCTGACTGGATGATGATCCAAGAGGACCGTCACCGCCGATTACAATTGCTACCACCACTGATCTTGTCAGTTTAATGAACAGGAGACCCCCGCTTTCTGAGATAACACTACTTGCAACATCTGGAGCAAAGAATTTTGCTGAGTTTCAGTTCCTCTCTCGTTCCGATTTCACCATAGGGAGTTCAACTGACGTGGTGGGTAATGGGTAGAATGAACGGGCGAGAGCTAGATATGAGTGTAAGTGAAGCCAAGAATATTTTTTCCTTTATATAAAATGTGTTGCCGTATCTATTAACTGATTCCTGAAAATATGTTCATTTTTTTCAGCTTTGGTTTTCGGAGAGAGGCTTCTTACTAGTGAGAGGGTAATGAATGAGATTTTTGGAGAGCAAGAGATGCTCATCCTGCACCGTGTAGCTCTGGAGATGGGATATGCGGACAAGGTCCTTCGTCCTCAAGGTTCTTATTTGGTATTCCAGCAAATGGATATCATTCAGCTGGATGATGATGATGAAATGGCTGATGTTGCTCATTCTGGTGGGACAACTAATGGAACCCTAGTTGGATCTGGTGGTATGTATAATTTTAAACCGGATAATAAAAGTTTTATCCTTATGTAAAGTTTTTTGGACAGCTAACTAATGAGTATTTATGTTCTATACAGGTGATATCGTTCTTTTTGAACCTCAGCCACTAGCCAAACTTCCCCCAGCAGTTGCACCATCTGTGTTTTGGGATGTGGGGCTAGATTTCTTGGACTATCCCGAGTTCTACAACGCCCAAAGGGATGGTGGGCTTGTAACTGCGGACTCAGCATTCTGGAATGAGCTAATTAAAGAAAACTACGAGTCTATGGAAGGTATTTACGTCCTCTCAGACAACTATGATACCGGAATACGTCTGACTCAGGAGAAAATATCCACTGGTGTTGGTTTGATCTCGCAATCTGGTCAAAAAGATGTAGTACCCGTTCTTGAGACACAAGGGGAATCCTCAAATGGTTCCAATGCAGTCGTTTGTACTCAGCCTCAGCCAGCCATTGCTGCAACTCAGGTTGGAGAAAAAGGTAATGATCTTTACAATATCTTAAGTGTAATTAATTTTTTTTAGAGTAGTAGTTCCTAATTATATTAACAATTCTCTGATATTGAGCAGATAAGGAAGAGGGTTTTGGGGTCTTAAGTGAGGTTGGAGCGAAGGATAAGATGAAGATCACATCTCCCGTTCCATCACTTACGCTCACTTTGGGACGTGGAACAGGGGAAGATGAGGATCCGGCACGCCCTCCCCCAAATGTGGACATCACATCATCTGAGGGGAGCGACACAGAGGGTGGGTGCTCCTTTTAAAGACCATCAACTACTATGTTTAATAAGTTTTCATGTCTAAAAGTACTTATGAAGTCGGGTAGTGTAAGTGTTTTGGGACGGTTAAGAGAAAGTATAACCCTAACAATACGGTATACAATAACATTATACCTTATAGACCTTATATGTACCCGATATTTACTCCCGAAATTTACTCCTTTCGTGAGTTAACCAGCTAACAATCAATATGCTTCATCGTTAATTTAAAAACACGACTTCAATATAATAAAGAATGTAATTAATAGACATATTCTCACAGAGATATACCTTCTCTATTTTAACTCATATTAAATTAACTCTTTGTTAAAGAAATCACGAACATATTATGGTTTTTAACTATGTTCATGCGATTTAGAAATATAATGAACTTAATCAATTAAAAACATATTATTTCACTATACCAAGAAAAAATGACTATTTATTGATATTCAATATAATGGTTCATTTTATAATTCATGATTAATTGCATATGGAGTTATTAATTATTTAAAATTAAAAAAATACAGTGTAATAATATTAACAACACATGCATAATATTGTATTGTTACAAACATGTAAGGTAAGACCAAATAAAAATAAGTATAATGATTATGTCCAAACAACTTTTTAAGTAGATTTTTTAGGACTCTTTCGAAAGCGTGGATATTTTAAAATTATAAATAAAATTTAAAATTTGGGTCCAATTCAGTTTCGTTTGATTCGGATTTTGCAGATCCGAACAAACATGCCATAACCTATACACAATTTTATAAAAATATCATTTAAAACTTTTATTTAAAATTGAAATTTAACCCGTACTTTTTGAGCGCACATCAAAATCTACCCATCTTATAACATATTGATGATTTGTGGAAACATATCAGTTAGTATGACCGCTGTAGAATGATCTTCTTTTTATCAACCCCCTCTGATAGAATGCTATTTGAAGAATATAAACCAACCAAATTATATACAGCCACTGAATTTATCGGTTCAACCGTGGAGGCGGATCAAATAGAAATACATTTTCATATCTTATTTTGTCTACAAACCAAATATGTACCTACACTAAAAATAGTTAAATAATTTGTAATAGTAGAATGATTTATTCGCACCAATATATATGCACTATTGGTCATCAGCATTCGGTTTCGGTTCAAGTATTTTTCGTTTTGGTATTTTGGTTATAGAAATTTAGGAACCACTCATGTATTTACAAAGTTTGATTTGGTTTTAATTGGGTCATTTTTTTTTTTGGTTTGGCTCAGTAACAAAGTTGGGAACCAACTAATTAATATGCAAAAATTTTGGGTCCAATTCAGTTTCGTTTGATTCTGATTTTTTGGGAATTATAGATTTGTAGACACAAATATTGGATAATTTGGGTTTTCAGTTTAAATATCGATTTTTTGAATTGTTTGAATAAAAATATTTGATAAATTGGATATTTTAATATTTTCAATACAAAATATTCGGGTAATTTGGTTTATAAATAATATTTGTAGGATATTTGGTTATTTGAAAATTAAATATAATTTATAACGGTAAGCATATAATTTATAATTTAAAAATTCAGGTAACTATTTCAGAGGTATATAATATACCCGGTTATTTATGAAATTCAGATACATTTTTATTCGTTTTTCAGTTTTATATGTTTGGTTTGCGGATCCTGATAAACATGTCCTAACCTATACACTATCTTATATAAAAAGTCATTTAAATTTTTAATTTTGAAATTTAATCTGCGTTTTTTAAGTGCATATTAAAATCTAATTATAATTAAATTCAGATCTTATTTGATATTTATTTATTCTGATTGTATTTGGCACTGTTGGAATAGTTTGGGTAGAAACAGGCAAGAGAGTTCATATTTTATTTTCCTTTATTAACGATAAACTGTGTTGACACAGAAGAAGACGAAGTACACACAGAGAGGTAGAAGAATAGGAAGAGACTATCTGGGTTAGGTTTCGGATTTTGAATTTTATTCGACTTAGGCTGCTAACTATGGCGTCGGTGTTGCTACTGTTTATAGTGTTCGTGTTTGATCTCATAGCTTTTGGTCTTGCCGTTGCTGCAGAACAGCGAAGAACCACCGTTAGTCTCTCTCTCTCTCTCTATGTTCTTGAAAATTAATGGGTTTTGTATTAGATTCTCCCTAAGCTTCATAGAAAGCTGAAAACTTTGGTCCAAAATTGACAAAGATTATATATGCTTCTTTGATAATCAGAGATGAAGAAAAAGACAATCTAAAACCCTTCAAAAAGTTATTTGTGAAGAATATAGTTTTGATATATTTTGTCCTGTTTTGTGTTGCTTTTTTGGTGATTAGTGGCAAGTTGTTAATGAATCAAGAGATTCAAGCTACTGTGTGTATGAGAAGGATATAGCAACAGGTCTCGGAATAGGTTCTTTCTTGCTCTTATTAGCTAGTCAGCTCTTCATGATGGTAGCCAGCCGATGTTTATGCTGTGGAAGAGCCTTGACACCAAGTGGGTCTAGATCATGTGCTATTCTTCTCTTTATAACCACCTGGTAACAAGATTATCTTCTCCTCTAGATATGATTGAAGAATTTCATCTAAGCTTCTACTAAACATAGATGTATGCAATGTAGACTTCATAAATGTATTAGAGTGTGATTTGTTTGGCAGGGTCTTCTTCTTCATTGCAGAAGTGTGTTTACTTGCGGGATCTGTGCGAAACGCTTACCATACGAAGTACCGTGTCTACCCTGGGAACACTTCTCCTTCTTGTCAATCATTGAGGAAAGGCGTGTTTGGTGCTGGAGCTGCCTTCATAGTTCTCACAGGGATTGTCTCCGAGCTTTACTATGTGTGCTTGACAAGGGCCAAAGACTTTGAGGCTCCTAGAGATCCGGGGGGTATTCGAATGAGTAGCTTGTAGAACTTACCCACACCCTCGTAGGTGTGTGTAGTTACAACTAGAAACCTTTTAGGCCGTTGTTTGCTTCTTGTGATCATATACTCATATTGTGTGAGTTAGATGTGTTTTTTTTGCTTGTATATGAGAAATAGATTCAAGTACTAAGCTGTTGTGGTTTGTGTCTTTTTATTACTTCTCCTTGAAGATTTTGTTTATGTACACAAACTACGCATTGCCTATTTGCACGGCTCCTCAAAAGGGTTGATAGATCAGCAAACCTGTATGTTCAAAACACACAGAATGTACGCTTGTGTCCCTTCTCTTGTAAAAACTGTACATGCTTTTTAATAACTAAAATGTAAAGAAGAAGAGTTACAAAAGATGCAAGATTCAGACATGAGTTGATGAATGATGCTTCCCTCTTCAATCCTAAGCTTCTTACTCTCTCTGTTCCAAAGATGAACAGCAAAGCTATGTTTACGCAAGTACGTAAGCCTCTTCCTTGACCAATTCACCTCACTGCCATTCACAGACGCTCTGTAGAATCTTCTGATTCTAGTCCAATCCACTGGATAAAACGCAGATGGTGGAAGAACAGAGAATCCTAAATCCGTGGAATAGGAAGAAGTGTTGACTCTTGCGACGACTCTTGATACTAAGTATGGACCGTTGTGACCCCATATGTTACCGTTGAAGGTTCTTGAGAACTCGTTGATAAACCTTTCAAGAAGAGGATGTTTCTTGTCAAAGATGAGCACCGCGTTGTTTAGCCTGCTCCATTGTTTAGTAACAGGATCAACTGCTTGTGCTCCGATCACGTTGTGAAGATTGGTGAGAGATTTGAGGACTATGAAGTCTGTGTCCAAGTAGATTCCTCCGTATTTGTAGAGCAAGACTAATCTTAAGAGGTTAGAGAGGTTTTGCTCTACTGGAATCACTCCTGGACTGAACATTCCTTTCTTTAATCTTTCAAACCATTTCTCTGCTAATGTGCCTTTGAAGATGTAAGCGAAGTCTGGTTTGATCGCAACCACTTTTAGCCCTCTATCTGTAAAGGGTTTCAAGATCAGTGTTCCTCTCTCACAGTCGAGTGAGTTTGATACCAAGATCAAGCAGCTGTTTGGGTGAGATTTGAAGAGACTCTCTACGGTGAAACGTTCTCTATCACCAAAAGATTCGAGGCTTGATATCCAAGTCATGAAGAAGAGGGACTCGCACGAGGATTCAGACAAGAATGAGTTGATCCTCGTTTTGAATCTCTGTCTTGTTTTTCCTTGTGGCTTCTGTGTTGTTGCGGGTGTTAACTCGTTTCTTCTCTCTGTCTTGGTCGGCGAAACGTGCTGTTTCTGTACGATCCTTAAAGAGGTTTCTTTCACCGCAAGAAACAACGAAGAATCTGACTTAGATGATGATGTTAGTGTTGTTGCTGATGATAATGATACTGATGGATGATTATGAAGAACTTGGCGATGATTAAGTGAAAGGGTGGACTTAATTGGTGGGATTGGATCAAGATGAAGAGAGAAGACAGAGAAACTGTTGTAGATTAAGAGAAGCATGATAAGAAGACCAACAAGAGACACTGGAAGACAACAAACAAAAGAGACGATCAATCTTTTCAAGCTATGCAATAATAACACAACTTGTTCTGTTCTTCTACTCTCCTCCATACTTTTTTTCTTCAAAAAAGATTCCAAAAGACAGACTTGTTCTGTAAGAAAATTATGTATTTCTTTGGACAAGAGGGTGTTGTCTTACGTGAGTGATGATAGTTGTTTGTTGAATAAAATAGTAATAATTTTCAATTTTCTTGGAATACTTACATAAATACACGCATCATATATGTAAACATTAATTAAAAAATGGCGAAAGAGAAAGACTACCAATACAAAATATTTACCATTATCATTTAAAGAGTATGGTTATATCTTGTTTGATTGTTTCTAATGACACATGCAAGATAGTTCCAGGCGTGGTCACGACTTTAATCGGTTTCTTGTGCAATTTGGCTGTGTAGACAGCGGTTTCTTGTGCAATTGAAACACTAATCATTGACTAACCATATGCAATAATATGGTTGTTGGAATGTATTTTATATATTCTACTGTTCAAGTGTGGTTGATTGATACGAAAATAAGTGCTTTATCTGTATAAAATATAATAAGAGTGAAAGAAATTTTCTTGGATTTAATGATAAGTCAACATTTCTAATAGTATGCAATTCATTGCTGAGTCTCTCGTTGATACTTTCCATGGTCAAACCATCACAAGCATTTTGTTAGTTAAGCATTCGGATCGAAAACGGCAAATCCATCTAACTGAAGACTGGCATAAGACTTGATTTCTGATCTCGTGCAGTCACACACTAATCAGGAGAGTTCACATAAGAAGCAAATACAAAAATATTTTAGGGAAAAAAAAATTGCTCTAAACATTGTTGAGTACAAACAAAAGAGAAAGAAAACCAAGCATCAGTTTTACTAATAAGAAGATGAAACACTGAAAAGACTTCGAGAGACATAATCCAATAATCAGAGAAGACCTCTCCTTCTCTTGTAATCACTAACAGTTAACGTAAGTCCATGTCTCTTACCATCATTCTCAACAACTCTGCATCCCACTGTTGCTTCTGTCGCCTGTTTCCTCGCCATGAATGCTTTCTGTACTCCCTGAGGTCCTCCATACTTCTGCAATGCTGTCAAGGATAAAGGCAGCTCAAAGTTATGCATCAGATTGTGTTCCGCTCCTTGACCTATTGGAGCTCTTGTGTCTATCAGCTTCCCTGCCTCTGCAGCCGCTTCCAAAGCTGCTTCCGTCGCTTCAACACCGTTCTCTCCTCCTTCATTGGCCTCAACCGCTGATACTGCAGCAGCTGCTGCCTCGTTCTCTCCTCCGTCTTTCCCACTGTTTTTACCATTGTAGTAGTTCGATGAACGTGTCCACCTCCTTGAAAACGGATCATACCCAGCTTCACCAGCCTTGAGACTAGCAGCGATTGATTTCACCTCTGACGCGTTCTTGAAATTCTCTGCTCTGTTCTTCTTGTTCATCTCGAAGAGTTTAAGCGCTTTTTTATCCACACCTTTCTTGTTCCTCGACGCATCGAGCTGCTTGATCTTGGCCTTGATCCTCTCCACACCTGCTCCGTCGTTTTTGCTCTCCGCAATCTCCAACTCTTTCCTAAGCCGATCTTTCTCCGCCGCCACATTCATCGGCCTCACCGAGGCTGATTTTTTCTCCTGCAGCATCTGCTTAACAGTCTCGGCCGAGTAGACAAAGCTGTTGATCCTTTTGATCGCTTCCTTCTTCTCTGATACATCTTCCTTTGAAGGCAAACGACCATTCGTCCTCTCAACCTCCCTGATCCATTGCCTGTACTCCTCCTCCACAGGATGCCCATCTGAGATCATCGCCATCTGCCAACGAGCAGCAGAAGTTTCATTCCCCCAGAACACGTTAAGATACTTGTGTGTAGTCTTGTTCTCTAGCTTGTACACCTTGTCCGGATCAGCTGCGTCCACATTCTTCACCATACAGAGCCTATAAATCGGACCACTCTTCGACCTCCCAATCCCAACTCTCACAAAGCAACCAACGATAAGCTCTTCAAAGAAAGGCTCCATAAACCATTTAGCAAGCTTAGACCTCCTGATAGTAATCTCCTTAATATCCTCATACGTAGGCACATCAGACCTGTCGTCATCACTGTCACCCATCCCTCCATTAGACCCTTCATCGTCACTCTGAGACCTATCGCTATCACTCGAGGAAGCAGCTAAAGTCTTCCTCTTCAAAGATGAGAAATCTCTAGAACCACCTCCTTTTGAAAACGCATCTCTGAGCTTCCTGAGAGCAGCAGAAGGGTCCTGCTGCTTCATACGCTTAGCCCTCAGCTCGTTCAAAGCATCGTCCTTGGCAGCAGCTCTGTCAGCAGATCTAGCGGAAGACCTCACGCCACGAGAGGCGGATGCAGGAAGAGGCTTGGAAACAGGGGTTGTGGTGGT
The DNA here is from genome assembly GCA_026261945.1 of Hirschfeldia incana. Lineage (NCBI taxonomy): Eukaryota > Viridiplantae > Streptophyta > Magnoliopsida > Brassicales > Brassicaceae > Hirschfeldia > Hirschfeldia incana. The sequence continues at coordinate 3,183,030 of JABCMI010000013.1, read as the reverse complement.
GGTGGTGGTCTTGTCGTTGTTGTTATTGTTCTCTCGCTTGGACCTAAGCTTCTCGGTGAAGCTCTTGTCGCCTTTCTTGTCAGCACGCTCAGCGAGAATCATCTCTCTCTGGAACTCGGTCATCCCGGCGAGCTTCTGCCTGTCTTCCTCGTTCTTGTAAAGATCGTCTCCGAAATCAGATTCCTCGCTGCTGCTATCACCTTCACGATCAGAGACTCCTCCTTCTGCTTCTCTCTCTGCTTCTAATCTCTTCTTTAAAGGGACTTGAGAGGAAGCAGAGGGCTTTTTTCTGGTAGCTGGGTAGCCACGGTGGTCTTGATCAGAGTCGTCGTCGTCGTCACGTGAATCATCGCTGCCACCATCATCAGAGTAAGAACCTTCACGTCTTCTTGATGAGGAAGGAGGAGGATGTGAATGACGGGATCTAGAAGAAGCAGGTGCGTTGTTTGTTCTACCAGCAGCTTCCAGAAGCAAGTCATCTAAATCAACCATTGTTTCGACCTGAGATTACAAGAAGAGATAAATAATATAAAGAAACCTAATAAGGGTTACAGATCGAATGTTGAGACCAGATCTTGAATCACGATCGATCTCTTCTAGTATAGGTGTCGAATTGGATTCGAATAAGGTAGAATTGGAAGGAAGCTAACTTGAGAATGAAGGGAGAAGTCGCCGGAAACTTGATGCACAGATCGACAGGCGGCGGAAGTGGAAGAAGATTACGAGACCCCAAATCAACACAAGATACCAGATATTTTTAGTGACCGGTTTAAAATATTGCAAAAACAATACAACCGGTTTTGTATTCTTAAAAGATTCAGCAGAAGGGTACTGTCGGTATAAAATTCACCTCGTTCGTGCTATAGGTCTAAAATAAAAAGTTTAGAATAAATAATTATCGACCGCATAGCGCAGTGGATTAGCGCGTCTGACTTCGGATCAGAAGGTCGTGGGTTCGACTCCCACTGTGGTCGTCTCTTTTTTTTCTCTTTTTTTTTTAATTCGCCAAACTATATTAGGGTTTAAAGATTCAAAGATAGGGTCGATTACATCTCGGAGTGAGTGTCGTTCTTCTACTGATTTGTTTCTCTGTAGAGAAGAAGGAGAAAGAAAGAAAGCAATCTGAGAAAAATGGCGACATCTCTGAAAAGAAGAGAGCAGCCAATGTCACGAGAAGGAGATCAGCTTATCGTCACTCCTCTAGGCGCCGGTAACGAAGTCGGTCGCTCCTGCGTTTACATGTCCTTCCGTGGCAAAACCATCCTCGTCAGTTTCGAATTAACTCATAATCGTGCAAAGTTGTTTCCTTTTGATAATTTCTTTAATCCGTTTTGTGTGTTGTGTGGTGCAGTTTGATTGTGGGATCCATCCTGCCTACTCCGGAATGGCTGCCTTGCCTTACTTCGATGAGATTGATCCTTCCACCATTGATGTCCTCTTGATTACTCAGTATCTTCACTATTTCATCTGCACACAAAGTTTGTTTCTTCTTCTTTTTTGCCTTTTGTGCTTGTTTGGTTGATTTGTGGATGCTTTCTGTTGCAGCTTTCATTTGGATCATGCAGCATCCCTCCCTTATTTTCTTGAGAAGGTAGGTTTGTTTCTCTTTACTGGATGGATCTTCTTGTCTTTTTAAACTTTAGCTGGAACTAATACAGATTAGTATTTGTTTGATTAGACTACGTTTAAAGGGCGAGTTTTCATGACGCATGCTACAAAGGCTATCTATAAGTTGCTGCTCACAGATTATGTTAAAGTCAGCAAGGTTTCTGTGGAAGACATGTTGTTCGATGAACATGATATCCTCAAATCCATGGATAAAATTGAGGTCTGTCCTGCATCTTCTTATTCTTGCCTTTGTGTTTTAGCTTATAATGTTGCATTGGTAATTATGTTTCTGTCACGTATGTTTAAGAGAAGTTTAACTAAGGTAGTATGTTTTAAAGTTTACTTCTTAGAATCCTACAAAGGATCACATTAGCCATCTGAATGTGTGATGTGTGAAGTGTGCCCTTCTCTTAGTCTTCTTACAAATTTAAACCGTTGATTAAGATCTATGATTCTTGTTAACTAACCTTAACGCCTTGATCAGTCCATTGAGTTCATGGTTAATTTCAGAGAAGTGATCAGCTAAGTTTTTATGTCTAATTCCTGTCCAGGTTATTGATTTCCATCAAACCGTTGAAGTGAACGGCATAAAGTTCTGGTGCTACACGGCGGGCCATGTCTTGGGTGCAGCCATGTTCATGGTGGACATAGCTGGTGTCCGGATCCTCTACACAGGCGACTATTCCCGTGAGGAAGACCGACATCTAAGAGCAGCTGAGCTTCCTCAGTTCTCCCCTGACATATGCATCATTGAATCCACTTCCGGCGTCCAGCTTCATCAGTCTCGTCACATCCGTGAGAAACGCTTCACTGATGTAATCCATTCAACAGTTGCTCAGGGGGGTCGTGTCCTGATCCCAGCTTTTGCACTCGGCCGTGCACAGGAACTCCTCTTGATTCTAGATGAGTACTGGGCCAACCACCCTGATCTACACAACATCCCTATCTACTACGCATCACCCCTCGCTAAAAAGTGTATGGCCGTTTACCAGACCTACATTTTATCTATGAACGACAGGATCCGCAACCAGTTTGCGAATTCTAATCCCTTTGTGTTCAAGCACATATCTGCGTTGAACAGCATCGATGATTTCAGAGATGTCGGTCCGTCTGTGGTGATGGCCAGTCCTGGTGGTCTTCAGAGCGGTTTCTCGAGGCAGCTCTTTGACAGCTGGTGTTCGGATAAGAGAAATGCTTGTATCATACCTGGTTATATGGTGGAAGGTACACTGGCCAAAACGATAATCAATGAGCCAAAGGAGGTGACTCTTATGAATGGTCTCACTGCTCCTCTCAACATGCAGGTGCACTACATCTCCTTCTCTGCTCACGCGGACTATGCGCAGACGAGCACTTTCTTGAAAGAGCTCATGCCTCCAAACATCATCCTCGTTCACGGTGAAGCTAACGAGATGATGAGGCTCAAACAGAAACTCTTTACGGAGTTTCCTGATGGGAACACCAGGATCATGAATCCGAAGAACTGTGAGTCGGTTGAGATGTACTTCAACTCTGAGAAAATGGCGAAAACCATTGGGAGGTTGGCTGAGAAGACGCCTGATGTTGGTGATTCAGTGAGTGGGATCCTGGTGAAGAAAGGTTTCACTTATCAGATAATGGCACCTGATGATCTCCATGTCTTCTCACAGCTATCAACAGCAACTGTTACTCAGCGGATCACTATCCCTTTCTCAGGAGCTTTCGGTGTGATAACACATCGCCTCGGGAAGATTTTTGAAAGTGTTGAATCTTCAACGGACGAGGAAACGGGTCTTCCAGCACTGAAAGTACACGAGAGAGTAACTGTGAAGCAAGAGTCAGAGAAGCACATCTCGCTTCAGTGGTCGTCTGATCCAATAAGTGACATGGTTTCGGATTCCATTGTAGCTCTTGTTCTCAACATCAGCCGGGAAGTTCCCAAGATCATTGTAGAGGAAGAAGTTGCTGTGAAATCCGAAGAAGAGAATGGGAAGAAAGTGGAAAAAGTGATATATGCTCTTCTTGTGTCGCTTTTTGGGGATGTGAAACTTGGAGAGAATGGGAAACTGGTGATTAGTGTCGATGGCAATGTGGCTCATCTTTATAAAGAGAGTGGAGATGTAGAGGGTGAGCATGAAGGTCTAAAAGAAAGAGTGAGAGTAGCTTATCAGCGGATTCAAAGCGCTGTGAAACCAATCCCTCTCTCAGCTGAATGAAGTAGCTGTTGAGGTATTTAACAATCATAGAGTTTTATCATCAGCTGCCTGTTCCTGTATCCAAGTTTACTAGTTCTGAAAATCAAGTCTGTGCTTTTAAGAATGTGTTTTATGAAGTTTTGCTGCTTCTGTAAGTTTACTGTGATGATGATTAGTAGGGGATGTTATTGCAACGGTGTTCTTATCAACATTTAGTTTCAGTTTTATATGATTTTGACTTTCACTTTAGTTATTTGTTTTTCTTGGTTTAAAAGTGTATTTTGATTACACATTTAGATATATAGTACGATCTAGTTGCCAAAGGAAAAAGACTCTATATCGAATGTATTGTAAAAGACTCTGGATAACAAATATATAGCAGAGCTGTTGGTTTATGTGATTTGATCAAAAGTAGTTCGTACTATTGGAGGGGGAGGGGGGAGTTAAGATTTTTAACTAAAAAAAAACTTTTACATTGGCGAATTAATGTAAATTACTTGTTAAATTCTGGAGACTTTTGCAGTCTTTTTTTTTTGTAAACCGGCTTTCATAAATAAAAAAGAAAATAAAAAACATACAAACCCGATAGCTTTTAGTTTGTTAAGGGTTTAGCCCAGAGATGAAATTTTAAAGAAACACATATCAATAGAACTTAAACCCAATTAAAGAGAAAGACCCAAGTAGGTAGTGATCAGATGAAGCAATGGAATCGATGGAAGAATGTAGAAGGTCGATCAAGTTGAGAGGAGAGGAGTCATGATCTAAGAAACCATAGTTGAATCATCGCCGAAGAAGCCCCGGGATTTGCATGCCTGAAACTCTGCAGTCTATTTCGAACCTGCTTATCAATCGAAGAGATGATAGTGTCTGCTGGCTTAAAGGTCTGTCGATGGAGTCGAGAGTTTCTTTCAGACCAAATCCAATAGATGGTGGCTTGAAACGCGATTAAAGTGAGTCGCCGTAGATCCTTGTTCCCACCGAGCCCCTGGAGTTGTGAAACTATAGCATCCCACAAATTGAGCGGTTGGAACTGACATCGATCCGCTATCTTCCTCCAGATGGAGAAACTATAGTTACACTGGAAGTAAAGGTGATTCCTACTCTCTTGACTTGTGTTGCATAAGAGACAATCTGATGCAACATTTAACCCCCAGTTGATTAATCTGTCTCTTGTAGGACAGCGATCTAACAAGACAAGCCAAGTGTGGAAGCTGTGACGCGGGATTCCGTATGAGAACCAAACCATTTTTGCCCACGGAACCTGAGCTTGAGGACCCTTTAAGTAAGTATAGATCTCACCAGTGCTATATCTCTGCCTCAGTCTTCCCTCAACCTCCCATTGCAGTCTTTTTTTTTTAACACAGTAGACTCTAAAGTAAAGTCTAAACTATTGATTTAGTGTTACAAAAATATTGGTTGATTGAACGTCTAGAATTGTCATGATTTTAAACGCGATTATATTGTTTTTTAAAGTGTATAAAATAGAACACAATCGTCTGATTTTTTTTTGTCAACTTTCTTCTTTTCATTGAAGAAGCCCAATGGGCAATATTACAAGCAAGTCTAGAAAGTCCATTCCCCCATCAAATAAAAGCTTGCAATTACAATTAGTTTAAGGCCCAAACCCAATATAATGATCTGAACCATCTTCAAGCTGCACGTAATAGGTCACGCGTCAACAGGATTGAAGCTCCACCGCTCCACGTGTCGACCAACACATTTGCATGAATCCTCGATCTTGTATCATCAATGCCCCAACACGCGCCTCCGTGCGAGATAGGGTTTCCGACATAGCAAGGCCGTCGGATTTGCCGAGATTGTTTCAGATTCACCACCAGACTTCACCAAACTCACTTGTATAATCCTTCTTTCATGTTGCCGTCAAGTATGAAAAGAGCCTTCTTCATCCACTGGAATTAAAGCCCAAGAGAGCTTTGAAAAATTGGTGACAGAGCTTTATCGGAACGTTTTCAAAAAGAAAACTCCGATTCATCTGAGCCTGACCCATAATCAACAAAGCTGAATCCAAAACCTTAACTAATTCAATTCGAACAGGAGACTTCACGAAATTTAAATCGTAAAGATTGATTCCTTGAAATTGAATAGCTAAGCATAACCATTGGACAATAAAGACACCTTTAAAACTCAACGGGATGAGACTATTTCAAGAATCGAAAGAGTCTTAGAATAATATAGAAAGAAGGACAAAGATCAGATCGATCAAACGATGATCGAAGTTTATTATCTTCAACCAAAATCTGAGAAAACATAAGCTTGAAGAACAGCTCAGTTCGATTGAAGAGACACAACAAAATCGCCAACGCGAAAAACACTAACAAATCCCCAAGGGAAAATACTAATCCGCTAACCGGAAAGTAAAATCGCTAAAGCGGAAGTATTTTACATCAAAAATAAGGCTAATCTCTTTCTCCCTATGAGAGATAGAAGTGTGTGAACAGGGAAGGAAAGAGAGAATTTTCTCTCTCTAAAGAGAAGAGAGAGCACAATCGTCTGATTTAGTTGATCAAATTTTGTTTTTGGGTTTTGTTTTTCTTTGTTTCCTAAAAGTTCCTTTTTTTTAAGTTTATATTTGTTTGAATCTTGTATAGTTCAAATAGGGCTGGTAATAGAGGTTTGATCGTGTTTATGATTCATGAATTTTAGTCCCATTCAACTATTATAAAAACTTGGATCGGATTCAGTAAGGCTCGGTTCAGGTTTAATTACATATCTAAAATTCATTAAATCCAAAACAGTTTTGGTTTATCGGTTCTAAAAATATGAATCTATTCTTGATTAAACTCAATATATTTCCAATATTTTCAATAAATTTTTGTATTTGGATTCCTCAAACCATATTGTTGTTCTTCAAAATAATTTTAGGAGACTTGTCTATCAACAATACGTTCTTCAAAATAATTTTGGAAGACTTGTCTATCAACAATACGAGAAATTTTCTTTGAATTATACGTGACAACATCAGTCAAATCGTGATTCATGACAAATTAAGTTTTGTATGAACGAGAATAATACATAATGAAATGTAAACAAATAAAAGTTATAACAAATTATGACCTTTCATATCTTAGAATCCTTCCATTGATGTTTAACGAGTTAAATAATCATTAAAAAGCCGAACACAAATCTAGCTTTTTATTTGTTTTACGATCTTTATTGTTAAGAACATCTCTCACTAATCACAGTTGTGACATGCAATATCTAACTATTCAAAAACCTATAAACTAAATAAATTGATTGCTAGTTTGATTTTATTGATCTGTCTTACAATCTACTTTCTTTGTCACAAGATTTTCATTGATAACACTGGAAATGATACAAAGTTGAAATACTAAAGTTGACAGTAAACATAGAATCTGCAAAAACTAACTTCAAAAGTCTATAGACCAAAATATGAGATATATGTCTCTGAATCTATTACCATAGGAGCAAGATCTTTCATCACTTAACACATTATCTATGTATATTGTTAATTATTGTTCATGAGTTTTGTATTTTATATGGACTAAACTAGTATGGATAAAAAATGATTAACTTCATCAGTCTTGAATGGATAGAAAGAGAACTAAATGAAAAGTGTTAACTCATGAATTTGCATATCCAAAACATCATATAAATATTTAACCTTGTAATGCTTTATATTTCTATTGTTTTTCTCTCTCTTAATTTCTTTGGGTCGTTAAATCATTTTCATTGTCAACCTTCAAAATATCATACTTTCACAAAAATAAATGTTATCCTTGAGAAAATGTCACATATCAACTTTAAAATTTGGAAGTTATATTTTCGATGATTTCACTAATGACATAGCATTTATCATTTATTGATCAATTTGTTACAAATATTTTTATAAACTACATGTACATCCTAAAATATAAATCAATATTTACAGATAAAAAAGATCAAATTTGTTCTGATGTTTTTGAATATTTTATGGCATCATTATGAACATGCTTAAGCACATTAATGAGAAAGTAACTCAAATAAAACAAAAAAAATTGTAACAAAAACCCTGAAGAGTATAGTGGTATTTGAATAATATATTTTCTTTACATGCACTAACCACAATCAGAATTGAGAAATCATATAATAAAACCTTCATTCTCGAAACACTTTTCTTGCAACTTTCACAAAACCCGATTGAAGTTAATGTGAAAACAATGAAATCATGATATATTTTTGCTCAAAAATAATGACATTTTCATACTTTAGAAAATAATACTTTCTCTGTCGAGACTTTGTTGTCATAACTTTTAACCAAATTTAGCAAATAAATAGTTATTAACTATTTCAAATATAATGAAAATATCATGTAATTCTGATGAATTTTATTTTATTTTTTTTTTCATTTTTATAAACAAACCAAAATATTAATATCATTAGTTTTATAAAAAAAAACAGCAGTATGACAACAAACAAACTGAAAACATCATGATCAATTATTCAAATGTAGATTTGATTACCTCTTCCAAAAACAACACACAATACTTTGCCTTCTTAACTATAGTAAATAAGCTGAGATTATATTTTATTATATTATAAAAGTTAGTGATAGTGAATAAAATTGTGTAAAGATCTTAGTCTTCCCATTTAACTCTTAGGTTCCTTTTGATATATTCTTCTTACAATTTCACGTCTCTATTTAATGGTATTTCTCATACAAAAGATGAAACTGACTTATTGTTATTTGTTTAAAGTTTTAAAGTTCGTCACAATTCACTAAAGGGGAAAGCCAAGTTCATATGCTTTTTAATTTGACATGAATCATAGCTGGTATGTGTAATAGGTTAGATACTTTAATCCCTCTAGATATCGAATAGGAATGATATATAGATGAAATACTATATGAGCTTGTTTTAGATACAACTTTAATCTTGGTTTCTTAGACCATTAGGGTGCACAATCACCAAGTGGTAGGCACCAAGCTACCCGTGAAAATATGATCTTAGAGGACCATCATTTCCAAATTAATCATCTGTCAAGTCAACAAATCAAGATTTAAGTATATTTTAAGAGTCATAACATATTTCTGTTTCGGTTATGCTTTAGGGTTCCAAGAAATAATTCCTTGTTCAAAAAATTGGCCGCCTAGCCGATTAATCGGCCGAGTAATCGTAAATCGTATGCTCACCGTAGCGAGTTGAACCAGTTCGGTTGGTTTCTACAGTAAACCGAGTTGTACCCGCGGAGTCAATTTTTTAAGCGTAGAATCGCTGGAACCAAAAAAAAAAATTGGCCATAATACTTAGTTAGGAGGCCCAATATCAAAACCCCATTAGTATTAAAAAGTGAAAATCTTTTTTGTTTTCTTTTTCTAACACGTGAAAGTCCTCAACCTCTCTTTCCCGACAACAGAATTGGGAATCTCTGTAACCCTAGTTTCAATTGCTCTTCCTAAATTCAAGTGAAACCAAAGAAAATTCATTGTGAAAGTTGTTGTAAGGTTTGTATTTAGTTTATCATTCCATATGTTTGCATTTTTTAATCTCTTTAGTCTTTGTCTCTTGTCTTTATCTTTGTTTCTTTTGTCTTCTTCTCTCTATCTCTTGTATTTTATCTCTTTTTATTTACAAAACTAATCTAAGAATTTGGCAACTCTTATTAAAGTTGACAAATCTTTTAAATTAGTTTAAATTTGTGAGTTTTGTTTTGGACTGTAATTTCTTTATTTGTTGCTTGATTATTCAAGTTAAGAAGAATGAATATTCCTCTCACAAACTCACCTCCACGTCTTAAAAGAAACTCAAATGATGTAGCATGGGATTATGGAGTTCTGTGTGATGCACGATATCCTGACAAAGTTAAATGTTTATTGTGTGGAGAAGAGTTTTCTGGTGGTATATTCAGAATGAAGGAGCACATTGGTCATTTGAAAGGAAATGTTGCAGCTTGTCCAAGGTCAACTAAAGGAGATCAAGAGAAGTGTAAGAAAGCTTTAGCTGAAACAAAGAACAAGAAAAGCATTAAGAGGAAACATGAGGAAGCTTTGAGGGCAGAGATTGATATAAACAAGGACACTGTCATTGAAGAGCTAACAAAAGAGCTTGGAACTCTTAAAAATCCCCACTTCCAAGGTCCTATGGATCAGTTTGCGAGCCCTATTAATCCTGAAGTGTCAACGGCTGCAAAGACACAACAACAGAATATTCATGATGCTTTTTCAAAGAAGAGGACAAATGCTGTCCACCAGTATTGTGCTCGATGGATCTATCAATCAAATATCCCATTTAATGCCATTGACAATGAGGCGTTTAGGCAATTCTGTGAAGCTTTAGGGCAGTTTGGACCTGGGTGGGTACCTCCTACACAATATCAGCTGAGAGAACCTTTGCTAAATGAAGAAAAGCAAAGGACAAAAGAAAAGTTAAAAGCTCTAGAAGAGGAATGGGACATAGAAGGTTGCTCGGTTATGACGGATTCGTAGACTGATAGGAAGAAACGAAGCATCATGAATCTGTGTGTTAGTTCAAGAGGGGGTACATGCTTCCTTTCTTCAAAGGACGCTTCTAAAGATGCTCACACCGGTGAATATATCTTCAGCTACATTGACAAGTGTATTGAAGATTTAGGGGCTGAGAAGGCTGTGCAAGTTGTCACAGATAATGCCACCAACAATGTAGCAGCTGCTAGGCTTCTTAAGGAGAAGAGACCAAGAATATTCTGGACTTGATGTGCTGCTCATACTGTTGATTTGATGCTTGAGGGGATTTCCAAGCTGGCAGGTTTTGCTAAAGTTATAGAGCAAGCAAAAAAATTCACTATATTTGTGTATGCTCATCATACAACATTAAACATGATGAGAGCATATACAAAAAAAAATATATTGTGAGGCCAGGAGCGACAAGGTTTGCAACATGCTTCTTGACACTTGATAGTCTATACGAAAAGAAGGCACAACTAAGGAACATGTTTAACAGTGATGAATGGCATGACTGCAAACGTTCAAAGACTGCAAAAGGGAAGCTAGCATCTGAAACTGTGATGAGTTGTTCATTCTGGAACAATGTTAATACTGTTTTGAAAGTATTTAATCCAATGGTGAAGGTTCTGAGGCTTGTTGATGGAGAGAAGATTCCTTCTCTTGATTTTACTTATGGTGAGTTCTTAGTGGCTAAGAATTATATCAAAGAAGCTACTGACTATTTGGAGAAGAACTACCAGCCTATCTTTAAGATCATTGATGAGAAGATGAAAGGTAGATTGGATTCTCCTTTGCATATTGCTGCTTATTTCCTCAATCCATATTACTTCTACAAAGACTCCAGTATTCAGTGTGACTTGGAGGTTATGGACGGATTCATCATGTGTGTAGAGACATTCTATCATGGTGATTTTGAAAAGCAAAATTCAGTTGTCAATCATGAAGTAAATCTATACAAGAACAGAAATGGCTCTTGGCAATAACAAGTTGTAAGGAGAAGAAAAACTTTGACCCAGGTTTGTTTTTCGTTTTACTATCTTCATTTAAAAATAATATTTTACAGAATATGACTTTGATTGTCTCTCATTCAACTTGTTTAACCTCAGGAAATTGGTGGTCTACGTATGGATGTAGTACACCACATCTGCAGAAGTTAGCAACAAGGATCCTTGCTCTGACATCTAGTTCCTCTGACTGTGAAAGAAACTGGAGAAGCTTTGAAGCGGTTAGTGTATTAGTTACTTCTTTAGAGTATGTTTCTAGACTGATAGTATATCTAACTAAATTTCACTTTTGTTGTTGTAGATACACAAAAAAAAAAGAAATAGGCTAGATGTAAATAGGCTAAACAGTCTAGTTTATGTCCAATTCAATGCAAGATTGTTTAGCAAGCACAAAAAGATAAGAGAAAACAATGTTGATGTCATCTTCGATGATGGTAATGAAGACACTGTTGGAGATTGGCTTGTGGAGCATGTAGAAGAAATGGACAGTGATGTTAGTTTTGTGCTTACCACCCAAGCCCCTAGAGTAAGAGATCTGTATGATGATGATTTTGAATCAGAAGATAAAAATATTGTGGACATGGAGTTTGAACCTGATGTCTTCCAAGAAGATCATGTCTTTCATGATTCTCAGCCTCTTCAGTAGTAGAGTAAAACTTGATTTCTTCTTTGTCTTTAGTTTTTCTAACTTAAATTTTAACAGTCTCATCTTTTTCATCTTCACTTTCAGGCAAGTATGAGCTATAACTTCTAGCACATCAACTCCACAACAAGATCGAGTCAATATATTTGTTTGATTATTGAAGAACACAGGATTGAAAGTGCAGTCCTCAATTTCTTTTGGCTGTTCTCAAAATCAAAACAATATGTTTTTTGTGTCTCTTGTAAGTGGATTATATTTTGTATTGATGTGGATTAAAAGAAGTACAATTATATTTTGTTATCTAATTGGTATGTATTTAATTATTTATAAATCTATAAACATGTATTATATAAAAAAATGTATTATACGTATAGAATGCGGTATTATATATATAAAAGTATAAAAAATTCCGCTCCGTGTAATCTCCGATTTTTTCCCCATTTTTTAATAAATCGCTAGGCCCATGTGTGCCGCACGCGTAGCGCCTAGCGAGTTTCCGAACAAGGAGAAATATTGAGAAGGCTAAAAGTCCATGCCCAAACAGGATTGTAGTCTACAAGGCTCTTTTGCCTTAGGTTATAGGAAAATATACTTTCTCTCATTGCTGAATTTGTTATCTTCTTCAACATCTCCCTAGCCAATTTATCATTCGGCTGGGAGGATGTTATATTCTATCCATGTTTTTGGTGAATTTCATTCTAAGAAGTTGGCCGGGGGTGAACGAAGTTCTCGATGTTCATTACTTTCGATTAAATGATGTTGATGCAAGTAGGTATATAATCCGTTGAATTTCTTATATATGAATTGCAAACAAACGAGAAAATGACAGCCCTTTATGAGAAAGATTGACAAAAACATATTTTTTCATGAATGTGAGACACAATCCCCTTTACACATTTCTGACTCATGTTGCGTTATTTATATATGCTGATATAGATACTATAACCAAGCGGTGTGAGTAGAGAAAACCAGATACTTAATACTCGTGAGCAATGATTAGTTAAGGTCTTGATTGACGTGTATCATCTTGGAAGATCTACCATTTGAAGTATTTTTCTTATCTTCATTGTTCCGTGCTGTTTTAACTTAATCTTTCATATGTTAAATGTATTCATAAACTTTCTTTGAAGGTGCCAATATGTCTCAGTTTGAAAGACTATAAGAACTATAATGTAATTCATATTCGTAAATCACTTTTCTAAAATCATCCTACGATCTTCCATATCCTCAAATATTTTCATTGTTTTCTAACAGGTAACAAATTTAAATACATATTTTCAACATTACAAACTAGATAATTATTAAGAAACTGGTCTTCAATCCATTTTTATTGTGTTTATGATCTGTACTCAATAGTTAAAACTGTGACATGCAATATCAAATTATTAAAAAGCCTATAAACTAAATAAACTGAAAATCGGTCAGATTTTTTGATATATCTTACAATATTTGTTTCTAAAAATATCCCTTAAATTTGCAATTGCAATATACAATATCAAACTTCAAAAGTGTATAAACAAAAAATGAGATATATGTCTGTGAATCAATTACCATATGAACAAAAAAATCATCTATTTATACATTATCTATCTTTTTATACATTATCGATTTATATTTTAATAATTATTCAAGAGATATGCACTCAATATAAATAAAGTCGAATGGATAAAACTTGGTTAATTTATTATAGTTCAATGAACAGAAAAAAAAATAGTTTGAGATATAGAAACAACACCTTTAAGAAATTTGGTGTTTACCTTAATTAGAAAACATTAAACTCATGAAGATGTAAATCCAAAACAACATTTAAGCATTTGAAAAAATTGTATTGCATATTTTTTATTTCTGTTTTTCCCCTTGATTTATTTGGGTCAATAAATCATCTACAGTGTCAACCATCTCAATGTCATATTTTCACCAAAAATAAATGATATTATAAGAAAGTACCACATATCATCTTTAAAGTTTTAAAGTTACAGTTTTTGCTAATTTCGCAAATGACATAAGATATAGAATATATTGATTAATTTGTTACAAATACTTAAATAAAATATATGTACATCCTAAAATATAAATCACCATTTATGTATAAACACCAAAAACAAGTTGTTTAAGTATATAAGGCCCATATGTTTGATGTTTTATATATTTTATTGCCTCATTATTGACATGATTAAGCACATTTATGATAGAATAAAATAATTCTAATTAACCAAGCTAAATTATAGTGAAAGTGCCGAATAGTATATAGTGGTATGTGAATAACAAAATTTATTGTGCTGATTTCACCATTAAATTACAAGGCTTTTCACCTTAAGTTTGCTGAAATTTTTTTGTCCCTGATTGTTGAAGTTGTTAGCTTCTTCAATATCTCCCCTAGCCAATTTACTCATTCAGCTGAGAAGATGTTAACTTCTGTCCAAGTTTTTGGTGAATTGCTTTCTCAAGAGTTAAGGGTGAAGGAAGTTCGTGATACCTATTACTTTGGATCTCATGATGTTGATGAGAGTAGGTATTTAATTTGTCAATCCCCAATGGTTAACTCATAGTATATGAATTGCAAACAAACAAGAAAAGAATAGCCATTTACGAGTAGGATTGGGAAAATAAATACATTTTCATGAATGTGACACAATCCGCTTTACCTATTTTCCTTGTGTTTAAGAGGTGGAGCAATACATTCTTTCATGCTTTGACGAAACAGCGTCGGACGCGCAATCGTATAGTGGGATTATATGATACCAATGGGAATTGGGTGGTAGAGGAAAATGGAACTGAAAAGATTGCGGTGGGCTATTTTGAGGATCTCTTTAGTACTACGCCGCCTGAGGATTTTGATGTTTTCCTAGATGAAATTAAACCATCTATTTCTCAGCAAATGATTCAGCGACTCGTACAACTGGCTACAGAAGAAGAGGTGCGTCAAGCATTATTCATGATGCATCCGGAGAAGGCACCAGGACCAGATTGCATGACGGCACTTTTTTTTCAACATTCGTGGCATATCATTAAACATGATATTTTGGAACTGGTTAATACTTTTTTGACCTCAGGGAAGCTGGATGAGCGTTTAAATATTACGAATATATTCCTGATTCCCAAAACGGAGAGGCCCACAAGGATGACATAGCTTAGACCAATAAGTCTCTGTAATGTAGGATATAAAATTATTTTAAAGGTTTTGTGCCAACGGCTTAAGGTGTGTCTTTCGACGCTGATTTCGGAAACACTGTCGGCTTTTGTAGCTGGGAGACTGATTTCAGACAATATTCTTATTGCCCAAGAAATGTTTCATGGATTAAGGACAAACAAGGCCTGTCAAAATAAATTTATGGCAATAAAAACGGATATGAGTAATGCGTATGACCGAGTTGAATGGAGCTTCATTCAAGCTTTATTACGGAAAATGGGGTTTGACTATCATTGGATCATGTTGATGATGGAGTGTATTTCTTCGGTACAATATATGGTCTTATTAAATGGGCAACCAAAGGGACATATAGTTTCGAATAGGGGATTACGCCAGGGAGATCCATTATCTCTTTATTTATTCATTATGTGCACGGAGGCGTTAATAGCAAATATTAAAAAGGCAGAAAATGAAAAACGGATACAGGAATAAAAGTAGCAAGAGCTTGCCCGTCAATATCTCATTTTCTTTTCGCAGATGATAGTCTTTTTTCTGTAGAGCACAGAAAGAGGAGTGCCAGGCCATTTTGGTAATTCTTAGAGAGTATGAAAAGGTTTCAGGCTAACAGATTAACTTTGAGAAGTCTTCAATCCAATTTGGCCATAAGATTGATGAGGATACCCGCCAGGAGCTCAGGGACATCTTGGGAATTCAAAACCGGGGAGGAATGGGAACATATTTAGGAATCCCAGAGAGTTTAGAAGGGTCTAAGGTTCAGGTATTTGGCTTTGTACAGGAACGTTTAAACAACAGAGTAAATTGATGAACTTTTAATTTTTTTACTATAAGAGGAAAAGAGGTAATTATAAAATCGGTGATAACGGCTCTTCCTAACCATTTTATGTCATGTTATCGAATTTCAAAAACGGTGATGAAGAAACTTACGAGTGCGGTATCCCAATTTTGGTGGAGCCCTAGTGGCAATACAAAAGGGTTACACTGGAAATTCTGGGACAAGGTTTGTCTACACAAGGATGATGGAGGGCTGGGGTTTAGAGATCTTACGGATGTCAATACAGCTATGCTTGGAAAGCACCTATGGAGATTTATAGAGAAACCAAATTCTCTATTTTCTCGTGTTTTTAAAGGTCGGTATTTTAGGAACACTTCACCCCTAGAACCGGCCAGATCGTACTCGTCCTCCTATGGATGGCGTAGTATAATCTCTGCTAGACCTCTGGTTAGCAAATGACTAATCAAAAGGGTGGGATCAGGATCTTCTATATCAGTATGCATGGAATGATCCAACCAACCGCCTGACACCAGCAAATAAAAAACAAAATGTTCTCTTACCGGATCTTACGGTCGACTCTCTTATTGATAACTCGTCGCGTACTTGGAATTCATTGGCTTTACAGGAAATAATGGAACATGAGGATGTCAAGATTGTCGAAAGTATACCTTTAAGTAGGGTACAAATAGCACACCGAAACGGTTGGCATTTTACGAAGAATGGCAAATATACGGTTAAATCAGGATAGCAAATAGAAAGAGCATATCCAGATAGAGGGACTGGGATAATATAGTTTTGTCCAACAGTTACGGATCTTAAAGCATATTGCTGGAAAGTGTGTTGTCCCCCAAAGATGAAGCACTTTCTGTGGTAGTTGTTATCAGGATGTATAGCTGTCAGGAAAAACCTAAAAGCCTGGGGACTCAAGGGAGATATTGGATGTGACATATGTGGAGCAGCTGAGGAATCTATAAATCATGTATTTTTTGAATGCCCACCAGCAGTCCAGGTTTGGGCTCTAATAGAGCCATGGGGACAGCAAAAATACTTTGGACGGAAGTGGGCATGTCAAAATCAATGTGGACTAATATGGACATGGACGTCCATGGACAGAATGTCCAATTGACATCCCTAGGCTCTATCGAGGATTCCTTCGCATCCGGACTATTTTCCAGGACAATACTTGTTTACGAATATGGATTATTTATTCTGGAGAATCAAACCAGCAATGGAAGATCATCATTTTGCATGGATACTTTGGTATATATGGAAATGAAGAAACAATAAGGTTTTTAGTAATTTGGACATAGACCCAAGGGATACCCTTAAACTGGCTATGACTGAATCTCTCCTCTAGTCAGACGCACAACAAACTATAGTAAAGAAGAATCAGGTTTCAGAGGCATCTGAGTCTGTTTTACCGCTAAGACCGGGACGGTGGTGTTTTACGGATGGATCCTGGAAATCAGAAGATACTTTTTCTGGTCAGGGATGGTATAACACTTTGGAAGGATCTGAAGGCTTATTGGGAGCTAGATATACAAGGGCAAGTCAATCACCCTTACATACGGAGGTTGAGGCTCTCATATGGACCATGGAATGTATGAGGAATTTAAGGCAGTATAATATTACTTTTGCAACGGATTGTTCTCAATTGGTGAAGATGGTTTCGGAACCATAAGAATGACTGGCTTTTGCAAGCTACTTAGAGGACATAAGAAGTCTCAAGAAAAGTTTTTCCAGCTCGGAGATTATTCATATATCACGGACGCAAAACAAAAAGGCAGATAGCTTAACACGTGGTGTGAGACAACAAACGTCGTTTACTGTCCATATGGATACAGAGCAATCAATTTGGTTTACAGAGTCCACATGAGTTTGTAATCTCGTTGACAAAAAAAAGAGGTGGAGCAATAACTAAATTTTGAATGTAATGCTATTTTTTTGACTGATCTATTTTGTATGTCGATGCAAATATCAGGATGAAGCGGGTGAGAAGATAAAATCTGGTGCCTCTAAAGTGTTCAAGCACCCTAGTGAGTAAGATTAAATTAATGTCTTGATTGACAAGTATTATCTTAGGAGTTCTACAAGTTGGAGTATTTTTTCTTACTTACTTCGTTTCCTGCTTGTAATTTAGCTTTTTCTAACATCAGTTTAATGTACTTGCCAAAATTTCTTTACCCAATAGACTAATATTATTAAAGAATACTATATGTCGGCATCTCAATACCTCTAATTGCCGAGAAATCAAATGCTCTACCTATTATATCATTATCTATTTTGTAATCTGAAAAATCATTATCATAAGTAATCCACTTACCAGCCATAAATACAATGTATGCATCAGAGACACCTACAGTCAAATTACAAGTTATTGTTGTTACTTATTCGCTTCTCTTTCCCCACATCACTTGCAATTCATCTCATTCCTCCATAACTATTTTCCATCAATTTCATGTTTGGTGCATGCTTAGCTACAAAATAACTTTTTTATAGGTCATCTATTATAGCATGTTTTGTTATCCACTCTTCTTTATTATGTCTCACAAATAATATTTATCACATCTTATTTTATTAATATAATCATATAACAGTATAGTTTTGGCGGGAACGTTAGCTTCTTACGACTCAACACATGTTTTTACTCTTTATTAATATAATCAAACAAAAATATCAAATAGTTTGTTGACCAAAAAAATATCAAATAGTTTTGGTGAGAGTCATACTGTATTAATACTTTAGTCATAGTTAGGGTTTGTGGGGATAATGAGAAGGCTGGATTCATATTATCTTCTTCCTTTGGTTGTATTTTCGTTGATTTTACCAATGCCATACTATTCATAAAATAATGATCAATTTGTTACAAATATTTAGATAAACAAGTACATATATATATGTCCTAAAATGTGAATCGTCATTTATTGATAAATAGAAAAAAATGTGGGAATATACATATTATTATGGTCTTTGAATATCAATTTTTTGTGGGTAAATCACCGTCAAAAATATCTTATTCAGTCATATTCATATGATCTTCACGAATCAAACATTTTGTTTTATAAGTAACACTAACCACGTTCAAAATTGAGAAATTATATAACTAAACTTCCAATTTCAAAATTTTTTTTTGCAACTTCTACAGCACCTGATTGAATGTGATGAGCAAAACGATCAAATCAGATATTTTCTCCAGGAAATTAATGATTTCACTATAATATTTTAATATTACTTGCTCATCTCTAAACTTTGTTCCCATAATTGTTAACTAAATTTAGCGAATAAATAATTAATAACAATTTCATATATGAATATGATGAAGATATTTCTTGTTATGCTAATGATGGTTTATTTGATTTTTCCATTTTTATCAACAAACCAAAATACAAGGACAAGTCAATCACCCTTACATACGGAGGTCGAGGCTCTAATATTGGCAATGGAATGTATGAGGAACTTAAGGCAGTATAATGTTACTTTTGCAATGAATTGTTCTCAATTGGTGAAGATGGTTTCGGAACCAGAAGAATAGCCGGCTTTTGTAAGCTACTTAGAGGACATCAAATGTCTCAAGATAAGTTTTCACAGCTCGGAGATTATTCATATATCAAGGACGCAAAACAAAAAGGCAGATAGCTTAGCATGTGGTGTGAGGCAACAGACGTCGTTTACTGTTCATATGGATACAGATCAACCAGTTTGGTTTACAGAGTCCACATGAGTTTGTAATCTTGTTGACAAAAAAAAATCAACAAACCAAAATACTACCATCATTTATTCCTTATCAGAAATATCAGCAATATCAACCACAAACAAACTAAGAACATCATGATCAATTAGTTAATGTAGATTTGAATACTGCTTCTACAAAGCATACATTGTATCTTTCTAAATATTTGAAAAAATCATCTTTTATTTTCTAAATCATTTTTTAGACAATCTTACTCACAAATTTATTTTGTTCAACAATATATTTCAAAAGCTCCACAAATTTTCCTCTATTAGTGGATGTTTTTAACTTATTATGAACATGAAAAATGAGACCTTGTGATAATGAGTTGGTGGAAATATTAACTGAAACATTTACTCATTCTTCTAAATATCATTCTTTTAGAAAAATTATTATCAGCAACATGATGAAGATACCACCACATGGCTAAACATCTAGACAAAAACAACGTATCATGAACAACACAAAATATATGATTCGCATGAAAAAATCCATGAACTATTAAGTGTTATTTTGTTAACACTACTAACATTACTCAATTAGCTAAATAATGTGTCAAATATGTATTTGACAACTTGTAATGAAGTTTTGACATATTTTTTACCTGTTCTCGGTTGTAAAACATCACATTTGAATGATTGATCTATGTATTTATTTTTTGTTATTGATCTTTAATATGTGTATTATAGTTTGGTTTTAGATGATTCAAAATCTGACACATTTATTACAAAAAATATCTTAATGGTGTTAACAACATAACATATAATGGTTCATGAATTTTTTCATATGAATCATTTAACTTGTGTAGTTTTTGATATATTATACTTTTGTTTAGATGTGTAATCATGTGATGGTATACTCTTCGCGTAGCTGTCAATCAATTTTTTCCTTTTTAATAAAAATCATTTAGATAGATCGATGTTATTTTATCAGTTTTAAACTTCATAACTGCATTATTAAGAAAGTTACCAATACTCCATATTTTCTTAAAGTATCCTTAACTAAAAAAATATATAAAATTTTGTTGGTTATTCATGCATCAGTTTTTTTCCATATTTACCATTAAGATCTTGGAACATGTTATATAATTGACAATAAATTGCGTCTTTCTTAACATAATACTATTGACCAGTTACTGTGTTGATCAAACTATGCATAATTAAATTGTTTTGTTACTACTCATACCAAGTTTGTTTATAATGATGACTACAAGATTGAGAATAACCTCTTATCAAATTTCTGGTGTGCACTAATATGTTTCTAAACATACTTGAGAGAATTGTTTGAAGAATGTTACCATCAATCATCAATCGTTGCATCAATCACCTATTTTATCAAACCTTTGTTATGCACCAATATTCAATTATAAAAAAATAATCATTTATCCTAACGTGAAATGATAAATACATTGAATTGTAACATGTGATTGAATACCATAAATTCGCAAGCAAGTCAATGCAAAGATTGTGGAAGTATAGTAAATAACCAATATAACTAATAAATAACCAGATTCAAACTTCAAATAACTCTGACAAAAAAAATTTAAAATAACAGTTTACTTTAATTTTTTTCTTTATTTTATGAATTTTGTTCGTGTGATAAGTATGATAAACCCATGGATTATGTGATTCACAACATGCCGTTATATAGGAGGCCTAGTTAATAATGGGGTTTGAGAAATGAAAACATAAATGGCTACTGATGTTTCTTCTTGTTTCTAGCTGCCAGTGACAATACTTATTTCTCTATGAAATTTATGTAAGAGCATATGAAAATGTTTTACCAATTTGTTGATACATGTCGAGTCTTATAACAAATATTCTCTAACCTTAGTTCTTTAATTTATGTGGTATCAACGTGATGGTTCTTTCTATTTGTGTTGATTATCATTACCATTATAATTTAAAGTTGATATATATTGTTGTTGAGTTATGTGGGTACAAAATTGGTTTTTGACTTTGAGATGAAGTTGATAATGTTTAAGTGGCAGAGATGTGGGACTAAACTAAAAAGTGTATATTTATTGGTTATTGTTGAGATTTTCTTTGTTTAGGACATGGTGACCAAAGTAAAGAAGGTGTTATGTAATTAGTTTTAAGAGGTGAGACAATTAACATACCAAATTATTGTGGAAGATCATGGAAATCTTCGCTATATATGATGCTGGAGATGTAGTTGGTTTTGGCATTTTAGCGGATAGTATCAATATATGTATATAATATGATTTCATTAAAAAATAAAAATTCACAAATAGTAATTTTCATTTAAATGTTTTTAAATAGCATAAAATATGATTTTGAAGTAATAAAATACTTTCTTTATATATATATTTTCTTAGATGAAAATTATATATTTTATATAATTTGATTTCATAAAATAAATTCTTAGAGATAGTCTTGCTATTAGAGATATTGAAAAAACTTTTTAAGAGATAATATGATTTCTCACAGATTATATTTTGATTATATAATATGATTTCTCAAAAACAATCACAATTCTTTTATTGTTTATTTTAAGAGATATTGAATTTTTTTTTAACAATAATCATCTTTTGATCAAATAATCCCAAATTCTTTTAAATAGCATACACTATATATTTTAATGAGGTATATATATATATTATATTTTTAATTATTAAAATTATTTGTTTTCATAAATATTAACTTTCCTTTTAATTTTATGTTCTTATGTTTGTGTAACTTAATATAACGATAATCAAAATACCCAAGCGAATCTGAATTCTCGTTTTTAAGATTATTTAAAATAAATCCAAGACATAAAGTTGTTTAGAAATTTATAAAATATTTTAATTATTGTAAATATTGATATGTGTTCATTCTATTCCAAAAAAATATCAGTTACTTATGTATATAATTTCCTATTAATCATTGCTTTACTTTTTATATTTTTTAAAATCAACAGTTGATTTGAGAAATATTATGAAAATACATGCACATTTAAATGATAAAAGACTAATTTTCTTTGACTTAATTATAATAAAAAATAATTATACTTCAATTTAAATTTAAAAGAATAGATGTAACTCAAGATACTCACAACATGAGTGACTCGACTAATCCAACTTATATCTAAGTTAATAGATTTAAATACAATAAAAAATATAATTTTTATTAATAATTTATTTATTTAAAAATGTAAATTATAGGATGACAAATGTATTAATAAATGAAAATAAAATATTAGCCAACTGCTAAAATTATTTTGTAAACTTTATATATATGCATGAGAATTCAAAATATTATCATTATATCAATTTATGTAATTTTGAATCAGACATTTTAATCTATTTTTCTATTTCATTATAAGGATAGTGTATCTTAAGTTATACATACTTTTACTAAAATATATTTAAATATTTGAGAAAGTAACAAGCCTTAAATGAAAATAATAATATCAATCGATTTTTTTTAATTTTTTACAATAAAATATAATAGTTGAATTAAAATAAATAGATGCAATTCAATATTCTTTAATGATAATTAAATCGATTGTAAAATCATATTTTTAGTTAAAATAATAGAAGATTTATAGATAAAAATTATAAAGTAATTTAAAATTAAAAGTAGATATCAATTATTGTTGTATATGTACTCTACAAGACTACAAGTTTTATTCATGTGCATGGTAGAATGGCGTGTGAAATGCAATTTCGCATTACTCTACAAGTTTTAAATCACATACTATGGCTTTGATTGGTAACCTTGCGGAATGACAGAATGACGTGTGAAACGTGATTCCGCAAAAAATTTACCAATCAAGAAAAGTTGCGGAACGAAAAAAAACACAAAAACACAAGTTTGCGTTTTTGCGGACAGAAATACAAAGAGAATTTTCATCAAGTAAAAAAATGAGTTTTAGTGGATTGTGGCAGAAACTTTATAAATTTAACACCTTCATATTACTAAATTATATGCTAATATCATTTTTAAATTTTAAATATTAGCAATAAATATTTAAAAATAAATAGTTATTATAAATAGTTATATTTTACTTTTTATAATATTATAAAATTTCAATCTATTATTAAATTTACTAAAAGATAAGCTAAATATTAATAATAAAAGTTACTTATTTTAACTAATTTTAGTTATTTTCATTTTCTGTAATGATTAGTTTAATTATTGATATTTATTTTTTCTTATATAAAGTTTATATCATATAAAATATTTTGATCAATTAAACATCTATTCCACCATTCCGCAGATTTTAAAATTTTTTGTCGCTTAGTTATTTTTTCACAACTTAAATATTTTTTTCGCGATTCGTAGTTAAACGATGTTTACCAATATTTAATTACCATATGTATAAAGGATATGGTAGAATGGCTCTTTAGTGAAACTTGTTTAATTTCTTTTTTTTTCTCTAGTTTTTTTTTATTTTTTTCTCCAATTTTTTTTTTGTAAATTATTTGGGAGAATTATCCAATATTTAATTATATAACTCATTTTGTTTCTGTCAACTAATATAAATGATTCGCGGTGCTTTCAATCTTTAATAATTTAGTGAAACGATCATCGTCGTCGCAGGCTCGCAGCAAAAATCGAAATCGATGTCGACGCACTCCTCTCGTTGAAGCAGACAATTTGAAGAAGAAGAAGAAGATCAAAGATGGATCCAGAGCAGACGTTTATAAGGGTTCAGGAGAGGTTCTCACAGATCTTAAATCCAAGGATTAGGGCTTTCTTAGAGTATACGTTCCTCTTCCTCGCCGTCACTTTGTTCTCCATCCTCGTTGTTATGCACGCCAATTATGTTCAGCAGGTACTTCTCTATTCACAATCTCTTTTTCATTTTGTTGTCTGTTTTTTTTTTTTGTAGTGAAACTTCATTTACCGTTAGAACGATTATCTAAAAGATTTTAACTTTAAGTCTGAAATTAGAGTTAGTATCATTTTCCTCGTTTAATCAGATTCTTATATATTAATATGAAAATTGTTTTGCCTAAGCAAAAAATATGAATAGCTCGTTTTGGGCATGACTTGGTTTGGAGACTTACTGTTTGATCCTTCTCTAAAACTGAATACAAATTCATATTTTGATTTCTATATGCAAAGCCTGGTTGTTCAAGTGAGCTGACTGGAGTTGAGTTATCTGAAGCTGAGCTTTTACAAATCAAGGTATGTATCTCCTCTGATGCGAGCTTGCTATTATTTTAGTGGAAGTTTCTAGATTTTCCTGGCCCCCGTGAGGTTGTTCCTTTGCAAGACATGAATTTAACTTATTTCTGTTGTGTAGATAACAAGCGCGGGGTTGTGGTCACGTAGTGATGAAAGTACTGCTGCTGATGTTCCTCAAGTTGAAGCTTCATCTGACAACTTACAAGTATCAAACAATGATCAAGGTGATTCTTTATCTTCAGGAGTAGGATGTAGATAGAATGCTAAATATCTTTAAAAAGTTTGCAGGGGCTGATGCTGCTTCTTTTGTAAAATCATGTAGAAAGCTGTAACAGTGAAGAGAATACTGATGATAATACATTTGTCAAAATTGACAAGGAAGATCCCCGGAGTAGTTTCTCCGTGTCTGCAAAGGAGACTGTCAGAGCAGCTGTTCTTCGCTTTCCCAAAAAGTTTTATAAGCGCATATCTTTCGTTTTGCAGCATACAGCACGGTTCCTCAGAGGTGTTAGAAAAATATGGGTGAGTTGTCCCTTAACTGACGTATGATATCCCCCCAATAATTAATTAGTTCATCTGACCTCCTCTTTGTTTCGTTTACTTTTGTTTCTCAAAATATGACTTAGATATATTGCTTTCTGGTGTTATATATAGATTCATCTCCTCTGCGAGGTTTCTGTTGAGTGTTTTTGGCAGCAACTATCATGTTTCTTTTGGTCGGAAATATATGTTACTGGAAGATTTAAGTGGCTCTATTGTTAGGGTGTTAAACATTTTCACTATTGCCACCCTTTGTTTTGTGAGGAAAATGAACTTAGGTCTAGCTTCGAAAATTGGCTCTTTAAAGAGATCTATATTTTGGTGGCACAGTACTTTATGATCTGCTGAGTTTCAGTCTGTTTTTTTTTGTTGTCTTTGACTAAACAAATTATTCTGCTCTTCAAATTTTAAATGCAGAACATTGTTGCCATACCGCTGAATCTTGACTTGCCCAAATTGTTTCATGTGCTTTATATGGATAAGGTCAACTACTATGCAGGTAAAAGCCTTCTCAATAGAATCTCGTTTATATAGCTATAGTGGTTTTGTTCTTCATATCTAGTGAACCTATCAGGCAATGATGAGCCTTTTTTTAACAAATGAAAATACATTAGATTGTTAACATTTCTTGTTTCCAGTTAGGCAAATTACCAAAAGTTTCTATTTTCATTTAAGAGGTTTAGTGCCTAGGAGAGGAAAATCACACAGGTTGGGTTTTTGCTCTGCTTTGGGTGGGAAGATGTATGCACTTATTGGTGTGTTCGAAATTAATTTGTTAGTGGATTATTTGTGACAGTTCAATGGCTTGAGAGAAGAACTCAAGAGTTTGAACCAACATATCTATATACTATGGAAAAGGTAAAGATTGTTCTCTGTTAAGTAAGTCAAAGCTTACTAGTGGAAGATCTATGGCATCTTATACCCTAGAATAATATATTTTGTTAAGGAAGAGTAAAAAATATTTTGTTAAGGAAGAGTAAAAAATGAGGACTCTTCTGTTGAAATTCTGGTTCGATCTGACAGTTGCTTTGTTCTATTTCCATAAAGGGTTACTTTCTGCTGCCTGATGAAGCAAAGTCACGGCATAACATTCGCACTGCAAATGTAAGCATATCGGCACGACATCCCTGCTTTGGCAACAGGTAATACTCATATTGTGGGTCCTCACTATGGAAACAATTAAATTTACTTGGATAGGCTAGATCCTGATGATAAGCTTCATAAATTAAAATTTGAATTGCCTTTGCAGGTTGCAGCAACTTACTATAAACAGAGTTGTAGGATATGATACAATCATAATGAATAGCTTACAGAACTCTGCTGGTAAAGGTAGGCATTAGCTGTTTGTCTGGTTGATAAAAGCCCATGCAAGTTTCATTTTGCAATTAGGCAGAGCCAATATATCTGCATCCTTCTAGGCCTATGATTCCTTGCGTTGTCGACAACTATTTATTCTATCCTTGCTTTTGGAGCTTGTGTGCAACCTATTTCCATCTGAAAGTTTAGCCTACCGCTAAATCGAGACTCTCTGTTTATATTTTATCGTTACCTTAATTAAGTTATCATCTAAGAAATGCATGAATTAGTTGGTCCATGCATGAAAATGCATAATGTAAAATAACCAATGTCATTACCGCCTGCTCATGTCGCTTTGATTATTTTTATCTATATGCTATAGTGAAAGCTGGAGATTTCACCTCATTTAACTGCGTACTTCATCCATTACAGGTTACCTGTATAACTTCCAGACAAGAGAGTTTTACAATCTTAGTTACTCCCAAGAACTTTCTGAAGGTTCTTCGCAATTTGGAGGTATGTCATGTTCTGTATCATGTTACAAATTTGACCTTGCATCTCTCAAATATTATTAATGTGAGCATTATGTTGGTTTGGAAGGATCTGATTAAGGCGGCGTTTGTAGCTCTTGCAACTTTCTCTTTAGTTCAGTATAATACTTAAGTAATATATCTGATTATTATTCCGGGCCTTATGCAGATTACTTGGTGACAAAATGTGGTGTCCTTATGATGTCACTGTTTGTGTTTTTCACAACCACAATGTCTGTGTCATTCACTTTGCGAGAGACACAAACTCGCATGCTGAAGTTCACAGGTATTTCTTTCTTCTGTTTCACTAGCCGATGGTTTTCCCATCTTTGTTTCTCAAATATTTTATTTGTTTGGATATCAATTTTTTATTTTGCAGTGCAGCTTCAACACCATGCTCAGCATCGGCTTCCAACATTTCAACTGATCTTTGTGCACGTGATTGAATCACTCGTCTTTGTACCGGTATGCAGTTTTTTTTTCTTTTTCTTATTCCAAACATTTCAGAGGATTCTCTCGTGACTGACATAATATAATTATTTGATGAATTTGCAGATAATGATTGGGATTCTCTTCTTCCTGTTTGAGTTCTACGACGATCAGCTATTAGCTTTCATGGTCTTAGTTCTTGTCTGGCTATGCGAATTATTCACCCTGATAAGGTTAGGTCTCCTTTTTTCCTTAGTTACCTGTATATGTACTATCGAGCTCTCTTTCAACCAATCAAAAGTTTGTTCCTTAGCTGATGATTAACAAAAAGTCCTATGTTCCAAATGTTGTAGTGTTAGGACACCAATATCGATGAAGTTCTTCCCGCGTTTCTTTTTGCTCTACTTCTTGGTGTTCCACATTTATTTCTTCTCCTACGCTTATGGTAAGTACTAAGTTTATATTTGTCTAATTAACTACTGTATAGTGTATGCATTATATAACCACTGTATATATATTTCAGAGACGTCACAATATATATGTCACTTACTGCGTTAACTCTCTCAACAGGCTTTTCTTATCTAGCGCTAATGACAACCGCTGCATTCATGCAACACTTGATTTTGTACTTCTGGAACCGTTTTGAGGTAAACTTCTGGAACAGGCTTTTCTTATCTAGCGCTTTTGTGTTCTATCTTTATCGAAAAACTAAAACACAAAAGCCGCAGGTACCGGCACTTCAGAGATTCCTCCAAAGCCGACAGTCGCATCTTCACCAACATCCAGACTTCCACATCACTTCCTCGACAATCCTAGCCTCAACTCTTCACATCACAAGGCTGAACAGAACAACAAGAAACCGAGCTCCGTCTGGTCCAAACAATATTACCCCAAACCAAAACACAGAAACAAGATCTCCAGCAGCAACATCAGCGGCGGATGCAGGAGTCGAGAATCCAATGCAACATCAACAGCAAGAAGTGAACACAGCAAACGCCAACATTCCTGTAGATCCTAATCCACACGCAGGCGTTATGAGCTCGTTCAGCTCGATGTTACTACGGATTTTAGGCGGTGCTTCCTCAGAAGGATTTAACTCGTTTCTCTCCATGTTTAGGGATGTGAGAGATGGAGATGAAGCTCAAGTGTTTGCAGATACTTCCCCTCCGAACCCTCATCATGATAATCTTGTAGTGGACTAAAGTATCGTTTCTTTTTTGATGTATATTATTTTTTTTCTTTGTGTTTGTGTTCCTTGTTGCTTGTATAGTCACTGGCCAAAGAAACATGCATTTGGGATACAAACAAGGTAAACAAAACAGGTAAATAAATGTATGACATTGTTTTGATTTCTTATAAAAATAGACCTCAGTTTGCAAAGATCAAGGACCAGGCAATTTTAATAATTGAAAAATTGGCAATAATGGTAACTAGGGATGGCAATCAAGGACCTGGACCGCGGGCCTGACCCGTAAAGGCTTGCTGCGGGACGGGATTGGGCCTCCATTTGATGAGCCCGCAAAATTTCGGGCCTCGCGGGACGGGCTCAAAACGGGACGGGACAAATGCGGGACGGGCTCAAAACGGGACGGGACGAATGCGGGACGAGCTCAACCCGCGGGATTTTAAAGACCCGCAACCATAAGTCTTTATTTCTACTTAGTTTTGTTTTTAGTACTATAAATTGCTTTATTATTTTGTGAGATTTTCTTCTTTAAATTGATGAGTTTCGTTTTTAGTATTGTCTAGTGGTGTTTTAAAAAAAAAATTGGTTACAATGATGTTGTTAAAGAGCTATTGTTTGTTCAAGAGCTACTGTTTGTTCTTTAAACGGCTCGAATTGAGCATTTGAGTTAATACAAAATCTTGTTTCTACACTCTAAGTTCAACAACTTGGTTGAAAGAGAAGAAGACACTATTAGTATTAAGTTACTGTTGCTATGCAGAGACGTTGATTTACAAAGAATCAAACAATGAGTATATTTGAAATAGTTGAATTTCACAGTTTAAATGGTTCTCACTTACTTCAAGACCATTAAACTGACGTGTGATCACATTGGATGTTGTTGCGATCGAAGTTTTTGAGCTCTCTTCAACTCCCTAACACAACTCTTCTACTTTAACATTCATGAAGAAAGCTAAAGAAGGCGTTCCGCGGGACGGCCCGCGAAGGCTTATAAATTTATGCGGTACGGGATCGGGCAGTCATTCGGAAGACCGCAGCCCGCGCGGGACAGGCCCGCCGTGATCCGCACGATGACGAGCCTGCTGCGGTACGGGACGGGACGGGACGGGAGAGCCCAATTGCCATCTCTAATGGTAACCCATCTCATTTGTTTTCTTATCCTCTCAAAATACCTTCTTAAATCAGCTATTACTTTTCAAAAGTACATCAAGTAAAAAATACGTCAACACTTAACATTTAATTTAATGACTTTTTTCAGGATTTAATATTTAGGAATAGATCTGAGTTTATAAATGTATTATAATTTTTTTTTATAACTTATAAACAATGTATGAGAGTTAGTTTAATATTTATCATCACAAATTTAAGATATTTATAAAAATGATTATTTTAGAAAATAAATTTGAAAACATAGATCACTGTTGTGATAAAATGATTTTTTTTTTGCCTTAAACTTGTGTTTATTAAAACTGTTATCATTTTAAATAGAATTCAAAAAGTGGTATCAAAAGGAATAAAAATAGAATTACCCCCAAAATGGAAGAAAATGTGATTTGACAATACGAGTTTGTATGGACACGGCGATGTTGAGGATGGGTGGCGTTAGCCATATCACCGCCACTCCTACAGCTCTGCTTCCATCTCTCTACAACGGGACAATTCTTCGCCGCAGCTCCCTTCGTCTCCGAAACGGTGGTTGTAGAGGAGAACCGAAGCGGCTTCGGCTCCGATGCGTCTCGCCTTCCGAATTCGATTTATCGCCGCCTCCGATTGATCACGATCTCCTCGTAAGCTTCTTTTTCTTGAATATATATATATATATATATATATATATATATATATATATATATATAGTGGTCAGTATTGCTTGTAAATTGAAATTAACGGACCTTATGTGAAGGATACGATAAGTGTTGGTGGAGGGATAGTGTCAGAAGATGGTGTTGTTGAGAGTTTTGATAACGACGATGACGCTTTGGATGCTTTTGTTAATGGAGTTGTGGTATGTTTATCTTCTCTTTCTTTTAACCTCTTTGTTGCATTATATGATTCTTGTTTTTGATCTAAATTCGATTTTACAGGTCGTGGACCTCTCGCATTTTGGGAGGATACGCGGTAATATTACCTTTTTGACATTTACCTCTTTTGATGTAGCTCTTTGCTTCTGCTTTGAGCTAATGATTGTGGTTTTTTTTTAAAACTTTTTATTGTCTGCTCAAGTTAGTGGAGATGATCGCGTTCATTTCCTTCACAACCAGACTACTGCAAATTTTGAATGCCTCAATGAAGGACAGGTGAGTTTCTTTTTTTTTCTTTTTAAAGGAGATTTGAATCTCTATAGATTGTTGCTTCTGTGACTAGTAGTAACCAGAGGTGTTTTTGTAAAAGGGATGTGACACTGTATTCGTTACCCCAACAGCAAGGACGATTGATATTGCTCATGCTTGGATCATGGTAATAATTAACACCACCCCCTTCCTTCCTTTTGGGCCTGAAATAAGTTTCTTTTATAATCCCAGTTCCGTGTTAATAGCGACTCTTTTTCACTTTCAGAAAAATGCAATAATGCTAATGGTTTCTCCAACGACGTGCCAAAACATAATTGAGATGCTAAACAAGTAATGTTATCTATGTTTCTGGTTTTCTTTGAGTATCGATCGGTCTTTGATTTTGAAAATTTACTTATTTCTCATCTTCATCTTCCTCCCAGGTATATCTTTTTTGCTGACAAAGTAGAGATCAAGGATATCACCAAGCAAACTTGCTTATTTGCTTTAGCAGGACCCGAATGTAACCAAGTAAGATTCTTCTTTTAGCAGAGTGACCATGGGAGTTCAAATACATTGTTTTTATGCTAATGTAAAAGAAACTTGAAACAGATTATGTCTAAACTGAATCTGGGAGATCTTATTGGGCAGCCATATGGCGAACATAAGCATTATACTGTAAGCCTTTTTTTTCCCTTAAACTCTGAAACAAATCCTTTGAAAGCAGTCGTGTAGTCAGTCATATGTTCTTTTGTTTTTCAGTTCGATGGAATGCCAATTACAGTTGGGGTCGGTAGTCTTATTTCAGATGAAGGCTTTACCATGTTAATGTCACCTGGTGGTGCTGTTTCAGTCTGGAAGACTCTTCTATCTGAAGGTGCCGTTCCAATGGGTTCTGTTGCCTGGGAGAAACTTAGAGTCATTCAAGGTTGTACAACACTATTCTTTATGTCTTTGGCCTTTCCGTTAGCTATATGTTTCTCAGGCCAAGAGCATTAGTGTTTTGCAGGAAGACCAGCACCTGAGAGAGAGCTCAGCAAGGAATTCAATGTTCTGGAAGCGGGTCTATGGAACTCAATCTCTTTGAACAAAGGTACCCAAGAAGCTTTGGTTAGTGGAACTAAAACCGACACAACGGTTTAACAAAACTCAAACTTCCCAGGATGTTATAAGGGACAGGAGACTATCGCGAGACTCATAACATATGATGGAATCAAACAAAGGTTGTGTGGACTTGAACTCTCTGCACAAGCAGAACCCGGCAGCACCATCACCTTCAACGGCAAAAAGGTATTGAACCATTGTGTTCATATCTCTAAAACAAAGAATAGCATCTCTACGTTTGTTTTAATTTTTCTTCAAATTATTTTCAGGTCGGGAAGCTAACTAGCTACACTAGGGGAATAAACGGATCTAGCCATTTCGGGTTAGGGTACATCAAGAAACAAGCAGCCTTGATTGGGAACACAGTTACTATAGGGGAAGACATTTATGGGATAGTAGCTGAAGTCCCTTATCTATCCCGACAACATCCTCCATCAACCAACCCAAGTTCATGATTAAAAGAAAGAAGTTATGCAAAAGCAAACTGCATATTATATTTGGGTTCTCATTGGAAATTGTAACATTATTACATTAATATTGTTTGCTAGGAAAGAGATTAGAACAACAGTTTTTGGTCATAAATAGATGTTTTAGGGGCAAATAATAAGAGTGCAATTGGATTTGACTGGGCTGAACCTTACACTTGAATGCCATTTACGTATTAAGTCATCTAGACACTGCATGAACCCCTGAGTTGTTTTGAACGGGAAGCACTTCTCTTCTCCGTAGCGATCAAGCCTCGCTCATCTAGAGTCATCAACAATCTAAGAAGGGTTGAACCATGATGGTTTGGGTTGACCAGAGTTCGATGAACACCGATGCCTACTTGTACCCCATTTAACAGAAAAATAGCCACTGGCTAAGTAAAGTTAGCGAATCATAAAAGATTCAGTGTATATAAAAAATTCATAACAACAGTTTGGAGTATTAGATAAGTGTGTCCTATGGACAAATCATATTAGGACACTTGCAGAGACGCATGTTTTTAGGTTTGGGATTGCAATTGCAGTAGATTGGGCTGAGCCTTACACTTTGATCCCATGTACTTAATAAGTCATTTAAACATTGTTGTCCTCCATCTTTTGAGCAAGAACCAATGAATACTTGTTTTCTCGATGGGCACCACGGCCTTCTTTGTGCAGTAGCCAATCTTAATTCTTCACCTAATTCATCAACAACAAGAAAAAGTGAGTCGAACCAAGGCGATTTGATAACTATACTTCTATGAGTAAACTGATATTCTCAGTAGGATAATTACCTTGTGAAAGGTTGCTTGGGAGAACAGAGGATAAAACACAACAAGCCAAGAAGATCGCAGCCAGATTCATATTTTCTCCCTGTAAATTTTCTTCTCTCTATCTAATTTTTTGTTTCTTTTGTTATGTGGTGTTATGACATGTGGGTGTCTCCTACTGAGCAAGCCATTATCTTACTTATAAGACATATTCACACACAAGTACATTTGACTAGTGCATAATAAAGAATCTCTAGTTTTTCCTTTTTGGGTAATTCAGTTGATATTAAAACTATGGATTAGATACCCTGGATTTCATTATATCAGAGTTTGCTGGATTCAAATAACATTGGGGGAGGGTAATGGCTGTAGCTTTAAAATATTTGTTGTTTTTGTTGTGATTTTAGATCTTATTACTGTAAAATTTTATGGAAAAAAATGCTATGAGTATTTATACAACTGTAGGTTATTTTAAAACATGTGATTTTAAAATAAATTATTAAAACTTAATTGCTATGAATCTGATGCTGTAAAAATAAATGGAGTTGTAGACAACACCTACAACAACTATCAATCACAAAAAAAAAAAAAAAAACTATCAATCACACTTATAAAACTGTAGATAAATTGATTTCTAAAACTATGTTATTTCCTATTTTAGTTTCAGCGTTCTAGTTTTAAATTATTTTTTTCAAAAGGATTGGTAAACTAAAGTGGCTAAAACAAAGTAGTTATAAATAATCAATCACAACACTTACCAATCATCCACACGATATATGATACCGAATATCCACTGAAAATAGCAAATATGACTAAAAATGTTACATATATATATATATGTGCTAGTTTGTTGTAAATAAAAAATTCTATGGGAACCCGAGTTGAATGGTATTTCTTTATGTCGGCTAATGGTGATATGTGACCTATCTATTTATTGCATTTGTATTTTTAAACGATAATTATAAACCTTTTTCTTTAAATTATTACTGTTTCTTTTCGCTTCTGTGCGTTCATAGCCACCCTTTCTAATCTTCTTTACACATGTTAGTTGAGTTCACCTACCCCTTAGTGTTCATTTTCTTACATACACTAAATTATTAACATCAAAGAACTGGAAATGGAAATGGAGTCCACCATTTGTTACCCACTTATTAATTTCTTTTGAGAGAAAAAGAAAAAAAAAGCAAAAGCAAAAGCATAAACAAAACAGAAACAAAAATATATATAATAAATGACATTCGACGGTCAATCTGCAGGAGTTTGGTGGTGGACTTGCCAATCAACCCACATTAAGGACAATGAATCAATGATGATCAAAAAGATTGCTAGAGATATTTCAAACAAACTGAACACTACCATCTCTTGACATTCTGAAGACATGGTTGGTATTGAAACACACTTGGAGACGATGCAATCTTTGTTACACTTAGAAAATGAGGATGGAGCTATGATAGTTGGAAACTGCGGCCATGTAAGAATTGGTAAGGCTACCATTCCTAGAACTTTACATAAACTGACTCTCCTCTCCAGCAGTTACATTGTTTTCTGGAAAATACCAGGGGAATAGTGGTCGTATACAACAAGCATTTCTTGTGGAGGCACGATCCCAATGTCCGGTAGCTTCAACACACTTCAGCACACTCCGGAAAAAAACCCACAATTTTAAAATTTCAAAAAAATAACTTATATCTAACCCTCTCATCTTTAATATGTATCCAAAATATACTAAGATATATTAAGTATCTAAAATAATTATTTATACAAGAATATTAATTTAAACATTTAGTCAATATATATTTGCAATTTTGGTGCAGCCCTGGAATGGCTGTCTCTTTCTGATTCTGCTCCTGTTCTTGGTTCTCCTCATCAGTAGCCTCCTCATCAGTGTCACTCAGCTCCTCCTCAAGGTCTCTGGTCATGGCTACACCACTCATCATCAGTATCACTCAGCTCCTCTTCAAGATCTCTGGTCATGGCTACACCATTCCCTCCTCCTTTAAAAATGATTTGTCCTCAAATCCGAGCCTTGTAAGCTGATAGAACCATTCTCCTTATGCTCCAAAACAATTGCCACCATTGCTATGAGAAATCTCAGTACATAGAGCTCCCCTCCAGGATCAAACACAAAGAATTGTAAGCCTCTCACGTGTTTTAGATACCCAGGTGAGATGTTCCCATTGCAAACAACACTTAAGCCACACTGCTCCTTCTCATTGTTTAGCTTAGATCTCACTGCTTCTGATTGAACTTCTCCCCACTGATACCAAGAACAAGCCTTGATCTTAGACTTCTGGGCACATGGTCTGAGCTTAGAGAAACCAGAAACTAGCATTGGTTCTTCCTGATCATGCAAGAACCCTTCCAACTCAAGCTTCAATGCTGCTGCTATTTGTATCAGATTGCTGGTAATGCTTTTATGCACACAAAAGTTCCCTCCTGGTTCAAAAACAAGGTGTTGCAGCCCCTTAACTAACCTCAGATGATCCACTATGCTGGGCTGAATCCATACAGGAGGTTTGAATAGTAGATCACAAGAAAAAGATTTAATGATATCATCTTCTTGAACCACAGCTATAACTGCCAATTCATGAGCTGTAGGTGATCCAATAAGCACTCCTTCAGCTTTGTTTTGACCAGGCACGTGATCACATATAACTAATCATCTCTCCTCTTGTTTCAGATCATTATCCAGGTAATCTCCTTGACAAGAAGTGGCTGGTTCTAGTGCTCTCTCACCCTGTTTTGCTGCAGTTTCTTCTTTCTTCTCTGCTGGTTCCTTCTGGTAACAACTTTTCTCATCATTTGTTGATGCAGGACGTGGCAATGAACTCTTTTGAGGATTATTCACCACAGCAGTGAGTGATTGATTGATCATGTTCTTGAGTTGTTGCTTGAGCTGTGTGCTTTGCAATTCCTCAAGATATGCTTGATGTAGCTGCAATTTCTTTGCTGCATCACCACCATAGTATGTCCTTGGCTCCTCTTTTGGTGTTCTAGCACGTCCTTTAGCTGACCTAGATTGGCTGTGCATCCTTTTCAAATCAGTTTGACCATACCTCTTGGCTACAAACCTTTTCTTCATGACAACCTTCATCTCATACCAAGAAGAAATCTGTTGCTCTCCACACTGTTTTCTTTTGTTAGCAAGTTGATACCACCATTCAAGTGCATACCCATAAAAGCCAGTAGTTGCTATATGAACCTGCTTCTCTCCTCTGTATCTATGGCAGTGAAAAACGAAATCCACATCCTTTTCCCATTCTAGATATGTATTTGGATCAAACTCTCCATAGAAGGGTGGAATCTGGATAACTTTTTCTCCTCTTTGAAACAGCTCCCTTGTTGCTGGTTGTTTAGCCTTCTCTTCCTGTTTTCTAATAGAAAACATTGTAGATTGCTGGATAGTAGATGGATTTCGTGACCTAGGTTAAGAAAATCAACCCTAAACCTTCAAGAGGCTCTGATACCACTTGGTGCAGCCCTGGAATGGCTGTCTCTTTCTGATTCTGCTCCTGTTCTTGGTTCTCCTCATCAGTAGCCTCCTCATCAGTGTCACTCAGCTCCTTCTCAAGGTCTCTGGTCATGGCTACACCACTCATCATCAGTATCACTCAGCTCCTCTTCAAGGTCTCTGGTCATGGCTACACCAAATTTGGTCAATATTAATGTTTTGATGTTTTGAAAATTGCATTTGAAGTTGAGTTATGAATATATTTACTTAAGAATTTTTTTTCCATGTTTTTAAAGTTTAAATAGTATTTTACGTTTAGAGAATTGCTAGTTGTTAATTTTAGGTTTTTTATGTTTGATTATGTATGATTCTCGTCCATACAAAGTTTTGGTTTGTCATGAATCATGGTATATCTGATGTTGTCACGTATAGATTCACAAATGGTTTCTCGAAAAGTCTCTCAAAGTTATTTAATTGAAAGGACAAACAATATGGTTTGAGGAAGCTACGTATACAAAATTATTGATAAGATTTGAAATATATTGAGTTTAATCAAGTACAAATTAATATTTTTGGAACATGTAACTCGACTAATATCTTAAACCGAAACTATTTTGGACTCAACTGGATTTTCAGATTCAACTGGATCTTGAACAAGTAACTAAACCCGAATCAAACCCGACTGAACTCGAACCAAATCAGATCCAAACTTTTATAATATCCAAATGGGCTGAAATTAATGAACCCAGATTTTTGAAACCCAAATGAACCTGAACCGAAATCCTATTGAGACCCCGATTTCTCATCCCTAGGTGTTGTCGATTGACACAAGTGCCTAAACTAGATTCCAACGTAGATCTTTCAGCTCTAAGTCTGGCCAATTTCCAAAATTCTCTATAAATCACCAAAGTGTTCCTAAACTTGCAAAGACTTTACTGAGAGACTAAAATGACCAAAAAGACATTAAACCAGACTTCTATCATGACTAGAAATCTTTAAAAACGATGATATATTAACGACAGACACATAAATATTCTCATCTCTAGTGAAAATCCTTCGCAAGTATGATTCGGGGTTATTAATGTAAATAAGTTTTTCATCAACTTTCGGCAAAACCTTCGTAGGAGACACGATCCCATGTCAAAAATTCACCTCATTATCACTGATGGGGGGGGGGGGGTAAGAACATATTCGGGTCTCCCTAAACATTTTGGTGATCGGAAGAAAGATCTTTCCACATCCATCATGGACCGAGTTAGACAAAAAGCTAGTGATGCTGAAGTCTATTATTGGTCATTCCCACTCATGCCATTGAATACTTTCAGATTCTGTTGAGACTTTGTCAGAGTATACAATCAGCTCTCACTCAGTTTTGTTGGGACACAAATGAAGGAACAAGAAAATGTGTTTGGTGTAGAAAAGACTTATATGCCCATATATGCTAGGGGGCTTGTGAGTTTGCAATATTCAGCTCTTTGATATCACTATGTTGGTGAAACAATCTTTAATAAATATCATTAATCTTGAGTGTCTCTTTGCATGTATTCTTATAAGAAAATACTATAAGAAATCCTTCATGAACGCCACACAGCACTCTTTACCTTCTCACTGTTGGAGAAGAATTATTGAGGGAAGGAATCTGCTTCAGCAACTTTGTTAAATCATACAAAGACAAGGCGTAACTAACCTCAATTCCACCTGATCAGTTTGGTTTTGTAGTTTCTTCCATTTTCATCGGTGTAGAACTCATCATTGTGTTCAAAACCAGACAGAAAAGTAGATGTGTGTTCATGGCGCATAATATTTTACTGCTCCATTAGCTAGAAAAGGGAATTTTTTTTACTTATCATAAATGAAGCCAGTTCCAACCTCAAATATCTTCGTCATAGGTAACAGAATATATGCTTTGGTCACTCTGCTTTAAGTTTATCGAAACCGGTATTCCAAGTCCATGTGTATAATTGTTCCAATAAACATTCGCTGAAGTTTATACAATAAAACTCCAGGAAGAAGCACAGGTAAATTTAGTAACAAATGGGCTGCCTCGCGCCGAGGGGTTAGTCCCTTGGGTGGGGGGGGGGGGGAGATTGACTGGGCCTAGGCCCGGGAACTCCCAGGTTAAGCACAAAAAAAGCACATATAAACTTTTAAATGTTGCAGTGAAGTTCATACACATGAGGGTTCAGAATGTTAGATTCGATTTTATTATGGACTTTTAATTTAAAACTAAATGTTGATTAGTAGATTGGTCTTAACATTTTATAAATTATTTTAATGTTTCTTAGAATTTCTGATGTGGTATAATATATTTTATATCTGGTCGGATATGTTTAAATACGACCTTGAAATCCGGTCGGAAATCCGGTCGGACTCGGATATGGTTATATTAATTATGGATTTAGAGTTATTTATGATCTGAACTCTGATACTGTATTAAGTTTTCTAGACTTAAAAATGATTGGCGATTTGTGATTGTCTCTAATTCTTTATATATTACGTTAATGTCTTTTATAATCCTCAGATGTGGAATATAATATCCCTCGTACAGATCGATGCAGGTCACAGCAACACCACCAAAATAATTCCCTGTAGTCCTGATAGCATCAGTCGCAGCTATCATATTTTTCTGCGTCCTTGGGATTATGGCACCTGACAATATTAATTTCTATCTGGAAGAAAAACAACTTGAGGTTTGACTATTACTAATGAACCTTAATAAGAAGTGGCAGCACTTATGAAAAACAACTATTATAGTGGATTAAAGTGGCAACAAACTCGCGGTAAGAATCATGTCACCAAAATGGATTTTCCTCCGGGAAAAGTATGAGATTATAATTGCAGTCTCCAAATTATTGTTCATGTATTTATGTACATTTTAATAGTCATTAAAATTTTAACTTGTCAACAGCTTCCAGTTTCTAATTTAGATTTTTGTTATCAGTTGCTAACTTGTCATTTTCATGTCTCAAATCCCCAAAGATCTCTTCTGATTCTGTGAGCTGATTCGAAGTTTCTTGGTGCTTTGATTCTACATACTTTTTCTTTGACTAATGTTTCTTTTTTTTTCAGATCAGCAATTTAAAAATTGGCAGCTTAATTCTGATTTTTTCTTACAGACTACATCATATGTCATTCTTAACACACCAATTTCTTTGGCTCTTCTTATCTGAGTCAGCGTCTGAGCTCGAAGAAGAAGTGTTCTTGATAAAAACAGATTGATGGAGTATGAGGTCACTCTGTTTAAGCTACAAAACCCTTTACGGAATGAACCAGCACCATCTATAGTTCTGTCACTTAGTTCTTTTCCGAAAGAATTTTAAATTTATTATATCAAAATACTCCTTTGTACAATGGGTGTGAACACTTATCCAGTGAGAAATAACCTTAAAAACAGAGGTGTGGCAGACTATGTGATTACTCTTTCGCAGGGAACCAAAACTTCGTAGTTTTGGAAAATCTTTTGCTTCCTCGAACTCGAAGATATGTTATTCTGTTACGTACTGATTTTCGAAGACTCTTATGATGAGAAATTAGAGCCTGTGGTGGTTCCCTGTGTCGTCTCCAATTCCTTTCATGCCAGATAGTGTGGATCACAATTTAAAAAGTGTATCAAAGAAGAAAGTTTGTATCCACTAACAGTCCCAAAACACCATTCCAACTGTGCGAGTAATCCCATCCAAAAAGCTTCTCTGTGAGATTTCTCCATATTTCATGTGAGTACGAACATGTGCAAAAGGTGATCTATAGATCCCACCAAAGCATTACAAAGAACACACGATGAATCCGCATGTGTATTCCATGTAGCCAGATGATCCAATGTTGCCATTCTATTGAAGAAGCATTGATGATCAGGTTTTAGACAACCTGCTGGAACAAGATGAATTACATCACGGATTACATGAGGCTGAAGAAACAGAGAAGAATCTTGCTGTGAGGAAACAAAAGAGATGTTGTGGTTATAAGTAACAGAACGGTTGTTTCAACCAAGAGATGAAGCGGACGTGTTTTTGTAACATACAGGAAGCTGATATGGCCGAGAAGCGGACATGGCACAGAAGCTGACACGGTAAGGGTTGTTATGATGATGGTGTGTCGTCTAAGATTCCGGCCTACGTGAGTTGTTGAGACGAGACGTCTAGGAGATGCTTGATGTTAATACAAGCTTGTTGACAGTGAAGTAGAAAAAGGCCAAGTAATGTTTAAGTTAACTCTGGTCACGTGGACTTTACTATCGCTTTGAATGACAAGCCCAACTAATAAGTAGATATGAAGATTAGTGGGCTTGAGGAGATTTAGGGTTTACTCGGTTGGAGTATAAAGAGAACAAGACGGTGACAGAATGCGTTACGCGTCTAGAGTTTATTGAAGATGCACATGGATGTGTGTGACGTCGTCCTACCAGATAGTTAAGAGATCTGTTGGTAGTTTTGTTATAGAGAACTATACTCGTCGGAGAAGACAATGAGTAGTAGTTGCTCTTATCATTGTAATTCTAGATTAGAGTGATAGGCACGTGTGTGTGCTGGATACCATATAGCAATAGTTTGTTGCGGCCTTTTCTAGTGAATGAGTTCTTTACGTGGTCTCGGGGATTTAAGAAACGAACCCCGTTAACAAATCTCTGTGTTCTTTACTTTATGCCCATACGTACTCGCACATGAACACAATTGAACACAAATAGATAGATTAGCCATGAATCAGTTCTTACAATTGGTATAAGAGCGGGTTCCCGATAGAGATCTCATCAGATCTGATTTTATTTGGGTAGATCATGGATTTGTGGCTAGATTTATAATATCGAGAGAAGTTGATGTCAGGAGATGTTCTCATGGAAGAAGCCGAGTATTGTTACAATGAAAGCACTGGTTATGATTGAAGGGTTACGACGTGAATGAAGAAAAGTGGCATGGGCTGAGAACAAGAGGAAATTCATCAGAATGTGAAGTTGATTATGGTAATATTTTCAGAGTCAAGGTCTCAGCAGAGGAGTACAATAAGATAATTCTCACAGGAGAGAACCATAATGGAGAGCTTACAGAAAAAAAAAACTTTAAAGGTGACGAGTGTGTAATTTGGAGATCAAGGAACCGTGATGTTGACCAATATCAGTCCAAGGATCTTGTCATCATCATCATCATCATCATCATCATCATCATCATCAGAGATTCTGTGAAAGTCATCTGCACATTCGTTGAGTTAAGCGAGAAGCTCACTGATAAAAGATGTTAATTCTGCTGCTTCTATGTTGCAAACATGTGTGAGTTACAAGAAACTGCAGTGAAAGCCAAAGATGTAAACAAGAGGAAAGTTGCAGAAATTGATGTTGCAGTCGCAGTCTCGCAAACAGAGTAATAGATTGTGAAGAGATCTTACGTGAGACTCAGATATTGGCGACTTCTGTAAACAACTCAAGACGCAGAGAGTATAGTTGACGATGTCTCAGGTGACGAACTTACTTATATAGGTGCTGGATAGGATCGCCAAAGTCGGAGAGTAGTTGGAATTCTCTGAAACCAGTTCAGAACAGCTGACGGAGTGGAGACTGTAGGTCTGTAACTAAAGTTGAGTGTTCTATCAGACAGTTTCAGCATGAGTGAAATGGTCAAAGCTGCAAGGATGTTTTCCGCTGCTAGTGTGGTAAAATATGGAGTCTCAAGTCAAAAACATTGCTTTAATCAGAATAAAAATCTACACTGCTTGCCTCTTATTTGTTGGCGTTGAAGATAGAGCAAAAAGGGACGTTGCTTGCCGCGTAAGCAACTCATGGGGTTATATACGTACAGTGGAAGAGGCTGGTGAAAACAGACAGACTCGATTGGAACGTTCAGATTGGAGGTTTCACAAAGGAGAGAAATAACCTCATAGCTGAGAAAGTGAGATAAAGAAGGTTCTGGATGATGAAGTAAATAATGATTCAACTTTGCTAGCTTCACTGCAAAAGAGTATGAAGGTTGATTCTTCAATGCTTGTAATGTCAAGATTTCAACTGAGACGTCTTTGGAAGAGCTGTTTATTTTCTTATCAAGGTAATAGACATCTATCTTCAGAGTAAGTCATTTACGATGATCATTCATTTGCAGAGACTTCAGAGAATCACTAGTGAGAAATAAATGATGAGAAGCCATAGAGTCGCATGTCACTAAAAGGGTGGACAGCATCTGCTGCATATCAGAAAGACGTTTGAAATTTCTAAGTGTTTTCATGAACATAAATGGAAGACAGAGACTCAGGAAGTGATCGTGTGAACTTTTGCTACTGTTCGAGACGGTAAATGGAGAAAAATACAGAGAGATCTGAACTCATGGAAATATTGTTTTGATGATGACATCTTCACGTTTATTAGTAAGGATAAAAGCTAAGAGCTCTATCACAAAGAAGAATTGGACGAGGCTACCTTTAGAGCTTGATCTGTTTCTTGGAGCGGATGTGAGAGCATATGCTTGTGACGGTCTCAAGCATTGATGATAAAATCTGAGCTGCATGGTTCTCGAAATTCAGAAGGACATAGATGTTTTGCTCAGAACTGCTACTACATCAAAAAGAAACTGTTCTGTGCGTACGACAGGCTTAGATCCTGTGCTATTGGCGACAGAGCGGTGTCTATTTGATGCTAGGACAGCTGGTTCCAAGTGATTGACATCAAAGATTTCAGGTTCTGGCAGAGTTTGTGATGGTTAAAGCTTATTCTATTTGGTATGAAGTTTGATGAGATGGCATCCAAGAAATTCATATGTCGCAGAGGGTTTGAAATAAGACAAAAGTGTTTCTACAAGGAACCTCTTGGTTTTATGTGAATGTGTACTCAAGCAGGGGGAGATGTGAGATGCAGGGGGAGCGTTTGAGTTTGTAACTACGTTTTAGGATGAGCTTGTGTTTACACATTCAAATAAAAAGGGGGAGAATGAAAGTGTTAGCTCTTAAGTAATAACTTGGATTCTAAAACCCAGACATCA
Organism: Hirschfeldia incana; assembly: GCA_026261945.1. NCBI lineage: Eukaryota > Viridiplantae > Streptophyta > Magnoliopsida > Brassicales > Brassicaceae > Hirschfeldia > Hirschfeldia incana. The sequence continues at coordinate 3,139,381 of JABCMI010000013.1, read as the reverse complement.
AGGGGGAGAATGAAGAAGCATTGATGATCAGGTTTTAGACAACCTGCTGGAACAAGATGAACTACATCACGGATTACATGAGGCTGATGAAACAGAGAAGAATCTGGCTGTGAGGAAACAAAAGAGATGTTGTGGTTATAAGTAACAGAACGGTTGTTTCAACCAAGAGATGAAGCGGACGTGTTATTGTAACATACAGGAAGCTGATATGGCCGAGAAGCGGACATGGCACAAAAGCTGACACGGTAAGGGTTGTTATTATGATGGTGTGTCGTCGAAGATTCCGGCCTACGTGAGTTGTTGAGACGAGACGTCTAGGAGATGCTTGATGTTAATACAAGCTTGTTGACAGTGAAGTAGAAAAAGGCCACGTAACGTAATGTGTAAGTTAACTCTTGTCACGTGGACTTTACTATCGCTTAGAATGACAAGCCCAACTAATAAGAAGATATGAAGATTAGTGGGCTTGAGGAGATTTAGGGTTTATTCGGTTGGAGTATAAAGAGAACAAGACGGTGACATAATGCGTTACGCGTCTAGGGTTTATTGAAGATGCACATGGATGTGTGTGACGTCGTCCTACCAGATAGTTAAGAGATCTGTTGGTAGTTTTGTTATAGAGAACTATACTCGTCGGAGAAGACAATGAGTAGTAATTGCTCTTATTATTGTAATTCTAGATTAGAGTGGTAGACACATATGTGTGCTGGATACCATATAGCAATAGTTTGTTGCGGCCTTTTCTAGTGAATGAGTTCTTTACGTGGTTCCGGGGATGTAAGAAACGAACCCTGTTAACAAATCTCTGTATTCTTTACTTTATACCCATACGTACTCGCACATGAACACAATTGCACACAAATAGATAGATTAGCCATGAATCCATTCTTACATCTATTATGTATTACAACCCAAGCCATTACTGCATATTTTGGAGTTGCTCCACTAAACCAGATTCCCTAAGACCAAAATACAGTTGAAATATAAAAAAAAAGATACAGTTGGAATCACCTCCCGAGTCAAGTTCCAAGTCTGCCTGGTGTGGAAAATAAGACAAAAGAACTCCCCTGCGGCCCTCTCCAAACAAACACACACGTCTTCTCCTGAGAAAGTCCATGCTTTCTCATTTTAAATATTTCATTCTCAATTGTTAGGGTCAAAAACGGTTATCTCGAAATCAACGGCCAAAAATATTTATCATGCACGAACTTTCCATTAAACAAGCGTCGAAAACAAGACAAGTCGTATGGCTTAAAGAACCGATGTTAAAATCGATCGTTCTTGTTTTACACGATACACTTTACGAGAAAACCAACCTTCTCAGTTTTAGTCGTGAAACTTCGATGATACAATCAAGACGAACCGAGAGACACTAGGTCCGTAGCTGAGATGACACCACCATATGAAAGTATACGGAAGTCACGGGAATTTATCTAAGATTGGACAGGCCGAACGCCAAGGAATATGCCTTGAAACTTCAAAGAGCTCGTTCTCTCAAACCGTGAGGACCCAAAAAACGATGAAGATATCAAATCGAATCCCTCGCCGAGATGCAGGCGCCCGGCAGCTAGCCCCGTCCACTCTAGGCGCCGGGCGGCTAGCCCCCGTGCGCGAGTTTTAGGCGACGGGGGGCTAGCCCCCATGCGCGAGTTCTAGGCGGCGGGCGACTAGCCCCGCACGCCTGCCCTAGGTGCCGGGCGGCTAGCCCCCGTGCACGAGTTCTAGGCGTCGGGCGGCTAGCCCCGCGCGCCTGCTCTATGCGCCGGGCGGCTAGCCCCCGTGCGCGAGTTCTAGGCGCCGGGCGGCTAGCCCCGCGTGCCTGCTTTAGGCGCCGGGCGGTTAGCCCCCGTGCGCGAGTTCTAGGCGCCGGGCGGCTAGCCCCCCGTGCGCGAGTTTTAGGCGCCGAACTCTGGTACGCTCAAAACCCGTACTTTGCATCTTTTCCCAAGGCCTCGCATTACGAATCTTTAAGATCTGCGTACAAAACTTCCATTCTCACTTCAAATCAGGATCATCGGGAAGACTTTGGAAAACCACGTCGGTTTCGATGGATGGAAAGATCTTAATTCTTCGTATAAAACGATGATGGTTATCTTAAAACACCATTCATCTCAGCTATACGAAGAACTCGAGATGTTTCGGCAACTCGATATCGTGACAAGAGCATTCTTTCAAGGAAATCGTAAGAACGTCGAAAGTCCGAGGAACGGCGCCCGAAAGGGTCCAAACGCGATCGGACAGTCCATGTATGATTTTCTGAGATATATACGATGGTTTGTGTTTATCTTCACATAATAAGATAAATGTTAAATTTCCAAAAATGATAAATGTCAATCTTCCTGAAGATAAATGTCAAGTTTCCCGAAGATAAATGTCAAGTTTCCCGATAAACATGAAGACTAACGAAAATGGAAAAGCCCGATTCGCGGCCCAAGAGGAGAATGGACTGTCATATGAGGAGTATATAAAGAAGCTTGGGAAAAGAAGTAGAGGCAGAGCCAAAAATCCAAGAGAGAGAGCAGATCCGAAAAGGGATAGACTTAGAGAGTTCCCGATAGCTTAGAGAACTTAGAACTTAGGTGGTCAGACTAGCAAGGCAGGACCTAGAACGTCTGGCCGCCTCTCGTTCTATTTTCATCTTGTCCGCAGACTGTTGTTTCTCTCGGAAGGATCTAACAATCCTTTTACTTAGTGTTCCGCACATAGAAACCCTAGGCCTTATTCTCGATATGCCCGTTTCTATGACCAACGCTTGTACTAGACAAACTCCGCCAGGTAGTTCGATCTCTCATTCAAACCCTTCCAACTGAAGTATGTCAGACTTGATCCTCGAAAGGGGTACGTAGGCAGCCTTTCTCAAGGTCCAGTCCCAACTCTTAACAAAACCTTTTTCATATGATTTTCGTCTTTTGCTATCGAGCCGCGACTCAATTAAGTTTAAGGTTTTAGATGGCTAGAACCAGGAATATCGTTGCATGTTCTCGCAGCCAAAACTTTTACAATCTTTTGTAATCATCGCAACGCTCTTACGCGAATTCGAAATAATGATCTACTTTACGTAAAACTCGTTTTGTCATCTTTCTCTATTTTCCGCATTTGTTCGGTCACTTGTCGTTGGCTATCGCAGAGAATCCGGACCTTCAGGAAAAGTCGGGTTAACTTGGCTTTCCTCCGTTTTTATTCATTAAAATCGACGGTGCGAATTTCGGTTCCCACATCAATCATGAGAAGAGTAATTTCCACTCTATGACAACGTCTGTGATAAGTCTGTATCACATGTTCCATAGTAGCATCAATATGAATACCCAGATCGATGCATCCCCTCAGACCTCTTTACTCAAACAACGTCCCCATCGGAGACCACTCATTAAACCAAAAGGATACACGAGCCCATTTCTGATATCTATTCTTGCAAAAGATTTAGCAAGATTTCTATACTTCAACAACTTTTTCCACATTCATGAACCAAGAGAGATTTTTTCATTTGCATTACCACAATGACCCTTTGCAAATCAAAGATCGTCGAATCCACATCTGACCCATGATGCCACATAAGTTTCAGGCAGCACACTTTATTCGCTTCGGATAAAGATCGCAGCCCCAAACCTCTCTCTTCCTTTGGTTTATAAACATTGTGCCAAGATATATTTGGCTGGCCCCAACCATAAGAAAGCTGAACACAGACTATCAATCTCCTTGATACACTATTTTAGTAATCTATACACTGACATCAAGAAGGTAGAGATGCTATGGATCACCGAGCCTATTAACTGTAGTTGCCATGCAAGGGCTAGCTGTCGAGCTGTCCAGGTTTTGATGTGCTTTCTTATTCTAGTGGCGCCTCCACACAGGGATGTCGTAATCCGATCCAATAGGCAAAGTCGTGCGAACCTTTTTAGCTACCATAAGCGGTAGAAAAGTTTTGTAAAAACTTCTGCATTGAAATAAATAACACATATTACTATATAATAATAAAAGATATAAGTTAAACAAATGAACAAAATATTACTTACAAAAATATTACTCCTTCCATTTCATATTAAGTGTTGATGTAGAGAAATATTTTTGTTTCAAAACAAGTGTCGTTTTAGCATTTCAATGCAGAATTTATTAATTTTATTCTCCAATTTATTATTTATTGATTGAAATATGAATAGGTGTATGAGAAATAGTGTTTTATATAGAAAATATGCAAAATTAAATAATTTATTAGTTTGTTTGTTAAAGACTAAAACGACACTTAATATGAAACAAATGGGATATTTGTTTTACAAAACAAAAAATTTTAAATTAGATTTATAGATAAAAGTTAAATCAGTCAATGTTTCTTATGCAATACTCAAAAAAATGATACAGTTTTATTTGTTTTAGCATTAAAAACATTTCAAAACCGATCTAACTATTTTAATTAGAAATTGTTTTTCATTTTGTTTTTTAAGAAACTCAAGTTTTTATCATTCTTCCTATGTTTCGTTGTTATAATTACCACCTTGCTTTCTTCCTCTAAAATATTGTTACTTTTAATAATTTTATACCCTTGGTCTATATCTAAGATTAGTCTTAGATGATGCCCTTAATTTTTTTTAATAAAAATCTGCTGCCCTAAGCTAATGTTTCATTTGCTCTCACCGAGGCACGGCTCCAGTGCTGGTCCGGACTTAGTTGGCGTCTCAAGCGTAGAAGAAAATGATGCCTTTTATTTTTAAATTTTTATCACATCTAAAATATTGTAATAAAAATATAAAATACTAGTAAATTAAGTTTATGAAAAAAATAAAGTTAAAAAATAGATTATACTTTATAAACTTCAATTTTAGAAAAATCAGCAACTAAAATTGAACTCTTAGCAATATATGATTAAAATATTTTGCTTAACATTAATATTTCTGTGTTTATATAATAACTATACTTTTTTGTTAAAAATTATAATATTTCAACAGATTTTATATTATCTTTCTTAAAACATTTTTAACTATTGAATTTCTATAAATATATAGATGCTTTCGTCTATATATTTCTAAATAACAATTATAAATTTTTCAAATTAGGTTAATTTTAACTTGTAAAATTTCACTACCTGTAAATTTTATAATTAAATCAGTATAAAATCACAAAATAATATAAAAGATAAGACTACGTAGTAGACATGGGAAATTGGGAAAAGCAACAATTCCAGCAATAATAAATCAAATACAAACATTTTAGACATTGTTCAGATATAATAAATATCTTTTCTATAAAATTTTAACATATATTATATATGAAATATGTCTAATGAAAAGATACTAAAGTTGTACCTTTGACTATAAAAAGAAAGAAAGAAGTGACGCAGAAAACAGAGGGTGGGATTTCGAACCTAGAACACAGAATTTAAATGCTGGTTGCTATAATCACTATACCATTGAGAACTTTCTCTTCAGTTTGGCGCCTCTAAATTATTAACCATTTGTGGCGCCTAAAACCATTGCTTGTTGGGCTCTACCCCAGGACCGGGCCTGAACGGCTCTGCCAATAGGATGTGTTACGCCGTTATCTGTCAACCTTTTTACTTTTCCATCTGTAAGATGGTTGATAAGATTTTTTCGCCTTAGATCAATGAGACTTCCAAAAAGATCTCCCATCTAGCATCATGTACATAGAATCATTTGGATAGTGGTTCAGCCTCCAAAGTCGTTAAGTGAAGAATTTGACTGGTCATCATATAATTAAAATAAAAAATACTTGTTATTTGGTTTTGTTTATGTTTAGGTTAACAAAATCAATTTTGTTTCTTTTCCTTTTACTTAGATGTTTTTCAAAATAATTCAACATATATTATAAAAAAAAAATTAAAAATCGTAATAGTTATTTGAGGTGTTAAATCTGAAAATTGAAATGATTTGTATAAAATGAAAAAGCTTTATAATTCAGACATAAGTTTGTTTTTTTTTTGTAACATTTTCAGATATAAGTTTCAACCTAAAAGAAACTAGTGTCAGTGAAAGATGATTTCAATATGTGCTTTAAAGTGTACTGTAATTTAAAAATATTTTAAGCAGGAAATTGTTATGAGTTATTTATGATTTAAAATAAGCAGTAATCGAAGCTATGAACCTGACGACTATGAAATGAAAGTTTCTCTGAATGAGTTTAATGAAACAGAGAATAGTTTTCACTCTGATATATCTAAGATCATTAAGAGTATGCTATGTTTATTTCTTTGATTTTTATTTCTGTTGGAGTCTGAATAAGTTGAGAAATGTGCAGTTCTAGTTTATTTGTGAATATGACACCACACACTCTTATATATTTATACTAAAGATAGTTAAAATTTGGTGAAGTTTTTATAATACTTTATAATCCTAATAATATATATATATATATATATATATATATATATATATATATATATTACAAAAATGTGTCTAAATTTATTTGGAGAGGCTATTATATTATAATCTCATGGAAATTAATTGAATATATATATATATATATATATATATATATATATATATATATATATTAAAAGTGTCTATATTTGAAGAGGCTATTCTATTATAATCTCATGGAAATTAAATAGTATCATAGATAAATATGAATATTGTTGAGAACAACAATTTAGGGTATTATAATTAGAAGAAATTTTTATTTGCAAATCATACTAGGACAACTACAGAGACGCATGTTGTGAGACTGAGGAGTGCACTTGCAGGAGATTGGGCTAAGCCTTACATACGGATACCAAGTATTTAACAAGTCATTTACACATTGTTGTCCTCCATCATTTGGGCATGAACCACTGAACAGTTGTTGTTTTGATGGGCACCACGGCCTTATCTGCCCAGCAGTCACCCTTAGTTCTTCACCTATAATTCATCAACACAAAAAAAAAGAATTAGACAAAGTTGATTTGCGTAAGCTTGGAATGTGATGAGCAAAATTAATGGTTATCTCAATATGATGATAAGACCTTGTGAAAAGTGGTTTGGGAGCAAACATGATAAGATACAACAAGCCAAGAAGATTGCAGCCAACCTCATATTTTTTCTTATTTATTCTCTCCTTTTCTATGTTTCTTTGTGTTTTGTAATATATTTTGTTCTGTGACTAGTGTTTCACAACTATTATATATACTGATATATACATTAATAGATTTGACTCTATTCAGTGTAAAAATGGAATCGATATTTTATGGTAAGCAATCTTTTTTATAAATTCAACCATTCAAATTGATAATGGATATTTATTACTTATAGTTATAGCTATAACAAACAAAAATAATCTAAGTTAAAAATATTCAAAGAAAATTGAATAAATAATAAGACATATTTTGTGGGATCTTTTGATTAAGGTTATCAAGATTTGTTTCTAAATGGCTTATATAAAAATCATATATTTTAATTATTACATTTTATATATATGTAGGTTTTAATATATCAAAACTAAAAAAATAATATATCTCTGGGTCTTATATATCAAGATCTATTAAATATTTAGTCAAAGAATAAGCATCTGTTAAATATCTAGAAAATATTTGACCAAAATACTCTTATGTACAATGGATGTGAACATTTATCCAGTGAGATATATCCTTCAAAAACAGAGGTGTAGAAGACTATTTGATTACTCTCTCACAGGGAACCAAAACTCCAAAGTTTTGAAAAATCTTTTGCTTCCTAGAACTCGAAGATATGTTATTCTGTTACGTACTGATTTTCGAAGAATCTTATGATGAGAACTAGAGCCTGTGGTGGTTCCCTGTGTCGTCTCCCATTCCTTTCTTGCCGGAAGGTGTGGATCACACTTTAAAAAGTGTATAGAAGAAGAAAGTTTGTTGTTCTATCTTAAGCCTTATCCACTAGCAGTCCCAAGACACCATTCCAACTGTGCGAGTAATCCCGTCCAAGAAGCTTCTCTGTGAGACTTCTCCATCTATCCTCTGAGTAAGAACATGTGCAAAAGGTGATCTCTAGATTCAACCAAAGCATTACAAAGAAGACATGATGAATCCGCTTGTGTATTCCATTAAGCCAGATGACCGCATGTTGACATTCTGGAGTTGCTCCACTAAACCAGATTCCCTTAGATCAAGATACAGTTGGAATCACCTCTCGAGTCAAGTTCCAATTCTGCCTGGTGTGGAAAATAAGACAAAAGAACTCCCATGCAGCCCTCTCCAAACACACACGTCTTCTTCCTGAGGAAGTCCATGCGTTCTAATTTCAAATATTTCATTCTCAATCATGAGAAAAGTTTCCACTCTATGACAAAAATGATAAGTCTGTATCACATTTTCCGTAGTAGCGTCAATATAAAGACCTAGATCGATGCATGCTCTCAGACCTGTTAAATCAAACAACCTCCCCATCGGAGACCACTCATCAAACCAAAACGATACATGAGCCCATTTCTGATATCTATTCTTGCAAAATATTTAGCAAGAGTTCTATACTTCCACAACTTTTTCCACATCCATGAACCAAGAGATATTTTGTCATTTGCATTCCCAAAATGACCCTTTGCAAATCAAATATCGAATTTACATCTGACCCACGATGTATCTTGTGATAAAATTCGCCATATAAGTTTCAGGCAGCACAATTTATTCTCTTCGGATAAAGATTGCAGCCCCATACCTCACTCTTCCTTTGGTTTACAAACATTGTGCCAAGATGTATTTGGCTTGCCCCGGCCATAAGAAAGCTGTACACAGACTATCAACTCCTTGATATACTGTTTTGGTAATCTATACACCGACATCCAGAAAGTAGAGATGCTATGGATCACCTAGCCTATTAACTGGAGATGCCATGCGAAGGATAGCTGTCAAGCTCTCCAGGTTGTGATGCGCTTTCTTATTCTCTCAAATAGTGGCGCCTCGACAAAGGGATGCGTGATCCAATCCAATAGGATGTCTTACTCCCTTATCTGTCAACCTTTTTACTGCCTAATTACTTTTCCATCTGTAAGATGGGTGGAAAGATTCGCCTTAAATCAATGAGACTTCCAAAAATATCTCCCTTCTGGCACCATGTGCATAGAAGCATTTGGATAGTGGTTCAGCCTCCAAAGTCGTCTAGTGAGGAACTTGACTTGACTGGTCATCTATACTATTAAAACAGCTGACAGTTTGTGAACCTGTCCCTGAAATTTCAGCCGATTTACCGAAAGTTTTAAAAAATATTTGCAAATCAGGGCTTTTCATTAACATCTCTAACCTATTTGCAAAAAATGACTCCTCATTTACGACCAAAAAGATGAAAAGGCCCAAGGTATATGTTTACACACCTAACGGGCTTACGATATATGTTTAAGAACCCACCTACATTTCGATATATATTAGAAATAGAAACTGAAATTCAAAATCAAAATCGACATCTTAGAGTTTTCCATTCTTCGCACATATTTTCGGAAACAAGATTTCGTGATTTAAATTATAGATCGCACATATCTTTGATCGAATAAATTCTCGGAAAGGGATCAAAACAGTTCCACGAATATTCTTAATTATAATTGCCAGTGATAGTATATAGAAATAAGTTTTTCGTGATTTAAATATGATTTTCCAAATACAAATCCTAACTTATGTTCGAATCTCCGATAATAAAGTGATGATCCCCAACTTTCTCTCCAAGTTTCAGCTGAAACCTAAGCACCTCTCTTTAATTCTAATATTCTATAAATACCCATCACCCTATTCTCATTTCGAACCCACTCACTCGAACAAACCAAGAAACAAAAGTATGGCGAATAAAATGCAGATTCAACCATCCAGAGGTCTTAATGAGACGGATGTGGCCGCCGTGGAGGACTTGAAACCATGGAAAAACACGTGGTTCGTACATGTGAAAGTTTTGCATTCTTGAAAACAAATCATCCAGTCTGTGGAAACCATGGAGTTTGTCTTTGCTGATGACAGTGTAAGCATTCGTTTTTCTATCAGAATATGGTTTATGTTTTATTTAACATTTTGTTCATGAATTCTAATATTTTCATTTCATATGTCACGTTTAAGGGACACGAAATTTATGTATATGGTTTGTTTTTTATTTTACATTTTGTTCATGTATACTAATATTTCCATTTCATATACCTTCACAATATGGTTTATGTTTAATCTAACATTTTGTTCATTTTATAATAATATTTTCAATTCATATGCCATGTTTACGGGACACAAAATTCATGCAACATGTAGAAGGACATTGATCGAAAGTAAGACGAGGCTTCTTACAGTTGGTTCCTGGCGCTACATCTGGAATTTTCAAATTGCTCCTGCCGGTGGAGCATATCGAACCACCAATCATTCTTGGAAGATGAGCTTCAATCAGAATACCGCCGTTACTCGATCTAATCACGTTAATGACGAGCTGTACCTGTCTTTGATCGACTTTCAAACCGTATTGTCTGGAACACTCGATGATAATTTCTTAATTGCTATAATCCGAAGACATTGAGTATATGAGAAGAAGGCTATTGCGTAGACCAGGTACATTATAATCATAAAATGATTTGTTTACAATTTGTTTGTTTTGACCTTATTATAGAGCCACTTATCCAAGTTTACATATTCAGATCTTTGTTTGACCGACGAAGAAAAAAACAATATGCCCTTATAGAGATTGAGAAGCTTTTAAAGAGTAACAGTTCTTCTTTGGAGAACTGGACATCTATGCCTCAGCCAATACCAGACGTTGTTAATAACAATGTATTGATCATGGACGAGCTCAGTTATGACCGGGAAGAGTTAGAATCTGTCATTGAACATGACATACCAAGACTAACAGAGGAGCAAAAGAATATTTTCGATGAGATTACTGATGCTGTTTTCACAGAACGAGGAGGTGTATTCTTTGTAAATGGTTTTCGTGGTACAGGAAAAACTTTCTTGTGGAGATGTCTTTCTTCTGCAGTACGTATCAAGGGTCAAATTTGTCTGAATGTTGCTTCGAGCGGGATAGCATCTGTTTTGCTTAAGGGAGGTAGGACTGCACATTCTCGGTTTGCAATTCCTATCAATCCAGATGATTTTTCAACTTGCTCACTTATACGAGGAACTGATCAAGCGGATCTGGTGAAAGCAGCCTCACTTATAATTTGGGACGAAGCTCCAATGATGCACAAGCATTGTTTCAAATCATTTGATAGGAGTATGTTGGACATTTGTCGAGATCCTGAAAATAGACCTTTTGGTGGGAAAGTTGTTGTTTTTGGTGGGAATTTTAGACAGGTATTGCCTGTCATTCATGGAGCTGGAAGGACTGAGATTGCTATGGCTGCTCTAAATGCATCTTATATATGGAAGCACGTAAAGGTGTTGCACTTAACCAAGAATATGCGGCTCGAGTCAAATAATTTATCCCCTGAAGATGCTAAAGATTTGGAGGAGTTCTCAAAATGGATATTAGACATTGGAGATGGAAAGATTGGTGACGGAAATGATGGGGAAGCACTTATTGATATTTCTGAAGAGTTTCTGATTCTCGATATTGATGACCCAATAGAAGCTATAAGCAAAGCAGTCTATGGAGATTCCACTTCTTTACACGAGAAGGAACCTTAAATTTCTCAGGAGAGAGCTATATTATGTCCTACTAACGAGGATGTGAACATGATCAATCAACATATGCTGGACAAGCTTGATGGTAAGTAAAGATTGGATTAATATTTGCTACATAGTAGATTTTTTATGTGTATCTCATGGTCATTAGACTAACGTTTTAGGTTATCAAATGCAGGAGAGGAAAAAATTTACTTAAGCTCTGATTCAATCGACGCTTCTGATAGGTTTTCAAAGAACGACCAGGCTCTGACTCCAGATTTTCTAAACAGAATTAAAGCGTCAGGACTTCCAAATCATAGTCTGCGTTTGAAAGTGGGTTGTCCAGTCATGTTGCTAAGAAACATAGATCCTGTTGGGGGATTGATGAACAGAACTAGGCTTCAGATTACAGAACTGTATGACTTCATGATAAAGGCAAAGGTTATTACATGGGACAAGGTTGGTAGTACTGTGTTTATTCCCAGGCTTTCAATTACCCCTTCAGACAAAAAATTGCCATTCAAAATGAGGAGGAGACAAATTCCTATTGGTGTGGCTTTTGCTATTACTATCAACAAAAGTCAGGGACAAACATTGTCTGAAGTTGGTATTTTTCTACCAAGACCTGTGTTTTCCCACGGCCAACTTTATGTGGCTGTTTCCAGAGTGACTTCAAAGAAAAGTTTGAAGATTCTGATTGTCGACAGCGAAGGCAAGCCTCAACGCCAGACAAAGAATGTTGTCTACAGAGAGGTTTTCGATAATCTTTTATTTATGTTTTCATCTCTAATTTTTTTTTAAGTTTTGCATATTTTTTGCTTTTATTTGCAGACATGGGGTTTATGTTTTACGTTTAGTAAACGTTTACGAATAATAACATAGCTGAACACCAATGCAATCCAGAAAATCTCATTTAAATCCTCAGAATCGATAAACCTAAAAAAATACAAATCTTAAAACACCATTAAAACAATTGAAAAATATATTTTTTCATAAAGGAACCAAACCCGTGCTTTGAAAGCGCGGATCATAATCTAGTCATATAATTAAAACAAATATAAAATACTTGTTATTTGCTTTTGTTTATGGTTAACATAATTCAAATTTTGTTCCTTTTCTTTTTAGTTAGATGTTAGTCAAAATAAATTCTACATATATTAAATAAAAATATTTTTATCATAATGCATCATACTTGTATGAGGTGTTAAATCTAAAAATGAAATGATTTGCATAAAATGAAAAAGCTTTATAATTCAGACATAGGTTTGTTTTTTGGTAACATATTCAGACATAAATTTCAACTAAAAAAAATTAGTGTCAGTGAAAGATGATTTGAATATGTGCTTTAAAATATACTGCCATTTAAAAATATTTTAAGCAGAAACTTTTATGAGTTATTTATGATTTAAAATAAGCAGTAATGGAAACTATGAATCTGACGACTATGAAATGAAGTCTCTCTCTGAATGAGTTTATTGAAATAGAGAATAGTTTTCACTCTGACATATCTAAGATCATTGAGGGTTACATATGCTATGTTTATTTCTTTGATTTTTATTTTATGTTGGAGTCTGAATAAGTTGAGAAATGTGCAATTGTAGATTATTTGTGAATATGACACCACACACTCTTATATATTTATACTAAAGATAGTTATTTTTTTTATAATACTTAATAATCCTTATTCATTTTGTGTAGACACTATCTTTATCTGTTATATTACAAAAATGTGTCTAAGTTTATTTGGAGAGGCTATTATATTATAATCTCTTGGAAATAGAATAGTATCATAGATAAATATAAAAATTGTTTAGAAAAACAATTTAGGGTATTATAATTAGAAGAAATTTTTTATTTGCAAATCATATTAGGACAACTACAGAGACGCATGTTGTTAGACTGAGGAGTGCACGTGCAGGAGATTGGGCCAAGCCTTACATATGGATACCAAGTACTTAACAAGTCATTTATACATTGTAGTCCTCCATCATTTGCGCATGAACCACTGAACAGTTGTTGTTTTGATGGGCACCACGGCCTTATCTGCCCAGCAGTCACCCTTAGTTCTTCACCTATAATTCATCAACATAAAAAAAGAATTAGACACAGTTGATTTGGGTAATCTTGGAATGTGATGAGCAAAATTAATGGTTATCTCAATATGATGATAAGACCTTGTGAAAAGTAGTTTGGGAGCAAACATGATAAGATACAACAAGCCAAGAAGATTGCAGCCAACCTCATATTTTCTCTGGTTTATTCTCTCCTTTTCTATGTTTCTTTGTGTTTTACAATATATTTGTTATGTAATTAGTGGTTCACAACTATTATATATATATATATATATATATATATATATATATATATATATTAATACATCTACATTAATAGATTTGACTCCATTCAGAGTAAAAATGTAATCCATATTTTATCGTAAGCAATCTTTTTATAAATTCAACCATTCAAATTGATACTTTATTACCTATAGCTACAAGAAACAAAAAGAATCTATGTTAATACTATTCAAAGAGAATTGAATAAATAATAAGACATATTTTATGGGGTCTTTTGATAAAGGTTATCAAGATTTGTTTCTAAATTCTTACATAAAAACCATATATTTTAATTATTACATTTTAAATATGTGTAGATTTGGTTTTCATATATCAAAACTAAAACAATAATAATATATCTTTAAGTCTTTCTTTTTATCTTGGAAAATATATATCTTTAGGTCTTATATATCAAGATATATTAAATATTTAGTCAAAAGTAAAAGGGTCTGTTAAATATCTAGAAAAATATTTGAGCAAAAGACAGAATTAATTATAGTTCTTGGTAGATATTTTATTTCCAAAACGTATAATCTAATCTAGAAATATTTAATGACAAAAAAAAATCTAGAAAAAAAATCTAGAAATATTTAATAACATTTCATAATTTTGAATTTTAGTAGAGGAATTTACATAATAAGACACAATCTGATTTTTGTTTACCTTAATAGACACATTGTCTCATTTGCACACTTTCTCTAGACATCTGTCTTTTTCTGGACAGAAATAACCCTGCTTTTTGTGTAAGGAAGAATGTGTTTCTTCTAAGAAGGCTACCGTAATGTGAGAAAGTAAAAACTAAAGGGGGTTATTGGTGGAAGGATTTTAGAAGAGTTATTAAATTTTGAGATTTCATTGTTATTGGTTTATGAAATTTTAAAATCTAAGTAGAATCTACTAATATTGGGGTGGTGACTTTTAAATTTCATTCAAAATATTTGGTTATTGGAAAAGTTTAGTTTTTATTGATTTTAATATTCTATTAAAATCTATTGCTATTGAGATGTAATTTTTCTTTGTTTTTACTCATAAGACTCAACTTTGAGAATATCATCTATACCCATAAGATTTTTGAAATCTATGTAATAAAATACACTCACATACAAAAACACACAAAATAGAAGAATGACATAATACAAAGCACAAATTTAACATAATACAAATCACAAATTATATATATATATATATATATATATATATATATAAATGTAATAAACGTAAAAAAAATTAAAATAAGTACGAATTTTTTTTAAAGAAATTGAAAAAAAAAATCAAAAAATTTTATATAAAAAAGT
Source organism: Hirschfeldia incana (assembly GCA_026261945.1). Classification (NCBI taxonomy): domain Eukaryota; kingdom Viridiplantae; phylum Streptophyta; class Magnoliopsida; order Brassicales; family Brassicaceae; genus Hirschfeldia; species Hirschfeldia incana. The sequence goes on along the minus strand of JABCMI010000013.1, from coordinate 3,124,232 downwards.
TCAAACTTATAAACATATATTTCGAAATTATAAAAATAGTTTTTTTAATTTGTATTATTTATATATCTATATATTAAGGGTATAATGACTTTTTACCTCTTTAATGATTGAGATGATTCTCTTTCCATTTATCCTACTATCATTAATTTTTTACTTTGAAAGTTAATAACAATCAATAGAATTCTATACACAATTAGTAAAAATCTATGTAAAAATATTTGATAAAATTTGTTAAATCTAGTTAACCTGTAAAATCTCCTCAACTATTAGAATCATCAAATTCTACAAGAATCATCAAATTCAATAACCCCCCCCCCCCCTAAGTTTGTGTTTAGTTGCAATAAATGATAAAGGTTAAAAGAAAAAAGATAGATGTATAGGAAAAAGTGAATTGTTTAGAAATCTATTTATATGCATAACATCTAACGGATGATAATATAGTCTAAATATTGGTAGAAAGTGCAATTAAGAGGGATACGTAGGTGGTGAGAGTAGGTGAAGGCATCTTCTTTCCGACTCTGCTTGGTGAGTGTTGAGAGATACAAGTTAGCTATGAAGGTATGGATGCTCATATGTGGATGTTGTGTTTATGGACAAGTTGATGCGTTTTCAGATATTGTGGTAGATGTATTTGTGGATAAGTGGAAGCTTACATGTGGATGTTGTGTTTGTCGACAAGTGAATGCTCACATGTGGATTTTGTGTTTGTGTACATGTTGTTTGTGGACCTTGAACCAAACACCAGCAGAAGATGTAGACACTGGATAGAGAGTTTGCGGATATACACTAGTGTTGTTGTGTTCGTGGACAAAATGATAATGATTATGGTGGTCTACGGCGTCCTCTGCAAAATCTGAAAAAACAAACAAACAAACTTTGTTAATGATTTAGACAAAGTGTGCAATTTTCTATGAATCAACGGCGGTGGAACATAGGACGAAACAGAACTCACCTTCCATGTGAAGTTTGTCTATCAATCAACGGAAGCGGACGTAACAGAGGACGAAATCGATAATCCGAGAACAACACACAGATGACGGAGAAAATGTCGAGGTTTAGAAAAGGGATTAGAATTTGTCGAAGAGTTGAGTTTCTAAATCTACAAAAGTTGGAGAAGAGAGAAAACTAAGGTTTGTCTCTTGGAATCTACAAAATGAAGAAAAATATCGTCAATTATGTTTTAAAATTAGAGTCAAAATATATTAATTGTTTTAGTGTCTCTCGGTTTGTTCAATCTAATTTAGTTAAAAGTTATTTAGTTAGGAAATCGATTGTTCTGATTAGACAAATCGTGAAAGCCACTTTCGCTAAGATGAATATTAGGCTTGACATTTCGCTAAGATGAGGATTAGGCTTGACATTTCGCTAAGAGAAAGTGTGCACTAAGACCAAGTGCGTTTGAGTATAATTGATAACTTGAAATGTGTATGTGGACGTAAATATTTCCGATTTTTTCCTCCTGCTTAAATAACTCTTAGTCTATGGATCATGTTTTCTCCTTACCTCTGGGTAAAATGAAAAAAAAATCAATAAATGATGATTTTTTCATAGTTCATATGGAACAAATTAACCAAGATTTGACTAAAAAGATTCATAAATCCTAGAAGAAGGGGATCAACTATTATTAACATTCAACTATATAAGCATAAAACTTGAAATAAGGTCTCCGAACATATACCTTCTACTCCTACTCCTACTCTATTGGTCAATAAAATGCTATATTAATTTTTTTTACTTCATACTTATGTAGTATCATAAAGAAAACATGTTTATTTTATCCTAACAGTTTGGAAGGAGGGGGATAACAAGAAGTGATCATAAATAATCTTGACCACCAGCTTGATGCCGAATCACAAACCCAGATTTAAAGCCTGCAGAATACAACCAGAGAAAACTACATCCCTATAGTATATAGATGATCCTGAACTCTCCTCAAAAATCCAGACCTTGAAAAAGGAGATTGAAGGATATTCTAAGCAGTTGGAGTAGAGCATACAGAAGCTGTTGCAACTTGAAGCAGAAAACTTAGTTCTCCTAAAAGAAAATTCAGCCTTCAACACTACGAGAAGCACACCAAAGGTTCTACAGCCGTGTTCGACCAATGCAAGCTTTGGATACTTTAGCAAGAGGAAATAATAAGAATCTGAGAGCTCTGCCAGCAAGTAGAGGACAAACTGAAGGAACTGGGATTTGCCAACTATAAGTCTTTAGAACTGCTTGCTTTCATTGATCGATTTACATAAGTATTTATACACAAGGTTACACCGACTTGATTAAGATAACTATTCCTAATCTATACATCATTATCTCATATATTTCTATTATTAAATTCATCTCCAACATCTTTATCTCGAACTTCATCATTATCTCCAATACTCCCCCTCAAGTTGGGAATATGAAAATTTCTTACTCCCAACTTGAACAACAGATTTTGAAACTGCACTCTCCCCAGCGCCTTCGTTAAAATATGAACCATCTCCAACAAACCATCTTGAATAGCATCTCTCACTTGGTGACAGTCCGACTCTATGTGCTTGGTACGTTCATGGAAGACCGGATTTGCTGCTATATGTATAGCTGACTTGCTATCACAAAATAACTTCGATGGTGTCGTTTGCTTGGCTCCCAAGTCTCGCAGCAATCTTCGTAGCCATTTTATTTCTCTTGTCGCCATCGCCATTGACCTGTACTCCGACTCTGCCGATGAATGTGACACTACTCCTTGCTTCTTTGTCTTCCACGACACTGGTGCATCTCCAACGAGAGCAACATAGGCACTCAAAGATCTCCTGGTTATAGGACACGCCGACCAATCGGCATCACAGTAAACTGACAACTTCATGTCTCCATGCGAGCCCAACAAGATCCCCTGCCCCGGCGTTCCCTTCAAATACCTTACAGCTCGCAGTGCTGCTGCCCATTGTAACTCCCTCGGTGTTTGCATAAATTGAGATAAGATGTGAACTGAGTAGCTTATGTCCGGTCGTGTTATAGACAAGTATATGAGACGACCAATCAACCTCCTGTATTTCTCTGCATCCCTCAGAAACGGACTCAAGTCAACTGCCAGTTTGTGCTGCATCTCCATCGGTGTTGCAACTGGTTTGGCCCCAAGTAGACCAACGTCAGATATTAAATCCAGTGTGTATTTGCGCTGCGTAAGCATGAACCCTTCTTCTCCTCTTCCAACCTCTATGCCAAGAAAATACTTCAGCTTCCCCAAATCCTTCATGTGAAAACATCTCCCCAAGTATTATTTGAACTTAGTCAAAAAATCCACATTGTTTCCACATATCAGTAAATCGTCTACATAAATAAGTACTCTCAACTCAACATTCCCTTTGGAGTAGACAAACAATGAATAATCCGCATACGAATGATGGAACCCAAATTGTTTCAACGCAGTAGTGAGCTTAGCAAACCAACATCTTGGAGCTTGCTTTAGCCCATATATGGCCTTATGCAACAAGCAAACTTTGTTCGGACCTGAAGCTTGAAAGCCTTGGGGGAGCTTCATGTATACTTCTTCTTTAAGATCACCATGCAGGAAGGCGTTGTGGACATCCATCTGGTGCACTATCCATCCTTTCCCTGTAACTATTCTCAACAAACATCTGATCGTCGTCATTTTAGCAACATGCGCAAATGTTTCCTTAAAATCTCTTCCCTGAACTTGTCTATTCCCCAACGCTACAAGTCTTGATTTAGGTCTCTCCATAGTTCCATCAGCATTGTATTTATATTTATAGAGCCACATATTCCCAATGGCCTTCTTTCCTGGTGGCAAATCAACCACACTAAAGGTTTTGTTTTCCTCAAAAGCAGTAATCTCCTTCTGCATAGAGTCACGCCATATTTTATGTTCCATAGCCTCCTTATAACTCCTAGGCTCTCTCATACTGGTTATAGCCGCTAGGAACGCCTGATGAGCAGGTGAGAATTTCTCATCAGATATATAATTAGTAAGGGGATAAGGCGTACCTCGAACCGTCGACAAAGACTCTGATGCTGAAGCAGGAGAGATGAGATCGTGACAGGGTTCTTCTTCTGTGAGACGACGAGCATTGTAGTTTACATAGTCCCTTAATCTTACTGAAGGTATCTTCTCTCTGCAGCCTCTACCCATCTCTGGTTCAGTACCCGAACTGCTACTACTACTGTCTGCAACACCTCCTTTGTCAGTACTAATTGTTCCACTCTGTTCTATTGCTGGTACTGGCGTGTTCTGTTCTGTAGATTCCATCTGAGATGCATCCGTGTCTCCTGCGTCATCTCCATTACACACACGCACACTTTCTTTCTCTACTACATCAAGGATCCAGTCATCATCACGACCACCTGTTATCTCCTGCACATCGTTACTGTGTTCTGTTTCTTGCTCATAAGGAAACACGTTTTCTACAAAACTCACGTCTCTAGATATCAAGAACTCATTGCTATCCAAGTCATAGACTCTCCAAGCCTTTTTCCCAAAGGTATACCCGACAAACACAGATCTTCTGCTCCTTTCCCCAAATTTTTTCTTGTCTCGATCACGACGATGTACTTGACACAAGGAACCAAACACCCTCAACGAGCTGTATACTGAATTTGTTCCAAATAGAACTTCATAAGGTGACCTTCCCTTTAATATCTTAGTTGGCGTCATATTAATAAATCGAGTAGCTGTGGTTATAGCTTCTCCCCAAAATTTCACCGGCATCTTAGCTTGAAACAACAACGCTCTTGCAACGTTTAGTATGTGTCTGTGCTTTCTCTCTACTCGCCCATTCTGCTGCGGCGTATCAACACAACTCGTCTGATGTATAATACCCTTATCTTGGAAAAACTTTCCCAAACACATAAATTCTGTTCCATTGTCAATTCTAACAACCTTAACGGCTAGATCAAATTGTTTCTCTGCATATGCACAGAATCTCTGCAACACATTCTTCACCTCCCACTTAGCTAACAACAAGTGTGTCCAAACCAATCTCGAATAGTCATCTACTATAGTAAGAAAGTATGTAGCACCACACGAGGAAGGAATACGATACGGACCCCATACGTCCACATGAATCAATTCAAAACACTTGCTCGTTTTATTCAAACTATCAGGAAACACATCTCTAAAACATACGTCACAATGACTTGAAAAATCTTTAATCTTAACGCCAGAAAGCTCAGATAAACTTGAAAAAACAGAAAACGCAGGATGTCCAAGGCGTCGATGCCACAAGAGTTGATTTCCATTCCCATCAGCTTTGTTGGCTCGTGCTCCTCTCACATCTCTGAAGAAATAAACCCCATCACGTTCTTCACCGGCTCCAATCAGAGTCTTCGAAGAACGGTCCTGCAAAACACAAATTGCATCTGTAAATAAAGCAAAACAATTGTATGTTTCAAAAGTTTGGACACCGATATCAATGTGCAATCAAGCTTAGGAACAAGAAGCACATCTCGCAGTGAAATACGATCAGTAAGAACCATATCTCCCATCTGCGTAGACACTGATGTTCCTCCATCTGCAAATCCAACCGTACAAGGCTGTGTGCTTCTAACGTTTACTAGTAGTGAAATACTTCCTGTCATGTGGTGTGATGCACCTGAGTCAATAATAACATCACCAATAGGCTTACCAGAAAGCTTCTCGGACTGACTTCCTGATTTCCCTTCATTTATGATAGCTGTAATAGCTCTCCATTGCTCAGGAGACAAATCCGAAGCACCAGATCCACGTGAACTACTAGCATGTGCTGTGTTTGCTGAAACTCTTCCATTAGCTCCCCCACGACCAAAGCCACCTCGGTCTGAGCCTCGTGTTCCTCTACCAGAACCTCTTCCTCTACGTTCTGTTACCCACTCCGGGACACCTATAATCTGCCAGCAATTACTCTTGTCGTGACCTGGTTTTCCACAGTTCGAGCAACCTCTGTCTCTTGATCTATTTCTATATGTTCCACCATTATTATCAGTACGTGCTGCTAAAGCATCAGCATCCCTACTGTCTCTTCTTCCACTAGAGTTTAAATCTTCCAGCTGCACTTCTTTTCTACTTATGAATCCGACAGCTTCTTGCTGTGCTACTTCTCGAGATTTGGTGGTGTTTAACCTTGCCTCCTCTCTGATTACTTTAGCATATGCTTTTCCTAAATCAGGCAACTCATCAGCCTCGATTATAGCAGTCACCACATTACCAAACTTGGAATCATCCAATCCCATAATGAATTGATGTACACGTTCATCTTCTCTCTCCTTCTCGTATACGGCTGCTGCAGAGCATGTACACGCAGGTGGTGGTTTGTACGTCTGTAGCTCTTCCCACATCACTGCAAGACGTCCATAATAATCTATCACATGTTCTCCATTCTGTCTGCAAGCTGCTAGCTGTTCCATGAGCTGATGAACACGTACCTTGTTTCCCACTTCAAACATTTTCTTCAAATTTTCCCAAAGCTTCTGTGCTTCAGTAATAAACGTTACTGTCGATCTAACTCTTGGCTCAATGGAAGATCTTATCCATCCCACTATCATGGAGTTCACGCTCAACCAAGCTTCTAACTCCTTACTATCTTCCCCCGGCTTAGGCAAAGTTCCATCGACAAATCCCATCTTCTTCTTTGCTCTAAGCGCATTCTCCATCTCGAGAGCCCACTCATTGTAGTTATCCCCCATTAGCTTCACTGACGTAATCAATGCTCCATGGTTATCAGACAAAAACAGAGCATATGGTGACGTAACCATCGCTTCACCCTGTTTTACAACAACTTGCTTATCTTGTTCTCCACTCATCTTGATCTTGAATTTTTAATCGGCAGTTCGGAGCAAACTTTTCTTTATGATCGATGCTCTGATACCATATAAGTCTTTAGAACTGCTTGCTTTCATTGATCGATTTACATAAGTATTTATACACAAGGTTACACCGACTTGATTAAGATAACTATTCCTAATCTATACATCATTATCTCATATATTTCTATTATTAACTTCATCTCCAACATCTTTATCTCGAACTTCATCATTATCTCCAATACCAACGCATGTCATGTTGACCTAGCCTAAGACGACAATGATGACTCGGATACGGATACAGAGATAGTGGAAGCAGTTGAGCCAATAAATTGGCAGAAATGACTTTCTTGGAAGAATTCTGCAATGGTATTAGTATATCAACTTACCCGACAGATCTATACTCTCTTTTGCAGCTATAACTTATAAGTTCATATAACAATTTGGAAGCAGTAGAACCTTGAAAGACGGCCGACGATATATGTGAAATCCTTCAGCACTGAAACCTTACATAGCAATATAGAATTCAACCAGAAAAATATATCCATTCCCCGATGTAACGCCTCCTCAACCATCACTGCTTTCAAGAGAGATCTGCTGCCGATAGGGATTTGTACAAGAAATTAATCAAGTATCAGTGTAGAACTATGGAGGACGTCCGCGCATGGGCACAAGTAAAAAAAGAGGAAGACTCAACGTACCGGTCCGAAAATCGGATCAGAATGTCACTTTATTTTATACATCACACAACTTAAAGGAAGAGAATGGGGAACAAACTTCTTGACAGTCTTTTAAGATAAACGAGGAAATTTAAGCTCTTAACATGAGTTTATTCTTATCCTTCATCAGACATTTCCGTCTTTCTTGAGCCATTTTGTGAACTCTTCAAGCGTGTTCTCGTCTGTTTTATAGTGTTTCTTTACGAACTCATGAAGCATAGACCATGTAAAGTCTGGATACACTCTTTCACCTTCTAATTCCTCTGGTGGCTTCACCACTTTGTCCACTTTTGGAGATAGGAAGAATGCAATTGTCTTTCTTTCCGTCTCGCTATTCACTACCGCTTGATGCAAAGAACTCTTGTATATTCCGTTGGTAAGAGCCTATAATCAAAGCCCCCGAAAAATGGGGGATAAGACAAAATTGTTCAAAGTTTCTTGTATTATTATTAATCTCGATTCTCAAACTATTCAGAAATACTCAGGAAATTTTATACATTCATGTAGTAAGAAACAAAATAAAGAAATTCGACACTCCAATATATACATATCAAAAAACAAAATTTCTTTCATGCATTGATCATATGTCCCAGAAAGAAGATTGTGCTGCGAACTTTCTTTTAAAGTTTAATTTGATTGCTAAGAAGAGTTAGTGAAGGTTGGCACCTCTTTACACACGTACATATTGAAATAAATATATTTTGTGGTCAAAATTGAAATAAATATTCCCTTCAATTATTTACTGATCCTAAAGGAAGAGGAAAAACTTACCCTGAAAGTGTCGCCAATGTTAACCACCAACGCTTCAGGGTTGGGAGGGACTGAATGCCATTGGTTGTCCACTAAAACTTGAAGACCACTGACGTGGTCTTGTTGAAGGATGGTTAGAGAGGTTGGGTCGCAGTGTGGCCCAGTCCCTAGTACAACATCTGGTTGCTTGCACTTTGGATAGTAATTCAATCTCAATATCGATTCATTGTCTTCAAAAAATTCTTTGAAATGGCTTCTGTTAAGGCCAAGACTCATTCCAAGAAGCTCCATGATCTTCAATGAGAGATTGCTCATGGCCTCGGCGTATTCTTGATAAACCCTCCTGCATTGTGGAAAGAAACAAAAAACTATTAATATCTTTTACCAAAAAAAAAACTACTAGTATCCATCTATAGTCACGGCATAACATATAAACGGAAAAGAAATAATAAAACAAATATAAAGAAAGCGTATCCGATATTTACCCAAAATCATCGTATTCGTCACCCAGTTTTTCAATAATGAAATCTTTGACGATCTGAGAGTGGTTATCGGTCTTCTCCTCTGGGGTGAAAGAAAACGACAGCATTTCCTTCCAAGGGAGATTCTTCTTGTCTTTCCCGAAATAGCTATTAGCGTAACCCCAGCTTTCACGCCACTCCCCCTGAGCCTTCTGTTTCTCACAAGTCGGTGACAAAAAGAATTTGTCCATAGATGTATAGGCACTGAACAGAAGCCTATCATCGACTCCATGGTTGGTGACCAAGAAGAAACCATGTTGCTTTGCACCTTCTGCCACAAGTCTTGTAGCCTCCGAGACCAATAATGGGTCGTCTGAGAGGAAGCCAGCAAGGTCAATGAGAGGGACTTGGAGGATTGGAACGTTTTGAGAGGGTTTCTGATGGTCTGGCCATACAAACTCTTGAGGTACTTGGTTTTCTTGATCATGTAGGACCATTGAACCAAATGTCATCAAAAGGCTGTCTTCAGTTTCGTTTTCAGTGAAATGAAGCTTTGTGATGCATTCCATTTCAAGTGGAAATGAATAGATGTTTAGTACTGGAAAGAACAAGAACTAATGATTGATTTAGTGTTGTTGTGTACGTCAGTGGAGAGAAAAGAATGACATTTATAGGAGCGACGAAAGGAAACGTACGCCTAAGGAATAGTAACGTAAGCTGAACACGAGAAGTTCGTTTTGTTTTTCTTTTTGTAACTGAAAGTTTATTTTGTTTTTGATCTTCTTAAACTTTTTTTGTCCATGTTTGCGAGCCAATCACAACCTTTGAGTACATATATAACAGTAACGTTCTTTTTTTTTTTTTTTTTTTTTTTTTTTTTTGTAAACCAGTAACGTTCTTTTGATACAAGACGTTTGTCAAAATACATTCTGTTGATACTGATGTGTATCAAATTTTCTTGAAAGATTTCTCTATTTCCTGTAAGCATTTCAAAAGAGCGTGACACATATAAAAAGCTTCAGATATTATTTTTCGGCTAATTTCCTAAATTTGTAACCAATTCAGCATTTTTTTTATCCAACTAGATGCTAAATACTTCATAGTATTTTCAAACTACTAAAATATAATAGATTTACATAAGTTCTTATAAAAATGTGTTTGAAATATGATGTGTCTTTTTCATTTAAGTTTGTTAATTTATAAAATTAGAATAAATGAACTAAACAGTAATTCTTTCAAATTCTTAAGTATTTAATTTATCAAAAATACGAACATAATTTTCAAACTGTTTGGCCCATGCTACATGCTTATAGATCATTATAATTGTTTGATATTGTATATACTTATACCTATTATATATTTCTGTGATGAAAACAGCTATGGATATACATTATAATCTATATTTTTAGGAGATACTAGATATTCTTAGAAGATATTAGATATATTAATTTGTTTCAATCTTTACTTGTTCCTCAAGCCTTGCACTACAAGAAAACAGGTGTTTAACGACTACACAATTGGTTGTTAGTTGGTCGTAATATATATGAGCATTACGACCAGCTAACAACCAATTACGTTTAGTCGTAATCCACTAGTCGTGATCCATTATTCGACGTACATTGGTCGTAACATTACGACTAATGCAATTAGTCGTAAAGTGGATGTACATGTACGACTAACAACATTAGTCGTAAAACAGATGTAAATATATCTTAGTCGTAAAGTAGAAGTAAAGCATTAGTTGTTCATTGGTCGTAAATTTACGACTAAATTACATTGCCTGTAGAGGTAAAATAGTCGTAATTTTACGACTAGTTTACTTCTACAGTAGATGTTCATTAGACGTAAATATACGACCAATTAACATCAAGTTTGAAAATTTATTTATTAATTTATTGTGTATTATTTAAATAATTTTTTTGTAAAAAATATATTTATTTTGAAAATTCGATTAATTTTCTAAAAATTGAAATCATTCATAAAAACATAATATATAACATCCCAAAGTTTTTGATATTCAAAATACAAAAAAAAAACAAATAAAACTATTTAATTGTTTAGGTTGATCTCATTTAAGAGATCAGGTTATGCTTGAGCTGCACGCCGGTTTAGTTCTGCTTGCTCTTCCGGAGTAGGAGTGGGGAGGAAGGTCGGACGTAGAGCCTGCCACTGAGTCTGAACCGAAGGGTTGACATTTGGTGTTGTCTCGATAAGCATGTCGAACATATTCGCCATAGACTTAAACATGTCCTTGTGGGTGGCTATGGTCTGGTTCGCAGTTGACAAATCCCTCCGGATCGAGGAGTCTTCTTCGATCCTAACAGCGTATTCCGCTCTCGCCCTCGGAACATCGTTCACACTCCCGACCCCGACCATACGTCCTCTTTTCTTTGGAACAACCTTCAATTATAAAAAATAATTAGTATAATAAAAAATTAAAAATAATTATTAAAATATAAATGTATAGTTAAAAAGATCAAAAATTTTACCTCCTCAAAAATTTGGTATTGTTCGATGGTGGAAAGCTGGACCGGAGCACCATCAGGATTCTCTTGTGTTAGCTGAGTCTGGCGCTCCTGAATCCGACTCTCTACACTGTTGACGATTTGCTCTGCTCGAGGATGGCAGAAAGTGCCGTCAGAATGCTGGTGGATCTCCTTGTAAATTCGGGTCAGAGATGGTGGTGCTCCTTCTCTGGCAGCCTATATTAAAAAAAGTCAAATGAGTATATAAAAAATAAATATGTTAAAAAAATTAAGAAACATCAAAAACTTACAATTTGGAGAGCCATTTTGGCATGTGGAGTCTGTCTGGATGTATGCAGTATTGGGAGGTTACCCTCAGCATCACGGGTCAACCGAGACGTAGAGCAAGTCATCGACCTTTTGACTACCTTGGGGTTCCACCAATAAGCCTTCAAGCCATTCCAAACGTCATTGTTGAGGTAGGTTTCCTTGGCGTCATCCCCCATATACCTCCACTTATCCTTCCAGTCGCCAACAATGTTCTTAAGACGAAGCATGGCTTTGTTGTTGAATTCTTTATTCACCGTCTCATTAACACCCATAGACCAATTCCATTTTTGCTAAAAAAAACATGGGAGAAAATTAATTAATTAAACAAATAATTATTTTAAAAAATATTAAAAAAAATTTTAAAAAAAAATTAAAATAGGTGTCCATTAATTACCGCGAAGCACTTGAACCAAGTAATGCGAATGTGGTCCGGTGTAAGGGACCAGTTCGGATGAGCATATCAAAAGTTAGTCCTGATGATATCTCCAACGCTCTGTCCCACTTTGTTGTCCGGAGCAAACCTACAAAATTGAAAATCATATATAAATTAGACCAATGAGTTAATTAATTGAAATATTAATTAATTAATTAAAATATATTACCAAGTCGTCCCGGGACGTAGATATGGATCGAGAATTGGTAAGCCTTCTCGTCCGGGCATCTGGAGAATGTCTTCAACGATATATTTTGCATATTTTGAAGTCGGTGGCACCATCAAATCTGGATGAAGACCTGCTGGTTCTACCGGGGCAGCTGGTGGAGCCTGAGGCTGATGTGGAGCCGGAGGCTGCTGTGGAGGTGGAGGCTGTTGAGGAGCCGGAGGCTGTTGAGGAGCCGGAGGATGATCATACTGAGGCGGCTGGTCTTCATACTGAAAGTATGAATCATCATACTGCGGATAGTATGGAGCTTCAGCAGCTTCAGGAGCTGCGGGATCGTATGCCTGTGGAGGCACAAATGAAACGCTCGGGATCTGGCTATCTGGAACATTTTCTTGTGCGGAAGATGTGCCGGAGGTAGAAGCTGATGGATCCGACTTGTCATGTCCCCGATCCTGGATAGGACCGGCCGGACGGACTGTGGTGCATGGAGATGCACCAGTAAGGTCATATGACCTAAATACATGTGTGTCTTGACCTAGAAGTAAGGTTAAGGACATCAGGAAGCTAAGGTATAGCTAATCCAAGAAGGATACAAGTGTAAAGGAGCTACACGAAGTGTATCACAGCTGGGTGATGCGAGCAAGAAGCTCAACCAGCTGGACTGAGCTCATTGGAGCTCAAGAAGAGTGTGTCAGCTCCCTGAGCTGGATGGACTAGCTCACTCAGCTGGGTCAGCTGAGGATCAGCTCAACTCAGCTGGACTGAGTGATCAAGTCTTGGGCGGTTGGGCCGGGTCCGGACCGTGACCGGACCATGTGGACGACCCGTGTGTACCGATGGACCGGTGGGCACTTGGGACCGGACCAGGGGCTTGGGCAACCAGCCTAGGCTGATATGTGACGTGTCTAGGGGCAGTTAGGACTGTCAAGGACGTCTGGAAACTGCCATAGGCGAATGGGTGTGATCTGGACCATTGATTAAATCAATGGCCAGGATTGAAACCGAAAGGATGCAATGGTTAGAAGTGGTCATTCCTTTTCTATAAAAAGGAAGGCAAGTCCGTGCCTTTGCAGGCACACCGGGGACCCTTCTTGCTCCCTGAAACACAAAGAAAAACACAGAGAAAAGGTTAGAAGGTCGGATTAAACAATCCAAACCAGAGAGAGATGTGAAGGCAGCAAGGGGGGCAGATTTGAGGGCAATCAAGAGGGGAGTTGAGAACGACCCTCTGGTGATTCTGATTATTGTTGGCCACGCCCTGGGCTTCCTCTACATCCATAGAAGACACGCAAATAGCCAGGAGAGAAGATGGATGGCCGGATTCCACTTCCAATGGCAGAGACAGCCTTGAAGGTAGATGTGTGTGGAAATGCAGTTTCATGGGAAACAAAGGGGGAACTGATGAACGACCTTTGGATGATGATTGATCATGGATGATCACGTCTAAGGCTCCCTCTGTGTCCTGGGAACACACGCAAGTGGTTAGAAGAGAAGGGAGAAGGCTTGACTCCACTCTCAAAGGCATGAACAGCCTTGAAGGCGGATGCAGTGCAGAAACTGTTTCCATGGAAGTCTGATTAGAAGAGATGATGGGTGCGACCCTGACTGGATCTTATCAATACTGGAAGTATGTGATAAGGGATTGATGGAGGCGTGCTTGGGAAGAGCATGGTCAGCCTGATAAGGTAACAGGTGTGGACTGAAGACAATTGGACATAGTTTGGTACACTATGGGCTGATATGTTCTTGCAGTTACACCTTACTCTGTTTATACATTTATTCTTCATCTTAGTTGTTATATCTATGATTGAGATTGATGATTATACATAGAGGCACTGAACCTTGGCCTTGGCCGGTTCAGAATCCTCCATGGCCTTGGTTTGGCAGCTAAGTCCGGATCTCATACTTCCAGATAGATTTATGGAGATCCGACTTTGGATTATTCTTAGTGGTGATTTATCATGAATTATCATGTATTTTAATTGGTATTTAGGGATTGATTTGAGGTAGTCACCCTATGGCCGGTTTGACTGAATTCGGGCGAGATCTATATGATCGAGGCCGGTTCTGTGAATTCTTATTATGGAAATCTCTTAGTTGAGAATTATCAAGAGTTTACATGAATTTTAATTGATTTTTGGAGCAGGTTTGCTTGGGGTCAAAATTGCACCTGAGGGCATATTGGGGTCAGATCCTTGTGTTAGGTTGTCTGATCATATGTTTGTGTGCTGGGATACATTTCTCACTTATGATGTCAATCATAAGGAATGCTAGTTATCAACCTTGGTGTTGGAAGCTATGTACAAGGCATTGGCTGAGAGCCATGAGAAGAGTATTGCCAATACTAAGTGGTGTAGACCATTAGTATTGTGCTGGTGCGTTTATAACAAGGAAGGCCGTGTGTGATCTGATCATGGGCAAGGATGGACGACCTGATCCTTGGATGATGGATCAAGGTGTCTGATCTGGTTGATCAAGGATGCACAGGTTGTAAGAGCAACACTAATCAGGTTCAGTGGAACATAGTTCCATGGCTGATTAGGAAATATGAAGACTCATCAGTTCTGAGTCATGTGGGGTGGTTGGTTGAATGACTTAGGATCTGATGGGGCTTTGTTAGTCCTTGTGAGGACTTGGTATGATTAGTCTTTAAGAGGACGTGGCCTGGTTAGTCCATGAGAGGACTTGGTCTGATTAGTCCATAAAAGGACTTGATATTATATCTTACAAAGTGTAAGGATAAAGGGTGAAACATGGGCTGAGATGCGCCTGATGCTTACCAATGTTTATTGAAGACTCCCAGAGGTTACTTGGTCAGTGGGGATGGCTGGCTGAATGACTAAGTAATCAAGGGAAGATGTTATGCAGGTATAAGGAAGCTGGACGAGTGGAAAGGGAGCTGGGCAAGGCTACCTCGCAGCTCGGTCAGCTGGGAAGGAGTTGCTGGAACCTCAATTGAAGTGGTTCAGCTCAGCTAGCTGGATGAGCTAGCTGGACAGCTAAGTCAGCTGAGACAAAGAGCTAACAAGCTCCGTGGATGTGACAAAGGTATGATCTAGCAATGTTGTTTAGATCTAGATAGAATGGTTTAGGGGAATAGAACCTCTGTTTGTATGACTTGGTCTAGGTTCAGGATCGACCTTGGAGCTAGCTGGCAGTTGTGTTTACTGACCCGTAGCTGAGGTGAACTGACCAGCAAGTGTTAGATTGGTTATAGACCAATGATTGGTAGATATTATTCCGCTGTGCATAAGTTGAAAGGATCTAAGCTATGAATTGACTAGGGTAGTCTTGAGCTAGGATCTGAGTTAGTCCTCACCTATGGGTGATGATTTAAATAAAGGGCCAAATTTTAGAGGTTCGGTCCGGGTATGGACCGAGCGACGTGAGACTGCAACCGCGGCCTACTCGGCCGGGATCGGGTCTTACAAGTTGGTATCAGAGCATGCTTGATTCTAGGATTGTTGGGTTGTGGTTATTCACCCACACATCCAGACAAGTGGATGCTGTTGAGGTACTTGGCTTGTTTTGTTGCCGATTCCGCTGGAGAAGGTTAACAATGGAGCTGGATTGCTTGTAGGTCAGCTCAGTCCAACTGAGGTTTGGATGGGATGAGCTGAACTGCAGCTGTAAGTGGACTACCTGAGTGTGCTGGAGCACATGGCTCAGCTGAGAACTAAGTATTTCTCAGGTAGTGTAGATATTATTGAGGCAGATGAGTGGAGGAGCTGGTTGGTTCACAACTTCAGCTCAACTCACTGATCAATGGTGTAATGTTCCGAACCGAAATTATTCCTGAAAGCTGAGATAACTTGGAATCCTTGCTGTGGTGAGCCAAGAGAGGTTGAGGTAAGATTGGGTGTCATGCTTGAGAACGTGGAAGTTCCAAGATGAGCCAGCTTAGCCAAGATACACTCTCCAAGGACAAGAACCTGAAAACAGAAAGGTTAGTGTATCTAGTTATTTGGAAGTGATAGACGGATTGGACATTGGATGCAATGCAAGATCTTGGTATGGACGACCTGGACCCGGGAATTAACATGGATCAGAGAGTGGCTTATGTTGAAATAAACGTGCAGCACTCTACTGAGGTTAAGTGTTATTCCTTGTGGCCGTTCCAAGAACAAGTGAGCATATGCAGTGTTCATGTTAGTCTAAGGAAGACGCTGGCTTGTTATTACATGAGTGGGCTTGTGATCAGATGGATCAGCTTGGACTCAGTGTAAGTCAAGGTAAGATTCCTTAAGATTGAGTGAATGGGATAAGATCAATTCCAAGAGGAATTTGAAACACGATGTTAAGTATTTTAGTATGATGAGGATTTGGGTATATTATAAACACTTTGTGAATGGTCGCGACATTCATTGAAGTGTGACACTTTGGAAAATGGTATGGGACGTTTTCCAAACGTGTTATCAAACCGAGATCCTACTCATCTAAGTATTTGATGATCGGAGGTTGGGGCTTGACCAGTATGGCAAGTGACCCTGAAAGTGGACCAGGTTCGGTATGCAATCGAGTCCAGGGAAGGACCAGGGTTGGCTTACTCGAATGAGTCCAAATGGGATCTAGTCTGGAGTGACTATGATCTGAATATTGATGGCGTGAAAACGCACACACTTTCTGACATTGGAACAGAAAGGATTTGTTCTAGATGGGAACATGGGATTGTCTTGTCATAGTGTATGCACCTTGTGGGCAGGTGATGGATTCACTAGGGCTGGATAGAGACATCCTGGTATTGATCACAGACAGGGAGATGCCTGTAGATCTGATTGTTGTCCTCCTTGAGAATCACAAGGTGATTAGGCATGGACTGATTTGGAAAATATCGGGCCACCCTTAACTGTCACCGGGGAATGGTGCAGTTTGAGATTGGGTGTGGAAGTTCGGTTTGGTTCCAAGGTATTTGTTCGACTCCTTGTAATAGAGTGGTGCCAGCAGTCCGAGCGGAACGGATGCTTGAGAATGGTTGAAAGGTCTATATGACTACCATCACCACTAGGAGGGCGTGGGGGGTGGTGACCCGGACGGGATTCCGCTGGTCAGTGAGTTCAATGATGTGTTTCGGGCGCTGCAGGGCTTTCCCCCTGTTAGGGCTGACCCGTTCATAGTAGAACTGGAACCAGGGACGGCCCCAATGTCCAAAAAGCCATACCGCATAGCTCCTGCCTAGATGGCCGAGCTTGAATTGACAATGTCCGGAAAGGGACCTGGGTCGCAGCACAACCAAGTCGGAGTTTGACCTACGGTTGGAATAAAATTGATCAAGTCCAATGAGGGATGAGGATCACAGCACAACCAATTCGGAGATTGACCTAAGGTTGGAATGAGACGGTTGAGTCTTGAAATGGACCAGAACCGCAATATGATCAAGTCCGGTAAAGGACGAGGATCATGGCACGACCTACTCGGAGTTGGACCTATGGTCGGAATGCACGGTCGAGTCCCTGAGTGGACCAGGACTGGAATAGGATCTCGTCCTGAATGGACCAGGATCAGTTTATGACATAGTCCGGTGATGGATAGATGTCAAATGTGGGCGGTTTAGTCTAGTATGGACTAAGATTGCAATATGGCCAAGCTGAAAAAGGCTGTGGCTGGTTAAGGAAACAGAATGATCTGTTAGGACTCATGGTAAAGTGAGCAGCCTAAAGATTGGATTCGCTAGGATTGGGCTGGTGCATCGAGTGGCTTAGAGATTGGTGAATCTGCTAAGACTTGAGTACGCAGTATTGTTCCTAGGGACTGAACTTGATCTAGTCATGGCCTAAGATCTGAAAAGGAATGAAGTCTGGAATAGACAACATTCTAAGGAGAGACATGGACTTGGTGTCTACTAGGGCCGCAACCTGGAGTGTTGAACCAGTGACACAAGTTATGTCTTAACACGGACCACTTGATAAGGTTTGGAGATAACCTCTACCAAGTGGGGGAGATTCCATAGTGATGATCAAGACGTGATCAATGAGAGGGAGCATTGAGGGAGATGCAACGAATCGGTTTGGAAGAACCAAATGAGCATGCTCCATGTTCCGGATGCAGAGAGTTCAGTGGGAACCTCTTGTCTTGAGACTAGACATAAGCACCACCGGATTCGAGGACGAATCCATTCTCAGTGGGGGAGACTTGTCATGTCCCCGATCCTGGATAGGACCGGCCGGACGGACTGTGGTGCATGGAGATGCACCAGTAAGGTCATATGACCTAAATACATGTGTGTCTTGACCTAGAAGTAAGGTTAAGGACATCAGGAAGCTAAGGTATAGCTAATCCAAGAAGGATACAAGTGTAAAGGAGCTACACGAAGTGTATCACAGCTGGGTGATGCGAGCAAGAAGCTCAACCAGCTGGACTGAGCTCACTGGAGCTCAAGAAGAGTGTGTCAGCTCCCTGAGCTGGATGGACTAGCTCACTCAGCTGGGTCAGCTGGGGATCAGCTCAACTCAGCTGGACTGAGTGATCAAGTCTTGGGCGGTTGGGCCGGGTCCGGACCGTGACCGGACCATGTGGACGACCCGTGTGTACCGATGGACCGGTGGGCACTTGGGACCGGACCAGGGGCTTGGGCAACCAGCCTAGGCTGATATGTGACGTGTCTAGGGGCAGTTAGGACTGTCAAGGACGTCTGGAAACTGCCATAGGCGAATGGGTGTGATCTGGACCATTGATTAAATCAATGGCCAGGATTGAAACCGAAGGGATGCAATAGTTAGAAGTGGCCATTCCTTTTCTATAAAAAGGAAGGCAAGTCCGTGCCTTTGCAGGCACGCCGGAGACCCTTCTTGCTCCCTGAAACACAAAGAAAAACACAGAGAAAAGGTTAGAAGGTCGGATTAAACAATCCAAACCAGAGAGAGATGTGAAGGCAGCAAGGGGGGCAGATTTGAGGGCAATCAAGAGGGGAATTGAGAACGACCCTCTGGTGATTCTGATTATTGTTGGCCACGCCCTGGGCTTCCTCTACATCCATAGAAGACACGCAAATAGCCAGGAGAGAAGATGGATGGCCGGATTCCACTTCCAATGGCAGAGACAGCTTTGAAGGCAGATGTGTGTGGAAATGCAGTTTCATGGGAAACAAAGGGGGAACTGATGAACGACCTTTGGATGATGATTGATCATGGATGATCACGTCTAAGGCTCCCTCTGTGTCCTGGGAACACACGCAAGTGGTTAGAAGAGAAGGGAGAAGGCTTGACTCCACTCTCAAAGGCATGAACAGCCTTGAAGGCGGATGCAGTGCAGAAACTGTTTCCATGGAAGTCTGATTAGAAGAGATGATGGGTGCGACCCTGACTGGATCTTATCAATACTAGAAGTATGTGATAAGGGATTGATGGAGGCGTGCTTGGGAAGAGCATGGTCAGCCTGATAAGGTAACAGGTGTGGACTGAAGACAATTGGACATAGTTTGGTACACTATGGGCTGATATGTTCTTGCAGTTACACCTTACTCTGTTTATACATTTATTCTTCATCTTAGTTGTTATATCTATGATTGAGATTGATGATTATACATAGAGGCACTGAACCTTGGCCTTGGCCGGTTCAGAATCCTCCATGGCCTTGGTTTGGCAGCTAAGTCCGGATCTCATACTTCCTGATAGATTTATGGAGATCCGACTTTGGATTATTCTTAGTGGTGATTTATCATGAATTATCATGTATTTTAATTGGTATTTAGGGATTGATTTGAGGTAGTCACCCTATGGCCGGTTTTACTGAATTCGGGCGAGATCTATATGATCGAGGCCGGTTCTGTGAATTCTTATTATGGGAATCTCTTAGTTGAGAATTATCAATAGTTTACATGAATTTTAATTGATTTTTGGAGCAGGTTTGCTTGGGGTCAAAATTGCACCTGAGGGCATATTGGGGTCAGATCCTTGTGTTAGGTTGTCTGATCATATGTTTGTGTGCTGGGATACATTTCTCACTTATGATGTCAATCATAAGGAATGCTAGTTATCAACCTTGGTGTTGGGAGCTATGTACAAGGCATTGGCTGAGAGCCATGAGAAGAGTATTGCCAATACTAAGTGGTGTAGACCATTAGTATTGTGCTGGTGCGTTTATAACAAGGAAGGCCGTGTGTGATCTGATCATGGGCAAGGATGGACGACCTGATCCTTGGATGATGGATCAAGGTGTCTGATCTGGTTGATCAAGGATGCACAGGTTGTAAGAGCAACACTAATCAGGTTCAGTGGAACATAGTTCCATGGCTGATTAGGAAATATGAAGACTCATCAGTTCTGAGTCATGTGGGGTGGTTGGTTGAATGACTTAGGATCTGATGGGGCTTTGTTAGTCCTTTTGAGGACTTGGTATGATTAGTCTTTAAGAGGACGTGGCCTGGTTAGTCCATGAGAGGACTTGGTCTGATTAGTCCATAAAAGGACTTGATATTATATCTTACAAAGTGTAAGGATAAAGGGTGAAACATGGGCTGAGATGCGCCTGATGCTTACCAATGTTTATTGAAGACTCCCAGAGGTTACTTGGTCAGTGGGGATGGCTGGCTGAATGACTAAGTAATCAAGGGAAGATGTTATGCAGGTATAAGGAAGCTGGACGAGTGGAAAGGGAGCTGGGCAAGGCTACCTCGCAGCTCGGTCAGCTGGGAAGGAGTTGCTGGAACCTCAATTGAAGTGGTTCAGCTCAGCTAGCTGGATGAGCTAGCTGGACAGCTAAGTCAGCTGAGACAAAGAGCTAACAAGCTCCGTGGATGTGACAAAGGTATGATCTAGCAATGTTGTTTAGATCTAGATAGAATGGTTTAGGGGAATAGAACCTCTGTTTGTATGACTTGGTCTAGGTTCAGGATCGACCTTGGAGCTAGCTGGCAGTTGTGTTTACTGACCCGCAGCTGAGGTGAACTGACCAGCAAGTGTTAGATTGGTTATAGACCAATGATTGGTAGATATTATTCCGCTGTGCATAAGTTGAAAGGATCTAAGCTATGAATTGACTAGGGTAGTCTTGAGCTAGGATCTGAGTTAGCCCTCACCTATGGGTGATGATTTAAATAAAGGGCCAAATTTTAGAGGTTCGGTCCGGGTATGGACCGAGCGACGTGAGACTACGACCGCGGCCTACTCGGCCGGGATCGGGTCTTACACGACTGACCGAGAAAAGTAGATGTGTAAGTATCTGATGTCGCACAGATTCTAAGTCTCTTTCTGCCGGTAGGCGTTGTCATATCGTCAATCTGAAAAAAAAGATTAATTAATGGTTAGATATTAAAAACAAATCGAATTTTAAATATTAAAATATAAAAACAAGAACTCTAAACTAATTACAACCGTAAACTAATTCCAAACCTAAACTAATTTCAAACCTAACTAATCACCTAACTAACTAACCACCTAAGACTAAACAAAAAAAAATTTACCTAGAGAGAGAATCGACTTGGTTGTTAGAGAGAAGGGAGAAGGCAACCAAATGAATTCGATGGCTTGGTATATATAGAGATTAGGCAGTGGTCGAACACGCGTCGTACATGCACGACCAAAGAGGGACTTTTGGTCGTAAAGGGGTTGTACAATTACGACCAATGTGTGACCAAATACAAATTACAACCAATTAAAGACTAATTTTTTTTCTTGTTTACGACCAAAGAGAGTCTACAAGTCGTAATTTAGTTGTAAATTTACAACTAATTAGGATCTAAAGGTTGAACGACCAATTAGTGACTGAAGTTGTAATTTAAAAAAATGGAATGAGATTTACCAAATTTTGATAAATCTCATTTCTAAAAATATTTGATTGTTTGTAAAAAAAATATATTTGATTGATAATTATATCTTCCAATAAAGATGAATTAGATGTTGCAGTTACTCCGTAGGAACTGAATTTCAGTTCCTACAAAGGAAACTGAAGCGTCTAATTGATCACAATGGAAAATATTTTTAACAATTTTCACATTTTATTAAGTTTATAATTTTTTTTTGATTTGAGAAGTAAAAAAAAAGAGGAGAAAATATACAGCAAACACAAATGGATAGAGACAAAGCGAGACCTACATACGTTCAAACGTATGAAGGTCTAGCAATGCCTATTTCCCCTTGTGATTGCATATATTTCTTCCATTTTTTTACAAGATTTCTCACAATCCACTAAATACTTTTTCTAATCAACTTCTATGATTTGTGAAGAACTTTGGTGGTATTTATAGGAAGATTGTACGACCAATTAGGGACTAAAAGAGCAATTAGTAGTAATTTAGTCGTCATTAAGACTAACCAGTGACTATAGAGCCATTGGTAGTACATGAGTCGTACTTTACGACCAATGTAGCACTAATTTTTCATTTGGTAGTAAACAAGTCGTACATGTACAACTAATCTGGGACTAGTATTGCAGATGGAAGTAACCTAGTCGTACATGTACGACTAGTTAACTTCTTCATACCCTAAATCAAAACCCTAAATCCCAAACCCTAAACACAAAACCAAGTAAATAGTAGTATTAGAGTCGTACAACTACGATTAATTGAAGACTAATTGTGTATTTGGTACTAGTCTAGTCGTACAACTACGACCAATTAATGACCAACTTTGCATTTAGTTGTAGACTAGTCGTACATTTACGACTAATTAGCTTTTACTAACCCTTATATAAATCCCTAAACCCCAAAACCCTTAACCCCAACCTCAAATCCCAAACATTGAAAGATTTATTAAACACTTCCATACTCAAAAATACAATTGAACGAAAATGAGTGTCATATATTATTTGTAGTGCATTACAAAGAGTTTAAGCAATAATAGTCTAAAATAAAAATCACTCGTCATCAGAAACCTCTGCCACTTCATCATTTTCCCCAATTTCATCTTCGTTGGCTTCGTCTGTTGCATCGTCTGGAATTTCTTCATAAACCGGATTATGCGGATCAGCAACAAGTAAGAGCTCATCAATAGCTTGGTCGGATACTTCTACTCCAGTTACGACATCTTCTTGTAAAGATTGTTCTTCATCAGTTAATCCTCGGCCCCTAGGTGTAACTTTTATAGCGGCTAACCAAGCGATTCTAAATTGTCTGATCCTCGGATATGGAACAAAACAAACTTGGTCTGCTTGGGAAGCCAATATGAAGGGTTCAAATTTGTTGTACCTCCTTGTAGAATTTATGTCAACAACACCAAACTTGCCATACCGAACACCTCTATTGACGGTGGGGTCAAACCAGTCACATTTGAAGAGAACACATTTCAGTTTTGGAACGCCAGGGAACTCAACTTCGATGATCTCTTTTAAGATTCTATAAAATCTGTCTCGCCTTTCACACATACACCATAATTCATTGTTGCTCGTCGGCTTCCATATTCGTAAGTGTGAAAAGTGTAGCCTCGTGTGAAATACATAGATGTTGTGGTGATCTTGGCGAGCAGACCTTGTATCAACTTGTGAAACCACTGAGGATAAAATTGATCATCATAAGCAACCTGAAAAAACAAATATATATATATATATTTGAATTAATAAAACTATATATATATATATATATACTGTCATCTATAATACCTGCGTTTTAAACCATTTCACAAAATGTTTGTCTTTCCTTTTGTTGAGATCATTAGTTGATATTCCTGGTATAGCTTCTTCAACTTGGGCAACAAAATCGCTGTTTTAAAACGAAATGATCATTAAAGTACTGTGTTAACAAGTAAAGTAATTATATTTAGTTACGTACCTTTCAAATAATGCTCCTCGCAGTTTAGGAGTATATATGTGTGGGCACTGTGAGCGTCTTCTGAACTCGACCACCAGACTTCTTTAAGTTTTCCACCAAGACGTCCAATTTGACAGAATATATCTGGAACACCTTCAACCTTCAACAACATATGTCGGCATCACACCACCGTCATCATATCGGGTCGTAGTCCTTTTCCGTGTCCGGACTTGTGATCCAAAGTAATATGACGTAAAGTGAGATGTTTCCTCATTCAAACTTCCAGCAACTATTGAACCTTCCACCCTTGCCAGATTTTTTGCTTTTCCTTTCAAATATTTCATAGCTCGCTCGTAAGGATACATTCATCCATTATGAACTGGTCTACGAAGTAGTGCTTCATACGGAAGGTGGATAACAAGATGTTGCATGACGTCAAAAAATGATGGAGGAAAGATTTTCTCCAGATTGCACATCGAAATCCGGATATTCGCATCAAGTTGTGCGATGATATCTTCAGTTAAGGCGTGTGCGCTAAGATCTCTGAAAAAAGCTCTGATGCCTACAAATAATTTACAATTATCAGTTATTTTCCAAAAGTAATAAAAAATAACTTTAATTTTTTTTACCTGCAAGTGCTTCGTGAACATTTTTGGGAAGCACTCCGCAAATGCAAATGGTAGAAGTCGTTGCATAAAAACATGACAGTTATGACTCTTCATCCCCGAAAACTTTTGTCGTTGCTGATCAACACATCTTGATAGATTTGAAACATATCCATCGGAAAACTTCACATTTGATGCCACCCACTTGAACAATGCCGCTTTTGCTTCTGCTGACAATCTGAATATGGGAACCGGAATTTTCCCATCGCTTTTTAATATGCAGGTCAATTCTAGAACATATTGCAGGCAAATCCAACCTTGACTTCATGCTATCTTTTGTCTTCCCCTGGACGTTCAACAAAGTATTGATGATGTTGTCAAAGAAGTTCTTCTCTATATGCATCACATCAAGATTATGGCGCAAAAGTAGATCTTTCCAATATGGAAGTTGCCAAAATATACTCTTTTTGTGCCAATTATGTTGTGTCCCATAACCATCAGGCATATTTCCAGGAGTATGCCAATTACCCCCTTTCCCAATTGTCTCTACTCCACCATAGTAATCAATTTCCTTCTCGATTTCTACTCCAGATAAATACGGTGGAGCCGTGTCTCGAACAACTCTTTTCGCCCGAAACAATGTCTTGTTCCTGCGGTACGGATGGTTAATGGGAAGAAATCTTCGATGACAATCAAACCAGGACGTCTTCCTACCATTCTTCAGCTTAAATGCGTCTGTGCTTCCCATACAATAAGGACAAGACAGCCTTCCATGCGTCGTCCAACCCGACAACATCCCGTATGCTGGAAAGTCACTGATATAGTCCACAATAAAACTGCTCGCATTGTAAAGTTTGTTTTTGTTGAACAATCATATGTCTCCACGCCTGTTGACCATAATTCGTTCAATTCTTCTATCAAATGTTGTAGAAAAATATCGAGGGACCTCTTTGGATGCTTTGGCCCAGGTATCAATATACTCATGAATAGCAATTCCTTTTCCATACACATCTCTGGTGGAAGGTTGTATGGCGTCAAGAAGACTGGCCAAAGCGAGTATTGTCTTCCCGACATCCCAACGGACTAAAGCCATCTGTGCAGAGCCCAAGATAAACATTGCGGGGGTTGCTAGCAAAATCAGGGTACACCGAATTCAAGTGTCTCCACGCCTTTGCATCAGAGGAATGTTTGATCTCTCCTTCCTTCTGAACATATTCTGCATGCCATCTCATCGATGTCGCCGTCTTCTCAGATTGATACAATCTCTTTAGTCTATCCTTAATAGGTAAGTACCACATTCACTGGTACGGCACCCGATTCCGCCCACGTCCTTGCGGTTTATATCGTGGTTTCTTGCAAAATTTACACTCTAACAATTCGGCATTATTTCCCCAGTATATCATACAATTGTCTATACACACATCAATAACCATATCATGCATCCTATCATGATCTACTAAATTATCTTCGTGAATGATGTTTTCAGAAGGCAAATGTGGCTCAACTCGGTTACCAACATTTTCAACCTGATTACTACAACTACATTCATTTATATTCTCACCCTCCTCGTGGTTAAACCAGATATAGTAATGCGGGGTCTATTTACTATATGTTTCCAAACAGTTTCACTAGTAGTAAACTTTGTTTTGTTGCACTTACGACAGAGATAAAACATTTTACACGTTTCCTGTGTGAGAGGCGTTTGTCCGGCTTGGTTCATGAATATCTCTGCTCCGTTGAGAAATTCGTCTGTTACTCTAGCTCTTGAATCTTTATGAGCATACATCCAACTCCGAATCTCATAAATAGACATTTTTTCTCTCTTTTTGTTTTTTTTTTCTTTCGCTTTTTTTTTATGCTTCTTAAGATTCGAGGAGAATGTTGTATTTATAGAGAAATTTCAATTTTGGTAGGTAGCAATGTTACAACGAATGTACGTTGGATTTCAAATTAACTACTAAAGAACAACTATTTTACTTAATAGTCGTAATGGAGATTCAAAATCTTGATGTAAAATAGTCGTAAGTTTACATCTCATTTACGACTAAAGCTTGTAGACGTAAAGGAGATGTAATGTTATTACTAGGGTACTACTTATAATATTAGTAGCAATATAACATCTACGGTACGACCAGGGATTTTTTTAGTCGTAAAAGAGATGTAATATTACGACTAATGTACTACCAAATATTTTAGTTGCAATATTACATCTACTTTACGACCAATTAATTTTTAGTCGTAAGGTGGTTGTAAATTAGATGTAAATTTATGACCCAGATATCCTGGTCGTTAATGTTGGTCGTTAAGACCATGTTTTCTTGTAGTGTTGTATTTATCTTTGCTTACCATTGAATAATACAGCACAATCTCCTCTTTCTTTTCATTGTTCACATTGGGCATGGGTGTTCAGATTCAGATTATTTTTTTGGATTTCGGTTATATTTTGTAACACTTCCTAGGTTTCATCCTAGTAAATTTACAAGTACATACCGGATTCAGATATAACACATCACTATCGGATTGGTTCACATATACCCGAAGTAATTATACATCATACGGATTCGGGATATGCCAAACCAAAAACTAAAATTTAAAAACAAACATAATAAATATACTTATTAATATACAATGGAGTATTTAAGATATTTATTTAAATTCTAAATACTGATTTTGAGATAGTATCATATTGAAATCGAAAATTTTAAAGTACACAGCTATGTTTTAATACTTCTATTTTATATTAATTTGGATATTCAGATTGGTTCCTTCGGATATTTTTTGGTTTTTTTTTGAGTTTTCGGATTTTTTTGGTTTCCGTTTTAATTCAGTTTATAACACTTCGGTTTCAAATATATTTTGTAACACCATACAAGATCCATTCAAATATTTTTTGCATCTCGGATCGGGTACAGATCGGGCTTTCCAGTTTAAGTTCGGTTCGCATTTTAGGTTACAGATTTTAAGTTCAGTCCTAGTTCACATCATATTGTCAGCACGAAATCTAGTAATCAAAAAGTATATTCTCTGAGAAAAATCTAAAACTCTAGCCATTGACTCCAAAACTCTTTAAAACCCTAATCTACGTCATACATTAACCAGAAGTTCATACAATATTTTAATGTTTGACATGAACAGTTAATTCTTCTCGAATTAAAAATAACGTAAAAAGATGAATAATAATTCATGTAAATGTCCATTGAAGAACAAAAAATTTCAAATATTCTTTCGTATGTTGTTAGTTCATAAGATAAGTTGACAATACG
This sequence comes from Hirschfeldia incana, assembly GCA_026261945.1. NCBI lineage: Eukaryota > Viridiplantae > Streptophyta > Magnoliopsida > Brassicales > Brassicaceae > Hirschfeldia > Hirschfeldia incana. The sequence goes on along the minus strand of JABCMI010000013.1, from coordinate 3,096,589 downwards.
GTTTTTGCTAGCCAAAATATATCTGGAATTAATTGGCATAGATACAAGGAGATGTTGGTGGACTGATCACATATTAACTATGCATCTTGCTGTTTCTGGAGAATCATGTCTTAAACTTTGATGATTATTACGTATCCACTGGGATGAGTTTTGAACTTGTTAATTATGGTCAGACCCACGATGCATAAATTTTTATTTGCATTAAGCCAACAAGCAATACATAGTTATCCCTCATAATTGGTTTTGAGTCGTAAACGAAATGTTTCTCATCTACAAATTTTGGATGTGTAATATGCATCTTGGTAGCTCGGCCACAGAGCTCTAAGATGGATTTTCAAATGATATTGAGAATTTATGCTGGATATGAAATGAATCTCCATTGAATCTACACCTTATGAAATTAAGGTGTGGCAAGATCCATGAATTCCGTCAATACCAGCAAGATCAGCTCGTCCGAAGGCCCCATTGGTACATCCGAAAATGACAGTGAGTAGTCTTATTAATTTTGAGACAAAGGAGTGGGACAGTCGTTTACTGGAGCAGTACGTAGATCAGAAGGATATACCGATGATACATAGTTTGGCCATAAGCCCAACTCATCGACGTGATACATTCTGCTGGAGCTATACAAAAAATGGACAATATACAGTCAAGTCTGGATACTGGGTAGCTACAGATATTTTGAAGGAAGACGAGGGTAATCAAGTCCTGGAACCCAGTATAACTAAGGTACAAGCCTTTGCTTGGAAAGTAGACGCTCCACAGAAGATCCGCCATCTTATCTGGCAGTTAATCACAGGACATGTCGCGGTCACGAGGAATCTGGTTCGAAGGAACATGCGATGTGATAATTATTGCCCGAGATGTGGAGAGCCAAAAGAAACGTCTACGCATGCAATCTTCGAATGTCCACCTGCACTGCAAGCATGGGTGATTTCATCTACACCGTCTAACCCTCAGATTTTTCCCAGCCCGAGCATATATAACAATATGGACTATCTCTCCTGGAGGAAAAATAGTATCATTGAACCAGAAAATGACAAGGACCCATACACTTGGATCATTTGGTACATCTGGAAAGCTAGGAATGACAAGCTTTTCAGAGGGATAGAGAGGGATCCAGCAGAATTAGTCATATACGCAGAGGGCGAATGTCAAGCTTGGCATGATGCAAAATTGTCTACGCCGATAAGCCAAGATGTCCCGCAGCAATAAGCCTTAAGCTTGGGGAAAATTTGCATGGTAGATGGTTCATGGACTTCTACCGATCAATTCAGTGGAATAGGATGGATCTGGAAGGATAGCAGGGGAAACATCCAACTAATGGGAACTAGGAATATGAGAAGGAGAGAGTCAGCATTACACTCGGAGCTGGAAGCGCTGAAATGGACCATGGAGACTTGCTACAACATTCGGAATGTCAGTATTTTGGTACAGATTGTAAGGATCTAATTAAGATGATGTCAAAACCTCAAGCTTGGCCAAACTTCTCGACTGAACTGGAAATGATTCAAACACTCAAGATGTGATACTCGGACTTCAAGATCTGCTACATCCCAAGGACACAAAATTCGATTGCTAATTCTCTATCGAGGACTGCTCGTTCTTTTTATAGATCGTTTTGTTACTTTGATTATTCTATTCCGGTCTGGATTCCCAAACCACTTCAAGTTTGAGTAATTGAACAGCTTTTTGATGCCAAAAAAAAAGAACCTAAAGCCATCCATAAAAAACTAAATAAAACTCGTTCTGCTGGCTCAGATTGAAGGAGCCAGTTTTTCCAACACAAGGGGGACAAATAAATAGCTGGAAAGAAAATGAGGTGAATAAATTATATATGATCCTCGGACTAAACTTTAAAGATAATGTGAATTATAAGTCCAAAAGATGTTTCGTTTACGTAGCCATAAAGTAGCAATTTCTAGACACATTTACTGATCCAAATAAATAAAGCGATTCAAATATATCAGCTGTAAATGATCCAATAAGGAATGATGTCTTAGAAGGACAATGTGGATAATTGGTCTTAGAAGGACAATATGGATAATTGGTTGGGATATAGTTGTAGAAATTTTATGTAAAATTTAGAATGTAGGACGTTTTGATGTAAATATATCTAATATAGCTGTAAATACTAAATGATAATTTTTTTTTTTAAAAAAAAACATATTTCTACGTCAATACTGTTTGCTTTAAAAACACATGGCTCCTACAGTCATTTTTTGTGTTATCTTTAAAAACAAAATAAAGCTTGATTGGTAATTTTTATTGTTGTACATAAAAATTAAAGTTAAAGACACTTACTACGGCCCAACCAATTGCGCTCAATATCAAACTGCTAGGTAGTCAGAGTCACACTTGGAGCATGGTAGACATGTTATTAAAAAAAACCTTATAAATGAAAAAGGAGCATAAATTGATAATACTAAAACTGAGTAAATAAAATTTTCCAATGGTAAAATGAAGAGACATTAGACACGGTTTATTTCGTCGGAAAAATAGCCATGAACACCCCGTGGTAAAACGTAGCAAATTTTGCTACAAACATGCCTTGGCAATTTCAGTGAAATAGCTACGAAAATCAGCACATAGCCACAAATTCCAACCATAACTATAATGATTTCTTTTACTAGTGAGTTGTCTCTCTTTCTCTTTCACAAGTGAAACATTCTTCAAATACATTAGCAGACGCCTAGCTTCATATTTGCTCTCCCTCCAATATTATCAAGTCCAATACACAGAGGTGCAAATGGTCAGCAGACAAGAGATTAGCAACAGAAGAGTGTGAAAGTAACGGCGGCTTTTCTATAATCATTTCGATCCTCTCTCTTTTTCATTAATGATAGGTAATTACTTTTACAGTTGTGTAGATAAGAAATTAGAATGAAATCTTTTTTTTTTAAGAATGAAATCTTTAAATAGGTCGTTTGTGTGAAACGTTGAATAATATTATAATATCCCATATAAATTCTTGTCATCTTTTTCGTCTCACATTTAGTTTGTCTCTCTTTCTTACTCTGTTTTTTTTTTAAGTAAATAAGATACCCAGTAAAAACTACCATGGAAGATTGTCTAAACATCTTTATACAATAAAAAGAGAAAAACTAAAAGGTCACTTTTCTTGTGTAAACACTCAACAACATTTTTTAAAATTGCGACGATCCTTCATAAGGAAATTCATCTGGTCTTGAGCCATTTGGTGAATTCTTCAAGCGTGTTCTCGTCTGTTCTATAGTGTTTCATTACAAACTCATGAAGCATAGACCATGTAAAATCAGGATACTCTCTTTCACCTTCTAATTCCTCTGGTGGTTTTACCACTTTGTCCATTTTCGGAGATAGGAAGAATACAAGTGTCTTTCTTTCAGCTTCGTTATTCACTACCGCTCGATGTAAACAACTCTTGTATCTTCCGTTGGTTAGAGCCTATAATCAAAGCCCCGGAAAAGAAAAAAAATGTTTAATCTATTGCATTAAATAAATATCCCCAAAAAGAATTGTATAACCTTGTTGTATTATTAGTATTCATTGAATGCAAAGGAAATTTTACTCTGAAAGTGTCGCCAATGTTAACGACCAACGCTTGAGGGTTAAAAGGGATGGCTTGCCATTGGTTGCCCACGAAAACTTGAAGACCACTGAAGTCTTGTTGAAGTATGGTTAGAGAGGTTGGGTCGCAGTGTGGTCCTGACCCTAATACATCATTCGGTTGTTTGCACTTCGGGTAGTAATTCAATCTCAGTATGGAATCATTGTCTTCGAAAAACTCTACGAAATGGCTCCTATTGATTCCAAGACTCATTCCAAGAAGCTCCATGATCCTCAGTGAGAGACTGCTCATGGCCTCCGCGTATTCTTGATAAACATTCCTGCATTTATGCATGGAACAAAAGCTAACTAATTAGTACTGTAGTCATTACTAACATAGAAACAAAAATTGTAAAACTAATACAAAGAAAGCATCCTTTATATACCCAAAATCTTTGTATCCAACCCCCATTTTTTTAATAATGAAGTCTTCAACGATTCGGGAATGGTTCTCGCTCTTCTCCTCTGGGGAGAACCTAAACGAGAGCATTTCCTTCCAGGGGAGATTCTTCTTGAATTTTCCTGCAAAGCTACTAGTGTAACCCCAGCTTTCGTCATGGTTCCTTTGAGCCTTCTGTTTCTCACAAGTCGGTGACTTAAAGAATGTGTCCATTAATGTACAGGCACGAGACATGAGTCCCACATCGACTCCATGGTTGGTGACCAGGAAGAAACCATGTTGCTTTGCCCCTTCGGCCATGAGTTTTGTAATCTCTGAGACCAAGAACTGGTCGCCAGAGAGGACACTGGCCAGGTCGATGAGAGGGACTTGGAGGATCGGAACGTCAGCAGAGGGTTTCTGATGGTCGGGCCATACAAACTCTTGAGGTACAGAGTTTTGTTGGTTATTTAAGACCATTGAACCAAAGAACGTCAAAGGGGCATCTTCGGTTTTCTTTTCATTGAAAGAGAGCTCTGTGATGTATTCCATCTCAAGTCGAAATAGAAATAGATGTTTAATATTTGAAAAAAACAAGAATTTTAAAGGCCTGCTTTCAAAAGAGAAATAGCGTTCAAAGTAGTAAGCTATCTTTTTTCTTTTCTGTTGTATAAATGGTGAGGAAGGTAACATTTATAGGAGTGCAAAGAGATCATTCATTGTATAAAGACATGGTAGAATCTCAATCTATAATGACAAATGGCACGTACGCTGAACACGAGATGTCCGTTTTAGTTTTTCTCACTTATGAGACACTCAAAACCTTTGACTATAGCTGTGTAACGCTTATCTCATCGTACAAGACATGGTTGAATTGAATTATATAAAGACAAGATTTTTTTACTCTCTAGGACACATTTTCACTTATGAATTGCATAAAAAGACACATGTGACTGGAGACGCACTTTTTCTATGCAAGTTGTCCTTTCTACCTTTCACTAAGACACATCCTCAATTTTCCTACCTAATCATAAATCTCTCTCCTATCCAGACTTTCCAAAAAGGATTTACTTTATTCACTTCTCAATCCTAATCGCCACTTTCCTCTTTTCTTCATCTTCTTTGATTTGTAGAACACAATGAAACTCAAATTCATGTTCTGTTATGTCCATAATATCTCCTCTTTCAAATAATAAAATGTAAAAAGGTTAATTTTTTTTTGTAAAACCCAGAAACAAAATTAGTTGATTTCAACTGGAAATGTCAAAAAATAGAACAAAAACATCTGATTGTGGATAATCAGAGTTACATATCAGAAATAAGAAAGAAAGAGAAGGTTGAGGGAGAAAAGTTTTTATCAGATTAGAAATTAATCGATTCTGATGTTGAGGTGATGGCGGATGCAATGGAGAGCCTTGCTAAAAGAGTGACAGCGAATGGGTTTGAAGCTAAGAGAAGAGATTCAGAGATCGGAGTGATGGAGGATGAGAAAAAGTGGAAGCGGTGATGGCGGATGCGGTGGAGATTCTCATCGACTACTGGTATTCTACCACTATCACAAGTTTCAGTTCTCAGAAAGTGAATTAGATGTCCACAACATCTTGTTTTCAAGATCATGTCCACAACACATTATTAAAACAAAAGCTTTGATCTATTTTTATTTTAAGTTTGTACACATAATTCTCTAATCAACAAAACTCATCTATTTCTTATATGAGTCATAAAATAATCTCTAGCCACTTTTAGATTGTCCACATTTCTGCTGTCCACATTTTTTTTATCTATGTGTTAAATTTTTTGTCCATGTCCACACTTTTTTTAATATACATATGAAAGTGGATGTCAAAAGATAGAGAACCTTATATCTGATTCATCGTCATAATTATAATTATTTTATATATTTTCAAATTTAAAATAAAAGCAAATGAAAAACTAAAGTGGAACAAGAAATAACAAATTAACTAAATAATTGTATCTTTCACTTGGCAAAGGGTATAAATGTCCAGATGCTGCCAGCTATAGAAGAAAAGTGTCTCTCCAGCATAAAGTGTCTTAAGATGTCAAAAAAGTAAGAAAGTGTCTCATAACATAACGCACTCTAAAGACAAATGTCTTTTACCATTGACTTTCTCAAATGAGCACATGCACTAGAACACTGCAGTTTTGCTAAGGTGGGAGAAAATATTTTACTACTAGGATTTCCACTTTCGCCCAACCTTGTATGTTGACGCAGTCTAGGTTCCACGGCATTCCTGATGGAGACTAAGGAAGGTTTAGTCCATCCTCATATTAATAACACAACAACGCCATGTCGTTCGAAGTGACTAAGTTCTGAAAAATTGGATTTTGCCCAAAAATACCTGATAAAGTTTTCAATAGTGCAATCCCTCTTTGGAAAGAATTTCTGATAGGTAGATTAAACTCATTCTTGCAGCAGTTCATGTGGATAAGATTCACATTATCGTTAAAATATGGCAGCAAAGGATAAATACACAAAATTGGTTTTGGGTTAACAAAATCCAATCATCTATACTATTAAACCAGAATCCATAACTTCTAATTCATGTGTGATTTTTAACAAAATAGACTATAACTAGAATTAGTTACATGACATTTTCAATCATCATTAATCTTTATATTAAATAGAATAATAACTTCCCAATAATAATCTTAATATTATATAAAGAACAATAAATTCCCAATATTTTAGGGATTTCATAAATAAGAATAACAATATATGAAATTCAACTTATATTTAAATCACATATATATATATATATATATATATATCAAAATTTCGAAAAACTGTTTATAAATATTTTAACACAACTTAATTTTCAAAAATTAGATGTAAATAGTTTAACTAATTTTGTTATAATTTTTGAATTATTATTATACACTAATATATTCATTTGTTGTATACAAAATGAAAAAAAAAATATTATATATTTTTTATCAATTATACAATCCAAATAAATTGTATTAAAATAAAATTATTATGTCTATCTAAATATTTTAACAATATATTAATTTATAAAAAATATATATGTAATTATTTCACTAATTTTGTAATTAGAAATAAAATATTATTATGCAATATTTAAAGGGCAGATAAAAATTCAACATAAATCAAATATAAAATAATTACCAAATATGTGTTTTCATGCACATATTAATTTGTTTAAAAAATAAAGACAAATACAAAAATATAAATATGTAATAATAAGAATCAAATACATGTGATGGTTTTAGACATTTTACAACATGTAAAATATAAATTATTTTATTTGAAATATTTAAAGAAACATTAAAATATATGAATAAAATTAAATATAATATATATATATATATATATATATATATAAAACTAAAAATTTAATTAAATTATTTATAATATTAATATATGAAGTTATAAATTTAGTTTTTTTAACTATCTTATATAGTGAAAAATTTAATTATCTTTGCAGATGATAATCTTTTAATATTCTACCAATTTCTATTTCTTTTTATTACTTATTTATTCAGTAATGAAATACTAATATAAAAAATAAAAAATAAATAAATAAACGAATACATGTGAAAGTTTGAAACAATCTATTTGATGAAAAAAATATAGTCTAATATTATTATGTGTGATTTTTTTAAATGGACCCAATGAACCATCCCTAGAAATCAGTTAACATCATTTATTATTAATAATAATATAACTTATATATAACATGAATAGTATAATTTGTTTCCTAATAAACCGGAAACATAACCATAATATCTTTTGATATCTTTTCATTTCAAAAAAATTTGAAAAATCTGTTTAAAAAGTTTTTAAAATATCTTAATTTTCAAAACTTATATGTAAATATTTACACTAATTTCGTAGTTAGTTTTGAAATATAATTTTAACATTAATATATTCAGTTATCATTTATAAAATGAAATATAAATATTCTATTATATTTTTTTCTATTATATAATCACAGTCAATCATATTAAAATTTATTATCTGATTTAAATATTTTAACAATATCATAATTTTTCCAAATTTTGTAATTAGAATTAAAGTATATATTATTATGAATTAATAAGTATATTTTTACTGTATACAATCCGTCGCATATTAATTTGTTTAATAATTGAAAATAAATACAATAAGATAAATATATAATAAGAGACAAAAATACATGTAACAGTTTTAAACAATTGATTATTTACAACATGTAAATTATAAGTTATTATATTTGAAATAGTTATAAAACATTAAAATTAAAAATGTATACCATTATCAATTTAAATATATATATATATATATATATATATATATATATAATTAAAAATAACACCCGCACGGTTGTGCGGGTCGAGATCTAGTTTGAGCTAAAACTAATGGCGAGAAATATGGAATATAAAGGCTGGCCGGCTTAAATGTCTTAGAGACCGAGGGAAAAATTAAAAACCAGGACTTTAAATTAACAAAAAATTTAAACAAGGTCCTCCGGAAACAAATAAAACAACAAAGACCAATGTAGTTAAGTTATATGCATAAATTTAATAAATTGTTCAAAAAAGAATACACGTTTAATAGAAAACAAAAGAAAACTTATTTATATCGTCAAAATATTTTTTTTTCCTACCTTAAGGATAAAATAATTTTACAAATCTTTATAAATAGATGAATTACCAATTCAAAGACCATTAAAATAAGTTATTGTTCATGTGTTTAAAATATCTAATAATAATTAAATTGAAAAATTTAAATTTTTTTGATCAACTCAACATTTATTTTATATATAACAGTTTTTCATCATAACAATATTTTTTATTACGTAAAAGAAACTTAAAGTACTTGTGTTTTTAAAATATTTAGTAGTAAATTAAATATCAAACTAATTATTTTTCTGACAAAGAAATTTATTTATATATAGAAATTTTTTATTATCATAAAATTTAATTAAATATAAATTTATTTTTAAATGACACAGTTTTTATTATAGTAAAATTATTTTTTATTGCATAAATTTGTATCGTCATCATCTTTTGTTGCATAAGATAAATCTAAAAACACTCATATATATATATATATATATATATATATATATATATATATATGGATTTATTTTTGAATTGAAAAACTTAGTAAAAAAATAAATATCAAATTATTTATATATTACAAAAAAATTTACTATAGTAAAATATTTTTTTATCGCATAAAATAAACTTGAAAACAATCATGTATACATAAAATTATATATATATATATATATATGTTCTATAAATATATATGGATTTATCTTTTCTTATTTAAAATTTATGGTGTAAAGTATTTTTGGATAATATAATATAACCTTATTTTAGGTAATGATAGTTATAAATATAAATTTCGTTTATAACTTACGGTTGATGATATATTAACAAATCTACTTGTTCATTAAAGGTATCATAGACTTCAACCTCTCTTACTTTTAACATGAGAGTTTGAATGTGAAAAATCTCTTTGCAAATAATATATATATATATATATATATATATATATATATATATATATATATATATATTTAATTATATAAAATAAAGTTTGGTTTACTCGCTGTCATAAGTTCAATGTCGTGACGACACCTGACCAAGAATAGTGAAACTCAACATTTATCTTGGTTCTGGATGGGCTTCCATCGTTAATGTGTGTTGGACTGTTGCTTTTGACGCTGTGTCCGGCCCGCGTAAATGGAGTCCGCTCTCCATCCCTAATTCTGAGGATCATCTTTCCTCTTCGTGTGATGGCCATATGAAACTGTCTGAGCTGAATTCTGCAAATGTTACAAACTCTGGCTGAATTCAAGCGTCGTCTCTAAAGGCTATCCCCTCTGTTATTAAAATTTGAGGTTCTGCGAGCAACTCATGCCCTCTGATCTATTTCTTGGAAAGTTTATTGTTTCTCAATTCACTCATGACGTTCATTCTATTTCTTGAAACGTTGTAGATTTCAATTTGAAGGATTATTGAAATAAGGATTATTGAAATTTGGTTTATTGATGTTTAATTTGCAGGCGGACAGAAGAAGATAGAACGGATGAGAGATCAGATCCATTGTTGAAAGCTTGATTATGATACATTTTGGAAGCATGGCCTGGAGATAGCTCGATTGGTTCGATCACATGCTATCTTCTGTAATTTGTTTCTTCGTTGAGGTTGAAACGAAGAACAAAGGTTGGATAACGGGGCTCTTCGTAAAGATTTGATTTCTTTATTTTTACCAATTGTGTAGGAAATCATAATATATCAATCAAAGATTCTAATATGTCTAAAGGAAGAGCAATAGAGCATTGTACAAAGAACATCACGTGGTGGTTTGTTTTTTTCTTATAATGTAGGTCAAATGGTGAGTAATAGCCTGTTATTTCACCATTTGTTATTCTCATCTAAATGATTCATTTATATGAAGGGTGGGCACTTTGGTTATTTTATCGGTTCGGTTTGGTTACCTCGGATCTAGAATTTTACTAGCAGAAGTAAACCATAGTTAATTCGGTTCGGATCGGTTTCGGTTCGGTTTGTATTCGGTTCGATTTATATTCGGTTCGGTTTATATTCTGTTTGGTTTATTTTGGTTAGGATTAATCGTATGTAAATTAAATCCAATTAAAACCAAAATAAAACTTTTTAGAAAGTCACAAATATAGTTTACTAGGGGTATTCCGGCGCTACGCGCCGGGTTCAGACATATTATCTTAATGGATTTTTCTATTTTGGGTATTTTTATGATGTTTCTCTGATGTAGAAAAAGCTGGCGATATTTGCTACGTAGATAGTACTTGAACATTGTAGAATTGATATATTTAGCTTATGTTTTGGTGTAGTAATGGTGCAGATATTTTTTTTGTTTCAAATTTAAAAATCTTGTGTTCTTGTATGTAGTAGTGAGAAGTGTTTGTAGTTTTCTGTAGTTGATTGGTTCGTCATAGTAAATATACTTATAAATAAAAGTTTTCAAATGGCTCTGGTTTACTTGGTTGTTAACTCTTGTTGGTTAACTGTTCTTGGTTGTTAACAATACTTTCTGAATTTTCATTGGTTGTTAAATTTTTGTGAGGACTTTGCTGGTCCGTTGAAAGTTTTTTTTGTAGAAATTTTAATTGTGTGCCTCGTGGTTGATGACTTTTTTCAATGTGGGAAACTCTGCTGGATCTCTGTTTTTTTACGGTAAAGAAGCGTAAGTATTAGCTTGTTTTCCAAGCAATTTTCTTATTTTTGACAATTTATTGTACAGCAATTTGATTGGTGAATCTTATTTGTATCAATTAAACATACCTTCCTTGGAGGTGACCACTCTTGGAGGCTATATATGTGGATGTGATGTAGACCTAGAAACTGATTTTGAGATTGGAAGTATTCAAGCATACCTTTAAGAAAGTGAGCATCAACATTTTTGGCTTTGAGGCAGCTGTCCACCAACGTTTTGTACCGGTTAGCTAGAGCAGGCTTCTTTACCAAAGGTGAGAGGTTGAGATCTTTGGCAACAGAGTAGTTCTCATAACCAAATCTGAGGCTTTTGCAGGTGGTGATTGTATTGAAGTAGTCTATGGGGGATGTGGAGCCTACTTTCGAAACAATAAAAAGACGGATGTCTTCAGGCGTGGACTCAAGTATAAGCATAATAGGTTGTTTTTGGTTCATGGAACTGATAAAAATTTATAGAGTTTGTTTTTTCTTAGCAGGTTTCTGTACGTGCTTGCTTTGAGCAGTTGTTCATATAGTACCAAGGCGGAGGTGTGGTGTTTGGTTTTCATAGAGCTAGTGGATTTGTAACATTTATAAGTGTTTTCATAGAGTTAATGGAAGCCATAATTGGACATTTATATTTTTTTCTTTAACTGTTAACATTTATGTTTCAACGTTACATGTATTCTGAATGGACTGGAATGGTTAATAATTATAAAAAAAAAAATCAACAGCTTTGCTTATGAATATGATGGCTATAAGATTTGTAGTCCAATTAAAAAGGTAAATTATATATATGTTAGAATAATATTTAGTGAACTATAATTATATTTCAACTTAGAATTTAAGATTTATTCAAGGATTTAAGATTTATCTAAGCGTTTAAGGATTACCTAAGCCTTAAAGATTTAGGTTTATATTTGAGTGTTTTGCTGATGGTATTAATTTTTTTTAATTCTTCTTTTCGCAACTATTATTTTTTTTGGTTTTAAAAATATATCATAACTTGAAAATAATTTGTTTCCTTTTTAAAAAAATGTTGAATATGAAATAACTAAATTTTATTAGTTTAAATTTCTAAAAAATGTCTTGATTTTTAAATTTTATTAAAAATTTTATTTTATATTACATAAAATTAAGTCTACAATATTATATTGTGATTTTTAGCATTATACATATATAAATTTATAAATCTTGTATAGATATTTAATTTTTTTTTTTTTTTTTTTTGTCGACAAGATTACAGACTCATGTGGACTCTGTAAACCAAACTGGGTGCTCTGTATCCATATGGACGGTAAACGACGTTTGTTGCCTCACACCACGTGCTAAGCTATCCGCATTTTTGTTTTGCGTCCTTGGTATATGAATAATCTCCGAGCTGTGAAAACTTCTCCTGAGACTTCTGATGTCTTCTAAGTAGCTTGCAAAAGCCGGCCATTCTTCTGGTTCCGAAACCATCTTCACCAATTGAGAACAATCCGTTGCAAAAGTAACATTATAGTGCCTTAGGTTCCTCATACATTCCATGGCTCATATGAGATATTTAATTTATGTATTATTTAAGAATTTAGCATTTAAAAAGATAATTTTACAAATCCAGGTTCGGATATTCCCATATAATATTCAGAGTGTGGATATCTGGAAACTATGAATCTGGTTCCGGATATTAAATTTACGGATCCAATTAATCAAAATTTGGACTGAGGTGAGGTGATAAGATGTGGCTATTTTTTGTATTTAGTGTTACATATGATTTTCGTTGTAGCAAGAGTGGTATATCTTTCTCTCTTTAGGTGGGGGGGACGGTGGAGTCGCTTATTTTCTTCGAAGTAGTTGCCTTCCTCAGAAACAAATAGATAAATAGAAACAAATAGATAAATAGATTATTGCTGAGTTTATATAAGAATGAATCAGATCTACAAACAAAACATATTCACTATTTCCATAAAACATTGGAACGACCCTTGTACTTGTCTTTGCCTCCGCATTCCAACGCTAAATCTTCTGAAATAATATGGTACTTTCTGCATATAGAAAACGAAGATAACCTCTTCATCTAACGATCTCCCAAAAGAGAAAAAAGAAAATGTTAAGTTTTGCAAAGAATCTTTTGCTTGGCAAGATCTTGATATCTAGCAAAGTTTGCTCCAACTGTTGCAAAAGTCTTCTTATCATTCAGTTCCCCTATCATCAAAAAACATTACTTTGCACAATAAAAAGGTTTCTTTAGAGATGTCAAGAGGATTCATAACGTTTCAATGGCGGATTTTCTTCCATTAACCTCATCAACACCAACTCTTTGAACAGCTTTGATAACAGGAACCGTATGTTTCTTCTAATCAAACCGAACTGATGAGTACACTAAACCCACTTTCTAGTTCCGCTCTGCTGAGTTAACACCAGAGATCGCGTAGCTACATGTGAGAACACTCAAGTTCATGGCTGCGGTTAAATAACCCTGTTGTTTCTCGTGTCTTGAACCGTGGGAGACGGTGAGCACTGATTGTGGCCTGCATCATGGTTGCCTGAAACATAGTTTGGATTTAAAATATATTAGTAATGATTATGTTAACTCTCTAATGTTATGATTCAGTTAAATAACATGTTCAGATTCACATAAAAACACAATAAACGCTAATGATCAAGATAAATCTACTTAATATCTCGGAACACTATCAAGGGAAAACAGCACGTGCACGCCGGATCCTAATAACTAAAAACGCTTAGTATATAGAAGAGTAAAAATTCAAAATTAACTCACATTAACATTGACCAAAGCCATATCCACCCACAAGCTCTCCACCCGCTTAACATTTCTAGCCTCAACAATCGATGAACACTTCCCGGTCTTCAAATCAGAAAATAACACCCACGAGATGGCCATTGAGAGAGATGAGTAGAAGATCGAAAATAAAATAGATAAGTAGCAGAGAGTTGAAGCGAGCAAGATCTCCATAAGGGGAATACTAACGTATTTGTAGCAGAGACTTCGCCAACGGAAACGACGCATTGAAGGATTCGCACTGGGCGTCTGTATTAATGTCATCATTAAAGTTGTGATCCGTTACAGGGAGATAGAGAACAATCCCTCGTTATACTCACCGCTGAACTCAGACTCAGATGAACAAAGGAGACAATTAGGGTTAGAGCTGTTTGGTCTGTTCCGCAGGGCCTTAACAAACGAATCAAAGCCCATCTTAGCCAGAAGCAAAAGAAAAACCCGTACGAAAACAAAGGGAATGAAGCGCATCGTTTCATTAAAGTGGACAGGTGTCCAAAAACGCCCATGCCTTCCTGCTGACGTGGCAACTTGTGGAGCCATCACAAATCTCCTTTATATTAATAGATAAGGTCATACGAACTCAACCAAACCAAAATTAACTAAATAAAAAGAAAACAAAGCAACATCGTTGTCTCTTATACCATTAAAAATTAGAAAAGCCTGCAATGAATCATCTTCCTTGTGATTTCATCAAATAAAAACCTGAAACAAATCAATAATTAGTATATGCTATATATAAACTATTCGAGTATTATTCATATTTTTACAATAACTCTATACCCATGATTCCATTATTGTTCTTTTCACTATCTAAAATTGAAACAGAACACGTCTCTGAGAGAAACACACTAATGGCTACACAAAAGCATGAAACCATATAACTGTTATTATATTTAAGAAAAAAATATTACCTCTATATAAAATATTATAGTTCGTCTAACTAGACGTGTGCACTTCATTCCCTTGGGGATTAAGCTCTACAAAAAAAAGAAACATTAGAAATTAGTTGAGAGATTAAACATATAAAATATGATCTTAAGAAAAAAAGAGTAAAACACCTTCATCAAATGAATCCATAAACTTGTTCTCCTCCTCTAGATGGTCAAGAGACCTCATTGCTTCGGAACGTAGAGAAGCACGTAACCAATCTTGAGTCAGTACCAATGTTTCAACCATTTCAGGAGTCAAACAACTTCTATATTCTAGAACACGACTTCCAGTGCTAAAAGCCGACTCAGATGCCACAGATGATACGGGTACCGCAAGAACTTCTCTTGCCATTAAAGACATGACTGGATACTTTGAACTATTTGTCTTCCACCAGCTTAGAATATCAAAAGGAAGTCCCAGCTCATTTGCAGTAGCCACAAACAATTCCTCCTTTATATATCTATCCAACTCATTCAAAACTTCTGAAGTAGTCTTTTTAGCAACCATAAATCTGAGGAAAGGATCATCAATACTGTTAACATCTATATCCTGAGAGTTTTGAGTCGCTGGGATAACATTATCATCTCCATCAACAGAAGAAGATTGTTGATTCATGCTGGTGTACTGATCCTGATATACTCTAAATAGTCTCCGCAAAATATCCATCACCATATCAGACATTTGTGTGCACTTTGGATTACCACTTCCATATATAAGTTCAAAGCTATAATTTGTAAAGACCATTTTGCGACGTGGATCAAGTACACCGGCCACTATCAAAATCTTATCGATCTTTTCCTTGCCTTCCCAGTATTTATCAAACTTAGCAGCCATTGCAGAAGCCATTTCTCTTAGATCATAATCTTCGCTGACAGCCATTGTGTTCACACTTGATTGAATTTTGCATATCTCATTGTAACAACCATTTGATGTTACCTTTATAGAAGATGATAATGCTAAAGTCGAATCATAGAAGGACTTCAGAAACTTCACCATATGACGAGCTTTGTCCCAGTCAACTGCCATAGGAGGTCCTTTTCTCTCCTTTCCATGAGAATCACGTTCTTTGAACCATGCATCATACGGTTTATCCATCTCAGCCATCTTATCAAACGCAACTTGATATTCAAGTGAACTTTTCAGCATCAAATAGGTAGAATTCCACCTAGTAACACAATCCAGCACCACACTTCCTCTTGTTATCTTCTCAAGTGCCACCCAACGCTTAAATGATTCTAGTCTCGTATTAGAAGACCGCACATATTTCACAGCATTACGAACACTGATTATGCTCTTGCTTATATCATCCAGACCTTCATTAGCAATCAAGTTAAGTATGTGTGCACAACAATGTATGTGCATAAACTCACCATTCATTAGCAAAGAACCATTTTTCCTGTTACTCAACCGATTTTTCAAAACATTGATAGCTTTGTCATTGTTGCTTGCGTTATCCAAAGTGACAGAAAAAACTTTCTCGATACCCCTATCATCCAAAGATTTCAAAAAATGATTAGCAATGGTCTCTCCTTTATGATCTGGAATAAGACTAAAACTAATAATCCTTCTGTGTAAACACCAATCCATATCAATAAAGTGTGCAGTGATGACCATGTAACTCAATGTCATAATTGCAGTCCATATGTCAGTGGTAAAAGAGAGTGCTTGCCTATTTTGACATAAGATCGTCTTCAGTGCTGTTTTCTCATCCTTATACAGTGCAACAGTTTCTCTCGTAATTGTTCTCCGTGATGGTATATTAAACCAAGGAACAGCTACCTCACAAAATTGTCTAAACCCATCATTCTCTACAAAAGAAAATGGCAACTCATCCATGACAATCATTTTCACCGATGCTTTCTTACATGCACCTTGATCAAAAGGCTTTGTCATTCCAACAACTTTACCACTACTATCACTAGTACCTCCAGCAGTAGGGATGACATTCTGAGAACCAGATTCAACATGATCCAAATAAGCCTTGCAGTTTTTCATGTGTGCATTCAAGTTAGTAGTTCCACTTGTAGCAGGATTGCATGAATATGTTTTACCACAGTAGTTGCAGGAACACCTCGAGTCATCATCTTCAAGCCTAGTAAAAACATTCCATGCAGGCGATCTTGTAGGAAATTTTCTTTTAGGATTTGGAGACTGGGTGGGAGAATCAGACTCTTTTCTTTTCTTGTTGGTCGTTTTTCCTTTATCCATCTACAAACATAGGAAATCGTTAGTAAGCTAAAAAAATAGTTTGATGTTTTCACTTTTCAGTTGTATAAATATATGTAACAAATTCTTAGAACTTGATATTAAAAATCTCACCTGAAGTTATTAGAATGGACACCACCAAAAAAAAATATGCAGGAGAGGAGAGTAGGAGACACAGAAAAGAGAAGCCATGGAGAAGAATTAATTAGACATGGTTTTAGGTTTTAGTTTTAAGTTTAAACCTCTAGCCTTTAGGGTTTAGGCAGTCAAAAATTATATGGGCTTTAATATCTTGATATTACTAATATTTTAAATTTAAATAATTATAAAAATATTTCGGTTTATCGGTTCGGTTCGTTTTAAAACCGAACCGAACCGTTCGGGTTGCGAAATCTTCAACCGAATGATTTGAAATAAACTTTGGTTCGGTTCAAATCGGTTTCGGTTCGGTTGGTTCGGTTCGACTCGGTTCGGTTTGGTTTTTTTTGCCCACCCTAATATGATCCATCCACATGATCAATCCAGATTTTTTTGGTGTGTTTTTTTGGTCCCTCATTTAGATGATTCATCTAAGTAAATAATCTAAATGAATTGGACCGACGATCTATTTCCCCACGAGAACTATTATATAGCATCATATCCCCACCGAACTAAGACCTCGTGCCATATATCCATGATTTAAAATTATAAACTTATTTTCCCATGAATTAACAATTTCAAACTTATTTCCTTCCGAACCGATATTTCGAAACTTAATTACCCATAGACCATGATTATTTTAGTTTGTTATTAACGAAGAAATTTTAAACCGGCTAAACCATACCGAAATTCATTTTTTATCAAAAAAAATCAATTTGAAAGAAAAATACTTATGTTTCTGATAAAAAAAGGTTAATTCTTGTGGGATTTGATTAAGAGCTGTGTTGGTTGGCTGATTCTAGAATCAGGCATTTATTGTGATGGCTGATGGTTCTGTTACGGAAGAGACGTCGTGGTCTGAGATGCCATGAATCAAAATGTTCAGAGAGAAGGAAGTTGGAGGCCAGAGAAAGAAGCTCGACGAAGCAGAACAAAAGTCGTGCTATTCATAGCTCTGGCTTAATAAACTAATAGTGTTATTTTTTTTGAACTTAACTAATAGTGTTTCAGAAGAGAGCAATTACGGTTATTAATATCTATTTTTACGTCCTCTTGTGTAATCGAATTCTAGCAGGAACCAGAAGAACAATGACGTTGACTGATTCTAAGAGCAATGCCAGACAACATTGAGTTCCAGCAAGAACAATTTATAATAAAAAGTTGTTTTTTAATTTTTTAAAAATGAATTGTTGTATGGTTTAGCCGGTTTAATTTTTTTGGTTAATAATAAACCAAATAAAAGTATGGTTTATGGGTAATTAAGTTTCGAAATACCGGTTCGGGGAAACTAAGTTTAAAATTGTTAATTCGTGGGAAAATAAGTTTCTAATTTTCAAATCATGGATATCAGGCATGAGGTCATAGTTCGGTGGAGATATGATGCTATATAATAATTTTCGTGGGGAAATAGATCGTCGACCCAAATGAATTTTATGTTTGTTTCTTTATTTTTATTTTCATCCAAATGAGTTTAGTAAATAAATTATCAAAATATTCGTGTTGATTTAATCATATGTTTGATATTTTAATAAATCAAAATTAGCATTTTGACATTTATAAATTGTAATTGCACATAATTATTTTTTAGATTGATATACATGTATTTGAAAAAAAAAAATAAAGTTTAAAACTACAAAATTATTAATAATAAACCGAATGTAAACTTCAGTTTTGGTGGAGACTAAGATTTTCGGTTCTGACGGGAAAACAAAAATATTTTGCATTTTGGCGGAAAAATTCAATTTTTTGTTTTGACGAGAAAATACATTTTTTTGGTTTTGGCGGGAAAACGAAATTTTTACAATTTTGGTGTAAAACAATTTTTTCCGGTTTTAGCGGGAACACACGTTTTTCTGTTTTAGTAGGAAACTCGTTTTTCGATTTTGGTGGAAAAACGAGATTTTTTTGGTTTGGCGGAAAACTTTTTTTTGGGTTTTGGCAGAGAAACGAGATTTTGGCTTTGGTGGGAAAACACGTTTTTTCCGATTTTGGCGAAAAACGAGATATTCGGTTTTGGCGGAAAAACGAGATTTTTTGGTTTTATGTCTAAACGAACAAAAAGCTCATCACCATTCGAATGGTGAAATGAACAACCTCTAAATAAACCGAATGAGTTGTAAGATCTTTAGTTATCAAGTCCAGCTTTGTTGTTTAGCTATCAGGTTATGGTTAGGTTTTTAGGTTATATTGGGTTGAAAATAAATTTTGGTATGGTTTAGGTGATTGAATATTCTTTGGTAAACAGTAAACCTACTAAACCCATAGTCTATGAATTTTTAAAAAATTAAAATTAAAATTTATATTGTAAAAATTAACCAGTAGCATTTATTTTAAAACTATAATTAGTTATACAAATAACATGATTTACGTGATTATCAAATCTGAAAATATTAAAATTCTAGCAAATATGTGTATTATTTTTATTATTCGGGTCAAATATAATAACTATATATCTTATAATTTATAAATAATTTAATAATTAATTATACATTTTAATAAAATTATAACAACAATCTACTGTGCAAGTAAATTTAGTAAAATATAATATAATTAACTAAATTATATAAATTAAATATAAAACAAAATCCATGTAAATATATTTACAATTTTGTTTCTTTTCCACTAATTTTTTTTTAAATGAAGAATCTCACGGATTTTTTGGATCATTCAACTCTAGAAAGCGGTGGGATACCTGTCACGTGTACTCTATATCTCTACGGTTTCAACACGTTGTTTGGATTTGGGTTTGGTTGGACCAATGTGTTTGGACTACTCACTGTGTATGTTTGGACTTGTTTGTTTGGCCCGGTTACCCTTTTGTTGATGGGTTTTGTTTGTAAAACTTATAATAATAATAAAAATCTTATATGCCAAAAAAAAAGGATCATTCAACTCTAGAAAATCAGAAGAAATGATGTACAGCCAAGTTATTATTGGCTTATAACTAAAACATAGATTACTAAGAACATAAAATTATCTTAAGCTTTAAAAATATATATTAAAAAATAATATTAATTATACCACAAATTTGTATAATTCATTCAAATACAATAACATATACAAAATTTAACTAGTATATTTTTTAAAAAAATAATATCTATTAAAATTAAACATTTAATAACAAATAATATTGAATATTTAATATTTTTAAATGATAACAATTAATATCAAATATTTATTTTGATTACCTACATTATTTGTTAAAATGCATCCCGTCCGGGCCATAAACTAGTATATATTTATGACATGTGGAAGGGGTTTTGTTGAAATATGTCCTCTTTTTCCATCATTTTTATATTTTAGATTTTTTCTTCTGTTAGATTACTACAATTTATTTCATTATTTTCTAATTATGCATTATCTAATCCTTCTCACACTAACCATCATCTTTTGAAGTTTGATAATCTGTTTTATTGGTTACAAAATACAAAATAAATAAATAAATAAATAAAATATAAATATATTTTTAATTTATTCAGAACTAAAAATAATATAAATTATCACTATTTCAATACTTTTTACCATTTTCTATTACTTAATTTTCTATATTTTTTTACTATTTTTACTGACCAAACTAAGAAAAATAAACTGGAACACAACTCATAACCGAAACATAAACATTTGTAATCATAGAGAAGAGAAAAATGCTAAAGATACTAACTAAGTAAATATTTAGAGCTGAAATAAGATCAAGACACAAAGACTAAATTAGCTCAATAACATAAAATTTCACTATTTTCTTATTTTTTACTTTTTTTATTATTTCACTTAAAGATTATATATTTATTTTATTATTGACTAAACTAAGAAAAATAAACAGCACAACTCATAATCGAAACATAAAATCTCTATAATCATAGAGAAAAGAAAAATGCCAAAGGCCCACTAAGTCATGGTTTAGAGCTGAATCAAGGTCAAGAACATAGGCTAACTTAACTCACTTTATCATAGAACTAGGGTTGGCCCGTCCTACGGGCGGGATATAATTTTTTTGTAACTTAAATTATTATTTTTGTATAATTTTTTTGGGTTTATATTTAAGATTTGCATTTGCAAGAAATGTTATATGGTAAATGATTTTTTTTTAGAAAATTTTTGGTGAAGAAAAATTATGTGATATGTTTTGCTTGTTTGTTGTCTATAAACAATAGTTGTTTTTTACATAAATAGATGTGGTTGATATGCTATGAGGGATTCAAATGGTTCTTCAAGTGATTTGCTTTTACAAAAATTTATGCGATTTTGTAATATTTTGGATAAACCTTTTATCATTAAGAGAGTAATTACTTTATTTTATTTCCTCTCATTTATTTTTATCAAATTATTGTGCATTACGATAACAGTTCAGTCTTTACAATTACAGTGAAACCTCTATAAATTAATAACGTTGGGACTGTAATTTTTTATTAATTTATAGAGATATTAATATATCGAGATACTAATTGAACCAAAAACTCAATTTATGATTATAAAATTATATTAATTTATAGAGATATTAATTTATAGATTATTAATTTATAGAGGTTATATTGTATTTACTTTAATCATTCCTATTACAATTGAATTACCTTAGTTTATTTTATTGTTCTAAATTTGGTTTTCCTCATTTTTTATTTGAAGTACATAATCAATAGAAACAGCAACTTTTAACTCTTATTACGATTTACACATTTCTAATAAATTTACATTTGTGTTCTGGTGTTGTTGATTTTTTATTTTATTTTAGTGGTTCATACGGAACGGAAGCATATATGAGAAAATAAAACGCTTAGTTAGTCTTGAGCACTATGTTAACTACTGGATTGCAAAGCTCATTGAATAGAGAGCTTATGAGCTTTTTCAAAAGCTCGCCCCTAAAAACCTGAAAACCATACAAAACAATTGCAAATTTTGGATGTATTGGTTCAATGAACAACAACTGGTGTATTAAGCTTTCAGTAATATTTATCTTATGCCCAGTGTGAATCAGTCTAAAACCAATTTTGCATTGTCCAAGCCCAATACAATTTTTTGAAGAACAAAATCTTTGTTGTTGCCGCTTGGTTCCTGATGTTTTAAGCTCACTGAATAGAGAGCTTATGAGCTTTTTCCAAAGCTCGCCCCTAAGAATCTGAAAACCATAAAAATACAAAACAATTCAAAATTCAATTCATTTCCTTCAGAAGCAATAAATCAAACAGGTGATAAACATTCAATTCTTAGAATAGAAAAAACAATGCAGTGCATAAAAAGAGCTTAACGATCTTGATCAATAAAGTGGACTCTCTGCATTTTCAGGGTTTTGTTATAATGAAAGGGGCAGGAAATAAATGGAGGAAGAGGATGAGTTATTCACCTGCTTCTGCTGTGCATTAAAAATAAAAGCCACTCTCTCTTTCAGTTTATATCTTCTCCATCTCCACTCTTTTTCGACCTTTTAACTCTCGTCTCTGTGCTCCTGGATACTTCTGTGCATATCCCTCTCTCTGTCTCTAGATCATGAACGGTGGTGCAACCCGACGGCTCAGAACATTGACCATCCTTGTCTCCATCTCTCATATGCATGAGCTTCCAGTTCTCTCTTTTTCTTAAGATATGGCGTTTTCATCACCACCAACTCCGACTTTGTTCTCTAGGAACTCATACTTATTAAAGTCCATTCGTAGACATAACTTGAACAATCACTCAATCTACAAAACATTAACAATAAGCGAATTCATGTAAGAACAATCACAGACACAAAATCACTCTCATACGGCGAGTGTCTTTCCTTTCCTTTTGATACATGCAACTTTTCTAGATAAAGAATCAACCAGAACCATGACACGTACACGGAAAATAATCAATATTTTACAATCCTCTGAGAAAAATCTGTGATAGTGTTTAAACTAAACATATTAGATGTTATTATATTAGTTGACGATATACTTTAACATATCAAATTAATGGAATATTATGACTGAGCGTTAAAAAACAGAAAGTAAATAACAGTTCTTCTTCTGAAACTCTCAGCCTAATCTGTTCTCAACAACTTGCGTCATTAAAGTAGATACAAAGACCCCAAGTGCCAAAAGCAACAATGCCGAAAACAATTCCAACCGAAACAACAAAGGAAAAAAGTTCTTGTAAAACGAAGGGAGGTTGGAATCGATCGGAGAACAAATCAGAAAAATCCTAATGAACATAGAGAGAGAGAGAGAGAGAGAGAGAGAGAGAGAGAGAGAGAGAGAGAGAGAGAGAGAGAGAGAGAGAGAGAGAGAGAGAGAGAGATCTGGGTATTAAGATGAATATCAGAGAGATTTTGGAAACGCGGTACAAATCAGTGATGCTCGAAGCTATTTATACTGGATTCGACGACCGAACAATGCATCTGGAGAGTTTGCAATGAGCATTTAAGACAGAAGGATTAAAGTCGGAGCAATCACGACGCCTCCGTTACGAAGCTCGAAGGTCGTCCTCTCCGCCGCTCTCGATGAAAACGAAGAACAAAAAAGCTTTCATCACATTCCTAGTTTTTTTGGTTGGGCCGTAAATGACAAACGACCAAGGCAAGCCCAATACTGAACTCAAGACTCATGATGCATCGTTTCATTAAAACAGATATGTCAGCATGGGAGAAAGCGAGTTTATGACGTGGATGCTGAGTTGTCATAGCTCAGGAATGATTAAAGTGAACTTTATATAATAAGATGTCTTGACCATAACAGACAAATGTTAGAAAAGAGTGAAAGATAAACTCTGAGATAAAACATCTCTCAAATACAAAGAAGTCCGATCAAGAACCAACACAAAGAACTCAAAAAGCGTGTTAGAGCAAGAATATTCAACAGAACGCAAAAATCGTCATGAAACAAAATGGTAAATACTTAACACACCATAAACACAGACACCAGTTAAGAGGTAAGAAGCTCCACACAAACTAAACAAGCACAGATAATACGCTAATGCTAGCGGAGACCCACAAAACTCTAGATAGAATAGACAAAAATTCCAAAAAACTAACTCTGCACACTTTTTTCAAAGAAAAACATGAGAACAAGGCATATACAACCTGAAAGATGGAGAATGAAAGCTAACCACCAAGAAACAAAAGCTCAAGCTTGATACCAGAAACAACATTCCAAATCTACAGAGCATACAAAACACGATCAAAACCTGGAGTGGCAAATATGGCGAAATAGAGAGCTACTAGGGACGAAAGCAATGATAAAAACTGCAACCAGATGATATAACATATATATAACGGTAGACGAAACAAAATCCACAAATCGTGGAGCAATCCTCAAACTATGAAAGAGATTATATAAGTCTGAGGACCAAAAACCAGATCTTGAAAAACCAAAACGAGCAAGGATTATCGACAGTAAGCTAACGAAGAAGAAGAAAACATCAAAGACGACTAAACTCTTACCCAACCCAAAGAGATGCACTTCCTAACATCAACAAAAATCTAAGTCAGAAGAGGAACAACAAATATTTACCGGTATAGCCTACAACACTATGAGAAAAAACCACATAACATGAAACTTATAAACGTAATCTATAACAAATATCAGACAATCTGAGGAAGAATAAACACATAGATGTGAGTATTATATTGGTGAGGGTAATAAGCAAAACACACCGAAATGATAAACAAAATACATAGATGGTGACAACTTAATGTCAAAATATGGAGAAAAAACACAAAACATTTTAAAGAATAATGACCAAATAATTCAAATAAAAAACAAAATATATTATTTAACGTTGAACTGTTAATCTTAAGACAACAAATGCAATGTTATTGAAATTCAATATGCTTTACATCAGAAAATCTACTATTATATACACAATAACATATTATTGAAAAAAAAAACACAAACAAAAAATATATTAACCTATCACCTATTACTATATAACACAATAAAACCCCTAAATAATACTCTTAACAAATAAAGATGCCACATAATTATATCATCCAAAAAAATATTACTTAACAACAATAAAACAATATTCAGAGCGAAGCGCGGACATGCTCCTAATAATATATATATACGACAATACCAGCTGGGAATTGGGAGATCATGGTCCTTAATATGTTTATTACTTATTATGGGGGAAAATCGCATAAAAACCTTCAAAATGTCAATTACTAGCACTTTAAACTGTGAAATTTTCCACTAACATTTTTAAACTTCGAAGTGATATTTGCATCATAAAAAATCTCCAAAGTGAAAAGTTGACCGCTTATGCAACTAAAAAATGATGTGTCAGGTTTTTTTTCAAAAAAGAATTATCTAATTAGTAAAATAAAAAATAAATAAATAAATTTCTGAAAATTAAATAAAAATTGAAAAATTTAATAAAACTCAATAAATTAAATAAAAATTCAGAATTGTTTTTTAAAAAAACTTAAAAATTAAATGAAGAAGTCTATAAATAAATAAAATTAAATTAAAATTCATAAAAACTAAATAAAAGTTCATAAATATTTTAAAATTCAGAAAATTCAAAATTTCAAAAAAATATTGAAATTTCAAGTTTTTTTTACAAATAGCATAGCACCGTTTACAATAGAAATTCAAATATATCACTTATGTCGATGTTGGTTTGTCACATAACCATTAACAATGACGATTAAGGTTACATTTTATCAATGATGTTGGAACTTATTATTGGAGATATACCAAAAACGTCATTGTTAATGGTTAGGTGAAAAACCATCATATTCCTAAGTGATATATTTGAACTTGTTATTGTAAACGATGCAATGATATTTTTTAAACAAATATTGTAATTAAATAAAATATAATTTTAAAATTTCTAATTGTTGTTTTTTCTAATTATGATTTTTTTTCTGTGTTTATATTTAGTTTTATTCATTTTTAGTTATTTTTAATTTTTATTTAATTTTTCAAATATTTATTTTATTTATAAATATTTATTTAACTTTCTAAAAGTTTTTTTTTCAAAAACAATTCTGAATTTTTTATTTAATTGTATGAATTTTATTTAATTTTATCTATTTTATTTAATTTTCCAAATTTAATTTATTTTTGTTTATTTTATTAATTAGATAATTTTTTTTTGAAAAAAAAAACTGAGAAAACATTTTTTACCTGTATAACCGGTCAACTTTTCACTTTGGGGTTTTTTTGATGCAAAAGTCACTTTGAAGGTTAAAAGTGTTAAAGAAAAAACTTTAAGGTTTAAAGTGCTAGTAAACGACACTTGAGGGTTTATTATGCGATTTTCCCTTATTATGGTGTTTAATAATCTTCACATTTACTCCAAAACATGTATGGACCTAAAAAGACTTCAAAATCATACTATTATATTGTAATATCAAAACTATAAACATAATTTTGTAACCACAATGAAAATTCTCACACTAAAACCTCTTTTTGCATTATAATTTCTATTATATTATAAATATAGTATATATAATAATAGTCTGCTATTTACAATATAAATCATTATTATCATGTAATTCTATTACTAAAAAGACTCCAAAATCATACTATTATATTGTAATATCAAAACTATAAACATAATTTTGTAACCACAATGAAAATTCTCACACTAAAACCTCTTTTTGCATTATAATTTCTATTAGATTACATTTATAGTATATATAATAATAGTCTGATATTTGCAATATAAATAATTATTATCATGTAATTCTATTACTAAAAGAATTTACGAAATTTTTAATTAAAATGTTTACTATTTCAATATATAATAATATTGAAATAAAATTTGAAATTAAATATTTCAATATGTATACTTTATTGTAAATATTATATTAATATTTTTCTTTTATTTAGTTTGTTATTTTATTTTCTTATTGAATAGTGTTTATTGTGGTGAAAAGTATCACACCAAATTAAACTATAGTCTTATACTAAGCTACTGTAATTTTTGGTGAGGTTGAAACTTTTCGTTTGAAAACTACGCTAACCTTAATATATAGCTGCAGATGATCGAAGAAGAAACTATAAAATATGTAAGAGTTTCTATTAAAAAATGAGAAATCAGCCAAAAAATATACTGTATTTTTCGGAACTTGCCAAAAGAAATCTGGACATATGAGTTAGCCAATAAAACCCTGAACTTTTGTTGATTTTTTTAGTTAATTAAGAAACTTACAATTGACTTACCAGATCAACACACCGCTAACAGAGTTAACAAATAATTAAGCGGACATTAATTTTGAGTGTTAAAAGTATACAACGTCATTTTGTCTCTTTTTCTGATTAAAGGCAAATGAATGAAACGACGACGTTTTATATAGCTTTGATATTAAAAACATGTGCTTCCATCGGCTCGAACTCGTGAACTCAAGCATGATGGTAGGGGTTTTTGCCACTGAGCTAGTGAACTTTGCAATGGATTTACGAACACAGTTTTTTTATATTCTCTTCATATCCGAGATAAATGAATAAAAAGAAACCACAGCTTTCTTCTCCGATTGCTATAAACCCTAAATTCCCAAAATCATAAATCCAGTTTGAACTTCGCAAATTCAAGCTCGGTTCTCTTCGATTTCGTCCTTAAGAATCTCGATTCTCACCTTTCCTATTTCGAGTATTGTATGATGAGTTAGGGTTGTGAGGATTCGTGTGTGAATACGATGGGAATTCGTGGTATCCCGGAGCAATGCGGCTGTGGTCGAAGAGCTGGGAAATACACATCAAAAACGAAGGCCAGTCCAGGAAAAACTTTCATTAGATGCCCAGCGTTTCAAAATGTAAGTATTTAATTTGATTATGGGTGCAGTTGGTTGTGTTTGAGAAATTGTTTGAACATAAAGCTTGTGTTCATGATTTGTGTCTAGGATCACTTCTATAAATAGATAGATGAAGCTGTCTACGAAGAGGTTCAAGATGCATTGCCAAAAGTTGAGTGCTTTGCAACATATGTTATGAAAATTAAAATGAAAATCGAAAGCATCAAAACTGAGGAGGAAGAGTTGAAAGAAGATGTCAGGAAGGCGAGCAATGAATTTAAGAAGCTGAATGTGATCATGAAAGTGGGTTTTCTAGTGGTTTACTTAGGCATTGTGATATGTCTTGTGTTGATCATGTTTGACAAAGCATATGGGTTGTCTTTGAATAGCTACTAGAAGACTCTGTTTATGTAATGGTAATGGTTTCAGTAAGGTTTATGTAAGGCTATGTTTTATGATTGATTTAAAGACCATGTTTATGTAAGACTCATGGTTCATGTAAGGCTATGTTTTAAGACTCTGTTTCAGTAAGGTTTATGTAAGGTTATGTTTTACTTCTTGATTGTTTATAGAAGGACAAATGAACACACCAACGAACATACCATCAAGATAAACAACATGATGAAAACAGAAAGATAATACCAACACAAAGATAATCCCATATTTTATCAAAATGCTCCTCATGGGTCTCCCTCCTTTCTTTCATCACCTTCGTCTTGGCCTTAATGCATTTTGACTTCCATCTGATACTCCCTCAAGATCTCAGCATGTATCTCCTTTGATGTGAGCTTAGGATTCAGCCTTAACCTCTCAGCAAACAGACTCGCAATTGTTGACCTCTTAAGTATCTTCGACTCCCCTGTCTTCTCACACGTATGGTAATTGACGTATGTCTTTACCATCAACTTATGTTTCCTCTTATCATACGAACAGTAGACCATCCAGGAACATGGAGCCTCATCATCTCTCATCTTAGCAGCACATTTTTCACCCATCTTCAAGCTACTGGATCTGTAGTACTTGATGTTGTATCTAGTTTTCAGAGTATACCTAAGACAAGCATGTTTGAACTCCTCAGCATCTGAAAATGTCTTCCCAGGCTGAAGGAGCTCCTCTGGATCAGTGTCTTCTATGTAAGCATGCGCATCTCCTCTTCATTCTCATCATCTAATGACACATGATCAAGAATTTTATCATCATCGCATGCATAATCATCCCCTTTGTCTTCCTTATCCTCACAGTCATCATTTTTTGATTTATCACCAAAATAAAGACTCAAATCTGTACAACCAACTTCCTCAATGCCAGCAATACCATTCTCATCTTCCCTACCATCCTCACATATATCTCCAAATTCCTCTTCTTCATTTCTCTCAACCTGGAGCAATGCGTCTCTGTCATCACCATCTGAGTTTACCTTCTCACCTTCATCACCATCATCAACTAGACTCTTCTCCGAGTTTACCTTATGATTCTTCGATTGTCTAGGATACACATGAGACCCACCTTCTCTTCTCCGCCTTGTCTTCTTCACAACTGTAGATGGTTCTTCTCTGTCATCACCAGAAGGAGCCACATTTACCTTCTTTTGCTTCTTTGCAACTCTAGGAGACAGACTTGTCTTCTCCGGTGACCCATATGGAGTTCCCCGCCTCGTGGTCTTCTCCGGCGATGATGCAGGCGACCCATATGAAGTTCCCCGCCTTGTCTTTGACGCCTTCGACGCCTCTGTAGATGCCAACATTGATATCCCTTCAACGCTTTTACAGATCTTCGATCTCTCCGGCGATGACAAACTCACACTTGCATCGCGTTCTCCACCCTTCTTCGACTGTTGAACCGCTTCTTCACTTCCATAATCAAAATTCCTCATCCCTCCGAAAATCACTACCTACCTTCCTTTCCTTGTGAATTTCGTCTTTACCATCTCTTCACATCTCTCAAAATCCCCAAATCGATTTGAGAAATTAGGGTTAGGTTTTGTTTGATTGAAATCAGACACGGTTACGTTTTGTTTGATTGAAATCAGACACATCTTTTAATCAATAAAATCAAACATGTGGGGTAAGCTTTCGTAAAGTGCACTAGCTCAGTGGCAAAAACCCCTATCACTATACCCGAGTTCACGAGTTCGAGCCGTTGGAAGCCCATGTTTTTAATATCAAAGATATATAAAACGTCGTGTTTCATTCATTTGTCTTTAACTCGGATTTGAAGAGAATAAAACAAACTGTGTTCGTAAATATATTGCAAAGTCCACTAGCTCAGTGGCAAAAACCCCTATCTCTATTCCCGAGTGCACGAGTTCGACTCCACCCAACTACAATTTTAATTAAACAAAACAGCCTCGTCTTGAGATTTTGAATTAAACAAAACAATTGGATGAAGCGACGTAGTTTCACTAAACGGCAGTAATTAACGGTGAATTAACATTGTCTTTGCTGTACGTTAATGGTGTGTTAATATGGTAAGTCAACCGTAAGTTTCTTAATAAACTAAAAATGTCAACAAAAATTCAGGTTTTTATTGGCCAGACTCGAATATATGTTTTTTTTGGCAAATTCCGAAAAATACAATGTTTTTTTGGCCGATTTCTCATTTTCAAATATTTTGTTTTATGTATTTGTTTTTCTATGGCATAAAACTAAGTATAAGGAAGGTGGTATACTTAGAGCAACATTATGGCATGGTCCTTAAGAGGGGAGGAACCACAAATCATCAAAAACAAAGGGGACCAAGAGAGAGAAGTCGTTAATAAGGAGTTATATAAAGAACGTTCTTGCTGGTCTTTGCTGCATCGTCTTTGATGCATCTTTGCTTTTTTGATTTTAATGACTTAAAATCGTCCCAATGATAATGAATAATGATAGCCTTAGATTTTACATAACTTTAGCAAAATATTTTTTTTTAATTTCAAGTATTTTACAGTGGTATATGTCCTAAAGTTTTCTGATTTTTAAATTATGAGAAATAAAATAATATTTTTTATTATTATCAAAACACAACACATGATCCAATGACATTTCAAAACACCAAGACCCAAAATTAAACAAATATAATTTGCTTACTGAACAAAAATCAAAGTATCAAAGGTGTACCTACGAGGTAGCTTTTCTTGGATTCCTATTTGGATGGTTTATAATTTAGATCTGGTACACGATCATAAACGTTAGAATAATACTCTAATCAACTGGTGAAGACGCATCAAAAAAGGCATAGTCAAGTAGAATTTATGGATGCACAACAATACAACTATTGTCAAACTATTAAACCATTTTTATCTGACATCAGCAAACTATTAAATATATATTTTTTTAAAAGTACACTGATAATTTTTTTTTCCAATACAGAGAGGATATTAGAGGACGCTTCAATAAACATCTACTTGTTATTATTGAACTCCGAA
Organism: Hirschfeldia incana; assembly: GCA_026261945.1. Classification (NCBI taxonomy): domain Eukaryota; kingdom Viridiplantae; phylum Streptophyta; class Magnoliopsida; order Brassicales; family Brassicaceae; genus Hirschfeldia; species Hirschfeldia incana. The sequence continues at coordinate 3,065,259 of JABCMI010000013.1, read as the reverse complement.
ACTGCATATGTATATATATACCAAAATTAAAAGAAACAGAACAGATCATTAAAAATGTCCCCTCAAGGAGATCCAAACCTTCCGCTGACACAAAGTCAGAAAAAAGATGATTAAAGTTTCGATTCAAATTATTTCCATGTATATAAACTCTCTCAATTTTTTTTAAAAATAAAAAATCTGTTAATTAAAATAATAATTTACTAATAATAATAATGAGTTAAAAAACAGAGCAGGAGACAGCTCTGGTCATCGAAAATAGTCCACGTTCTTCCTCCTTTCCATCTTTGAACAGCTCATTTAGATCTCTCCTCGATTTTACTCTTCTTCTCCTTCTCCTTCTTCATTATTATTATCCTCATAACACTCTTCTTCTTCTTCTTCTCTTTCTCCACCAATCAATCTCCTAACGCCGCGATCTCAGCTTCAAAAAAATGGAAGGAGGTGCCGATGGAACCATCCGCGTCGGTGGTCTAAACTCCAAGCCTGCTCGTGGACTCGAATCGGACTCCGATTCCGCGGTCTCCTCTCCGGTGACGCGTCAGAAAGCAGCTGCAGCCAAGCAATTCATCGAGAACCATTACAAGAATTACCTCCAAGGCTTGCACGAGCGTATGGAGAGGTGAGTATGATCTGACTAATTAGTGTTCGTTTGACTTCTTGAGATTTTGATGATTCTGTTAAAATGATTTGTTTGTTTGCTTTCCACAGACGGAGAGAGTTTCAGAGGAAAGTGCAAGAGGCTCAGTTACCTGTAGAGGAACAGGACGAGATGATGAGGAATCTGGCTCGGCGAGAAACGGAGTATATGAGGCTTCAGAGACGTAAAATTGGGATTGATGACTTTGAGCTCTTGACTGTTATTGGCAAAGGTGCCTTTGGTGAGGTAACTACTAACCAATGTCATGATTAATTAAATCTCTCTACAGGATTGATACTTATTATTAAGGAATTGTAACTCTCTACATGATTTTCGTTTTAATCTCTCTCAGGTTAGATTATGCCGTTTGAGATCTACTGGCGAGGTTTATGCCATGAAGAAATTGAAAAAAACTGATATGCTTAGCCGTGGACAGGTACCTACCTTCTTTGTAATCAGCCTTGCATTCTCTGTGTTAGGAGTAATAGTAATAAGTGGACAATTGCTGCAAAACGAAGTTGACCTACTCTGACTAAAACTTAGATCTAAGAGATCACTAATTCAAGTCTCGTTTAGATCACAAACTTAGATCTCAGAGATCTTTTTTTGTTCTTCTATTTTACTGGTTTTGATGTCCTTTTTATTTTCTATATAGGTTGAGCATGTAAGGTCTGAGAGGAACTTACTTGCAGAGGTTGACAGCCGTTACATTGTGAAGCTTTTCTACTCTTTTCAAGATTCTGAATGTTTGTATCTTATCATGGAGTATTTACCTGGAGGTGACATCATGACTTTACTCATGAGAGAAGACATTCTCGCCGAAGATGTTGCCCGCTTTTATATTGCTGAGAGCATCCTTGCTATCCATTCAATCCATCAACACAACTATGTCCACAGGTATTAATAATAATAATAATAATAATAATAATAATAATAACCCTTGACGTTGGATCTTCTTTTTGCCATGTGATTTAGTGTGTAGTGTTGGGGAGAATCTCTGTGAATTATAGATCTTGATTTCTGTTTGTTTCTTCCCCTTGCCTGTAGGGATATCAAACCTGATAATTTGATACTAGACAAAAGTGGGCATTTAAAGCTTTCAGATTTTGGTTTATGTAAGCCACTAGATGATAAGTATTCTTCGCTGCTACTAGAAGAAGAAATGCTTTCTCAGGAAGCAGAGAGCCAGTCTGGAAAAGCAGACTCTGACAAAGCACCCTGGCAAATGCCTAAAGAGCAGTTGCTGCAATGGAAGCGCAATCGCCGTGCATTGGTACATACATATGCTTGTTCTCTAATTGGATCACATAGGTTTTACTCATTAATTGCTGGACTGTAAAGATCAATATTAATTTCTTTCAGGCTTATTCAACCGTTGGAACTCTTGACTACATGGCTCCAGAAGTACTACTGAAGAAAGGATATGGAATGGAATGTGACTGGTGGTCTCTCGGAGCAATTCTGTATGAAATGTTAGTTGGGTATCCCCCATTCTGTTCTGATGACCCCCGTATAACATGCCGCAAGGTAGGTGTATAAGTTAGTCATGGATGCATTTTTATTATCTATAGTAAAAATATTGATGCTTACTTATAAAGATCTGTACTAATTACTTCCTCAGATAATTAATTGGAGGGTATGCTTGAAATTCCCTGAAGAACCGAAAATATCAGATGAAGCCAGGGACTTGATTTGTCGCTTGCTATGTGATGTTGAGTCCAGGTTGGGTACCAGAGGTGCTGAGGAGATAAAGGTGAGAGACTTGTGAAAAAGGATATGTAAATATGCATTTCGTTTTCCTTGCTTTTCAGCATTGAGACCATTGAAATTCGATCTTGCTCTTGTTTCAGACTCATCCGTGGTTTAATGGCACCCAATGGGACAAACTGTATGAAATGGAGGCAGCTTACAGGCCAACTGTTGATGGAGAACTAGACACACAAAATTTTGAGAAGTTCCCTGAAGTAAGTTAGATAGAATCTTAAAATGCTTGTTATGACATTTTTCTGACTTTGATTAGTTGGTGAACCATAAACTTGTCTTAAAGTTCCTAAAACAAATTTAAAGAGACGTTTGGTTTCCTCATCAAGTCTTTTTTTTAATACAAATCTTGTAGGTTGAAGGATCGGCATCTGAAGCACCACAAGTTGGTCCTTGGAGAAAGGTGACGCACGCCACTATTTCCTGCAGTATAATTTGTGTTTCAAATTGATGTTTTGGAATGGTCCCAGGACATGATAAAGCTAGCATGTTTTGTTTTGTATTGGTTACAATAGTATCACCATAACATAGAAGTTGTCAATGAGTTTACGTAGTAGCTTTTGATGCTAACTTGTTGATTGGTTGAGCAGATGTTGACGTCCAAGGACAATAACTTCATAGGATTTACATTTAAGAAGTCAGACATCACAAGATCAATGGAAAATACAGGTGAATCTTCTTTCTTTCTTTATTGATCATGCGATTCCTTATAACTTTCTAAGAGTTTTCTAGTGAGAGGAGGTCGAATAGTTGATATGCATCTAAGTTTAATCCCTGACATTGAATGTAGGTACGGACATGAAACCAAATGGATCAGGGGAAGCCCCGTCACTGATATCATTGTTAGGTACGTAACAAAATATAGTAAATCGCCACAGTCGGTATGTTTTGCTTTTAGTGATAGTTTCTATATTATTTTCAGGTCGGATCAATATGGATGAAACTGAAGGTGGTGAGTTAAACCAAAAGACATAGAAAAATACAAAAAAAAAGATGTTCCTTTTTTCTATCCGTTTGCAGTTGTTTTCTGATCATTTGGCAGAGGCAGTGGAGGCGATGGTAGTTTTCTAAACCACATACATGGCACTTTATATTATGGTTCTTAAAACTTCTATTTGCTTCTCTTTTCATCTTTTGTGACATATTTTGTATTTTTCTTCTTTGATCTATAAGAGAAACTGTAAAGAATGGAAGAACCATTTTCTGTGGGGACATGTTACACATTCAATTGAAAGCATATAAATGAAGCTTTGCTTTTCTGCCATAATTGTCCATCTCCTCCGATTTACTCGGTTTTTAAATTACTTTTTCCGGTTTTTATCTGTTACCTCTGTAACTGATTCGGGATCAGAGAAAACCTGGACAGGGTGAGGTCTGGAAGTGATTTCTGGATTCTTTGATCCCGTCATCTCATAGAGCTGAGAACCGGGTTAAACTTGCTTGACCTGCCAACCACGCTCTGGGTCCTTTCTTTTCTAAAAGTCCATTCCGCATAATCTGAAACAAGAAAATTTATATCTTCATCCATTCTGCCAAATTTACGGATAATTCAAGGAAATTATTAAATATTATAAAATATATATTTAATTATACATAAGTTATTTTATTAAAAAAAATATAGTTAAAATTAAAATATAAATATAATATTTATGAAAATATCTTATTTTCAAATTATATGTTGTCTCAAATTTATGGGTTAGTGGATATTCAAAAATCAATTTCGATAGATCTATATCCGCCTTATTTTATATGAATATGGCTGAGAATTTGATCAAAACCTACGAGTTTCATCGTATTTGATCTTTCGCGTGCGGATGACCCCAAAAGAAATCGCAAGTAGTAATTAAATAATTATCAAAAGAAATATGAGTATATATTGGAACTTTTGACATTCGTGGAAATCTGAACTTTTTACATTTTTATCATCAAATAACTATATTATATATTATCCAAAATAACTAAAATATTTGTGGAAGTCTCTTTGGTCTATTGATTTGACCAAAAGTTCATTAATACTTATACATTTTAACATCTCTCCGAATTTGTAATAACATAATACATCCATCGTTAAAAAAATCTAAAATACTTTAAGTTATAACAAACTAGATATGGATCCTTGCGTTGCACGGGATTTTGTTAATGTTTTCATTTAATAAAAAACATAAAAATGAGAAAAATTGTAGTGCAATTTTATGATTTTGCATATATTGTTTGAAAATTAATCTAGGTATGAAAATTAATTTTGGTTAATACTCATATTTCAACAATCATGGCGCATAAGCGAATTATTACCAACTATATACATAGGGTTAGAGTAAAAATTATACCTAAAAATTCAAAGCAAACTCAACATAAAGTAATACGAAATAGAGCAAAATACAAAGAATTTGAAAGTTGAATCACGCCAATTGAGGTTATTGTGAGAGACAAGGTTTCACCCTCAGATTCTAGGTTAGGTCAAGAGGAGGTACAAAGAAATTCGTGGGCTGAATCCCGTAAAGAGCTTTAAAGATGAATAAGTACTTTTTATTGATGATTTGAATAATAAGAATTACAGAGAAAACGAAAGAGATCGTCTAAAAATGTTTGCAAGATATGGTAGAGATAATATAATTGGTGTGTAATCGAAAATATGGCATGATCCCTCTTTGGTCTTCTAGGTCCTCTTTTTATAGCTTCGAACCTTCCTCCGATTGCTTTTAACTAATCCCCGAGATCTTCTCCTTCTGTTGAGGGACTCGCAACAGCTCCCTGTTGACCGGGTCATGCGCTCTTTCTGTTTGTAATGTCAGCCTCCTTTTCGAAGTGGCCTCCAGAAATTGTGATTAGCTTTCTGCCTTTGGCTCCGCACTGAGCTCCAGCTGAGGTCGCTGATATGTACTGGGCTTAATCTTGGCCCAGAACTCATTCAGGTTCCGCCGTTAGCTAGTGGGCCATATTTGGGCCCAACAGTTGCCCCCAAGTTTTTGAGATAAGATTTCCCTTACTCGGAAGCTTAACCTAAATCGCCGACCTAGATTTTACTGTTGAGATCATGATTACGGGATATCTGATTTAAAGATATTATTCGTTTAATTCGACGGTCTAGATCTCTTTTGTTTGAAATCGACGGCTCGGATGAAAGAAGTTTTGAATGATTTACTCCGAGACTCAAGACGGGACGTGATATAAAGTGACGGGCATTAACTGCCTCGCTCCATATTCTCCACGCCTCCACTCGGTTCCCAAGGTAACTTCTCCTCCACTCCTTATTTTACTGTGTTAGTTAGTTTTTTTTTTTACTTTCATCTCTCTATTTCGCCATCGATCCTCTTCGAATTCCTTAGATTTCTTTGAAACTTTTAGGACTATTTCGATCCTCCTCTTTTCTCCTTTCAATCCTCTCAACCTTACCCCTCTGTTTAATGGACCCTCCGAGAGAAGGCTCCGGCGAAACCGGAATTCCCCCTGCCAGCAAACGCTTAATGAAGGTCAAGCAAGAGATAGGCGAGAAGGCCAAAAGAGAGACGAAGAAGGCGAAAGACTTAGTCGCGACAAGAGCCTCTAAGCGTATGAAGAAGAAGGATGGCTCCAGCGGGAGTTCCTCTTTGGGGTCTCACTCGCCGTCCTTGTTGACGAGTCAAGAGGTCGTTAATTTCATGGTTTAGGCTCATGGCCGAAAGGAGTTAGTCAGGACCTGCTCCTCCGATGAGACTCCGAAATCTGCCCCCGAGGGCTGGTTTTGCATCCACGAGAAGTATATCTCGAAGTGCCACCTCAGGTTTCCGCTCCCGGACCTCTTGCTGGATCTTCTTGATCATTACCAGTTAGCTCTCTCTCAGCTTTGTCCCTCGGTCATCCAGGTAGTAAACGGGTTCATTACCAGGGCCAAAGAAGAGGGAATCGTTGTTGGTCTAACTGAGTTAATGAGTCTCTATACGATCAAAGAGAGCTCTACTAAAGATGGTGGTAGCAGTACCTACTATCTTCCTTGTCGCCCTGGATTTAGTCTTTTTAAATCTTCGGGTAGCGACGATGATTGGAGGAAAAAATATTTCTTTGTTAAGGTCGATCCTTCAACCGTCCCAATGGGTCGTGCTCTCTCGGTCATTTGATCCGAGATATCTGGTTAGGATTTTTAGGATCCTGTTTTGCTCATTTCGGATTATTGCTACTTGCTGATATCTTGATTCTAAACGTAGGTATCGACGATCCTCCCAAGCTCTCTGATAAGCAGTCCATGGCTCTCTTTAGGAGGTTACATCAAAGTTCCAACGCTTGGTCATTGTTTACAACTTCTCGTATTGGATCAGCTAGGTTCCCGGAACGATACAACATCCAGCTTCCTGACCCGATCCCTGTTGAAGACTTAGAAGGTAGTCTCTTATCTTGTTATGTTCATCCTCGTTTTAAGAGGTAGCTAAAAGGATTCTTGTTATTTTGTTTAGTTTCCGAAGGTCCCAATGTAGTCGAGATTTCAACCGGAGCTAGCACTTCTGAGAACGAAAAGACTCCAGCTCCTAAGATGAGGCCTTCTTTCCGTAATCGAAACAGGTCAACTGCGGCTGCCGGTGCTTCACGGGGCAGCGACAAATCTCAAGGAGGTGTTTTTATTAACACGCTGAAGGAGGTCCTCGATGATGGAACCTCAGCTCCTGTCACGGACGTTGGTCCCGTTGAAACAGGAGCTCGAGATGTTGTTCCTCACCCTGAGGTCTCGCCAGCCATAGATAATCCTCGTGCTGCCGGTGGTCCCCTCGAACTTGAGCCTCCAAGACCTAAGAGGTCTCGGACTGAGGCGGGAGATAGGCCCGCCCGGTCCACTTCCTCATCCTCGCGAGGTGGAACCGTTGGTTGGAGCTTCACCCACTCTAGGCCAGGGTCAATCTTGGATGACTCTTGGGGTTTAGCAACCATTCTGAGGCATCTGAAGATGGTGGGGTGCTCTATGCCCTCTCTCAACAGCTTGACCAACAAGGACGAATACGTCGATATAGCTCATCACTTGGGTCAGGTATATAATTTTGAGTTTTTCTCGGTCTTTTCTTTTTAAGTTTGGATTTTCCATGACCTAAAAGATTTTTTGCATTTTGTTTTTGTAGCTAGCCGGAGCCATCAACAGAGCTCAACTAAAGTTCGAGGAGACCGTGCGTGGTGCTCCTACTGCTGCGGAGTTGACCCAGGCTACTGATATGTTCAAGGCTACCAAGATGGAGCTTGACCAGGCTCGTGCTCAGGTGTCTGAGCTTCAAGCTGAGGTTAAGAGGCTCGGACTGAAGGCTGATACTCAACAGGGGAAGATCGAGAGTCAAGCCATTGACATCCAGGTGAAGAGCAGGAAGATCAACGACTTGGAGGCTGCTCGTAAGATAGCCGAGCATCAGGTTCAAGAGATGATTGCCTCATCTCAAAATAGTCAAAGGAACAAGGAAGCCGAGATCAAGTTTGCTGTTAGGAGAGGCAAGAGGGAGGTAGCTGATGCTTACAACAAAATTCTGACTTCGGTGAAGGAGAAATTTGCCAAAATGAATGATGAAACCGACGCTCTGATCTACGCCCAGGAGCTTCAGGCAAACACCGAACTTTTGAAAGCTTTGTTGACTAAGGAGGTGGAGGATGCCGAGGAGGAATACAATCGTCTCATGGCCTTGATTCCGGATGCAGCTGCTGCTTGCGATAGGGCTCAGGTCTCCGACTTCTCAGTTAGCAAGCTTCCCATCCCTCAACTCTTTGAGAGCTCAGGTACTCTTGAGATTAATATGTTTAACCCGACATTTTCCGGCGAGTATGGTTCTAATTTGGATTCGGTGTTTCCTGAATTAGCTCCAGTCGAAACGAATCCAGGGGACGTTAATCAAGGAGCTGATGCGGAGGTTCCTGCCGAGGATGGAGGTCCTGTCGAGAAAGACAAGGAGGTTGATGCTGGTCCCGGAGTCGACGCTGGTCCCGGAACCGAAGGAGTTTAAGAGCTGATGCTCTTTTTCTTTCAAGACTGTTTTGCCCAAGGGGCTTTTGCTTGTTTTCCCAGACTTATTAGCCTGAGGAGGCCTTTAAACCTTTACTCGTTCTTAGGATTTATTGCCCGAGGGGGCTTCTAAACCTTTATGTGTTTTAAGACTTATAGCCTGGGGAGGCTTTTAAACCTTTGTTTTAATTTTAATCTTGGCTGTTTCGGATTTCATCATTTGTTTTAACCATTGGTTACGATATCGACTTATAATCGAGCTTGGTTTAGCTTCAGGTTTTGCGGAACCTGTTTCGTTTTGGGTAATCAAGTTCCTTTGAAGGGATTCAAGATCTCATGGCTTTCTTTTCAAAACTTTAGGATTTCGTTAAGGGTTTTCAGACCTTATTAGTTTGATAAGGATTTTAAGACCTTTAAGAGTCTGTTAAGGATTTTAAGACCTTATGAATTTGTTAAGGGTTTTAAGACCTTATAAATTGGTTAAGGATTTTAAGACCTTATGGATCTGTTAAGGATTTCAAGACCTTTGGATTTGGCAAGGATTTCAAGACCTTTGAAATTAGTTAAGGGTTTTAGGACCTTAATTCCAGGTTTTCGGAGACCTGGACGTGCTCGGAGTTGTTTACGAGATTAGGTCCCGATTGTAGGGAACCTGTGTTTCTTCGGAGGATTTTAGGACCTCGATGATTGTTAAGGGTTTTAAGACCTCAGGTTCAGGATTTTAGGGACCTGGATATGTTCGTAGTTAGGTCTCGACTTGGAGAGACCTGAGTTTTCTTAGAAAGTTCTGTAATCTTTGGAGTATAGGTACGAAATAAATCGTTTTATTGATAATCATATAGCGACTGATACATGATTTGAATTATTCCATTATCAACTGCTTTTGGACTATGTGTTTTTGGTAACACGTGCCCCCTTTGCTTGGATGAGAAGTTCAATTGAGGAGAAAGGTTGGGGCTGCACTCGTAACGGAGTTGCCTACGTACCCAGTCAAGGGATCAAGCCAAACATAGTTCAAGGGGATTTGGGTACCTAATGGTAATATCTTTTGAGGTTCGTGGCGTTCCACGATCGGATTTCAGGTACCCCGGTTCGTACCTTCTGGAGTTTGTAGACTCCGGGTCGTACTATATGGATAATCCGGTAGGGACCCTCCCAGTTGGTTCCTAGTTTCCCAGCTCCGGGTTCTTTGGTTCCTTCGAACACTTTCCTGAGTACTAGGTCTCCCACAGCGAACTGTCGGGGCCTTACTTTGGAATTATAGTGCCGCGCCATTGCTTGCTGATAATTCTGAATGCGAAGCATGGCTTGGTCTCGTCTTTCCTCGATCAAAGCTATCCATTAGAAGCTGGTTATTAGCTGCGGGATTCGAGGGGCAGAGCTCCCGTCGGAGGCTGCCTGCGGTGGTTTCTGCTGGGACAACAGCTTCCATCCCATAAGCTAGAGAGAAAGGAGTTTCTGCTGTAGCTTTTCGTGGGGTGGTTCGACAGGCCCATAGTACTTCGGGTAATTTTTCTGACCAGAGTTCCTTCTGGGCTCCTAGGCGTTTCTTGAGGTTTGCTAAAATCGACTTATTAGCAGCCTCCGCCTGGCCGTTACCTTGAGGTCGTCGAGGTGATGAAAAGGTGAGGCGGATGTTCCATTTATCGCAGAAAATTTTGAAGTCGTGGGATATGAACTGTCCTCCATTGTCGGTTACTATTTCGTATGGGACGCCATGTCTGCATACGATATTTTTCCATACAAATCCTTCAACGTTAAATCTGTTAATTTGTTGAAAGGCTTCGGCTTCGATCCATTTCGTGAAGTAATCGGTTAGGACTAGGAGGTTTAGTAATTTCTTTCCTTTGCCTGATGGTACTAGTGGACCTACAATATCCATGGACCACCTCATGAATGGATAGGGGGCTGATATGTTAGATAGCTTTTCCGCTGGTTGATGTATGATCGGTGCATGCCTTTGGCATTTGTCGCATGATGAGGAATAGGCCTCGCAATCTGCAATGATGGTAGGCCAGAAGTAGCCTTGTCTTTTAATTCGGATGGCTAGGGCTCTACCTCCGGAATGGTTTCCACATGAACCGTCATGCATTTCCTTCATAAGTTTCATAGCTACTAGACCGTGAACGCATTTTAGGTAGGGTCCGGAGACACTTCGTTTATGGAGGGCTGACTCGATTATGCAGTATCTTGCTGCTAAGGCTTTGAGTTTTCGAGCCTCCCATTTATTGGGTGGGGTTTTTCCTTCAAGGATGTAATCCATGATCGGTGTTCTCCAGTCTTCTCTTCCTACCACTTTGCTGTGAAGGGAGGTGGGAGGTTCCGGTACGGGACCTGGTGTCGTTGTGCCCCCGGAGATATTTGTCGGAGTAGGCTCCTGGCCTGGATTCAGAGGAATATCTCCAATTTCTTCGTTATCTCCTGTGGTTTGCATATCATCTCTAGATGAGTTTTTAAGAGCTGCACGGCTTCTTGTTCGTACTTTGAGGACGAGCGATTCCGAGGTTTGGATGGTGCCCCCGGAGGTATTAGCTGAGTTGGGCTCCTCGGAGCCTGAACCCTGGTGGATACCTTCTGCTTGATCCTCGTTTCCTGGGCTCTGGATTATGTTCCCAGGGGTTGGTTTTCCAAAGCTGCGTGCTCTGGTTTTAGGGAACCAGAATGTCGTGAGGACTTGGGTAGCTATCGGCGGAAGGTGGCTATGTCGATATTTGGTTTGCTATCCAGCTCGGCTTTGGTGGCTATGTCGATACTTGGTTTCTCGATTCCTTCCACGGGTATAATTCGTTTCACGAGGGGATCTGATGTAGAGGCCAACGCGGCGAGGGCGTCTGCTGATGAATTTTCCCCTCGCGGGATCCTCGTTAGCTCGAACTTATCGAATTGCTTTGTGAGGTTTAGGACGACTTCGAGGTATGCCCCCATTCTCTCGTCTCTTGTTTCGTAATCCCCGTGAAACTGGCTGGCTACCAGTTGTGAATCGGTATAGGCATTCAGTTCTCGGATTCCGAGGCTCAGGGCGAGTTTTAGGCCAGCAATTAGTGCTTCGTATTCAGCCTCGTTATTGGAAGCGTTGAACCCGAGTCTATAGGATTGTTCGATGGTTTCTCCAGCTGAGGAGGTTAGTCTTAGACCGACGCCGGAGCCTTGCCTAGATGAGGCTCCGTCTACGTACAGACTCCACTTTGGAACCTCTATTTCTTGGTCTAGACGTTCGGATGCCAGTTCGATAACAAAATCGGCGAGGACTTGAGCTTTCGCTGCTGCTCGAGGTCTGTACTCGATATCATACTCGCTAAGTTCTATAGCCAATTTAGCTAATCGTCCGGATTGGCTAGGGCTGTGCAGGATTGTTCGTAATGGTTGTGATGTCATTACGACAATTGAGTGCGATTGGAAGTAGGGTCGTAGTTTCCTGGCAGCTGTGACAACTGCTAAGGCTAACTTTTCCATGGTCGGGTACCTCGTCTCGGCGTCTAGTAGGCTTTTACTAGTGTAATAGACAGGCCTTTGTTCGTTTTGCTCTTCTCGTACCAGCACTCCGCTGACTGCAGCTGTTGATACGGCGAGGTACAGGTATAGCGGTTCTCCGACTACAGGTTTAGACAGTATCGGAGGTTCCGAGAGATAGATTTTTAGCTGCTTGAAGGCTTCTTCACACCTCTCGTCCTATAGGAACTTCTTATTATTCTTCAGAAGTTTGTAGAATGGGAGGCACTTGTCGGTGGACCTGGATATGAATCGATTTAATGCTGCGATTCGTCCGGTCAATCTTTGTACCTCTCTAGTTGTTTTAGGCGATGGCATTTCTAGGAATGTCGCTATTTGCTTCGGGTTGGCTTCGATGCCTCTTTCGGTTACTAGGTAACCTAGGAATTCGCCGGAGGGTACTCCAAAAGTGCATTTAGCTGGATTTAACTTCATGTCGTATTTGTTGAGGATGTCGAAGCATTCCCTAAGGTGGAATATGTGGTCCTCTCCGATTGAAGACTTGACCAGCATGTCGTCGATGTAGACTTCCATAGTTTTTCCGAGTTGTCCAGCAAACATCTTGTTCACTAGCCTTTGATAGGTAGCTCCTGCGTTTTTCAAGCCAAATGGCATAACCTTGTAACAATAGGTTCCGCGCTCGGTTATGAATGCGGTTTTTTCTTGATCTTCAGGATCCATCATAATCTGGTTGTATCCTGAGAAGGCGTCCATAAATGACAAGAGCTGGTGTCCAGCCGTTGCTTCGACCAAACGGTCGATGTGAGGTAATGGGAAGATGTCCTTAGGACAGGCCTTGTTTAAATCAGTGAAATCTACACAGATTCTCCATTTCCCGTTCTTCTTTTTCACTACGACTGGGTTTGCTAACCAATCAGGGTATTGGACCTCTCGGATCGACCCAGCTTTCGTTAGTCGGTCGACCTCGTCGTTAACAGCTTGGGCTTTTTCGAGACCTAGCTTACGGCGCTTTTGTTTGATCGGCTTGAATGTGGTGTCTACATTGAGCTTGTGGGCGGTGACGTTTGGGTCTATGCCCTTCATGTCGCTGGTAGACCATGCAAAGGTTTTGACATTCGGTTTTAAGAATTCGATGAGCTCCTTTTTGGTTTCGGGAGGTAGCTCTAATCCGATGCTCACCTGTTTTTCAGGGTTTGAGTCGTCGATGCTAACTTTTTCGGTGAGGTTCTTAGGGGGACCTCGGATATTTTGTTGCATTTCGCGACTCTCCTGGATCTGTAATTGCTATTGGGGGGATTCTTTTATGATCTCGAATCCTCCCAGGTAACAGATCCTGGAGATCTTCTGGCTGCCGTGAATGGTAGCTATTCCGTAGGTTGTTGGGAATTTTACGCATTGGTGGTAAGTTGAAGCTACTGCTTTCATCTTATGAATCCAAGGTCTTCCGAGGATTGCGTGAAAAGGGGATGGTTTGTCGACAACTATGAAGTTGGTCATTTTCATGACTCCGCCAGCTATAATTGGGAGCTTAATTGTTCCCAATGACGTAGCTGTTTCTCCTGAGAAACCTACAAGGTTGGATTTTTGGTCGACAATTTTGTAATCGTCTATTTCCATTCCCTTTAATGCGTTATAGAAAATAAGGTCGACGGAGCTTCCGGTGTCGATCATGAGCTTAGGTACCTCGTACCCTGCTATGTTTAAGGTTACGACGAGGGCGTCGTCGTGAGGTCTGTCAAGATTTGATGTCTCGCTTTCCCAAAAGGAGATTTTAGTGTTGGACTCGGGTTTGGTCGGTTTGGGCTGTGTGTTTGACCCAGCCTTCCGTACGTGACTTTTAATGGAGTTAACGGAGTCTCGGCACACATCGGACCCTCCGAGGATGTAATCGACCCTTGAGCCAGGGCTCGATTGGGAAGGTGTTTTACTCAAGAGGGCTTCGATTTGAAGGCTTTTCCCCTGGGGGAATTTTCCAAGGATCATATCGACTCTCTTTTTGGGAGCTGGAGGTGGTGAATATGTTTCTTTTTCAGGTGACCTCTCACGTTTCGGAGAGTTGTCCCGGGGATTTTTCTTTTGATACGGTGGTGGTTTTTTAAGGTCCACGTCTTTGATTTCTCCGGCTGCGAATTTGGCAGCCAGCTGTCGTTGGAGGTCCCAACATTCTTCGGTCGAGTGTCCCTTTCGATCGTGGTAAGAGCAATGTTTGCTTTCATCGTAGCCTTTGGACCAGGGGGCTTTGGCTTTTGCGGCGACAGGTTTTTCATCCTTATCGTCCTCGATTACATAAGAATGCTCCCCCTGAGTCTGATTATTTCGGGAGCTTCCTCTTTTATGAGGTCCCTTCCCATCGGAGGCTTCGCCTTTCGGATGATTCTGGGATTTTCTGTGGAGCTTATCTAACGCTGCTCTTTCTTGTTCCAGAGTAATGTATCTAGAGGCCTTATGGAGGGCGTCGTCGATAGTTGGAGGAGGATTTAAGGTCAACTCCTCAAAGAAGCCCGATTGATACCAGAGGCCTCTCCTCAGGGCTTCAATAGCTACTTGATCGTTAGGGTTCGAGAGTTTAGTTCTTACTGCCCTAAATTTCTCGATGTAGACTCGCAGTGAGTCTCCCAATCCTTGTCTGATCTTCCAGAGATCGGCCTCAGAGGCTTGTTTCAGGATGTGGGTTGAATATTGCTTCATAAAGGCGTTAGCTAGCTGATCGAAGCTATCTATAGAGTTTGGTTCGAGGCCGGAAAACCATTCCAGAGCTGTTCCGGTCAAATTTTCAGCAAATGTTCTGCAATATCCTGCGTCGCATTCTTCCATCGTGAAGTGAGCTTTAACGATGGCTAGCTGGAAGGCTCTTAAATAAGCCTTTGGGTCTGCGTTCCCATCGTACTCGGGAATCTTAATTTTTCGAGTGTCTCTTATGTAAGAGTTAGCAATTCTATCAGTGAACGGAGTTCCACGAGTTTCCTTGATTAGGCTCTCGATTTCGGGAGCTGAGCTCGTTGCTTTGTGAACTTGAGCTCCCAATTTTTGGAGAGCTGCGTGGGTTCGCTCCATGTATCTGCGAATCGCGTCAGGTCCTTCGAAGGGAAGGACATTCGGATCATTCTCGGGTACTCGGCGCATAGGTTCCTGGCGGAATCTAGCTCGATCGTTTTCCCAGCTAGCTGGCGAAACAGGTCGTTCATTCGCCCTTAGGTTCCGAGCGAGATTAGTGCGGATAGTTGCAGGATCAGCATCCGTTCTTTGAAGTCCGTCGGTACTTGGGGTTGAAACCCTAGTTTGAAACACCGGAGCTGATGTTCTGCCCCCGGACGGAATGTTGGTTCCTGCTCAAGACCCCGAAGGAGGTGGCGGTGGAGGCAATCGTGTGCTCCCAGCGGTGTTTCGATCAGGCGCGGAGCTCGTTGTCGCTACGTTGCTCCCCATGGTGCTGATGACTGGTGGGACAAACGTAGGAGCTGTCCTGGCGCGAGGCGTTTGGAAAGCAGGTTCCTGACCATCCGCTCCAGAGCTATCAGGGGAGAAGTTCAGACGCTCTCGAGGGAAGGAGGGGTCAGCTAATCGTTCATGGAACGTGATCCCTCTTCCCTGGTGGACAGACGGTTGGGTTGTTGTGGATTGAGATCTGGTTATCTCTTCGAACTGTTGATGCCGTTCGGCTAGCTGTTGCACCGTTCGCTCGGTTTGTTGAGCTTTGTCCACTAACTGGAGCATCATCTGCCGGATCTCAGAAAGCTGAGCTTCCGTTTGGTTCGGAGCGGATTGATGCGATGGGTTATTGAGGGCTGAGGACCCAGAGTTGGTCCCTCCGGAGGCTCTCGGGTTATTTGCCCCCGGAGCAGTGCGATTCGGTGAGCTATTGCTCAGGTTCGATTGATCGGGGTTAGATGGATTAGTTCCATCGAGTGGATTCATCTTTAAGCTTTGGAGAAAGGGATTCGATTAATTGTCCTCACAGACGGCGCCAATTGTGAGAGACAAGGTTTCACCCTCAGATTCTAGGTTAGGTCAAGAGGAGGTACAAGGAAATTCGTGGGCTGAATCCCGTAAAGAGCTTTAAAGATGAATACGTACTTTTTATTGATGATTTGAATAATAAGAATTACAGAGAAAACGAAAGAGATCGTCTAAAAATGTTTGCAAGATATGGTAGAGATAATATAATTGGTGTGTAATCGAAAATATGGCATGATCCCTCTTTGGTCTTCTAGGTCCTCTTTTTATAGCTTCGAACCTTCCTCCGATTGCTTTTAACTAATCCCCGAGATCTTCTCCTTCTGTTGAGGGACTCGCAACAGCTCCCTGTTGACCGGGTCATGCGCTCTTTCTGTTTGTAATGTCAGCCTCCTTTTCGAAGTGGCCTCCAGAGATTGTGATTAGCTTTCTGCCTTTGGCTCCGCACTGAGCTCCAGCTGAGGTCGCTGATATGTACTGGGCTTAATTTTGGCCCAGAACTCATTCAGGTTCCACCGTTAGCTAGTGGGCCATATTTGGGCCCAACAGTTATGACAGTCATACATTCTCATAAGGACTTAAATTAATGCATGTATGTATTAACTCTCTATGTTATTCTTCTTGTTCAAACATATTCTAATTCTTCTATGACAATTTAGTAATGTTTGTGTTGTAATTGTAGGATTTAAAAAAAACAAAATTGTGTGCATTCGTTAGCATTTATATATTTTGGTCGGTTTGGTTTATTCATCTTTAAAATATCTTCAATTCTCACATATATATATATATATATATATATATATATTTATCTTTTTTTTTCCTAAAATAAAAAAAATCTATTATAAATATGAGTCTCTCCATTGTATAACTATGCTATAAAGTTTCTATATTTTAAGGAAAAAGTGTAATGGGATGATATTTTATCTCTATATTTAAAAACAAAAATACCATATTTTTATTATTCCTCTTAAATAAAGAAACTCTATTGCATAATCACACATTAGAGCAATATACATCTCTATAATATAATTTCTCCATTTTAGAAGAGAATATAGATACTAATATATCAGTGAATTATAAATAATTTTAGTTTTTTAATCAATAGATAACATGATGAATCAACATTTTTATCATGCAATTTAGAGGTAATGAAACTATTAATATTTTATGCAATTTGATACTGCTTGATTTTTATGATATGTGTATGATAAATATCATGTTTCTGAATCTCAATTGTGTGAATAGCTGTTTATGAATATAATTTGCAGAACATGTTGTAATAGACATGAATAATGTGAGAGACAAGATTTCACTTCTTAGATTTTATGTTAGGTCTAGAGATGTAATGAGAATCGTGGGCTGAATCCCGTAAGTAAGCTTGAAGAATGAATATGATTTTATTGATGAGTTGAAAAGATGATGAATACAAATAATATATTTTGAGATGATTACAAAAGAATACGTAATGCTTTTTGTCTAGTTCTAAAAATTGGTCTCCGGAGAAGGTCCCCTTGTTTTTTATCTTCTCCGTCTTTATATAGTCTAGGTCTCGTCGATAGCTCCTTAACTGACCTCCGAGATATGCGGCTTCAGTTACGTACTTGCTCCAGGTTCCTCTTGACCGAGTCTTCTCGAAACATCAGCTCTCTTTATATCGTGACCTCTATTTATGACGACTTCCAGGTCTGGCCTTCAGTTCAGCTTCCAGCTTTTATTAATATGATGGGCTTTATGTGGCCCACTTGGTAACTCACGTTTTACCGGTACCTCACCTGAGGGTCATATCCGGGTCCAACAGTTGCCCCCAGCTTCCGAATAAAATCTTTTGTCTCGGAAGCTAGAATCCAGCTACCGACCTTATCTTTTTGTTAAGGTAATGATTAGTTCTTATCTCGTTTAGATACGGTTTACTTGATCTAACGGTCCTTATTATGTTTAACAAAATCTACGGTTCAGATAGAGTAGATTTGAAATGACGTTTCCGAATCTCGAGAGACGATGGGATATAAAGCTGCTAGCATTAACTGCTGCACCTCCCACTTTCTCCACGCCTCTGCAAGTTTCCAAGGTAACTTCCCTCTCCTCTCATTATTTTTACTGCGATTTTTTTTATCTTTCATCTTCATCATCGTTCTGCAATTTCTCTCCCAAACCTTGCCATCAATTTTCTCTTTACCCTTCCCGTATTATGGATCATCCAAACGAAGGTTCCGGCGAAACCGAGATGCCTCCCTCCGCCTCTGAAGGTTAAGCAAGAAGTCGGAGCCAAGGTGAGGAAGGGGAAAAAGACAGCTAGGGAGACGATTGCAACTAGAGTCTCTAAACGGAAGAAGAAGGATGATTCGATTGGAAGCAGCTCACACTCGCCGTCGCTGCTAAAAACTCAAGACGTAGTCAACCTCATGGTTCAAGCTCTCGGCTCGAAGGAGCTTGGCCGTGCCTGCAACTCCGACGAGACCCCCGAGACCGCTCCGGAGGGTTGGTTCTGTTGTCACGAGAAATTCATCTCTAAGTCTCACTTGAGATTTCCTCTCCCGACCTTACTACTCGATCTGCTAGACCACTATCAACTAGCCCTTTCCCAACTCTGTCCCTCGGTTATTCGTGTGATTAATGGCTTCATCACTAGATCTAAAGAGGAGGGGGTTAGCGTTGGTCTTACCGAGCTTATGAGCCTCTTTTCTTTGAAAGAGAGTGCTTCTAAGGAGGGTGGTTCCGGGATCTACTACCTCTCTAGTCGTCCCAATCACGTTATCTTTAGGTTCTCTAGCAGCGATGATGACTGGAGAAAGAAGTATTTTTTTGTTAAAGTTGATCCTTTGACGGTTCCTGTGGGTCGGAACCTCAGGATCACTTGGACTAATCCATCTGGTTAGAAGTTCTAGGAATATTCCTCTTCCTATGTCATTTATTTTATGGTCGATTAACCCTTTTACTCGGGTTCGTTTTGCAGAAATTGAAGATCCTCCGAAGCTCTCTACCAAGCTTACCAGAGCTCTATACCGCAAGTTGCAGCAGACTCCTTGTACCTGGCCAGCTTACACCACTTCTCGAATTGGGGCTGCCAGGTTCCCAAACGTTTTTAACGCCTCTTTTCAAGATCCCATTCCTGCTGAGAATCTTGAGGGTGAGTTCAAGTCTGAATTTTTTATAGATTCATTGCTCTGAAACTTCGTTATTCAGATTTTTCCTTGTTTCAGTTTCGGCAGGTGACTCAGTTGTATCGATTTCAACCGGTGCTAGTGCTTCAGGAACCGAAAAGACCAAGTCAGGTGATATGACTCTGAGGCCATCGTTCCGTTCTAGGGGTAACCCCTCGAAGGCTGCCATTATCTCCCGTGGGGGAGACAGGAGCCAAGGGGGATCTTTTCTCGATTCGGTGAAGGATGTTTTGGATGATGGAGTATCCAAACCTGTTGCTGAGGCTACTCCCACCGATGTCGTAGCTCAGGATGCTGCTCCTCTCCCTGAAGTCCAGGTGCCGGAGGCTGATTATCAGGCTCCGAGAGGTACTTCTGAGGTTGAGCCGTCAAGGCACAAGAGGCCTAGGACCGACCAAGGCGGAGCTCCCACTCGATCATCTTCTTCGTCTTCTAGAGGAGGAACTGTTGGGTGGAGCTTCACTCATTCGAAGCCTGGGTCGATCCTGGATGATTCCTGGGGCCTGGCCGCAATACTGAGGCACCTGAGGAGGGTAGGATGTCCCCTTCCAGCGCTCAAAGATTTAACTAACCGGGATGAGTATCTCGACATAGCCCATTGCATGGGTCAGGTGTGTGATCTCCGCCTGTTCTTTGTTTATACTTTTTCTCTTAGAGAAAATAATATCCGTACATTTTTGATGTTGTTGCAGTTGGCTGGGGCTGTTAACAGAGCCCAGCTCAAGTTCGAAAACGCTTTGCATGATGCCCCCAATGCTGGTAAGCTTGCTGAGGTGACTGAGATGGTTAAGGCAGCCAAGGCCGATCTCGATCAGGCCCGGGTTCGAATTTCTGAACTCGAAGCTGAAGTGACGAGACTAGGTTTGAAGGCTGATGCTCAGCAAGGAAAGATCGAAAGTCAGGAGCTCGACATCCAGGTGAAGAGTAGGAAGATTAATGACTTGGATTCTGCACGAAGGATAGCTGAACACCAAGTTCGTGAGCTCATTACCTCATCCCAAGACAGCCAGAAGAACAAGGAAGATGAAGTTAAGCTGGCAGTCAGGGTGGGGAAGAAAGAGGTCGCCGAGGCTTATGGTAAGATCCTAGCCTGTGTTCAAGAGAAATTCGCTAAGAAGAAGGAAGAGGTCAGTGCATTGGTGTATGCTCAGGAGCTCCAAGCTAACGTTGACCTCTTGAAAGATATGTTGAACAACAAGATCCAAAGCGTCGAAGAGGAGTACAGCCAGCTGGTGGCTTTGTCGCCGGGGGCGACGACTGCATATCAGAAGGCTCAAGTGTCTGACTTTTCAGTCAACAAGCTTCCTCTTCCCCAGATCTCGGACAGCTCCGGTACTTTTGTGATTAATCTGTTTAATCCGTCCTTTTCTGGGGAGTATGGTTCTAACTTGAGTTTGATGGCTTCTGACGTATCTCCGGTCGAAGCAGTTCAGGGAGGCGACGTCGACGTGGTTGGAGGAGAGGTTCCCACTGGTGATGGTGAACCGGTCCAGGAGGATCAGGAAGGTTGAGAGCTGAAGCTCTTTTAAATTTGCATTTTGTGTTTTTCAAGACTTTGGTTTTAAGCTTCGTTTCGTTGTGTTTTATGACTTAGTGCCTGAGGAGGCCTTTAAACCTTACAACTTGTTGGATTTCAATGGCCTGAGGAGGCTTTTAAACCCTTTCGTAAGTTAAGTTCTGGTTATTATTTTTGTCTTGAACTTTTGCACTTAACTTCGTTTTGTTCAGACATAGTGATCATTGGATCGGATTAGGATTTTTAATCTTAGTTTGTGTTAAGCGTTTAGCTTAGTACATATTCGGTCATAAGGGTATTAAAGAGGAGCCTTTGATTTTAGCTCTAGGAATTCAGGGACCTGAGTCCGATCTTGATAGGTTCTGGGACCTGGCGTCTAGGTTCGCGGGAACCTGAATTTAGATCCTTAGGTACCTGAGTTAGTTCGAAGGATTTTGAATCCTTTGGATTTTAACGGATGAAGTTGAGGAATTTGGAGATTTAACTGATTTTTTTAGGATTTTAAGACCTTTCGGTTTTGATAAGGATTTTAGGACCTTGTTAATTGTTTAAGGATTTTAAGACCTTAGTTGTTTATTAAGGATTTTAAGACCTTAGATGATTGTTAAGGATTTTAGGACCTTAGATGATTGTTAAGGATTTTAAGACCTTAGATGATTGTTAAGGATTTTAAGACCTTAGATGATTGTTAAGGATTTTAAGACCTTAGTTTAAGGATTTTAAGACCTTAGTTTATCGAGGATTTTAAGACCTTAGGTTCAGGTTTTCCGGGACCTGAATTTGTTCGAGATGATTGAGCTTAGGTCACGATTTAGCGGGACCTGGATTTTCTTGGAGGGTTTCAAGACCTTTGATGCTTATGGAACTGGATTAATTGTTTTATTAATATCAGATATCAGAGAATACATGATTTAGATTCCACACAATAACTGTTTTCACGCTATATGTTCTTGGTAAAATATGTCCCCCTTGCTTAGGTGAGGAGATTGGTGAAAAGAGATTGGGGCTGCACTCATGACGGAGTTGCCTACGTACCCAGTCAAGGGATCAAGCCAAACGTAGTTCAGGGGATTTGGGTACCTAATGATAATATCTTTTGAGGTTCGTGGCGTTCCACGATCGGATTTCAGGTACCCCGGTTCGTACCTTCTGGAGTTTATAGACTCCGGGTCGTACTATGTGGATAATTCAGTAGGGTCCTTCCCAGTTGGTTCCTAACTTTCCAGCTCCCGGTTCTTTAGTTCCCTCGAACACCTTTCTGAGTACCAGGTCTCCTACAGCGAACTGCCGGGGCCTTACTTTGGAATTATAGTGCCGAGCCATTGCTTGCTGGTAATTTTGAATGCGGAGCAAAGCTTGGTCTCGTCTTTCCTCGATTAAGTCGAGGCTGTCCATCAGGAGCTGGTTGTTATCTGCGGGGTTTGAGGTGCAGAGCTCCCGTCGGAGGCTGCCTGCGGTGGTTTCTGCTGGGACGACAGCTTCCATCCCATAAGCTAAGGAGAAAGGAGTTTCCTCTGTAGCTTTTCGTGGGGTGGTTCTGCAAGCCCATAGTACTTCGGGTAGTTTTTCTGACCAGAGTTCTTTCTGAGCTCCTAGGCGTTTCTTGAGGTTTGCTAAGATCGACTTGTTAGCAGCCTCCGCCTGGCCGTTACCTTGAGGTCGCCGAGGTGATGAAAATGTGAGGTGGATGTTCCACTTATCGCAGAACTTTTTGAAATCGTGGGATATGAACTGTCCTCCGTTGTCGGTTACGATTTCGTATGGGACACCGTGCCTACATACAATGTTCTTCCAAACAAATCCTTCGACCTCAAATCTGTTTATTTGTTGGAAAGCTTCGGCTTCGATCCATTTCGTGAAGTAGTCGGTTAGGACGAGGAGGTTTAGTAATTTCTTTCCTTTCCCTGAAGGTACTAATGGACCTACGATATCCATGGACCACCTCATGAACGGGTAGGGAGCTGATATGTTAGATAACTTTTCCGCTGGTTGGTGTATGATCGGTGCATGCCTTTGGCATTTGTCGCATGATGAGGAGTAGACCTCACAATCCGCGATAATAGTAGGCCAGAAGTAGCCTTGTCTTTTAATTCGGATAGCTAGAGCTCTGCCCCCGGAATGGTTACCGCAGGAACCGTCGTGCATTTCCTTCATGAGTTTCATAGCTACTAGACCATGAACGCATTTTAGGTAAGGTCCGGAGACACTTCGTTTGTGGAGGGCTGACTCGATTATGCAATATCTTGCTGCTAAGGCTTTGAGTTTTCGAGCCTCCCACTTATTGGGTGGGATTTTTCCCTCGAGGATGTAATCCATGATCGGTATCCTCCAGTCTTCTCTTCCTACAACTTTGTTGTGAAGAGAGGAGGGAGGTTCATGTTCGGGACCTGGTGTGGGTTCTGAAGAATATCTCCAATTCCTGAATATCCCCCAGGGATTTTCGTTGGAATAGGCCCCAAGAGGTCTGGGTTCTGAAGAATATCTCCAATTCCTTCATTGTCCCCGGTGGTTTGTGTAGCGTTCCTAGACGTGTTTTTACGAGCTGCGCGGCTTCTTGTCTGTACCTTAAGGACGAGTGGTTCCGAGGTTTGGATGGTGCCCCCGGGGGTATTCGTTGAGTTAGGCTCAGGGGAGTTCGAACTTCGGTGAATACCCTCACTTTGGTTATGGCCCTCTAAGTTTTTTGTTGCATTGTCAGAGGTGTGCTTTCTGAAGCTGCGTGCTCTGGTTCTAGGGAACCAGAATGTCGTGAAGATTTGGGTAGCTTCCGTGGGAAGGCTGTTATCCTCAATTTTTGCTTTTGATTTGTTATCTAGCTCAGCTTTGGTGGCTATGTCGATACTCGGCTTTTCGATTCCTTCCACGGGTATAATTCGTTTTACGAGAGGGTCGGATGTGGAGGCTAGCGCGGCGAGCGCGTCTGCTGAAGAGTTCTCTCCTCGTGGGATTCTCGTTAGCTCGAACTTATCGAACTGTTTTGTCAGGCCTAGGACTACTTCGAGGTATGCCCCCATTCTTTCGTCTCTCGTTTCGTATTCTCCGTGAAACTGGCTAGCTACCAGCTGTGAGTCACAGTAGGCGCTCAGCTCTCGGATTCCGAGGCTTAGGGCTAGTTTTAAGCCGGCGATTAGTGCTTCATACTCAGCTTCGTTGTTGGAAGCGTTAAATCCAAGTCTGTAGGATTGTTCGATGGTTTCTCCAGCTGAGGAGGTTAATCTTAGACCGACGCCGGAGCCTTGTTTTGACGAGGCTCCGTCCACGTATAGGCTCCATTTTGGGACCTCTATTTCTTGGTCTAAATGTTCGGACGCTAGCTCAATAACGAAGTCGGCAAGGACCTGAGCTTTTGCTGCTGCTCGAGGTCTGTATTCGATATTGTATTCGCTAAGCTCTATAGCCCATTTAGCTAATCTTCCGGATTGGCTAGGACTATGCAAAATCGTTCGCAATGGCTGTGAGGTCATTACGATGATTGAGTGTGATTGGAAATATGGTCGTAGCTTCCTAGCAGCTGTCACGACTGCTAGGGCTAGTTTTTCCATGGTAAGGTACCTCGTCTCGGCGTCTATTAGGCTTTTACTAGTATAATAGACAGGTCTCTGTTCGTTTTGTTCTTTTCGTACTAGCACCCCGCTGACTGCAGCTGCCGATACGGCGAGGTACAGATATAGTGGTTCACCTACTACAGGTTTGGACAGTATCGGAGGTTCCGAGAGGTAGGCTTTCAGCTGTTTAAAGGCTTCTTCGCACTTTTCATCCCACATGAACTTCTTATTGTTTTTCAGGAGTTTATAAAATGGAAGGCACTTGTCGGTGGACCTGGATATGAATCGATTTAATGCTGCGATTCGTCCGGTCAATCTTTGTACCTCTCTGGTTGTTTTAGGTGACAGCATTTTTAGGAATGTCGCTATCTGTTTCGGGTTGGCTTCGATGCCTCTTTCGGTTACGAGGTAACCTAGGAATTCGCCGGAAGGTACTCCGAAGGTACATTTAGCTGGGTTTAGCTTCATGTCGTATTTGTTGAGGATGTCGAAGCATTCCCTTAGGTGGGAGATATGGTCTTCTCCCATTGAAGATTTGACTAACATGTCGTCAATGTAGACTTCCATGGTTTTTCCAAGTTGTCCAGCGAACATTTTGTTTACTAACCTTTGGTAGGTAGCTCCCGCGTTTTTCAAACCAAATGGCATGACCTTGTAACAATAGGTTCCTCGTTCGGTTATGAACGCGGTTTTTTCTTGATCCTCAGGCTCCATCATAATCTGGTTATATCCAGAAAAGGCATCCATAAAGGACAGGAGCTGGTGACCTGCCGTTGCTTCGACCAAACGATCGATGTGAGGTAACGGGAAGCTGTCTTTAGGACAGGCCTTGTTTAGGTCGGTGAAGTCTACGCAGATTCTCCATTTCCCGTTCTTCTTTTTTACTACCACTAGGTTGGCTAACCAATCGGGGTATTGAACTTCTCGGATTGACCCGGCTTTCGTTAGTCGATCGACCTCGTCGTTAACAGCTTGGGCTTTTTCGAGACCTAGCTTACGACGCTTCTGTTTGATCGGTTTGAAAGTGGGATCTACATTGAGCTTATGTGTGGTGACGTTGGTGTCTATGCCTTTCATGTCACTGGTGGTCCATGCGAAGGTTTTGACATTCTGTTTTAGGAATTCGATGAGCTCCTTTTTGGTTTCGAGAGGCAGCTCAGATCCGATGCTTACCTGTTTTTCAGGGTTCGAGTCGTCAATGCTAACTTTTTCGGTGAGGTTCTTGGGGGGACCTCGGATATTCTGTTGCATTTCGCGACTCTCCTGGACCTGTAATTGCTATTGGGGGGATTCTTTTATGATCTCGAATTCTCCCAGGTAACAGATCCTTGAAATCTTTTGGCTACCATGTACGGTAACTATCCCGTCGATTGCTGGAAACTTCACGCATTAGTGATAAGTTGAAGCTACTGCTTTCATCTTATGAATCCAAGGTCTTCCGAGGATTGCGTGGAAGGGAGACGGTTTGTCGACAACTATGAAGTTGGTCATTTTCATGACTCCGCCAGCTATGACTGGGAGCTTGATGGTTCCCAAGGAGGTAGTTGTTTCTCCTGAGAAGCCTACGAGGTTGGATTTCTGATCGACGATTTCGTAATCATCTATTTCCATTCCCTTTAATGCGTTATAGAAAATGAGATCGACGGAGCTTCCGGTGTCGATCATGAGCTTAGGTACCTCGTAGCCTGATATTTTTAATGTTACGACGAGGGCATCGTCGTGAGGCCTGTCGAGGTTTGATGTCTCACTCTCCCAAAAAGAGATTTTAGTGTTGGACTCGGGTTTGGTCGGTTTAGACTGAGTATTGGACACAGCTTTCCGTACGTGACTTTTAATAGAGTTAACGAAGTCTTGACATACGTCGGACCCTCCGAGGATGTAATCGACCCTTGAGTCAGGGCTTGATTGGGGAGGTGTTTTACTCAGGAGGGCTTCTATTTGAAGGCTTTTTCCTTGGGGGAATTTTCCAAGGACCATATCGACTCTTTTCTTGGGAGCTGGAGGTGGTGAGTCTGTTTCTTTTTCGGGTGATCTCTCGCGTTTTGGGGAGTTATCCCGGGGACCTCTTTTCTGGTAAGGCTGTGGCTTTTTGAGGTCCACGTCTTTTATTTCTCCGGCTGCGAATTTAGCAGCCAATTGACGTTGGAGGTCCCAACATTCTTCGGTTGAGTGTCCCTTTCGATCGTGGTAAGAGCAATGTTTGCTTTCGTCGTAGCCTTTGGACCAAGGGGCTTTAGCTGTCGGGGCAACGAGTTTTTCGTCTTTGTCGTCCTCGATTACATAAGAATGCTCTCCCTGAGTCTGGTTGTTTCGGGAGCTCCCTCTTTTATGAGGTCCCTTCCCGTCGGAGGCTTCGCCTTTCGGATGATTCTGAGGTTTTCGGTGGAGCTTGTCTAATGCTGCTGTTTCCTCCTCTAGGGTGATGTATCTAGAGGCCCTATGAAGGGCGTCATCGATAGTTGGGGGAGGATTTAGCGTTAGCTCCGAGAAGAAGCCTGATTTGTACCAGAGACCTCTCCTAAAGGCCTCGATGGCTACTTGATCGTTAGGGTTCGATAGTTTGGTTCTTACTGCTCTGAACTTGTCGATGTAGACTCGCAGTGAGTCTCCCAATCCTTGCCTGATCTTCCAGAGATCAGCCTCAGATGCTTGTTTCAGGATGTGGGTTGAATATTGTTTCATGAAGGCGTTAGCCAACTGATCAAAGCTGTCTATAGAGTTCGGTTCGAGGCCGGAGAACCATTCGAGAGCTGTTCCGATCAGGTTTTCAGCAAATGTTCTGCAATATCCTGCATCACATTCTTCTTTTGTGAAGTGAGCTTTAACGATGGCTAATCGGAAGACTCTTAGATAAGCTTTCGGATCTGCGTTCCCATCGTATTCAGGAATCTTAATTTTTCGAGTGTCTCTTATATAAGAGTTGGCAATTCTATCGGTGAATGGAGTCCCACGAGTCTCCTCAATTAAACTCTCGATTTCGGGAGCTGAGCTCGTCGCTTTGTGAACTTGAGCTCCCAATTTCTGGAGAGCGGCGTGGGTTCGCTCCATGTATCTACGAATTGCGTCAGGTCCCTCGAAGGGAAGGACATTTTGGTCATTATCAGATACTCGGGGAACAGGTTCCTGACGGAACCTGGTTCGATCGTTTTCCCAGTTAGCTGGCGAAACAGGTCGCTCATTGGTTCTCAGGTTCCGAGCAAGGTTAGTGCGGAGGACTACAGGATCAGCATCCGTCCTTTGATATTCATCGGTATTTGGGGTTGAAACCCTAGCTTGAAGCACCGAAGCTGATGTTCTGCCCCCGGACGGTATGTTGGTTCCTGCTCCAGACTCGGAAGGAGGTGGCGGTGGAGGTAAACGGGTGCTCCCTCCAATGTTTCGGTTAGGTATGGAACTAGTTGTAGCTACATTGCTCCCCATGGTGCTGGTGACAGGTGGGGTAAACGTAGGAGCTGTCCTAGCGCGAGGCGTTTGGAAAGCAGGTTCCTGACCATCCGCTCCAGAGCTATCGGGGGAGAAGTTCAGACGCTCTCGAGGGAAGGAGGGGTCAGCTAATCGTTCATGGAACGTGATCCCTCTTCCCTGGTGGACGGATGGTTGGGTTGTTGCGGGTTGAGATCTGGTTATCTCTTCGAACTGTTGCTGCCGTTCGGCTAGCTGTTGCACCGTTCGCTCGGTTTCTTGAGCTTTGTCCACTAACTGGAGCAACATCCGCCGGATCTCAGAAAGCTGAGCTTCCATTTGGTTCGGAGCGGATTGATGCGACGGGTTATTGAGGGCTGAGGACCCAGAGTTGGTTCCTCCGGAGGCTCTCGGGTTATTTGCCCCCGGAGCAGTGCGATTTGGTGAGCTATTGCTCAGGTTTGATTGATCGGGGTTAGATGGATTAGTTCCATCGAGTGGATTCATCCTTAAGCTTTGGAGAAAGGGATTCGATTAATTGTCCCCACAGACGGCGCCAATTGTGAGAGACAAGATTTCACTTCTTAGATATTAGGTTAGGTATAGAGATGTAATGAGAATCGTGGGCTGAATCCCGTAAGTAAGCTTGAAGAATGAATATGATTTTATTGATGAGTTGAAAAGATGATGAATACAAAGAATATATTTTGAGATGATTACAAAAGAATACGTAATGCTTTTTGTCTAGTTCTAAAAATTGGTCTCCGGAGAAGGTCCCCTTGTTTTTTATCTTCTCCGTCTTTATATAGTCTAGGTCTTATCGATAGCTCCTTAACTGACCTCCGAGATATGCGGCTTCAGTTACGTACTTGCTCCAGGTTCCTCTTGACCGAGTCTTCTCGAAACATCAGCTCTCTTTATATCGTGACCTCTATTTATGACGACTTCCAGGTCTGGCCTTCAGTTCAGCTTCCAGCTTTTATTAATATGATGGGCTTTATGTGGCCCACTTGGTAACTCACGTTTTACCGGTACCTCACCTGAAGGTCATTTTCGGGTCCAACAAATAAGACACAATCATTAAGAAGGTTTTGTAAATTCATTTTATATATATGATACTATATAAATTAAATATTATTCAACCAATCATAAAAGAGACTGCAAAATATCATTGGTTACACAGTTTTTGATAAAATTAAAAGGTACATTGATACATGAAAACATCATCTATTTTGAAACATCAAAAACTCTCTAAAACATCATCTATTTAGAAACATAAGGAATATTAAATATCAGATATATATTTTTAAGTCTCATTTATTAAAAAAATGATTATTCAGATTTTCTCACTTTGGATCTCCAGTTGTAGTGACAAACATTTCCAGAAAAGAAATATTGATATAAACCTAAATAATAATTTTCTGTATAGAAAAAATTAATTACATAATTATACATATGTAAACAAATTTATAAAAGAAAATAAAAATAAATAGTTATTTATTTTTATAACTATTAGTTGTTGACTTATGGATCAATATATATATCGATAATATAAACAATTCTCGTTTTGTTAACATTGATTAATTATGTTAATATAAATTATGAGAAACATTACATAGACGTATCTAAAAATAATAATTTTACATATTTTTTGAGAATTAACGTCTAACTATATTATCATGAGTTGTTTTATAAGATCCACATCTGACGATATTCTTTGTGCAATGCTGAAAATATCATATAAACATATTCTCCAATTTACCCTTAGTTAAACATGAATCAAATGAGGATTTCAGAGAAAATTAGCTAACTATAGGAAAATTATAAGATTATTTTTACAACTCTCTTTCGATTAGAATTTAAATAAGGAAAAATATTTAGATTGTATTATAAAATACTTTGTTGCTTGTATTCTTAGGTGTTTGTGATTTTTTAACGAATTTCAAACTACTATTTTCTTTCATAATTATTTTTCTAGACCACATAGTGTAAAAACATTAGCCTTTAGTCAAACATAAACCAATGACGCTTCCATAGAAATGTAGCTAAATAATAAGATTAATTTTACAACTCTTTTTTAGTTAAAGCTTTAATAAGAAAAAAATATTTAGATTTTATTATAAATTAATCTGTTGTATTCTCAGATTTTTATAATTCATTTTTAAAAATTTTTAAACTACTATTTTCTTTCATAATTTTGTTTTTCATTATTAGAAAAAGGAAAATTATAATTTCCTTAAAAGAAAAAATAATTTTGATATAACTTTTAGAATTTTATTTGTTTATTATTTAAAAAGGGAAAATTGCTATTAAGTTATTTTTTGTAATGATTTGTTTTTATTTTACAATGTTTTGTTTAAAACTTAAAAGGAACAATACTAATAAATAACTATTACAATTCTATTTGTTCATGATTTAGTAAATATTTGTATGGATTATTTTTCCTTTACAATGTTTTGTTTAAAACTTAAAAGGAAAATACTAATAAATAACTATTACAATTATGTTTTGTTTAAACCTTAGAAGGAAAATACTAATAAATAACTATTACAATTCTATTTATTCGTGATTTTTTAAAAAGGGAAAATTATTTTCATATATCTTTATGGTTTTCTTTCTTTTGGCTATAAAAAGAAAAATACTATTAAATCATTATTTGTATGAAAAAAGCTTTTGTTTACAATATTTTTGTTTCAAAACTTAAAAAGGAAAAATACAATTAAATAACTATTTATATAAAAGATAATTATTTAACACATGTCACAATCCTAAATATATAATTTATTATTATATGATTATTTATATTTATTTTTTGGTTTACAATATTTTGTTTAAACTTAAAAAAGAAAAATACTATTAAATAATTATTATAATTATATTTGTACTTGAGTTAGTAATTATTTATATGTATTTTGTTTTCCTTTACAATGTTTATTTAATCTTAAAAGTAAAAATACTAATAAATAACTATTATAATTATATTTGTACATGATTTTTTTTAAAAAGGGGAAATTATTTTAATATATATCTTTACAGTTTTTTTTTCTTTTGGATACAAAAAGGAAAATACTATTATAAAATTATTTGTATGAAAAAAGCTTTTATTTACAATATTTTGTTTGAAATTTAAAAAGGAAATACTATTAAATAACTATTTATATAAAAAATTATTATTTAAAACATGTCACAATCCTAAATATATAATTGCTTATTAAATTATTATTTGTATTTACTTTTGGTTTACAATATTTTGTTTAAAACTGAAAAAAGAAAAATACTATTAAATAATTATTTTAATTCTATTTTAAAAACGAAATTTATTTTCATATATATCTTTTACAATTTTCTTTGTTTTGGATATAAAAAGGGAAAATACTATTAATAATTATCTGAATGAAAAAAAAGTTTGTTTACAATATTTTTTGAAACTTAAAAAGGAAAAATACTAATAAATAATTATTTATTATTTAACACATGTCATAATCCTAAATATATGATTGTCATGTGTCACAATCATGTTAATTAGTAACTTTGAAAAGCAAGTTTTATATAATAAGATATCTGACGATATTAGTTCTATCTAGATTTTAAATAACTAAAACATCTAAATAATGAAATTATTCTGATATTTTAGTTACAAACTTACACCTGTTTTACATTTAGAAAAATGAACCAAATTTTGTTTTAAAAATATTTCAGACAATTTCAATAAAATATTCAATACAAACTGAATCCAAAAAAAAAATAGTTCTAAGTCGATTTTAAGTTACATGATTGGAATTACCTTAAATTGCAACATATACAAACTGATCCAAGTTAACAAAAATAAATACTTTCTCCAAAAAATATTGAAATTAAAAACAAAACGAAAAATCTTAATAACTATACCAAAGAATAAGAACTCTTAGAATAACTGCCTATTTACAGATGATAATGAGTTAATATGACGATAATATTTAATGAAATTGGTTAGGTAGGGCTACTATTTGTTGTTGACTACAATAAAAAAAAAGTTTTGATTCTTTTCTTTTCATCCAATAAACCGGTTTCGTTTCTTTCTCTGGTGCAATAAATTGGTTACAAGGACGTACATCGTTGTCTACATTATTTTAAGAAATAAAATTTAAAATCAACAAGATATATAATAGAATTACTTCAAAATGTCGACATATTTGGCGTGTGCATACAATATTCTCGAGAATCTATAAGCAAATGTCTTCTCTTCTCTAAAGTCTAAACCTGTTGCTCAACTGCAAACTCCATCACGATGTCGACATTAACTTGTTTCTTCATCCAACTTGTTTTCTTCTCTATTCATCCTATCCTATTTAATTATTCGCATTCATTCATGTCTTTGGAGTTTACGAGAATACCTTTTTTTACGCTAACTTATTTTTTCATGATCCCGACGAGATCTTACTAGTCACTCAATGTTCTTCATCGATGTTTGTCTATCTCCCATAACTATTTTCAATTATTTATTTATAACTACTTCCTGAAACTGATTCTGAGTTTGTTGGTTTAGGTTCTTTGGAGTTTGTTTCCTCTATACTTTTTCAGATCAGAAAAAGATTCTCTCTCAGGTATACTTCATCGAACATAACGTCAACGACCTTCTTTGAAATAATGATTCATACTTTGCTAAAAAGATGCAAAAGATTGATATTATTTTTCTTCTCAGTTCAAAATCTTTGCATGTGTTTTGAAGTTTAATTCAATAGATGTTACTATGTATCCTCTGTTTACAGATTAAATGATTTTGCTCTGTTTTGTTGCAATGGGTCCTCTGTTTACAGAAACAGAGTCCATCTTGAAGGTAGTTCCTGAGACAATGGCTGTTTCTTCATCTACCATCCTTTGCAATGCCGCCGAGTCCGACCTTTGCCGTGACGATTCTGCTGCGTTTCTGCTTAAGTTAGTAGCCATTGCTTCCATTCTCTTAGCTGGTGCTGCTGGTGTAGCTATACCACTCATTGGTAGAAACCGCCGGTTTCTTCAAACAGACAGTAGTCTCTTTGTAACTGCTAAAGCCTTTGCAGCTGGTGTGATCCTCGCCACGGGGTTTGTTCACATGTTGGCTGGCGGCACTGAAGCCTTGAACAACCCGTGCTTACCAGAGTTTCCTTGGTCTAAGTTTCCTTTCCCGGGGTTCTTCGCGATGGTTGCTGCTTTGATCACTCTACTTGTCGATTTAATGGGGACTCAGTACTATGAGAGGAAGCAAGAAAGGGAAGCTGCTGATCAGTCTGATGAACAGCTTGGTCCTGAACAGTCATCTCCAGGGAGTATCGTTGTTCCCGTGGTTGCGGAAGGAGGGAACGATGATGATAAAGTGTTTGGAGAAGAAGACAGTGGCGGGATTCACATTGTTGGCATTCATGCTCATGCTGCTCACCACACACATAGTCATGGTTCTTGTGATGGACACCAGAAAATTGACATTGGTCATGGACATGGACACACCAACGGAGGTTTGGAGCTCGGAAGTGGAGCAAGGCATGTTGTTGTCTCTCAGGTAAAAACCTCTGTTTCTTATTCTTGGTTCTTGTAGAGTCTCAAATCCACTATATAAGCTCAAAGATTTATTCTCATTTTACTTAACATTGTTAGGTTTTGGAGCTTGGGATCGTGTCACACTCCATTATCATCGGCATATCACTTGGAGTATCTCAATCTCCATGCACAATCCGGCCTCTCATCGCAGCACTATCATTCCACCAATTCTTTGAAGGGTTTGCGCTCGGTGGATGCATTTCCCAAGCGCAGTTCAGGAACAAGTCAGCGACCATAATGGCTTGCTTTTTCGCTCTCACAACACCGGTAGGGATCGGTATTGGAACAGCAGTGGCGTCATCTTTTAACTCTCACAGCGTTGGAGCGTTGGTCACGGAAGGTATCTTGGATTCTCTGTCTGCAGGGATACTTGTGTACATGGCTTTAGTGGATCTCATAGCTGCTGATTTCTTGAGTAAGAGGATGAGTTGTAACTTTAGGCTTCAAATTGTTTCTTATACGATGTTGTTCCTAGGAGCTGGACTCATGTCTTCTCTTGCTATTTGGGCTTAGATTGTGATATTCTTTCTTCTGCTATAGCTGCTAGCTACAAATAATATGTATAGTTCTAGAACAATCAAATCTCGAATGTATTTTCTTGATTCTTCGAACTCGGAATGCTTGGCAACAGCAGTTGATGTTGTGGGTAGGGAATGCACTGTCTCAAACTCAGTATATTGAGTTTGTTTTTTCTTTTGAAAAACACAGAACAATATTGAGTTTGTTTTTAATTATTTTGTAGTGACTTAAAATGGTAGCTTCTGAGGAGTTTTTCGTTGAATGT
Organism: Hirschfeldia incana; assembly: GCA_026261945.1. Taxonomy (NCBI): domain Eukaryota; kingdom Viridiplantae; phylum Streptophyta; class Magnoliopsida; order Brassicales; family Brassicaceae; genus Hirschfeldia; species Hirschfeldia incana. Next base: position 3,031,552 of record JABCMI010000013.1, on the reverse strand, counting down.
TGAAGTAAGTTAGTGCTTTTCAAAATTCAAATTTAAGGCTTTTTCTTTTATTTATCTTATCCACAAAACCAAAAATATCTTTACCTTTTTCTTATCTATTTATCATATCTTCAAGCTGTGACAGACTGTGAAAATCAAAACAAAAAAAAGTTAAAGTGAAGCAAATAATTGTTGAATCGGTGATAGTGAGTATAGGGTGATATTATTTTTTTCAGCCACTCATGGAGGCAAATTGAAAGCTGACTGAGACTATATGCAAAACTATTATGTAATATTTATGTCACAAGCAATAGATGTACACACATGATTCTCTGTCAGATAGCTCATCACATTGTTTTTTTTTCGGAATGTGGTTTCATAACCCACTTCGTATCTTCCCTCTTCTCCGTCTCTTTCCTCTTCGTATCTTCCCTCTTTTCCGTCTCCCGTACTTTCTCGTATATGCGTCCATCCTTCTTATCTTCTCTATTTTGTTTAACTGCATCGGGTTTTGGAAACATAATGTCATTTTTGAATTAAAGTCTAAGGCTGAGATTAATGATAGAACAGTTCGATGTAACACCCATAAACCCAATTACGAGGTTATCCTTTAAATCGCAAGTTATTACATTCACAATCGATTTATTCAGAAAATTATGTGAAAATCAATTTAGCAGTTTACGAAAATGGAGATGAGATCGAGACGCCAGAGAAACAAATTATATGCTGACCCATGACGAAAACAAGGCTAAAAACACAGAGGTTACAGCTTCTTTAGGACAATCAATATATACTATGGCATCAGCATCCTTAATGTGCTTGCCTTTGAGGGAATATGGATTTCTATCATGTCATAACCTCAATCTTATTGTATTTGTTTTAAACCAGAGCTACTCATCGATCATTTTGTATTGGCTTTTGATCATCAGGAGCTTCAGGTGCTTCTGCAAGATGAAATCTTAGAGATATTGCCATTGGAAGCTTCTTGGACAAAGAAAATATGGACACGTCTGTAACACCCGCGGATCGTCCTAGGCCAACGACCCGGAAGCGTCACAAGTTTGACGAGTACCGTAGCCAGTTTAGCTAAAACTTCAAAGACACAACTTAAGGGCCCTATTTATAGCCAAATAGAGAGATTGGAGCACTTTACATGTGTACTTACACTTGTCACCAAAATTCACACGAAATTCATGCATGAAACTAAATACACTGAATCAACTCATTTACGTACCATCTTCTGGAAGGTAAATTACTTCCCCTGAAGGTTAACTGTACTAAAAATCAGATCGAAAATTGATCCCCATGTGTAGTTTTCACCTCACCACTTTTTAACTCCAAAATTGTCTTTAAGCTCAACACATATGAAAACTACAGCCTTAGGCTTGTTTCCTTTTCTCCTGTAGACCTCTGAGTGTAGGGGAAGAACCACTGCATGGGTGTTTTCGTCCCTGACATGTTTCCATTACTCTTCTTTTTTCATTTTCAAACCGCAAAATAGCCCATTTACCACCTTTGGGTCTTTAATCTTCTAATTTATTTTCCTTGTGCTCCAGCCCAATCCAATACTTCCCTTGGGTCATAAATGAAGCTTAGATATCGTGATTTTCATTTAGGGGGGTTATTGGCATGTAAATTTTGAAGAAGTTATAAAATTTAGAGATTACATTGTTATTGGTTTATGAATTCTTAAAATTTTATCAGAATCTTTTGCTATTTGTTTATGCACTTTTAAATTCTATGGAAATCTCTTGTTATTCAAAAAGTTTAGTTTTTATTGACTTTGTAATTCTATTGAACTATTTTGTTATTGGGACATAAATTCTCTCTTGTTTTACTCATAACACTCAACTTTACAAATATCACATCTACCAATAAGATTCTCAAAATCTATGTAACAAAAACACAAATATACAAACACAACAAGAATAACATTAAAAAAATCAAAAATCTTTAATGTCAGTCAAGTGAAAGATAGTAAAAAGAAAATTAAAGATAAAAATTATCAAAAATAACATTAAAAAAATCTTACATGAAGTATATCTATTTGATATTAAAATAAAATCATAAGAAAATTCATCGGTTGATGTTAACATCTTTATAAAAAAAATCAAACAAGACAAATCAAAATGTAAAAATATCAAAAAAACCAAAAAAAATTATTTTAATATCAAATAGCTATATTTCATGAAATAATTTTTTTTAAAAAATTAATAGAAAGATAAGTTTGGAAAGAAAATTATATCTGAAAATTTGTAATAGTCAATAATAATCAATGACAATTTATACAATCATTGGGTAAGAATTCATCAAACCTATTTAAGTTTTAAAAATCTATTAACTCTTGAAATTTTCAAACTCCACACAAATTTTATTTCCAATAGGCCCCCTTAGAAAAGCTTTCCTTCAGTGATATCTTGCATAATTGCATTGTTTCATCCATTCCTTTTCATGCATTTTCATCATGTAATTTAGATTTTAGCCATGTTTTAGGTTGCATTTTGCATACATGAGTCTCTATCAGGTATTGGAGCATCATATGGAGCTTTTGGAGACTTTGGGATGCATTTGGAGCTCAAAAGATGTGAAAAGGAGGATGATGAGACGAGGGGAGCCTGGAGCGACCTGCAGAGGTCGCAGTGAGACCTCGCTCCAGCCGGAGCGACCTCGACGACCAACCCTGGAGCGACCACCACGAGTCGCTCGCTTCCACACGGCTCGGAAACGAAGAAAACCAGCCGGGAGCGACCCCTCGCAGAGACCATCCGAGGTCGCTCCCGAGCCCAGGGCGACGTGCTGGAGCGACCTGCGGAGGTCGCTGCGTGTTTTCCTATTTGCGATTTCTTTTTAATTCAAGGACCTATTTGCAATTACTTATGTTGTCTGGCACTCTGAAAAAACTAAGTTTAAGACCTATTGTAGCCACTTTTGGCCAGATTATCTTTTGTTGAAGAGAAAACCACAAATTACTCTTGGAAAGTTCATCTTTTGGATTCATTGTTCTCTTGCTATTGTTTTCTCATAGATTTCTTGTGTTAATCTACATGTTTAATCTGAAATCCAGTATCGGTTTAAGGTTTCTCATGAAGATTAGTGAGTAGTTCTCTTTTGAATTCATGGGTTAGGGAGATTAGGGTGATTAGGTTAGATCAAGGATGTTTTTAGTATAAATCGATCTCAAACCTTGTTAGTAGAGTTTTCTTAAAGCCTCTTTTGATCTGATCATTCAAAAGTTGATCTCTAGACATTTCCCACCCAAAAGGTGTTTGTTGAAATGTCTGAGACAACTCTACTAGACTCTTAATGCATTTTGCCAAAGATATTTATTGTTAAGAGTGTTAGGATAGCTAATAAACTTGTTCTTAATGATTGATTTCATATCATTCAACCAAAGAGATTTGATGTTTGAGATGTGTTAGCAAATGAGCATTCATCTACACATAGAGCTTGCTTAGGATTGTGTTTAGGCTTAAGGTCAATTGTTTGATTCATCATATGCCATCCTTGTTTGATACTTGATCACCCGAAGTCATATTCCCATGCCCATGAGTTCTCTTTTATCATATTAAAGAAAGTCTTTCATTTACTGCGTTTAGTTCATAGCATTAGTTATTGTTTCAAAAATCATATTGAATATTTGGTTGCATTTAGATTAAGTAAGTGCTTGCATTCTTAGTGCTTGAAATTCCTTAGAACTGGTTCGACATATTACTTTCACTTTAATATCATTTGACTAGGAGCCTTGAAAACTCCTATTATCATTCAGCCCCTAGCCCCTTTACCATATAGCCCATTTTGAGTACAAAAAGTGTCTTCATGTTTTCTTACTCTCTAGATGTCTTTTGCCCCTGATTTCTACACCATATAATACCTTGATTTATTCCAATTCAGGTCCAGTATTGAAGGAATTTGGTCCCCTCCACGTGGCATGCTCCTATTGGTTGCTCGAATGTGTTAAATGGACCAATGAGGTGCATTCTCTCTCCTTTGTTTTTCGTTGATTTTATCATCTGAGTTGACCATTTTCAAAAATTGAGTAAATGTGTTAAACATTCCATTGAACTTCTTTCTCATGTTTTCACAACTCCACTTGGCTTCCTTTGCTCTCCTTTAGCTCGTTTTGACCATATCGACAAAAATTGCCTTCCTCCGGATTATCATGGTTTCGTTTTGACCAAACTCTCAATATGTCTTCAAATGCCTTAAATAAGTTTTCTAGACTAACTCCCTAACTCCTGGATTCATATTAGCCACCTTCGTCTTCAGATCATTACCAAACCTCTGCGTTGACCATCTCTGAAACCTCTAATGACTATCTCCTTCTGTGCCCGTACCAAATTGATTCTGATTTGACTAAAATGTCTTCCACTATCCCAACATGATGATTGAAATTGTGACTTAATTAAATTGTTGACTTTGGAAATCATCCATGCTCGACCATGACCATTTCGTAGCTTAGTTTCTATCTATGCGATCCAATCTGATTTTTGCTCGACCATGCTTCAAAACTCCTCGACCAAACCTCAAATAACATCTTTAAGTATCATCTTACTTCAGTTTCGGGTTAATTCCAGGTCGGTGACTTCGGGTTGACTTGATACCCTTGACGAGGAGTATTACGAAAGGCATGTCAGTATAACTTTCATTCATTCCCTATCTTTGTTGGAGTTTGTTGTTCATGTTATACAAACAAAATTTAACTTCTGTTCAGATCTTTTCATTGTTTTTCTCATCATGTTTTCACACATATGTAAATTTAAGTTGGACATCATTTCAGCAGAGAAGTAGAAATTCAGTCTCATCTCCGTAATCCCAATATACATCGCCTTCACAGTTAAGTCTCAATATGTTTGTTACGATTCAAGAAAACATCTTTTGGAAGTAAGAACATTTGCTATTATGCTAATAGACGTAGCCAGAGTAGAATGAAATTAGAATATCAAAGAGTATTCAATGACAGCTAAGATTTTCCGCCATTAATTTACAGTTGGTTATTGGTTAGCTAAACAATTTTTCATTAGCTTTTGAAAAAGATCTGTACAAAATCCAACCTTGGCTTATGTTCTAAGTTTCTCATAAATTTCATCACAGGGTTTAAGTGAAGGAGGCTTGAGGAACAAGATGAGAAGCTTTTAAAGATAACTGCACTCTCGGACAGTGACGAGATAGCACAATCAAAGTGACATGTGGAGAAACCAGTGCAACTTACCAGAGAAAAGATACACTGAGAAGCTTATAGGTTTGACGCAAATATCCATACGGAACTTCATCAAATACGGTGAAGGAATATAATTGGTGAGCTGGAATCCAGATTGCCTTCCTAGTGGTTGATCAGAAGTCTTTATCTGTACTCGATACTGATCTAACAGCAAGAGAAGTAGGTCAGGAGACTGAATCTGAGATGAAGTATCAGGATGATTCTATGTCGATTGAAGAATTAAGTGGAGATGCAAGGTATGTGAAGCAAAAAAGAAAAACAGGTTATTCCTAGTCTAGATGGGAGTAATGGGAGTCAGACTGAGGAATGGAAGAATGTTGGGCATAGTACGCATGAGAACAGACGATCACTAGTTCCTAGCGATGAAAGGAAGGTTCTATTACTGTCTCCCCTTCTCGTTTCCAACCATTGGCGGATATAGAGGTTGAGGAAGGCTTTGATGACCAAGAGGATGTTGAAGAAGGATAATTGGTTGAGAAAAGGGATCGAAGAGATAAAACTAACTGGAAGGCACTTAAAGGCTTTAAACAGTCAATGGCAAACAAATCACATTAGAAGAGAGTGGCATCTGTTAGAGATTCAAAGCTGAATCATCTACCATTTGGAGCCAAAAGATCTTTCTGTTAGAAAAATAGGACGTATTTCTTCGCTTGGAACATGAGTGGTTCAATATACCACACAAACACGAGGTATTGCGGAAATGGATTCAGTCTAAAAAGTCAACTTTTGGGTGCCTTCTAAAGACGCGTGTTAACATGACAATTATCAACGTATTGCTGCTGAGGCTTTAGGGGCTGGATTTCCATTGCAAACTATGAGCATCATCGACTTGGAAGGATTTGATTTTGCTGGTCTGCTCAAGTGATTATCACTCAGCTAAAAAAAAAGCAGTCAAATTATTTCATGTGCTGTTCAGAACTCTGTTCCTTGAGAGCAGTTCATTTGTTCAGCAGTTTGCGCATCTAAATTCATTGCGGTATGCAAAATTTAGGGGCCGGAATCCGTGCAACCCAAAGGGCTTATAGTCACCTAAACATTTCATGTATTTTGATTGGGAACTAGAATATATATATATATATATATATATACGATCATACATGTAACATCTAAAAACAACGATCTGGTAACTAAAGACCACAATACAAAGCTTTTGAAATTGGTATGTTCAAACTTGATACATATGTATTTTATACAATAAATATAAATGACCAAAAACATAAATGTGGTTGAGATATAACAAAATTATAATATTTTACATACCATCCCACGTGTTACTCGTAGGCTCATCTAGTAAGCATGTTTTTTTTCATTTAGCGCCCAAAATTTAGAAGTTAATAATTCTAATTTATTTTCCAACTTATTTTATAACTTATTTTCTCATTTATTACATCTGCAAATGATACAATTTTATTGTTATCATAATTTGACAATAACATAATTTGACAACTTATTTAATTATTACTATAAATCACATCTTAATTTATTATCAATATATATGATTTTTGTCAATAAATTAAAAATTAAAATCATTTTGGACATGGGACATAGCATGCGCATTTGTGTCCTGAGGTGCAACCAGGGTTTATTCCCTGCATTCCTAACACTTGTGTCCTCTTCTTGCATGCAGATAGGCAAGCTGGCTTGTCTTGACAACTTCCAGGCTTTGGGTTATCTAGATATATGGGACACAGATCTTTTTTATTTTTATTCCCTTGCCCCATCGCTCCAGCCACTGTTATATATAAAAAATAAATTTCAGTTTATGTAATGAAACATGTTTCCGACAAATTTAAAATACTGAAAAACTTTTTAGATAGTGTTTATGTAGTTTTAACAATCATTGATTATTTGAGGTATACAAAACATGTGGCCAATCTGATATAAAGATATCTATAAGTATCATGCAAATTTCCTTGTAAAATGATACATCAACTTTATTTCTTAAATAAGAACTATAGTTTTACGTTTTTTTTACTCAGTAAACATGAATTTGAAGTAATGATTTTTTTTTGATGAAACAATTTGGATTATAAAACCATTTTTCAAAATATATTAAAACCATATATCTAGCCAGATAGGCGAAGAAATAACACAAACTTTTTCTGATATCAGTTTCCTATATTTATCACAAAATACTGTGTATAATTTTATATGTTTAGATATTATGTAATTTCATAGTGTAATGAACTATAACAAAGTGTCTGTAACAAATTAGCTTATTAAAAAAATAAAGTGATAAGTTTCAGAAAAAAACAAAAATAAAGACATTCTAAATTATTTATTTTTAAGAATATATATATATATATATATATATATATATATATATATATATATATATATATTAGAAAATTATAGACACAAACCTAGTAAAATAATGATAATGAGGGTTAAAACATTAAATGAAAATATAAGTGCTTTTTCATCCTTGGTAATATAAACGAAATGATTATTTTGTTTATCAGAAAATTTGTTGTGTGTAAAGAACATGAAAGTATGCGTATATATAATAAGTCAAATGTGTCCTATGTTACAATATATCAAATTTAAGCTACTTACCTCCTTTAATTTAGATGAAAGGTCGTGGTTTTGTATAAATCCAGATTCTGTTTCACCTATTTGGTAAATTAATGCATTAGACTCGGTCATATTTTACCAAAAATAGATATATAATTCACAGTATAATTTTTGGGTAAAAAAATTGATTTATATGAGTAAATGCTATTGATAAAAAGACAATTCAAAATCTTTATATATATATATATATACTAGGATTTGGTCCGCCCTACGGGCGCGTTACTAACCAAAGAAAATTATGTAAACACATCATTAATTTTGCTAATTGACCTTAACTTAATAAGTAATTTTCACATGTTGAACGTAATTAGAGTATATTGGAAAGGTGAGATGGTGTGATCTGATATTTTTTATATGTGGGCATTCAATCAAAGGCTTTGTACGAAGGACTATTAAACATTGTACTATGCTTTTTGTGTGACCGTGAGCTAGCGGAGGAACCTGCTAAATTATTCGGTTTTCCTTCAGGAGGTATGGTATAGTGTATAAGAAGTGGTGGTTGGTACTTTGTTTTTAGAGATGAGCTTCTTCACCATTTTAACTGAATCAGTGTGTTGCCCGTGTAAAATGATGCAGAGGTTTACAACATCGACGTTTGGCAGGCTAATGTTTTACTCGGATCAAACTATTGGTCGGACTCCTAGTTTCTTCTTAAATTCATCAGTTAAAGTATGAGAGGTTTGTTTATAGCATAAATACATGCTTAAGGGGGAACCAAGCTGCTTCAGCTGAGGCTGAATGTATTTACATTAACTTATTATATATGAGCAACATATAATATATGTCTTTGAGTCTTACAATTACTCAATTTGTTGGCATCAATAGCAAGAGTAAGCGTTACTCTAAAAGCACCATAAGCCACAATATTTCGACGGTTTGTAATACATTCGGAGTCTTTGACTTTGTCAACTGATCACCTGCACATACATCATTTGCTGTTTTTGGGCTGTTATCTAAAACATAGAATATTTTACATTTTGATGCGTCTATAAGGTTGGTGTTGCTTTCATTTCTTTCAATATCAAAGATGTTTAAATAGTTTATAAATAACAAAATGTAAATACGAATTTCAGTTATGGTTGAAGTTTAAAACATGGTCGAGCAAACCATAAGATATTTTTTGGAAAAAAAACAAAACTATAATTGAGATTCAGTAAGATAGTAGACTATGTACACCAAAACGGCTCTGTAAATAGTTGTATTACATATTTCTGATAGCTGAATATGCAAACATGGTCAAAAAACAAAATACATAATACTGAGAATATTTGGAGAGAAAAAAAACACTGCGACCAGACTTAAGAGAAATAGTAATGGTTCTACGTCCATTGAAATAGTTTATCAAAAACATTGATTGTAAAAATGATGAGTTATGGTTGAAGCTTAAAACCTGGTCGAGCAAACCATATGTTTATTTTTAAGAAAGGAAAACAACACTATAATCAAGCTTCAGAGAAATAGTATACAAATAAAAGTAACATGTCTCTATTAATGCAAAGAATATTTGGAAAAAAAACATTGCAGTGAAATTAAAGAGAAATAGTAGCGGCTCCACGTCGATTGCTTTTTGTGCAATTTTTTGGGGTGTTTCCTGCAACTTGAACTTGGTCTTCCCCTGGATTGCTCTCCTCATATTTATGCTGAGCAGCTGTTGATGTTCCTTTGGATTGAGTGTCTGGTTTGAGGGGTTTCCATCAATTTCATTACTCTGCTCATCACCACTTAACCTTTGTCCATTAGATCATTTCCAGGAGACGCATGTAACACCAGGAATATCAACTCAAAGGTAGTCTTTCCTTACCTGTTCATTGCAATCTAAACATGTTACCTCTCACGTTTATAGAGAAGAGCGGGAACTATGAGAAAAATAAACATTACCTGAATTGAAAACGCTGCTGCAGATGGACGCTGATAGGACACCAAATATGTGGGACACAGTGAAGGTCTAGTGCGTCGTGTAGAAATTGAACTCACTAAGCTTTCGCTGGAAAGTGTATGTTTTCCCAACTATTTCTTGGATAATCTCAGCTTCAAGTGGGTCTCCAATTCCTGCACCCTGCTTAATAACAAATACTATGATGAGACACTAAATCATTAAGAAACTTTTTGCGGAAGAAGTTAAGACTATATTCATAATGTTATTTGCAGAAGAAGTTAAAACTTGGAAGATCCATATTGGTTTTAGGTCAGCTTAAATAGAGAAATAAAGACTTGTAATCCCGGTGAGTAGCCCCTTGACTTCTTCTCGGCTATTCATTTGTTTTGATTTTATGAGTAAAGTAGCTGATCTACCTATAAGCTTATTCGATTATCAGAAAGAAGCTGTTTTTTTTGTGATTCCCCTTTTCCCTCAAGTGTCAGAAAGATTTAGAAAGAGGAGCACCCGCAGTAGATGTATTAAGCTTCCTGGGAGTGAAAGTGTTTTCATATAAAGCCGTTTCATTTCTCTACAAAAACAACTAATGACCTTGAGAATTTTGGCTTTTTATGCACAAAAACTCACTACCACAGAGAAATTGATGAAGGAAGAAGATGGAATAAATAGTTATACCGAGGATTATAACTCCTTGCCAGTTGCCACATATAGTCCTTTCTCTGCGCTAATTTGAACAATAGGACCTAAAAGATCTTCAACATCGTCTGAAATATCTGACAACTGTACCTGCAAGATATAGAAAGTATAATTTAGTTCCACAAAAAGACAACAGAAGTATAACAGAAGCTTTCTAACCCTAGAAGGAGCTAATAAACACGGTGAAATTAATAAGAGTATTGTGGTCTGTAAAATGTTTTAGCAATTTCAGAAGTGTCTTTTATTTATGGTATGGATCAAAAGTCGAAGAGCTAGCAAAAGTTTGTGACTGAAGATTCTTCACTTCACAACTGAAGGGCTCATTGCCTATTATATTATCTGCATAATTGCAAGGCATATTGAAGCCTGGTTCTGCTAATGCATATGGACTGATAGTGAAACCATCATTTTATAAAACTACAGTTTTGCAAGAACCTGGATAAATATCTCTAAGAATGGCTTCCTTCTCCATCACCCAATCAGTTTCCAAGTCCAAGAAGTAGAAGGCGTTTATACACTTAGCCACTGAAATCCAACCAAATACATAGATAATCACCATCATTTTCAAGTAAAAAATGCCACAAAAACATTACAGAGCAGCTATTTCCTCTTAAACTTGGTCAAACGATGGTGTTGGTTTAAAAATGTTGAGCCTCTTTCGGTTTGGTGTATGTAAACGTAAGTTTCTTGCTATCAAACTATGTTACAGAGTCAACTTTGCATTAGTAATATTATAACAATCAAATGAGAAAAGATATCATGGATATAGCGGAACTTACGGATCCCCTTTTTATTAGATATAATGTTGATGCTCTTTACATCCTCGTGCTCAACACCACAAATTACTCCAATCTGTAACAGAAAAAAGGATGTTTAACCATATCTAATCGAATAATTTTTTTAAAAAAATTAATTGAATCAAAGAGGCTTCACCGGCGATACTATTCAAACAATGAACTGAAATCGAAGTTAAATAGCTTACCTGAGAATAAAGAAGGAGCGTGTCGACTCCCATGAGATCTCCACCACGGCGGGGGAAGAGCGGCCGTTCTGCAAATCAGAGAGGAAGACCAAAGGGGTTAGCCATAACTCATATGTTATGCTGTTTAGATCAAAACAAATGAAAGGATGAATCTGAAAGCAGAAAATCATACCATTTTATAGTGAAACGTTCACCGACTTGCAGTCCCATGAGATGCATTGGATAGAGATTATGGGTGCTCGATTTATGGAGGACTTTATGCCAGTATTTCGGTTTTTGGTATCATCTCGCAACCGAGAGGAAGAAGGTGAAAGATCAGCCGCGCAGAAGAGGAACTATGGTTCTTTCGGAGACAAATCCCGAAAGCAAAACGACACCCTTAGACGCGTTACACTGCACGTACGAAATGATGGGTTCACCCACTTTAACAATTGTGAGGCCAATAAGGAGCTGTTTGTTTCACCATTTGTCATTTACATCCAAAATGATTCATTTCTATGATTTATCCAGATGATCCATTTAGATTTTTGTGACTGTTTGTTTGTCCATCTAGATAGCTCATCTCGATGAATCATCTAAATAGATCTTATGTTTGTTTCTTTATTTTTCATTTTTATCCAAATGAGTTTTGCAAGCAAATTACTAAAATATCATTGTTATGATTTGATCATAATATTAATTTTAAATATAGTGAATTTAATTAATTAGTTTAATATATTAACATTAGAATTATTTCAAAATTAACGAGTTTTTTTGGCGTTTTGGGTGGAAAAACAAGATTTTTTTTGTTTTAGTGAGAAAACGCATTTTTCGGTTTTGACGGGAAAACAATATTTTCCGGTTTTGGTGGGAAAATACAAATTTTCACTTTTGGCGAGAAAACAAGTTTTTGCGGTTTTGGCGGGAAACACATTTTTGGAGGGAAAACACATTTTCAGGTTTCGCGGAAAACATGTTTCTGCGGTCTCGCAGGAAACACGTTTTTGCGGTTTTTCACAGAAAAATAAAAATTTTCGATTTTGGCAGGAAACTGAGATTTTTTTTGGTTTTGGTGGAAAAACGAGATTTATTCGGTTTTGGTGGGAAACCAAAATTTTATGATTTGGCGGGAAAACATGTTTTTATTTTTGACGGGAAAACTAGATTTTGCAAATTTGACGACGAAACGCATTTTATAACTTATAATAATTATTAAGTTTTTTATAAGTATTATTAAAAATTATAATTAAAAATTTAGTGAATATTATTAAAAATATAAAAAATTTCGTGAGTGTGATTAAAAATATCAAAACTTATAATAATTATTAAGTTATTTATAAGTATCATTAAAAATTATAATTAAAAATTTTGTGAATATTATTTAAAATATTAGAACTTATAAATAACTTAATAATACTCACAAAAACTTTTAATTGTTAAATTATTTACAAGTTTTAATATTTATAAAATCATTTAGGGATTTAGGATGGGAGAAGATGATTTAGAAATTTCATAATAAGATCTATTAGTATTCATTCAATGTAAGAAAATTGCAAGTGGTCTAGTGATACGCCTTGCAACGAGTATGTCTTTGGTCACAGACAATGTCATTTAGATTTAACAGCGATTAACACCATGTACTCAATCTATTATCATGGCTAATTTGGTTTAGTCAAATTAAATTGAAGTTTAAAATGACTATTCAAACTAAGTTGGTTCTTTAAATGATCTAAACAAAAGTTCATGTTTTTTTTAACCAAATTTGAAAGTTGGTGATTCAAATGACAAATTTTCCTTAAAGATAGCGTTTGGATTCTCATCAAAAGTTTTCCAGAATTTTCATGATCAAAAGGTTTAAACTGGTATCCATTGATCTTACCAAAAGGTGGGCCAAACCAAGAACAATTACAACAAACAACAATATATTTTTACTAAGCAGCAACAAACTCAACCCAAAATGTAATGACATAAATGATTATGAAACCATCAAAAGCGTTATGCATGTTATGGAGCTTTCGTTTTAAACAATGTCATCTTCTCTATGGGTCTCAATGGTAACATCAGAAGTAGGATAAGCCGCACAAGTGAGAACCAACCCTTCAGCAATCTGGTCATCATCGAGGAAACTCTGGTCAGACTGGTCAACGGATCCAGACACAACCTTACCGGCACAGCTCGACCAGGAACCAGCACGGCAAGAGTAAGGCAAGTCGATCCCGGCTTCCTCCGCAGCGTCGAGGACGTAGACCTCGTCGTCGCACTCAACCTCTTGCTCACCTTCCGGAGTGATGAACTTGACCTTGTACGTAGCCATGACGGTGACGCGTCCGCCACGTGCGGTGCCTGATTTGAGACCGAAGATGGATTGAGTGCTGGCTGAGGGGAGGGAACGAAGGCTTATAGGAGCTGTTTGACGGCGGAGGAAGGATGTTCCGACGATGGCGCTTGAGAGAGCTGTTGAGGCCATTTTCTTGAGAGGATTTGAGTTTTGGTTTCTTCTTTGTGGCTTGTGGAAATGGCGTGGAGAGTGTGAAGGAGAGACGAGAAGATTAAAAGGTGGGATTGCTGTGGGATTCTATCTTCCACGTGGCGTTCATCGAGTGGATCATTGGATTATCGTCTTTTGTTTGTATAATAGTTATTTGTTTCCTTTTTGTGTGAGTGATTGTGTTTGACACATTTTTCCCTCTCATCTATCTTGCGGAGGTGAGTTATTCGTGGTCACACTTTGGGACAGCTCAGAGTCACAAACTATGTCTCACTTGTTTGTCTAAAACGAATAACTCTTCATATGCTTTATCAATTTTTTTTTTGTGTAACTGATATGTTTATATGATTAATTGTATTAAAAAGAAAATGAGAACCTTTTTTTGAACAACAAAAGATATATTAGAGGCCCAAAGGGCTTAAAAAGAGGTAGCAGTTACAACATGGGATTTATCAATTGTGTCCGCTGGCCCGTTTGCAGATCGTGAAACATGAGAGAAAAACATAAATCAAAGGTAGATGAGATCGAAGCAATGTCCGACAAGACGCCGTGTAGTTCTGTCGGTCTTTGGTTCGATTTGATCGCCGTGGTGAGCGCTGTGAGGGACTAGATTCACCTTCTGATTTTAGGTCAGGTTAAGATTAGGGAAGATAGCGTGGGCTGAATCCCGTTAGAACTTGAAGAATGAACATACGTTTTTATTGATGATTTTGATAAGAAAATGTTACAAGAGATGTTTTTGATGATTACAAAGAGAAATATATGAGAAACTCGTGTTTATGATGAATGAATGAATAATCCCCTCTTCTTTGATCTTCTGCCACTTTAAATAGCCTCAGGCTCCGTTTTGACCGGCGCTAACAGGTTCCCGAGATATCCGCCGTAAGTTGTGGGATCTGCATCAGCTTCCGTTTGACCGGCTCCTGCGCCTCTTTCTTCGTGATGTGATATGCCTCTTTTATGTGACCTCTTCGAGGGTTGCTCTCAGCTAACAGCCTCCGGCTTCGTCTTAGCTTTATTTAAAGAATTAATCTGTGGTGGGCCTGTCACGGCCCATTATCAATTTCTATTATTTAACTGATATATTTTCAGCTAGGGTGCTATATTTGGGCCCAACAGTTGCCCCCAGCTTCCGAGAGAAGATTTCTTATCTCAGAAGCTAGACTTAGCCGCCGGACCTCAATCTTTCTTCTGAAAGATATGTTGGCCAACGAGATCAAGAATGCTGAAGAGGAGTATAATCGTCTAATGGCTCTGATGCCAGAAGCGACTGCTGCGTACGAAAGAGCGGAAGTCTCTGACCTCTTGGTTAGCAAACTCCCTCTTCCTCAACTCTCAGAGAGCTCAGGTACTTTCGAGATCAACATGTTTACTCCGTCCTTTTCTGGAGAGTATGGTTCAAACTTAGGCTTGGTGGGTCCTAATTCAGCTCCAGTCTAGACGACCTCGGGAGGTGACGACAAGGAGACGAATGAAGGAGCCCCCGCCAAGGAGAATGAACCAGTCAAGGAGGATGAACCAGTCAAGGAGGATAAATATGTCGAGAAGGGTTCCAGAGCTGAGGAAGGTTAAGAGCTGGGGCTCTTCGGAAATATCTCGTTGTGTTTTTTGAGACTTCTGCCGAATAGGCTTTTATTTCGTTTGCTTTTAAGACTTATGGTCTAAGGAGGCCTTTAAACTTTTATTTGTGTTAGAATCTTTTGAACCTTTATTGGCCTGGGGAGGTTTTTAAACCTTTGCTTATGTTTCAGTCTTGACTTGATTCTTATTCTAAGTCACTCGACTTATCTTAATCATTTCTTGGATGAGGTCGAACTCGTCAAGTAAGAGTTTTGATGGGACATGTATCGTGATCATTAGCTATGACGTCTAATGACTTGTCGGAATCAGGTCTCGAGAATTTCGAGTGTATTCAGTTAAGAGGTCCTTAAAAGGAGTTCCTGATATATTGAGATTAGCTCAAGGTTTTTAGGAACCTGAGTTTACTCTGAAGGTTTTTTTTTTTTTTTGTTAACTTAATCTTGTTTTGTTTAGACATAGCAGTCATGAATCTTGATGAAACATGTGTCGTATCCGTTGGATCAGATCAGGATCTTGGTTCTTATTTGCGATAAGCGTTTAGCTTTAATATACATTCGGTTATGAAGACCCTAAAGAGGATTCTTTGACATTAGCTCGGGGAATTTAGGGACCTGAGTCCGATTTGGAAGGTTCTGGGACCTGAGTCTAGGTTCGTAGGAACCTGAGTTTAGGTTCTGGGACCTGAGTCTAGGTTCGTAGGAACCTGAGTTTAGGTTCTGGGACCTGAGTTTAGGTTCGTAGGAACCAGAGTTTAGGTTCGTAGGAACCTGAGTTCGTTCGGAGGATTTCGAGACCTTGTTGATTCTTTAGGATTTTAAGACCTTGTTGATTGTTAAGGATTTTAAGACCTTGTTGATTCTTTAGGATTTTAAGACCTTGTTGATATTTGTTAAGGATTTTAAGACCTTTGTAGTCACTAAGGATTTTAAGACCTTAGGTTTAGGAGTGACCTGAATTCGTTTGAAGGATTTTAAGACCTTCGAGGTTACTAAGGATTTTAAGACCTTAGGTTTAGGTTTGCGAAGTGGTGAATTTGCTTTGAAGGATTTTAAGACCTCGATGGTTCCCAAGGATTTTAAGACCTTGATGGTTTCTAAGGATTTTAAGACCTTAGGTTTGTCGAAATTTTGAATTTGAAGGATTTTAAGACCTTGATGATTCCTAAGGATTTTAAGACCTTAGGTTTATTGAATTTTGGATTTGCTTGAGGGATTTTAAGACCTCCGAGGTAGCTAAGGATTTTTGATACCTTAGGTTCAGGTTTTTGGGGATCTGAATTGTTTCGAAAAGTTTTAAGACCTTGATGGTTCCTAAGGGGTTTAAGACCTTAGGTTCAGGTTTATGGGGACCTGAATTGTTTCGAAGGGTTTTAAGACCTTGATGGTTCCTAAGGGTTTTAAGACCTTAGGTTCAGGTTTATGGGGACCTGAATTGTTTCGAAGGGTTTTAAGACCTTGACAGTAAGGGTTTTAAGACCTCATGTTCAGATTTATGGCGACATGAATTTATTCGAAGGGTTTTAAGACCTTGACGGTTCCTAAGGGTTTTAAGACCTTAGGTTCAGGTTTATGGGGACCTGAATTATTTCGAAGGGTTTTAAGACCTTAATAGTAAGGGTTTTAAGACCTCAGGTTCAGGTTTATGGCGACCTGAATTTATTCGAAGGATTTTATGACCTTTGGTGTTGAAAGACTCAAGATGTCGAAGACAACTCTTTCATTGGTAATTCTTATAGAATACAAGGTATTGTAATAGTCATACAATTGCTGTTTGGGCTATGTGTTCCTGATCAACATATGCCCCCTTTGGTTACGGTGAAAAGAGTGTTGAAATGAGTTTGGGGCTGCACTCATGACGGAGTTGCCTACGTACTCAGTCAAGGAATCAAGCCGAATGCAGTTCAAGGTGTTTAGGTACCCAGTGATAATATCTCTTGAGATTTGTGGCATCCCAAGATCGAATTTCAGGTGCCCTTGTTCGTACTTTCAGTGGCTTATAGACGCCAGGTCGTACCACATGGATAATCCGGTAAGGACCTTCCCAATTAGTTCCTAACTTCTCGGCGCCTGGCTCTTTGGTCCCTTCGAAAACTTTCCTAAGTACTAGGTCACTTACGACGAATTGTCGGGGCCTGACTTTGGAGTTGTAATGTCGGGCCATTGCCTGCTGATAGTTTTGAATGCGAAGTAAGGCTTGATATCGCCATTTTTTGATTAAATCGAGGCTGTCTGGTAGGAGCTGGTTATTAGCTTCAGGTTCAGACGTACAGAGCTCCAGGCGGAGGCTCCCAGTGGTGGTTTCGACTGGGACGACAGCCTTCATCCCATAAGTTAAGGAGAAAGGGGTTTCTTCTGTAGCCTTTCGTGAGGTGGTTCGGCCAAGGTTTTTTTGTTGGTTCTAAAGTGTTTCTTGAGGTTTGCTAATATTGACTTATTAGCAGCCTCCACCTGGTCGTTTCCCTGAGGGCATCAAGGTGTCGAAAAGGTGAGGCAAATATTCCACTTGTCACGAAACGCTTTGAAGTCGTGGGAAATGAATTGTCCTCCGTTGTCGGTTACGATTTCGTATGGGACGCCATGCCTGCATACAATGTTTTTCCACACAAATCCTTCGACTTCGAATCTGGTTACTTGCTGGAAAGCTTCAGCTTCGATCCATTTCGTGAAATAGTCGGTTAGGAGAAGGAGGAAACATAATTTCTTTTTTCCCTTGCCTGAGGCTACTAGTGGTCCTATGATATCCATGGACCACCTCATAAATGGATAGGGAGCTGATATGTTGGATAGCTTCTTCGCGGGTTGGTGTATGATCGGTGCGTGCCTTTGGCATTTATCACACGATGAGGAGTAGACCTCACAGTCTGCAATAATGGTAGGCTAGAAGTAGCCTTGTCCTTTGATTCTGATGGCTAGGGCTCTGCCTCTGGAATGGTTTCCGCAGGAGCCGTCGTGCATTTCCTTCATGAGTTTCATAGCTACAAGGCCATGGACGCATTTTAGGTAAGGTCCGGAAACGCTTCGTTTGTGGAGGGCTGATTCGATTATGCAATATCTTGCGCTTAAGGTTTTGAGTTTTCGAGCCTCCCATTTATTGGGTGGAGTTTTTCCCTCTAGGATATATTGCATGATCGGAATTCTCCAGTCTCCTCTTCAAACCATTTTGTTGTGAAAGGAAGAAGGAGGTTCTGGTTCGGGACCTGGTGTCGTAGTGTCTCCGGAGATATTCGTGGGATTAGGCTCTGAGATTTCTGAATCCTGAGGAATATCTCCAATCTCTTGGTTATTCCCTGGGGTTTGAATAGTGCCCCCAGGAAGATTTTCGAGAGCGGAGCGGCTTCTTGTTTTGACTCTGCAGATTGTTTGATCCGAGGTCTGGATGGTGCCCCCGGAGGTATTCGCAAGACTAGGCTCATGGGAGTCTAAATTCTTGGGGATATCCTCCTTTTCGTGGATGTTTCCCAGGTTCTGGATTGTGTTCCCGGAGGTGTTTGTCTTGGAGCGGCGAATTTTGGTTTTCGGGAACCGGAATGTTGTGAGGACTTGGGTAGCTACCGTCTTGGGGTAGCCATCCTCTATTTCCCCTTTTGGTTTGCTATCTATCACAGCTTTGGTAGCTATGTCGATGCTTGGTTTTTTGATTCCTTCTACGGTTATGATCTGTTTTACGAGGGGATCTGAAATGGAGGCTAAAGCTGCCAAAGCGTCTGCTGAGGAGTTCTCTCCTCGAGGGATCCTCGTTAGTTCGAAATTGTCAAACTGTTTAAGGAGGTTCAGGGCGACTTTGAGGTATGCCCCCATTCTTTCGTCCCTTGTTTCGTATTCTCCGTGAAACTGGCTAGCTACTAGCTGCTAATCACTATAAGCGTTTAGCTCTCGAATTCCGAGGCTTAAAGCGAGTTTTAAGCCAGCGATTAGTGCTTCGTACTCGGCTTCGTTGTTGGAAGCGCTAAATTCGAGCCTATAGGATTATTCGATGGTTTCTCCGACTGAAAAGGTTAGTCTCAGACCGACACCGGAGCCTTGCCTTGATGAGGCTCCGTCCACGTACAGGCTCCATTTTGGAACCTCTGTTTCTAGGTCCATGTGCTTGGATGCTAGCTCGATGATGAAATCGGCAAGGACCTGAGCTTTTGCTGCTGCTCGAGTTTTATACTCGATGTCATACTCACTGAGCTCTATGGCCCATTTAGCAAATCGTCTGGACTGGCTTGAGCTATGCAAAATTGTTCGCAATGGATGTGAAGTCATCACGACAATCGAATGCGATTGGAAATATGGTCGCAGTTTCCTGGCAGCTGTTACGACTGCTAAGGCTAGTTTTTCCATAGTAGGGTACCTTGTTTCGGCGTCTATTAGGCTCTTACTAGTGTAATAGACGAGTCTTTGTTCGTTTTGTTCTTCTCTTAATAACACGCCGCTGACTGCAGCTGCCGATACGGCGAGGTATAGGTACAATGGCTCTCCGACCACATGTTTGGATAGGATCGGAGGTTCAGAGAGGTAAGCTTTTAGTTATTTGAAGGCTTCCTCACACTTCTCGTCCCATAGGAACTTCTAATTATTTTTCAGAAGTTTATAGAACGTGAGGCACTTATCGGTGAATCTGGATATGAATCGATTTAGTGCTGCGATTCGTCCAGTCAATCTCTGTTCCTCTCTGGTTATCTTAGGTGACGACATTTTCAGAAAGGTCGCTATCTGTTTCGGATTGGCTTCGATGCCTCTCTCGGTTAAAAGGTAACCGAGGAACTCACCCGAGGGTACCCTGAAGGTACACTTAGCTGGGTTGAGTTTCATATTGTATTTGTTGAGGATATCAAAGCATTCCCTTAGGGGGAAAATATGATTTTCTCCAACTGAGGATTTTACTAACATATCGTCAATGTAGACCTCTATGGTTTTTCCGAGCTGTCCAGCGAACATCTTATTCACTAGCCTCTGATAGGTAGATCATACGTTTTTCAAACCGAACGGCAAAACCTTGTAACAATAGGTGCCACGTTCGATTATGAATGCAGTCTTTTCTTGATCTTCAGGATCCATCATGATCTGGTTATATCCTGAAAAGACACCCATGAAGGACAAGAGCTGATTGCCAGCTGTTGCTTCGACCTGACGATCGACGTGAGGTAATGGGAAACTGTCCTTAGGGCAGGTCTTGTTTAGGTCACTAAAATCTACACAGATTTTCCATTTCCCATTTTTCTTTTTTTTTTACCCCTACTGGATTGGCCAGCTAATCGGGATAATGCACCTCTTGGATAGATCCAGCTTTCGTGAGTCGGTCGACCTTGTCGTTAACGGTTTGAGCCTTTTGCAGACCTAACTTACGACGTTTTTGTTTGATCGGTTTGAAGGTGGGGTCTATGTTGAGCTTATGGGTGGTGACATTCGCGTCTATGCCTTTCATATCGCTAGTGGTCCACGCGAAGGTCCCGATATTGCTCTTTAAGAAATCAATGAGCTCTTTCTTAGTTTCGAGAGGTAGCTCAGATCCGATGCTTACCTGTTTTTCAGGATTCGAGTTGTCGATGCTAACTTTTTCGGTGAGGTTCTAAGGAGGACCTCAGATATTTTGTTGCATTTCACGACTGTCCTGGATCTGTAATTGCCATTGGGGAGATTCTTTTATGATCTCGAATCCTCCTAGGTAACAGATTCTTGAGATCTTTTGGCTACCGTGCACGGTAGCTATTACGTCGGATGTTGGGAATTTCACGCATTGGTGATAAGTTGAAGCTATTGCTTTCATCTTATGAATCCAAGGCCTTCCAAGGATTGCGTGGAACGGGGATGGTTTGTCGACAACTATGAAGTTGGTCATTTTCATGACTCCGCCAGCTATAATTGGGAGCTTAATTGTTCCCAATGAGGTAGCTGTCTCTCCAGAGAAACCTACGAGGTTGGATTTCTGGTCGACAATTTCGTAGTCATCTATTTCCATTCCTTTCAATGCGTTGTAGAAAATGGGATCGACGGAGCTTCCGGTGTCGATCATGAGCTTCGGTACCTCGTACCATGCTATGTTTAACGTTACGACGAGAGCATCATCGTGAGGTCTGTCGAGACCTGATGTCTCACTTTCCCAAAAAGAGATTTTAGTGTTAGACTCGGGTTTGGTCGGTTTGGACTGAGTGTTTGACACAGCTTTCCGTACGTGACTTTTAATAGAGTTAACAGAGTCTTGACACACGTCGGACCCTCCGAGGATGTAATCGACCCTTGAGCCAGGGCTAGACTGGGGAGGTGTTTTACTCAAGAGGGCTTCGATTTGAAGGCTTTTTCCTTGGGGGAATTTTCCAAGGATCATATCGACTCTCTTTTTGGGAGCTGGAGGTGGTGAATCTGTTTCCTTTTCAGGTGACCTTTCGCGTTTCGGAGAGTTATCTCGGGGACCTCTCTTTTGGTAAGGCTGTGACTTTTTGAGGTCCACGTCTTTTATTTCTCCGGCTGCGAATTTAGCAGCCAGTTGTCGTTGGAGGTCCCAACATTCTTCGGTTGAGTGTCCCTTTCGATCGTGGTAAGAGCAGTGTTTGCTCTCATCGTAGCCTTTGGACTAGGGGGCTTTGGCTGTCGCGGCAACAGGTTTTTCGTCTTTGTCGTCCTCGATTACATAAGAATGCTCTCCCTGAGTCTGATTGTTTCGGGAGTTCCCTCTTTTATGAGGTCCCTTCCCGTCGGAGGCTTTGCCTTTCGGGTGATTCTGGGGTTTTTTGTGGAGCTTATCTAATGTTGTTGTTTCCTCTTCCAAGGTGATGTATCTAGAGGCCTTATGGAGGGCGTCGTCGATAGTTGGAGGAGGGTTTAGCGTCAACTCTGAGAAGAAGCCTGATTTATACCAGAGACTTCTCCTAAGGGCCTCAATAGCTACCTGATCGTTAGGGTTCGAGAGTTTAGTTCTTACTGCCCTAAATTTCTCGATGTAGACTCGCAATGAGTCTCCCAGTCCTTGTCTGATCTTCCAGAAGTCAGCCTCAGACGCTTGTTTCAGGATGTGGGTCGAATACTGCTTCATGAAGGTGTTGGTTAACTGATCGAAGCTGTCTATCGAATTTGGCTCAAGGCTAGAGAACCGTTCGAGGGCTGTTCGGACCAGTGCTTTCGGCGAATGTCCTGCAGTATCCTGCCTCACATTCTTCTTTCGTAAAATGAGCTTTCACGATAGCTAATCGAAAGGCTCTTAAATAGGCCTTTGGGTCTGAGGTCCCATTGTATTTGGGGATCCTAATTTTTCGGGTGTCTCTTATGTAAGAGCTGGCAATCCTGTCAGTGAACGGAGTCCCACGGGTTTCCTCAATCAAGCTCTCGATTTCTGGAGCTGAGCTCGTTGCCTTGTGGACTTGAGCATTCAATTTTTGGAGACCGGCGTGAGTTCGCTCCATGTATCTGTGAATGGACTCAGGTCCCTCAAAAGGAAGGACAAAAGGATCATTGTCTGGTACCTGACAGGTAGGTTCCTGACGAAACCGAGCTCGATCGCTTTCGCAGGTAGCTGGCGGGCTAAGTCGCTCACTAGTCCTCAGGTTTCGAGCGAGTTTAGTGTGGGGAGCTGCAGGATCAGCATCCGTCTTTTGATACTCGTCCGGATTTGGGGTTGAAACCCTGGCTTGAAACACCGAAGCTGATGTTCTGCCCCCGGACGGTATAGTAGTTCCTGCTCCGGACCTAAAAAGAGGTGGCGGCGGAGGCTAGCGAGCTCCCTCGCCGGTGACCTGATCGGGCATAGAGCTGGTCGTTGCTATGTTGCTTCCCATAGCGCTGGTGATATGTGGGATAAACACGGGAGCTGTCCTAGCGCGAGGCGTTTGGAAAGCAGGTATCTCGAAAGGAAGAACAGCTGGGTCATTGTCAGGTACCTGGCGGATAGGTTCCTGATGGACCCAAGCTCGATAGTTTTTTCAGGTAGCTGGTGAGCTAAGTTGCTCACTAGCCCCCAGATTATTCTGACGAGCAAGGTTAGAGGGGAGAGCTGCAGGATCAGCATCCGTCCTTTGATATTCGTTCAGATTCGGGGTTGAGGTTCTGGCCTGATACCCTGAAGCTGATGTTCTGCCCCCGGACGGGATGCTTACTCCTGCTCCGGACCTAAAAATAAGTGGCGGCGGAGGCTAGCGAGCTCCCTCGCCGGTGACCTGATCGGGCATAGAGCTGGTCGTTGCTATATTACTTCCCATAGCACTTGTGATAGGTGGGTTAAACGCGGGAGCTGTCCTAACATGAGGTGTCTGGAAAGCAGGTCCCTGTTCTTCCGGACATGTGCTATCAAAGGAAAAATCTAGACGTCCTCGAGGAAAAGAGGGGTCGGTCAACCGATCTCATAAAGTGACTCCAAGACCCTGACATTGCAGTGGTTGGGTTGTTGCGGTCAGAGATCTAGTTACCTCCTTGAATCGTTGCTGCCGAACAGCTAGCTGTTGCGTTATACGCTCATTCTCTTGAGCTCTGTCTACTAGCTGCGACATCATCCGTCAGATCTCAGAAAGTTGAGGATTATTGAGGGCTGGAAGCCCAGAGTTAGTCCCACTGGACGTTCTTGGGTTAGTTACCTAGTGGAAGTTTGGTTCGGTGAGCTATCGCTCTGGATCGGGGGATCGGGGTTAGATGGATTCGTGGTCCGATCAACTGGATTCATCCTTAAGTTTTTAGAGTAAGGGATTCAATTATTTGGTCCCCACAGACGGCGCCAATTGTGAGGGACTAGATTCACCTTCTGATTTTAGGTCAGGTTAAGATTAGGGAAGATAGCGTGGGCTGAATCTCGTTAGAACTTGAAGAATGAACATACGTTTTTATTGATGATTTTGATAAGAAAATGTTACAAGAGATGTTTTTGATGATTACAAAGAGAAATATATGAGAAACTCGTGTTTATGATGAATGAATGAATAATCCCCTCTTCTTTGATCTTCTGCCACTTTAAATAGCCTCAGGCTCCGTTTTGATCGGCGCTAACAGGTTCCCGAGATATCCGCCGTAAGTTGTGGGATTTGCAACAGCTTCCGTTTGACCGGCTCCTGCGCCTCTTTCTTCGTGATGTGAGCTGCCTCTTTTCCGTGACCTCTTCGAGGGTTGCTCTCAGCTAACAGCCTCCGGCTTCATCTTAGCTTTATTTAAAGAATTAATCTGTGGTGGGCCTGTCACGGCCCATTATCAGTTTCTATTATTTAACTGATATTATTTTCAGCTAGGGTGCCAAATTTGGGCCCAACAAGCGCTTGAGCATCTGATCGGAGCCAGATTGAGGTGAAACCTAAGGTGGAAGCATGGAGAAGAGCATCTCTAACCGCCAGCGCCTCCCCCATTAAAGCCGAGGATACGTTGTGGTGTGATCTGCCTCCTCGATTGATCACCCTTGTAGGATCCGTGAAGATCCAGCCAGCTCCCGCCTCTCGAGAAACCGATCTCCATGCTCCGTTGGTGTTGCATGTGATTGTATTTTGTGGTATCGACGGAATGAGGGGAGGGGTCTTGATACGGGGAACCATCACGGGGGCTAGCGATTGAGCATGTTCCCATTCCCGAGCCGCACGGGTTGCTTTCGAGATTGTCACTGCAGCCGTTGCTCTCCTGTAGGTGGGAGAGATCTACGTCTGCTATAAGAGATGAGTTCCTCAACAAAAGAGTTACAGAGGGAAGAGTTGAGAGTCGATTCCCATGGAGCTTGGAGCCAGACCTCTTGCGCAAAGGGACAATGGACGAAGAGGTGCATCGTAGTTTCAGTGTTTCCACATCGTACACAGGCCGTGTTAGCTAACATTCCTCTTTTTTGTAGGTTTTCCCCGGTGGGTAATGCTCCATTGAGAATCTTCCAAAGGAAAAGATTTGTACTTGTGTGTCCAGAGTAGCTTCTTCCAATCCAAGGGGGGTTCGCGTGGGGAGGGGGAGGGTACATGATCTTCCTCTCTCGCTTTCGAGTAGTAACCAGAATTTGTGGTGTACTCCCCAGAGTTCTGAAGAGGCCAAACGTACGAGTCTGCAGCCCCTAGGATACTTGGCTCGATTTGCAGAATGAGGTGAGCTAACTCGGGGAGCATGTTATTGATTTTTCCTTAGGTTCCATTCCTTTGTCTCTCTAGATAGAAGATCAGCAACTAATAGGTCTTGATCGTCTATAGTAGAAAGATCGAAAGGTCATAGATTCTCTTTTGGGTTAATCCATGAGTCTTTGTAAATTCTAGTGATGTTCCCATCACCAATAGCTTTCCCTAGGTGATTGGTTAGAAGGTCTCTGCCCCATAGAATCCCCTTCCAATCGTGTGAGGAGCACGTACTAGCTTCGACAGATAAGAAGGAATCAGAGTTGCAGTACTTCCCACATAGGATGCGAGATAGGAGACTCTTTGGTTTTGTAAGTATTCTCTAAGCAATCTTAGCCAATAGAGCCTGGTTAAAGAGTTGAACGTCTCTAAAACCGAGTCCCTCCAAGCTTTTAGGTTTAGTTAACTTGTCCCAACCAAGTCAGCTGATCTTTCTGTTTCCTTTATTATCATCCCACCAAAATCGAATAAGGACTGATTGGATTTGATTGCACAGCCCTACAGGAAGCTTGAAGCAGGACATGGTAAAAGAGGGAATGGCCTATAGAACTGATTGCAGCATAACCATTTTTCCAGCGGTAGAGAGAAACCGTGAGGACCATCCCAGAGCTGTCTGTTTCATGCGTGTGACGATGGAAGCAAAGAGATCCTTTTTCTTTCCCCCAAAATGCTCAGGTAACCCTAGATACTTCCCTACTCCTCCTTCTTTAGAAATACCTAAGTGAGTTTTAACCCGTGACCGCTCAGCTTCAGGTGTCTTACTAGAGAAAGAGATAGATGATTTATCTGGATTTATCTTTTGCCCTGATTCCAATTCATATTCGCGTAGGATCTGCATAAGGGTAGAACAGTTTTGATGGTTTGTTCTAGTGAAAATCATTGTGTCGTCTGCGAACAATAGGTGGTTTAGCCTAGGACTTTGAGTACCCATCTTCTTGTGCCTTCACGCAGAGACCAGAAAGAACTTTCTCACATAAAATGAAGATATACGGGGAGAGAGGATCTTCTTGACGAATTCCTCTCTGAGGGATGACCTCTCCCATCACCTCGTTGTCGATAAGGAAGGAATAAGACACCGTGGAGATGCACTCAAGAACCCAATTCGTCTAGATGCTATCAAACCCAAGGGTTTCAAAGACTTTCCTTATGAAGGGCCATTCCAGACGGTCATACGCTTTGTTAGTGTCAGTTTTAACTGCCATTGAGCAATGTATATCCGCCTCTGACGTCTTCAGGTAATGCAAGACCTCGTGTGTGATCAGGATATTGTCTGAGATAGCTATATCCGGAACAAAGGCAGATTGAAACTCTGAGATTACTGCAATAAGCACCGGTTTTAGACGCATAGCCAGTAACTTAGAGATAGTCTTGTAGTACACGTTACATAGGGCGATAGGTCTGTAGTCGGAGACTTTGATAGGTGTGCGAATCTTAGGAATCAGTCTAATATGTGTGTTGTTGATCTTGTTTGGCAGGGACCCAGTCGCAAAGAAGGATTTGATCTCACAACAGATGGCAGGGCCAACAGCTTCCCAATTAGATTGGAAGAAGCTGGCTGAGAAGCCATCCGGTCCAGGCGCTTTGTCGGGATGTATAGAAAACATTGCATCTCTGATCTCCTTATCCGATGGTATAGCAGTCAGCTCATCATTTATGGTCTGGGAGATGCAAGGCTTGAGTGCTCTAGTCACCACCTCCGAAACTTGCGGGTTAGATGAGGTAAAAATATTGGAAAAGTACTGTGAGATGACCTCTACAATCTTCTCATCTTCCACGTGTTTAACTCCATTGTCATCCTCAATTACAGAGAGGCGGTTGCGTGCTCTTCTGCTTTTTCTCGAGGCGTGAAAGTAACCGATATTGAGATCTCCAAGAGCCAACCACAGTTGTCTGCTTCGCTGCTTCCAGAACTCTTCCTCAGCCTTGTAGGCATGGAGGAGTTCTTGGTTGATAGAAGAGATCAATTTGTCGTTTCCGCAGGGATCAGACATGGCTATATCCAAGGTTTGTTGCAATATGCTAATTTCCTTTTTGCTATTGATGTAGTGGGTCTTACTCCATTTGGAAATTGCTTTCCTGCAGTTTGAGATCCTTGAATCCAAAGAACTACCAGCAGAAGCGTGCCAAGTTTGTTCCACAAGGGTTCTCACTTCCTCGTTGTACCGCAATCTTTTGTCATAACGGAAAGACCTGCGGTGCTTTTTGTTTGAGGGTGAGAAAGAGGAGAGGATGGGTTATGTGGTCTGATTCCCGAAGGGTAAATAATGGCATCGACCCAGAGGGAATCTGTCCGACCAGCTGCTATTCACCAGGGCTCAATCCAGTCTACAGTGAACGACGTGTTCATGTCTCGTACCTCGCCAGGAGAGGAAGTTTCCTGAATGTCTCAGGTCGAAGAGATCACTGGCTGAGAGGAACGTCATGAAGTCGTTGAAGGAGCTTTCTGATCTATCCTAGCCTCCAGACTTCTCGGATTTGTCTATAATCTCATTAAAATCTCCAGTAAGAAACCAAGGAGTGTCCCTCAGGAGTGCAAGATCAGTAAGTTGCTCCCATACTCTTTGTCTTTTTGAAACCTCTGGGGCACCATAGACGAAAGTACTGAAGAAACTTTCCTTTTTGTAGGAAATTCTAGTGTCGATGAAGTGTGGGTTAGAGGACAAGATTTGGACTTGAATATCCGACTTCCAGAAGAGGGCTAATCCCCCTGATCCCGGTGAGTTTGGGGGGACTAGGAAGTAGGAGGAGAATGGCAGTTCTTCCAGTTTTTTGAGGACCACAACATCAGAGTTTTTTGTTTTTTGAAGGAAGATGAAATCAGGGGAAAATTTTTTGTTGAGTTCTAAGAGCTTCTGGACTGTTATGGGATTTCCGACACCACAACAGTTCCAGCTCAAAATGCCTAAGGAAGGTGGTTTTCTTCCTCCCGAAAATCTAGAGTCTGATCAGAGGGAAGAGAAGCTCGTCCAGCATCAGAGTTAAGTGTTGCATGCAGAGGTTCCATACGGGGGGTAGATGAACGTTGTGATATGGGGGAGAGACTGTAGTTTTGGGTTCCAGTAGGAGAAGCACGGGTTTGTGATAATAGCAACCTACTGGATCCAGCCCCTACAAAGATCTTGGGGCTCGCTGCTACTTTTCTCGAGGGTCTTCCCCGTTTCTTAGTCCCTTTGGTTGTTGGTGGTGGAAGATGATGAGTAAGTGCAATGGGGATTGCCATGTTCTCCAAGCGCAGGTCATCACCCCCTGAAGAACTACCAAGGAGAACTGCATTGTGTGCAAATGTAGCTGCAACGATAATAGAGTTCACAGCCCTTTCCTCAAAACCTTCCCGATCACTCTGGATTACTCTTTGTCTACGCGCCGCACTCTCAGTTGGATCCGCACAAGAGGTGTATTGCATAGTAACTTCATGAAGCTCGTTGAGGACCGCATCTCTAGGCGGAATTGGAGGCAGAGTAGGGAGTATAGGGAAGTCAGAGATTGCTAGATTCCTTTCTAAAGGTTGTCTCTCCATGTTGTGCTCTAGTGGAAGCGATGGTGGGGAAGGTAGCTTCTGCTCTCTCCTAGGGGGTGAAAGGAGAGGTTTTTGCTTCTCTCTCCATTGTTGTTGAGAGGCTCGGAGGTGAGCTGAGGGTGAGCGGGTCCTTTGTGTACGTGTGTCATGAGAACGAAGGTCTCTGGTTCTGGTGGGAGATATGGAGACAGCTGGAGGAATCTCTGGTCTGTTTGAGGTTCTGTCCTGGTCAGGGAATCCTTTCGATGGAGTTAGTTCATTTCGCAGTGGAGCCCCTCTGTTTATCAAAGGTAGTCTTTCCCCAAAGGGCCTGCCGTGGCGATCCAAGCGTTCATTGAAGTGGGGAGACCTTTTAGGAGCTGATGGGGTTTGACTTCTTGAGGCGTTAACCCTTTCTCTAGAGTCAGTCTGAGGTGGGATCTTCCTCTCGCGATGAATATCCTCAGGAGAGCAGGATCTTGTGTCGTGTAGTAAGTTGTGGCAGACAGAACAGTGTGCTCCCAGCTTTTCGTACTCCAGTTGAAGGACCAGCTCTTCTTCCGTTGCAAACTCAAAGAGGATCTCCTTCTCGATAGGTTTGAAGACGTCCAAGACAATCCTAAACCTAACTGAGGTTTTAGTTATGGTGTAGTCTTCCAAGTTTCAAAGGTCGAGACCTATGTTGTAGAGAGCTTTCTCATGCCAGTAGTGTAGTTGAAGCCCATGGAGTCGGATCCAGAACGGGATCTGAGAGGGAAAGGTGGGGGAGATTATCGGTTCCCAACGTTGCAAAACGACTATCCATCTGCAGAATTGATATGGTCCGTTCGCAAGCACCCCTTTGAGGTCTTCTTCGAGTTCGAATCTGAACTGAAAGCAGTTCAACCCCAGGTCAGAGCCGAAGATTTTACCTTTTAAGACCCAGTCTTTAGGAAGAGTTGTGAGGAGAGTCTCAATCGGTTGTTCAGAAGGGTTCACTACCCTTCCAATGAGGATCAGAGCATTGTCTTTGATGAGGGTGGAAGTGTCGAGATCCGGCGCCCTGATGCGTCTGCGCTGTGGTTCCTTAGAGGTGAAGCGTGATTCTGTAGAAGCGAGGGTTGTCATCGTAGAGAAGCGTTGTGGGTCTGAAGAAGAAGAGGTTTGCAGAGGCTTGGAGAAAGAACCGTCACAAAGGAATTCCGTCGACTCAGTGACGGTTTCAGAAACTTCTGGTGTGGTTCACCGCTGAGAGGCTGACGGTATTACCCGCTGGTAACTTTCGGAAGGGGAACCTTTTGAAAGGATTTAAAAAGAGATTCGAAAAGGTAAATGGTTTTATGCCAAAAACAGAAGAAAGTTGGTGGTAAGCAAAAACCGTGTGCTAGACGTCTGTTGGGTAAAGACCGTTCTCGAAGAGCGTACCTGGGAGAGAAAACGAGAACCTAAAGCCAAGGAAAAAGAAGATTTATCCCATTGACTAACCAGCAGAAAAAATACGTTGTGTTTAGTTCTTGGGGTTATAATTTTTTAAACCAATTTAGAAATCTAGTTTTCTGGCTACCTCTTTACAGAGGCGATGGAACCAAAAAGTATCTCTGAATCCTAAATGAAATAGAGCAGATTCAACTTAACCAAAAAGGGGACATAAGCAATAAGAAAAGAGAATCCAAATAAAAATATAATATTTTCAATTACCATACAACCTCTTCCTCCTCCATTGATTCCCACTTTCCCATGTGTATAATAATCTAAACCTGTAAGAAGCTTCTTTCTAACAGACTAAACTGCCACCAAAAACATTCCACGATCCATCTTTACTCCATTGTTTTTCTTTCTTGTTTCCTTATGTCTCTAGTCGCACTTGATGTTTCTATAGATCCTTCTAACAAATAGATTTGATCCTAAGAACCCAACAGCTCCTGCAAATTGTTTCCCAATTACCAAACAATCTTCAAACCAAAACCAGTGCATATCAATCAGATTTGAATTGAGAGTAGAGAACGAAGAAAACACTAACCGCAAAGGATTCCGAGGCCGAGACAGAACATCAAGGTGTATCCGAAGTAGAAGCTGGTCTGGAAAAATCCAAACATCTTTGTCTTTACATAGTAGTAATAGATCGAGTATAAGTAGACGTAAACTGCGGTAGAAGCAGCTGAGAAAAACGACGTCCATTGCCAGTGATAGTTTTCGGCATTCAGCAAGAAGTATGTTCCCACGATCGTCACACAGACGGTCACCACAACAAGAATCAAAAAGACGAGCAGCATGAACCCGTACACATAGTATACCTGTCATGAGACAACAACAACAAAAAGCCCATCAAGATAATGTACAGTAAGCGTTGCTCTTTCTTTCTAAGTTGTAAGAGATTTTTTACCTTGTAATTCCAGAAGGATGTGAAGACGAAGTACATTTCAATGAAGATGCTGCCAAAGGGTAAGAGACCTCCCATAAGAGAGACTACTGATGGAGTCAAGTACCACTTTTTCTCAGGGATTGGACGTGGGATTGTCTTCACACGGCATGGATTGTTTGGGGCACCACTCCAGTTTCTACCGACGACTGTCCCGAGGAGGGCCAGAGGAAACGAAATGAAACCCCAAATTACGAAAACAACCACCATTGTTCCAAAGGGAATCGCCGCAAGAGACCCGTAGAATATGGCTATTGTGTTTAGGAGGAAACCGATCCCAAAGCACAAGAATGGGAAGAGAGAAGCCGTGAGGATCATGCACTTGATCCAGTGTTTACCTGAACAAACCAGCATAAGAGAAATTTGAGAATGAGTCAGCTGACGGTAAATTATATTGGAGAGCTTGCTTGCTTTCAACAACGAAGGATACAACAACAACATACCCCCACTTCTTGAGTACATTCCACCGCTAACATAACCAGAGATAAATGACGTGAGAGCGTAGCAAACTATAAAAGTTGTGACTATCGCTCCTCTCCTGAATAAGGTTAAACCAGAATCAGAAGATTTCATTGCAAGAATGGTTTTCAGACAAAAACCAAACTTTTATTCTATGAGAAACAACAAGAGAAGTTGAGTGTAATACATACCCAACATAAAGTGTCCCAATGATTGCCATTAATATGACAAGAAGAACAAGCAAAGCCAACTGTGCACCTGTACCAACAACAGACGAGAGAAGAACCAGACTACTTGGCGGTCGGAACACATCTCCGTGCACGAGTTTCCATCCAGACTCTTCATTTACATCACGTTCCTGTGCTCAATAATACAGACCGTCAGAAGTTGCTCCATAATCTTGCACTTACAAGGAAGATAAAATTGACAATACATAGTAATATTAAGAAGGGGTTCATGAGACATCACCAAGCTCTCCAGGTCGTCGTCTTCCCGAGCATACTTAGCATAATCATTTCTGAGAGTCCTCATCAATATCATTGAGACCAAACCAGTGAGGAAAATAACCATCATGAACGAGTTAAAGATGGAGAACCAATGGATCTGCATTATGAACGAATCAATTAAAAACCATAACAAAAAGCTTCCAAGAATAATTATTGAGTCAAGGTTTTAGCAGTTCGATCAACAAACAAGTAAAATAGCATTCAGTGTAATTACGCTAGCAGGAGGATGAAAACGGTACAAACTATGATTTACCTGGTGTTCAAAGAATGGATAGTCTAGATATACATCGAAACGCCGAGCAAATGTGATATCGGTTGGGATCCAATTCACGGAATATGTCAAGTCCACCGTCCTCCCTGCTTCTAACGGCCTTAGGTTGTCTTGTGTGAGATTCACATGAATAATCTAGGGAAATAAGAAGAGAAAATCAAATCACATAAAAGTAAACATGAGATCCTTAATACTTGCTTAATGGCAGTGAAACAACCGACCTGGTCTTTGTTGTATTTGACATTAATACTCTTATGAGTGTAAAGAGCATGCTTGCCGTTTTCACTATTTTTTCCTGGAGGCATCTCCCCCACAAAGCCTATAACATCAATGAGATAGTCAAAAATCTAGGTCCGGAACTGAAATTTCAAAATTTCAGACTGAATATAAGAAAATATCATACCCCACAAAGGCAGATCATCTGAACTTGCATCCACGTACGCCATAAACATAAACATAAAATGCCAATAAGAAGAAAGAAAACAGATTAGCAAATGAAGAATGCTATAATAGAGAATTGACACAGATATTATAGTATTAGCTCATTTTAAACAATGTTCATAGCTGACTTTCAATTTCAAATATAACTCCATTGATGTGCATAGAGACTTTCAATTTCAAATATAACTGACAGTAAATCTTTTCTATTGAAAAATCAACTTTCTTTCTTTCATATGTACAAGTAAAAGTAATACATACCCATAAATAATTCAAACCAGTAACTATTTTCGATGGCATCTTTGAAATGCTTGACCTTAGCTTCATCAAGTTCCAACTGACAGATCACGCTTCTGTCAACATTTTCTGGGAGCGAAACATAAACAAGGCAATATAACTCTTGTTGCAAATCAAGATAACACTTTTAAAAGGAAAAAAAAACGAAACATACTCAAGAACTTGATGTCTATCTGGCTGTCAATAAGCTCATTTCCACCGAGAACCTCGCCAAGACCACCCCACTTGTGAATGCTGTTTTCAGTTTTGCGGCAATAAGGGAGACTATAATAGTTATACGTTTCTTGTGGGTTATTATATGGACCGACTTTGTTCACCCACAGAGTAACCTGCTCATCAGCTTTATACTGGAGAGAGAAAACAAAAAGAAAGAAACAGAATCAACGAAAACTAGAAACCTAATCCACAACATGCAACAGCGAGATCTGCTTGCAAATAACTCGAATCGAGCTATTACAGTTAAGAAAAAGAAACGGCAGAGCACTAGAGATTCAAATCTAACCTTGTGATCTGACTCGGAGGCGAAAGCAGGAGAGAGAAGAAGGAGGACGCATCCGACGGCTGAGTAAACGGAGAAGAGAGATTTAACGGCGCGGGAAGACGGCATTGCGGATGATCAGATCTGAGGGAGGGGAGATAGAAGACGGTGACGGAGATTTATGTTAAGACCAATGACTTCTCTCGTAGATACGATTCAGGTTGTATCATACAGTATTCTCCCTCCCGTACTCGTGCAAGGATATATAAATTTTTATAAACTTACTATATGTTATAATTAATTGATATTTATATTTGGTATTAAATCATTTTTAATTACATGTAAAATTAATTTTATTTTAGTAAGACATATAATTTTGGATAAGTTATATCTGGTCGGTTTGGGTGGTTTTTGGGTTAACAATCGATTTGTTTATCACTTAGATATATTGAATTGCATTTATCTCTCGAAATTCAATATAATTTTTTTTGATGATCTTGGTATTCGAAGGCTCGAGAAGTTCCGATTAGCGCCTATTGACCGTCCACCGGAACTTAGTCGGGGACCGCCGAAATTTCAAAGAGAGCTGGTGATCACTCCATGTAAATTTCACCAGAGGTCAGACGTTAGCAGAGTGTCCGTATTGAGTCTGGAGGTCTTTCAAAAGCAACTCCTCCCAACAGGACTCGAATCCATGACTTCCCAGATTGAGTATCAAACCACTGGACCACTAACATGTGATTGAATTCAATATAATTATTTATTTTAGTATAGTTAATTTTGATTAAATTCTTATTGCATTTAGATTGGTTATTTTCTTAGACATGTAAATATATTACTATAAGATTACGCATAACATAATATAATTGTGTCTAGAATTAAATAAATAATAAAATAAAGCGTATGATTCAGAATTATATAAATGATAATATTTTGAAGTCTCGTACATATATATTAAAAAATATTGTAACAATTTGTTAATATTTTATTTTTATTTATTAATAGATTCTTATTTTAATTGTTTATTGTAGTTAGATCTTTGATTTTAGATATAAGTTGGATTAATCGAATCACTCATGTTGGGACTATATTGAATTACATATGTATTCTTTCAAATTCAAACTCAAGTACAGTTAAGTCAAATCAAATTAGTGAATTACATATATATTCTTTCAAATTTAAACTCAAGTACATTTAAGTCAAATCAAATTAGTTTTATTTCTCGCATAAATGTTGCATGTATTTTATAATATTTATTAAAATTATATGTTAATTTTTAAAAGATATGAAAAATAAAGAAATGATCAATAGAAAATTACATAAATAATTATAGCAGATAAATTGTTGTAAGCTCATGAACGAATATCAATATTTATAACAGTTAAAATATTTTAAAATTTCTAAATAGTTTTATTCTTTACATTTATTGAAAGGAAAATTGAAATTATTAACTGGGTTCATGTGGCCTGGTGGTAAAACGCTGCAATTTGTATGTAATTTTTATATAATGTGATTTCATAAAAAAATGTTCACAAAGATAACCTTAATATTAAAAATAAATAAATATTATTCCTTTTAAAACATACATTATAAACAATAAAAAGTTCAAGGTAATAGAAATATTTTCTTTATATATTCTCTTAAATTACATAAAATAAATAATAACATAAACCTACTCATGTTTAATCGACTAAAATAGTTTATAATTATTATTGATTTTTTTTCATAATCTTTAGCTGGCTATAATATTTTACAATTACAGAAAAAACACCCATAAATTATATTTTACATATAATATGATTTCACAAAAACAATCACAAATTTAGTGCTGATTTTTAAAAAAGGAACGTTAAAATATTTTAATGATAAGCATATTTTGATCAAATAATTAAATATATATATATATATATATATATATATATATATATATATTTAAATAGCATATACTTTTAGTAAGGTATATATATATATTATACTTTATCATTATTTAAAATATTTTTTTCTTAATATCTTGTTTCTTTTTAGTTTTATGTTTTATTAATGTTTGTGGAATTTTTTTTTTGTTTGTGGAATTTAATATACCTATAATTCAAAATACCGAAGATATTAAAGGATTCATGCTTCTTTTTCCAATTCTAAGAGCATGAGCATCAGTACAGTATCAGGTGTTGATCAACGGATCACCGTATGGGAGAATCAAACCTTCGAGAGGTTTGAGACAAGGTGACCCCCTATCACCATACTTTTTGTGATCTGTATATATATATATTGGTGCAATTGCTGAAAAGAGTTGAAGAAAAGAAGCTCATCACGGGACTAACAGTAGCTCGAGGTGCACCATCGGTCTCACACCTCTTATATGCCGATGATAGTCTTTTCTATTGTAAAGGATCGGATGAAGAACTGCGGCAGATCACCAATATTATAGAGAAGTACAGCCTGGTCTCCGGACAGAGAGTTAACTACCAGAAATCGAGCATTTATTTTGGAAAGTTAATACCAGAAGAAAGGAGGTCAATAATCTAGGAGATCCTGGGCAAATCACAAAGTGGAGGAGAAGGGACATATTTGGGGTTGCCTGAAGCCTTTGGGGGCTCGAAAGTAGCCATTCTGAGCTTTCTTAAAGAGAAACTAAACCAGCGAGTACTTGGTTGGCAAACAAGATTCCTATCGCCAGGGGGAAAATAAGTCCTCCTCAAATCTGTAGCCATGGCTCTACCCACCTATATGATGGCTTGTTTCTTACTCCCTAAGACTCTCACAAAGAAGATAATAGCGATAATGGCAGACTTCTGCTGGAAAAGTAAGAGAGAGAGCAATGGGATGCACTGGAGAAGTTGGAACCAGCTAACAAGACCGAAAGAGGTGGGAGGGTTAGGCTTTAAGGATTTAGAAGCTTTCAATCTAGCCCTTCTCGGGAAGCAGCTGTGGAGAATGCTAACTCACCCCCAGTCCCTGATGGCTCGTATCTATAAGAGTAGATACTTTGCAAAATCTGATCCCTTCTCAGCTGAACTTGGGTCTCGTCCCTCCTACGCATGGAGAAGTATCCACGCAGCACATAAACTGATCAAACAAGGGGCAAGAGTGGTCGTTCGAAATGGGGAGGATACCAACATTTGGAGAGAACAATGGCTGGGACAAAAACCAGTTAGGAAGTGTACTATGACGAGAGCAGACAGTAGACTCACACATGCAAATCTGTCAGATCAGATGAAGGTGAGGGACCTGATGCTCCCTAGTTCAAATGTTTGGGACCTACAAAAATTGCAGAACATCTTCCCGGTGGAGGAGCAGGAGAGAATTATGAGAATCAAACCAGTGGGAGGCAACACAAGAGACACATATGTGTGGGATTATTCCAAGACGGGATTTTACAGTGTCAAGTCAGGTTACTGGATGCAGAAGAATGTGGTCCAAGCAGAATCAGAACACCCTCTGGTTAACCAACCAAGTCTGGATGAACTCTATAAGAGAATCTGGAAGACAAAGACAAGCCCGAAGGTTCATCATTTCTTATGGAAATGTCTTAGTAATACCCTCCCCGTGGTGGCAAACATGAAGAAACGCCATATAGCTAAAGATGCTAGTTGCTACCGCTGTGAAGATGAAGCCGAATCAATAAACCACCTTCTGTTCCAGTGCCATTTTGCGAGACTGACTTGGGCATGGTCCTCAATACCGACTCCTCAAGGTGGGTGGATTGCAAACTCACTGTTCTCTAATATTTATCATGTTCTGACCTTGAAAGATCAGTATCCACGAGATGAGATAAATGAGGAGCTAGCTCCATGGGTTATGTGGAGATTATGGAAAAATCGGAATGAGCTAGTCTATAGAGGACACGAGTATGAGGCACCAAGCATAATTAAAAAAGCTCAAGAGGATGCAGAAGAGTGGAGGAGTAGAAAGGAGGTCCAACACAGTGAGATATCCCAGGCTCCGAGACAGAGAATACCAGAGAAATGGAAACCTCCCCCTCAAAGATGGATCAAATGTAACACTGATGAGCTTGGAGGCGTAATGAGGGTCAGAGAGGAATTGGATGGATTAGTAGAAATGAGAAAGGTCAAACGATCTGGATTGGGGCGCAGCGGGTCACAAACTTGGGGTCAGCCATTGAGGCAGAGACAGAAGCAATCAGATGGGCTCTAAAGTCAATGGTAGCATTTCAATATCATAGAGTGATATTTGAAACTGATTCGCAGGTTTTGGTGAAGATGTTAAATGGGGAGGAAGTAGTATGGCCAGTGCTAACGCCATTGATTCAAGACATTCACCAAACCCTGTTGCTTCTCCAAATTTCAGGGTTGAATTTTCTAAGAGGGAAGGAAACAAGGCAGTAGATAGGATAGCTCAAGAGACTTTTTCTTACTTGAATAATGTCCCTAGATTGTATACTATTGTGCCATCTTGGCTAGTGCCAATTGTGGAGGTTGATAAACCTTTGTATGGACAAGTTATGGGATAATATAAGTTGAAGTTGAGTTAAAAAAAAAAAGAGCATGAGCATTGGGGGTTTTTACCCCAAGTTCACACAGTTTTCAAGGGAAAATAATAATATAATAATACAAGTTTTATGAACCTGTCTCTTGGGGGATGGTCCGTAAGAGGCGAAATCATGACTGTTTCGTGGGCCTCATGCCACGTGGCGGCCCACGATTGGTCTCTTTATTAATTTTTTTTTTAGAAAAGTCAAACGAAAATAAAAATAAAATAATAAATTTAGAATCTAGCAAAATCGAGCTTTATAGTTTCACCAATGCTTATGGTCTAAGTATTCCTTCTTTAATTCATTGGATTTCTGTTCATGGGTGTCATCAAAGGTACAACAATCACTTCTTCCCTTACAGATTGTTTTTTTTGTGTTTTCAATTAGGCCAGTTAGTTAAATCAATTGAGCAATTATTAGATATCCATAGTCAATGTAGTCAACCATCTATCGCGTAAAACCATTTGCACCCATTACAGAACACGATTGAAGAACTGAAATGAAACTAACCAGCAGAGATCAATGAATCCCAATCTTTTTGTTCCATCAACCCACTTCACATCCTTAAATTCTGTACAAGAAATTAAAATATTTACACTAAATTAATAATATTGAGGAATGCAATAATGAATGTAAACATGTATAGAATGATATTGCCTTGATTGGTATAGCATTAGCATTAGCATTATGCTCTACATTATCCAATCAATATTTGTTATAAAAATATTTAGAAGAGAATTTACTAAATGCTAATGCTCTCCAAATGTTTTCTGACAAATGCTCTCATATGAAGCTTTTGGAAAAACATTTGCATTTACAATTTATAAATATCAGAAAAATATATAATTAGTTTTTGTATTTGATTCAATAATTCCATAAAATTATTTTTATATGCAGAAAGTAAAATTTTGATTTCTACAATAAATTTACCATTTAAATATTTATTTAAAAAATATTGTTTCACATTTAAAATATAATTTAATTATATTTAATTAAACTAATATATATATTATATTTTAAGTTAATTATATAAATTAGAAAAATAAATTATATTTAATAAATTAATTATATATATAATTAATTATATATAAATTTTATTTTATATTAATTTTATAAATTAAATTATTTATATAAATTAAACTATATTTTAAATGAAAATTTTCATTTTTAAAAATAGATATTTTAATTGTAAAATTCATTTTTAAATAAAATTTGAATTATTAACATAATTTTTAAAATAGTAAATAAAATAATTAATTATATTAAATATATATATATATATATTATAAATATTTTCATTATAAATATATTATATATTATATATTAGTTTTAATAATAATTTTAAATAGCATGTGCATACTGCTATACCAATCAATCTATTAAATAGTTTCACAGAAGCATACATCTTCTGCAGCATATCTCTATTATTAAAATTGAAGTACAAATATAAATTACCTTTTATTTACCAAAAAATATTGGAGGACCTAAGACTCAAGTTTTTGGTTTTGTTCAAGATAGGTTAAACACAAGAATAAATGGATGGACTTTTAAGTTTTTTACAAAAGGTGGCAAGGAAGTTGTGATTAAGTCGGTGGTTACGGCCCTACCAAACCATGTTATGTCATGCTATCGCTTACCAAAGGCTACTACGAAAAAACTGACGAGTGCAGTAGCCCGTTTTTGGTGGGGTTCAGGAAGTGGTGCAAAAGGAATACACTAGAAATCGTGGGACAAAGTGTGTACGCCCAAGGAGGAAGGAGGATTGGGTTTTAAGGAGATTGAGGATTTTAATACGGCTATGCTTGGAAAACAACTTATGCGATTGATAAATCAACCAAATACTTTGTTTTCTAGAGTTCTTAAAGGAAGGTATTTCAGGAATGCTTCACCCCTGGAACCGATCCGTTCGTACTCCCCATCTTATGGATGGAAGAGCATTGTATCAGCTAGATCTCTGGTTAGCAAAGGACTAATCAAAAGGGTGGGAACAGTGTCATCTATATCAGTATGGAATGACCCCTGGCTCCCAACCACTCGCCCGAGACCAGCAAACAAAAACCAACATAATTTATTTCCGGAACTTACAGTGGATTCTCTTATTAATTCGGGCTCTCGAACTTGGAATTCACAGGCTATTCGGGCATTAGTGGCACCAGAGGATGCGACAATTATTGAAAGCATACCACTTAGTAGAAGTATGATGGAGGATAGGGCTGGATGGCACTTTACTCATAATGGGAAATATACAGTAAAATCAGGCTATGAGGTCGAAAGAATATATCCAGATAGAGATAAACAACCAGAGTTTATTGGGCCGACAGTAACTGCTCTAAAGGCTTTTTGTTGGGAGGTGAAATGTCCACCAAAGATGAAACATTTTCTTTGGCAAATTACGACTGGATGCATTGCGGTTAAGAAAAATCTAAAAGCACGGGGAATGCAAGGGGATATCTGGTGTGATAGATGTGGGAGTATTGAAGAATCAATAAACCATATCTTCTTCGAGTATCCCCCAGCGAGACAAGTGTGGGCGTTATCGTTGATTCCAACGACTCCAGATTTTTTTCCGTCCGGTGCATTGTTCACTAATATGGATTTTTTATTCTGGAGAATTGCTCCAAAAATGAAAGATGATGTGTTTGCCTGGATATTATGGTATATTTGGAAAGCTAGGAATAATAAGGTTTTTAGTAATATTGATGTCGATCCAAGGGACACTTTACAGTTGGCGGTAACGGAATCCACAATGTGGGCAGCAGCTCAAGAGTTAGAGGTTAAAAGGACGGTACAACCACCGGCACGACAAACTATGGTTATCCCAGGAAGATGGTGTTACACAGATGGCTCGTAGAAAGATAAGGATATTTTTTCCGGACAAGGTTGGTATAGTACTTTAGAAGGTTTTGAGGGTCTTATGGGGGCACGAAATATTCGAGCAACTATATCCCCTCTTCATTCGGAGATTGAGGCTTTAATTTGGGCGATGGAGTGTATGAAGAATCTAAGACAGTTTCAGGTTACGTTTGCAACGGATTGTGCTCAGTTGGTGAAGATGGTTTCGGAACCGGAGGAGTGGCCAGCGTTTTCAAGCTATCTGGAGGATATCAAAAAGTTAAAGGAGAGTTTCAGGAGCTCCAGTTCATCTATGTACCAAGAACGGAGAATCAAATGGGGGATCGTTTAGCACGTAGTGCCAGACAAAAATCGTCTTTCGTCGTTCATATGGATGCAGAGTTTCCAGTTTGGTCCACAGAGTTAATATGAGTCTGTATCTTGATGACAAAAAAAAATTTACAATGGCATGCAACTGAATTAATTAAATGAACCATTAAATGAACCTATATTTAAGTAATTATTGTCTTTTTCTATTTATTAAACAGTTTCCTAAATCAATTTAACTTAATTTCATATTTAATATATTTCCTAAAATAAATTAGCTGATTTTTAGGAATATTCATATTTAAAATTTATTTTAACAATATTAAAATTGAATAATTTTAAGATTAATTATTTTGAATGAAATACAAGTTTAAATTCGACATTAAACAATATTTTGAATATTCCTAAAATATATGTTTAACTTACCATTAATTATTTTGAATAATAAAATCTATATATGCTAAGATTTTAAATATTTTAAACTACTTATAGAACAAGATGAAATATTTTTAACTCAATATTATTTTAATATAATTAAATATCACCTAAGATTATATATTTTTCAAGAATTTTTAAAGTATATGTTTAACCATTTTGGTGTGGGAACCGAAATTTGCACCGTCAAATTATCGTATAAATTAGGAAACTAGGAAAACCCTAATTTCCCAGAGTCCCGGATATCTGGAAAACCACACGCCAAGCAATCAGAAAACGAAATAAAAGACGATAAAAATAAGAAATCGTAAAAGAGAACGAAAAAAAAATTATTCCGAATCTGAGTATGATCGTTACAACAAGGTAAGAGCGCTTCGGCTACGAGAGCTGTCGGCGAGATTCCTAGTCTAATACCCGAAGGCGGCTAAACCTATTTGACTCGCAGCTCAAAATAACAACAAACGGAAAAATTCCTAAAAACGCTCTAAATGCTAAGTTTTCTCTGAAAAAAGTCTTCATATGCCTCTCGTCCTTGATCTCCTTATATACTCCCTCTTAGGGCGGTTTCTGCCTTCCCGTTTTGCCCTTAAACTGTCATAATCCGAAAAATGGAGATATTCCATTTTTTTCCAATCTTCATGATTATCTGCAGAAACTTTCTATTTATCCGTGGAATCTGATGTTTATCTCCAAGCATAAACCGTTGCAAGGTTTATGGGATTTTGAGAAATCATAAGTGGGCCTTGATATCTCATGATTTTAATAGGTTTTAGATTCATATTTTAGTTTATTATGATCATTCTAGATTGCATTAAGGTGTCATTAGGTGTTGCATTTGCACATTTTGCATAAACATGGACTGGAATGCACAATCAGAAGTTTTGGGTCGAAATCATGGACTAGACTAACCAAATGAAAGTTTTGGGGTCGATCCGTAAATTGACGAAATGTTAAGGACCATATTTGCAAATACGCCTAAAGTCACCATTGGAGCTCACAACTTTCACGATCTGAATCTCCGATGATTCCGACGGCGTCCAGTGGCGAAGAAGAACATCACGGCAAGGAAGATGAGCCAGAACAGCGACGGAGGGAGATGATGTGATGGCGATTCCGGAGCTTCCATGGTGGATTCGTGTGGAGAAGAAGACGGACGCGACGAACTGAGACCAAGACGCTGGTAGCAGCAAGCTGAGAGCACGAGGATGATAGAGACCACGAACCATGGTCTCCGATCTCGAGTTAGAGCAAGTTCAGAGCGGTTTTGATGGCAGCGGGTATGATGATAAGCCAAGCAACGGAGCGACCTTGGGCAGCGAGGAGGAATGGCCGCTGTACATTACACGAGTCTGGAGCGATCTGCTGCAGCGACGTGATGCCATCGCTCGTGTCAATTTCACATCGAAGAACAAGAAACACAGCGAGGTACCGGAGCGGGACGAGCAGGTCGCTGTGGAGAAGAAGACACACGATTCAAATGGTTTGACCGGTTTAATCCGGTTTGACCTGGTTTAGTTCAATTGAACCAAGACGATTTTTGCCTCTCCTATATATAATTTTAGACCAAGAAACCTTATTTTTATCTCTTTTTCTCTCTAGACTTTGCCTCCATTGTAAAAACTTGAATTTTATTATCAATCTAGGAAGTACTTCATCATATATTTGTGTTTCTCTTGCTCACTAACATGATTAGCCTTGAATCTCATGTAGATTTAAGGTTTCTCATGGAGATTATGGAGTAGACATTTTGGATTCATGGGTTAGGGTGATTAGAGGTGATTAAGTGTAGATTTATTTTATTCTTTGCTTGTTGATTGATCTTAATGCTATTTTAGTCTTGATCATATTAAAATAGAGCTTTAGACATTTCTCACCCAAAAAGTGTATGTTGAAATGTCCGAACCAAATCTTCAATGCTTTTAGTTTATTTTACCAAGGATACTTGTTGTTAAAGAAGCTAAGATTGCTAATAGACTCATTCCTAATGATTGCTTTAATAATATTCAACCAAAGACATTTGATGTTTGAGTTATTTTAGCAAATGAGCATTCATCTAGACATAGAGCTTGCTTAGTGTTGTGTCTAGGCATAAGGAAGTAGATTGAATATTGATCACCCAATATAAAATCCTTAGTCCCGTGGATCCATCCTTAGCTTTTGATTAAAAGTTCTCGCACTTATTTTTTGACTGAATTTGAGATCGCCTTGTTTATTTTTCTAGGATCTTAGCTTGTCACAAATCATTCATCTCATGTTTGCTTAGATTAAGAGAGTTTGTGTATTCTTAGTGCATAAGTCTCTAGTTCTCTGTGGTTCGACAACCTTTCTATACTATCATTTGACTTGGGAGCCTTGAAAACTTCCACCATCAAATTGGCGCTGTTGCCGGGGAACTAG
This sequence comes from Hirschfeldia incana, assembly GCA_026261945.1. Lineage (NCBI taxonomy): Eukaryota > Viridiplantae > Streptophyta > Magnoliopsida > Brassicales > Brassicaceae > Hirschfeldia > Hirschfeldia incana. The sequence goes on along the minus strand of JABCMI010000013.1, from coordinate 2,987,317 downwards.
TTGATTTGACATTAGGACTTCCATCTTTCTTGAGACTAAGCTTTATTTTCTTGCTTTGTTTTGCTTTAGTATATTTACTAACTCTTTATTATAGTGCTTTTGTTCTTGCAGTGATGGCTTCAAGCTACTTTGAAAAGCCACAGGAAGAGGAAGACTCATTTGAAGATCACATTGAAGATGAGCCATATGTGTATGTGGAGCCACCACCCTTTGATATACGCATACTCACACCAGACCAAAGGGACGAGTTGTTTCGACTTTGGGGAATGAAAGAGTATCGATACAAGACAAGGAGATACCTAGCAGGACTTATCCGGATACACCTCATTAGGGATCGAGCAGAGTTTGAAGAAAGGGAGGTTACACAATATGAGGTTGATGCTGCTCTTGCCCTTAATGAGGTAATGTATTGGGCTCCACCACTACAGCTGGAAGGTATAGAAATTTCCACTTTAAAACTTCAACTTGAGGAAATATGCTTGCCTTGTGGTGAAAAAAATGCCCCTGATATTGATCCTCTTGTGCTCATAAATGAATGTCTTGATCTGATATGTGAAACTAGGAAACTAGATGAGCTGAGAGTAGAAAAGCTTGCTAGAGATCATATTGAAGTTTGTTTTGATAAGAACTATCTTTGTGCTTCAACTGATCTTGAATCTGAGTTTTCAATGCTTAATGAACCTAGCCCTCTTCTTGAACTTGTTGATTTAGGAGATGAACTTGATGTGAATAAACTTTTGCTTGAGATAGAAAACCCCCATGTCAAAAACAATCATGAGAATGTGAAAATTGTGTATTATTTGATTGATGAAGATAGAGTTGACTACTTTGTTAAAACCTCGTTTGAGCCTGTAGTTGACTTTGTGTTTCCACCAAATGCATTTGATTCTCATCATGACCATTTGAACCTCAAAGAGCATCTCATGATTTCTGATACATCTTTAGTGAAACTCTTTGAGGAAAAATCTGTCTATTATATATGGGCAGTTGTGTGCTCCTTTGCACACTTTGTTTCTTGTGTTTGCAGGAGAAGGACCAAAGGTGCATTGGCTCAGCCTTTTGATACTTATGATTAGCAAGCACACAAAGTCAAGCTAGAGACTTAAAACAAGCTCACTTGGGAGGAAGTCCCATGTTTATCCATTGTATATATTTATTTCTCTTTCTTTTGAAGCTTTTTAATAAGGATAGTTGAGGTTTTTTTAGGTTGGGTCTAAGGCTAGATAAGAAGAGATAGGTGGCCAAGCAATGTGACTCTAAACTCATGCCTTCACTTCTCCACTTCAGCCTATGTTTTCCGGTGGAACAAATCTGAGGCCAAGGATCTTTTACCACCCAATTCAGCCAATAACTCCAAGTAAGTGTCATTCCACCCTTGTAAATATTTAGTTATCATGTTTATTTCTTTCCATTGGATCTCTTCTTTGAGCTTACTCTCACACAAGGGACTGTGTGAAGTAAGTTTGGGGGAGAGTGTACTATCTCACATTGTTTTCTGTTTTGTTTACTTGTCATGAGTCTCATGCATTGCATTTCATACTTGTTTGCATCAAAAAAAAAATTTGAAAATTTTGAGAATCACAAAAAAAAAAAAAAACATTTAGTTGCATCATTTGCATTTTTAGGAAAAAGTCTAGAAGCATTTAGATTGCATTCATGCATTGGGAGAAACCTTGTAAAGAACGCATGTCTAGAACTCAACTTGACACCCTAGCTAAACATATCAAGTAGCTTAAGCATCTCTTGAAAAAGCTTGTAAGCTTTGAGCCTTGGAAACTTTTCTGTAAGCATGTTTGCTTGCTTGATTTTGACATTGTTCTTGAGACCAGCTCCAATCTGAACTTTGGCTTAATGAACTTAATTTCTCTCACTTATGGACATTTGCATACTTGATCATGGATTTCATACACATTTGGGTTATATTATTCCATTTTACCACTCTTTGTTAACCCAAATGGCACTCCCTTACCCCTTAAACCCTTACCATTCTTTGAAGCCAACATTGATTTGCTTGAGTGAGGCATTTTTTGTGAAAGCTTGTCATGTGCAAAATCTTGAGAGTATTAGGAGCGACAATGGTTTGTTCTTATCTTTGGCTAGCACTAGGACCTCATTTTATCTAGCACTTAGGATTGGTTTTGGGTATGTAAGCTTGATTTTGATCTTGGGATTGGGATGTGAGAGAAAGGTGAAAGAAATGAACCAAAAGAGTGAGAAAAAAAAGAAAGCCACTAGGGATGTAAAAAAAATGAGAGAAGCTCTAGTATTTATAGATAGAATCCCCTTTAGAATCAAAGGAAAATAAACATGAAAAGAGTGGGGAAAGGAAAAAAAAAAGAGTCCTTAGTTGGTTAAGATAAGATAAGAATGAGTGTTCATTGGGTGAGTGTAGAGAATGTGATCTTTGGGATGAAAGAGGAGTGAGATTGTTATCAAGAAAATGGTAGAGTTTGAAACTTTTAAGAAATGGGTAGAATGATGAGAACAAGTCATTGTATGTATCAATTGCTCCTTTTCTTAGATAAATTTTGCATAATGTTCAGGCTCCTATTCTTGAGTGTAAGTCACCATAAAAAAATGCATTTAAAACCCTTTCTTCTTTCACAATAGACCATTTCTCTCACCAAACCAAATGATTGAGATCAAATCCCCATTTGTGAGAATTCACCTTGTGTGTGTGTGAATTAATGTGAGAGTTGGTTAAAAGAACTTGTTGATTGATGAGCATTGCAACTTGTGTAAAGACATAAGAGTCTTGATATGCCTTGAGAAGCTAGAGTGTAATGAAAGTATTTGCTCATGCTATTTGCTATGTTTTTCTTAGGATGTCAAGTTGAAGGCTAGAAAATGTTTCTCTTGGTTATAAACTCTCATTTTTAAAATTTCATCTCATTGTTTGATCATGATTGTTTACTTGGGGACAAGTAAAAGACTAGTGTAGGGAAGTTGATATCTCATGATTTTAATAGGTTTTAGATTCATATTTTAGTTTATTTTGATCATTCTAGATTGCATTAAGGTGTCATTAGGTGTTGCATTTGCACATTTTGCATAAACAGGGACTGGAATGCACAATCAGAAGTTTTGGGTCGAAATCATGGACTAGACTAACCAAATGAAAGTTTTGGGGTCGATCCGTAAATTGACGAAATGTTAAGGACCATATTTGCAAATACGCCTAAAGTCACCATTGGAGCTCACAACTTTCACGATCTGAAGCTCCGATGATTCCGACGGCGTCCAGTGGCGAAGAAGAACATCACGGCAAGGAAGATGAGCCAGAACAGCGACGGAGGGAGATGATGTGATGGCGATTCCGGAGCTTCCATGGTGGATTCGTATGGAGAAGAAGACGGACGCGACGAACTGAGACCAAGACGCTGGTAGCAGCAAGCTGAGAGCACGAGGATGATAGAGACCACGAACCATGGTCTCCGATCTCGAGTTAGAGCAAGTTCAGAGCGGTTTTGATGGCAGCGGGTATGATGATAAGCCAAGCAACGGAGCGACCTTGGGCAGCGAGGAGGAATGGCCGCTGTACATTACACGAGTCTGGAGCGATCTGCTGCAGCGACGTGATGCCATCGCTCGTGTCAATTTCACATCGAAGAACAAGAAACACAGCGAGGTACCGGAGCGGGACGAGCAGGTCGCTGTGGAGAAGAAGACACACGATTCAAATGGTTTGACCGGTTTAATCCGGTTTGACCTGGTTTAGTTCAATTGAACCAAGACGATTTTTGCCTCTCCTATATATAATTTTAGACCAAGAAACCTTATTTTTATCTCTTTTTCTCTCTAGACTTTACCTCCATTGTAAAAACTTGAATTTTATTATCAATCTAGGAAGTACTTCATCATATATTTGTGTTTCTCTTGCTCACTAACATGATTAGCCTTGAATCTCATGTAGATTTAAGGTTTCTCATGGAGATTATGGAGTAGACATTTTGGATTCATGGGTTAGGGTGATTAGAGGTGATTAAGTGTAGATTTATTTTATTCTTTGCTTGTTGATTGATCTTAATGCTATTTTAGTCTTGATCATATTAAAATAGAGCTTTAGACATTTCTCACCCAAAAAGTGTATGTTGAAATGTCCGAACCAAATCTTCAATGCTTTTAGTTTATTTTACCAAGGATACTTGTTGTTAAAGAAGCTAAGATTGCTAATAAACTCATTCCTAATGATTGCTTTAATAATATTCAACCAAAGACATTTGATGTTTGAGTTATTTTAGCAAATGAGCATTCATCTAGACATAGAGCTTGCTTAGTGTTGTGTCTAGGCATAAGGAAGTAGATTGAATCTTGATCACCCAAGATAAAATCCTTAGTCCCGTGGATCCATCCTTAGCTTTTGATTAAAAGTTCTCGCACTTATTTTTTGACTGAATTTGAGATCGCCTTGTTTATTTTTCTAGGATCTTAGCTTGTCACAAATCATTCATCTCATGTTTGCTTAGATTAAGAGAGTTTGTGTATTCTTAGTGCATAAGTCTCTAGTTCTCTGTGGTTCGACAACCTTTCTATACTATCATTTGACTTGGGAGCCTTGAAAACTTCCACCATCAGGCCTCGAGCCAATTTTAGGATCCTTTGGGTCTTCATTTGGTTTGAGACGTTTGTTACGATTTCTCCGATAAAGTTAATTTTCCGCGGTTTTATCGTAAACTAAGATTACGATTCCATTTGATCGAGAAATCAAGAAATGGCTAGCCGTGACTTGCAGAGAATCTTTACAAGGATAGCCGAGAATGCATAGTTTTACGTCGTATTGTCGTTTTGGAAGACTTCAGACGTTTGCGGAAAATAGTTGATTGTTTGTATGCTCGGTCGCTATAGCGACCGAGTTTTGTATGGGGTTTGGTCGCCGTCGCGATCTAGCTTGTTTTCGGGTTTCTTTCACGATGTTCAAGCCGAGTCTTTCGTCGTTTGATCGTGTTTTTATAGAAGTTTATAATTTAGTCGTAGAGATTTTCTTAAGGATACAATCTTTTTCTCGTAAAGAATTATGATGTAAAATTTTCATCGAACGTTTTAATACTAACTTCATCGTGACGGGTTTTGACCCCAACAGTTAGCCCTCCCAGCCCGTTAGAATTGCGTAGGAATTCTATCGTGCGTTATGGTGAGACATTTGTGTTGGACGGAGTTCGTATTTGAAAGTTCGTAAGAGCATTCGTACAAAAGAAAATCGCAATTTATACGAGAAAGAATTTTGTATATATGTATATATTTCCTTTCTTTTCTTTTTTTTTTTAGAAAAGTTGTGCCATACTTCTATAAATATTGAGATCATCTCTTCATTCTCCTCACACCTCTTTCTTCTTTCTTTGAAATTTTCTCTCAATCCTCTCTTTCAAGATGTCTTTCTCCCAAGATGGCAAGAATTCCGACGTCGAGATGGTCGAAGCTCCGCTGGCTCCGTTCGTCGAACCTACCCCCGAGACCACTAGCGTTTCCGACTTTCTTTTGTTCCGTGAGAAGATGGCTCGTCGCAAGGCCCAAAATGTAATTGTCCGTGCTGACGACGAGAACTCATCTCCTCCTCCCGCAGTGGAGACTTTAGCTTCCGATCTCGAGGCTTCGATCCAGCCGGAGATCGGAGAGCGTCCTGAGATGCAATCTCTCGAAGCTCCGACCCGACCTTCAGGATCGTTGTCAGCTCCGATCGTGGCCAATGATAAGGAGAAGACCGTCGAGCCTAGACCTCCGGTCAGTGAAGAGATTGTTTTGGCGTTGCGTGCCGCTAGCGCTGTCCCGATTGCTCCTTCTCGAACTCGGTAGAGGAAGTGCGCGGTTCCTGCAGAAGGGAATTCCTCGCTGCCAGAGGGCTTGTGGATCGCCCATATCCTCTGCGGAAAAGTATGTCTTAGAGATTTCAACTCGTCTTTGAATTATACTTGTTAATACGATTACTTCTTTTGCAGTCCATATCTCTGATCGACGGGATGATCGGAGATTGTAGCACCGAGGCTGCTCGAATTACAAGGGAACTCTGAGAGGCTCAGGGCCAAATATTTGAACTCCAGAATGCGATGACGGCGTTGACGGATTCTTACTCTGCTAAGGTGTCCAAGTTCGAGGAGCAGATCGGCGAACTCGAGAGGGACCTCGGGAAGATGGTGAGTGCCTTGATGAAGGAGAAGAAAACCAGGAAGGCAAAGGCTTCGGAGGTTTGCCGACTCCAGCGTCAAATCGAGATGAGCGGGGAGCCGACGGGATGTAGCGCCAAATATGCCACAGATGCTGTGTGTGCCGAGTTTCAGACCCGTATGGCGGGTTTCACTGAGACGTTGAGTTCACGGAGTGCGTTCATGGCATGGCTCTGATTTCGGCGGGGATAATCGATGGCGGGATGGCGGTCATCTGCGCGCTCAAAGGTGACCCTGCTTCGTTCCTTCAATATTAGGAGGATGATCTATCACCCCGTAAGGCTGACTTGGGAACCGCAGACAGGAGCTTTGAGTCCCTGATGTCCTACCTGCGATCCGAGTGCGCACTGGTGCTATCTGCGGAAGATTCCGAGAAGCAAGGTTCAGCGGCCAGAGAGGTTGGAGATGATGCGGCCCCGAGCGAAGTGGGCGAGGGGGAAGTCTAGGTTTAAGGTCATGATCTTTGGTTTTCATGTTTTTTGAATTTGCGTTTGTTCTGGCGTTATAGCTGTGTTTTATTTTTGGGGCTGGCCGCTTGTGGCTTCGAATCCCTGCCGTACTGCGGTTTTTTTTATTAATAAATATTGTGTTTCTTTTACGAGCGGGAAGAATTTAAGAGTTGTCATCTATCAGTTTTTCCCAAAGTGTAATGTGGTATTCGAAGTCTGTGATCTTTTCTGTGATGCAGAGCGTCACAAAGACATTGACATACGCACAGGGGCATGTTATATGATCTCGTATCTTTTGATATCATGCCTTGAGATGTTAGAGACCAGTGTGCTGGGTTTAGAGCAAGACCTAGGTTTACTTCTAAATTTAGGGGTGCGATGACTAACTTCGTATTACGTATCCCGTTATATTTTCAACCTGATTCAATACCGATTTACAGTCTGCGATAGGTTCTCTCGGCTTATACGACTCGTTTGGTTGGAATCGAGCATCTCTATAAGGATAATTTTTAAGTCTCCTAGAAGTGCTGACCAAAATTTTGGTTTTCTTTTATAGCACTATTATCCTTGTGTCGGATGTACGAGAGTCGTTTTTCGTATGACGACTTAGTCTGTTTAGGACGTTTAGGAGTTCGATGTGATCAGCAGCGAACTTGGTGGTAGATATTACCGTTTTATTATTGGAGCGGGTTTTCGGAGAAGAGTTTAATGGGTGTTGTTCTGTGGAAAAATTATCTTTGGGCGCTTGCGACGTCTCGTAATGCTTTAAGTCATTTTTCTTTTTTTCGAGTTTTAGTGCTTTAACGTCTTGAACCAGGTTAGTTATATTTTTGCGGTTGAATGTTCGAGTGCACATATACACACTTATTACCCCACCCCTTTTTTAGAGAGGGGGACAGCTGGGTTTATCTTTCGACAAACTGCCTACGTACTCCTTTCGGAGATCAAGCCGTCTCGTAGTTCGGTGATTGCGATGTTTTAGTGGTAGTATTTTTTGAGATGCATGATGTTCCAAGTTCTTGGAATTTTCACGCCTTGCATATTGGCTATTTCGTAGGAACCGGGTCGGACGACTTTTATAATTTTGTACGGTCTCTCCCAGTTTGCTCCTAACTTTCATGTGTTTCGTTCGGCAGTGTTCTGGAAAACTTTGCGCAAGATTAAGTATCCTACGTTGAATCGACGATTTTGGACGTTGGAGTTATAGTATTTTTCTGCTGCGTGTTGATAGTTTTGGATTGAGATTAGGGCTCGATCTTGTTGTTCGTTGACGAGGTCAAGGCTATCCAACATCATGGCATTGTTGATTCTTCCCGTTCCGGGAGAAGTCTTCTTCGGACTCAGGAAATTTGACTTCTGCGGGGATCATGCATTTTGTCCCGTATACGAGGGCGAATGGCGTTTCTCCTGTTGCGCACCTCGGGATTGTGCGATTTGAACAGAGGACCCCCTCGAGTTCATCCGCCCATCTCCCTTTCTTTTCGTCCAAACGCTTCTTAATTCCGTCGAGGACAGTCTTATTGATCGTTTCTGCCTGTTTGTTGCACTGCGGGTATCTGGGAGTCGATTTTTTTTAATCGTATCTTCCATTTTTCGCAAAATGCTTCGAAGTGAGTAGAAATAAACTGTGACCCGTTTTCTGTCACTATTTCGTATGGGACTCCATGTCTGCAGATAATGTTTTTCCATACGAAATTTTTGACTTGCACGTCTTTTATACTTGCGTATGATTCGGCCTCTACCCATTTTGAAGAAATTCGTTAGGACCAACAAGAAATGTTTTTGTTTAGAGTTGTGAAGAGGCCCTACGATATCCATGGCCCAGCGCATGAAGGGAAATGGTGAGGTGATGGAAGAGAGTTCCTCTGCGGGTTGTCGTATGGTCGGGGCATGCCTTTGGCATTTTTTGCACTTTCGTGTGAATTTGACGCAATCCTCGATCATCGTCGGCCAGTAATATCCGTGGCGTTTGATTTTTACCGCGAGGGACCTTCCTCCGGAGTGTTTTCCGCAGGATCCAGAATGGACTTCTTCCATTACTTTCCTAGCCTTGTCCCCTTCCAGACATGTCATGAGTGGTCCGCCATTTATAGATTTCTCCGTCGACCGTTACATAACGTGCAGATTGGGTCCGGACTTTTCAAGCCGCCCATTTTTCGGGGGGTAATTTTCTGTCGATAATGTTCCCAAGACATGCTTGTTTTCCCTTAAGCATTGATTATTAATCTTGAATTTTCCTTGAAACCAAATAATCTCTTACAAAGACCATCTTAAAGAGAAGCTCACATCAGTTTTTGAAATTGTAGCAGTCGAGTAGAAACTCGTTTGGATCGTAAGTCAAAATTTGATAAACTGACGACTCGAGATCCAGTAAACTGATGCCATTATAAGCTTGTTGGGGTTCATTCATTCTTATCATCATGTAATTCACCTGATTATGAAGCTGATATTGGGGTTGTTGATGCTGATGCTGGAGATGGTGATCATTGTTCAATTAGGGAAAACCAGACATATAGGTCACGAACTGGTTGTTGGTCATTGCCGAGTAACCATTTTGATATTGATTGTCCTGGACTGGGTAAACAGCTGAACGAACATTCTGCTCACTATCATCTTGGTCTGCAGTCACATAGTAATCCTTGTCTTGCTTTGAACAGTCATCATGAACAACAACCGGTGGAACTATGCCACGTTTAGCCATCATCCTCTTCCATACAATGTGTTGCCATATGGTGGCTATGATCTCTTTTCTAACGGGTTTCATAACATAGTGCCATGCACCATGTACCATTGCATCCATCACCGATTCTGTTTGATTGTCATTAGACATAACTACACAAAGATTTAAATAAATTTTCTATGTTTATCGAATAAAGATAATTTTTTTATAATAGTTTGAAAAGTAAAAATTTAATGCATGATATACATACTTATTACAGGAAGATCCATCTTTGAAATAATGATTGTGAGAGCTTGGAGTCCATTAATTCCAGGCATATGATAATCCCAAAGTACAATATTAATCTTGTGTTTAGAGTTTGTCAGAAACGCAATAGCTTCTTCGGCGTCCGCATAAGCCGTCACTGGATAACGATAAAACACATAAGTATAAACCCTACACGCTAAATCTAACAACTCTTTAGAGTATCTCCAATGGTATACAATATAATAGAATGAATCACTGGAGCAAAGTAATAAAGATACTATATTTTAGAATGAAATATAAAGTAAGTTTCTGTGTATCAGTAGAGATGGTCAAAATAGCTAAATTATATATATATATATATATATATATATATGTGTGTGTGTGTGTGTGTATGTGTGTGTAACTATGGAAGAAGAGAGTTACCTTGATAGGTGCAGCGTTCCATGTTTTCTCTTATATCAAGTAAAGTGCTGAGATTGGCGTCAACAACCAGAACATTAGTACTCGGCGGAAGTTCATTGTGAGGAGAGCTGATTTCAGAAGTTTCTTGTGCGGAAAGAGAGTTTTATCTCCATACTTGGTTATATTTCCTATCGGCATTAGAAATTTAACCTTTATAGAGGTTTGGATGAAAGCGGGAGATAATGTATGCTAGACAATGTATGTATCTTATTACAAGGAAGTACGCTTTTTATATTACAAATATTAGATTTTATCGTCATGAAATTTTGAATGTGTATAAAATATATTTTAAATTTAGTTTTTATTTTATAGGTAAACATAGTATTAAGTAATAAAAATGGAATGTTATATTTATAGTTGAATACAGTGAAAGATAATTGAGTAAGAACAAAGAAAAGATACAATTAGCTGTCCAGCAACTCTTTCATTTTTGTTAAATTTTATAAAAAATATCCCAAAAAGAAACAATCCATTTTACACATATGACTTTCTGAATGTGTTTATTTTTCTAAGAAAATATACTATATAGAAATGCATGATATGATTTTCCAATATGAACAATTATAAAATGATGTTTTATATGAATTTTTTGATAAGGAATTTTCTATTACCTTAATAGAGTTTCATTCCAGACTGGACTTCCAATTATGCCAAGATGTTTATCAAAATTTGAAAATCCAAAAAAAATGATCGGTTTGATTTGGGTCCGGGTCTATAATGTATACGCGAGTCTCATTTCGGATCCATGACATACCCAAGACCCGATCAACTACCCGAATGAACAAAAAATTAGGAAGTTTTGATATTATGGATATTTTTAAGTTTTTTCTTTGTGCTTTCGAATATAGTGTTTGGGTTTTCCGGTAAAATTTGATATTTTAAAATAATTTCATAGCTTTGGGTATTCATGTATTTTTTAGTTTTGGTATTTTCTGGATTTTTCAATACAGTTCGGTTCGTCGAGTATTAAATATTCAAACCAAACTGTTAGGATAAATAAAAGATGGTTCTTTGAGGTACTATGTTAACATAAACAAGAAACAAAGATCAAAAGTAATGTTTTATTGATCTTTTAGAGTTGTTTTTCAGCTTAGTTATAGGCCGGAAAACCCTAGGTTAGTTGCTACTGCTAAAGTTGAGGTGCAGAATTGTCGACCCCTCTCTTTTACGGTTTAGGAGTCCCTTCTCTAGGTCAATGTACTAGGAAACTAGATTATGGTTTTGGGGTTATCTGGTAATATTTTATATTTTAGATATATTTTACAGCTTTTTGAGGTATTCAGGTATTCATGTACTTTAGAGTTTCAGTATTTTCTGGGTTTTTCGGTGCAATTTGGATACTCCAGGTACTGAATACCCAAACCAAATTATATGCAAAAATGGAAAAGCTTACTGTTCTACTAAATTAGATCCGTACTAACCTGGACCTGATATGAACCGCTCCAAAATCAGACAAAAAATTACAAATACCTAAATGGGTCAAGTCCAACTCCCGGAAACTCCAAACTCGATGGAAACCAATTGGAGGGTATACACTCTTTGAAACTAGCATTTTTGTATTGAATATTTACACATGTATTAGGATAACCGGGTTTATTCATCAGTTTAGCAAATAGTGAGTATTGGTTAGTTTTCTTTTTACCTGACCATACATATACATATATATATATATATATATACGAAACATAATGTATAACAAACTTTTCTTCATCGCCTTCTTCCTTTTCTTTGTAAGGTATTAGAGCTATCTCTTTCTTCTTCCACATCTCAGTCACAGCTAGATTTTTGTGTTTATTCTCTCGCAATTCGCAATCATATTTGTGTGGCAATTGTAGATCTAGTCTTCAAAACTCTCATTTGTGTCTTCTCTTAAGGTCGTTTTATTCATTGATCATTTTACTGCTTGAGATTTAATTCATCTTATTCATTGATCATTTGCGTCTTCTCTTAATAAATCTCCTCGCTTAAAAATATACTCCCTCCGTTTCATAATAAGTGTCATTATAGCTGTTTTTTCTTGTTCAACAAAAAATGTCACTTTACAATTCCAATGCAAATTATATTTACTTTCAGCTGAAAATTAATTGTAAACTATTGGTCAGCTGATTTTATAAATTATTTTATTTATCTCAAATACTATTGGTCAAAGAAGTGTAATTAATAATAATTTGCATATATTTCAACAATTTTCTTAATTTGTGTGAAAAATGTCAGAGTGACACTTATTCAGACACGGATGGAGTATATATTAATTAAGTTTTTGAAATTCAATTTTCATATTACTTTTCTTATATTCTGTGTATATGAAATATATTCTATATAATTTAATTGTGGTTTTAGATATAGTTTTACTAAATAGTATCAATATTGAACTGTTAAGAAAAATAGCGATAACATCATTGTGAATATAAAAAGCATAACAATGTTTTGTTTGTACATATAATATATATATATGTGTGTGTGTGTGTGTGTATTATTAATTTATGATTTTGAAAGGACCATATATTTACACATAATTGTCTGAAAGTTATCATCTTTTTATTTATCAGTTTGTGTTATATTTTGAACTAATTCAACCTAAAACTGAAATAATTTATTAGTTTTTGATGTTTTTAATTTTTTTCAACATTAATTTATATAGTGTTTACTGTAACTTTAATGACTTTCCGCACCTAAGCGTACATTCTTCTTTCCTCTTATAACACATGTTCTGAGTTCCAGCTTTGGAGACACAGGAAGAACAAAGTTTTTGGCTATATTAATTATTGCATTGGAATTGCTTGCAAGTTGCTCTAGATGCCTCGCTCTCTTCAAGACCTTGTCCATCGACAACTATATGGACAAAAATTAACAATAAAATCATTTGAAGGAAAAAAAACAGTCATCAAGGATATTATGATGTGATTGCAATGGTGATAAGGATAAATTATGAACAAATGTAAATTAGTATAAATTTATACATTCATGAAGAAGAAATAAATCAATTATGATGATGAAAAATATAGAAAACTATGATGATGGCATATATGTTCTTTGTGGTATTATTACAATACAAACTTGTTTATTTAATTTTTTTGTAAATTATGTCTACTAGCATGGTTGAAATTGCTATTTAAGATGTAAATTAATTTTTGGATCGAAAATATTAAAATAGTATTGCATGTCTTGCATGGCAATCCATAAAAATAAGTTAGATTTGTTTGACTTATTTTTTTTCTAAATATCTTGTGATACTTTTGTTGACATTTAATTCTATTTTTGTCTTATTAAGTTATTTATAGAAATTAATAGTCAACATATTGTGTGGTGACTTATTACTGCGAGGATTTTCATATTTAAGTATGTTTATATATATATATATATATATATATATATTTAAGCAGTCAAATCACAAGGTCGTTATTATATACAATCTTATCAATACTCTTATATAACATTATTAACAAACAATTTTGTACTAAAATATGACTTCATACAATTTTATCATATTATAAAGTATTACATGATATTTTTATCATACTATAAGTTTATAAATGTGAGAAATATATCAAATTTATATAAAGTATATAATTTTATGTTAAATTATGTAATAAATAACTTTATATTGTAAAGTTTAGTATTACTAATTTATCAATAATTATCATATGATTAATCATATTAGAAATTGTATATACAATATATATGCATATATTAGATTCATAAGTTAAAGTTTTAGGAATTTTAAACAGTGTGTTATAAATTTAAAATATAATATTTGTAAAAACAATTTATATGATTATTTTCTTAATTCAAAAGCATGTATTTAATATTTAAATATCTATAGTGGGATCTGTCAATCAACATTTTTTGCAATTTAATCTTTTTTTTTTAAAAAAAATTTCCTTATCATCAATATTTAATAATAAAATCTATATAGTGAGATTTTACGTATCATAAATCAGTTGCAATCAACTGATGAGATATCTTCTTTCCTAAAATCATGCTTTTAAAATTTAAATACTTATAGTGAAACTTGCCAATCACAATTCATGTGCAATCTATCCACGAGATGTTCTTATTTTTATTATTCAAATATATATTTACTAACAATATATTCTATAAATAATTTTAACTTATAGGTATAATAAATTTTTGAATTAATTAAAAAATATTTTGTTACATAGCTTATTGTGAAAGCTTGATCAATTAGTAATGTGTACCAGTCTACTATATAAACAAGACATTCTCCATAGAAACGGAGCCATTGTTGAAATGTTTATTGCTTTGAATTAATAGTTTTATATTGTTTTGAATATTAAGCTTATATATGTGTTTTTTTTCAGTTTTCTGATTTTGATTTTGTTACATATGCAGATGAAATCTTGATTTTGATGGTCCTATTCAATTTGGAAACGAGGATCTCAAACTTCTCAACAATGGCCGTTAATTTGAACGCGGCTTTCTCAAATAACTCAAATACCATTATTTTATAAGTTTTGATTGTTTTATATGAACATATATTTATTTTTTCTCTGATTTTTATTTTTGTTTGTATGTAGATGAATTGTCAGTGAGCCTGTTCTCGTGTGGTTTGTTATGCAAAGCTGTTTAATTAAAGCGTATTTATATCTCATTGGTTAATCATCTCGCTAAACCATCTCTAATCCGTTTCTGATTTCTTTCTGGTTAACTTTTCTTAAACCACTTTTAACCACACCATTTAGCTTATTGTTAAAACTGGATCATTTAGTTAAAGCTTATCGTGAAAGCTAGGTCATTTAAAAACGTAAAATAATTTATATATATATATATATATACCAAGCCACCTCTTTAGTCTCACGCATTTATTGTTTAAGCTTTCTTATGTTTTTGATCGTTCTAATTTAGATTATAATTTGTGATCTTGCACAGGTTTATGATCCAAGAGATGATATAGACGAACATCATTACTGGTAATTTATTCGAGACTTTTCTTCTCCAATTATTTTATTCTCGTGCTCTCCATATTGTATGTCTATCAATCTTTGTGACGAAAAAGTTTTTTTTGTCACGACAAAGACCACAAAGTCTCTTCCATCCATTCATGATGTCTCTGATCTGGTTTGTCTTATCAACTATATAATTTGGTTTTTTCGGGATTGTATACATCTTCAATTTTTTTATAATTAACATCAATAAATTTGGTGAAACTGATCTTGTAGAGCCGGAGAAGAATATATTCTTTACAAATTAATATGAGATCATCAGAGTAGGGAATATCGGATCAGTCAGATATAAAACTCTTGAACTATCTCATGGTATTCAAGAACAAAGAACCTGGTAATTAATTAGATTTGTACCAATATATTCTTTCCAAATGAATATTAGATGATCAGAACTCTTGAACAATCTCCAATCTTTTCCTTTTTGATTTAAAAATGTTAGTATATTTAAATCTTTTATGTTAACAGAAATAGTTAACATATATGCATGTTTTAGAGATGGAACACGCCAATTGGATGCAGAAACTGGGGGGTTCACAACACCTTTTGTTTTGTATCCTTACTGATGTAGCAATATAAACATTATTTTGCTATCAGCACACTTTTCAAGTTCCATGAAGTTGAAGGGCTCTATCGAAGAAGATCATGAAGGATGCGATAAATTCTAACTGGAAATACACAAAGATCTTTTGTTGTAATCTGTACAGTTTGGTTGTAGCATTTTATATATATTACTTATTTGGTATTTAAATCTTAATTTCTCTTTGTTATTGATCAATTAATTGCTTACTATCATTGTGTCTTTTGTACATATTATTTGCTTAATTTATTTAAACTGTAACTATGATTGATGTTGATATCGTCAAAATATAAAGAATTTAAAAGTTCTCACAACCATTAACTCTTTCTCTTCCTTTCCAATTTGTGTCATTTTCTAATTTTGCTTTTTTATTTTTATTTTATATCCCCCATTATCCCATAAAAAAACAAAACAATCATTTGATAATTGATTGATGTTAGCTTTTGTGATTTAAATATATATATATATATATATATATATATATATATAACTAAATTCATTAACTTATTTTATTGAGAGCTAGGTGAATTTAATATCTTAATAATTTTTATATAATATAAATTTAACAATATACGAAATGTTAAAGATTTCACTGATACAGTTAATCATGGCAATTATAATTCACCACCTAACTCCTCTTTTCTCTTTACATATCATTAACTAGCACAATTTCTTATCTTTCTCAAAAAAATTTTGACAGCTGAGATAAAATACTATTTGAAGAAATAGTTGAATGTACTGGAGGCTTGGATTTAAGTCTAACACTTGGGGCTGAATCCATATGTCTTTTACAATTCTTTGCTTTCTTACATGCAGAATTACAATAAACACACTCCCAATAATAAGTTTTATCACAATTATTATTCATAGGGTTTAGTGTTTAGAATCTATCCAAGGGTTCAGCATCTACCCAGGGGTTCGTGATTTACCCAATAGTTCAGTATTTATTCAAGGGTTCAGGATTTATCCAATGATTTAGGGTTTAGGGTTGAGTGTTTAGGATATATTCAAGGGTTTAGTGTCTATCTAAGGGTTCAAGATTTATCCAAGGGTTTAAGATTTAGTTTTTTTTTTGTGTTTTGGTGAAGGCTTAAAATTTTCATTTTTTGGCACTACTACTATTTTTTATTTGTTTCAAAAACATAATAAAATTTTTTATTATTTCGTTTTCATTAAGAAAGAGAAATATGGCTACGATCCACTTATGCACTTACGGTAATAGCTATACATGCAATATATAAATCATATTAGGGTTGACTCTGAGATCGGGAGAGAGAGAACTTAAATGAGTGAGACAGAAAGATACATATATGTTTTTTTTTTTTGAAATGTTAAATTTATTTATCAACAAAAGAAAAAAATGTTTACAATACTGAATTTTTGGAGAAGCTTGAAAATTTTAAAACAGGAATAAAAAGCACATGGGGCCATAAGTTAGGAGGTTCTTCCCATCCACTCCATGATCATGGTACCGTAGAGAGCCATGTTCTTGGGGCGTAATGAGCTGATCCTGTTCCTGATCATCTTATCGATCATGCGGGTGAGCTCTGTGACACTGCGAAAATGGTTGTTGTGCTTCCGATTGTTTCTTTCACGCCAGATGCTGTGGACCACCGTTTGGAACGACAAGCGGAGCAGGCATTTGACAGAGGCTGTTCGTCGGGAGGACAAGAGCATTGTGATAGTGTGATTCCAGTCAGGACTGGGTCGGGTAAAAGGGATCCGGTTGTGTCTGTCCAAACAGTATAGGTGTATGGACACGCAAAGAATAAATGGTCTCTCGTTTCCTGTGGTTCTCCACACAGGCGGCATTGCTGGATCTCACCCCAAGCTTGTGTGCGATCTCCAGTAGATAAGCGGTTTAGAATGGCCAACCATGCGATGAAAGAGAACCGAGGGATGGCTTGCGGAAACCAAATCAACTCGCTCCATGCGACTCTGTGGTGTGTCACACGCACTTGCTCCCATGTGCTAGATGAAGAGAACCATGACTTGTAATTGCCTTCTCCATGTCGCCATAGTAACTGATCGCTGCCTGCACCCTCTACCGGAGTCGGAACATCGTTGATGCGAGCAATCATCGCCCGTAGGTGACTGCTACGACATCTTCGAATGTTCCATCGTCCAGACGTGGCTACAGAAGCAACAGTTGCATAGCAGCTGATGCCAAGGACTTGGGTACCCGAGTCACCTGCCACATCAAGTAACATTCCCATATCCAACCAATTATCAAACCAGAAGAGTGTATCCTTACCATTGCCAATTGATGTCCGCAAAAAGGTAGCAGCCTGTGGCCTGAGCTTGAGGAGCTTACGCCAAATCCATGATCCAGAGCCTGTGTCACTGACATCCCAAAAGCATTTCCGTCGCAGCAGATTTTTTTTAGTCCAGGCTACCCACAGCGAGCCCGAGCTCGTGAGCAGTCTCCATATTAGGCTGAGGGCAAAGACACGTGAGGAATCAATCATTCGCCGAACACCAAGTCCTCCCTCTGATTTAGGTTTGTAGATGTCAAGCCAAGCGACCTTAGCTTTAGCATGCACGTGTGGGGATCCCGAGCACAGGAAACCGCTGCACATGCTCTCAATAGCTTCGAGGCAGCGTTTTGGTAGGCGAAAAACAGAGCACCAAAAGTTGGTGATGCTAACAATGACTGAGTTAATAAGTTGAAGCCGGCCAGCATATGAGAGAGCACGAGTATACCATGATAGAAAACTGGATCGTATCTTATCAATAAGGGGTTCGTAATCTGCTCGCGTCATTGCCTTTGTTGTGAGAGGAAGGCCAAGGTAGCGAACAGGGAGGAAATCTATCGGAATACTTAGACGAGTTACCTCTGTCGTGAAAGCCTGTGTGATTCTCCCAGCCATGTAGATTGAGGATTTCGTAGGGTTGATGACAAGCCCTGATATTGCTGCAAATTCGTCTAGAGTACCGAAGATACCTCTAAGAGAAGCTGGATCGCCATCCGTGAAAACCATAATATCATCGGCGAAGCTGAGAGGCGTTAGGTTAACCTCAGAGCAGGTCGGGTGGTAGCCAATCTTTCCCTCCAGAGCCGCCTTGTTTAAAAGACGAGACAGGACATTGATGGCGATAATAAAGAGGTATGGCGATAGAGCACATCCCTGCCTTAACCCTCGTGTGCTTTGGAAAAACCCCTCCAGTTCGCCATTGACAGCAACAGAGAACGCAGCAGTAGATAGACAGACGTGGATCCAGTGAACGAATTGCTCAGGTATGTTCATAGCCCGCAGCATATCCAAAATGAACGACCACTTCACTGTGTCAAAAGCCTTGGAGATATCAAGCTTCAAAACACTGCGTGGGCCAATGGAGTTCTTGTGATAGTTCTTAACCAACTCTGTAGCAAGGAGAACGTTTTCAAGAAGAAGACGTCCCTTGACGAAAGCACACTGATTAGGTTCTATTAGCTCAGGCAGAAGAACCTTGAGGCGATTTGCTAAGACCTTGGACACTACTTTGTAAAGAATATTGCAGCAAGAGATAGGTCGAAAATCTCTTAAGGTCTCAGCTCCCTGGATCTTTGGGATGAGTGTCAGAGAGGTAGCATTCACCCCTCTGGGGAGAAAGCCATAGATGAAGAACGATTGTACCGCAGTGATGAAGTCCCGACTTATGATAGGCCAAGCAGCACGGTAGAACTCAACAGGATAGCCATCAGGTCCAGGCGCTTTGTTTGATGGCATGGAGAAGAGAACATTTTTTATCTCTGCCTCTGAGATGGGGTGAACCAGCAAGGCAGCTGTATGGGTGGGGCATCGATATTCCAGTAGGTCTGTTAAATCTACTTGAGTCGCGTTCGTTTCAGAGGAAGGAGCCGGGCCTAGAAAATTTGCAAAATAGTTTACTGCTGCGAGCTTGATTTCTAGTGGGTCTGTGATTATGGCACCATTCGGCAAGATCAGTTTCCTGATGGCGTTGTACGACGTACGGGCCTGCACTATCTTATGAAAGAAGGTCGTGCTCTGATCCCCATATTTTAACCAGGTGATGCGAGATTTCTGGAGGTAGAAACGTTCCTCAATGGTAGCCCAGTGGTTCCAGTGCTCCATTGCTTCAGCTACACTGTTGAAAGATTCTGTTGTAGGAGTTAAAAGCGCCTGTTCTTGTTTATCACATAGCGTCTGAAAAGCCTCTTTTACTCTACAAGGGATATCACCAAATCGTGATTTATTTAGCAGTCGTATAATAGGCTTTAGCTGTTTAAGTTTGCGATGGAATAAGAACAGAGCAGATCGGGAGTGGTACAGGGGCTCTGTAGTATTCCATGATTCGTCAACCATTGTGGAGAAGTCAGGGTGATCCACTAAGAAGTTGAAAAATTTAAAAGGTCGCTTCTTTCCTAGGCTGGGTGTCTCCAGTAATACTCTGCAGCGAGAGTGGTCTGAGACTCCGGAGGCTTCAAACTGAGCATAGGACTGCGAAAACTGCGAGATCCAGACATCGTTCACAAGCACCCGATCTAGTTTTTTTTGCGATAGGGTTCAATGGCTGACTATTAGTCCAAGTAAAGTTGGATCCCAGGGACACCAAGTCAGCAAGATGACAAGTCGATACAGCAGCTTGAAAGTCCCGCATTCCACTCTGATACCGTGGGTCTAGGCCTGTCGAGTGTTCAGACGATGATAGTGTTTCATTGAAGTCTCCCATTATGATCCAAGGCACTCCATGGGAAGCAAACTGAGTATTGTTATTTATCAGATCCAACCAAAGAGATCGCCTCTCAGCCTGAAAGTTTGAGGCGTAGATACATGAGCAGAGGAACTGCTCACCAGTAGTTGAAGTAACCCAAACCGTTATGATTTGTGCACTTTTGAAAAGGACAGTGACTGTAACATTTTCAGACCAGACAACCCAGATTTTTCCAAGCCGATGATGGTCGTAGTTATGAAGATACTGCCACCCAGGAAGAGTAGCAGCTAGAATAGCAGAGCAGTTGCTTTCTTGAACACGAGTTTCAGTTAGGCAACCAAAGGACGGTGTTGTTGTACGAACCCAAGAACTAAATGATTGATGTTTGCGCTTTTTGTTGAAGCCCCGGGTGTTCCACGCAAAGAGGGATATCATCATTTTAGTGCCTCCGGTTGGAGGCAGCTTTGGGTTTATTTTGTTTCGTGCTCTTCTTCTGATCTTGTTGAGCTTGTTGGCCCGAGTTTGCTTTATTTTTTGCCTTTTTCTTTGTCTTGTCTTCCGTTTTCTGCTGGGTTACAGTGTCCTTTTGGGTCACCTCATGCTCATCAGTATCTTGCTCCTCAGAGCTACTAGACTCGACTTCTCCCTCTTCTATCTCGTCGAGAAGTTGAAAGCGTGATGGTGATCCAGTTCGTATACTATGTTCTGCAGTCGTTACAGTGTCACGTCGTGGTGAAGCTCTATGCTTGTTACCCACCTGTTCCCAGTTCTCCTCATGATTCGACCCTTGTGTGTCATCTACGGTCGGAAGCTTATTTTCATCAGTGTCATTGGAGGTATGATCATCCACCCCAACAGAGTCATGAGCAGAGGGTTTGTTCTGTTTCTGTTTCTGGCTTTTTCCATTCCGAGTGTCTGAGTTCGGTCCCTTCACTTTTCCACATTCCTTGTCCGTGTGTCCCCATTGGTGACAGAGGGAACAACGTGGAGGCAACCAAGGATAGCTCACTTGGATTGTCATTGATGTACCTCTGATTGAGATACTGTCTGGTAGTGGTTTTTCCAAATTCATAACCACTAAGATGCGTGCGACATCGAGACGTGTGCATCGAACTGTGTTTGGATGGAGCTTGACTGTTCTCCCAATGGTGTCACCAAAGAAAGTGAGTCCTAGCTGCGAGAAAAGATGCCCGGGGACTCCTTTCAGATCGACCCAGAGGGGAATAGCTGTCAGGTTTGGCTTCATAGCTTCAGTGTCTGGTGTCCATTCCTGTACAACCAGTGGGATGTCAGCAATATGCCAGAAGTGACGCCGAAGCACTCTGGCCTTCATCTGCTTATCTTCGATACGGAAAAGAACCGTTTTTGGGGCAATAAACTGAGCATCAATCATAACTGGTTTCTCTTTTGAAGTCCAGAGGCGATTGACTGTGGCATGCACTTTTCCGATGTGTGGGGCATCACCAATGAAGTGGCCCAAAACATAGGACTCCCACAGAGGTTTTGGATCAGTCGTGACTTCTTCTGGTAGATCGACAATAGCGACTCCTTCCTTCATCTCGACTTCCGGAGAGAAGTGTGACGAAGGTTCGGTTTGGTCAGAGGCAACAGCAGAGTAGAGAGGTTTTGGTGACGAGCGCAGTGATGTTTGGTAGACCTTAGCAGGGGATTGGGGGAGGTCTGGGCCCCCGGTGGCGAGCGGGGCTACCATACCGCCGGCGACAGAGTCGTGCGGCGCAAGGGAGCAGAGGATCGCCTAGGGTTTCGACTTCAAGATACATATATGTTGAGAAGGAATACAATCCACTTATACACTTATAATTATAGCTAGATGGCAAATATATGAATCATATTAACGTCCGCACATGTGTGTAAAATCTGAAATATTTTTAATGAAATACTTTCGTTTGAGTGAATTTTAAATGAGTTTAGTTTGTGTATATTTCACAATACAAAAGAAAATTATTATTTTAATGATTGTGTTATTTTGTAAGGGAGAGACAAAAAGAGATTGATATGGAAGGGTATGGAGAGAAATGATATCTTTAGACAAAGAGGGAGAGAGACTGAAAAAAAAGACTAAGATATATATAGATGAAATTGAGTGAAATTAAAGATTATGATAGAGAGAGAGGAAGACTGAGAGAGACATAAAATATATATGAAAAAAGTGAAATAGAGAGAAACTAAAGAAAATTAAATTAGATATTCAATAACAAATTTAATTTTAATAATACATAAAACATAGGAATCGTATGAAGAACAAATTTAGTTTTAATAATGCATAAAACATATCTAATTTATGTTTTAATAATTAAAATTTATGTATAAATATTATCTAATTTATTTAATAATAAATAATATTTATACATAAAACATATGAATTGTATTAATTCCCGCACGCATGTGCGGGCATTAATACGATTCATATGTTTAAAGTAAAAATATTAATAATACTTATGTATATGAATAAAACATAATACATATTTAAATGAATAATACATAAAACATATGAAGAACAGATTTAGTGTTAATAATACATAAATTATATGAATCTTATTTGAATAATACATAAAACATACGAATAGCAAAATTAGTTTTAATAATACATACAAGATTTGATTGGATATTAATAATATAATACATTAAACATATGAATTATATAAATGCCTGCAAATGTGTGCGGGTATTAATATGATTCATATGTTTAAAATAAAAATATGTTAAAAACTCAATTTTAATTTCTTAAACACTCATCAACACTGACAAAATCTGAGATAGACATAGAGAGATAGAAAAAATGAGTTCGAAAGTGAGATACAAAGAAAAAAAGATAAACAAGTGTGATTACACAAATAATTACGCACATAATAATTTGATTAAATATTAATAATATTTATACATAAAACATATGAAATGTCTTAATGTCCGCATATGCGTGCAGGCATTAATATGATTTGTATGTTTAAAATAAAAATATGTTAAAATCTTAATCTTAATTTTTTAAACACTCATTAACACTGATAAAATATGAGTTAGAGAGAGAGAGAGAGAGAGAGAGAGAGAGAGAGAGAGAGAGAGAGAGAGACATAGAGAGATAGACAAAATGAGTTTTTTTTTTGCATCAAAAAGCTGTTCCATTACTCAAACTTTAGGTGGTCTGGGAATCCAGACCGTAATAGAACAACCAAAGTAACAAAGAGAACTATGAAAGGTACGAGCAGTCTTAGCTAATGAATCAGCTATTGTATTCTGAGTCCTTGGAATGTAACAAATCTTGAAGTTCGAGTAGCACATCCTGAGTGTGTGAATCGTTTCCAGCTCCGTCGAGAAATTAGACAAAATGAATTCAAGAGTAAGATGCAAAAAAAAAAATAGAATAAGTGTGGTTACACAAATCTTTACATACATAATAATTTGATTAAATATTAATAATATTTATACATAAAATCTATAATCGTTAATGTCCGCACATGCGTGCGGGTGGTCCACCTAGTATATATATATATATATGTACCAGTCAAAATTTTCAATGTTTTCATTTCTTTTTCTATTTTTTGTATTTAGATAAATTTCAATTTAATTTTATTGTCAGTACTTACAGTTTTATCAAAAATTGATTACTATATATCTTACCAAAGCTAATCCTTAATCTGTTTAGTGAACCAGTTATCTTGTAGGTTTAGGAATCGGGCTGTTCTTTTTTTTTTGAAACACATTTTTTTTTAAACACAGGAATCGGGCTGTTCTTTTGCCTGTATTTGACCAAAATCATTAATATATTTTATTAGTGTTCTTAGACTTTGGTTTTTTATTTTATTTTTATGTATTTTTGTGTTAAGAGTATGTTTTAGGCTGATATGTATGCTGTGTTACCCGTTCAACAGGCTAAGACCACGAAGAAGATCATTTTGAGAATTCAGTGCCAAAACTGCAAGCACTTTTCTAAACACTTGATCAAGGTAAAATGAACTATAACCATGCATTAATTCCTTTTATACTAGATCCGCAAACAGTTTGATAGTTCTTTAATATTGGTGAGAAGATAGTGCCCTGCCTTAAAACCGTTCAAGCGATGTCAGAATACTAAATCAAGAATATGACAACACGCCTAGCCGAGAGTCATAGGAATCAAACTTATGCAAGCTGCAAGACATTATGCTTTTAATTGAAAACCTTTTAGCAAAAAAAAAAAAAAAAAAAAAAAAAAACTGCAAGACATTAGAGACGTAGAACACTGAGGTTCCGCTTCTGTTAGGATTTAATCATTTGCTTAGTGCTTTAAAATTAGATTGAAATCAATATCAAAAGCTCTTCCCTTTATTCACTCAAAGAAAACACAATAGAGATTACAAGATAATAATCAAAGCAAAAACACTCTCTCTTTCTTATTAATGGAATCAAATATATATCTCTATTGTTCATTCTAGTTTGTATAGGTGTCAAGTGTATGGGCCATCCATTGGTAGCTCACGTCCATATTTAAAATGGGCTTAATATGGATAACCCCATATTTTCCATAGGTTACGAACGGACAAAATTCGGATAACCATTTAAAAAGTGGTCTTTATAATTTTGGGCAATATGGACATGTGTTGTCCAATGGGATAAAAAACTAGGGTTTCAAAAATTGATTTTTATTGTGAAAAAGCTAGGATTTCTAAAAATTGAGTTTTCATGCCGTAACCGTAAAATGGAATTTTCACTGCCAAAATCGTAAAATCGATTTTTCCGCCAAAACCGCAAAATCAGGTTTTCCCGCCAAACCGCAAAATCAAGTTTTCCCACCAAAGCTGTAAAATTGGGTTTTCCCGCCAAAGCTGTAAAATCAAGTTTTTCCGCCAAAACCGCAAAATCAATTTTTCTCATCATAACCATGAAATTGGGTTTTCTCGCCAAAATCGCGAAATCGGGATTTACCTCCAAAACCGCAAAATCATGTTTCTCGCTAAAACAATAAAATCGATTTTTTCGTTAAAATCGCAAAATAGTGTTTTTCCGCTAAAACCAGATTTTTTGTACTTATTAACTAATGTATTGTTGTATTTATGACTTTATGGATTAATTTTAATTTTATGAACTTGTATATATAATTGTAGGCTTATAAATCAAAATATAATGTTTTCTTATATGGTCCATTATAGACTCTATGGCAACCCATGAAAATATGAGTTTTAATGAATATGGCTCTTAGTGGACATGGTTCTAATGGACATGGTCACTCTCTGTCCACAAACAATAAATGGACAAATGGATACGGGCTAATGGGCGTGGGCTCGCCCAGTTTACAGCTCTACTCATTCGGATGATTTCATCAAGCTGCGACGTCGCTTGTTTATATTATCCACTATCTTCCTTTTTCTATATGGACTTGGTCAATCTTTCTTTTTCACATCCAGAACGTGATCTCGTAACAGACAAATATGTTTAGACCAAAGCTATTGGACTTAATTTGGGCCCAACACTCACAAACTCCACCTGCCCCAAATTTCCACTTTCTCTGCTTTCCTCGTCGAAGTGATATAGCTTTGATTTCAGATGAATACGGCGTCTTTGTCTTCCTCATGGCTAATGACTTCCCGGTCTTGTAGAGTGAGCTTTTCATCTCCCATCGCCGTCTTCCTTATTGGATTATGGAATTAGATGATTTTTTCACAAGAGCAATGCTCTGGTTATATACATAGAAGCTTGTACAAACTAGGTAATAATATATACAATAGTAATGAAGAGATTATATGGTGTAATGATAGGAGTGTGTATCAAGACTTTCCATAGTCCCATACGCCCCCTCAAGACGGACGGGAAGTAGCAAGTCCGATCTTGACACGCAATGTTTTGAACCCTGGTCGTGGAAGTGGCTTCGTTAAGGCATCAGCGAGTTGATCACGTGAGTGTATATGTGAGACACGAAGGTTGTCGGCTTTGACATGGTTGCGTACGAAGTGATAATCTAGCGCCAAGTGTTTCATGCGGGAGTGACACATTGGATTTGCACAGAGATATGTAGCTCCCTTGTTGTCACGGTAGATGACTGATGCTGTGTTTGGTTTGATCCCAAGTTCAAGCAGGAGCGATTGAATCCATATGACTTATGCAGTGGTGTTGGCAACGGACCTGTATTCCGCTTTTGTTGATGAGCGTGATACGCCGGATTGCTTCTTGGAAGACCATGCGATCGGATGGCGTCCATATTAGACAATTTATGCTACAGTCGACATGTAATCATCTTTGTCGCCGGCCCAATCTGTGGCGGTGAAGGCATGAAGAGAAGGAGTGTTGTGTTTGGGGAGGAAGAGACCATTCTTCGGTGTCCCAACTAGGTAGCGAAGGATAGGTTTCACAGCTGTCCAGTAATCCGTAGTTGGTTGATGCATGTACTGCAAGAGCTTGTTGACGGCATAAGAAATGTCCGGGAAGGTCAGCGATAGATATTGAAGACTGCCCACTGTAGCTCTGTATTCAGCTGGGTCAGTGAGGTGAGTTCCGGAGTGTAGCGTGAGAGGTGTGGTGGTGCACATTGGTGTTGACGCCGGCGTCGCTGTAGCCATCTTTGTCCTATGTAAAATATCTGCAATATAACAATGTTGATTTAGTTGCAAGCCATGTTCTGTTATCAAGACTTCAATACCTAAAAATAAGAGAGAAATCCCAAATCCTTTAGAGAAAACCGGGTGGATAGTGATTCAATGAAGCCGTTAATGATGATATCATTGTTGCCAGTGATAATTATATCGTCAACATAGACCAACAAGTAGAGGAGTGTTATGTTCTTGTTGTAGATGAAAAGACTTGCATCTGCAAGAGAGTTTGTGAATCCTGAGTGGAGAAGAAACGTTCTCAGTTCTTTGTACCGAACTCGGGGAGCTTGTACCATAAATCGCCTTCTGAAGTTTGCATACTGCATGTGGGTGTATCTTTTCTTTGAAACCCAGTGGTTGTGCCATGAAAACTTCATCTTGAAGTTAACCTTGGAGGAAAGCATTATTGACATCTAGTTGGCGCAGCTGCCAGTTGTGATAAACAGCAACACCGAGTACCAATCGGATGGTTGCAAGCTTGATGACCGGGCTTAACGTCTCTTAGAAATCTACCCCAGGTCGTTGTTGGAAGCCTTTAGCAACTAGATGCGCCTTAAATCTGTCTATGGAGCCAT
Source organism: Hirschfeldia incana (assembly GCA_026261945.1). Classification (NCBI taxonomy): domain Eukaryota; kingdom Viridiplantae; phylum Streptophyta; class Magnoliopsida; order Brassicales; family Brassicaceae; genus Hirschfeldia; species Hirschfeldia incana. The sequence goes on along the minus strand of JABCMI010000013.1, from coordinate 2,959,972 downwards.
CAGGATGCCGCTTGGTGGTAAAGACCCATTTGCATCCAACAATATTTGCTGCAGCAGCGGCATAAGTGAGATCCCATGTTCTGTTGCGAGCCATGGCATCCAGTTCATTGTACATTGCTTGACGATCGAGGGTCCTTGAGAGCTTCAGCGACACTGGTGGGAATTTTCTTAGAGAGAGGAACCACAGTTGCAGTAAGGTTGAGTTTCTGAACTGGTTTGCGTGTACGGTTACTGGTCCATGTGGGTTGTGCTGGTGGTGCCGCAGAAGGTTGTGGTTCTGTTGAGGGCACCGACGGAACACTGGGCATGACCGTTGTGGGTGGTGCCGTAGATGTTGTAGACGGTACAGTGACTGAAGCAGATGGTAGTGGACTAGGTGGAGGTGGTATCGTGGATGCAGAAGCGTGTGACTGAATCTGTTCATTAGAAGCTGGTGGTGATTGTGCTGAAACAAATGAAAGTGGTGTGACAGTGACTGAATCTGCAGGAGTTTCAAGGACTTCATGAACAGAGGAAGCATCGTTAGTGGTACTGACACAAAGAATTAAAAAACATATTCATGAAACATAACATGACGCAGTGTATAAATCCGAGAAGTAGTACGGTCTAAGTAAAAATAAGCACTTTTTGTTGGTGAGTAACCTATAAATACACAAGGCGTAGACCTTGGATCTAGTTTGTGCTGAGCATAAGGCTTGATCCACGGCAAAACACAAACAACCAAACACTTTAAGTTTTTGAAAATTTGGTGAACTGCCAAAGAGACATTCATATGGTGATCTAAGAGATAAAATCTGAGTTGGCATACGGTTAATCAAATACACAGCTGTAGCTAGAGCATATGTCCAATAGGACTTAGGCATTGAAGCATGGCTCAAGGGAGCTAGGCCAGTTTCGACAATATGCCGATGGCGAGGCTCTGCTATACCGTTATGCTCGGGCGTGTGCGGCGGAGTGGTGAAATGAGAGATACCATGACTAGATAGATAGTGTTCTGGTGCGATATACTCTCCACCATTATCCGTATATAGCGTTCTCAGCTTTGATTGAAATAGATTTTCAACCAACTCTTTAAACTTAACAAAGACATCATGAACATGAGACTTATTTTAAGCGGATATAACCATGTATACCTAGTAAAATGATCTACAAATAAAACATAATATTGAAAACTATCGATTGAAATTACCGGAGAAGTCCACACATACGAAAAAAACAATATGAAGAGGATGAGTAGAGACTAAAGTCAAGTTTTGAAAGGGTAACTTATGCATCTTATTAATTGAACAAGCAGTACAAGGCTTGTCAGAAATAATTTTTGACGACAAAGGTAAATCAAACTTATAAATAATAGCTTTTAAAATAGGTAAAGCAGGATGGCCCAAACGAGAATGCCAATCCGAAAAGGAGGTCTTAATAGCCGATGCAAAAGCAAGTGAATATGGTGTAGACGTGCGCAGTTGTGGCCACTTGTTTTAACCGAAATCGGTGCTATGCAGGGGGTAGACAGATTTCGATGGTGGGATTAGGAGAGGTCTTCGTAATGAGCTTGAGATAAATGGAGAGTAAAAATGGATTAAATGATTGTGGTTGGACCCGGTGAAGGGATGCCTACGTACCCCGAAAGGGGATCAAACCAATCGTAGTTCTACAACAAAAGGTTACAAGTGATTAGAAGAAAGCATGTAAGGTGGTGTTTCTCTGTAGAAGTAGAGATAGAGTGGTTGAGAGGCAAAAGGAAGATTCTTTCTAAGGAGGGAGTGCCTCCTTATTTATAGAAGGATAAGGTCTAGGGTTTCCTAGTGACCTTCTTTTAATGCGCTGAGCCCATTATCTTATAGGCTTTGTTGGGGGTAAAACTCATGTCCAACAGTAAGCCCCCCTCAGCGCCTTTACATTTAACGATCCAGGCGAGTTTACTTTGAACTTGTGGCTAGTAGAAGGCGAGTTTAAATAAATGCGTGCTTAGTAGGCCAACATGAGTGTATCTAGTCGAGCGTCTGACTGCGTTAATCTCTGGGGTTGACGCGTTTAGCCGACTAAACGAAAGATTTCCAAGGATGAGAGCGTTCCTAGCTAGCCTCTCGGTTAGATACGCCCGTCGTTTGTCGGCTAAACGCGTCAACCCCAGAGACGAACGCAGTCAGACGCTCGACTAGATACACTCATGTTGGCCTACTAAACGAAAGATTTCCAAGGATGAGAGCGTTTCTAGTCGCTCGGTTAGATACGCTCATATTTATCTTGCTAAATGTGTCACTCCCAGAGATGAAAGCATGTCTAGTCGCACGACTAGATTCACGCGGTAGCCGGTTAAGCACTCGCATCAGCAGCGCTCATCTGAATGACACTCGGATAAGTTGAACCTCTACGCGCCAGGCTCCGTCATTCGATCAAACCTGAACCACAAATTTACTGTGACCCCTGTCGGCTCACAAGTAAACGGGGGGGGGGGGTGCTTATTGTAGGAGATGGCTTGCACCCCTCCACAAGGCCCATCAAATGAAGAAGCCTGACTTGGAAAGGTGACCCGACTTTAGAGCATCTTTAGCTGAACGGCCAAAAGGAATCGAGGGAACCGACGGACAAGTACATTTTAGTAGGCCGGCTATAAAGCCCGTTTAGGAAGTCTATTAAGGCTCGAGACGAATTAGGGCGAACAACTAGATGGCGACCTATAAAAGGAAGGAATGCAACAAAGAGAAGGGCATACACACTTTGACATACTCACTTGGCGGCTAGATATAGGGTTTCCATACTTTCATAGATACTAGCCGATTTGTACTTCTCCAGCTAGCTCTGCGAGTACCGGCTAGTTTGTCAATTCCTTTACCTCTTTTTTAATCTCGAGTTCAAATCTAATAAAGAGCTTCTTTGTTCCTCTCACATCGTTCTTTATTGTGTTCTTGACCCATTCCCAGTACAAATTAAACACCACTCATAGGTTCTGTTCTTAGGCTTGCCTTCCAGCCGAAGAACCCCTGTGTTCAGGTCGCTCACCTGGAAATAAGTAGGAGTGAAGGTGACAGAGACACTGTTAGTATAGCATAATTGAAAAACTGAGAGTAAATTTTTATCTAGTGATGGAACATAGAGAACATTATTTAGAAAAAAAAGACAAGTAAAGGAAGGTGTAGATAAGGAACCAGTATGGGTGATTTGTAAACTGGAGCCGTCACTGAGCAAGACATCATCGCCACCAGTATATGGTGTGTGAAGAGATAGATTCGCAAGGTTTGATGTCATGTGGTGGGAAGCTCCGGAGTCGAGAAGCCAACTAGAGGAGTCAGAGCTAGGAATCATTGCCTGATTCGCTTGAGGTATCTCCATGATTGTTGTTGAAACGGTGGCTGCCATTGTCTGTTGTTGTTCGACATTGGCCAAGGCGGAGCAGAGGCAGATGCTGACCCACGAACGATGCTAAACTCCAGACAATACTTTGCACTGTGTTCTTGGATTCCACAAACTTGGCAGCGACCACTTGTTAGGATTTAAACTGTTGCTTAGTACTTTAAACTTGGATTGAAATGAATATCAAAAGCTCTTCCCTTTATTCACTTAAAGAAAACGTGTTTCCTCAGTACACAATAGAGATTACAAGATAATAATCAAAGCAAAAGCACTCTCTCTTTCTTGTTAATGAAACCTAATATATATCTCTCTTGTTCATTCTAGTTCGGATGATTCCATAAAGATGTGTCGTCGCTTGTTTATATAATCCACTGACTTGGTCAATCTTTCCTTTTCACATCCAGAAAGTGATCTCGTAACACACCACCGACAAAAACGTTTAGACCAAATAATGGACTTAATTTGGGGCCAACACTCACAACTTATATCCCCATACTAAAATGTGTAAGCGCACATAACAGCCTGAATTAAAGGATTGAACAGCCTACCTGCATCATTGCTCAGAACATTAGACTGGTGTCGTTGTTACTAAGCTCCTTGGATCAAAGTAATTCAACTGATTCCGCAAACAGAAGAGCACATTTACCTTAAATTAGAGCATTCAAAAATGTAAAAAAATAAATGAAAAGCTTTACTTGCAGTCCACTGGTTTGAGGACAGCCATTGCAAGAAGCACAACTAACCCACAAAACATCACTTTGTATGTCAGTATGTACGTAAAAATCTCTTGGAGAAGATCCAAACTGCAATTTCGTGTAGTTTAATCTGTTTAAAATCCAAGACACCGTGAGAAAAACAGAAAATAATTCAAAAACTGTATAGGCAATCAAAATCATGTATTCGTATAATAACGATGGAAACTTTAATTACCAAATAATGAAAGGATCAAAAGTTCTGTCGATGGGGAATTCAACTACGCTGCCGATTGACCAGTAACTGTGACAACCCGTCCCGTGGACCCTACTGTTTTGTGGATCCTAGACTAATAGTCCTGCAGAGTATTAATCTTAATCCCTCACCATGAGCCCTCACTAACTCCCCCATGTAAGTTATTGATGCGCTTGGCGTTATTCGAACCCAAGACCTCACCCTTTAACAATTTTTCCACATGACAAAATGTCATCAATTGACCTGCCTATCAATTGTTGCAGCTTCTCATGTGCAGAGTTGTTAAAAGGCGAGGTCTTGGGTTCTAGTAACGACAAACGCGTCAATAACCTACATACGGGAAGTCAGTGAGGGCTCACATGTGAGGGGTTATGGTCGGTGCCTTGCAGGGCTGTGAGCATGGGGGTCTACGGTGTAACATCCCGGATTGCGATATATGCAAAAACTCAAGAGAATTATTTAACTACCCATGTCACCAAAGTTAACTTACTTTTTCCATAAAACATCCTATTAGATCTCCATAGTTAACCGTGCTTGTGTGGAGTAGTGAAAGGATTGCTGACCTATCGGGAAGTGATTTGCGATACCGTGCGAATGACGTCAAAGCACAGGGAAAGGTCGAGTGTTGATTGCAGGGTCAGTAAACAATGATTTCATGCATTGAAAAATTAATGCATCGGCCGTTGAAACGGGATGGGACCCACAAGTCGAGAGAGCGGGCGAGCGAGGTCCATTAGCCGTGGGCGGTCGGGGTGTTACAAGTGGTATCAGAGCTTATTAGCCATCTCAGTTCTGACTTGAGGGGCGCAACGAGTCTGTTGTGTTCTTTGAGAGGGAGTGAATTGTAACATTCTGGGTAACACTCGCACTATATATGGAGAGATTTAAGAGAATTGATTTGACTAACCATGTCACCAAAGTTGACTTATCTTTTCGGTGATATATCCATTTAGAGCTCAGAGTTATGTGTGCTTTAGCTATATAATGAAATGATGAGTGACTTATTGAGAAGTGATTTGCGATATCGTGTGAGTGAGGTGAAAAAATTAATGCATGCTGGGATGGGACCCACGGACCAAAAGAACGGGCGTGGGTGGTCCAGCAGCCATGGACGGTTAGAACGTTACAGTAAAAATCTACCGTATTTGGCTATATCATGCAACTTGAGTTGACTGCTTTCTATCTTATGATTCGCCAGAATAGTTTTTTCTAGACTGCGAAAAACCGAAAGTTATTGGAAACCAAAAAGTTCATAATTTTATCATTTCACACAGAAATAGAATGGATAAAGCTGTGAATTAGTCGATTGTTAAGTAACATGTTTGCATGAAATCAGAGGACTCATACATTTGTTTTGTACCGCGTCGTTGATCCATCTGGAGCAAAAGTGTATTTTAAAAGGTTACCATTAGAGATCATAAACAATTATGAGAAATGAAATTTTAGTGATACCACATGTTGATTCGATCAATATTATTAAAACAAAAGGTTTTTTTTTTCGAGGTGTCCTAATATTTAAAGCTGTGAAAGCACCGTAGCCTAGTGCTTAAGGTTTAAAGGTTTCTACACATAGGTTTAAGTTTTGAACCTCAGACTATGCAATTTTTTGCAGATTTTAGGAAATCAATGTTTCAAGTCCCGGAGAAAACGATTTATTAATGCAGATAACAGAAGAAAGGCGTTCAAGAGATTTCAACATGGTACAAGTAAATCGGGCTAGAAGTGGATCTTCATAGGACGGTTCAAGTGATGCAGTTAGCGTGTAAATCTCATAAGACAGATAGTTTGTCGGCTGTCGAATCTTCTTTGTAATATTTTTCATAATTGCAGTGTCATAATAAATATGCGTTAAAAAAAAATTAAAGCTACAATATTTACCATACTCTACCACTAAGTTATTTTAAGTAATTTTATATAAATATTTTTATTAAAAAATTTCAAATAATCATCTCCTTTTTGAGTTTAGTATTTTTCCATTTCAGAGTATTAAATACAACACGTATATAGCGTTAGAATTTATTTATAGGTTTGGTTTGGACAAAATCTTTTGGAGCAATTATACTTTTCCCAGTTTTTAGATTTGACGAAGGAGATATGTTGACTCCAATAACTTACGCGTTTTATATCATGAGTTTTTCTATTCTTCTACCGTTTAATTAAAGAACAAAGGGTCTATTTATTCACTTAGCAACAAGATCGAGAAAGAGGGATATTTTGGCTCTTCACCTTTTTCTCCTTTTCGTCTATCATTTTCTCTACTGTTACTTCTTTCAGGTATATGTATCATCTTTCTTCTAAAGTCATCTTCTTTGGGTTTCCACCTTATTTACGTTGCTAGGGTAAAAAAATGCAGACATTACAGAATTTTAAGAGCTATTGACAAACCCATGTTGCCTAGAATATCAAAAGGTATTCAATCAATTCTGTTTCCAACTAGCGTTGTTATTTCCATATGTTGTTTACCTTGTTCTGCCTTTTTGTTCTATCAACTAGATCTCGACTCGCCCGACCGGGCGGATATTAATTTTATGTTTTTAGTTTTTATATTAAATGATGTATTTGTAATAATTAAACAAAAATCTAGATTAAAAACTAATCTTTGTATTCGTAATAAAAATTAAAATTCTAATAAAATATTATGATATGAATTTTTAAATTTCCTAATTAAAATAATATAAAGATAAATCAATTTTTTTTTCAATTCCAAAATCTTAGCATCTCTTAAAAATAAATAAAATAAATTTACAAATAGATAAAATATATAAACATATTTGGAAATATAATTTATATTAAAATATATTAAATTTGTTAAAAATAATCTTACGTTGTTATTTTTTATTTCTAGACCTTGATCCGTGACCGTATAAATATTTTCTTTCACTTTATTTTTTTATTTGTACTAATATATATATATATATATATATATATATATATAAATTAAAATTTATTACATAATTGATTATATAATTTTAGAAAATAAAATTTGTTATATTACTTTGCATAATTATATTTTGTGATTTTAATCGTTTATTATATCACAGTAAATCATATAAACAAATCCAATATTTATATATAGTTGGACTTATATTATGAAGTCAACGTTGTATAATAAAATGTAAAGCGATCAAAAGAAAAATCATGAGTTTTCGATCAAAAAAGAAGTAAAACGAAAAAAGCATCCCCTAGTCCCCTAGTCATTATTTGTGAAGTGATTTTTTTCATTTCTTAAGGAAGCTTAAATTTTTTTAAATCAAGAAACTATCATGAGTTTTTATAAAGTTTGCATGTTTATTATTTTGATTTACAGAGCTTCTCCAAAGTCAATATATATATATATATATATATATATATATATATATATATATATATATATATATATATATATATATATATATATATATATATATATAATGTTAATGAGAAATCCTAATGTAGAGAATAAGCTTAGACCAAGCGTGTAAACTGTAAAGATATCATATTACTAAGAATATAAAGTGTTTCCATAAAATCTTGTTGCTAGCGTTGATATCCTATATCAACGATTGGCTGCTATTTTTTTCTGAAAAATTACGATATTATCAAGAATATAAATTGTTTCCATGATGACAAAAAATAAATAAATTGTTTCCATAAAATTTTGTTGTTAGCGTCAATATAGGCAGTTGCTTGGCTGTTAATTTTTCTGAAAATATTTAATTTGTTGTTATGTAATTCCCAAATCAAGTAATGAAGAATATATTAGGAAATAAACTATATATATATTATATATATATCTTTTTAATATAAAAAAATTTAAATATAATAGATAGTGAAAATCATGGCTGCAGTTTCAATTGTAAATATTCTACACTATTACTTGTTTATTATAAACAGTTCCCAAACTGAAGGTGTAAATTTTTATTTGGGAACGTAAGAAATCGATTAAGTAATTTATAATATTTTTATTGTTTGTGTATGTTTCCTTTCTATATTTTAAATTTCTTATTAATATTGAACATTGTCATTTTATTTTGATTCTAAGTTAATTACCAACGAATTGTTTAGAAGGATTAGCTAAAATCGATTTCTACAGAATGGTTTTAATATAATACATAAAGAATAAATATACACACTTTCAAGGTATTGGTTTACATTAGTTTAAGAAAATGTATTAGTTCGAAGGGTGTGTTGGAATAAAACTGATTTAAGTTGGTATTGGTTCGAAGGGTGTGTTGGACAGAGGAGATCTTTATACATTGCTTTAGGTTTTTTGAGAAAACAGGGAATGTATGAATGGTTACATAGAGTATTTTTCTGTGATCATATATGGTACGCAGGTGGATATGGGTGGTGTCGAGTCTCTTATTCTACACATTGGTTCAAGGTAAGTGTGATGTCTCTGGCTCGAAATAGGGAATGGTATCAATTTCATGTACAGGAAGATAATTTATGGCAGAGGCTGATTTTCCATAGTTTTATCAACTCTAGGAGCAGCTGCTGTCCTGTTTTTATGGGCTACTGGTGGAAAATGGAAAAGATGTTTGTGGCTAGTCGAAATTCACAAGACTAACATCGAATGTTTTAATTTTGGTATGAGACGTCAGGAACGGAGATGGCGCCTGAAGAGACAGGTCAGAGTAAGAGGATTTATAACTATGGACTTCGTTTATAAGACGTACGGCTACTACACTCTGTTGGAACATATTGATACCTTCATAGTCTCTATTTGGTGGGGTTTTGAAGCTTGTACGGGGTGTCTTTGTATGGGAAATGAATTGGATATTTGCTTACTAGGGCAGCAGGTGGAAGTGATCCTTGTGGTCTTTTTGTCTCGGATATTTGGTGCTTCAGGAAATGTATGGGTTTGTTTGGACATGTATTCGAAACTGAATAATTTTTTAATGATTTATCTTTGGTATATTTCGAAGGACATTCTTATTTTTTTGAGGTTGATATCTAAATTGGTTTATTGGTATAGCTGTGTATGCTGGTGGCTGGTATGGTTAGTACACAAAAGAGATTTTGATTTAATTTCAATATCCAAGAAGGAAAGCCAATGGATAAATAATGGGTCTCCTCATGCCCAAGTTTTCATGGCTCAGACGAGCAAGTTTGTCTTTTTTTAATGAAAGTTATAAGTTGGAATTGTCGAGGGATATGAAGCAAATGGACCATTAGTTATCACAAAGAAATATGAGATCAATATAAACCTGATTTTCTTTTCTTATCGGAAATAAAGCAAGATTTTGCATTTGTCCAAGGTTTTCAGTCGCACTTTGGGTATGATAACCTGGTGACGGTGGATCCAAATGGATCAAGTGGCGGACTAGCATTATTCTACAATAATGACCATCAGGTCCAAGTATTATATTCAAGTAATAGGATGATTGATATAGAGGCTGAGACGAAGGGGAAGAAATTTTTTATGACTTTTGTATATGGTGACCCAATACAAAAGTTGAGAGACCAAGTGTGGGAAAGACTAACAAGATATGGAAAAGCCAGGGATGATCCATGGTTTATTATTGGTGATCTAAATGAAATTACTGGAAATCATGAGAAGGAAGGTGGACCGTTACGAGACGCAGAAACTTTTATCTATTTTAATAATATGATTCGTAATAGTGGACTTCTGGAATTTCCGGCAAAGGGTAATAAGTTATCTTGGCAAGGCCGAAGGAAAGTAAATGGTAAAGCCACGATGATTCGGTGCCGGTTAGATCGAGCCTTAGCTAATGAGGATTGGCAATGTTCCCAAGGTCACATACAGAGTATTTAAAGTTAGTGGGATCAGATCATAGACCGATTGTCGCTTTCTTAGAGGATAAAGTGGTTAAAAGGAAGGGACAGTTTCGATTTTACAAAAGATGGATAGGGCAAGATGGTGTTCTCGATTCTATTAAAAGAGGATGGACAAAAGTCACAAGGAATCCGGCAGGCAATATGGGTGATGTTGTGTCTAAGATTACTAACTGTAGACATGAACTGTCCATTTGGCGTAAGAACAATCCTCTGTATGGAAAAGATAAAATCGCAGAACTGCAAAACGCTTTGGAGGAAGTACAAACAGATGATAGTAGATCCCAAGAAGATATTTTGGAAGTGTCCCGGAAATTACAAGAGGCATATAAGGATGAAGAGGAATATTGGCAACAAAAAAGCAGAAATACTTGGCATACGGCAAGGGATCGTAGTACAATTTTTTTTCATGCCCTAACGAAACAGCGGAGGACCCGCAATCGTATAGTGGGCTTGTATGACAGACATGGCAATTGGGTGGTCGAGGATACTGGAATTGAACTACATCACCTAATGATTTTGAGGCCTTCCTAAATGAAATAAGGCCTAGTATATCTCAACAAACGAATCGGAGTCTTATTAGACCTGCCACAGAGGAGGAAGTGCGGACAGCATTGTTTATGATGCATCCGGAAAAGGCACCGGGGCCAGATGGGATGACGGCTCTATTTTTTCAACATTCTTGGAACATTATCAAACATGATATTTTGGAATTGGTCAATAATTTTCTGACTACAGGAAAATTGGATGAACGTTTAAACGTAACAAATATTTGTTTGATTCCAAAAACGGAAAGACCGACAAGGATGACGGAGCTATGTCCGATAAGCCTCTGTAATGTTGGGTATAAAATTATTTCAAAGGTGTTGTGTCAACGGTTAAAGGTTTGTTTACCTGGTTTGATCTCGGAAAATCAGTCGGCTTTTGTAGCTGGGAGATTGATTTCAGACAATATGCTCATTGCACAAGAGATGTTCCTGGGCTAACGACAAACAAAACATGTCAGGATAAATTTATGGCTATAAAAACAGACATGAGTAAGGCTTATTATAGGGTTGAATAGAGTTTTATTCGGGCCTTACTTACATGGGTTTTGATCACCATTGGGTTCACTTAATGATGGAATGCATATCAACGGTGGAATACAGAGTTTTGTTAAATGGACAACCGAGAGGACAAATTTTTCCAAATCGAGGACTTCGTCAAGGGGATCCTTTATCCCCTTATTTATTTATTTATTATGTGCACGGAAGCGTTAATAGCAAATATTAAAAAGGCTGAAGTTGACAAAAAGTTGACGGGAATAAAGGTAGCAAGGACGTGTCCTTCAATATCTCATCTGCTTTTTGCAGACGACAGTATTTTTTTCTGTAGAGCACGGAAAGATGAATGTGAAGCAATTTTAGCAATTCTTAAGGAATACGAGAGGGTCTCGGGACAGCAGATAAATTTTCAGAAATCATCAATTCGGTTTGGCCATAAAATTGAGGAAGATAGCCGACAGGAACTAAGGGATATTTTGGGAATTCCGAATCTGGGTGGAATGGAAACATATTTGGGGATCCCAGAAAGTTTGGGAGGTTCGAAGGTACAAGTTTTTGGCTTTGTTCAAGATCGATTAAATAATAGAGTCAATGGATGGACATTCAAATTTTTCACTAAAGGAGGCAAGGAAGTCATTATAAAATCGGTGATAACGGCTCTACCTAACGATATTATGTCTTGCTATCGTCTCCCGAAAACGGTGGCGAAAAAACTTACAAGCGCGGTAGCACAATTTTGTTGGAGTTCAAGTGGAAACACAAAAGGATTACACTGGAAGTCATGGGATAAAGTTTGTGTGCCAAAGGACGAGGGAGGGTTAGGAATTAGGGATTTAACGGACTTCAACACAGCTATGCTTGGAAAGCAACTGTGGAGACTTCTAAAGCAACCCAATACTCTATTTTCTCGTGTTTTTAAAGGTCGATATTTCAGGAAAGCATCACCCCTGGACCCGATCAGGACGTACGCGTCTTCCTATGGTTAGCGAAGTATGATTTCTGCTAGATCTCTGGTTAGCAAAGGACTAATTAAACGGGTGGGATCAGGGTCTTCCATATCAGTATGGAATGATCCCTGGCTCCCAACCAACCGCCCGAGACCAGCAAATAAAAAACAAAATGTTCTTCTACCAGATATTACTGTTGATTATCTCATCAACAATGTATCACGCTCATGGAATTTAACGGTTTTACAGGATATAATGGAACCTGAGGATATTAAAATTGTGGAGAGTATACCTTTAAGTAGGATACCATCAATTGATTGAGATGGCTGGCATTTTACAAAAAATGGGAAATATACAGTTAAATCAGGATATCAAGTAGAACGAGCATATCCAGACCGGGACAAAGGGATAGTGGAGTTTGGACCTACAGTAACTGCACTCAAGGCTCATTGTTGGAAAGTGCGTTGTCCACCTAAGATGAAACATTTTCTATGGCAACTGGTGTCAGGTTGTATAGCAGTTAGGAAAAATCTAAGATCCAGAGGTATTAAAGAGGATGTTAACTGCGACAGATGTGGAGCATCTGAGGAAACCATAAATCATGTATTCTTTGAATGCCCCCCAGCAGTTCAAGTTTGGCTTTATCAGGGATTCCAACACACCACGACCATTTTCCTGGACAATATCTATTTTCGAATATGGATTATCTGTTCTGGAAGGTCAGCCCCGTATTGGAAGACCATCAATTTGCTTGGATACTTTGGTACATATGGAAAGGAAGAAATAATAAAGTGTTTAGTAATTTAGATATGGATCCAAAGGATACTCTTCAGCGAGCAACAACGGAGGCGCTCCTCTGGAAGGAAGCACAGCAGGAAGGAGTACAGAGACATAATCATATTATACACACAACATAGGCAGTCCTTCCGGTTCGTCCGGGACGCTGGTGTTTTATAGATGGATCCTGGAAACAGGATGATAAATTTTCTGGACAAGGATGGTATAGTACGTTGGAAGGATTCAAATGACTATTGGGTGCAAGAAATACAAGGGCTAGCCAGTCCCCTTTACACACTGAGGTGGAGGCCCTCATTTGGGCAATAGAAAGTATGCGGAATTTAAGGCAATACACAGTTACATTTGTAACGGATTGTTCTCAGTTGGTGAAGATGGTTTCGGAACCAGAAGAATGGCCGGCTTTTGCAAGTTATCTAGATGACATCAGGAGTCTCAAGAGAAGTTTTCACAGCTCGGATATTATTCATATACCAAGGACGCAAAACATTATGGCGGATCGCTTAGCACGTGGTGTGAGGCAACATACGTCGTTTACCGTCTATATGGATACAGAGCACCCAGTTTGGTTTACAGAGTCAATATGAGTCTGTAAAGCTTGTCCACAAAAAAAAATGTATTAGGTTACATTAATATACAATTGTCGATATACTTTATATTTTACTTGTTTATGCATGTATATATATTATCTTGATGGGTTTTATTAAAGAAAGATGTATTGTACTTTGAGGTAAACGATTTATTGAATTGTTTGTATGAATATTAAGGAAAAGTTTTGTTTTATTTTAGGAAAACAACAACGTGTTTAATTCAAATTTTGATTTAGACAAATACACATTAACTAAACTACAAAGAGAAGCATTAAAATAAGAAGTTTAATTAATACTTTATTGGCATTTCATTGTAAGTAATAGTGAAAACTTAAGAGCATTTTTAATTGATACTCCTCTTTTAATAAGATAGATGGTATTGAGATTTGTCTTGATTTTTATCCTGTCGTAGCAAGTTTTTTTAAGAATTTTGCATAAGCTGGTTTTGAAAGGAACAATGCCCAAACATGAAGCTGTACTGGTCTGGTATATATTTCCACTCAAAAGGATCCTCTCTTGATTGATGATGGAGTTCTTGTAAATTTAGTATTCAGAATTCTGAGAGTGGAAGTCCCCTTGGTCCAGTGGTTTGACTAAGGGTTCATGTAATGCTTCTACACCCAGAGGTCAGGGGTTCAAACCCCATAAAATTTATAATTATGCAGATTATGGAGAAACAGGTTACAAGAGATCTTCAGCTTGCTGCAGGGCGTACCATCGAACATGGATCTCATAGGACGGCTCGGAGTGGTGCAGTCAAGCGTGAATTCTTATATGATGGTCGAATTGTCGGCTGTAGAATCGTCTATGTAATATTTTCATCGTTGTAATGCATAATTAACCTGACGTTAAAAAAAAAATTCTGAGAAGACTTTTCTTATTGAGAAATAAACAAGGTATCGTACACGTTATATATAAAAGAGTTTTGGACAATATTCCCAAAACATAATTGGAATATGTCCTAAACCGATTTGACAATATCTTTACGTAATGATCCTAATTTCCTAATAGTTCTTGTGTTTATAACTATTCCCAAAGCTTAAACATCAACCTGCCCATTTTTTGGCATTGAGGCCCCTTTCTTATATCTTTATTTTTTTAGTGATATGAAGGTGAGGAGAAGAGACCGCTAAAAAGCAATAGAACTTAGGTGGCATTTCTTGCAATGTTTCCTTCTCAAAACATTTGAGTGTTACACAAGAAAAATAAGCTTTGGTAAGTACGCAGAGAATTATGTGAATAATAAAAATATTTTGTATATGTGGAATATTCCTCACCATTAATAATTTTAAATCAATGATTCTATACATATATTGTAGTACTAGGTGTTTTCCTGCACCATGTGCAGTAAAAAAATTTAAAATATTTTATTAACAGATACAATATAAATTATGTTTAAAACTAAAATTTTCTTAATATTATAAATTTTCTTTTTATTACCATTATTTTAATACAAAATTTTGTTAATTAAAAATATAAATTAATATATATTTTTTAATTATATTTCATAATATTTATGTATATATTTAAAATTCTAATCTTAGATAGATTTTTCTAACTATTTATTTTAATTAAATATATCATATAAATTTGTATAAAATTTTATAGTTATCAAAAAAACAAATTGACAATATTTATTAAATTTTAAAATATATAAGAATTTAATGTTTTTAAAATAAAATATTAATAATTTTCAAAAGGTATACATTTTTGGAAAAATTTTAATTAAATTTTATAATTTGAAAATAAATATATAATTAAATGATATTTTCGAAAATTTTAATGCCATATTTGAAATATTTATTTTAATGATGATTTAAGAGTTATTACCATATTATAAAAATATTTCCAAAAATATAAATCGATATTAAATGTAATATATGAGTCATTACCATATTTTATAAAGATTTTCAAAAATATATATTAACAGTAAATGTAATTGTCTATGTCATATTTAATCATAGGACATGTCATCAATTTTAGTAGACATATTATCATTTTTTTGTGAAACTGATGGTAGAGAAGACATGTGGCAAAATTACTTCGCAAATAATAGAGAAGATATTTATTGTTAAATATTTTATAATATATATATATATATATATATATATATATATATATATATATATATATATATATATATATATATATATATATATATATTTATTTATTTATAAAATCTGAAATCTTTTCATATAGAAAGATCTAAACTTAACAAACAATAAAGATTTTCAAACATTTTAAACTAAACATATTCAATTTTTGTTGGAAAATAAATGGAAGCAAATTTATATTTTAAAATATTCAAAATGATAGATTTTGTGTCAAAATTAAAAATTTTGTTTAAATTTTGAAAATATTTTTAAAATAAATGGGAGGAAATCTAATACATTTAAATAATTAGGATATAATCTAATATTTTAAAATAAATAGGATAAAATTTAGATGGAAATCTTCAACGCTGAAAATCCAATATTGTTGTCAAAACAAAACTCCAATATTGTTGTAACAAAGATTATGTAAACTTAACAAGTAGGTAGCAAGCATTTAAGAAAACTCCTATAAATTCTCATTATTTATTAATTATATATTTATCGAGGAAATCTAATAAAAATCATAGTTATAAACATTGAAATACTAAAAATATTATATATTTATTAAGTGGATACCTGCAACGGTTTTAATATGATAACATTCTTAATATTTCTTTTATATATATATATATCACTAAAAATAAGTTCGAATCAATCATTTTTCAAACAAAAGGCAATTATTTAAAACATATTTAAACCTCTATATATAAACCGAGAATCAATAACCAAATTAAAATAGACAAAAGAAAAACAAAATCAAAGCCAAGTTCATAAATAATTTAATGGATCCTACATCTCCAGAAGAAAAAAAATCAAAACTAATTCAGAACCAAACCAAAAAAAACAAAATGCGTACAAAAATATCAAAAAATCATTTTATACCTAAAATATTAATTATTTTAGTTTTAGAATTGTAAAGTATTCCATTGGTGTTTTTTTGACAATAATATTGGACTTCTTACTGGTATACACATCGGCTTTAGATTTAAAATTATATTATATTCTAAAATAGTAAAAACTCAAACTCCCGAAAAACGGGTTATCATATTGGGCTTTTTGCAAAAGTGACTCAAAACTTGGAGTCAAACAGAAAACTAACATTTTCTTTTGACTCATTTTTTTTTTTGAGATTTTCACCCCACACTTGCATTTTATCTACGAAAATGCCATTACTTTTTTTTTATCGAAAATGGCTTCTTTACTGTCTCAACCTCATCTTCTTCAAGTATTTACAATAGTGTCACTACCATGAATAGTTCCAACAACCTTGTACTAACTGTATGGAGCTTTTAAGGCATTTTAATTCACGTAAATCTCTTTACACTCTCTCTGTTTCAATTGTTATGAACTAAAAACAACATTTCTTTCACTTTATCTCCATATTCATCCAAAAAACTCAAGCTTTTGATTCAAAATAATATATGGTTGAGAGAGCCATATTTCTTTCATTTTGACTTACAGTTGCTTTCGTTTGAGGTTCTGGGTGGTTGGAGAAGACCCTGTTTGCAAACGAAGTCATCTCACCTAGTTTATGGTACGAATTTGAATTTTTTTCAAGATCTGTTCGCGTAGAAGACTTACTAGTAAGTCATTAGTATGTAGAAGACTTACTGATAAGTCTTCTGGTCAAACGGAATGTCGTCCAGCTTTGTTTGTTAAAAAAAAATTCTAGACGACTTATATATAAGTCGTCTACGAGAAACGGATTAGTTTTGCATTTGACCGAATCGTGTCAGATCTTTGACTATTTTTGGACGACTTATAATTCAGTCGTCTCTGGGAAAGTTAAAATTTGAATATTTTATTAAACTAGACGACTTAAACGTAAGTCGTCCTAGGTTAGTTTTGTAATTGAAAAATATAACTTGAAATTTAACTTTCTCCAGACGACTTAAATCAAAGTCATCTCACCAGAAGACTTAATTTAAAGTCGTCCGGGGAAAGCAAAGTCGTCCAGAATATTTCCAAATTTTCTGGTCAAACCTTGCTTAAACCGGACGACCTTAAGTTAAGTCATCTATCTGGACGACTTTCATTTAAGTCGTCTAAAGATGGACGACTTAGTCTGGACGACTTTGCTTACCCCGGACGACTTTAAATTAAGTCTTCTGGTGGGACGATTTTCATTTAAGTCGTCTGGAGAAAGTTAAATTTCAAGTTTTATTTTTCAATTACAAAACTAACCTAGGACGACTTACGTTTAAGTCGTCTTGTTTGAATAAAATATTGAAATTTTAACTTTCTCAGAGACGACTAAATTATAAGTCGTCCAGAAAAAGTCAAAGATCTGACACGATTCGGTCAAATGCAAAACTAACCCGTTTTTCGTAGACGACTTTTATATAAGTCGTCTGAAGTTTTTTTTAAAACAAACAAAGCCGGACGACTTAACGACTTAGTATTAAGTCGTCCCTTTTCATTTTCAATTGCAAAAGTGACCTCTTTAGACGACTTACCTTTAAGTCTTCTGGAAGACTTAATTCTAAGTCGTCTGCGGCAATGTTTATTGAACTTCTTCATTTTCTCTATGTTTACTAATGTGTTTTATTTTGAATATTTGCAGATGATTTTTCAGTTACATACAGTGTATGGAGAATGGTTGTTGAGAGATTTCCGTTGGGATTTTGTGGTTGATGATCTCAAAGGAGCAAGATTGTTTTTATTGAATGAAGATTCAACACATGCTGAACTTGTTGCAATGGCTCAAGAAGATTATAACCTGGACATGAGAACAGTGACTGTGGAGATTAGCTACTCATTACCAGCAGAAATGATGATGGCTGCAGGCAGTCCTCCCATTCATGTTACAAGTGATAGACAAGTTCGAAACTTGCTCGAGATACTCAAAACGCATAGAGTATGTCTTTGTGTATCAAGCCACAGCAAGGTGGAAACGGTTTCAGAGGAAAGGGATAATGATGAAGCTGGTGAATGGGAAAAAGATGTTGGTGATGATGAAGCTGGTGAATGGGAAGAAGATGTTGGTGATAATGATGAAGCTGATGAATGGGAAGAAGATGTTGGTGATAATGAGTTTGTTGAAGATGAAAATCAAGATGGGGAGGAGGAAAATGAGGAGGAAATTGTTGGTGAAACAGATCAGAATGGTGGGGATTACAGTCTTTATGGAAAGGTTCAAGATGAGGATGAGGAAGATGATGATAATGTTTGTTTTGAAGAAATTGAAAAGACATATGCTAAGTCAAAAGCTATTGAAGGAGGAAAATCGGATGGTACCAGTATCTATGTCAACCAGAGTTTTGATAGCAAGGATGCACTGCTTTCAGAGCTACGGTTGGCAGCAGTGAGGGGTAGGTTTTCTTTCAGAATATACAAATCAACGAAAACTCTCCTTGTGGCAAGATGTCGGGTTAGCGGTTGTGGATGGAAGATCAGAGCGAGTGTGAAACATGGGACAAACACGTTTTGGGTAACAAAGTATGTGGAAAAACATTTATGCTCAGTGGGAGACCGAATCGCTCAGCGGAGACACTGTACTCTGAAGTATGTTGGTAGTCTTTTCATTGATCGTGTTGGGATCATTGATGGGATTACTCCGCAGCATATCACTGATGCAATGAAGAACATGTTTGGCATGGAGCTTGATTACACCACTTCATACAGAGCATTGTTATATGCACAAACATTGGTGAGAGGATCAGCAGAAGAAGGGTATTTGCGGCTGGCATCATATCTCGAGCAAATCTCCATTGCAAATCCTAATTCTGTCACGGCTATAGAACTTGATTCTGTTAAAAGATTCAAGTATTTATTTCTCTCTTTTGGAGCTTCTATCACAGGTTTTAATTATCAGAGAAGGGTCATTGTGGTGGATGGAACTCACCTAAGTGGAAAGTATGGAGGTGTTATGTTAGTTGCAGCCGCACAAGATGGATATTTTCAGATATTCCCATTGGCTTTTGGGATCGTGGATGCTGAAGATGATCCTTCTTGGGAATGATTTTTCACAAAATTGGCTAGTTGTATATCTCATGACAAGCCTCTGATGATAGTCTCCGACCGGCACTCGGCCATTAAAAGTGCGTGTGATAAGGTGTTTCCTTGGGCAAACCGAGGAATATGTTATTATCACCTTCAAGAAAACATTGTCAAAAAGTTTAAAGGGAAACATCTCATGTACTTGGTGAAAGGGGCTGCTTATGCTCACACGGTTTACGATTTTGACCGGTACATGGCTGAGATACGGAGTGCAAACCCAGAACTTGCAACGTATTTGGAGGATGCCGACGCCAGCCTATGAGCCAGGGTTCATTGTAAGGGGAACATGTTCAACATAAAAACAAGCAACAACGCTGAATCTATTAATTCCGCACTAAAGAAAGCAAGAGGATTTCCGATTACGTTCATGCTGGAGTTCATAAGAAAGAAGTTAGGAAAATGGTATGTGAAAAGGAGACAAGATGCTTTGAGTCTCTCAACTCCACATAGCCGGGGTGTTGAATACTTGCTTGCTGTTCGAACAGAGATAGTAGATACGATGATGGTCGAACCAATTAATGGATGGAAGTACTTTGTCAAAGGTGGCAAAATGGACTGTGTGGTTGATTTGGAACATGCAAAGTGTGATTGTGGTGTCTATGGAGTGGAGAAAATACCTTGCTCTCATGCTATAGCTGCTGCAAATAAAGTTGGTTTGCCTATCTCCTCACTTGTATGTCCAGTGTACTCAAAGAATTATCTGTATGCAGGATACTCAAAGAATATATATCCTATCGTGTCACAACATGTTGAGGAACGAGAATGCTTTCCTCCAAAAGTAAAGCGTGGTCCGGGAAGACAGAAGAAATCAAGATGGCAATCTTGGTTGGAGCTATCTAGGATGAGAGGACACAAACCCAGGAAGAAACACAGGCACAAAGATGCTCAAACTGCAAGGAAACTGGCCATACGACCTTAATTTTAGTCGTCTAGTCTTGATTACCCGTCTAGACGACCTTAATTTTAGTCGTCCAGTGTATTTTTTTTAGACGACCTTTTTCTAAGTCGTCCAGTGTATTTTATTTTTAGACGACCTTCTACTAAGTCGTCCAGTGTATTTTTATTTTTAGACTACCTTCTACTATCCCTTCAAGTCTATTTTATAACATTTAGAAGTCCAGTGTATTTTATAAAATTTAGTCGTCCAGTCTTGATTACCCGTCCAGACGACTTATATATAAGTCGTCCAGTGTATTTTATTTTTAGACGACCTTCTTCTAAGTCGTCCTGTGTATTTTATTTTTAGACTTCTATTATCCCTTCAAGTGTATTTTATAAAATTGAGACGACTTATTTGTAAGTCGTCCAGCTGGAAAACCTTCCAGACGACTTATTTGTAAGCCGTCCAGCTGGAAAACTTTGCAGACGGCTTATAAATTTACAAATATATACAAGGGAAGACAAGTTCAAATATATACAAGGGAAGACAAGTTCAAATATATACAACAGAGAAGTTCAAGCTATACAAGGTTTCAAATCTATACAAGAGTTCAAATCTATACAGCTAATCATACATGCCCACAAATCTATCACCATCCACATTTTCTTTCAAATGCTGATCAACAAGCTCCGTCCATATATCCACCGCCATACAATCCCTCATAGCCTTCACGTTGGTCCTAGCAAAGTCTTTAGGGTTAAAGTTGACCCCAAGAGCATGACATTTAATGTACTTTAGAGCGTACAAGCCACAATCACCATTGTTGGCCAAGGGTATTCCTTTCAACGGTCTCTCATAGGTGTATGGCTCCAACCCGCGTGCAACCCGTAGCTCTTCGTTGGGAGCGCACTCAACAAGCAGATAAGGGACCATCTCCAGAAAAGGTTGCATTATCTCATCCCATGCTTCTGGTACCGACGTTGAAGGTATGCTGTCCCAGACGACTATGTGCCTCTTAGGGATCGATATCCAAATAGCAACCCAATGCTTGTTGTTCAAGTTCACTGGCGCATAGATATCATCAACGTCCTCCCCCCACTTCTTCATTGATTGGCAAAATGTAGGTATTGATCCGTCATAAAAATTCCACGACCCACCAGGTAGAGCTCTCCCTAAACCGTGGTGATCAGGTTCCGTGGCTTTGAAGACGTGATATTGTTCTCTCCAAGACTGAGAAAAGTTGTGATCCAAGAAGCACATTCGCTCGCTCCTGAAAGCTTGTGGGTTCTGCTGATACCTCTGCCTCAGCACATTAATCCAAGCATCTATATGCTGCATATAAAATAATACAAGTTAGAAGATACCAGACGACTTAAATTTAAGTCGTCTGGTAAGTCGTCCACGTAGAAGATACCAGACGACTTACCAGACGACTTATATTTAGGTCGTCTGGTAAATATAAGTCGTCTACTTGGACGACTTACGTAGACGACTTTCCAGACGACTTATATTTACCAGACGACTTATATTAAGTCGTCTGGAAAGTCGTCTACTTGGACGAATACGTATACGACTTTCCAGACGAATTATATTTACCAGACGACTTTATATTTACCAGACGACCTATATTTAAGAAGACTTACGCAGTCTTCCAGCCATTCTTTGGGTGTCCGGAGGATGCGATAACACCAAGTTGGTGATGTACGTGGTTTGTCCTCTTGCTTAGGGTAATAATGACTGCAAACAAAAAAGCAATCAGTTTTGGTAGACTAAATCAAGCAAAAAAAGCAATCAGTTTTGGGTAAAGCAATCACTTACGGATCAGTTTTCAACCAATCAGCGAGCTCCTTCAGCTTTTCTTTGTTAACCGGCGGAAATGGCTTATAGGCTGCCAAAAAAGCAATGAATTTATTTTTCTCTGCTGTATAAGGAGATATCTGCGTGGGAGCAGGTTTCTTCACTCGTTCACTCCTTCCACGCACAGTAGCAGTGGGAGCTGTTTTGTCCAATACAACCAGGCTCGGTTCTGTGTCTGGAACGCTTGATTGTGGTGCTGGAACGCTTGGATGTGGTGCTGGAACGATTGGATGTGGTGCTGGAACGCTTGGATCAGTGGAAGCGGCGCTCGGTTGGGAGGTGGAAGCGAGGCTCGGTTGTTGATCAGTGGAAGCGAGGCTCGGTTGTTGATCAGTGGAAGTGAGGCTCGGTTGGTCAGTGGAAGTGACAGCAACAATCTGTTTGGAGGAGACACCATCTGCTTTATCCTCCGGCAAGATCTTATTTACCGAGAAACCCTCATCGAATGTATCCTCCGGCAAATATCTCTGCAATAAAAGTTGCACATTAGTTAACCATGGACGACTTAAATAAAAGTTGTATGGACGACTAGTTGAACTTGGACGACTTAAATAAAAGTTGTCTGGACGACTAGTTGGCCCTGGACGACTTAAAAAAAAGTTGTCTGGACGACTAGTTGACCTTGGACGACTTACATTTAAGTCGTCCAGGGTCAACTAGTCGTCCAGACAACTTTTTTTAAGTCGTCCAGGGTCAACTAGTCGTCCAGACAACTTTTAAGTCGTCCAGGGTCAACTAGTCGTCCAGACAACTTTTTTTAAGTCGTCCAGGGTCAACTAGTCGTCCAGACAACTTTTATTTAAGTCGTCCAAGTTCAACTAGTTAACCCTAGACGACTTAAAACCTCTTGTTGATACTAACATCTTTGGCTTGAGGGGTAGTCTGTTTCGTTTGAGGAGGTTGTTTCCTTTGAGGAGAAGGCTTTTTGGTCGGAGGAGGCTGTTTGGTAGGAGGAGGAGGCTGTTTCTTAAGAGGAGTACGATGTTTGGCTGGAAGAGGAGGTTGTTTATCTTGAGGGGTTGTCTGTTTGGGTTGAGGAGTAGCCTCTTTGGTAGGAGGAGGAGGCTTTTTATCTTGAGGGGTTGTCTGATTGGGTTGAGGAGTAGGCTGTTTGTCTTGAGGGGTTGTCTGATTGGGTTGAGGAGTAGGCTGTTTGTCTTGAGGGGTTGTCTGATTGGGTTGAGGAGTAGGCTGATTGGGTTGAGTAGTAGGCTGTTTGTCTTGAAGGGTAGCCTGATTGGTGATACCAACCTTCTTCTCCACAGCTTCCAACCTATCGGACACCTTCCTAATCTCCTTGATGCACTTCCTAAACCCTTCTTTCATGCAGTCAGTTACGTCCTTGAACATTTTTTGCAACTCCTGTTTGGTCATCCAACTTTCCTCTTCCATAGGCTCTTGTCTAGCCTCTTTAGGAGCCTCTTTATGAGCCTCTTTAGGAGCCTCTTTAGGAGCCTCATTACGAGCTTTCTTCAGAGGTCTTGGATTGTCTTCCTCCTCCTCCTCCACCACCACAACATCTCTATCTCTTTGGCTTTCTTCGATGTAGCCTCCTCAGGTTTTGTATAGACCTTAGTACCAGTGACTTCCCAGCAATCTAAGGTCCACTTCCACGGTCTCCGATCATACATGAGTTTAATGATGTTCTCCGCGGGCAGGTCCTCAACCTCAGAGTCCCATTTTGGCCACATTTCACTAATGTCCTTCTGGACAAAGTTGATCACGCGGGTCTGCAGTAAATAGAAGGATCGAGTTAGATATTTGAGCAAGACGACTAAATAGACGACTTAATTATAAGTCGTCTACTAAGTCGTCCTGCTGGAAGACTTTCCAGACGACTTATTACAAGTCGTCCAGCTGGAAGACTTTCCAGACGACTTATTACAAGTCGTCTGAAAGGTCGTCCAGATGGACGACTTAGTAGACGACTTAATTAAGTCGTCTGAAAGGTCGTCCAGATGGACGACTTAGTAGACGACTTTAATATAAGTCGTCTGCGCAGTGTTTTGGATTGAAGTAAATACCTGACGCAAGATAGCAGCTTTCATTGATCTGCGGCCTCTGCTGCCTCCGTAAGCCAGTATCGGTGGAGACGGACTGTTTGCTCTGGGACCAACAATACTAGCACCCAATTCCGGCATAGCTGTGTACACCCAGACCTGAAGAACTTGTATAAATCCATCCACGGTGTAGCAGCCAGTAATATCTTTGTTCCACAAAGAGTCCATCAGCACCTTAAACGCGACTCTCCCCCATGGATAATTCTCAAACCAATCTAAATCCATCACTAGCCTTGCCAGAGAAGATCGTGTAGCGGTTGAAAACTTTCTCCCTTCAATGAATCCTGTGAAGATGGAAAGGTACGCGAGCCGCTTCCGATCTTTCGTGGACCAATCCCCGCATCTGTTCAGTGCTGCTATTATCTGATCTGTAGTTGGCCCAGCTTCCAGATGAACTCCCAGCATCCCCCAGAAAGAAACCATCTCTTTGGTAACTTCACATTTTGGTGTTTCAAGGTCCTCGATGTACTCGCAGTTTAGACCAGTGAGGTTTTCAAACTCTAACAGTGAAAACCTCAAAGGTTCTGGACCAACCAGAGACCACATCTAATACTTCTTCTGAATGTCCAGCTTGAAACTGAGCATGTGGTGAACCAGCCTTGAAGCCCAACCAAATCCCTGCTCCTTGAACTTGATGAAAACTCTCAATCTCGACTCCTTGAGCTCTTCAAATTCGTCATCAGTAAGAGCTTCCCTAAGAGCAGTATGCAACCTCTTGTTATCCGTGTGATACGAAATGCTATTGTGGGCTGGTGGCTCAGAGCCTGGTGTGTATAACCTACGGGGGAGTTCTGGAATATCTATCATTTTTGTCTGCAAAATAATCAAAGACAACAATAGAAGTCAGAACACAAGCTAAATCAATCACGCCTTAATTGTTACTCCAGACGACTTAGTAGACGACTTATAATTAAGTCGTCTGGAAAGTCGTCCAATTGGACGACTTAGTAGACGACTTAATTATAAGTCGTCTGGAAAGTCTTCCCAATGGACGACTTAGTAGTCGACTTGTAATAAGTCGTCTGGAAAGTCTTCCTGCTGGACGACTTAATTTAAGTCGTCTACTAAGTCGTCCAGTTGGAAGACTCTCCAGACGACTTATCTTACAAGTCTTTCAGTAGAAAAATGTAAAGCGGACCTGATTAGTCGCAGAAGGAGTTGGAGTACTCGTCATTGCGGTTGTACTCGTCATTGCGGTTATAGATCTGAAAAAATAAAAGTGAAACGGTGAGAATGAGTACATTGATAGAGACAGCGTTTTATTTTCATCTTTTCCTCGAGATTGATGACTTACCGGCGTTAGGGTTTAAAGAGAAACGGCGCTACGGTTTACAGAGAAGAAGCGGCGGCGAAGCGGTGGCGCTAGGGTTTGGAGGAAGCGGCGATGAGAACGTTGGTGAGCACGGTGGCGAGGTCGACGGTTTGTTCGGAAATAGTAGAAGCGGCGGCGCTAGGGTTTAGAGGAAGCGGCGGCGCTAGGGTTAGAAGACGCTGCAGCGAGAACGGTGAGAATGAAGTTAGATAGCCGACGTTGAGAACGATGGTTTGTTCGGAAATAGTGAGAATTCGAAATCGCCTTTGATATCGCCGGTGAGAGAGAACTGTTAGGGTTTCTGAATTTCGCGAAAAATGAATCAAAAAAAAAAAATCACCTTATATATTGGGTAAATAATCCGGTTAGCTTTAAAAGTACGTTGGTAAAATTTAAGGTTTGGTCCGGTTTAGACGATTTATTCTGGCTGATAATGTACATCAGACGACTTAATATTTAGTCGTCTGTCCACAGACGACTAAATTTTAAGTCGTCCAGACCCTAAAATGAACACCTAAACTAAAATGACTAAATTAACTAACTAACCACGTTATAAAATCAAAGTATACTTCAATATTGTTTACTATACACAGAAATGAACACGCTTAGGTAATTTTTAAATTTTTCAAAAACGGTTTTAAGTCTTTCCGAAATCTAACCCTAAGAACATATACAATAGTACAACATATGTTGATGAAACCAAAACTAAAGAATATCATGACGACCTACTTTCACTCATCTATGCTCAAAACAATTGAAATTTGTTATATCCTAATTTATATCTCTTAAGACATATGTTAATTACATAATTCCCATTTTTCACTTATCAAAATATTTTTTACAGAATTTTTAAATTATGTTTAAGAATAACTGTCCAGACGACTTTCAGTTAAGTCGTCTGGACGAGTTATTTTTAAGTCGTCTGGACGAGTTATTTTTAAGTCGTCTGGACGAGTTATTTTTAAGTCGTCTAAACAGACGACTTGCCGAGGGGTAAAAACGTAAAAAAAAATCCCGTTTTTTTGTTTGGTCACAAGGGTCCTAGTTGTAATTTCAATAGCCTTTTAGGTTACTTTTGCCTTTGACCCAAGTTGGGATATTCTTTTGGGTTTGACTCCAAGTTTTGAGTCATACTTAGCAATTCTCCCATATTTCCTTTCACCCTAAATATTTAAAATTATTAAGATCCCTCTATTAGAACTGAATCATCCAAATAATTTTATCTGAAATATTTAATTTTACATGAACTATCCGATATTTTATCTCGAAAATTCAAAAGAAAAATGCTTTACCAAAAGTATTCAAAATGATCTGAAATACAGGAACCGAACCAGAATCGAATAAAACTCGTAATTTTAATAAGTTACTAACCGAAAAAAAATCAACCAACCCGAATCCAAAACCCAAGTTCATAAGTAATCAAATTATTTTATATCTCTTGAACAAAATATGGAACCTAACCGAAAACTAATAAAAAATCACCCAACCTAAACATATAAGTAGGCAAACACACAGGTTAATAATTTTTTTTTGACAAAACACAGGTTAATAAATATGTCAACAACAAATAATTCACAAATTAAAAATACCAAGCTTTAAAATCGTGAATCAAAATCTAGTATCATCCCTTATATATTAATTAATAAACATTACAACCTTTAAGTGTAGCCAGGTGTAATCACAAAAATTCATAATTCTTAGAAAATTTGTTGGTCCAATTAAGTATATAATATATTTTGCACTAAACTAAACATAAAATTAATTATTGTGTACAATTATAATTTTCTTGTTTTTCTTATATAAAACCTACAGAATTACCAAATATGACTGATATATTTATAAAACAATTAATGATTTTAATAATAAATATTTGATGACAATTTATATCTCCTCCATCGTTTTTTATAATATTAAATTAAATTAAACAGTCTAATTAGCTAAAGAAATTAAAATTGTAGATTTTTTCGTATATGTTATATGTTGGATTTAAAAACGACAAACTACTGTTAAGATTATTATGTTAACAAATAATGATCAATAGTTTAAGAGAAATTTCCACTAATACCACTTTCAAGGTACCACTTTTCAATTATACACTAACCAACTATACCACTAGATTTTTAATAACAAAATGACCAATATGTCCCTAATTAATTAAATCTAAAATCACCGATGACTTCGTCACATTTGACGAAGAGAAGAGTACGACTTCATCTTCTTCCTTGCAACTCATCTTGCTGCAATCACCAAGCTTCATCTGCGACCATGGGCGTTCTGCGTCTCTGAGCTCGGGTTGTGTCCTATGTTCATTCGCCTTAACCACTGCTGCTTCCATCCCGCGCCATCTCCTCAGTCCAAGCCGCGTCGTCATTCCGAGATCTCACATCGAGCAGTAAAGATTCGTCAAGTGATCGGTTCAAAAGGCTCGGGTTGAAAGGTTGAGAGCATCAGATTGAGATAGAGGCTCATGCTTTGTGTCTCGATCGATCGGAGCTCGTCGGGTCGTGAACTGACTTCTCTCTCTCTCCTCCGATTGCTCATTTGAGGGTTCAGTCTTATCTCTCTACGATCCTGCTCAGATAGAGAGAGAGACGTCTTAGGTGGCGATTCTCTTCCGGCGTCATTCTAGGGTTCTGTCGCTTAGTTCTAGTTTGAGTTTTCCGGTGAAAGATTGCAGAGATGAAGGAAGAGTAATCGATAAGATTTGATTATATCCTCCTCGGTGTCTGAGCATCCGGAGATTATATTTTGTCGTTTTAAAGTGAGGATTCTTAAAGAGTGGAAAATATGGCAGCTAATAGATCCAAGTCGGAGAAGAAGGATGCAGAGAAGCAGCTACGGCGGACCCGTACGAGGTTCTAGGAGTCTTGAAGAACTCTAAGGATCAGGAGATTGATTCTCTCTCTTTGTCTCTGTCTGGTTTGAAGATTTGAAATTTAGGGTTAGACTACAGAGGAGAGCCTTGATTTCGATCTGTTTAGTCTAAAAGATGAATCTTTAATTGATTTTACCCGTAAGTCTTGCAGCTAGTTAATGGCTACTTGTTCATCTGTGAATTGGTTCTTTTTATCATTAGGGAAGACGTTTGGTTTGGCTTAGGCTATTTCTCTATCTCTTTGGATATTACTGCATTCTCTGCACAAACTTTTAGTACTCGTCATGTTTAAGCTCTGTGTCTGCAACTATATTGGAGGAGGCTCTTAATGGCAGAGTTTCTGTTGATTTTCTTTTACTTGGACAAGCTGTAACTAAAAAGGTGAGCTATTGTAGCCGATGCTTGGCTATGATCTCACTTGTGTGTGTTGGCAAGAGACGTACTCTGCTCCCTATGATTTATTAGTAAGAAGTAATGCAATTATAAATTGATTTATAAATCCTTCTAAACCCCTCATAAATTTATGTATAAACTTTACAAATTGTTTTCATAAACTTTATGAATGTTTTATAAAGCCTTATAAGTTATGTATATATCCTTAAACCTCCGTATAAAATATTTTACAAACTCTTATAAATTCTTTTATTAGACTTTCTAAATGGTTATAAACTTTTTAAATGATTTAGAGTTCTTCTAACTGATTTATTTTACCTTTATAAGCCCTTATAAATTGTCTAAGCAGAGATATTCTTCTTTTTTTTGTTTTATAAACCATTATATATATATATATATATATAATTCAAATACTACTTTATAAAAACTTATAAATTGTTTATCATACAATCCAGATTTATAATTATATTAGTTTTAAAAGTGATATAAACTGATTTATAAACCATTTAAAAACCTTTATAAACCTTTCATAAATTGGTGTATAAACTTTATAAATTATTTTTTATAAAATTTATGAATGTTTTATAATCCATTATAAATTATTTAAATGATTATATAAAAATTTATAAATACTTGGTATATTCTTATAAGTGATTTTATAAAGGTTTATAAATCATTTATAGGATTATATATATATATATATATATACATATATCTGTATTATTATAAGGGATTATAAGTTTATAAAGGGTTATAAGTTATATAATCTTTTCAAGAAACTAGTATCTTTTGAGTTTTATAATACTTTATAATGGATTATAAGTTTATAAGGGGTTATAAGTTATAAAATCTCTTCATGAAATTAGTATTTTCTGAGTTTTATAAAGGTTTATAAGAGGTTATAAGTTATAAACTAGTATTTTCTGAGTTTTATAAAAGTTTATAAGGGGTTATAAGTTATATAATATTTTCATGAAACTAGTATTTTCTGAGTTTTATAATACTTTATAAAGGGTTATAAGTTATATAATATCTTCATGATACTAGTATTATCTGAGTTTCATAAAGGTATATAAGGGGTATAAAGTTATATAATCTCTTCATGAAACTAATATTTTCTAAGTTTATAAATGTTTATAAGGGGTTATATATTTATAAGGGGTTATAAGTTATATAATCTTTTCATAAAACTAGTATTTTCTGAGTTTTATAATACTTTATAAGAGGTTATAAGTTTATAGGGGATTATAAGTTATATAATCTCTTCATGAAACTAGTATATTCTAAGTTTTATAAGGGTTTATAAGGGGTTATAAGTTTATAGGGGGTTATAAGTTATATAATCTTTTCATGAAACTAGTATTTTTTGAGTTTTATAATATTTTATAAGGATTATAAGTTTATAAGGAGTTATAAGTTATAAAATCTCTTCATGAAACTAGTATTTTCTGAGTTTTATAAAAGTTTATAAGGGGTTATAAGTTATAAACTAGTATTTTTCTGAGTTTTATAAAAGTTTATAAGGGGTTATAAGTTATATAATATTTTCATGAAACTAGTATTTTCTGAGTTTTATAATATTTTATAAAGGGTTATAAGTTATATAATCTCTTCATGAAACTAATATTTTCTGAGTTTTATAAAGGTATATAAGGGGTATAAAGTTATATAATCTCTTCATGAAACTAATATTTTCTAAGTTTATAAATGTTTATAAGGGGTTATAAATTTATAAGGGGTTATAAGTTATATAATTTTTTCATAAAACTAGTATTTTCTAAGTCTTATAATACTTTATAAGAGATTATAAGTTTATAGGGGATTATAAGTTATATAATCTCTTCATGAAACTAGTATATTCTAAGTTTTATAAAGGTTTATAAGGGGTTATAAGTTTATAGGGGGTTATAAGTTATATAATCTTTTCATGAAACTAGTATTTTTGAGTTTTATAATACTTTATAAGGGATTATAAGTTTATAAGGGTTATAAGTTATAAAATCTCTTCATGAAACTAGTATTTTCTAAGTTTTATAAAGTTTTATAAGGGGTTATAAGTTATAAACTAGTATTTACTGAGTTTTATAAATGTTTATAAGGGGTTATAAGTTATATAATATTTTCATAAAACTAGTATTTTCTGAGTTTTATAATACTTTATAAAGGGTTATAAGTTATATAATCTCTTCATGAAACTAGTATTTTCTGAGTTTTATAAAGGTATATAAGGGGTATAAAGTTATATAATCTCTTCATGAAACTAATATTTTCTAAGTTTATAAATGTTTATAAGGGGTTATAAATTTATAAGGGGTTATAAGTTATATAATCTTTTCATAAAACTAGTATTTTCTGAGTTTTATAATACTTTATAAGAGGTTATAAGTTTATAGGGGATTATAAGTTATATAATCTCTTCATGAAACTAGTATATTCTAAGTTTTATAAAGGTTTATAAGGGGTTATAAGTTTATAGGGGGTTATAAGTTATATAATTTTTTCATGAAACTAGTATTTTCTGAGTTTTATAATACTTTAGAAGGGGTTATAAGTTTATAAGGGGTTATAAGCTATAAAATCTCTTCATGAAACTAGTATATCTGAGTTTTATAAAGATTTATAAGGGGTTATAAGTTATATAATCTCTTCATGAAACTAGTAAATCTAAGTTTTATAAAGGTTTATAAGGGGTTATAAAGTATGTAATACTTTATAAACTATTTATAAGGGGTTATAAGCTACATAATACTTTATAAACTAGTATACCTGAGTTTTATAAAGGTTTATAAGTGATTTTTTAATAAGTTAGAAGATAATTTACAAGGAGTTATAACTTATGTAATCTCTTCATGAAACTAGTATATCTGGGATATATGGACCAGCTATAAACATTTATAAGTTATTATTTATCAGTCTTTTCATCTCTGAGTTTATATAATACTTTATAAACTTGTATATTTGAGTTTTATAAAGATTTATAAGGGGTTATAAGTTATATAATCTCTTCATGAAACTAGTAAATATGAGTTTTATAAGCAGTTATAAACTACATAATATTTTATAAACTAATATATCTGAGTTTTATAAAGGTTTATAAGGGGTTATAAGTTATATAATCTCTTCGTGAAACTAGTATATCTGAGTTTTATAAAGTTTTGTAAGTGATTTTGTAATAAGTTATAAGATACTTTATTCGGGGTTATAAGTTATATAACCTCTTCATGAAACTAGAATATCTGAGATATATAAATGGTTTATAAACTCTAAATAAATAGTTTCATTTACTTTATAAACTCTTATATATTATATCTTATAATTTTTAATAAATCTTTATTATATAACCTTGTAAATTAGTTTATAAACACTTTTAAATAAATGTTTAAACTCTTATAAATAGCTTATAAGTTCTTGTAAATAGTTTTATAAACCCTTTTAAATATTGTATAAACCTTTATAAATTATTTATAATGGTTTATAAAATGTTTATATATTAGTTATAATGGTTTATTTGTAAGGAATTATATATAATTTATAAAGGTTTATAAATAATTACTAAAGATTTATGGATCATTTGTAATGGTTTCTAAGTTATTTATAATGGTTTATATATACTATGGTATGGATGATCTTGCAGCAGCATGCAAAGCAATGAGAAACAAAAAGTTCTGACATTCCTCACGAAACAATTTACTTTAATGGGAAGTAAAAGCCATGAACATGTTTGATCTGATTATCTTGATGACCAATTGGTGTATCTTTATAAAGGTTTATAAATAATTTCTAAAGATTTATGGATCAATTGTAATGGTTTCTAAGCTATTTATAATGGTTTATATATACTATGGTCTGGATGATTTTGCAGCAGCATGCAAGGCAATGAGAAACAGAAAGTTCTGACATTCCTCACGAAACAATTTACTTTAATGGGAAGTAAAAGCCACGAACATGTTTGATCTGATCATCTTGATGACCTATTGGTGTATCTTGATGACCAATTGGTGTATCTTTATAAATGGTTTATAGACTCTTATAAATAATTTACATACCATTATAAATTATATTATAATCTTTTATAATGGTGTATAAACTTTATAAATTATGTTTATAAACTCGTATAAATTATTTACATACCTTTATAAACTCGTATAAACTATTATACAAACCATTATAAATTATTTTATAAAGCTTTTTAAATGGTTATAGACTCTTTAGTTGATTTATAAACCTATAGAACTCATATAATACCCCTTATAAATTGAACGTATGATTTCATAACGTTTTTAAAAACATTTATAAACCCTTATAAATTATTTACATTCATCACTAATCATAGATCTACCCCCATTGGTTGATTTTTAAGACTTTATAAATTAATTACATTTATAAATATTTATAAATAACTTTATAAAACCTTACAAATATTTGGTATGGTCTTATAAGTGATTTTATAAGGGTTTATAAATCATTTATAGGAATATATAGAGACAATTGATAAAGGTTTATAAATGATTTCTAAATCTTTATAAATGATCTATAGACATTTATAAATTATTTATAATCCTTATAAAGCCTTATAGACTGATTTTATAAACTCTTATAAATGAATTATACTTTAATAATATAATTTTTTGTTAAACACTTTAATAATATATTTAAAAAGCCTTATAGACTGATTTTATAAACTCTTATAAAGTCTTATTAATTGTTTTATAAACCATTATAAATAATCTTTTCAAAGCATCTATCAACCTTGCTTCATAACTAGAAGTCGTCTCCCTCCTTGTTTCATCATCTCCAAAGTATCTATCAACCTTGCGTTACAATGGATACAGTAAAATTATATAATCATAACAAACATCTGATCTTCTTGGCCAGTGATCACATTAAATTTGTACTAAAGGAAGAAAGTAATTCCATCAACCCACATATCAAATTCACTACAACAGAGTAAACATGGCAGATCAACCTGGTCAATACACACAAGAAAGGAAGAACAAGGATGCAAATATACAGGAAAAGTACTATATATTTTCATGGAACTAGTATTTTCTAAGTTTTATAAAGGTTTATAAAGGGTTATAAGTTTATAAGGGATTATAAGTTTATAAGGGGTTACAAGTTATATAATCTCTTCATGTAATTAGTATTTTCTGAGTTTTGTAATACTTTTATAAGGGGTTCTAAGTTTATAAGGGGTTATAAATTATATAATCTTTTCATGGAACTAGTATTTTCTAAGTTTTATAAAGGTTTATAAGGGGTTATAAGTTTATAAGGGGTTATAAATTATATAAATTCTTCATGAAACTAGTATTTTCTGGGTTTTAAAATACTTTATAAGGGGTTATAAGTTTATAAGGGGTTATAAATTATATAATCTCTTTTTGAAACTAGTATTTTCTAAGTTTTATAAAAGTTTATAAGGGATTATAAGTTATATAATCTCTTTTTGAAACTAGTATTTTCTAAGTTTTATAACACTTTATAATTATAAGTTTATAAGGGGTTATAAATTATATAATATCTTCATGAAACTAGTATTTTCTGAGTTTTAAAATAATTTATAAGGGGTTATAAGTTTATAAGGGGTTATAAATTATATAATCTCTTCTTGAAACTAATATTTTCTGAGTTTTATAAAGGTTTATAAGAGGTTATAAGTTATATAATCTTTTCATGAAACTAGTATTTTCTAAGTTTTATAATACTTTATAAGGGGTTATAAATTATATAATCTATTCATGAAACTAGTATTTTCTGAGTTTTATAAAGGTTTATAAGGGGTTATAAGTTTATAAGGGTTTATAAGTTTATAAGGGGTTATAAATTATATAATCTCTTCATGAAATTAGTATTTTCTGAGTTTTATAATACTTTATAAATGGTTATAAGTTATATAATCTCTTCATGAAACTAGTATTTTCTAAGTTTTATAAAGGTTTATAAGGGGTTATAGGTTATATAATATCTTCTTGAAACTAGTATTTTCTGAGTTTTATAATATTTTATAAGAGGTTATAAGTTTATAAATGGGTTATAAGTTATATAATATATTCATGAAACTAGTGTTTTCTGAGTTTTATAAAGGTTTATAAGATGTTATAAGTTTATAAGGGGTTATAAATTATATAATTTCTTCATGAAACTAGTATTTTCTAAGTTTTATAAATGTTTATAAGGGGTTATAAGTTATTTAATCTCTCCATGAAACTAGTATTTTCTAAGTCTTATAAAGGTTTATAAGGGGTTATAAGTTATATGATCTCTTCATGAAACTAGTATTTTCTGAGTTTTATAATACTCTATAAGAGGTTATAAGTTTATAAGGGGTTGTAAGTTATATAATCTATTCATGAAACTAGTATTTTCTAAGTTTTATAAAGGTTTGGATATCCTTATATATTATTTTACATACTTTTATAAATTATATAAATTAATCTATAAACTGATTTATAAATGTTTATGAACTAATTCAAGGGTTTAGAAGTTGATTTATTAATATTTATAAACTAGTTTAAGGGTTTTTAAGCTGATATATAAATGTATATAAACTAACTGATTAAGTTTTCTATGTTAATGTACAAAAAAATTATAAAAAGATTCATAATGGTTTATATGTTAATGTTTAAAAACGTTATAAAAACATTCTTCTTGTCTTTTCTTGCTCTATAAACTCTTCTAAATTTCTTTATAAACACTTCTAAATTGATTTATAAACCCTTATAAATTGTTATGAAGATAATCAAATTCTTATAATCTTTTGAATAAACTCTTATAAATAGATTTATAAACTCTTATAAATAGATATATATTTCATATATATTTGATCAACTCTTATAAATATGTTCTTAACTATCGAACACGAAAAAACTCTTATAAACCCTTATACGATGATATAAATTACTACAAAATTTATAAATGGTTCATAACTGGTTTTATAAGCCTTTATAAATATTTATATAAATATTTAAATGGTTTTAGAAACCTTTATGTTTTTTATAAACTTTATATGAACTCTTCAAACCCCATTAAAACCTTTTATAAACCCTTAAAAATCTTATCTAAAATTTTTATAAACTTATTTAAACCTTTTATAAACTCTTATAAATTTTATATAAGATCTTTATAAACATCTTTAAACCCTTTCGGCTTAAAGCCCAACACTTTGATACACAGTATTAAATTCATAAAACTAAAGAACACATGCATGCTTTGTAAAGAGATGATAATACGTGCATGGCAGATACTTAGGCACATGCGGACAGCAAGCAAGGCTTCACCGCTTCATAAATTTTACATACCTTTATAAATTATTTTATAATCTTTTATAATGGTGTATAAAGTTTATAAATTATTTTTATAAACCTTTATAAATCATTTACTTACCCTTATAAACCCCTATAAATTATTATACAAATCATTATAAATTGTAAAACAATACTTTCTAAATGGTTATAGACTCTTTTAGTTGATTTATAAACTTATACAACTCTTACAATACCTCTTATAAATTGAATATATAACTTTCATAAAGAGTAATATTATAATCAGAAAGAGTAAGTTATAAGTCTCGGAGGAAATAAACAACCGCCAACACAGAAACACAACACATAAGCTAAAGTGATATCATATTACTTTGTAAAAGCTTATAAATTGTTCCGATGTATTATCACAATATCAGAAACCCCTGATTTATTATATAATTTTCAGGGGTTTAAGTTGAATTATTATTATTTATAAACTAATTTTAGTTTTAAAAGTGTTATAAACTGATTTATAAACCATTTAAAAACCCTTATAAACCCCGCATAAATTGGTGTATAAACTTTATGAATGCTTTATAAACCCTTATAAATTATTTATAAATGGTGTATAAAATTTATAAACTTTATGAGTGTTTTATTAATCGTTATAAATTATTTATATATCCTTAAACCCCATTATTAAATATTCTACAAACCCTTGTAAATTCTTTTAGTAGACTTTCTAAATGGTTATAAATCTTTTAAATGATTTAGAGTTCTTCTAACTAATTTATTTTACCTTTATAAGCCCTTATGAATTGTCTAAGTGAAGATATTTATAAACATTTATAAATATGTATGTTATTCAAATATATTTATAAACATATATATATATATATATATATATATATATATATATATATATATATATATATATATATATATATATATATATATTATTCAAATACTACTTTACAAAAGTTTATAAATTGTTTGGATGTATTATCACAATATCAGAAAACACAGATTTATAAGAATTTTAGGCGTTTTAAATTGAATTATTATTATGATAAACTAATTTTAGTTTTAAAAGTGATATAAACTGATTAATAAACCATTTAAAACCCTTATAAAACTCTCATAAATTGGTGTATAAAATTTATAAATTGTTTTTATAAACTTTATGAATGTTTTATAAACCCTTATAAATTATTTATATATACTTAAACCCCTTACAAAATATTCTACAAACTCTTGTAAATTCTTTTATTAGACTTTCTAAATGGTTATAAACTTATAAAATGATTTAGAGTTCTTCTAATGATTTATTTTACATTTATAAACCCTTATAAATAAGTATTGAAGTTGATGCAAGTAGAATCAAGAACTAAGTGACTAGTTATCACTGGTGACTGGTGTGTTTAAGTGTGGGAGTGTTATAACATATCAAATATTGAAAAACACTTATGAACATAAAAGTTACAATATTATCAAGAACTAAGTCTCAAGACTAATGTTATAATCAGAAAGAGTAAGTTATAAGTATC
The DNA here is from genome assembly GCA_026261945.1 of Hirschfeldia incana. Lineage (NCBI taxonomy): Eukaryota > Viridiplantae > Streptophyta > Magnoliopsida > Brassicales > Brassicaceae > Hirschfeldia > Hirschfeldia incana. The sequence goes on along the minus strand of JABCMI010000013.1, from coordinate 2,922,260 downwards.
GGAGGGAATAAACAACAGCCAACAACCAACTTTAAATATATTTTATAAAGTTTGTCAATATTTTATAATTCTTTATAAAGTCTTAAGAGTTTTTAAGGTTTATAAATGATTTCTAAATCTTTAAAAATGATTTATAAACATTTATAAAGTATTTATAATTCTTATAAAGCCTTGGTGATGGGGAAGTTGTTAGAATACGAAGTTTCCAGCTGCATATTCGAAATGTTCTAAGAATCCCTATGAAAATAATTACTTGTTAAAATTTATAATCCCAAATTAAAGTACACAAACAGCACACCATAAGTCAAGCAAGATCCATAGTTTGTCAATAAGCAACTCATAGTTGAGGCTTCCTTAATAAAAACAAAAAACTAGAGATAGACTTTATAAGGGGGTGGGAGTAGTTCACACACGCTTACTCTCAGTACTCCTTCCTTAATAAAAACAAATAACTAGAGACAGGCTTTATAAGGGGGTGGGAGGAGTTCACACACGCTTACTCTCGTTACTCCTCTTCTTGTTGGTATTCTCCTTCTTCCTCATCCTCGTACTCACCTTCTTCATCTGCAGTTGTATCTTGGTACTGTTGGTACTCTGAGACAAGATCATTCATGTTGCTCTCTGCCTCTGTGAACTCAATCTCGTCCATTCCTTCCCCTGTGTACCAATGCATCTGTTGAATGATCTCCCAAACCCATTTGATCATACCAAGAGATGACACCCTTTCGCAAGGATATTGTACGTCACGGTATCAGGCCCCACTCCATGCTTGATATTCATATCACCAGCTAACTCCAAAGCTTCTCCGATGGAGCCAGCTAGACAGAACCTGTTGATGAGTATGTTGTGGCTATACACAGTAAGGATTAATCCGCATTTCAAAACTGTACAGAGGAAAGACTTGGCTGTATCTAAAAAACCTGATTGAGCTGACATTATACTGCCGCCAGCCTATATTGTAACTGCATTTTACAGTCTTGAATCAAAGTATAAAGCATCTGTACTTCTCACCCACTCGCATCCTCCTCTCTCGCAGAGTGTGAGAGAGTGAACAAGTGTTGTACTCGTGCCTGACTATAGTATCGCCATCAGGGTACCAAGCAACTTCATCTCCTCCTTGATACTCTCTATTGCTGCAATCTGAATCAATTTCAGAAATCCCAATAATTGAACTTCCAATAGATCTGGTATTATGAAGATCAGATCTATTTTATATACCTCAACGGTCGAAAACAAACGGTGACGAAGATACTATCCCGCTCAGAGCTGATAGTCTCCTCCACAGGCTCACCGAGAAGCTCCTCTGACGGGTACGGGACAGAGGATCCCGTTCCGAAGCTCTCGGACCCGATTGGCCCATAGTCAGAGAAGGTGCGACTGGTAGTCATAGATCGGGAGCCGATTCCGCCACCGGTGGAGGTGACGGTTGCTGAGATGAGAAGAGGGACTTGCTGGTCTGTTGTTAGAGAAGGGAGAGCTGCTCCTTGTTCGAGACGATGATGAGTTGAAAACAAGGTAAGGGTAGTCTGGTAATTCACATATTAATGAATGTGGTATTTTTGAAAATGTGTTTTGATTAGTGGTAAACTTGAATTGTGGTATCAAACAAAGTGTATTTATAAAATTTCCCCATAGTTTAAACCCCTTATATAATAATTGAGAAAAATTAAACACTTTTTGTAGCCACATGCCACCACGATAATGCAATTCAATTTTTTTAGAAAAATAGGTTTTGTTAATCTTAATTTATAATATATTTTTTATTAAAATAGCTATCAAATTTATAAATAGTGTGCAAAAGAATATTCTCACACTTTCTTTAAATAAAACTTACAGAATTACCTAATATGATTAACACATATATGACAATTAATTATTATGATTACAAAATATTTTATAACAATTTTTCTATCTCAGCTATTTTTTCTAATTTTATCTTATTAAAAGATATCAAAAACAATCATATTAACCGTATAATAAAAATTAGATTTTTTCTTATATGATAACATATTTTGATTTTTTAAACGACTGTAAATTATTAGAAAATTTAAAATTCCACTTTGAAAATTTTGTGATCAATGTCTTAATTTGTTTTGTTATAACAAGATATAAACGATCATAAAATTGTATTAATATGGAATTTAATTTACTAAATAATCAAATCAAATTTTAAGCCTAGGACTTAATATCCGGATCCGTGATCCGATCTGGATCCGGTCCGGTCCGAAAAAATGGGTATCGGGGGGGGGGGGGGGGGGGGTCCGGATCAGGATCCGGATAGTGATTCTACGGATCCGACAGATCTGGATACGGATTCGGATACGGATCCGAGTAATGAAATTTTTGGTCCGGATACCCGGATCCAGATCTAGACCATTTATATATTTAAAATATTTAAAATATAATTGTATTTATATATTAATACTATATATAAAATAACTAAAAATTTAGCTTTATTAAATTTCAATAATTTTTAAGTTTTATTTTTTTAAGAATAATTTTAAATAGACCAAATAAATAGTTAATTAGTTGGTTATTTATTTTTTTTTAAATAATATTTTTTTAGAAAACTCGCTCGGATCCAGATATCCGCGGGTATCCAGATTTTAATCCGGATATCCTAACTCCGGATATCCAGAAAGCCCGAATCCGAATTTGAATAGTAATTTCACGGATCTGACGGATCCGGATCCGGATATCCTAAAATACCCCGAATATCTGGTTCGTCCCACCCCTATTAATATATATATATATATATATATTTAGCTAACGACTTAAAGAGAGAAAATGAGTTTCATCAGTTTTGTCCAGTTTAAACACTTCAAAACTATGTAGAAGGTTAAGATCAAAGTAATTTGATTTTGAAAACAATACTAAGCTGCTGATTCTAAAACCATTAAAATTGTTCTCAGTGATAATGTTAAAGTAAGTATTGAAAAAAATTGTAGAACTTGTTTTTGTAATAAAAATTTATTTTTATTTTTTTTATCGACAAGATTACAGACTCATGTGGTCTCTGTAAACCAAATTGGGTGCTCTGTATCCATATGAACAGTAAACGACGTTTGTTACCTCACACCACGTGCTAAGCTATCCGCCTTTTTGTTTTGCGTCCTTGGTATATGAATAATCTCCGAGCTGTGAAAACTTCTATTGAGATTTCTGATGTCTTCTAAGTAGCTTGCAAAATCCGGTCATTCTTCTGGTTCCGAAACCATCTTCACCAATTGAGAACAATCCATTGCAAAAGTAACATTATACTGCCTTAGGTTCCTCATCATTCCATGGCCCATATGAGAGCTTCCACCTCCGTGTGTAAGGGTGATTGACTTGCCCTTGTATTTCTAGCTCCCAGCAAACCTTCAAATCCTTCTAAGGTGTTATATCAACCCTGACCAGAAAAGGTATCTTCCGATTTCCAAGATCCATCCGTAAAACACCATCTTCCCAGTCTAATCGGTAAAACATGCGCAGAGGCCTTGAAAACCTGATTCTTCTGTATTATGGTTTGTTGCGCATCTGACCAGAGTAGAGATTCGGTCATAGCCAGTTTAAGGGTCTCCCTTGGATCTATGTCCAAATTACTGAATACCTTATTATTTCTTCTTTTCCATATGTACCAGAGTATCCACGCAAAATGATGATCGTCCATAGCCGGTTTAATTCGCCAGAATAAATAATCCATATTCGTAAACAGGGACTGTCCTGGAAAATAATCCGGATGCGAAGGAGTACTCGATAGTGCCCAAACCTGGACTGCTGGTAGACATTCAAAAAACACATGATGCGAAGTAATAAAAATTTAATTGATGACCATATTACGGTTTCTATAGGTATAAACAGAATAATAAAATTTTAAGCTCAAATTAATCAGGCTCATCATAAATTTAAAATAGATTTCAAACTAAAATTACAACGATAAATTCTCAACCCAACATATAGATGATTATATAAATAAAACATAATTGTATGCATATTAAAAAAATACAAACACATATACATATTTAATTTGTCAATGTAATATACTTTAAATTTTTATTATATAACTTCATTATGCGCAAATCGTATATCTTATCCTAGTTATCTTATTATATAACATGGAGTTCTCATCAGAGTGAGATAATTCTAATCTATACTATTATTTGCGAAGTTATTTTTCGCAACGGAGCTCTCACGTTAAAAGTTAGAGCGGCTAAAGTCGATGTTACTCTTAGTGAATGAATTTATATATAATTCATTATATAGTTAAAATAAAATTTCAAATTAATCAATATAACCAGTTATTATATATTTTCTCAAACAAGTTTGAAACTTCTGATCCATCGCCCAACTATGTTTTTCTTTTGCTAGGTTATTGAAGAGCAAGATTCATATTATTGTACACCCTATTCATCTTTCTCACGTTCAAGTAGCGGCCACCAGGCTTTAGTTTAATTAGTTCATTAAATAATAGCCAACTTGCTTCTGATATCTTATGTGAATTAGTTATTGTGATCTATTGATTTGTATTCTTATTGATATCTTATTTGAATTTTAGTCGCAGTTGATTGTTTCTGATCTATTGTGCCACTTGGATTTTCTTCTTTGTTCATTATTTTGTGCGCTTGCAAAGGTTTCAAATCAAATGAAAAGGGAATCACACAATTTGAAATTATTATTTCTGCTCAGTAAGTCTTAGCACGAAACAAATCTTTATTTTTGTTCGGTTTGGTACTTTAAGGACTCCTAGATTTTTTTTTGTTTGTTTGTAGTATTCAATATGAACTTTAATTTATGATGTTGTTGCAACCGTAGTTGTATATGTCACTGCAAACTTGTACAAGGCATTGACGGATCTATCTCAAGAGCTTCCTTTGAATAATAGACTTTCAGGTTTTTTTTTTTCTCTTTTTCGGCAACTTTCAGGTTTCCTTGCATTAGATATAATTTAATATAACAAATTGTCAAATATATATTTTGAAAAACAAGATAATTATTAAATATATTGTGTTATTATCCGAAAGTAATAATTTCTATTATAAAATATCATGTTAAAAGTTAGAATGGTTGATATCAATATTACCCTAAATAATTTAAAACAAATTTTATATTACTTATATTATGTTTATCTGTTATACTATATAATAATTATAATTTAATATAATAAATTTTCAAAAATATATTTTAAAAGTAAGATAATTCTTAGATGTACTGTGTTATTATCTGAAAATTATATTTTCAAATTTAAAATTTCAAAAATTAAGTTTTAACACATTTTGTAGTTAAAAAATAATCAATCAAAACATTTGTAGTGAGATATTTTCTAAAATATGATTAATCATATATATTTTGATAGATAAAAATTTGTCTTTTATTAATAATTTGATGTTTATTTTTTAAAAAACATAAATGATAAATTTATCATGCTGAATTTTTGAATTAATAAGATATAAACCAATAAGTAATTATAATAAAATTATGCTCGCATGTGCGGACAAACCACCTAATTTATATAATACGAAGACTATAGTGATATTAGCATAAAGCGACATCTCAGTCAGCAAAGGAAACATCGAACTGATTGAAAAGAAATTTGTGGGCTCTGTATTTTAATTATTATAGATTTTATTATAACCAAAATATAATATAAAATAAAAAAATACCACCCTTTATCATATCTTCTTTTGAAAATTTCGGGCGGAATTAGAAAAGAGATATATGTTTCCGTGATTTGACAGGATTTGCTCTCTCATTATCGGAAATTTCTTTTGTCCTCGCTAAAAATTATTATCTTCACTCAGAGTTTGGATTTGAATTTGAAGATTTCAAGTTTGTAAGCTAAACAACGAAGATAATTAATATAAAACTAACTAAAATCGTTTGTTTTAACGGATGATTTTTTAGTCACTAATTTGGCACTCAACTATTAGATGTGAGATAAAATTGTGCAAGTAATTTAATATTAAACTTGTTGATTTCAAATACCTAAAGATTTAAATGTTCATTTAACCTCGGACATAGAGTATTTTAAAAGGCTAACATTAGAGATCTAAAACGATTATGATAAATAAAATTTAGGCTTTGAATGTGAAGCACGTTAAATACAAAATAAATGAAAGCCATTTTACTGCTGTCTGAACTACAGTTTTTTGCCTTTCAACACATTTTTTGCAGAACAAAAATTTAATTTTTAAAAAATAAAAATCTAGATGCAGATTTAAATTAGGGATAATTTGAAAAATGCCCTATTTAGGTTTTAAAATTTGATAAATGCATTTTCTATTTTATTTTTTGAATAATACACTTTTTTAATTATGAATTGACTTTTTTACCCTAAATATTTCAATAATTATTAAATCGAAATTAATATATAAAATTCGTAATTAATAAAAATAATAGGATATCATAAAAATATTTTGTTTAAGATAAATATGTGTTGATATAAATCTGTTATTTTATCATTTAAAATTTATAATAACATAGATAACTATGTGAATTAGGATTTTTCAACTTATATATAAACTAAAGAAGCTACGTTGTTAAAAGTAAAACAAAAAGAAGTTAGGTTGTCGTTATTGTGTCGCTGCAAATTTTCATCTTCTTAAGTTATCTACTTTCAAGTAAGTTCCTAATATTTTGTGTTCACATAAGACCAATTGACGTGTATGTGTAGTTTTGTTCTTCTCCTTTTACAAAAAAAACAGAGGACGTGTATGTGTTGTTTTGTTCTTCTCGTTTTACAAAAAACAGAGGACGTGTTTGTGTTGTTTTGTTCTTCTCGTTTTACAAAAAACAGAGGACGTGTTTGTGTTGTTTTGTTCTTCTCGTTTAACAAAATACAGAGGACGTGTATGTGTTGTTTTGTTCTTCTCCTTTTACGAAAAACAGAGGACGTGTATGTGTTGATTTGTTCTTGATTTGATTCATATATCTTACAACTTTTTTATTTTTGTTGTTTATATAGAGATGGAGTACAAGATTCAAAAGAGGAGTAACATAAAAAGAAAAGCGGAGGGAGAACAAACACCTACCAACAATGTGAAGTCACAGAAAACAAAGGATGTTGCTTGCATTGAAGTATTATCCAAAGACTACTTTCATGCGTATATGAAGGACTTGGAAGACATTGTGAAGAGTGGATTCACAAAGCTGAGTTCTGAAATCTCTACCCTAAAAGCTAAGTCAAAAACTTTCAGTGTACATCTACGTACTAAATTATATTTGTTTGATGCAGCATATTGATGTTGGTATGGCTCTTATGCGAAGAAAGTTAGGAGAAAAATCATGTCCCTTTTACAGTAAAAGATTGGCGTTTCTGGATGTACCATTTACATTGCTGATCTCGAACAGCTATGAAAAGTTTTTGGAAGATCCAGATAACTTTGAGTGGAGCTCAGAGTTTATTAGCTACTACAATGGTTTTCTGCCTAAATGTGAAAGAACACATAAGAGACTTGGCATTGATGTCGATGATGCCTATGTGGTTCTGAACATTAAGAATGTCCACTGGATCGCTTTGTCCATATCGATTCTTCAACGTACCATTGAAGTGTACGACAGTATTTGGAAGCTCTCTACAGATGATGAGATAACAGAGTTTGTGAAGCCATTTGCAATGATGATTCCGCATCTTGTCAGATCATTGGCTTCTCCAGCTGACCAAAAGGGGTTAAGTGATGCTCAGTACACAATTATAAGGTGTAAGAAGATTCCACAGAACATACAATCCGGTGATTGTGGTGTCTATGCTATCAAATATATTGAATGTCTTGCATTAGACGTAGATATGGAGCCTGGACTGTGCGATGCTAACATCAAATTTATCCGGAAAAAGCTTGCAACTGATATGTTCGCTGAAGGATATGATTTTGATAATGATTTTTAGAAGCATTACCTTTGTTTGGTTTTAAAAGTTTAGGACGAGCTTTTCTCTGTTTTTCATTTTGTCTTTTCATGGTTTTCAGTTTGGTTTTCTATTTAATACCATGTGTTTTTTTTACTTAAAACATAAAGCAACTTATTGGGGGATCAGAATCATTGTCTTTTTCATCGAAAGAAACTTCCTTTTGCAGAAACGTGTTCTTTACTTTGTGTACGGTGTGAGAAGAGCTGTTCAAAACTGTCTCTAGCTAGGTTTGGTTCTCCTGGCTTGGCATTTCTTGTTCGACAAGAAAGAACAAAGAGAGACAAAGATCTCCCCTACACGTGAGTTAAGGCTAAACTGGAACAAATACATCACTACATTCTCCCCTACTGAATTTCTCATCGCATCATCTATTCAAAGGACCATATTAAAATCACTACTAAAAGGATAATGTTTTAATGAATTGGTGACGCGCATCAACACTTCTTGATGCTCGTCAAATCGTCAAATCAAGTTCGTTCCTCCGCCGGATTTGTCCCGGATCCGTTACCGGAGCTCCGAATATCTGATCAAAGACGAGAGATCAAAAAGAAACTGAGATTCGGATCTCGATGAACGACAATGCTCGTTCTTTTTTGTATAACATGAATTTCGTTTAAATCAAAACGGCTGCGTTTCGTCGACGGCACCGGTGCCGGATATTGAATAGCTGAGCAACCTGAACACCGCCGTAGACAATGAAGCGTAAAGGGAGGGGACGAGAGAGATGAATAAAGGTAAAGAAAAGGAGAGAGATTTCTGTCCGTTGGTTTTAGTTTAATCAACGGTCAAAAATCAACTCAAGTGTGATCCGCGTCCTGATTTATTGACCAATAAGAAATAAGAAGACGATTTTCTTCTCTCGGTTTTAGCTTTCCTTCTTTTTATACCCTAAACTCCCAAACCCTATCACTTACACTAAAAACCAATTGTTCAGAGCTTTTGTTTTGTTCTATAACATATAAACATTTTTTTGTCAACGACTCTACCCTATAACATATAATCTTTTTTTTATATGTTCATATGAAACAATAGTTAGATGTATTTTAGCTTTCTAAATGATACATAGAATGTCATAGAAATGAATTTATATATCATACGTAAAATACTTAGTATTTGTTTCTGAACCAAAGTAGCAATGAATCAATTAGCTTAATGGTAAAATAGTTCCCTTTAAAGTTTGGTAGGTGAAGGGTTCGAACCCCAGCTTCAGCATATCCATCTTTTTGCGGGTTTTGTTAAAAGAAATTGTTTCTTTTAGACTTTGGATGAAGCAAATGTTTCCATCTAGCTGCAGTAACGACACTTACGTTCATAATCAGTGTTCTTTAAAGGTTTAGAACAAATGGAAAGCATAACATGCGTTCAGAAAATAATCAGTCCTTATTGCAAAATAAATAATTGAATAAAATTATTTTGGTCTGAACCAAAGTCGTAATGAATCAATTAGCGTAAATGGTAAAAGAGTTCCCTTTAAAGTTTGGTAGGTGAAGGGTTCGAACCCCAGCTTCATCATATTCATTTTTGTGCGTGTTTTGTTTAAAAAAATGTTTTTTTTTGGACTTTGGATGAAGAAAATGGTTTGTATTTTGTGTGTTGAACATGTTTGTGCGATAAAGGAGCTGCTGCGTATGTTATGCATAACAAAAGAGGAAACGTGGAGAGGAAGTATTGGCAGCTCGAGATGTTATTCTTACCGGTCTTTAACCAAATACATATCTTTCCTATATTCTTTTTTACCAAATTCATATTCAGCATCACATAAGAAAAAAAAAAGGTTTCCATCTAGCTGCAGTAACGACTTACGTTCATAATCAGTGTTCTTTAAAGGTGTAGAACAAATGGAAAGCATAACATGTGTTCTGAGAATAATCAGACCTTATTGCAAAATAAAACTAAAGCAGTAACCAAAACCTAGAGTAACCAGAAACCAAATTTTGCAGAAAAAACTTTTAGAACAGAGAAACATTTAGAACAGAGAAACGTCAAATACCAAAGTCGCAACTGGCACGATTATGTCCTGAACGATGACATCTTGAGCAAGCTTGTTTTCGTTTTTTTTTCTGAGCGGTTGCTTGATCTCCAAAGGCTTCATATCTTCTTTTCACAGGTCTTCCAGCACCTCTTTTAACATCTGGAGGAAAACATTTATACGCAACAATATGAGGAGGTATTTCACTCACATCCAGCAACTCATTGATGGGTTTTATACTCTCTGAATATGCCGCACACAAGTGTGACTTTGAGTAGTACTGATGCACAAATAACCCAGGGTTCAAGCCTCGACTTGCTGCAGCCTTAGCAGCATGCGTACAAGGGATCTTGTCAACAGTAAACACATTACATGTGCAAGTCATTTGTTGAAGATCAACCAAGTAATTTTTTGACCCATCAGTAACCTGAAACTCATGTTGATTTATAGACTGAACATCAAAAGTAGCAGCCAAATCACACCTTCTATTGAGCTTCTTTTCAACTTTAGGTGCGAGAGAAGATTTGAGCATCGCAGCACTTTCTCGGCGCTCGAAAAACCACCGTGTAAGTCTATTCCGTATGGCTTCAATCAACGACACAATGGGGAGCTCACGTGGTTTCTTAAATGCCGCATTTATTGACTCTGCTGCATTGCTTGTAGTGATGTCGTATTTGTCACCAGGAAAGTAGGCTCGTGACCACAGGTGAACATCCGCTTCCTGCAGATAAACGCTCAACTCATGATTCTGACGGCGTATTTCTTTGAAAATCAGGTCAAATTCTACTGTTGTGTAAGCTTTGATGGCTGTCTTCACAAGTCGAGAAATCTTTCTCCCTCCAGGCTGAGAGATGACATTCTTTCGTAGATGATAGGTGCATATTCCACGTTGAGCCAATGGATACACTTTTGCAACTGCTTTTGCAATGGCTAGACATCTGTCAGATATCACTACTAAACTAGGATCATCAGTAACAATATCTGTCAATCGGTTGAAAAACCACTCCCAAGATGCTTCATTCTCAGCATCAACTATCCCAAACGCAAGAGGATACACATGAGAATCACCATCCTGAGCTGTTGCAACTAGCAAAACTCCCTTAAATTTTCCTTTCAAGTGGGTGCCATCAACAACAACAACTTTCCTCATGAATTTAAAACCCTTGGCAGAGGCAGCAAACGAGAAAAACAAGTACTTGAACCTATGCTCAGCATCAACCTCGAGGGCTGCTATTGTACCCGGGTTAGCCATAACAAGCTTATGCATGTATACTGGAAGCTGCGCATAGCTACTTTCTGGAGAACCTAATACCTCTGTCCGAGCCTCTTCCCTAGCTTTCCATATCTTCCAATATTTTGAATCAAGACCATCTTTTTTTCATAAAACTCGAAATCAAGTCTGGTTTCATATTTAAACCTGAATTCCCAAAGTTTTCCAGAAGAAGCTTACTTATAACTTTGGAAGAAGCTTTCGGTCCACCAATGTTTCTGGAAAAACATGTATGCTTGTCGATGTACTTTGTTACCCAGAAAAACTCACTTGTCGGATTAGTCTTGGCAGCTCTAACCATCCACTTACAGCTTGTATCTGCACATTTGACAACTAACAACTTCTTGTCTGACTTGCTGACAGACGTTCTGAATTTGCGTTCAATCGAAAGCATCCGTATACTCCAAGACAGCTCTGCTTTATTCTTGAACCATTGACCCTTTTCAATGACCTTTGCATCATGAAAATTTGAATCTTCGACTTCTGGTTCTTGATTACTATCCTCTCTATTAACATTCTTTCTCTTCACCACTGCAGGTTCTTCAGGATTGACCGTTGCAGTATCTTCACCATTGAATCCTTGATCATGGTTCGCTAGATTCTTCAACGAAATGCAAAGACGTACAGGCAGGGACTTACACATTTCACACAGAGTATCCCATTGCCTATCATTGTTCACAAAAACAGGAGGCGTATCCTCAGGCATGTCTCCAAGCATTGATTCCGGTATTGCGTAGCTGAATTCGAGCTCATTACCCGATCTGTTTATACCAAAATCTTCGTGAACCATCTGAACCATTTCATCAAACTTCAACCCTTCCTTAATCGGCAATAATCTACTTCCTGCTCCTGTATTCACCACGAATTTCCATGATTCATTATTCAGCTTCCACCCTCCTAAAACTCCAGCCAAATGAAACATATCTTCCTGTAAAAAAAAAACAGAACTTTTGTCAAAACAAAATAGAATCTGTGAAAGGAAAAAAACAGAACTTTTTGTAAGAACTTTTGATTCATGAAGCAACAAACCTCTTCTCTTATGAATCTGTGAAAGGAAAAAAAATTTCAGAGAGATGGAGAAGAAACGCTGATGAAGAAGCCGAGAAGATGGCGAAAGGGTTTTTTACTTTTTTTTTCAAATAATAAAATAATTAAAAAATGCTTTCAAAAGATTTAGAAAGATATTGTGTAATATATTAAAAGGATAATAATGAATTATTAGGATATTCTTCCTATTCTGTTGTAACAACGATTTATATTTTTTTTTTTAAATCAATTTTTAAACAATATATCAGAATTATAGAAATATTAAAAATGGGCAATTATGTAAATTTCTATATGTATAAGTGTATTTTTCCAAAATTTTAAATAAAGGTGTAATTTTCAAAAAAAAAACTTATAGGAGTGTAGTTCACCAAATTTTCCCTTTAAATTATACATAAAACTTTTTATCCGCAAATAAAGAGAAAAAGGGGCTGAACATTTGCAGATGACCAATAATATAAATTTAATTATTTTTGGCTTTTAATTATTTAAAGAGAGCCTACTTTATTAATTATTGTTATTCACTTTTAAACTAAATAAATAAATCCTTAAAATAAAAATTGATGTTTTCGTTAATAAAATAATTTATCCTAAAAAAAATATTTTATAGAATATAAATACTTTTATAAAACATTTCCGTAATTATATACAATATATTTTACATGTTATGTTTGCAATAACTATATATACATATTATTTTGTATAATCTATTTTAACTTCACTAAAAACCATATATAATACTTACACTGATAGAAGAAACATATATATATATATATATATATATATATATATATATATATATATAGTTTTGTGTATTTTTATAATATATTAAAATATTTGCTTGCTTGTAAATTGTTTTTCTAATATTTTTCATAACTTATTATAATGAATATATCTATGATGATGGTTTGAATATTTAATTTTAATTATTATTTTTAAATTTTTTATTAAAAATAATAATTTAGTAAATTTATTTAATAAATAAATCTATAATATTTTTGTACAGTGTTTTGAAAACCGGATCGTCCGGTTAAACCATGACTCCTCCATCTTGCATTGTTTAAGTTGCTCTAAAAATTGAATCAAACCGTCAAAACTTATAAAAACCGGTGAACCGGTACAATCTCAAATTATGATTTTAAAAAAAAAAATTGAAGTAAAAAAAAATCTTCAATTTGAATAAAAAAAGTTCATTAGTAAAAAGATAGTTACATAATTATAACTAGATGATTTTCCGGTGCTCATGCACATGTATAAATATTTATAAAGTAAATATATACTATAATAATTGATTGCTATTTACTTTAAATTTAAAATAATATATAATTTTATGCATAATTTATGTTAATAATATTATATCTCCTTAATTACACATATGATTTTAAATAGATTATATCTAGTCGGTTTTGTTATTTTTACAGTCGATTTAGTTATCTTTTAGGTATATTAGATTGCATCTATTTCTTTGAATTCAACTGTAATATTTTTAATTATAAATATGTTAAAATTTTGATTAATTTTCTTATTTTCATTTAGGTTTGTTGTTGTCTTAGATATGTAAATTTATTTTAGGAATATTACATATAAATTCATTATTATAAAATTATATTTTCTTATTATAGTTAAATCTATGATTTTAGATATAAGTTGGCTTTGTTGAGTCACTCATGTTGTGTGTATTAAGTTACATATATTCTTTCAAATTCAAGATGAAGTATAATTATCTTTATTATAATTAAGTCAAGTCAGATTAATTTTATTTATCTTTTAAATTTGCATGTATTTTCATAATATATCAAATATAATTTTGAATTTTTTTTAAAAAAATATATTAGAAACAAAAGATGATCTATAGGAAGTTACATATATAAGTAGCTTAAACGTTTTTGGAAGCTCGTGAACACATCAATATATACAGTTACTAAAATATTTATAAATTCTAAATAATTGTATGTCTTTTGATTATGGTTATATTAAGTTCCATAAACATAAAAACATTAAATTTAATATCTCTTAAAAATAAACAGTAAAAAAATTGTGATTGTATCTGAGAAATCATAATATATAAGTAAAGTATAATTTATTGATATTTTTTCTGTTATTGAAAGATATTACTGTTAACTAAATATAATAAATACAAATAAAATTTCAGTAATACTAATTATAAACTATTTTAGTCAATTAAACATATATGAATTTATGTTACTCAATTATTTTATGTAATAATCTAAGAAAATAGATAGATAAATAAAAAATATTTTTGCTACTTTGAAAAATATAAAGAAAGTATTTTATTATTATATTTTATGTTATTTAAAATATTTTTGAAATGGAATATTACTATTTTGTGAACTTTTCTTTTTAATAAAATCATATTGTTTATACATAGATTTTTCGTTTTTAAATTTTCTTTATAACCTTTATAAATAGTTCCTTTTTATTGTATATGTTATTTGGAAAATTAAAAAAAAAAGAATTTGAACAAAAATTCAATAACAGTACTTAAATATTATATTTTTAATTCACTAAGTATATCAATGTAATCAACCACTGTGAGAGTTAACGTGAACGCGACACATAGGAAACTGACTTCTTAAATAATATTATAGAGATATTGATGAAAAGTATCTAAATTAATTATATACTTATATTTTATATTTTAATTAAAAAAATAAAAATTTCAGTTGAACAGGTTAGACTGGTCTTCGGTCAGGTTTTCAAAACATTGATGTTCATTATCGGTTTGATCTATATTGTATCTATTTGGTCTGAATTATTTTTGTACAGTGTTTTGAAAACCGGATCGTCCGGTTAAACCATGACTCCTCCATCTTGCATTGTTTAAGTTGCTCTAAAAATTGAATCAAACCGTCAAAACTTATAAAAACCGGTGAACCAGTACAATATCAAATTATGATTTTTAAAAAAAAATTGAAGTAAAAAAAAATCAACAATTTGGAATAAAAAAGTTCATTAGTTTAAGATAGTTACAAAATTATAACTAGATGATTTTCCGGTGCTGATGCACATGTATAAATATTTATAAAGTAAATATATACTATAATAATTGATTGCTATTTACTTTAAATTTAAAATAATATATAATTTTATGCATAATTTATGTTAATAATATTGTATCTCCTTAATTAGACATATGATTTTAAATATATTATATCTAGTCGGTTTTGTTGTTTTTACAGTCGATTTAGTTATCATTTAGGTATATTAGATTGCATCTATTTCTTTGAATTCAACTGTAATATTTTTAATTCTAAATATGTTAAAATTTTGATTAATTTTCTTATTTTCATTTAGGTTTCTTTTTGTCTTAGATATGTAAATGTATTTTAGGAAGATTACATATAAATTAAGATATCTTGTGCTTAGAAAATAAAAAATAAACTACAGTGTTTGAATCAAAATTATGTAAATAAATATAAAAATAATATTTTGAAGTCTCATGCATATATATAAACTTTTTACAAAAGAACTAAATTGTTACAATTGGTTACTATTTTATTTTCATTTGTTAATGTGTTTTGAGTCATCCTGGTTTATATTTATGAAATATAATATCATTATTATAAAATTATATTTTCTTATTATAGTTAAATCTATGATTTTAGATATAAGTTGGCTTTGTTGAGTCACTCATGTTGTGTGTATATTAAGTTACATATATTCTTTCAAATTCAAGATTAAGTATAATTATCTTTATTATAATTAAGTCAAGTCAGATTAATTTTATTTATCTTTTAAATTTGCATGTATTTTCATAATATATCAAAAAAAATTTTGAATTTTTTTTAAAAAAATATATTAGAAACAAAAGATGATCTATAGGAAGTTACATATATAAGTAGCTTAAACGTTTTTGGAAGCTCGTGAACACATCAATATATACAGTTACTAATATATTTATAAATTCTAAATAATTGTATGTCTTTTGATTATGGTTATATTAAGTTCCAGAAACATAAAAACATAAAATTTAATATCTCTTAAAAATAAACAGTAAAAAAATTGTGATTGTATCTGAGAAATCATAATATATAAGTAAAGTATAATTTATTGATATTTTTTCTGTTATTGAAAGATATTACTGTTAACTAAATATAATAAATACAAATAAAATCTCAGTAATACTAATTATAAACTATTTTAGTCAATTAAACATATATTAATTTATGTTACTCAATTATTTTATGTAAACATCTAAGAAAATAGATAGATAAATAAAAAATATTTTTGTTACTTTGAAAAATATAAAGAAAGTATATTATTAGTATATTAGATGTTATTTAAAATATTTTTTTTTGAAATGGAATATTACTATTTTGTGAACTTTTCTTTTTAATAAAATCATATTATTTATACATAGATTTTTCGTTTTTAAATTTTCTTTATAACCTTTATAAATATTTCCTTTTTATTATATATGTTATTGGGAAAATTAAAAAAAAAAAGAATTTGAACAAAAATTCAATAACAGTACTTAAATATTATATTTTTAATTCACTAAGTATATCAATGTAATCAACCACCGTGAGAGTTAAACGTGAACGCGACACATAGGAAACTGACTTCTTAAATAATATTATAGAGATATTGATGAAAAATATCTAAATTAATTATATACTTATATTTTATATTTTTTTTTGACATTCTTATATTTTATATTTTAATTAAAAAAGAAAAATTTCAGTTGAACAGGTTAGACTGGTCTTCGGTCTGGTTTTCAAAATATTGATGTTCATTATCGGTTTGATCTATATTGTATCTATTTGGTCTGAATTATTGGTTTGATCTGTATTTTGTGATCTGCGTTCTCTTCCCCCCCCCTCCCCATGAAATCAACCACCGCGAGAGTTAACGTGAACGCGACACATAGGAAACTGACTTTTTAAACAATATTATAGAGATATTGATGAAAAGTATCTAAATTATTATTCAAAAAAAAGAAAAGTATCTAAATTAATTGTATACTTATATTTTATATTTTAATTAAAAAAATAAAAATCTCAGTTGAACAGGTCTAGTCTTCGCTCTGGTTTTCAAATGATGTTCATTATCGGTTTGATCTATGTTGTATCTATTTGGTCTGAATTATTGGTTTTGGATCTATGTTAATAATATTATATCTCCTTAATTAGACATATGATTTTAAATATATTATATCTAGTCGGTTTGTTGTTTTTACAGTCGATTTAGTTATCATTTAGGTATATTAGATTGCATCTATTTCTTTGAATTCAACTGTAATATTTTTAATTCTAAATATGTTAAAATTTTGATTAATTTTCTTATTTTCATTTAGGTTTGTTGTTGTCTTAGATATGTAAATGTATTTTAGGAAGATTACATATAAATTAAGATATCTTGTGCTTAGAAAATAAAAAATAAACTACAGTGTTTGAATCAAAATTATGTAAATAAATATAAAAATAATATTTTGAAGTCTCATGCATATATATAAACTTTTTACAAAAGAACTAAATTGTTACAATTGGTTACTATTTTATTTTCATTTGTTAATGTGTTTTGATTCATCCTGGTTTATATTTATGAAATATAATATCATTATTATAAAATTATATTTTCTTATTATAGTTAAATCTATGATTTTAGATATAAGTTGGCTTTGTTGAGTCACTCATGTTGTGTGTATATTAAGTTACATATATTCTTTCAAATTCAAGATGAAGTATAATTATCTTTATTATAATTAAGTCAAGTCAGATTAATTTTATTTATCTTTTAAATTTGCATGTATTTTCATAATATATCAAATAAAATTTTGAATTTTTTTTTAAAAAAATATATTAGAAACAAAAGATGATCTATAGGAAGTTACATATATAAGTAGCTTAAACGTTTTTGGAAGCTCGTGAACACATCAATATATACAGTAACTAAAATATTTATAAATTCTAAATAATTGTATGTCTTTTGATTATGGTTATATTAAGTTCCAGAAACATAAAAACATAAAATTTAATATCTCTTAAAAATAAACAGTAAAAAAATTGTGATTGTATCTGAGAAATCATAATATATAAGTAAAGTATAATTTATTGATATTT
Organism: Hirschfeldia incana; assembly: GCA_026261945.1. Lineage (NCBI taxonomy): Eukaryota > Viridiplantae > Streptophyta > Magnoliopsida > Brassicales > Brassicaceae > Hirschfeldia > Hirschfeldia incana. Next base: position 2,904,009 of record JABCMI010000013.1, on the reverse strand, counting down.
TTTCTGTTATTGAAAGATATTACTGTTAACTAAATATAATAAATACAAATAAAATTTCAGTAATACTAATTATAAACTATTTTAGTCAATTAAACATATATTAATTTATGTTACTCGATTATTTTATGTAAACATCTAAGAAAATAGATAGATAAATAAAAAATATTTTTGTTACTTTGAAAAATATAAAGAAAGTATATTATTAGTATATTAGATGTTATTTAAAATATTTTTTTTGAAATGGAATATTACTATTTTGTGAACTTTTCTTTTTAATAAAATCATATTATTTATACATAGATTTTTCGTTTTTAAATTTTCTTTATAACCTTTATAAATATTTCCTTTTTATTATATATGTTATTTGGAAAATTAAAAAAAAGAATTTGAACAAAAATTCAATAACAGTACTTAAATATTATATTTTTAATTCACTAAGTATATCAATGTAATCAACCACCGTGAGAGTTAACGTGAACGCGACACATAGGAAACTGACTTCTTAAATAATATTATAGAGATATTGATGAAAAGTATCTAAATTAATTATATACTTATATTTTATATTTTAATTAAAAAAGAAAAATTTCAGTTGAACAGGTTAGACTGGTCTTCGGTCTGGTTTTCAAAATATTGATGTTCATTATCGGTTTGATCTATATTGTATCTATTTGGTCTGAATTATTGGTTCGATCTGTATTTTGTGATCTGCGTTCTCTTCCCCCCCCCCCCTCCCCATGAAATCAACCACCGCGAGAGTTAACGTGAACGCGACACATAGGAAACTGACTTTTTAAACAATATTATAGAGATATTGATGAAAAGTATCTAAATTATTATTCAAAAAAAAGAAAAGTATCTAAATTAATTATATACTTATATTTTATATTTTAATTAAAAAAAATAAAAATCTCAGTTGAACAGGTCTAGTCTTCGCTCTGGTTTTCAAATGATGTTCATTATCGGTTTGATCTATGTTGTATCTATTTGGTCTGAATTATTGGTTTTGTGATCTATGTTAATAATATTATATCTCCTTAATTAGACATATGATTTTAAATATATTATATCTAGTCGGTTTTCTTGTTTTTACAGTCGATTTAGTTATCATTTAGGTATATTAGATTGCATCTATTTCTTTGAATTCAACTGTAATATTTTTAATTCTAAATATGTTAAAATTTTGATTAATTTTCTTATTTTCATTTAGGTTTGTTGTTGTCTTAGATATGTAAATGTATTTTAGGAAGATTACATATAAATTAAGATATCTTGTGCTTAGAAAATAAAAAATAAACTACAGTGTTTGAATCAAAATTATGTAAATAAATATAAAAATAATATTTTGAAGTCTCATGCATATATATAAACTTTTTACAAAAGAACTAAATTGTTACAATTGGTTACTATTTTATTTTCATTTGTTAATGTGTTTTGATTCATCCTGGTTTATATTTATGAAATATAATATCATTATTATAAAATTATATTTTCTTATTATAGTTAAATCTATGATTTTAGATATAAGTTGGCTTTGTTGAGTCACTCATGTTGTGTGTATATTAAGTTACATATATTCTTTCAAATTCAAGATGAAGTATAATTATCTTTATTATAATTAAGTCAAGTCAGATTAATTTTATTTATCTTTTAAATTTGCATGAATTTTCATAATATATCAAATAAAATTTTGAATTTTTTTTAAAAAAATATATTAGAAACAAAAGATGATCTATAGGAAGTTACATATATAAGTAGCTTAAACGTTTTTGGAAGCTCGTGAACACATCAATATATACAGTACCTAAAATATTTATAAATTCTAAATAATTGTATGTCTTTTGATTATGGTTATATTAAGTTCCAGAAACATAAAAACATAAAATTTAATATCTCTTAAAAATAAACAGTAAAAAAATTGTGATTGTATCTGAGAAATCATAATATATAAGTAAAGTATAATTTATTGATATTTTTTCTGTTATTGAAAGATATTACTGTTAATTAAATATAATGAATACAAATAAAATTTCAGTAATACTAATTATAAACTATTTTAGTCAATTAAACATATATTAATTTATGTTACTCAATTATTTTATGTAATCATCTAAGAAAATAGATAGATAAATAAAAAATATTTTTGTTACTTTGAAAAATATAACGAAAGTATTTTATTAGTATATTTTATGTTATTTAAAATATTTTTTTTGAAATGGAATATTACTATCTTCGGTCTGGTTTTCAAAATATTGATGTTCATTATCGGTTTGATCTATATTGTATCTATTTGGTCTGAATTATTGGTTTGATCTTTATTTTGTGATCTGCGTTCTCTTCCCCCCCCTCCCCCTTCCCCATGAAATCAACCACCGCGAAAGTTAACGTGAACGCGATACATAGGAAACTGACTTTTTAAACAATATTATAGAGATATTGATGAAAAGTATCTAAATTATTATTCAAAAAAAAGAAAAGTATCTAAATTAATTATATACTTATATTTTATATTTTAATTAAAAAAAATAAAAATCTCAGTTGAACAGGTTAGACTAGTCTTCGCTCTGGTTTTCAAATGATGTTCATTATCTGTTTGATCTATGTTGTATCTATTTGGTCTGAATTATTGGTTTTGTGATCTGCGGACGATAGAACAATTCCTAGAAACATAAACCCGTGAACAACAGCCCATAACCGGTAACTAACTAAAACCCACCCAAAAGCTAAAATTTTACAAAGAATGAGTTCAGATCAAACATAACAAACATAGAAAAGGAAGAAGAAGATCGAGAAAGGAAGGAACAGAAGGAACAAACCATCAAACACCGAACTTATTAGGGAGTCCAAGCCATACTCTTTATTAAAATGCTCCAAACTAGAACTCTTCATACCACTTTTTGAGACAGAGAAAGAACACTTGACACACTCCCAAGAGCTCAAATCCTTCAAACTGAGCCGGAGAACCATGCATGCAAGTAGATCGAGCAGATCTTTTCTGCAATTGCCCCGTCGCATACAGCAACCAAGGATAATCGACCTTCCAAACTCGACAACAACTTCAACAGTGTTTCACAAGACGAAGAACAAGATCACAGACGAACAAATCTGAAACAGAGGTAAGGACAACTCACAGAATCATCACGACGAAGCTAACCACCGTAATACCACATGCAACAGTCAACAGATCCAACGAACCCACTTAAAGCTCAAGATATAAAACTCTACTTTGTAAAACCAAAGCCAAATCAAATTCTGACTATACAAACCAAATAAAGCAACGATTAAAAGAAATAAAAGTAAAAGTCCTACTGATGCCGTGGTTGAGAAAAGCGCACCAACGTCGGTCAAAGACACCATTCGAAGCATTAAGTGATACCAAGAGTTGTTTCGATATTTTCCTATTATGTGACATGGAGCCCTCATTTGGATGGATTGAGAAGACTAGAATCATTTTCCCATATAGCGACATCTCAGTCAGCAAAGGAAACATTGAATTGATTGAAAAGAAATTGTGGGCCCTATATTTTTAATTATTAAAGATTTTATTATAACAAAAAAAAGATTAAATAAAATAAGAAAAGGCCACCGTTGATCATATCTTCTTTTGAAAATTCCTGGCGGAATTAGAAAAAGGGATAAACCAACTTGACCATTCGCCGCTTCGCTTTTCAAAATCCATTTCTCACTCACCGCTCTTTGAATCGGGTTTAGGATATTGTTTCTTCGGGGAATCATTTGGTGGGAGAAGATGGAGAAGTACGAGCTGGTTAAAGACATAGGTTCTGGGAACTTTGGAGTGGCTAGGCTCATGAGGGTCAAAGACTCCAAAGAACTTGTTGCCATGAAGTACATCGAGCGTGGTCCCAAGGTTGTTTTGTTTCTCCTTTCTTTTTTCTTTTTCTTTCTCTATGCTTTGTGCTGGTTGTTCGGAATTGTTATATTTGTTGGGGTATGTAGATTGATGAGAACGTGGCAAGGGAGATTATTAACCATAGATCACTTCGCCATCCCAATATAATTCGGTTTAAGGAGGTAAGTAACTGCATTTCCTACACTTTGGTGGTTTGGTAGCATGTTCAAAACTGAAAAGTCTCAGCTCAAGTGTGTGTATCTTCACATCTCGCAAGTGGGTTAAACACCTTTTTGGATTTTTATAGGTGGTTTTGACACCAACGCATATAGCTATTGTCATGGAATATGCTGCTGGAGGTGAGCTCTTTGACCGTATATGCAGCGCTGGTAGATTAAGTGAGGATGAGGTGAGTTTGCCATTTAGAGATTTAAAATTATGTACATGCTCTGTATGTACTCTGTAGTTCGAGCATGGTTGATCATTTGTTGCTGTTTGTGTTCATCTTTTTTTCATTGGTCAGGCAAGATACTTTTTCCAGCAGCTTATATCAGGAGTCAGCTACTGCCATGCTATGGTAATGAATCACTTACCAAGTTTTTTTTTTTCTTTTTTTGAACTTTAGGAAGTTTTTCTTTATCAGTCATGTAGTCACATTATTTTTCCTTATTGCCACAGCAAATATGCCACAGAGACCTGAAGCTTGAAAATACTCTCTTGGATGGAAGTCCTGCTCCTCGTCTGAAGATCTGTGATTTTGGTTATTCCAAGGTCGGACATATATGATATCTCCAGCACTTGAGCGTGCTAGTGGTTTCTTAATTTCTTTTGTCATAACAAGCTCATTTTTTTAGGTGATGTTCCTTCCATTTGCTAGGACATTGGTCACTTTCATGTAATATGTTTGTCTTCTTTTGTAGTCATCAATTCTGCATTCTAGGCCCAAATCAACTGTTGGAACTCCAGCATATATTGCCCCTGAGGTTCTTTCTCGCAGAGAATATGATGGCAAGGTGAAATCTTATGTATCCTAGTAATTGGCATTTCAAGCGTGTTTACACCTTACTACATATAAGATAATATAGTTTCAAATATCTTCCTTTGTAGCTATGTAGGTCGTTCAGTTTTCCTCGTGCATAATATTTTGATACATTGAAAACCCATTCATTTTATGGCAGAGATAAAACCCATCTTGCAGAAATTTTGCTGTGGCGTTGGTAGATTTTGGGAACTCAATTAATAAGGGATTGAGAGAGATTTTTGTTTGGACCATATGTTTTCGCATGCTTATCATCTAATCCATCTGCCATCACCCCTTGCTTGCACTTTCTTACTCTTGTTTGTTATTGATAGTTGCAATCTTTCTTACTTTGAACCATGCATACAGAAATCCCAAATATTTACCTTAGACCTATGCAAAAGGCTACATAAAAATTTTGTCATGATAGTTATTTTCTTGGGATCATCTTGACAGAAATCATTAAACAGTTTGTTCTTATATCTTTCTTCTCTCTCAGATGGCTGATGTGTGGTCTTGTGGTGTGACTCTTTATGTAATGCTTGTTGGGGCATACCCATTTGAAGACCCAGAGGACCCCAAAAATTTTAGAAAAACAATGCAAGTAAGTTTATCTGTTTGTTTTTTTGCAAACTTCACTTTAAGAAATGATGCGACCCACTCACTGGTTGTTGCGCTTACATTGTTACAGAGAATAATGGCTGTTCAGTACAAGATCCCTGACTATGTCCATATCTCGCAAGATTGCAAACATATCCTCTCCCGTATATTTGTCGCTAATCCACTCAACGTAATCAATCATATCTCTCTCGAAAGAGCTTAGTCCATCCATCATTTGTGAGATTGATTATAAACTTGTTGTTCTTTTTTGCAGAGGATAACAATAGCTGAAATCAAGAAACATCCATGGTTCCTAAAGAACCTGCCACGGGAGCTTACTGAGATAGCTCAAGCTGCATACTATAGGAAAGAGAATCCAACGTTTTCTCTACAGAGCGTTGAAGAGATCATGAAGATCGTGGAAGAGGCGAAAACACCTCCTCCTGTTTCTCAATCTCTAGGAGCATTTGGGTGGGGAGGAGAAGAAGATAATGTGGAAGAAGTTGAGGAAGTTGAAGAAGAAGACGAGTATGATAAGGCGGTGAAGCAAGTCCATGCTAGTGGAGAAATCCGAATCAGCTAAAAGAAAGAATATTGGTTGTTTTGTTTTTGTAAAAAAAAGTTTTCATTGGTCCGTCGAATTTAATATTTAGTGGTTTTTTTGTTTGGTTTGTAAATTTGAAGGTTTCTCTTGTGCTTTTGGATTTGGAAGTCCTGTAAAATCTGAAGTGGAAGAGACGGGTTGGTGATGAGTTGTATTTGGGCATTGTGACATTAAAAAAAGTAGTCTCTTTGTTCCTCTGTTTTTATAGAGCGGTGGCGTAATCATCGATAAGAGTTTATGAAATAGGTTGCAACAGAAGATACAACTAGCTCCAACGATCACTTGCAAAGGTGACTAATAAAATTCTACGGTACGACCAGTAGTGGATTGTTCATGTTCGATTAGCAGAATGAAGATATTATTTGGTTATATATTTGGTTCTCTACGGTTTGGTTGGTGCCTGGTGGTTACTTTATAGACCAGAAGTGGTTGGTGCCTGGTGGTTCTATATTGGTGAGGTGTTGGCTCATGTATATATGATGGATAGTATTTGGTTCTATATTGGTGAGGTGTTGGCTCATGTATATATGATGGAGCTGGAAACTTTGTTGTGTTCTTTGTTGATATTATGTCTACTTGTGTTTGAGTCTAGAATCTAGATTGAGTAAATATAACCTTGTTCCTTTTGTTTCGTATTATTAGATTTGCTATAGAACGATTTTGTCTATCTCAGTTGCATATAGTTTTATAATCTGTTTTTTTTTTCTTTTAGTAATTACATCATGGATGGATGACCTAACAGACATGACTAAAGAAAATTTTCTTGCTGAGATAAATTTGGAAGATACATAACAAGAATTCGGTAACGTGAAACTTATGTAGGAAAATCAACTTAAGCTCCACGCAAGAGATGTAAAATATCACAAGTTTAGCCAGATTTTCAATAAGTGGGAAAAAGATAGTAAAGAAATGGCCAAATGTTGGCATTGCTGTATTAGTTAGCGACACGCAATGAAAAGAAGCAAAGCTTTAGAACTCATCATCTACAACGCCAGTTAGAAATTTGTTCAAAAAGCCTTGGAAAGAAGATAAATCTCCATATGATCAAAATACAGATCGTGATCTGATTAGTGAGATAATCATGTATAATTATCTCCCACTTAGATGTGTAGAATATGAGAATGTTAAAGAAAGAAAAAAAGTTTTTGAATCAAAAGTTTCAGTCCATAATAGACAAACCGTTGCTGGTGATGTTTTTAGGTATGAAATAGAAATAGTGTTGAAAAGTTGTTTTCTAGATATCCAGGCTCAGGTTTGCTTTACTTCTGATCTTTGGACATCTCATCTTAATATCATGAGATAAATTTGTCTCACGGTCCACTTCACAGTTGATAGATGAAACTTACATAGTAAGATTTTTTTTTTTTTTTTTTGTGATTTGAAGCTTCCACATACCGGAGAAGAAATTGCTAATAAGATATTTGTGTGCATTGTTTATCAATATTTATCTTGATTTTGGATCATGCTTCATTGTTACTATATCACATATTTGTCTTAAATCAGAATCCAACCAAATCAGATCCAAAATAAGAGTGGTTTAGATGCACATTTTTTAATTCAGTGAAAACAAAATGACTATAGTATCCCCTCATTAATTTCTTACTCCTTCCGTTTCAAATTATTTACATTGTAGAGTAATTTTTTCGTTTATTTGACGTTGTAGAGTAAATTTTTCGTTTCAAAATAAGTGTCGTTATGATTTCAATGCAAAATTTATTGACTTTTTATTCTAGTTTATTTTTCTATTGGTTGAAATGTAATTAACTCTATTGATAATAATGTTTTTATTTAGTAATTATAAAAAATAAATATTTTATTATTATGTATGTCGAAGTTTAGAACGGTAATTGAAATGAAACGAAAGATGTATGTCAAAGTTTAGAACGATAATTAAAATAAAATGCAAGGAGTATGTGATTAAACCTAGTACAATCGTTTTTAACTTTTTCACAATTTCATCATTTTCAAAAGTTATTTTTGTTGTATCTAATTTTGGTATACAAGATCGATTACACAAAATCAAAATCTGATTCAGAACTATAATCTTTGACATCAAACTTGATTGTCTATCATCATCAAACTTGATTTATATTTTCATTTTCACTCAGACACAAAATGACCATAGTACCCTTATCAACTTCTTATGAAGTGGGTTTAATGGGATGCATAATGGCCGGTTTAGGACAGATGCTAATGATCGAGCAAACCTTGGTTATTTATGTCTCCTAGACAAGTACTAAATTGATAATAATGTAATAATATTCTAGACAAGCCAGTATATCCATAAAGCAGAGAGACATACGATTAACACGAACCAAAGTTCATTGTTCTAAGAGAGCCAAAGTAATTTAAGATCAGTCTTCGTAGTCGCCTTGTGCATACTTGTTCTCGGGATAATACACAGCAACCACTTGATTTCCTCCAAATTTTCTTCCGTTCATCCCCGATCTGGCCTTTGCTGCACCATCTACATCCGCATACTCTAAGAAAACCTGCATTCATATACATATCATTAGAGGGACTCGTGATCATGACCGTAGTAAAAAAAAGAAAACTCTTTCTCTGAGTTGAAAACGAACCTTTCCAACCCCTGGTGTTGGATCATGATCCGGATTGGGCCTCGGAATCACAACATTCACCAAGTTACCTGCACACAGCAATGGATTACCAAGAGTTCGGACCGTGTATATGTAAACAAAATGGCAGAACGTCAGCAACATTGCTTACCGAATTTTCCACCTTCTTGTCTCATGTCCTCCATTATGTCTTCATATTCTTCATCGTCTCCAAGATCATCAGCTGTAACCACTTGAGTCAAACATACAATCTTGGTGGGGGTGCCTCCCGGTTGTAACATAATCCTCTGTTCAATACACAACTTAATGGTGATCTTCAGATATACAGTAGTAAAGGCCAGACGATTAATAGAGGAAAAGCATGAAGTGCTAACCTGCAAAGCAATCTGCTGTTGAGCATGAAGTAATACTTCTTCTTGCTCAGGTTTAGGTTGAATCACACCCTGGACCGCACGCCTCACTGTAAGTGTTTTATCACCCATCTTAATCCCGTTTAGAGCAACACAAGCAATATCGGTCACTGAAGGATCTTGGAAAACACAAAACGCATATCCCTTGGAGTTTCCAGTTTCCCTGTCTTTAACCAAGTTAAAACCTCTTAGGGGCCCAAAAGACTCCAGCAGCTCCCTGATCTGTTCCTCCGTGAAGTAATAAGGAAGGCCACCAACAAAAATGCGGTCCGGACCCTCAAGCCCACCAGTAGACCCCGAAGACAACCCAACAGCCGCCAAATTGAGACTGGGATTAGGCTGGCTCGGGCCTAGAGCTGCAGCAAGCGCCGGGTTATAGTCAGTTGGCCTCCTCACCTTTACGGGAACCCCCTGGAGATGTGCAAAGCTAAGATGTAAATACTCACAGTACATATTGTAATAAATAAAGATGATAAAACTGAGCAAGAAGATAATAAATCACCTCTAGTATAATTCCGTCTAATGCCATTGCATTACTAGCCTCCTCAACAGATCTCATCTCTACAAAAGCGAACTTCTTTTCATGGTTTATGTAAACATTGACCACCGCATCACCTGAATGAAAATCAAAGAGAGGGTGAGTTATTGTCTAAACCTGTCAAAAATCTAAAGACAGAAAGAAAAGAAACTTTCATCACCTGGCCCAGCAGTGTTCCCCCCAATCGCCGACATCACTTGGCTAAAGAAAGTTGCAACTGACTAAAACATGAAAATCCAATCTCAGTGGTCATAAAATGACATCGCCTTGCTCAAAAAAAATGACATCGCCAAAATTTGTGGTTTAAAAAGACTACAATAGACAAAACATAACAAAAACCTGTTCATTTGCAGTCGGTGGAAGGCCACCAACATAGACTCGTCGAGCATGCCTAGTTGCCTGCGATCATCATAACACAGTATTGTATGGGAATCGTAACAAAAATGGACTACAAGGAAATAAAGTAAACTGGTTAATCTTACCTGCTGGGTCATTGCTTGCATTGGCAGTAAAGGAAGCGCGCCCATTTGCTGGATGAGAAGACAAAATGAGAAGTTATCACCATGTTTGCCAAAACAAAAAAAAAACACAGGAGAAAAAAGGAATACAGAGGTTATACCTGACCAGGGACCATTGAGAGCATGTTGGGGAACATCCCAGGAATATTAGCAGTAGCTGGCATACTAGGAACCTGGCCTGCTATAACAAGTATCAAACATCATAGAGTGTTAGTCAGATATTATATTTTTATTCCGGATAAGCAGAGACCAACCAACAAGTAAAAACGCAACAACACCTTCCCACCAACTAACCAGTACAGAGTAATTCTGCATCTTATGAACATTAAAATATCAAAATGTAATATCTGTTTCAAATTGTCAAAACTTGTTAAGGCTAGAAAACAGGCATATAGTTCCCAGTCGAAGATAAATAATACCAATGACAACCGTTGTACTGATTCCTCCTTGTACATAGCCTTCTTAGTTCTTACTACAGAAGATAAGACACAAAAACAAAACAAAAACCACCAAAAAAAGACAAAAAAAACAAAAGTCTCTCAGTTCCAGAACCAATTCACCAGGGAATAAAAATAGTAAAACATCCTATGAAGAGAGCAAGGATTTACAAGCCCTCTGCAATTAAAATGCAGCTTACCAAAGTAACACCGTGTAATTGATAATGATCTTTCCAAACTACGTAGAATCAAAAACAACAAGCAGTTAAGGAACAAAATAACGTCAGGTAAATGAAGAAACATATACCTCCTGCGGCAGCAACAGCAGTAGCAGCTAACATTGCAGAAGCAGGGGGCGCCATATCGAATCCGCTTACCCTCTTGCTGAAAGGGCAAATATCAAGAGGTCACACATCAGTACAAACAAAGTAACACAAATAAACATCCAAATCATACTACATCTTTGTGTTCATGCATTCATAAATAGGATAGTATCAACTGCCTATAAACCTCAAGATGCGTACATATATTTATATTATGTTTCAAGATAATAGAGACATCGAAAACTAAAAATAAGGGGTTAATTTGACTTGACATCACAACACATTGGTGGGAAATAACAGGTACCTCTTGGACCGTGACCGTGAGCGTGAACGTGATCTATGTTCAGACCTATGCCTATGCTCGGATCTTGACCTGCGTTCAGAGCGGCTCCTCGAGCGAGAGCGTGACCGTCGCCTGTGTCTCTCCTCTCTATCCCGATCGCGAGAGCTCCTGTGGATAAAATGATGACACCGTCAACTCTATTAAAGAAACAATCTTAAGCAATAAAAACAATCATAACAAATTACAAGTACCTGTGACGGTGTCGCCTTCTGTAATGATCATCATCGTCATCATCATCCAGATCATCTCTCTCGCGTTCCCTTTTCTCACTACGCTCTCTGCTACGGTCCCTATGACGATCTCTACGATGGCGGTCGCGTTCCCTGTCTCTATCTCTGCTCTTCTCCCTGTCCCTGTCTCTGTCCCTGCTCTTCTCCCTGTCTCTATCTCTGCTCTTCTCCCTGTCTCTGTCCTTTTCCTTGTCTTTCTCTCTACTTCTTGAAGAATCCTTATCAAGATAATGAGAATCCTGCAAACGAAACAATTGTTAAATAGGCTTCTTCACACCATAGAATAGCATCTAACGGCATAGGCTCCAACCAATGCAAGGTCTATGGAATCTTAAACTATATAACCAAAAGGAAAAAAAAAAAGAACTGGTCCTAAATTAAACAGGAAGAAGCTGACTAAAGACAAAACTGGAAGCCATGAATCCTAACTAATCAACACAAAGGAAAGATTTACTGAATCGAACAAGGAACGTGTAGAGATCAAGTGTACATACTCGAGACTTGGATGGTGAGCTCTCCAGAGCTATGTGGTTCTCGTTGTTGTTATTGTCATCGGTGGCGACAGTGACACTGTCTCCGTTACCTTCGTAATTCATCTTCCCCTACCCTTTGTAATCTCTCTTCTCCGATTGCGAAGAAAACCCTAGGAGTGATTTATCGAGAATGAATTAATGAAGAGGAAGAAGGGTAGTATCGTCAATTGCCTTCTTCCGAATAGGAGGGCCTACACCAACCGTCGATGGGCGTATTTAAGAAGGTCGAATTCACACAATATGGGCTGCTTTTGACTAATGGGCCTATCAGTTACATTGAAGTTCCCTTAATATTATAGACCAATAGGGATGGCAATTAAAGATCTGGACTGCGGATCTGGCCCGTAAAGGATTGCTGCGGAACGGGATTGAGGCTCCATTTGATAAACCCGCAAAATTTCAGGCCTCGCGGGACGGGCTCAAAACGAGACGGGCCGAATGCGGGACGGGTTCAAAACGGAACGGGCCGAATGCGGGATGGGTTCAACCTGCGGGATGTTGAAGATCCGCAACTATTTCTGCTTGATTTTATTTCAGTACTATAAATTGCTTTATTACTATGTTGGATTTTCTTGTTTAAGTTGATGGGTTTTGTTTTCAGTATTGTCAAATAGTATTTAAAAAAAATTGGTTACAATAATGTTGTTAAAGAGCTACTGCTTGTTGAAAAGCTACTACTTGTTCTTTAAATGACTTGAATTGAGCGTTTGAGTTACTGCATAATCTTGTCTCTACACTCTAAGTTTAACTGTTTGGAATGAGAAGAAGAAACCATTAGTATTAAGTTATTGTTCCTATCCAGAGTTGCTTTACAAAAGATCAAACAAGGAGTATACTTGAAAGAATTGAATTTCACTGTCCATATGGTTCTCACTTATTTAAAGACCATTAAACCGGCGAGTAATCACACTGGATGTTGTTGTTATCGATGTTATTGAGCTCTCTTCAACTCTCTTACACAACTCTTCTACTTTAACATTCATGAAGAAAACTAAAGAAGACGTCCCGCGGGACGACCCATGAAGGCTTATAAGTTATGCGATACGTGATTGGGTAGCCATTTGAAAGACCGCAGCCCGCACGGGACAGGCCCGTCTTGACCCGCTCGACGATAATTCTGCTGCGGTACGGGACGAGACGGGACGGCAGAGCCCAATTGCCATCTCTAGGACCAAGTCATATATAACCACTATGCAATTCAGTAGAGATTAGTCTTTTTTTTATCAGTAGAGATTAGTCTAGAACAAAATAAGTCTGGCATCTGGGTCTTCGGATCAAGTCTTGACGGATCCAGGTCTTTTGGATCCTTTCAGGGTTGGGTCTTGTCGAGTCTGAGTCGGTTCGGATCTACAATTCCAATAGCTATAAAATATTCGTAATTTTCAGGTATGTATTAAATCCGGGTCGCGTTGGGATATTTAAGACCCAAAAAAGATCTGAAATATCAGAATAGGACCCGAAACTCGAAAAATACTTGAACACTCTAAAAATATCTGAAGAACCGCAAAAATACCCGAAATTACTCTATAAATATCCAAAATCATACACGTAAACCCAAAACATATCCGAAATTTTACCCAAATAACCGAATTCTATTTTCTGAAAATCTAAAATTTTACCCAATACCTAAAATTACACCTGAAACCCGAAAACCCAAACCGAAACTTAAAAAAAAAAATTGAAATACTAAATATATATCCAATCACTCAAATATACCTAATATATACAATAATTTGTCGGTACTTTGAGTACCCGATCGGGTCTCGGGTCCTACCCAACATGTACGTTAGCATGGCCTCGGACCCGAACCTGTATGTTCAAATCGGTTCCGATTTGAGTCTTCAGGTCCGGATAAAATATCCAGACGTAGAACAAAATAATTGTAAAGAGTTATAGGTTAATAATACTAGAGAAAGATCCGCAAACTTGTGTGGATATTGATTTTTACTTTTTTATATAAACAGATATTTTGTTTTTTAGTATTTTATATTATATATGTGTCATTATATAATTAATTGAATAGATATTTGAATATTCCTAGATTCTTATATATCAGAATCGCACGCGAATCGAATCGGGTAATATTGTTACTTTGTTATTTGGTCCTTTTTAGTTTGAATTCAGAATACAAGAATCAAATCAGTTAATATGATTACCTTGGTACTAATATCTTAACATGTTTTAGTTACATTGATTTTTGGATATTTTTAGGTTTATATACATCAAAACCGAATCCAACTAGTAATATTCGAATAAGCCTAACTTCAAAACCAAAAAAAAAAAAATAGATACCTGAATAAAACAATTTGTAGCTGAACAGGTACCAAATATGTTTAACTTGTTATTTAAGCAAATAAAAAAAAACTTTTTTGTCAACCATTTTGAAATTTTATCACAAATGAAGCAATTTCATTCCAAATATGTCAAATTATTATGGTTATTATGTCAAATAAATGCGGTCAAAATATTATAGTAAAAAATAATTAATGAAGTAGTTAAACATAGTGAGAAAAGAAAGGTAAAACAATTGAAAATAGATAAGTTCTGTTTTGCACTTTTGTAATAAATAATGTTGATTTATTTAGATAAAATAATAAATGAAGTGGTTAGAATTAATTAAAATTTGAATAGAAATTATAAGAAATCACTTGAAAGTAGGAAAGTATTGTTGTGTACTTCACTTTTAATAGAATAGATAGATAAATACCCCCTCATTTGGAGTTGGCCTTTAGCCAATCCAATAGAAATGATAAATCTTGTTAGAGTTACACAAGAAAATAGACAATATATGATAAAATTTGTTGTTGGATGACAACAAATATTCTTTGTCATGAAATTGAGGCTACGATAACTGAAACCAGTATTTTTTATTTAGAGAATCAATGCTCCACATAAATATGTCATTTCACATGTATGATTATAATGAGATATTTAATGGTTGCAACGAATCTCACACTTCGTCATATGCGATGTGACAATCATTGTCCCTTATACAAGAAAGCTGATGAATTTGTTAATCATATCACTTTTAAGTGTCTACTGTTGTACAAACCTGGGCATTATCACCAACTCCTTCATGCACATTGATTTTTCTGATTACCAGTTTGTATTCTAATGTGGATTATCTGTTCTAGAAGAAAATGATATAGAAACCCCGAACTTAAATAATTCAGGACTTCCCGGAAAGTCTTTTGTGTGTATTTCAAACCATATAATCAAATAATTAAGCAAAAAAAAACATTCTTAAACTTAAAAGATACCTTAAAAGTGTTTAAAACAAGTTATTAGATACTTATTAAACAGATATATATATATATATATATATATATATATATATATATATATATATATATATATATATATATATATATATATATATATATCAAATTAAAAAAATATTTAAATATAACCCTACAAAATACTAACAATACTATAACACTAGGATAAGATATGCGCCTTGCGCAGAATGAAGTTGTTATTTTTTTTATATTCTAGAGAATAGTTTTGTTTCATTTGGATTATGGGTGTTCAATCTGGATATCGGTTTGTTTTTTTTTTGGTATTTCGGCTAGTAAAATATAACCATTATTCTAAATCCATATGTAATTCGGTTCGATTTTGTTTATAAACCGCCGGTTTTCAGTTTATTCTTGTTTTATACCAAAAACATAATTTTTAGTTTGAGATCATATTATATATTATATGAATTTTATAGTCATATTATCAAAAAGTCATTTATTAAAAAAATATGATATATTTAAATAAAAGAATAAAAACAAAAACAAGTGCTACTATCATCGAATAAAATAATCAAATCTAGAATTAATATCAAAACTCTAAATTTTGAAAAAAAAAAAAAAAAACAGAAGCATGAAAAAAAAAATCTATTCTTCCATATTTAGTGTTCATCAAATTAATATGTCTTCGACTAAACACAATTCTGTTTGTTTAAAGAAAAAAAGTTGTAAAGAATTTCAGCTAATTGCTGTCCATCAAATTTGTAATATTTACTTCAATTAATTACTGTTAAAATAAATCAAAAATATCAAAATATAAAGACTAAAAAAATAAGAAGCATTAGTTGCAATAAATTGTTATTTAATTATAATTCAAGTGATTCAAGGGTTAATGATTGATAACCATTTTAATGACTTTAGAACCAGCATTTTATTATTTCTAAAATCGAATTACTTTAACTTTAGTCTTCCACATACAATAGCTTTGAAAAGTTTCAAGTGGATGACTAAATTGATGCATCCAATTTTGTTGCTTTAAATCGTTAGTATTTATATATATATTATTTAATTTGAGTATTTATTGAATAAAAATTCATATTAATACAATTTAGGATCATTTGTATCTTATTATATAATTTTCAAAATGGGATCTTCAAATTTATATAATTTATAGATGTTAATTCAAAATATAACATATAAGAAAATATCTAAATATTTTTGTTATATAGTTAATGTGATTGTTCAATATCTTTTAATAATATAAAATTAAACAAAAAGAACTAAGATGCAAAAATTGTTATCAAATATTTATTATTTATAATAATCAATTTTCATATATATATGTCAATCATATTATGCAATTTTGTAGCTTTTATATAAGAAAAGAGCGAGATTGTTTTTTGTACATTATTTATCAGTTTGATAGTTAGTATAATAAAAAGTGTAATATAAGATATGATGGACCAACCTATTTTCTAATAATAGTAAGTTTTATATAGAGTATATTTTATATAGTTATTTATTAAATGAGATTTCATAATCATACGGTTGTATGATAATTCATATCGTTTGATAACAAAATATTTAAACCATTGATAATAAAATAATAATTTTACAATTTATAAATTTTCTTGAAAATTCATACAAAGTTTTGAAATTAAATTATTTATGTAATCTTATATGGTATATAGTTTAATCTATATATATATATATATGTGTGTTTTTTTATTATTAAATGATACTTTTTACTTATATGGTTTTAATATCATGTGTATCTTGTTATAATAAAAATGTTAAACCACTGATCATTATTTTTTAACATAATAATTTTAATAATTATAGTAAGTTGTTTTCGTTTTTTGAAATTCAAAATATAACATATACGAAAAAATCTAAATTTTAATTTTATAGCTAATTTGATTGTTTAATTTATTTTAATAATATATAATTAAACAAAAATTGTTGGAGGAGATATAAATTGTTATCAAATCTTTATTATTATAATCATTAATTGTCATATATATATAATGTATTAGGTTTGAATGAATACTTTATTAAGAGTAATACATAGTATTTATACAAGTACAAGCTAAGGTATATACTGTACTTTAACGTATTTACACAAAGGTCCTTATAGATATAATATATTGCCTCATACGCCCCTTCAAGACGGTGAGACTGCAGTGACACCGATCTTGTTGCAGAGATGTTGACATGGTATATGGGCGAGTGGTTTCGTGAGGCCGTCTGCGAGCTGATCATGTGCGGAGACATGTGACACACGCAGGATTCCGTTCTGAATCTAGCCACACACAAAGTGATAGTCAATAGCAATGTGTTTCATGCGTGAGTGAAAGACCGGGTTTTGACAAATATATGTTGCGCCAATGTTGTCGCAATACACAGCGGGTGGAGAGGTGAGCATGACGCCTAGTTCCGTAAGAAGAGAGCATATCCAGCGTAGCTCTGCAGATGTGTTTGCAACGGCTCTGTATTCGGCTTCTGTTGAGGATCGCGCAACTCCTTTTTGCTTGCGTGATGATATCACTCAAATTACCCTAAGGAGTGAATTACTCTCTCAAATAAGAGGTTCAGATGTAGTACTTAGCGATCGAATCACGAGGAGCTAAGGAACACACAAGATTGAAATCCTT
Source organism: Hirschfeldia incana (assembly GCA_026261945.1). Lineage (NCBI taxonomy): Eukaryota > Viridiplantae > Streptophyta > Magnoliopsida > Brassicales > Brassicaceae > Hirschfeldia > Hirschfeldia incana. The sequence goes on along the minus strand of JABCMI010000013.1, from coordinate 2,886,139 downwards.
AGAGATTATGCTAGGTTGAATATGTTTAAATGTAAATTGCAGTTTGTGAGCAATGATAAGTTGCTCAAGAGAATGGTTTTAGTTGTAAATCATAAGAGAAAGTAGTTAGATTCAAGGTTACTATTCAGTTAATCAAGATTATAATGCTATAGATGTTTTAGTAAGTTGCTTGCAAGATACTAAAGAACTTCAATTCTTAGAGTTATCTAATAGTTATCGCTATTAGACTCGTCCACTGATCTTACTGTCGACAATATCGATCGATGTTTTGACAGCGATATCGATCGATATGGTTTGCCGTCGATCGATTACTCTTCTGGAGTATCATAGACCGGCTCTCGCGTATCTCTAGAGGATCTCAGCTTATGCAAGATGATATCAGGATAATGATTTATGGATTAAATCATATACAAGATCATATTCTAGTTATCTACTCTAGAATAACCATTAGGGTTCATCAAGATAATGAGTATCACAACTCAACAATCTATAGTTGGGGCTAATCCCTCATAACTATTTGAACCTCAAATCTAACAAAGGAATCTACTCAGACATAGCTAAGTGATTCATAGCATCAAGGTAATAATAGAGATTCATAAGATAGAAGACTAAACAATTAAGTTTCTCTAAATAACAAATCTCTTTGTATCTTCTTCTAGATCTTAGAATTCTATAACCTTGGTGAAAAGAGAATATGATGAAAATTATAATTTAGATTGATAAATGAAAAGTACTTAGAACAATGAAAGTAATGAAAAGCCCACTAAAAGCATGTATTGCCAAAACACATAGGCATAACTATAAATATTGAGTTCAATTAAGTTAAAAACTCGTCAAGGGCATTATTGTAATAATGATAGATCTTGGGCTTCAAGTCAGTTGAGATAACTATCCTTCTTCTACACGATCGATATCGATCGATAATACTAGGCGTATATCGATCGATGGAGTATCTCGTCATCGACTTCTTCGGATGCGTCGTCGATCGATTACACATGATGTGCATCGATCGATATGTATCTCTGGATATTGACCTTCACGTCTGATTTTTATAGTCATCTCGGGAAAACTCTCCTTTAAGACATACATAAAACATACATAAAAGACTCCAAAACATAGATATATATAATAAAATCATAGAAATACCATGGGTAAAAGTGGGTCAAAATCATGGTATATCACGTGACGCCCAAGATATGGGATGGGAGCCAAGATAAATAATGTAACCGTTGGTGGAGACGAAATCATCAGAGTCTCCAGCCCAATCAGCATCCGAGAACGCATGTAGTGATGTGTGCTTCTGTGTTCTGAGAAAAATTACATGGCTCAGAGTACCAGATAGGTACTGAAGAAGACGTTTCACAACAAGCCAATGACATGTAGTAGGGCGATGCATGAACTGAGACAATCTGTTCACCGCATAAGATATGTCTGGCCGTGTTAGTGTCAAGTATTGAAGGCTCCCCACAACCTGTCTGTGCTCGCGAGGATCCGTGATTGGTGAACCAGATTGCAGAGTTAACTTCGGAGAGGAAGCCATAGGAGTGGAGACTGGTTTCGAGTGAAGCATGTTGGTCTTTGTAAGAAGATCCGTGACATATTTGCGTTGAATCAGATGCAGGCCATCTTTCGTTCTGATCACTTCAATGCCTAGGAAGTAGCTTAGGTTTCCCATATCCTTGATAGAGAATTTCCTGGCAAGTGTATCAATGAGTTGTTGGACTAGCTGAGGTGAGGTTCCCGTGATTAAGATATCAACTACGTACACAAGTAGATAGACAAAGTGAGATCCTTGTTTGAGGATGGACAGGGTGGTGTCAGCTAGAGAGTTGTAGAATCCCGCTGCGACTAGAAACTTGTGTAACTCTGAGTACCACGCTTGAGGCGCCTGTTGAGACCATATAGAGCTTTCCGGAGGCGACAGACTTTCGTGGGGTTGTCTTGGTCGACAAAGCCTGGAGGTTGACAAGTGAAGACTTCTTCTTTAAGATGTCCGTGCAGAAATGCAGTGTTGACATCGATATGTCTTATTGGCCAGGAGTTATTGATCGCTAACCCAAGGACAATTTGTATCGTCGTGGATTTGATTACCGGACTGAAGGTGTCAGTATAGTCAATCCCTGGTTGTTGATGATATCCCTTGGCAACGAGTCGCGCTTTGTATCGATCTATTTCGCCGTTGGGATGATATTTTATGGTGAATATCCAATGGCATCCAACTATACTCATCCCTTTGCAAGCAGTTTCCAAATCCCAAAAATAATTTTTGATCTGGGAATTGAACTCAGCAAGCATTGCATCACGCCATTTAGGGTGTTTCATTGTTTGTTGCCATGTCATGGGAATCCAGTGAGGATCGTCTTGGAGATTGACAGTCAAGTTGTACCGAGAAACAGGTTTGCTGATGTTGTTCCTGGATCTCGTCATCATCGAGTGTCGAAGAGGTGGCGGTGCAGGTGGTGCCGCAGCAGTCGTCACAGGCGATGTTGCTGTGTTAGGCAGAGCTGGTACCGGTTCTGGTTGATGTGTCCCATGGCTCGTGTTTCCGGTTTCTGCAGGTGCTGTTGTGGCAGGAGGTGGTGCCACTGGAGATGGATTTTCAGAGCTCTGAGGCAAGCTCTCTGCAGTCATCGATGGCTTTTGTACGAGTGGTAGGATCGGATGAATGGTGGTATGAGGTTGATAGGTGGATGTGGGACAGGTGGGTTCGGGTTCGGCATTTTGGTGGTGCTGGAGGAGTTGTTGGTAAGGGAATTGTGTTTCATTGAACCTAACGTGTCGAGATGTATAGACACGATCAGTAGTGGGATCCAAGCACAAATAAGCTCTCTGTGAAAGAGAGTATCTAATGAACACACATGGCGTAGAGCGGTTCTCAAGTTTGTTTGGTGCATAAGGTCGGAGCCAGGGGAAACACAAGCTTCCAAACGTGCGAAGCTTGCCATAGTTGGGTGTTGTTTGAAACAGTTTCTGGTAGGGATATTGGTTGTGGAGAACTGGAGTGGTCATGCGGTTAATCAGAAATACTGCACTTGCAAAAGCTTCAGGCCAGAATGTCAATGGCCTCTTTGCAGTAGACAGGAGCGAGGAACCTGTCTCAACTATGTGTATGTGTTTCCTCTCGGATAGTCCGTTATGTTCAGGGGTGTGGGGTGGGGTTGTAAGATGGGAGATGACACTGTTGGCAAGATAGGACCGCATGGCTAGATATTCTCCACCATTATCAGTATAGAGGTGTTGAATTTTTGTTTGAAAGCGAGTTTCAACAAGGGGTTTGAACTGGAGAAAAATGGTTTTGACTTCAGACTTGGCTGTAAGAGGAAAGATCCATGAGTATCAGGTGAAATGATCCATGAAAACAAGGTAGTATTTCTGGTTAGGTTACAGGCGATTGCCAGACATCTGAAAATAAGAATTGAAGTGGTTGAGAAGAAAATATTGTGCTTTGGTAAAAGGGTAACTTATGAGTTTTATTCAAAAGACATTCATTTCAAGGAAAAACAGAGGAAACAGTGTTTTGGCAAGGTAAGGAAAACTTGGGAACAACAAATTTGAGAGTAGCTAAAGAGGGGTGGCCAAGCCTATTATGCCATCGGTCCAGGGTTGCTTTTGTATCTTGGTAGGTTGTGTAGGCTGATGGGTTGGGGTTCGGCTTGGGCCACTCATACAAATCACCCTTCGTTCGACCGTGGAGTAGCTGCACCTCCGAGCTGAGATCCTTCACCTGAAAGTGAGCTGGAAAGAATTCCACATAAACCTTATTAGCGTTACAGAGTCTATATACGAAAACTAAGTTTTTGTTATCAGTAGGAACACAAAAGACATCATCTAATTTAAGAGTTTTAGTTGATGTAGGGATAGATATAGAACCGGTGTGCATGAAGGTAGAGCAATCCGCAATGGCAACTTCTTCGCCTCCGTTGTAGGGTTGGTGAAGTGCCAGGTTGTTAAGATCCGATGTGAGATGGTGCGTTGTTCCACCATCAAGCAACCAAGGATTCACATTGTATGGTGAGGCAGAGACAAAATTAGCTTGTGGCTGCCACGGCATGTTCATGGGCGCATACTGCTGCGGGGTCGTCGACGAGCTTCCACACATTTGAAGTTGGTTGCAGCGACGAGCACTGTGACCAATAACACCACACAATTGGCATTTGCCTTGATACCCATGGGGTGTGTGCTGCTGTGAGTTTTGATAAGTAGGTGCAGGAAATTGTTGCTGCTGTTGCCAAGTCTGGTTACCTCGATATCCTCCGCGGCGTGTGTTGTTGGGGCGGTTGTGAGGCGATCCTCTGTGGTGGGCGTAGTTTGCCGTCACATGTGCAGAGGAGATCGGTGTTGTAACAGAGTCGAGCTTAACTTCCTGATTGATCAGCTTCTCATGTAACTCAACAAGAGATGGTGCTGTGTCTTTGCTTCCAATCTGATCCACCAATGTTTTGTAGTCGTCGGGAAGTCCAGCAAGACTCTTCTCGATCTGGTCTTCAAGGTCCATAGGTTTTCCAAGCTCAGCGAGTTGATCAAAATGGGCTGTGAAGCCTTGAAAGTAGTCGTTAATCGACTTGTTGCCCTTGGTACAATTTTCAGTTTGTTGCTTTACTTGTAGGATGTGTCCCCTGCTTGGTTTTGCATAGGTGGATGTGAGAATCGTCCAGATGTCAGCAGAGGTGTTGGTGGTGGACAGGATCGGTTGGATCGATGGGGTTATTGCGCCAATGAGTCCACTGTAGATCAGCTTGTCCTAGCGTTTCCACAAGACGAAATCTGGGTTGGGTGAAACACCATTATCAGTGGTGATTGTGGGCGGAGGAACGACGTGGAGCCATCTATAAAGCCGGCGAGGTCATATCTATCAAGGAGGGCGTGGACTTGTCGTTTCCACATGAGAAAATTGGAGGCTGTGAGCTTTGTCACATTCGTCATGTTGACGTTGAGTAGGGTGGGTGTGGCGGAGACGGTGATTGTATCATTCGTAGAAGCCGAAGATTGGGAGTTCTGTGACATTGTCGATGTAGAGAAGAAGAAGAAAAGAAAGCTTTTGAATGTTTAGATGGCGGCTTATACAAGCTCTGATACCATATAATGTATTAGGTTTGAATGAATACTTTATTAAGAGTAATACATAGTATTTATACAAGTACGAGCTAGGGTATATAATGTACTCTAACGTATTTACACAAAAGTACTTATATATATATATATATAATCATTTATGATAATTCCGTATGTTTTATTTAAGGAAAGAAAGAAAATAGTAATTATATATAGCGGAACAATCATAAATGATTCTATTGTAAATATCATATCATATCATTATATCATATAGTTTGACCAACAAATGTATCTAGCGACATATAAAAATCGATTATAGACCTACTTGTTTTTGAATTGAATGTAATTGACTACTCAATTGAGTGGCACCTAAGCATGAGATCTTTTTTAGTTACTAGGAGGGGCCCGCCCTTCGGGCAAGGTGCTAGAATCGGACAAATATAACCCGGTGGTAATGTTGGTGTAATAGAGTAATTGATTTATATAGGATCACTGATTCACAAACCTGATATGTGCAATATGAATTCTTACAGAAGTAACAAAGCAGTGTGTCCCGTTTGTTTTCCAAGTTTTGGATGCTATATTATTAACTTGCTGCTCAAGCGAGACACAGATGATGCATGATTAAATTTGGTTCCAACCGAGTAAAAATTAATAAGAAATCACAAATATATGTGATGATTTTAAGAAATTGATTATTTACAACATATAACTACATATAAACATTTAAATATATGATTAACATTAAATAATAATATTAAATAAATATATATACATTAAAATTGTACATAACTAATATATTTTTATATCTTTAGTTTACTTTTAACTTCAAATAGAATTAAGGCTTGTAATTGTTTTACAACAAATTTATGTATGTATTATTCGTCATCTTATAAATTATAAACTTTCCGATGAAAAGAAAATTGATTGTATATTATGTGTTCTGGGAGAATGTGGGAACCGAAATTCGCACTGTCGATTTTAGTTAAGTTTTATCGGAGGAAAACTAAGTAAACCTAGTTTCCCCTGAAGGCTCGGATTCTCTGCGACAACCAAACGAAATTGATAAAAAGATAACAATGCGGAAAAGTTGCGCTAAGGCGTTTATTAAACTGATGATAAGATGAATACAATATTCTTCCGAAAAACAGGAAGTAGAGATACGCTGAAGAGGAAACAACGGAAATATAGGAGACAAGACGTTCTAAGTCTTGCTCCGCTAGTCTAGCCTCCTAAGTCCTAAGTTCCCTAAGCTAGCAGGAATCTCTCTAAAACCCTAGATTTCGGATCTGGTCTCTCTCTCGATGATTTTCGCCCTCCCCTCCTTTGTCTCCCTAAGCTCCTTTATATACTCCTTCCTATGACGGTCTATTCTCCTCCTGGGCCGCAAGGCGGGCTTTTTCCATTTTCGTCGACCTTCATGTTTATCTTCGGGAAACTTGACATTTATCCTTCCGGAAACTTAGGATTTATTTTGTTGCGTAAATCGCCGTACCTATCTTAGATAATCGTAAATGGGTTGTCCGATCGCGTTTGGTCCCTTTCGAGCCGTTTCGAGGACTTCCGTTGTTTTTTACGATTTCTTCGGAAGATCTCCAATCCTTCGTAGAGTTGAGACGTGTGGTGTCTTAGATAACCATCATCGTTTCGTATGAATGATTTAAGATCTTTCTTTCCGTTGATATCTTACGAGTTTCCGAAGTGTTATCGACGGTTTTTAATTCACAGTAAGAACGGGAGCTTTGTATGCGGAATCCTAATGATTCATTCCGCGAGGACTTGGGAAGGACTCAAGGCGCAGATTACTGACGGTCGGGGCCTAGAACTCGTGCACGGAAGATTGTCGCTCGAGGACCCGAGGCAGCACGGGCGCTAGGCGCCCGGCGCCTAGAGGCAACACGGGCGCTAGGCGCCCGGCGCCTAGAGGCAGCACGGGCGCTAGGCGCCCGGCGCCTAGAGGCAGCACGGGCGCTAGGCGCCCGGCGCCTAGAGGCAGCACGGGCGCTAGGCGCCCGGCGCCTAGAGGCTGCTTCGGGCGCTAGGCGCCCGGCGCCTAGAGGCAGCACGGGCGCTAGGCGCCCGGCGCCTAGAGGCAGCACGGGCGCTAGGCGCCCGGCGCCTAGAGGCTGCTTCGGGCGCTAGGCGCCCGGCGCCTAGAGGCAGCACGGGCGCTAGGCGCCCGGCGCCTAGAGGCAGCACGGGCGCTAGGCGCCCGGCGCCTAGAGGCAGCACGGGCGCTAGGCGCCCGGCGCCTAGAGGCAGCACGGGCGCTAGGCGCCCGGCGCCTAGAGGCAAGCACGGGCGCTAGGCGCCCGGCGCCTAGAGGCTGCTTCGGGCGCTAGGCGCCCGGCGCCTAGAGGCAGCACGGGGGCTAGGCGCCCGGCGCCTAGAGGCAGCACGGGCGCTAGGCGCCCGGCGCCTAGAGGTAAGCACGGGCGCTAGGCGCCCAGCGCCTAGAGGCAAGCACGGGCGCTAGGCGCCCGGCGCCTAAAGGCAAGCACGGGCGCTAGGCGCCCGGCGCCTAGAGGCAAGCACGGGCGCTAGGCGCCCGGCGCCTAGAGGCAAGCACGGGCGCTAGGCGCCCGGCGCCTAGAGGCAAGCACGGGCGCTAGGCGCCCGGCGCCTAGAGGCAAGCACGGGCGCTAGGCGCCCGGCGCCTAGAGGCAAGCACGGGCGCTAGGCGCCCGGCGCCTAGAGGCAGCTCGGGCGCTAGGCGCCCGGCGCCTAGAGGCAGCACGGGCGCTAGGCGCCCGGCGCCTAGAGGCAGCACGGGCGCTAGGCGCCCGGCGCCTAGGGGCAGACTGCGGTCTGCTTGTTTCCTTCAGTTTGCGGGTGTTCGTGTGCATTCTTCGGAGGATTTTTCGTACAACAAATAGTCTTAGCCGTTGATTTCGAGATAACCGTTTTTGACCCCAACAGTTAGCCCCCCAGCGTGAAAGACGCGAGAGCGATTTTGCGCGCGGAAGATCTTATGTTTGAAAAATCGAAATTTTCGACTATGAATATTTTATTCCGAAAAATCCCACTATTCTTTGATTTCTTATAAGTAGTACTCCACCCCCTCTCATTTCTCACCCACCTTCCCCTTCTCAATTCTTAGAAAGTATGGCTTCCTCTCTAAACGAAAAGAAAGATTCCGACGTCGAAATGAGCGAGGCCAATCAAGTCTCGCCGGCGCGAGAGGTTCCTGCCCTTACGCAGACGTTTGTCGAGGGGTTCAGTTCTTTTCAGGAGAAGATGGAGCGACGCCGTGCCTTGATGGAGTCCAGCGTGGCCGGTCCTAGTGCTTCTTCCGTTCCGACTCCTGGACCCGACGTTGTTTTAGCTCCAGATTCCACGGTTTCGGTTCCTGAGAATGCTGTCGCTCCAGCTTCAATCTCTACGATTCCGGCTCCTGAATCCGATATCCCTCTACTTGCCGGAGAAACCGTTGTTCCGGAGCAAGCGCCCGTCGTCCAGGCTCGCCCAGAAGGCTCTTCTTTGGCGCCGATACTGGTTTCAGAGGATGCGGTGGAAGTCATGCCTCCCCCTCCAGAAAAGAAGAGGGAGATCGTTCTAGGACTTCCCGCATCCAGTGCTGTCCCATCATCGAAGGGACGTTCGAGAGCTGGAGCTACTGGATCAGTGAAGAGGAAAAGGTGTGCCAAGAGCGAGGAAGGAGAAGTTTCGGCAAAACTATCGCACCACCGCTCTAAGGTTTTTTCGTGAGACTCCCTTTCCTTTCATTGATTCTTTGGATTCTCATATTTCTTTTGTGCGATCAGTTTGTGTCGTTGATCGACGGGATGCTTGGAGATTGCGGATTGGAGGTCACACGTTTGTCCCAGGAGCTGGATTCGTCGCGAGAGGCCTTGAAGCGTACCGAGGCTGTGCTTCAATCGATCGAGAGTACTCATGCCGCCCAGATATCGACACTCGAAGCTCGGATCAGCGATCTCGAACGTGACTTGGGAAAGACTGTGAGCTCGCTGCTCAAGGCGAACGAGGAAAAGAAGAGCAAGTCCTCGGAGGTCCGACGTCTCAGGAGGAGGATTCAGCGCTTCGAGGAGACGGGAGCCTGCACTACGACGGAGCTTACCGACCCATCATCCTCGGCTGCCCTGGTTCCGGACTCGGGGATTCCAGAGGTCCAGGGTACCGGACTTGTCGCGGACAAAGGCGGTGAGGAGGTCGGTGCGGGCGATGGCGAGGCTGCTCTTGCTTCGGGTGAGTCGGAGGACGAAGGCGGCGTTCCGGAGGACGCCTAGGTTGATCAATCCCTTGAACGTATTTTTATTTTGATTGTATTTCGGCCGTTCGTTGGCCATTATGTATGATTTCGGGACTGGCCGTTGGTGGCTTTGAATCCCTGCCCTTTTAGGGCATTGTAATGAACTTGCTGTTTGCGTTTAAGAAATATTTTGTGTTTAGAACTTCTGTTCGTCGAAGTTAGAGGGGCAGGATATGAGTTGTCGTCTCATTCCTGCCTCCCTGATGATCACCGAATCTGTTGCTTGTACAAAGCGAGATTTTCCTGCGGTTTACGACTTACGCGAAAATTCGTGGAAACGCACAGACTCGAGTGAAGAGACAAGTTTTGGGATCTCGCGTCGTTGACGCTTTGCCTGTGAGATGTTAGGATACCAGCAAGGCTGGGTTTAGGGCAAGACCTAGGTTTACTCTCAGACTAAGGCTGTGCGATGACAAATCGGCTTTCGTTTTGCCTGTTTGTGATTTTAACCTGATTCGTACCGTTTTAAAATCCGCGAAGTGGTATCGGCTTATATGATTTGTCTGGGCACGAATCGAGCTACTTCCTTTACGAAGTGCTGAACCAAATTTGGAGTTTTTGTATAGCGCGCTATGGGATCCTTGTCGGATGTAAAAGAGCCTACCCTTAGGTGGCTTGTCTGTTTAGGACGTTAGAGTTCGTTTGTTGTGATCAGCAACAACGATATGATGCCGTTTAGAAGGCGTATGAAGGTTTTATTCGAAAAACGAATGTTCAGGCACGAAGCGACGTCTCGCAGTGCTTTGAAGTTTGTTTTTCTTATGCCATAAAGGACTATGGGCTTTTAGGAATCGCGGAGCGTTTCCGGATGGTGATTTATGATGTATTTAGTGGATACTGGATCCGTTGTTGAGGCTGTTAAGCGATTTGATTGTGGAAAGTTTTCGAAAGTTAGGTTTTTTTCCGAAAATTGTGGGAGTGTACGAGTGCACGCACCCCACTCCCCCCCTTTTAAATCGGGGGGATAGCTGAACCCGCCGGTTGGCGGGTTGCCTACGTACCTCTTTCGAGGATCAAGCCACCTCGTAGTTCTGTTATCCACGTTTTATGTTCTAGTGGTAGTATTTCTTGAGATGCATCGCATTCCAAGTTCTCGGGATTTTTACGTCTTGCATGTTTGCGATTTGATACGAACCTGGTCGGACGACTTTTATGATTTTGTATGGTCCTTCCCAGTTCGCTCCCAGTTTTCCTGCGTTTCGTTCGGCAGTGTTTTGGAAGACTTTACGTAAAACCAGATCACCTTCTTTGAATCTGCGATGGCGTACGTTCGCGTTGTAGTACTTTGCGGCGGCTTGCTGATAATTTTGAATCCGGATGAGGGCTTGGTCGCGACGCTCGTTGACGAGATCAAGATTATCCAGCAGCATGGCGTTGTTCAGGTCTTCCCGTTCGGGAAGAAACCTCCCCCGTACGCCGGGGAATTCGACTTCCGCCGGAATCATGCATTCTGCTCCGTAAACGAGAGCGAAGGGAGTTTCCCCCGTTGCTCGTCTTGGAGTGGTTCGATGAGACCAAAGGACTCCTTTGAGTTCTTCCGCCCATCGTCCTTTCTTGGCTTCTAAGCGCTTCTTGAGTCCGTCCAGGACGGTTTTGTTTATGGTTTCAGCCTGTCCGTTGCACTGCGGGTATCTGGGAGTTGACTTGTTAAGTCGTATTTTCCATTTCTCGCAGAACGCCTCGAATCGTGTGGAAATAAACTGAGACCCGTTGTCCGTTACGATTTCGTATGGGACGCCGTGTCTGGTTATGATGTTTTTCCAGACGAAATTCTCGACTTGTACGTCCTTGATGCTCGCGTAGGACTCTGCTTCCACCCATTTCGAAAAGAAGTCTGTGAGGACCAGTAGGAAACGTTTCTGTTTTGATTTGTGTAGAGGTCCGACGATATCTATTGACCATCGCATGAATGGGTACGGAGATGAGATAGAGGAGAGGATTTCTGCGGGCTGATGAATTGTCGGAGCGTGCCGCTGACACTTCTCGCATTTCCGAGCGAACTTCTCGCAATCCTTGGGCCAATAGAAACCGTGGCGTTTTATTTTCGTTGCGAGAGATCTTCCGCCGGAGTAGTTTCCGCACGATCAGGAATGAATCTCTTCCATGATTTTTCTCGCCTTCTCTCCTTCTGCGCAAGTCATGAGAGGTCCGAAGAATCGCCATTTGTAGATTTCGCCTTCCACGGTTACGTATCGTGCTGCCTGGACTTTGATTTTCCGGGCTGCCCATTTTTCCGCGGGTAAGGTGCCATCTACGATGTAGGCTCTGATAGGTTCTAGCCAGGGAGCGTCGCAGCCGTAGTCTGTTTGGTCTGCGTCGTCTTCCGGCTGGTCTTCGTTTTCTTCGGCGCCTTCGATCTGCGCTCTGATCAAGTTGGCGATTACCGGTGGTCCGATGCTCGGATGCTCGATGAATTCGACGGGGATTATTCTTTTAAGCCCCGGATCTGAGCTTGAGGCTAGAGCAGCTAAAGCGTCGGCCTGGACGTTTTCCGAGCGGGGAATCCTGGTTAGCGCAAATTGCTGAAAATCGTTGGCCAAGTCTTGGACGACCTTCAGATATGCGTTCATCCTTTCGTCCCTTGCTTCGTATTCTCCGCTGAATTGATTTGCGACTAACTGAGAGTCGCAGTAAGCGTGAATATTTTGAATCTTCAGCCCGTGGGCTAGTCGTAGGCCAGCAATTAGCGCCTCGTACTCTGCTTCGTTGTTTGATGCGTGAAAATCCAAGCGGAATGATTGCTCGAGGATTTCCCCCGTTGGTGAAGTGAGTCGGATCCCGATTCCAGATCCTTGCTTGGATGAGGATCCGTCGACATAGAGATCCCACGTTGAACCAGGCTCCTTGTTAGTTAAATCCGCCGTGGGTAATTCTACCAGGAAATCCGCGAGTACCTGCGATTTCGTGCAGGTTTTTGGTCGATATTCGATATCGTACTCGCTTAGTTCGATTGCCCACTTCGCGAGTCTACCAGATTGGCTTGGACTGTGTAGAACCGTCCGTAGCGGGAAAGTGGTAAGTACCACGATGGTATGAGATTGGAAATACGGTCTAAGTTTTCTCGCCGAGGTTATAACGGCGAGTGCCAACTTTTCCATTAGCGGATACCGAGTTTCGGCATCCAGCAACGTTTTACTAATGTAAAAGACCGGCTTCTGTTCTCCGAATTCTTCTTGAATCAGAACGCCGCTGACTGCTGACGCGGACACTGCGATGTAGAGGAACAAGGGTTCTCCGACTACGGGTTTCGCGAGGATAGGAGGTGTGGCCAGATATTGTTTCAGCTATTGGAAAGCTTTCTCGCAATCCTCTGACCACTCGAACTTTTTGTTCCCCTTCAAAGTTTCATAGAAAGGGAGGCACTTATCCGTGGACCGCGAGATGAACCGGTTTAAGGCCGCGACTCGTCCGGTCAGCCTTTGAACTTCCCGCTTGGTTCTCGGGGAGGCCATTTCTATCAGTGCGTTGATTTGTTTTGGATTAGCCTCTATTCCGCGGAATGTTACGAGGTATCCGAGAAATTCGCCCGATGCTACGGCGAATCTGCATTTAGCTGGATTCAGTTTCATGTTGTGTTGGTTTAATCTCTCGAAGCATTCCTCTAGATGGAGTACGTGGTCGTGTTCGTCGAGAGATTTTACCAGCATATCGTCGATGTACACCTCCATGGTTTTTCCGAGTTGTTCAGCAAACATTCGATTGACGAGCCGTTGATATGTGGCGCCCGCGTTCTTTAGGCCGAAAGGCATTACTTTGTAGCAGTAGGTTCCTCTGTCGGTAATGAATGCTGTCTTCTCGCGATCGTCGGGATTCATCATGATCTGATTGTATCCGGAGAACGCATCCATGAACGATAGGAGTTTGTTTCCCGCGGTTGCTTCGACTAGACGGTCGATGTGCGGGAGCGGAAAACAATCCTTCGGACACGCTTTGTTGAGGTCAGTGAAATCGACGCACACTCGCCATTTCCCGTTCTTCTTCTTGACGACGACGGGATTGGCGAGCCAGTCGGGATATCTTACTTCTGTTATCGATCCAACTTTGAGGAGTCTTTCGACTTCCTCATTAACCGCGGTTGCCCGTTCAGGACCTAGCTTTCGCCTCTTTTGTTTCACGGGTTTATGAGTTGGATCAATGTTGAGTTCGTGACATGTTATGTTGATGTCGATTCCCGGCATATCTTCCGCAGCCCAGACGAACGTATTTAGGTTCTTCTTGAGACATGCAATAAGTTCTGCTTTTAAAGGATCGCGAAGATTGGCCCCAATCTCCACGCATCGTTCCGGGTTAGTCTCGTCGAGGCAGACCGAAATCACTGGTTCGCAAGTGGGCTCACGTTTCCCTTCCAGGGCTTCAGCTTTTCGCGACTGCCAGATGATTTCTGGAGGGTCTTGCGACGCTGGCTCGTGAGTTGCTTGCTTTTTCGAGTTAGTTTCGGGCTCGGAGTTTTTTTCGTTTTAACCCAGCGGCTAAGCAGACTTGCGGCGCTTTACGATTTCCTTGTATTGTTTCGACTCCGAGGAGGGATGGAAATTTGAGGCAGAGATGGAAAGTCGAGGGTATTGCTTGCATGGAATTTAACCACGGAGTCCCGACGATCGCGTTATACGCTGCAGGGCCGTCGACTACCAAAAATTCCACCATCTTTGTGACGCTTCCGGCTCTGACCGAGAGATCGACCGAGCCGAGGGTCATTGTGATGTTTCCTGAGAGTCCGATTATTGGATTGGGATCGTCCGTGATAATGCTTAGGTCGAGTCCCATCCTCTCGAGAGTGTTTTTATATATAATATTTGTCGAGCAACCGGTGTCGACCAATATTCTTGCTACGTCGATGTCCTGGATCGTTAGTCTGATAACGAGGAGTTCGTCGTGAGGTTTGGCTTGACCAGCCGTTGCTCCGTCCCCGAATGACACGATGTTGCGGACAGGTGATGTGGCCATGCTGTCGTTATCAATCGTAGGTTTTTGAGTAAGAGAATCCGACCCCCCCTCCTTCTAGCGCCAAACTGTGGGAACCGAAATTCGCACTGTCGATTTTAGTTAAGTTTTATCGGAGGAAAACTAAGTAAACCTAGTTTCCCCTGAAGGCTCGGATTCTCTGTGACAACCAAACGAAATTGATAAAAAGATAACAATGCGGAAAAGTTGCGCTAAGGCGTTTATTAAACTGATGATAAGATGAATACAATATTCTTCCGAAAAACAGGAAGTAGAGATACGCTGAAGAGGAAACAACGGAAATATAGGAGACAAGACGTTCTAAGTCTTGCTCCGCTAGTCTAGCCTCCTAAGTCCTAAGTTCCCTAAGCTAGCAGGAATCTCTCTAAAACCCTAGATTTCGGATCTGGTCTCTCTCTCGATGATTTTCGCCCTCCCCTCCTTTGTCTCCCTAAGCTCCTTTATATACTCCTTCCTATGACGGTCTATTCTCCTCCTGGGCCGCAAGGCGGGCTTTTTCCATTTTCGTCGACCTTCATGTTTATCTTCGGGAAACTTGACATTTATCCTTCCGGAAACTTAGGATTTATTTTGTTGCGTAAATCGCCGTACCTATCTTAGATAATCGTAAATGGGTTGTCCGATCGCGTTTGGTCCCTTTCGGGCCGTTTCGAGGACTTCCGCTGTTTTTTACGATTTCTTCGGAAGATCTCCAATCCTTCGTAGAGTTGAGACGTGTGGTGTCTTAGATAACCATCATCGTTTCGTATGAATGATTTAAGATATTTCTTTCCGTTGATATCTTACGAGTTTCCGAAGTGTTATCGACGGTTTTTAATTCAGAGTAAGAACGGGAGCTTTGTATGCGGAATCCTAATGATTCATTCCGCGAGGACTTGGGAAGGACTCAAGGCGCAGATTACTGACGGTCGGGGCCTAGAACTCGTGCACGGAAGATTGTCGCTCGAGGACCCGAGGCAGCACGGGCGCTAGGCGCCCGGCGCCTAGAGGCAGCACGGGCGCTAGGCGCCCGGCGCCTAGAGGCAGCACGGGCGCTAGGCGCCCGGCGCCTAGAGGCTGCTTCGGGCGCTAGGCGCCCGGCGCCTAGAGGCAGCACGGGCGCTAGGCGCCCGGCGCCTAGAGGCAGCATGGGCGCTAGGCGCCCGGCGCCTAGAGGCTGCTTCGGGCGCTAGGCGCCCGGCGCCTAGAGGCAGCACGGGCGCTAGGCGCCCGGCGCCTAGAGGCATCACGGGCGCTAGGCGCCCGGCGCCTAGAGGCAAGCACGGGCGCTAGGCGCCCGGCGCCTAGAGGCAAGCACGGGCGCTAGGCGCCCGGCGCCTAGAGGCTGCTTCGGGCGCTAGGCGCCCGGCGCCTAGAGGCAGCACGGGCGCTAGGCGCCCGGCGCCTAGAGGCAGCACGGGCGCTAGGCGCCCGGCGCCTAGAGGCAGCACGGGCGCTAGGCGCCCGACGCCTAGAGGCAGGCACGGGCGCTAGGCGCCCGGCGCCTAGAGGCAAGCACGGGCGCTAGGCGCCCGGCGCCTAGAGGCAAGCACGGGCGCTAGGCGCCCGGCGCCTAGAGGCAAGCACGGGCGCTAGGCGTCCGGCGCCTAGAGGCAAGCACGGGCGCTAGGCGCCCGGCGCCTAGAGGCAGCTCGGGCGCTAGGCGCCCGGCGCCTAGAGGCAGCACGGGCGCTAGGCGCCCGGCGCCTAGAGGCAGCACGGGCGCTAGGCGCCCGGCGCCTAGGGGCAGACTGCGGTCTGCTTGTTTCCTTCAGTTTGCGGGTGTTCGTGTGCATTTTTCGGAGGATTTTTCGTACGACAAATAGTCTTAGCCGTTGATTTCGAGATAACCGTTTTTGACCCCAACAGAGAAAAAGTTGCTTGTGGTGTCTGTTAGTGATTGGATGTGTAGTATTCAAAAGAACTGTTTGAGCGAGTTTAACTATATATTGCATTCAGTTTATTAGAATGTGTTCTACGAAGAGATCCTTAATTCATAGGCAGTTACGGGCTTGGTCAGTTTTGTTTCGGAGTCTGGAGAATGAAAGGTTAAATATTGTTAACATAGGATAGAAAAATGTAGCCAGCACGTTTGGTTCGATATGAAGTTTGGAAAATGTAGTATGTTTAGTGATTAATTAATCACTATTTCCTACAGTACACAACAGTATACGACCAAATTCTGAACTTATAGCTATTTTCCCACATGTTGGTAAATTTGTTGGAGCAGGCCATGTTCACACCCTTAGCTATGTTGAGAGGCTCCAAGCACATCGACACATGTTGGTTAATTGTCATCTTCTTGATCACTTACGAGAGTAAGTTTATCCTATTTGACACATATTGGTTATTTATTTTAAAAATTCTTTTTAGCTAGGCACTAATGTCATTATGTATATATAGGAGATACAGAAATGAGTTGGTAAGGAAACAATCTCGGCAGAGGAAGAGAAGTCGTGCTCTTGACATTGACAGAGAGATACATTTAAATTTTGCAAAATGGATCAAAGAGAAAGTAGAGAACAATGACGTCGATGGTATCAATGATGATATACGGTGTTTAGCTTTAGGTCCATCTGATAAAGTTATGAAGTACACAGCCTACAATGTCAATGGATTCAAATTTTGAAAATTTGAAAGAGATAATGATTTGAAAACACAAAACAGTGGTGTTTGTGTAGAAGCTGAAACAATGAGTTATGCGAGTTCTCGTGATCCTAATCCAAGAGTAGGAGATGTGCCTTATTATGGGAAATTGGTTGAAGTAATTGAGCTGAACTACTACGAGGCTTTCAAGGTTGTATTGTTCAAATGCAAGTGGGCTGATACTCGTAATAGTAGAGGATATAAGACAGATGTGTATGGTCATCGGTTGGTAAACTTTTCACGTTTGCTACATACAGGAGACAATGAAGATGATGAGCCATATGTATTAGCTTCGCAAGTAAGAATGGTATATTATGTAGAAGACCCTCATGAGAAAGAATGGAATTATGTTGTGCATGTACAACCTAGAGATGTCTATGACATGGGTGATTCAAATCCATCAGATGAGGTACGTGTAAAATATAGTACCAACGTCTTTGTTTCACTTGATATTTTTCTATGATGTAACTTTATATAATATGGTATATATATCAGTAACCTTTTTGTTTGTTTATTTTAGACACCGTCATGAAGGGGCCTATGCTAGCATCCTTAATCCGTTTGTGCCTCAGGTAAAATATCACAAAATCTATAATTTTTTTTTTCTGAAAATTTTATGTTAATAGATAATTCACTGGGTTTTTATTTTTACAGGGAAGAAAGAATGAAGATGATGACTCAGAATGGCAATGATATAGTTGATTTATTAGTATTCTTAGCATAATATTCTGTTTTTCAAGAATTTCACTTACGATTTTTTTAATATTTGAGTTGTATTGCAATGGATTATGTGTGTGTTTTATAATACAAATATTGCAATTGAATTGTTAGTATAATTTCTATTAAATATTTTGAAGTAATTTAATATAAATTAAATATCGTAATTAATGCAAAAAATTAACGTCATATGTAAATGACACATACACATTCATCACTAAAAGAAATGATATATATACCTATTACTATCAATCATTCATAAATGATACATTTTTGATTAAAAAGTGAAACTCTATAAATCTTTTCCCGGGATTTCTTTTTGGTCAAATTATGTAGGCGGGAGAATATACTACTTTTTATGCATAAATTGTTTCTATATATAATTTGTTCCCATAAAATGATTTGGAGTTAGGGTTTTTATACGTCTTGAGGAAAACTCAAAAGAGGTGCAGACTCAAAAAAAACACAGACACTCATACATCTAAGACTGACTGGAAATAAGGTAACGACGATTAATTTCTTTATTATTGTTTTACTGTTTCATTTGCTAGAATTTACAATTAGATGATTTTGGAATTGATTAGAGATTTATAATCTATGTACCATGGCTAATGAACTGATTATACCAATGTAACTAATGAGTTCTTACGATTACACACATGAAATTCTTCTGATTATGTTTTTTGTCTTTTATTTATTTTAAATCAAGACATTTTTTTGATTACCATTTTGTATTTTACGTAGATTGATGGAGAGATTGATGGAATTCACTGAATCTGAGACACAAGCTCCTGATGATTTAACTGATTTGGAGGCGGCTTATAACTCTCCTCCTCCACTTGCTCAAGAGTGCAAAAGTTACAAATGGAAAATTCAGTTGACAGGTAACTCTACTCCTCCATTGTTCCATATATGCTACTCTAATACAAAAATTAATTAACTTTTATGTTTATGCTAAATATTTTATCAAATAGATGCTCATGGAAACATTGAAGACCAAATGCTGACAGCCAAAGATGTTTGGAAGCTACAAAATCGCAAAGTTGTTGTTCACTTCGATGAAGATAGCAGTCAACCTGATGAAGATTCAGGAGGTCTACTTGGATCATGGTTAGGTCAACTGAGTACAGATGTAAACCTATTACCCATTAACTACAGTGACTGGAGAAACTTTCTCCCTCATAGAAAGGACAGAGCATGGGAAATAATCCAGGTAGCACCTAAGTTATATATTTTCACAAATATTAGTGTGTTTTACTGTCAACTTGTTTCACGTCATATATCTGAAACAATAATACTTTAATCTATGTAGGCAAAGTTTTGGTTTGATGATCCAGATAGAAGACACGGTTATGTGATTGGAGTCCTAGGAAACAGATGCAAAGATTTTAAATTACGTCTTTGGAGGGACTACAAGCGGAACACTCGAACTGAATCGTTAGCCAATCGTCCCCCTAATGTACCTGAAGATCAATGGCATGATATGGTTTTCATGAGATTCACTGATAAGTGGAAGGTATAGTTTTATATACTGATTATATATTTTGTATTATTTCAGAAATAATAATTTTTAGTCTGAGTTTGCAGAGAATGCAAGAACGAAATACTGTAAGCCGACGCAAACATATCATGCCTCATCTATGTGGTAGGAGGAGTTTTGCTAGGAGACGACGTCAAATTGTAAGTAATTAGTCTTTAAGTATGTCAAGTTACGTTACTATATGTAGTGTAATATGTAAATACTGATATTTTATTCATTTATTATGCATATGTTTTTAATAAAGAAAAACGAAACTGGAAAAACACCATGCCGGGCGGATTTTTTCATCATGACTCGCAAGAAATCTGATGGAAATTTTGTGTCTGATGAAGCTAAATAGCGTGCGGTTAGTTTCTATCATAAATACTTTGCTGATTATTATCGTTATTGTAACTTAGGAGTGAACTGATTATTATCTTTATGTTAATTTCTTTTCAGGATGAACTTACAATTTTACTGACTCAAAATCAATCAACGCAAGTCTCACACAACGTCACAGCTTGTTTGGATGATGAATATTCTCGAGTGTTTGGTCCGGAACGTTCAGGGAGAGTACGTTGTGTTGGTCGTGGACCTACACCTTCAAAATTAGCCAAACAATGCACTGCAGCACGATCTGAGGCTAATAATGCTGAAGTAGTTCAAATGAAGACGAAGATGACATCATTGGAAAATCAAGTTGAAAGTTTGACTGGAATTATTCAACAACTGCTGAATACTAGAGGCAACGATCCGGTAATTTTATAATCACTTGTTATTTTTATATAACTGACTTTAATATACTAAGGTTGATCACTAATATTTTGTAAGAAAATCTAGGCAACTTCATTGACAACATATGCTAACTTGCTCAATCCTTTACCTCAAGTAAATATAAAAAAACTTTTAAATTTAATAAAAATGTCATGTTGAATAGTAATTCATTGCACTTTATACTTTACAGGGAAGAAGAAATGAAGATATGAACCACAGCGAAAACATTGAGAACTCCGATGGCAACAGTGGCTGATTCATCAATTATTTTTCTATCTTAGCATTTTGTTTTTTATTCTATTAGTACTTCAGTTTACTTTAAGTTTCTTCCAAGATTTATTTACTTTTGCATATTTGGATTTTTTTTTTGCATATTTGAATTATGTTACAATGGATTAAGTATTTTTTTATAATATTGCAATTTATATTATTTATGAATTTTAATTGATTATTTTTTACATATTAGCTATAATTCGATATAAAAATATATAATCAAAACAATACATTTAGTGTCACTTGTAAAAAAAGACACATACATATTCATCACTTAAATAAATGATATTAAACTACTATCGATAGTTTACAATTGATATAATTCTTACAATCATCTATAAAACCGATAGTAAATTTGAATCACTTATTTATAACTGATATAAATATTATTACATCAATTAAAATAGTTGGTACTAATATTTAATATCAATTACTGCAACTGAAACAAATATTTAAATCATTTGCCCGAAATGATACAACTTTTAGCATCGCTTACAATAAATGATACATATTAACATCACTTATTTATAACTGATATAAATATTACATCAATCAAAATAGTTGATATTAATATTTAATATCAATTATTGTAACTGAAACAAATACTAATATCATTTACCCAAAAATGATACAACTTTTAGCATCGTTTACCATAAATGATACATATTAACATCAGTTACAATAAATGATGAAACTAATTGCATCATTCGTTACAACTGTTATAATGTATTAGAGTCATCAATTTCAGAGTCATTTATATAGTTGATGTAAATTCATTTGTGTCAATCAAAAAATGATATTAACACAATAAACAAATGATACACTACATCGTGTTTCTTGTAGTGATTGGCTGCATTTCGTAGGCCCGTTGGAAGATTTTGTTGTTTTTCTCTGTTGTTTAAAAAAATTGTGTGAGTGTTAACTTGTTTGTCAAGCAATCAACGAATCTTTGACATGTTTTGTTGTAGCCAATTCGTGGCTAATTCCTTATTAGTGAAATTTTATGTTAGTGTGTAGCATAAGTTCGTAGCTAGAGAAAAGTTAAAGAGAATTTGATTTGGTACTCCCATGACTGTCGGTTATTATGTTTCTTGATTATATATAACGTGTGGGAAAGGGAATAGTAGATTATTCCATAACGTAGTAAAAATATATATACATGGATAACTTTTCAGCCTAATGCCATATTTATTGGTGTCTTTAGGTGAGTCCCAAGGGGAGGGGAGGCCACAAAAGCGTCAGAACCAAGAAGGACATGAAAAAAATCGCTAACTAAGAAACATTTAAACTTCGTCCTTGGCACTGTTTGCGGGCTCTACGACACATGGTGGTCCGCTATTAGTTGATTTTTAATTAAAAAAAAAAGAAATATTCAGAAAACCAAAAAAAAGGATTTGAAGGATTTTTTTGAGTCCTACGGATGAATATGCCCTAATACAACCTATCGAATAGTGTTATTTGTTTGGTCTTCAGTTTAGTCTTTTTGGGTATATTAAGTCTACCAGACCTTTGCTAAGATCCTGAAATGGTCGTTCGTTTAAATAGCTTATTTGGAGGATGGAGTAATCAAATTTTGCAGATGATAAGACTTGTCTCAGCTGAAATCACAACTTTGTCTCATATGGCTTTGTATTCTCAACCGTATATTCTGCACTTTTTTCTTTTGTGTACAGAGGGCGAGAAAGGCTCTGTTTGAACAACTCAGTCTTATTGGTTCAAACCAAAGCAAAATGATTATCTAAAATCCTGACATTAAATTCTTCCATGCTAATATGTTAAAGAGTCTTCGTATCTTGAGAAGCACTTGTCAGAAACAGTGCAATGATAACGAAAAACATCTGGGAGGAACAAAAAGATATCATTGAACTTTAACATAATTCATAAAAATGTCTGAACAACAGAGTTTGATAGTTTAAAAACCACTATTATGCGTAAGAATTATTATAAAAGCAACTAAAGTGGCCAGATACTGCAAACTTTGCACCTAAGCTGCGTGTGGCTTCTTGGTCAACTTGGTAAACGCTGGGTCCAGAGGTTTTTTGTTGATGACACCACACGAAGTCGTTTTGAAACCTGGTGAGAGCTGACACCAGGCATGTCATCTTCAGGGCCATCGTTGCAACCGTCCTAAAACCAAGAATTCTGTTAACTCTTGAAAATAAAAGGACAGAATAAAATGTAATAAATTTGCATCAACAACAAAATCAGGAACTGAGTTGTCCAAAAAGAAGAGTTGTCCAAAAAATAAGTAAATTAGGAACTGGTGCACGTCCACGTTCACGTTCATCCAGGATGAGTGAAAGGGTAAAGGTTTGATACTTTGCACTGAAATTATAGGGGTAGCTTTGAGCTGGAATGTGAAAGTATTACCAGCAAGGTTAGCAATAAAAGGTGGGAGCTGGTTATCTTCTGGGTTCTCTCACTCTCCCGCCTATTAGACCAATGGTTGTAATGTGAAACTATAAACATTTTTTCAATATGGTTAATGATGTTGTGTGGTTAGATAGCGGCATATCAGCAGATGACCAGCATCAGCAGCCAGGATATTGGTGAGAAATGTTATTTCCCCATCAAAACTTACAAAAACTGCTTCGTTAGTGTCATCAGCAACAGTCGTCTTGACATCGATATCTTAATAAGAATAAAAACTGAAATGGTTGTGTACCTGAGAACACCAACGACATTAGTCCGATTGCAGAACATATGTAGCACCATCAATTTTCTGTCTTGACAGAGGTGACTTTCTCAGATCAGGTAAATTATACTCTCTGCATTTAAAAATGTTGTAACAATAAACAGATCTTAGAATGATGGTGGAGACAAACATATTAAGGGCTGTGATGATAAATTGGTTAAGCTCAGGTATTGTTAGTCGTTCTACCTTAGCATAGCCTCTCAACAATGAAGCTTCTGATGTATTTCCAGTGTCATTTGTGACCCACCTGCATTGAGGAGAGTAACCCGTGAGAGTATTGTACATATATAATTTAATAAAAAGTATAATGATGGAATAAAATATGAGCGATTACTACATACCTGTTAAAGTAGCTCTCGCCTGCTTCAGCCTCCTTGTCTAAATAAAAATGAGTTCCAGACATGGAATTGAGGAACATACGGCCTGCAAATCGAAGGTCGGTTAGTTTCCATAAATAAAGTTAGGATGAAACTTGTAACTAACAAAACAGATAGAAGGGATACCTCCTATAGCTTCATATTGATGAATGTTGCCACAACCAAACGTGGATCAACCTTGTAGCCTTCGATCAACAGTCACTGAAGAAAAAAACTAAAATCAAAATAGGCCGAATCTGAGGCGATTATTGACACAGAGACACATATTCTTCGTTCTATCATGTATAATACATCGATCAAAGTGAGATTTAGAAAATGTAAAATTATACGGATCAGAGAAACTGAGAAAGATAATTGAACCAGTATTTGTCGAAGAGGCTAAAGGCTTCCTTGAACTCGGCGATCTGCTCATCTGTCAGTTGGTCCGCCATTGACGCTCCTAGCCTCCCAGAATCGCAGCAGCCTCGTCGCGACAACGGACGAACACCTGCCGGACTTTAAGTCGGAAAAAAACACCTTCAAGTTAGCCACCAAAAGAGATGAGTTTTAAGAGATAATATGTGAGAGATGGATAGCAGAGAGATCTGGAGATCCTGATTTCCAGAAGTGATGAGATACAGACCTATATATCCGTAATCGCCGACGGAACAATGCAACCGAAGATCTCGTAGTGTGAATCTGAAATAATGGAAATAAAGACGTAGAAAACACAACACTTTCGGTTATAAAAAAAACGGGGAATTTGGGAATATGGAACAACTTTCTCTAAGTATTGTCCCCTTACAATAAATCCAACTTTTGTCACATTTGGACACTGACTACCCTTTCTGTGTATAAAAAATCATATAAATTATTTTAGAAAGCAGAAAAATATGGAAAAATAGTATAATTGATGTAGACAACCATTTGAATGTAGGAAAAATAATTTTGGAGTCAAAAGATGTGTAAATTACAATTTCAAAAAATGGCTAAATGTGTTAGAAGATCAAATCTACCATCTACGGCGCTTTAGAATTTGTAATCTAAAAGACAGTCAATCTTCTAAACCGGTTAGAATACACATTCTACCAAAACTATTAACAACTACAAACGCATAGTTTGAAATCCACCGCTTCCACTAGTCTATGCATTTCTCGTGTATTTAAAATTCTGAACTTTACCGACCCATCTACCATAGTAGAAAACTAATGCTAAACATATCCCTTTATCAACCACGGTAGGATATGTATTCTAGTGATTAGTTGTTTATCTAAGACAGTAGTATATTATATTCTACCATATGTTATGTTCTCTAAACTAGTAGAATGTAACTTCTACACGCAAATTCCGAATATCTTGCCTAAAACGGTTAAAAAATCTTAGAAAATATTTGTTTTTCCTTTTTTATTGGAATTTCCTAAATTTCAGGCACCTCTATTGCACGTTTCTGCAAATTTTGTCGATCTTCTTCTTCTTCTTCTTCTTCTTCTTCTTCTTCTTCTTCTTCTTCTTCTTCTTCTTCTTCTTCTATCAAAAAAATGAAAATTGACATCTACTCTTTATTTGGTATCTGAAAATCTTCCATAAACAATGGATGGAAATTTGTTGTTGATAAGGAAAAAGGAGGCAGGTTACTTACTTTGGACTCAAGTTCAACCTTTGATAACCTAAAGGTTATGGTGTGTCAAGACTTTGGAATTGATGTCAACGTGGTCAATTTGGAGCTGAGTTACTTACCTTCTGATTTGATCAATAGCATTGACTCACCACCTGTTATCATCACCAATGATCGGCAAGTTAAAAATTTTCTTACATATGTGAAGAAGAAAGCCTCAACACGGTTGTCTGTGAGTATTCAATCTATGGTGGAGAAAAGCAATAACAGAGGCGATTTTGACTTGAATGATGAAGAAGCTACTTTGACACCTAACAGAGAGCAAGAGCCAATGGAGGATGACGAGTCAGATGACATGAATTTAGAAGAACATGTTCATGTACATGACAACAATGATGCCAAAAAGTGTGACAAAGAGAAGAGCAATGGAAATGGTGTTCGATTTTCTTTGGTGGATTTTGTGAAGGAAGGTCAACATTTTAGTTCCAAAATGCTTTTGAAAGCAGCATTCGAAATATGTGCGATGAAACATAATTTCGATTATACGCTTGTCAGTTCGGATAAAAAACTGTGGTACATTCGTTGCAAGGATGATGATTGCACCTGGCGTGTTCGGGCAGAGGGTTTAACTGGTTCATCTTATTTTATCATCAAAAAGTATGTACCTCATCATTCTTGTGCTGCATCCAGAAGGAACGGTTCTGTTCGGACAGCTTCATCAAAAACTGTTGGTACTCTGATTATGCATATGTATGAAACTGCTAAAGAAGGGCCGAAATCTAATGATATTATCCAGTATATGCATTCAGAACATGGAGTTGAGATATCCTATTCTTTGGCGTGGGATGCACGTGAGTATGCAATCAACAAAGTCAAAGGTCTTCCAGAGGAAGGATACAAAAAAATTCCCAAATACTTGCACATGATGAGGAAAGCTAATCCAGGGTCACACACTGCTTATGATAGGGATTCTACAGGGAGATTCAGATTCCTCTTCATCTCGTTTGGTCAGAGTCTTCGCGGTTTCTATGCTGCAATTCGAAAGGTTATTGTTGTCGATGGGACGTTCTTGAAGAGCAAATACAAAGGAGTATTACTGGTTGCAACTGCATTAGATGGAAACTCGAATTTATATCCTATTGCATTTGGAGTCGTCGACTCAGAGAACGACCTGGCATGGAACTGGTTTATGAGACAACTTAATGTGGTCATTGGTGACAACCATAGTTTAGCTTTTGTGTCTGATAGGAATTCCTCAATTGCTAAAGCTATTGCCAACGTCTACCCCCAGTCTCAACACGGAATTTGTATTCACCACTTGCTGAATAATGTTGTAACATATTTCAGTGGGAAAGGTGTGGCTGGTTTGGTTGCGAAGGCATCTAAAGCTTATCGAGCTGCTGATTTTCGTAAGCTATTCACTGCTGTTTTCTCTATCAGTCCTGACATTGGGAATTATCTCATACAAGCCGATGTGAGAAAGTGGGCTCGCTGTCAATTCCCGGGTTACAGGTATGATATCAGGACTACTAACCCTGCGGAGTCGATTAATTCTGCTCTGCGTACTCCTAGAGAGTTTCCAGTAATACCTTTGTTGGACAGCATTAGGGAAATGATGACTCGATGGTTTTACCAACGTAGAATCAAAATTTCCAAGCACACGAAGCCACTGACAGAAGCTGTTGAGAAGAAGATTGACAGGAGGATTGAGAAGGGTAAAACTTTTAAGGTTTTACCAGTTAATGATGACAGGTTTTTGGTACAAGGTGACACTTTCGACTGCATGGTTGACTTGGTCAGACGCACTTGTTCTTGTGGAAAGTTTGATTTGATGAAGATCCCATGCCGACACGCCATAAAAGCAGGCTTCAGTGTTGGAATAGAAGCACACACGCTCACGGACGAGATATACACTACTGCTGCATGGTCCACGGCTTATGAAGAGAGCATTAATCCTATTGGTGTCCCTGAAGATTCATGGACTGTTCCATCTGATGTGGAGCAGTCGAAAGTCCTTCCTCCAGAGTCTAGGCGAGCTGCAGGTAGCAGAAAGAAACGCAGATACGAGACAGCCGAAGATAAGATCCGTTCGTCACAAGGGAATCAAGGCTCTAAAAGTCGCAAATGCAGCCGATGTGGGATTCAAGGGCACGATAGGAGAACATGTGATCGAGCAATATAGGATATTATGTTCGTTTCATGAAAGCTTTGTTCATGTCGTTTATGCAAGTTGTGTTTCAAATTTGTTCTTCTTTATTTTTGGTACTTTTGTTTGAAAGACTCTAAACCTTATCTCTCTGTTTTATTATCTCTTTTATGTAAGTTTGTTTCAGGTTTTTATTTTTTTTGATCATCAACTTGTTCTAACATTACCTCACTAATGTTGTTCTGAACATGAGATTATAACCCAAAAACAGATTGGTTGTTTTATTGAAACTGTAATTTGAATCAGAATACCATAACAATATCAATCATCTTTTGAGCACAAACATAATAAACTGAAAAGGGTTCCTACACAACCTAGATCAAGCGATTTCTTGTACTTCATAACTTCTTCCTGCACTGTCTTCTTCATTGATATCTTCAGATCTTCAATTTGCTCATCAACTCTTGCCTGATTCGCAGCCATCCTTTCAATCTCATCAAGCAGAGCCTCGTCGACCCACTTAAATAGATGATTTTCTTTTTTTCTCTGTTTCAAAAACCATCAAATAAATTAGTATATAGAAGAACGAGAAGAACAAAGATATTTCAGATTTACCTGTAAACCAATCTCACATCTGAAGAATCTTCTGTATGGGTTCTCCTCCGTTTTTGAAACATAAGTGACAATTCCCTTTCCACACCAGCATCTCGACGGGATCGCTCCATTGTTGTTCGTGTTGGTCATTATGTTTTGATGAGAGGAAGACAGTTTTGAAAGTTGGAGAAAAATAAGACTGCAATATGTAGGGTTTGTGGCACTTTTAAGATCTTATATAAGACATATAATTAGGGCAAACAATGATTTTAATCGAATTTTTGATTTTAGGGTATACTTGTATGTGTTTTCAATGTAAAGATATGTTTTCATTAAACTTATTTTTTTCGAGATTAACAATTATTGTAATCGGATTGGGTTTTATGGTATAGTTGTATGTGTTTTCAATATAAAGATATGTTTTCAATAAACTGATTTTTTCTAGATTAACAATGATTGTTTTGAAAAATTAGGGTTGAAATCAGTTGTGATTCATTTAGGGTATGGATATGGATTGAGATGATATATAGGGTTTGAAATCGAGGTGATATATAGGGTTTGAAATCGAGTTCATTCATTTAGGGTATGGATATGAATTCATATTGTCAACTAAAAGAGTAAAGAGAGAGCAAGTTAAATAGTCTGATTAAATAGTGCAATATCGTAGCAATAAAAGTAGTAGTCAAATAAAGCACACATATAAAAAGCTTCTTCCTAAGCTACTTCCTACACAAGTCAATCAAGTTCCACAAGAACATTTGTAATTGTCTTTGGGGGAGTGAATTTTGCCATTCTATCAATGAGGACATGATCAGTAGCAGCTTCCCATAGGTCATAAGCAATCTTCTGTCGCGCTTCACGAATGTTGTTGTCATTCACCAGGGAAAAAACCAAGCCTAGAAGATGGCATTCAATGTGCTTCAAGGCATAAACTCCACAATCGCGACTACTCTTGTTCAGTAGGAAGGGCATTGAGACGTACGAGATAGTATATTTGTTGACGTTATGCTGCCGATTCCTCGTAGACAGAACGGCCTTTACAATTCTAGGGATAATAACTGCAAATGGCTCCACTGCACCGGCATGTCTCAGTCCCTCACAGTCGAAAACTTCTATCGAACGCATAACAAAGTTAATGCACAATGAGATCCAGTGCTTACCCACATTTAAGGGCATATACATGCGATCAACATCTAGATGCCACAGTAGTCTTGTGCGTCCGTGTGCTGGAAGTTCTCCGAGGCCGTATTCCATTAGAAGTTCACTAACTTTCCATTTCCTCTTGTCGTTCTTAAACTGTTGGAAAGAGGTCTTAATCTGATTGGCAAACAAACATGTCATGAAGGCTACTCTATTTGGATTCCAACGCCCCAAGGAAGTCCTCTCCGTGAATAACCACATCATTGCATCTATTTCCCGCGAGTATATTTGATAAAAAGAGTAAGTTGTTGTTACAGAAAATAAAAGAAAAAGAGGATTAGTTAGAGGAACAAGTCTGTAACTCACGTGATTCTTCATCCACTCTATAGGTCCCATGACTCGAGTTACTAACTCACTTGTGAGCATAGATGGTCCAACTTTTAATTCTCTGCATTTTAAAATTAATTCTCAGAATGACATAATTGTTTACTTTAGAAAAAAAAAAACTTACTTGGAAGTTGTGGTCCACTCCATAAGTTTGGCCCATGATTCCTCACGGACATACACAAGTGAGTAATCAGGATCATGCATCCGTATCTCATGTGAGTCCATGTCTCTGAGCGTAGGTGGTCTCCAATCAGAAGGCTTAAATGAAGACAATGGAGTGACCCACTCAGCTGGTTCTTCACCATCCAGATGTTGGGAAGGATCAAAACCTTTTACATGAGATGCTTGAGAAAGGTTCCCCATGGTTTCGTGTAAAAACTCTTGGGTCCCCTTATCTACATATCTTGATGGTTTGGACAAATTCTTCAGAAATTCCGACATATCATTATCATCAGTTTGATCATCCTGTTAATAGAAACAAGCATTACATTAATACTAAAAATACATTCCATCGCAAAATAGAGAAAAATACATCACAGTGCTTCATCCATACATATTACAGCATAACACAACACAAAGACATTGCAACTAAAGATATCATCCATACATATTACAAAAGAGTCAACACTGCAGTATAAAAGACAAGTGCATCACAGAGCTTCATTTTTTGGTTACCTGTCTTAAAGACCGAGGGCTACGACGAACCGGAGTTAACTCCACAGTTGGAGCTGCCTTGTCGTTTTCCTTTGCTGTTGGAGCTGCCTTGTCTTTTTCCTTTGCTGCTGGAGTCTGAGATGATTGTCCTTGGTCTTTCCCAAATGTAGCTGAAGGACACAGAAACTCTGAGGCGTCGCCTTTCTCCGGAACAGCAGTCGAAATAGCCTTAATCTGAGACACTTCTTCCTTGAGTTGAGCCACCTCATTGGTGACCTTGTCAAAACGCTCATGCATGTCTTTCTGCACCATTTCCTTAAAAGAGTTGAAAGAAGCGGTGAACAAACCTTCAATTAAGGTCTTCATATCACCGGAGACACCACTGTTATGTTCAGCCACACGTTGACAAAGCAATTGTTTCTTCCTAGACTCCGCACCAGGATCAATTAGCTTGCGCTTGCCCCTTTTCGCAACTGCCACTGGTTCCTCTGCAACATCAGCCGGTTCCTCTGCAGCATCACCCGGTTCCTCCACATGTGTTGCTGTGACATCTTCCACTTCCACATCCTCTTCTGCATCAGAGAGGTCCATATGCGCAGGCAAAGCCTCAACTTCCCAAGAAAATTTCCTCCAGTCTTGTTTGGCTTTGATCAAAGCAACAATACGATCAACTCTTTCGTCCTTCTTTTCATCTTCCCTAACGAACTCATCATTATCAATCACATCGAGATCACCAGTATATGATGATATAAATGAGAACACCTCTCCCTGCAAGAAAAAACGAAACAATTAGCATACATTGTTAAAAATAAAGAAAGGAAACAGGAAGCACAATAATCAATATTAGTTGAAAAATATCAGTTACCGTATCGAAGTGGGACTCTAGGCTGCTGATATCTTGGTATCCAACTTTTCCACTACCTTTCCAATTCCTACATCTCATTTTCTTCATGTTTTTTCTGATCTTTTTACCCAGCATGGAACCAATGTCGGGAATTGCCTCCATAATCCATATCTGAAACGCATATGAAAATCCATCCAACACGTAACTCTTCTTCGCCTCCACATCTTCCCTTGCTTTGAGTATTGAGTCATTTAGCAAATCATAAGCGCAAAGACCCCAAGGATACATCCTCAATTTCTCAAAATCCATCACCAAACGGATGTACTCGTGAGGGATATACACCTTAAAATCCTTAGCCATGAGGAAGGATTGTATAACAGTCAGATAGACTAACCTCACTCTGTCCACATACGTCCACTCGTGACATACTTTAAGTAGCTCATCCCTCACAGTATATAAGTTGATCTTCTGATTATTCTTCAGCGCCTTGGTCCAGAACCCCTTATCCTTCGTCCAGTTGATGAAGTCTATGTCAGGTTCCTCTTTGAACTTCAAACCAGTGACAGCATGAAATTCTTGCATAGAAAATCTAAGAGGCCGGTTTGCAAAAAGAAACCATAGCTCGTGAAGCTTCGAAACCCTGAGCTGCTTGCACATGAAGCTGTGAATAATCTTCCCCGAGTACATGAGCTTGTTTTCAATGATCGCCAGAATCGGACCGAAGACTGGGTCTTTCAGAACTTCTCCATACTCATCTTTGAGTAAACTCTTTACCGCGTCCAGAAGCGACCGTCTACATGTGTTGTTAATCTTATCAACCTCAAGCTCAACTCTATCTTTAAGAATGCGTTTAGGAAACTCGGAAGCCATTCCTACAAAACATGAAAAGAAAAAATTAACCATCTCACTTTTACTAGTCTATTAGACAATTGAAATAAAAATTTAATTCAAGTAGTATAAGTGTTTTCCTCTAAACAAAAACAGAGTCAAGGCTATGAGAAAAGTATACACATTATCGACCAATTCAATTCAAATAACAAACGTTAATTACATGTGAAATTGAAGTCTATTACATGTGAAAGACATTAGCTTTTTCAAGTCTATAAGGAATTGAACTCTATTACATAATGTATACACATTATCGACTTGTTCGATCCAAACAACATGTAAAATTGAACTCTATTACATGTGAAAGACATTAGCTTTTTCAAGTCTATAAGGAATTCAAAACCTTAATAAAAAAGATAGGACACAAAATAGAACTCAAAATCACCTCAACAAGCTACAATAAACTCACAATCAACTCAACCACAAACTACAATCAAAGTTCTAAACCTCAATCGATTTATGTTTTCAACAATGCAATCCCTTTCTAGTACATGCAAATAAAAAATTGACCAAACAAAAATATGCAAAATCGTAAAGGGGATTTCAAGATTTCAAACCCAAAGCTTCAAATAGTGGCAATCGAGATGAAGGAGGAGAGAAAGGATAAAATTGTGAACCTAATCGTCCTTTACCGGGGAGGAGAAGCTAATCTCGAGCTTGAACAACTCCGATCGGTGTCGGCGGAGGTTATGACGAGATTGTAACCGGTGGCTCTCAAAGTAAAAAGGCGTGAGGAGGAGGAAGGAGAAGAGATCGAAAGGAAAGGTTGAAGCTCTCCAACAAACCAAGAGATCGAGAGGTGGAAGGTGTCGACGGCGATGATATCGCCTCTGCGTAAAGAGAGAGAGAGAGCCGGAGAAAGAAACTGATTATTAACCTCTTGTTTTTTTTTACTTTATAAAATTAACCAGTTCATTTTATTTACTGTATATTAAAAAAGGACAAAACCGTAGTTTTATACTGTCGTACTTCTATACGGACAAAGTATTCTCATTTAGTTATAAGGGGACAAACATCTTGATATTTTATGGCAAATCGCCAAATTTCCCTTTTTTTATTTTATTAACTTTTTGGGTATTTTTACATCTGATTGAATTTGGTGTATACTTTTGTATTCAAAATTAAAAATCTCCTCTTTCTTTTAATCAAAATGGCACTTATCTACTGCATGAACTACAGTTAATATATACCGCACTTGCATTCCTCACCGCTTACATTACGAGCTGTGAATTAATCTTACCGCTTACGTTCCTCGCCGCTTACATTAATATTTCTATTGAGCATTTCGTCGAACATCTTCAAAATGTTTTTTGTGTGTTTTCCATCTTAACGAAAATAATAATTTGTGGCATGTGTACAAAAAAAGAGAAAAAGATGAAAACATGTGATGTTCAATGAGAATAGCAACTGAAATTATAAGATTATTTTTAAAAGTAAAAACCAATCTTGTATTATAATATTTCTTCTCGTGACAAGAAAAAGGATGGTGGCGAAGCTTCCTCTTCCGATGAAATTCAAGACAAACGATTTGCGTTTCTCCTAGAGTCATGTTTCCTTTAGAGTATTTCTTTTTGTGTTTTTTCTGTTGTGCCGATGTCGTCATTTCTAATGTTCTCATATAAGCTTTTGAAAAAAAAATTAAAAACCACTATGAGGGAATTAGAAAATATTATAGCTCCAACTGATGACGTATAATATTAGAGTTGAATTACAATATGATTTGTAATTTGATGTAACTTGCAAAAAAAAAATATTTGGTATAAATTATAAGTTTATGTGGTAAGTTTACAGTAAAAATAAAAGTTACAATTTTATTAAAATTTATGATTGGTAACCTTCTTGATGTATAAATTGCAGCATGAATTCTGAATAAAATAATTGAATAAATAAACATATAAATAGAATTTGTCACTAAACTATTTCTAAATAAAAAATATTTTAAATAAGTATAAAAGGTGAAAAAATATTTATTCTCTTTTAAATACTATAATAATTAATAACACGTTTTATTCTAATACCAATAATAAATAAATAAAATTGAATAATAATAATAATAATAATAATAATAATAATAATAATAATAATAATAATATTAATAATAATAATAATAATAGCATGAACTTTAAATTAAAAAAAATCCAATAATTGGTTATATATAATTTTTTGACTGATCTTTTGAATATTTTTTAAAAAATAGTAACAAGGAAGATTATAAAATATTTAACTAGCATTAATTTAGGTTGAGTAATAGGTTCAAATTTTATTTTTATTTTATTTCAACAGAAAAAACAATCAAGTCTAAATCAGCTTCTAAAACATCGGATTTTGGTTGATGTAAGTTTTTGATTTGAGTTACCAATTTTATAAAGGGTTTACAGCTATGGAGAGATCTCTGGAAGATAAAGGCACCCCCAAAAATAAAGCATTTTATGTGGCGTGCTTTATCAGGCGCTTTAGCTGTTAAGCAAAGATTGAATACTCGTGGTATTCCTATTGATCCGACATGTTCCATTTGTGGTCAAGGTGTGGAGAATATCTGTCATGCTTTGTTTACATGTGTAAAAGCACGGACTATTTGGGATTCGTCTAATTTTCCTACACCTCCCGGAGGCTTTTCTAGAAACTCCATGTTCTGTAATTTTGTGCATTTGATTAAAGCATCTAGATCTGATGCGATAGATATTCACACAAGGAAAGTTTTTCCGTGGCTGATCTGGGAAATCTGGAAATCTAGGAATGCTTTTATTTTTGAAAAAAAGGTTTTGGATGCTTCCTTTATTGCTAAAAAAGCATATGAAGCAGAATCTACATGGTTTGACACCTTCACTGAGGCGCAGCTTGAAACACAGCCGGATGAAACCAATTTGGTACGGTGGATAAAACCTCCTAATGGTGTCCTCAAGTGTAACGTTGGATCCTCCTGGATATCATCAACCCGGAACTCTGGCGCGTCATGGATTTTACGTGATTCAAATGGTGGCACAATCATGCATAGTCGTCGCGCTTATTCGTGCATGCGTTCAAAAACAGAGGCGGATTTGTGGGCTCTCTTTTGGGCAGTTGAGTGCATGCATAATCTCCACTTCACAAATATTATCTTTGAGACTGTTTCAGAATCCCAGCGTGGCGCCCTCCTATGTCTTGAAGACCACCTCAACCTAAGCCATATCCGGCACAGCATTTGTTTCCTCCTGACAAAGCTCACCTCCTGGAGCTTGGACCATGCCCTCCCGGACCGCAATGAAGCTGCCGCTGCAATCGCCTTGAGCGTTACACGAGATCTCCGTAACCAGTCTTACATCGCTCGTGCGGCTCCAGCCTGGTTACATCACTTACTTGCTCTTGAAGCTCAACCTCAACGGAACCTCATACAGCCATCCTGAATCGAAGATTCTATCTGTTCTTTCGTATATTCACTGCCAACCTTTGCTGTTTAAGGTGAGAATATGATCATTCTGTATGGTGTCTAATGACATCCCCCCTTCCCATTTCTTTTTATCTTGCATGCTACTACTCTTTGTACTTTGTTTCCAAGTGTTATAAAAAAAATTTTATAAAGGGTTTAACTCAAATTTGTAACTCAATTATAACACATCTTCAATCATACTTAATATTAGAAAATTAAATTTAATGCATGATTGGTAACAATTTTGAATTACTAACCTAACTCAAACTTAATCAAAGGTAACTCATGTTACCAATCAAATCTTATAATTGCAGGAAATGGACTCTGGATCTGGTATAATGAAACATTCATAGTGTTCTTCAACAATTGATAAAAACGATATTATCAAAAAAAAACAATTGATAAAAAGGAAGAAGAGAGGTCCAAAAATTAAGGATTAGACTAGACCATGATCCGTCCGACCGGGTGGGTACTTATCTTATTTTTTAATTTTTTTATTTATACTAAATAATCTATTTTGTAATAGTTACATGTAGTACTTTGAATTTTTTTTTTGTGTTTGTAATAATAATCGAATTATAGATTATAACCGATATATATATATATATATATATATATATATATATATATATATATATATATATATATATATATGAATGTAGTTAATTTAAAACGTGTTTCAAAATAAATTACTTTGAGTTAGTAAAATATATGAAATAGATAAATAAATATAATTTTGTAACATCAATTTATTTTTGCATCTTGTATGGAAATATAACACATTAAAATATTCATGTAAGATTTATAAAAGAATTAATAAAATTCGTATGTATAAAAATAGTTTATTGAAAAAAAACAATATTCTTAAAAAATTAGTTGTTTAAAATATGACATGTATATCTGTAAAAATGTATTTTTATTTATATGGATCAAAATTTTAT
Organism: Hirschfeldia incana; assembly: GCA_026261945.1. Taxonomy (NCBI): domain Eukaryota; kingdom Viridiplantae; phylum Streptophyta; class Magnoliopsida; order Brassicales; family Brassicaceae; genus Hirschfeldia; species Hirschfeldia incana. The sequence continues at coordinate 2,850,281 of JABCMI010000013.1, read as the reverse complement.
GCAAATGTATAACTAAATTGTTGTATATACTATTTAAAATGGTCATATATATTTTCTATTTTTTAACATTTATTATACTGAATTTATATTGGACTAATATTTTATGAAAATATATGTGACATAACATATTTATATATCAATCTATATATTATATAAATGTTTCTTTTGTGATTTTTATTTTAGTTATTACTTATAAATAATAAAAATATAATAACTATTCAAAGATAGGTAGATAATTAATCAAAAAAAATCTTAAAATGTAGGTTAATTAGTATGAAATTAATTATTATGTATATATTGAATTAGTAAAATAATTACCATATAATTTATGTTTAATTATGAAAAAATATATATATATATATATGAAATTAATTATTTTCAGACACACATATATATAATAAAATAGGAAAAGACAAAAAAAATATTAAAAGCTAGGCTTCTTAATTATTGTTTCCATAATTTTTTAGTTAAATTTGATTTTGAAAATGCATTAATTAAAGAAAAAAAATAAAGAATGGAGAATTTCATAACTACACTTTGTTTGGTACCACTTTTCACTTTTACCATCAATTAAAACACATTTTCACAAATACCACTTTAACAAATGAGCAAAAGACAATACTATCCTTGTCCTATTTTGCTTCAATCACCGATCTTTTTGAGATCCGCCGTCTCTCTGTCTCACACAGCGGGACGAAAGAGATTGCAGAGAATCGTGATTCAAAACCGTTGAGATCCGCCGGCTTGTTGCGTTCATCACAAAAGTCAGACCTGGAAAGCTACGAGTCTTTAGTGGAGGCTGTGATGGATCGGATTTTGGAGTAGGCGGTAGTGTGTTTGGAGGTGGTGTGATGTTGATGGCTGAGGACACAGTAGACGCTGGTTCCACTGCTAACGTTGGTGATTCCAGGGCCCCAGACGGGATTTAAGGTCTTCGCTAATTGGCTGCCTCTTTCTGGGGCTCCGGCTAGGGCTACGATGATGATGACTTTGGCTCATGCTTCTCTCTGAAACGTCTGTGCTCCCCATCTGGACTTCGTAATATGCTTCTTATCCTCCGGTTGTACCTACGCAGGACAGACAAGTTAATAATGTAAAGCGACTCTAGGTACTGCTATATCTTCATAAAAGCTTAAGCCAGAAAGTAAGAAAGCGAACCTTGGAGGGCTCCTTCTCCTGGGTGGGCTCCTAAAGTGCGAGCAGTCAGAGTAACTTCTGTTGCTAGGATACCTCCAGAAAATTTTAAACAAAAACAGACGCTTCTTTTTAGTATTTATTTATAGTGTTGACTTTCTTTGTTGTGAGTATTTTGTATAGATTTTAAGTTACCTGTCCGTGTTCCTGTCCTGAAAGCTTCTTCTGTTGGGCCAGTGGCGAGGAGGGGAACGCTCAGGAGATGGTGTACGGTACTTCCGAGCAAATGAGTAACGCTCTGTGAATCCACGCCCCTTTCTGATGCGCTTGGGCTCACCATTTGGTGGAGATGGGCTGTTATCTGTTAACTGGTACATTTTCTTTTGAGATTTTCTATAGCTCTCTCATTGTTATTATAGTGTGTTTTTGTTTTTTAATTTTATTTTAATGAAATGATTATTGTGTTCTGTAGCTTTTTGCTGTAGCAAGAGACCATAAACCTGATAGAGATGAGCGTGAACACATTGAGAATGATGGTGGTTTTGTCATGTGGGCAGGTAATAAAAGAAACTGTTAAGAATTGTTATTTCTCATTTTTTTTACTGCATATAGTATTGATTACTAGAATGAATAGGGACTTGGAGAGTTGGAGGAGTTCTTGCAGTTTCTCGATCCTTTAGTGATCGACTTCTGAAACAGTATGTTATTGCTGACCCTGAGATTCAGGAAGAGAAGATTAACGAGTCTCTTGAGTTTCTGATTGTTGCCAGCGATGGACTTTGGGATGTTTTCTCTAATGAGGTTTTGTCCATTGACTTATTCTGTCTTTATATGAATGATGATGATGAGAGAAAAAGCTTGATTCCATTTCTTTAATGGTGTTACAGGAAGCTGTTGTGGTGGTTAAAGAGGTTGAAGATCCATAGGAGTCCACCAAGAAACTTGTGGGAGAAGCAATAAAGAGAAGAAATGCAGACAATAATACATGTGTAGTCGTTACGTTTTCTTGAGAGCACGGCTTCTAATACCAAAGCTTGTGGGATGATGGCTGTGATGGACACAAATGATTTGTAATATCTTATAAACAATTCATAAACCTATATAAGTAATTCATAAACCCTTATAAATGATTTTAAATGGTTTATGAATTTTTATAAATAGTATAAACCCTTATAAATGATATATATATATATATATATATATATATATCTTAGGAAGGATATATAAACAATTATAAACAACTTAGAAACCATTACAAATGATCTATAAATCCTTAGATTATTTATAAACCTTTATAAAACAATTTATAAACCATTATAACTAATATATAAACAATTTATAAACCATTATAACTAATATATAAATATTGTATAAAGATTTATAAAACTATCTAAAAGGGTTTATAAAACTATTTACAAGAACTTATAAGCTACTAATAAAAGAATTTACAAGAGTTTGTAGAATATTTTAATAAGGGGTTTAAGTATATATAAATAATTTATAAGGGTTTATAAAACATTCATAAAGTTAATAAATTTTATACACAATTTATAAATAATTTATAAGGGTTTATAAAACATTCATAAAGTTTATAAAAACAATTTGTAAATTTTATACACCAATTTATGAGAGTTTTATAAGGGTTGTAAATGGTTTATAATTAAGTTTATATCACTTTTAAAACTAAAATTAGTTTATCATTATAATAATTCAACTTAAAACGCTTAAAATTCTTATAAATCTGTGTTTTCTGATATTGTGATAATACATCCAAACAATTTATAAGCTTTTGTAAAGCAGTATTTGAATAACATATATATATATATATATATATCTTCACTTAGACAATTTATAAGGGTTTATAAAAGTAAAATAAATCAGTTAGAAGAACTCTAAATCATTTAAAAGATTTATAACCATTTAGAAAGTATACTAAAAGAATTTACAAGAGTTTGTAGAATATTTAATAAGGGGGTTTAAGGATATATAAATAATTTATAAGGGTTTATAAAACACTCATAAAGTTTATAAATTTTATACACCATTTATAAATAATTTATAAGGATTTATAAAGCATTCATAAAGTTTATACACCAATTTATGAGGAGTTTATAAGGGTTTTTAAATGGTCTATAAATCAGTTTATAATACTTTTAAAATAAAATTAGTTTATAAATAGTAATAATTCAACTTAAACCCCTGAAAATTATCTAATAAATCTGGGGTTTCTGATATTGTGATAATAAATCAAAACAACTTATAAGCTTTTTTAAAGTAATATGATATCACTTTAGCTTATGTGTTGTGTTTCTGTGTTGGCCGTTGTTTATTTCCTCCGAGACTTATAACTTACTTTTTCCGATTATAATATTACTCTTTATGAAAGTTTATATTCAAATTATAAAAGGTATTGTAAGAGTTGTATAGGTTTATAAATCAACTAAAAGAGTCTATAACCATTTAGAAAGCCTTGTTTTACAATTTATAATGGTTTGTATAATAATTTATAAGAGTTTATAAGGGTGTGTAAATGATTTATAAGGGTTTATAAAAATAATTTATAAACTTTATACACCATTATAAAAGATTATAAAATAATTTATAAAGGTATGTAAAATTTATGAAGCGGTAAAGTCTTGCTTGCTGTCCGCATGTACCTCAGAATCTGCCACGTATTATCATCTCTTTACAAAGCATGCATGTGTTCTAGTTCCATGAAGAGATTATATAACTTATAACGCCTTATAAACTTATAACCCCTTATAAACCTTTATAAAACTTAGAAAATACTAGTTTCATTAAGAGATTATATAATTTAACCCCTTATAAACCTTTATAAAATTCAGAAAATATTAGTTTCATGAATAGATTATATAACTTATAACCCCTTATAAACTTATAACCCCTTATAAAGTATTATAAAACTCATAAAATAGTAGTTTCATGAAGAGATTATATAACTTATAACCCCTTATAAACCTTTAAACTTAGAAAATACTTAGTTTCAAGAAGATATTGTATAATTTAAAACCCCTTATAAAATTATAGCCCCTTATAAAGTATTTTAAAACTCAGAAAATACTAGTTTCATGAAGAGATTATATAATTTATAACCCCTTATAAAATATTATAAAACTCAGAAAATACTAGTTTCATGAAGAGATTATATAACTTATAACCCCTTATAAACTTTTATAAAACTTAGAAAATACTAGTTTCAAGAAGAGATTATATAATTTATAACACCTTATAAACTTATAACCCCATTTTAAAACTCAGAAAATACTAGTTTCATGAATAGATTATATAATTTATAACCCCTTATAAACTTTTATAAGACTTAGAAAATACTAGTTCGATGAAGAGATTATATAATTTATAACCCCTTATAAACTTATAACCCCTTATAAAGTATTACAAAACTCAGAAAATACTAGTTCCATGAAGAGATTATATAACTTGTAACCTCTTATAAACTTATAACCCCTTATAACCCCTTATAACCCTTTATAAAACTTAGAAAATACTAGTTCCATGAAGTGATTATATAATTTATAAACTTATAACTCCTTATAAACCTTTATAAAACTCAGAAAATACTACTTTCATGAATATATTATATATAAAAACTCTTTATAAGGGTCTATAAATTATTTATAAGAATATTTAAAGTTATTTATAAGAATTTATGAATCTATTCAGAATGGTTTATAAATCTTTTCTAAAGTTTTATAAATATATTTTATAAGGGCTTATAAATATATTTATAAGAGTTTAGAAATCCTTATATAATTATTTATAAGAGTATATAAATTCATTAATAATAGTTTATAAAGGTTTATAAAAAAATTTACATAGTCAACATAAACAAGAAGAAAAGTAGAATAATGCTTAATGATATATTTGGTTTATAAGGGTTTTTAAATGGTTCATAAATCAGTTTATGTCACTTTTAAAACTAATATTATTATAAATCTTGATTTTATGATATTCTGATAATACATCAAAACAATTTATAAGTTTTTATAAAGTATTATTTGAATAATATATATATAAAGGTTTATAAAACAGAAAAAAATATCTAGTTAGACAATTTATAAGGATTTATAAAGGTAAAATAAATCAGATATAAGAACTCTAAATCATTTAAAAAGTATATAACCATTTAGAAAGTTTAATAAAAGAATTTATAAGAGTTTGTAAAATATTTTATAGAGGGTTTAAGGATATATACATAACTTATAAGGCTTTATAAAACATTCATAAAGTCATATAAACACATAGCTATGTTATAATACATAATGTAAAAACAACAAACAATAGTTCGTCAAGTTTTCTAAAGAACAGATTGAAAAGCTAGTAATTAACAGTGGACTTGATTGCATCCAATATCTGCAACGAAACGTGAAACCCCATATGATTAGTAAATGCGTGTGTTTTAAATGGGAATAAAATGAGGAACAGGAGCTTGCCTTGTTCTTGGTTGGCATATAGAATGGCTCAAACACAAGTGGGAATGGTGTGTCCAGACCACAAACTCTGCTTACTGGAACTTCTAACTGCAGACAAAACGAACCACTTTAAGAGTTGATCTCTCATAAAGGAATGAACATTGAGCTTTTTACCTTTAAGAAGCAACGTTCGAGGATTGTTGCAGAGATCTCTGCTCCAAAACCTCCCGTCACAGGAGCTTCATAGCTTAGCTGCATCCCCAAAAGCCAAAGCAATCTATAAGTTGTTATGGCTGCTACATGAAGACAAGAGAATCCTCCATAACAATGGTGTTGGACTAATAGGGAGTCTATCAATAAACCTATACGCATCATCTAAACGTCCAGCTCTACCGAGAAGATCAACCATAGAACCGTAATGCTTCACACTCGGAACAATCTTGAACTCGTTAACCATCCGTGAGAAGTACTCGCGCCCTTCTTCCACTAAACCCCTGTGGCTGCACGCGTTTAACAGGCCAAGAAACGTGATCTCATCAGGCTGAACACTCTCAGATCTCATCCTCTCAAACATCAACATAGACTTCTCCGCTTCCCCGTGGTTCGCGTAAGCTACAATCATCACTGACCAAGCTGGTGTATCCTTAACTCTCATCTTCTCGAACAGAGACACAGCATCTTCCAAGCCACCGCATTTAGCGAACATATCGATCAAAGCCGTGTTTACTTTCACGTACTTACAGAACCTGTGTTTCTTAGCGTACTCAAAAGGGTGATCTCATTCACCTTCAAGCTCTTACTTTGCATCACACGGAACAACGACAAAGCCTCGTTCGGTCTGTTTCTCCTAGCATAGCCAGTTATCATCGCGTTGTAAGAAACAACCCACGGCTCAAGAATTCGATCAAACACGCGTCTAGCAGCATCCACGTCTCCACACACTGTGTACATATTGACAAGTGTGGGGCAAACAAACACATCACTATCAAGCCCTAGCTTCATCGACACACAATGCAACTGCCTACCTTCTTCAATCCCTTTTGCAGCTGCGCAAGCCTTGAGAAGAGACGAAAACATGTAGTGATCAGGCAACATCCCACTTTCTAATACATCAACGAAGAGAGTAAAGGACTCAATAGGGTTCGTGTAACGAGAATACCCACGAGCAATAGAGTTAAAAGTAATGATGTCTGGTTCAGGCATTGCGTCGAACAGGTGGCGTGCGTAAGACATCGACGTGGGAGACTCCGTGCAGAAATTTATCAGCTTTGTGAGAAAGTAATGATATTTGTGGTTGTAGAGATGGGATTTGATGGCGTGAGCGTTTATCTGCATCAGCTCTCTTAGGGGAGTGCATTTTGAGATTTGAAGGATTGGGTTTGGTGGATTTTTCGAAGTGTCGGCTTTTAAAGGGTTGGTGATGGTTTCTTTGGGAGGGAATGATGATATCAGTGAATGTGAAGGTATCGCCATTGAACCTCTGAATGTGAGCTTCTCATTGGGTTTAATGGAGATGGTGATAACGATAAGCCTGACTCGTGATCAGCACCCGGTTGCAATAATGACTGGTAATCTGGTGTATTGACTCAACCCGACCCGTTGACCAAACCGTTGCGGAGGAGGGGGAGCGTTCTGAGGAGAAGTAGCGAGGTCATTGACATTGACGGACCTCCCTTCTCTTAAATACGTTCTAAACATTCGAAGAAGAAGATGAGTGAGATGAAAGCTTGCTCCACGATAGAAAATAGGTTTATTATTTAGGGGTATAATGGTATTTTGATTATTAAAAATATGATGGTATAGTTGGTTAGTGTAAATTTGAAAAGTGCTACCATGAAAGTGGTATTTTTAACAATTTCCCGACAAGAATTCTATAAGGTAGGTTAATTGATAGTTTCAGTGGCATACTATTGTAAATAACACTGAAAACTAAGGAGTAATTTATATATGTACTTCAATTTTAATAATAGAGACTAGACCATGACCCGCCCGACTGGGCGGGTTCTTATCTTATTTTTTTTTATTTTTTTTATTTATACTATATGATATATATTCTAATAATTACATGTAATACTTTGAATATTATTTTTTGTGTTTGTAATAAAAGCTGAATGTGTGAAAATTTTGGTTTTGTGAATGAAAGCATCAAATCAACCTTTGATATATAATAACCGAGATATATATATGAATATAGTTAATTTAAAATGTATTTCAAAATATATTACTAATAGTTAGTAAAATATATGAAATAGATAATTAAATATTTTTGGTAATATCAATTTATTTTTCCATTTGGTATGAAAATATAACATATTAAAAATTCCATTTAAGATTTATAAAAGATTTCATAAAAGTCATATGTAAAAAAAGTTGTTACAAATATAAAAGGGCTTTATTTTATTTAAATGGATTAATCTCTCTTTGATTATGATATGAAATTGGCCCATAATTTCATTAGCCCATCTGTAACAGCTTTTTTCCGGGAAATAACATAGAGTAACAAATATTTATTTTTTTTATTTTGAAACTCTCTCTCTCTCCCCTGTCGGTGGTGATCTCATCTCTCTCCATCTTCTTCGATCTCTGTAACAGAGCACACCGGCAATCACGAAGAGATGAAATATTTCGATCGTCAACATCGAAGCAGTTCTTCAGTTCTTACAAAGCTATTTTATTGAAGCTGTTAACTCCATCGGAAGAGCAACCGCATTGGTATAAACTTTATTCCAACCTCGATTTACATCTATCTTTTTGGTTCTGTAATTCGATAAACACATTATTTTATGTTCTCAATTTTAATATTTATATATTGTACATGCAGATCTTACTGGGATTTACGGAGAGTCTAAAGTAATCAGATGTGGAAAAATCAAAAACTCCGCGGAGGAATTCATCTCATGTCATCTCTCTAGGTAATATCGAATTGACAAAAGTTCAATTTGTACACTCAATTTGTAGAATCGATTATGGTTTAAAAAATATGATTCCGTATATTTTTGGCAGGTCGATTAAAGCTCAACATCTTCGAGAATTGCGTGAGAAGTTTATAATTCGACTTCAGGTTGCATAGGGTAGTCGAAAGAGAGACTTCAGGTTTGTCTCTTCGCTACATTCATAAACGGGTAAATCGAATTCTTAAGTCTAAGTTAGTGGCAGAGATCATATTTTTTTTAAGTCTTAGCTTTGTTAATATTTATAAAAAAAAATTTAATTTTTTACAGGAACAATGTATTTCAAAAAGAGAAATCGAGCATCTGTATGAAAGAAAGTTTGGAAGTATATTTTAAAGGTAAAATATTTCGTACATGAAAACTCTAGGTTCACTTTAATATATATTTTCATATCAAGTAAAATATAAAATGATCAGTTTGATCGGATTTTATACGCAGTTGTTAGAAGATGGTTCACCTTCTCCGGCAAAGGAATTTTCAGTTAATTCGTCAAGTTATGAGAAGAGTGATGAACAGCAACGTTTCTGTAGCTCATTAATCTGAAGTTTGGAGTTTAGAATCTGCTTTCACAAAAGGTGAATGCTTTTGCTCGTTTACACATATGGCTTGTGCTGTATCTTGGATTTGTTATTGTATGAGTTGGGTTTGTGTTTCTCTGACTTGAGTGGGTGATGAATGATAATTCATCAGGATACTTGCAGGGTCTATTGAGACAAACCTACTCAAGAACGATGCATCATTATCTACAGCAACTTGTAATGTAAGGGTATTTATATTTGAGCACCATCCTTGCATGATTTGATAATACGTTTGGAAACTAATGTTAGCATCTTTGAATCATGTTCAATGGTTTCAGGGAATTTCAACCTCAAGAAACTCATGGCTGGTGAAGAACCTGTGTCATCACCTTTCTGATCTACAGCTCTATTGGGTTCTGGAACTGAAGAGAGAAGATCAGAAAATGACGCCAAAGCGAAACAAAAAGTGCAGGCTTTACTCAAGGCAATCAAGCAGGTGTGTTCGTTATCTGACTCTTTAACAGTCTGCAATATCTTTGAACAGCTCATAAAAATTAAGCTTGTTAGAGAAACGGATAGATATGATATGACCAGATGAAATTGTTTGATGAATGTTTATTGAAGTTTGTTCTTGCATGATGTCTGTGCTGATTCACTGTCAGAATTAGTATTGAAGTTTATTGAAGTTTGTTCTTGCATGATGTCTGTCTGTGTTTATTGAAGTTTGTTCTTGCAAACATAAGTGAGTATTAAGTTGGATACTAACACTATTTATATTATTACTCACCTGAGATCTCTTATGCTAAATTGCACTCTCTTGCGGTCTTCACCTTTGACTTGAACGATTTGAACATCAGAAAAACCATAAGGTTGACCAATTATGTGTAAGACACATACAAAGCACATATCATTCGTAATGATATGTATCAAAAACATAAAGATGATATAAGAAAACCTTAAAAATCATACCAATGAGAATGTTATCATCTAGACTTCCCTTTGAAATTTTATCATAATCAGCAAAACTCAAAAAGAGGCTATCATCATGATAGTCGGATTCAGAGTAAACCGTATCACCGGTGATAGTCATCTTATACTGAGCATTTGTTGGTCGGAATTTCCCTTTACCCACACCGGATACCTTAAAGTTTTCAATGACAGACCACTCTCCAACATGAATGTTACGCTCGGTCCGAAACATGTGCGACCTCCAGCAGGATGCATGGACCTTAAAACCCTGTAAACAAAAGTAAACATGTTATAGAAACCCAAAAATATCATAAAAAAAAACTTATGAAAACAGAGTAGTAAGGGTCCGTAGAAGGTAGAACTTACAGTCTCATCAGCAAAAATCATTTCCAGTGTCTGCTCGCTAGCATAGGGAGGGGTATGTTTCCATGAATGGAGCAGCTTCACCTGCACACGCCATTTAGTCGACCTAGGCTTTATATTTTTGAGCAATGTAACACTCTTGTTAGTCGACATTTTAAAGCAAAGAAGGGAAAAAATTATCAATAGGAATTGTTTAGGTGATATCGAAGATGGATGCAATGTATAGTATATATATAGTGTGAACCTAAAACTCTAGAAAAGAGAATATACTAAGGCTGATTTTCGGAACTAAATATTGTGATTTAATAGGATATATATAACATTGTTTCCAAAATTTCTAGTTATTTACCCAAATTGAAGTTATTAATTGGCGATTAAATTTTTTAAAAATCATTAGAAGTAATGTTGGACTCTTGTGCAATCAAAACTATAAATACAAAATATAGAAAATATAGAAAGATAATGATTATGGTGATGTACAGATTTTGTTAGTTTCCGGTTTTTTTGTTGCTGTGGTATATTCGGTGAAATATGATATTCTTTCGAAATATATATTATGCTATTTAAGTGAAGATCTCTTGTTTAATTAATGATATATTAACTATTCTGTATATTCAGTTTTTCTATTTCGGATATTATCTAAAGAATTCAAACTATAAAATCTTAAGCTATTCTGCAACAGAAAAATCTTTTTTTTTTTTAAAAAGGGAATTTTGGAAATATATATTCTGCTATTTAACTGAAGATCTCTTGTTTATTTAATGATATATTAAGTTTTCTGTATATTCTGTTTTTCTATTTCAGATATTATTTAAAGAATTAAAACTATAATATCTTAAGCTATTCTGCAACAAAAAAAAACTTTTTTTGTTAAATATAATTTATACATGTCATAGAAATCATCCGATTGATGAAAAAAAAACAGTAAACACAAACTCTGCATGAAATTAATGAAGAACATAAGTTGGCTGATGATGTATGTAATATTTTTAAAAACATTATGTTATATTCCAATCCGTATTAAGCTATGTGCAACATGATATATTTTTAAAATCGGAAAGAGAATATCTCTATTATTAAAGCTACAGAATTTTGAAATGAAGATAGCGAGAAGCATTTAATCAATATTTTTAACTTTGTATTGCAGGTGGCGATTTTTGGGAGCTACAAAAAGAGTGAGAGAACACATTAAATAAACTGTTTTAAGACAAGCATTTTTTAAGGAATGATAATTAATACTCTCAGTGGCATGCCATTGTAAATAAAACTAAAAACTAAGGGGTAATTTATACTTGTACTTCTCTTTTAATAATAGAGATAATTCAAATTTTTTTACAAAATATTTTATCACTTAGTTAGAGTTGAAAAATGACTAGTTAGTTAGAAATAGAAAAGAGTGTAGTTGAATCTTATTTGAGAGCATGTGGGACATTGCACAACAATAAGTATGTCTCTAGCAGGACTTATTCTTGGGTTCACCCCCTAGGGTGAACTTAGAGGTTCACCAACCAATAGAATTGAGTTATTTAAGATTTAGTATCTTTTAAAAAAGGAAACAAAATATTATCGAATTATATTTTCAAAATAGAAATTAAATAAAAACTACACTAATCACAAAAAACAAGACTTTTTAATCTAAAAAAATATTTTCAAAATATATTCTTCAATTTTATACTAATAAAAAAACAAGACTTTTTAATCTAAAAAATTATTTAAAAAAAGAATTTAAGACTTTGGATAAATCTTAAATTTTAAATTTTAAGATTTATCAAAGAGTTTCAAATTTACCCAAGGGTTTAGGATTTACCCAAGGATTTAGGATTTAGGATTAGGATTTAGTGTATAGTTTTTTGTTGATTGTGTTAAAATAGTTTTTTTTTAAAAAATCAAATTTTTAAAATTTATCCAAGAATTTACTAAAGGATTTAAGATTTAACATTTAGAGTTTAGTATTTTTGGTATTAACTATATTAATTAATTTATTTTCTGTAACTATTTTATATTTTTATGTATTTTTATTGTTTATTTAAAAACATCATTTAATTTGGATTAATTTTGTTTCCTTATTTAAAAGATATCAAATATCAAATGCTCAAAGACTATTGGTTGGTGAACCTATGGGTTCACCTTAGGGGGTGAACCCAAGAATAACTCCTCTAGCAGCAAGTTTCTCCATGTGAAATTTGTGAGTGTTAATGTATCCCAAAGAGTAAAAAAAATAAAATACATGTAGACTTTTGAATACATCCTTAAATATTTTTGGGAAAATAGTTTTTTTAGGCCAAAAAAATGATCTTCATGTCCCATTAGACTAATTTGTTATTTGTACCATTTTTTCCTATAATACCCTTTAGTAATTCACAAAATAAATGAAATAAATAGTTTTACAAACAAAAAAAAAATAAAAATAGTAACTAGTGATGAAAAACAAAGATCAACTTATTGGTATTTTTTTTCAATTCTGAAAATGTTTAAATCATAGTTTTATATTTTGTTCCAATAAAAGTAGAATCGACATTCTACATAGTAGAAAATATGATCTACTTTTTTTATTGAATCTACTATGTTTTGAATACATGTTCTACATAAATAATAGTAATCTAAAAATATTTAGAAAACACATTCTACGCATAACCTATGTTTCTAAAATCCGTAGAAATTAGAATCTACACATTACTAGATTTCTAAAACCAGTAGAAATAGGATTCTACACAATATTATAAATCTAAAACAAGTAGAAATCGATTTCTAACATATTTACAGTATTCTAAATATAGTAGAATACATATGGATAAGGACACATTCCAAAAATATAGGAATTGAATATTTGGAAATATTTTATTTCCTTATATAATAAATCGTTTAAAAAATAAAAAATTTAAAAAAAAAAATCATTTAAAAAAGGAAAACAAAAAGGAAATCGTGTTTTAATTAATTATTAAGTTAAAAATTAAAAAAAAAAACAAAATCATGTTCTAAACTTCTTCTTTCTTCTCCAGACGCCGTCTTCTATTCATTCACAAAATTTCTCAAAATTGTTCTGCTATGATTCATATCTATGATTCATGTGGTGTTTGGGAATTGGTTGTAGATTCAGGTTGGACTGGCGCAGTCTGGTTAACTTGAACCGATCGATCCATTTTTGTTGTTTGGATATTTTTCGGTATCGAGCAGCCGAGATCGATCAGTCCCAATGCGATCGATCGATCCCGATGAATCATCAAACCTTCATTCTTTACGATATTTATTTCTGGGAATTTTAAAACACTATTTTTTTTTAAATTACTATAGTTAAAAATATTTTTAATATTTACAAATCGATTTATTGATTGTAATTTCAAAATTTTAATTGAAATTAAGGGCAATATGACCATTTTGAAAAGATTTAGTTTATTAAGACATGAATCACATAAAATTAGTCTAATGGGACATGAAGATCATTTTTTTGGCCTAAAAAAACTATTTTCCAAATATTTTTTGGGTTCCCATTATCAATACATAAAAGATTAATGCATAGCGCATAGTGGCATAAAGGGCTTGGCTTAGTGGTTTAGTGATCATTGAAAGATGAGCAACTAGTAGACATTTTAACTGTGCAACGACAAACTTTCCTTTCAAAAAACTGTTCACTGTCTTTTCAGATCAAAGTACGAGGAACAATCACCTAAACAAAAATCATTAAAAGAAGAATCAAACTTTTTGCGAAAATCTCTTTCGAGATGTCATCCATGGCCATCGGTCTCAGCTTGTCAATGAGTAGCCGCATAAGAAGAGGAGGAGAAGTCGATGTTGAAAGAGTACTAGTGACGGCCTCACCGACGACACTGAAGCTGAATCAAACCCGGAGAAAAGTTGCAGGCAGGTTTTTGGGGATAAAGAAAAGATTCCATGGTAACGTAGCAATCACTAAGGCAGAGGTGGTGGTGGACGGAGAGGAGAAGAAGCAGATGATGAGTAGTAGGAATCTTAGAGTTGGACTCATTTGCGGAGGTCCGTCGGCAGAGCGTGGGATTTCTCTAAACTCTGTTAGATCAGTTCTTGATCATATTCAGGTTCTTGAAATCATTTAAATACTCTTTTTGTCCTCATCAGTTATTTGATATTTCGTTTTTCATTTTGTGCGTGTTGGATGGTTTTGTTTCATCAGGGTGATGGTATAAGCATCAGCTGCTATTACATAGATCCTGATCTCAACGCTTATGCAATATCCTCTGCTCAGGTCTTGCTTGAGTTACGTTGTAACTTAGCATTTTCACCAAGTACTTATTTTTTGTTGTTGAAAACTTGCAGGTGTACTCAAATACTCCGGCAGATTTTGATTTCAAGCTCGAGAGGTGAGGGCATAATAAGGCAATGTAAATAATATTACAAACTCGTTTGTGAAGTGACTTTGTTTTTTTTCTTTTCATGTTGTAGTCTTGCACAAGCATTTGCTTCGTTATCAGAATTGGCAGAGCATCTTGTTTCAGCTGTTGACATTGTCTTCCCAGTAATTCATGGTAGGTTCGGTGAAGATGGTGGCATTCAGGTATTTTTTGTTTTTGTTTTGGGGGTCCTCATAAATTTATTTTCTATATTAGAACCTTACATAACATTTTGATTAATGGCTAAGCAGGAGCTGTTGGAGAGTCATAACATTCCATTTGTCGGTACCGGATCCCGTGAATGTCGCCGAGCCTTTGACAAGGTAAATAATAAGAGAACTGATGAAATGGATTCATTTGTACATGTTATTTATCTATCTTTAAAGGCCTTATTATGTGTATAATTGTGTAATTAATTTGATTGAACTAATTACAGTATGAAGCCTCGTTGGCGCTCAAGGAGCATGGGTTCATGTCAGTGCCGAACTACTTGGTTCATGTAATAAATTTCTTCAAAACTACGTCTTTATCTACATTCAGGTTCTACTTTGAAAAATTTTATGCGTAATGATATCATTCTCATATTAAGTATTAAAATAAGAAGTTCACTCAGGGAACTGAAGTAGAGGAAAGTGAAATAGCGCAATGGTTCACGGATAATAAGCTGGACCTCGAGGTTGGAAAAGTCGTGGTAAGCATCCGGCTATTTTTCTAGTAAATGTTAAGCCAAATATCCCATTTCCTCTTCCTTTTTTTGATCGATCACTTCATTTTGTTACAGGTAAAACCAGCTAACTCAGGATCTAGCATTGGTGTCAAGGTTGCTTTTGGTGTAAAAGATTCAATTAAGAAGGCTACTGAACTTATTCTAGAGGTATCCCTTGTTTTGAAGCTTGGACAATTCGAGTAGGAACATCCGAACATAGAAAACTATATTTCCTTACAGGCTATACTTTGAATTTTTTCATGTGTTGTCTGACAGAGAGTTGACGATAGGGTAGTTGTTGAGGTGTTTATTGAAAATGCGTATGAGTTTACTGCCATTGTCCTTGATGTCGGTTCTGGTTCTGATTGCCATCCTGTTGTGCTGTTACCTTCTGAGGTATTATCACACATTCTCACTTCTTGTGTCCAAAAAGGGGCTCAGTGAATAAGATGGCTCTGTATTACTTTCATGTTTAATTTCTTACTAATCGAAATGCCTATGTGGATCAGGTGGAACTTAAGTTCCACGGCAGTGGTGATACGAAAGAAAACGCCATCTTCGACTATCGGAGGAAGTATCTGCCGACACAACAGGTAACTAAAGTCGCATGATTCTTTATTTAACAAAATGTTAGTAGCTTGGTGCACCCTTACAATGTCTTTATTTGAAAAACAAAAAAATAAAAATAAAAACAGGTCACCTATCATACTCCTCCTCGTTTTCCTATCCATGTTATCAAAAGCATACGTGAAGAGGCATCTCATCTATTCAAAAAGCTAGGTCTACGCGATTTTTCTCGCTTTGATGGATGGTATTTGATGCCCACTTCAAACTTAGCATCATCTGCAAGTGAAACGGTTAAAAGATCAGGGAATATCATATTCACAGACATCAACCTGGTCAGCGTATTGCAAATATGTTTTTGCCTTATACAGAATATAACAGGAGCTGCTATGTTTTTCTTAGAATTAACACTCGGATTGATTTCTCAACTGCTTTTACAGATAAGTGGCATGGAACAAACTAGCTTGTTCTTCCAGCAGGCTTCTAAGGTAATCAAATATATATTGTAACATTTCATGTGCTATGTTCTAGTGATTCTTGCTGCCTCCTTAAGTATAGTTGCGTTGCCTGAAAATGACATGGTTGAATTCAGGTTGGATTTTCTCATTCAAATATTTTGCGAACAATCATCCACCGTGCTAGCTCAAGGTATCCCCAGCTTTCTTGGTATAATTATAATGCGTCTAGCCAACTACTCCAAGGTTCAACAACCATGGAAACCTCCGGGAACGTCCAGAAAGTGTTCGTCTTATTTGGAGGAGACACCTCAGAGCGGCAGGTCTCAGTCATCAGTGGAACAAATATCTGGATGAACTTGCAAAAATTTGGAGATGTACGCTGAAAATAAAATAAGCAACATTAATATGCAACATCATTGCCATGACTCAATTAATCTTGTTGTTTGCAGCTCAAGGTAACTCCTTGCTTGCTATCTTCATCACTTAGCAACTCAATTGGTGCATTTCCGGACAGAACAAAATCAGATTTGGACACTAGAGAAGTTTGGTTATTACCGTAAGTATATTCTCTGATATTAACTGATCCATGTACAAAATATACACATACATGTATACAAGTATTTAAGTTTTTTTCTCAGTTTAAAGTTGTATCATTCAACATCACAAGTGGTTTTATGTCTTGTCAGCTACTCTGTTGTGCTAAGGCACACTGTTGAGGAAGTTCTTGCAGCGTGCTTGGAAGCTATTGACCCTGATCGGGCTCGTTTTACGTCTCTGCTACAGCAGCAAGTGAAGGAGGATCTTATGGATGCTCTGAAGAATCAAAGCTAGTTTGCAGGGTTTGATATAACAGACGAAGTGCCCATGAGGTTCTCGTTGAAAGATTGGATCAAGCGTGCCAAGGAATCTGAAGCAACCGTGTTCCTTTCAGGTCAGTCTTACAACCGAGAGACTGATGTGTTTCCTATCTTTATGCAACTCGCATTTCGTTGTTATATGAAGTGTTTTGTGATTTTATTTATTTCGAATCCTAGCGCATGGAGGAATTGGGGAAGATGGTACGATGCAGGCCTTACTGGAGGATGAAGGAGTGCCTTACACAGGTTCTTGCAACTTATGATGAAGTCTTTGATTCTTCACATTTCATATGTTCACCCTGTTAAATTACCTTTTTCTCCTCGGTTCTAATAAAAAAGGTTCAGGAGTACATGCTTCAAGGATTTGCATGGACAAGGCTATGGCATCTAAGGCTCTTAGTCATGTATGCTAACCAGCCGATATATTCTTTCTCTATATTGAAACAAATGTGACCAATATAGTAGTAACAAATTACTTTTTTTTGGGTGTGTGTGTTTTCATGTAATAAATAGCTTTCAGAGTTTGGGGTTCATACAATAAGCCATGAAGTGAAGAGAACGGAGGATATAATCCATGAGAACATCCCAGACATTTGGGATGAAATGATCACCAAGTTTAAGTGTCTGACACTATGTGTTAAACCGGCAAGGGATGGTTGCTCCACTGGTGTTGCAAGATTATGGTAAAAAACTCGTATTTAAAAGTCTTTAACCAATGGTTCATTAACTTCTTTTTTTAGTCTTTATACTTTTTTTTTTTTGGTTCTGGAGTTCCTCTGAAGACCTTGCGGTATATGTACAAGCTTTAAGAGATTGTCTGCCAAGGGTTCCAGCAAACTCTTTTTCTAAGGTAAAATATACAAATAATCATTCTATTAGTATTGTTAGGAAAAAAAATGTTACAAAAAAAGTCATTCTATTAGTATAACTTTAAGACTCGCACTGAACAAAGTAGGACTAATGCAGTTTCCTATCTTTACTTGTGTATAGACACACGGAATGATTGAGATGCCAAATCCTACCCCAGAGCTCTTGATTTTTGAACCATTTATTGAGACCGATGAAGTCATAGTTTCATCTAAATCCAGTGAAAAGCTATCGTGGAAAGGTAGTAGGCGGTGGGTAGAGACAACCGTGGGCGTAATAGGTAAACATGGGTCAATGCGTTCGCTAAGTCCTAGTCTTACTGTCAAGGAAAGTGGCGATATATTGTCACTAGAGGAGAAGTTCCAAGGTATGTACTCCCACTTTCTTTTTCTTCTTCTGTACAAATATCATGAGAGTGTCTTAACTAGTCTTTATAATAGGCGGCACTGGCATAAATCTTACTCCGCCTCCACCAACAATCATGAGGTTTGTTTACACACTTCGGTTTTATCTAGAAATACTTTTGTGGTCCTATTAAGACATGGAGTAGATTGAGAAAACATATGAACACAAAAGAGAGCATTTTACTGTAAATAAACAATGTGATTTCAGTAAGGAAGCATTAGAGAGATGCAAACAAGGAATTGAGCTGATTGCGAAAACTCTTGGGTTAGAAGGGTTTTCACGTATTGATGCTTTCGTGCACGTTGAAACCGGAGACGTATGATCCGACCCTGCGAACTACTTTGCATTATTCTACATAATGTTAACCTTCATCTTTTTAACTGGGTACTAACACGGACGTTATGCAGGTTATGGCAATAGAGGTGAATACAGTTCCCGGAATGACTCCTTCCACTGTTTTAATCCAACAGGTGACACTTTTGTATCCATCCTACAGTTAGTTCGGTTTTTATTTGTTTTAGGAAGTATATCTACAATATTGAAAAACGTGTGAAACGCTCACGAGACATTAAACTGATAAACACATTCTTTTCTTTTTATAATGGGATTGGAAACAAATCCAAAGGCATTAGCAGAGCAGCCGCCAATGTACCCTCCTCAATTCTTTCGCACACTGCTCAATCTTGCTGCTCAAAGAGTCAAGTAAGCCTTTTTCTGTACCTGCCATTCCTAAATGTAATAAATACGATGTATATTTTATTCCGTTGTCTGGTAAATTCAAAATAAAAGTTTGAATAATGTGAAAATAACAATGAATTCTGTTAACCTGGAATGTATTCATGTGTACACTCTACATTTTTGTATTACGACTTCATATGGTAGTGGTAGGCTTTACCATTGATATATCATAATATCTATAATTTGAATTTTCTTATTTATGTATCATTAGGCACAATATAATGTTAACTCTACTCTTCTAAATGAGCCTCTCAGTGTAAAACCTTTTCAGTCTAAATCGCTTGTTTTGTTTGTACATATATGTTTACTTTTTTGATTGCATAGATGGCATCCCTTCGTAAAACCTTGATTCTTTGTGTAGTTAGATAGAAGTCCAGACCGGACATAACCAGGCTTGTATACTTAATAATCCCGGTCCTCTCAGGAGTCAGTATTTCAATCAAGATCACAAAACCATACTTGTTTTTGAATAAAAGGAGAGATTAAGTTTCAAAGAAAAAAAGGTAGATTCAAAAGAACATTACCCAGTCTACTCTGTTGCTTGGACGTGCTTGTAACTATAATTAAAAATTAATCAATGATTTCAACCAGCACCAGTGGTCTAGTGGTAAAATAGTACCCTGCCACGGTACAGACCCGGGATTGATTTACCGGCTGGTGCATTGAGAGCTATGAGGATTTGGGCATAGCAACAAAGGTTGGGTCCTTTGCACTCTTCTGATCAGCGAATGATAAAAGCCTTTCTACTGAGCTCTCTCTTTTTTACTCCTTTTTTTTTCTTAATATAACTAATATTATAAAGAGACAATTAGATAGATATACCATTTTTAGATCAAAATTAGCAAAATACCTGTTTTGCAGATAAATGCAATAATTACTGTAGCATAATTGTATAGACTTCCTAAAAGGCCCTTGTCACTAGCCACGTTGGGGGAGAGGTTGAGACAAAAACATGTTAGAATATCTGGGTAAACTCCTAGTACGCTTTGGTAGCCACCTATGAGTAGCTTAGGTCTAGGTTAGTTCTAAGCCACATGTTTAAATTGCTATAATTTAACATTTTCAATACAAAATTACAAACCACAATAGTTAGTCATATATTAATGTTCTTATTTGTTAAGTTATATATTAGCCGCATTCTTATTTGTTATCCCCTATACATATTTGATTCACTTACAAAACATCATCGCTAACACATATCTTAGCGACTAATATAACTCTCACTAAACACCCAACATATTAACCATAATATATAATTCGTTACTACACTAAGAAGAATCACTTAACATTAAATGAATCATTAGTGTGGTATTAATAAGATACTTGGTAGCAATTAATAAATATAACGTTAGAAATAGAATTGTCTACAACAGTTACACTTTGACTTAACTGGTTGAACAATAATTAGAGGCTAAATGAATATTTTGGTCTAATTGCTAACACGTATGTAAGAGTTACATAAATTTATCATTTAGAAAATACATAAATTAGTGTTCAGAACCAATCTTCTTGAAAACTTGCTCTTGCCTGTTATAACAAACCATGTTGTCCAACATACACATTTGCTACCAACCAAAAATTAGTTTTAGCTAGGGTGGGGTCTCCAGTTTCTTCTACAAGAGACATTGCGTCCACCTACAATATTAAAGACATCACATAGTAAACATATAGTTTAAAGCCTATATCTACTAATAACTGCTACAATTGATGTTAGCATTTAACTAAATAGTTAATAGTCTATAGCTATCAATACTTGATACAACAAGTAATATAAACAGAGCCCCAATATGTAGCAGTAGCATTGCAGCAAGTTAAAGAGTTTGATTTATAAACATATTGTATAATAACAGCTATACAATATCGTAACGTCTAACTTAAATGTTATCGTCTACAAATATTATTATTGAATATCCTATGGGTTATCATCTAACTATCTTTACTACACAATACTTTGTTGCTCTCAATAGATGACCTACTAAACTCAATCTAATGAAGAGTACTAGATGTTACAAGATAATTTTCCATCTAACTGAAAAGATATCACTATAGAATAGATTTTACTAGTCAAATAACAAAAAAAAAAATAGATAACTTGAATAAATCTCAAACATATAAACAGGTGCTTGAGGGTAGTTATCGACTAGGCATGTTTGGAACACATGTAAAGTAGATAACTTGGCTATTAGGATCTACTATTAGAAGTTAACACCTAATAAAAAAGATTGTCACTAATACAATTACGGTAACAAGATGCAATGGAATTAATTTCCTCGGGATCAAGAGCAACTAGAATACCTAAGAATAATCAAAGGTTACTTACAGGTCAATCAGTTTGTCTTCTTCATTTCACACTATTAAAGATTTCAAAGGGTCTGACATCTTCCTTGCATATAAGATTTCAAAGAGCATGTCTTAATTGTGAAGTTTCACACGAGGCTTTGGTCTTTGTAGAAGAGCTCGTCGGCCATAGGTGTGGTGGATTCGCTTGAAGCCACGTCGGAGGATCACATGTGAAATTCGAACTCTCGGGTTTAACGGCGTAGAGAAGGTGAAAAAAGTTGATAAAAGTTAATTATAGAGAAGGAGATGGGGAGAAATTGATTTCCATGCCTGTGTAATGGTTGTTACAAACGAAGATAGTGATAAAGGTGAGAAGAAGATGAAGAAAAATGATAAATAATTATTAAACGTGTTGGAAAGAGTTAAGAACCGACACACAAATATTGTCTAGGATATCTTAGGATTTAGGTTTATAGGGGTAATGGTGGAATATTGAAAAGATAACAGTGTCGTGACCAGTGTTTGGATATTTAAGCTAATTTTGTTTTGTTCCATGTATATACAGCCTAATTTCTCTATTATAAAGCTCATATTTATTTCAAAAAAACTGGATACAATTTAAAAATAAGAACCTGACTGTGCCCATATAACATAACTAAATATATATTTTTAATTTTAAAATCTATTAAAAGTACCCAATAATATTTGAAAAACCAAAATTATTATAGAGTATCCGAACTATCACGAAACCATATGATGGTATCCAGATATCTTTATCCAAAGTAATCTAAAAATCTAAGATTTTTATGTGACTCATTCTAATTATTCAATATTTTACTGAAAAACATCCGATATAAACTCGAATCACTTTAACTACCTAAAGTAACCCGAACCAAAACCAAAAGAAAACTATTTTTTTGGATATTTTTCGGTTCCTAGTTTACTATACACACCAAACTGAATCCGAAATCACTGAACCAAATGTAAGTGAGGTAATAAATGGATTCTCTAACCCCTACTCAAACTACCTGATAACTCTAATACCCAAACCAAATCAAATGCTCATGTATAGTACTTCTCACGGAAGAATAATTCCAAAGGCTTTACAACTATACTTATATATAATTAGTTTTTATTGCTTACAGAAAAAAAATTGAACTATAGAGAAGCATATTTGAAAAAGATTATGGCTGTAACTGGATGAACAAAATTTAGAATATGAATGGTCTTTCCTTTATATGAGTCTGTAATATTGTTGACAAAAAAAAAGAATGGTCTTTCCTTTTAATTCCATGAAAAAACACACCAGTTACAAGGAAATATCATTCATACAACATTCCTATAACTTTTTTTGGAATCAGTGGAAAGAGAACAATTTCTTTGTAAAATCATTCAGCAGTGTAAGGAACAAATGGAATGAACGGAATGCCTAATATTACTTTTTGATTTAATTAATAAATACATTTTATTTCTATTCTATTTCTCTTCATTCCATCTAATTTCATTCCGTTAATTCATAATATTCATGTAAATGATTTACAGTTGTAAATATTGTTACTAAATGTTTATGAAGGCTGGATGTCTGGATCAAAAATTCAGTTGATAAATAAAACCATTAAGATGGATCAAAAATCCATCTAAATGATTTCATTTAAAAAAAAAATAGTTTATTCAGATGAGAACTATTTAATAATTCAATATAAAATGCAGAGTATATGTAAAAATTAAAATCTCAGGAAAATATGTCTGTTATACAAAAACGAAGAAACTAGACATAAATTTAGAGAGAGAAAACTTGATAGTGTGCAAATATAAATACAGTTCTTAAAAAATAGAGGTGTGGATTTTGTTGGCTAACTGATACCAAAGTTACTGGGAGCGTTCTATCTCCGTTTCACTCTCAACGGAAAATATCACCTGCAATTTTTCTTCTCATCTCCAGTTTTGTGAGTGCTCTCTCTCTCTCTCTCTCTCTCTCTCTCTCTCTCTCTCTCTCTCTCTCTCTCTCTCTCTCTCTCTCTCTCTCTCTCTCTCTCTCTCTCTCTCTCTCTCTCTCTCTCTCTCTATCTATCTCTCTCTCTCTTGTGGTCAATATTTTGTTCCACATTGTCCCTCAACTTTAGTATCTTTGATCTAGTTGTCAAATTTCTGAACCGGCATCACTCTGATTGATTTTTTTGAATGTTTGATTGCAGGATCACTCGAGTTGATTTAGGTGACGAAAGGAATGATTTTATTATGTGTGTGTATCATTGTGCTGGATCTCTGAGTTTATCAATTTTCTATTGTTTCTAGTCTAATTTCTTTCTGAAAAAGGAGAAAATGGCAAGGAAGAATATAAGAGAGTATGATTTAAAGAGGCTTATGAAGGAACGTTTCAAAATAAACTGGAACATAACCCAGACCAAATGGGATCCAACATTTTATCGGATATTAGTCAGTTTCTAATTTTGTTACCTGAACCAAACTGAACTAATAAACTGAAGATTGATTTTTTTGAATGTTTGATTGTGGGATCACTCGAGTTGATTTAGGTGGCGAAAGGAATGTTTTATTATGTGTGTGTATCATTGTGATGGATCTCTGAGTTTATCAATTTGCTATTGTTTCAAGTCTAGTTTCATTCCGAAAAAGGAGAAAACGACAAGAAAGAATATAAGAGAGTATGATTTAAAGAGGCTTATGAAGGAACATTTACTGATAAACTGGAACCAAACCCGAACCAAATGAGATCCAAAATTTTATCGGATATTAGTCGGTTTTTAATTTTGTTACCTGAACCAAACTGAACTGAGTACCAAAAAACTCAAACCGAAACCAAAAATTTTAAATACCTAAATGGATCATAAACATTTAGAACCGAAGAACTGAACCGGAATTGGAACCAAAAACCGAACAATCTGAGTTAACTTGAATAGTTGAATTCTGATTGGGGATCAAAACCCCTAAAAGCCAAAGCAAGTAACATTTTTTAGTTTGTTACATATTTCATTTTTTAGTTTGCTACATATTTTCACTTTTATGGCATGGGCATGGATGTAATAGCATCTAACTTTATCACAATATATACATGAATTTATATTTATTTAAAATTTCTGATGTAAAATATTTTGGATAACATAAAATAGAATGATTATCAAATTAATGAAATTTATTTTTAATTTATGGGTAATTGTATATTAACAATATAATCTAATTATTTATTATACATAACAAAGACTTTAAAAGCTCTAAATTAATGTGAAAATAAAAAATTATTTCGTAAAGATAGTAATTGTTTTCAATACTTTGCCAATCGTTTTTCAGATTTTATCACAATGAGTGGTTTTGATTGTAATAAGAAACTTATCATAAAAGATAAATGATTCATTATTTCTTATGTGACATGTTTTATCATATATATATATATATATATATATATATATATATATATATAACTATGATATTGCTGTTTAATTTTTTTCTTTATTCTGAAAATAATGATAATTTATCAGTTTTTTTGTCGGCGATAATTTATCAATTAAATCACTAATTTTTTTTATTAAAACTAATAATTGAGCATATAATATGACTAAAACTAAAATTGTGGAAAGCACAAATCAGTGTGTGACTCATTAATCAAAATCATAATAAAAACATGACAAATAATCAAATAATAGTATAGATTGTTTTATGCCTTAATCTTTTATAAAAGAAAATATTATTTTCTAGATAAAAACAAAATATCTATATAAGAATTCTTATTTTTAAAATTTATAATATATAATATTAATTTATAATCAATTAGGTGATATAAAATATAATCTAATATTATTAATATAAAATTCTTTTTAATTATATAATAAATTAAATACCTAAATACCTAAAATCATATTGGAAAATAACACATAAACAAGTTTACTTCTCCGAATAGTATAGATAAGTGTAAACAAAATTCTAATGTTTAGAGCTTTGCTTGAGAAACCCATTTGAACCTTAATATATAGTTAAAAAATTAAAAATATTTCCCCAGCCCATTAAATTAATTAACAATATCAAATTTTGCAACCTTTAAAATATAAATAAAATAGGTTTTAACGAAATTTGTAAATAGATATATTATCATTTCAAAAACCATTGGAATAAATTATTTTTATGTGTTTTAAAATATTTATGAATCAATTATATATTAAAAAAATATATACAATAAAATTTTTATTTTGATAAAATTTCTTCTATTGCGTAAATAAAATTGAAAAAAATAATATAAACTTAAATTATATACATGGAGTTATATTTAATGTTTAAATTTTATGAATAAATATTTTTGGATAACATAATATAGATTCTTTTTAGATAATTATGATTATAAACTTAAAGAAATTTGTTTTAGATTTTTGGGTAACTATATATTATGTGAAATATATATTGAAATATAATTTCTTTCATAATACTAAACCAAATATAATACAAATTAAGATACATTATTTACTATTACTAAAGTAAATAGTTTAACTATGATATTATCATTAGTTTTTTGAATTATTCTCAAGATAATGATAAGTTATCAGCTAAACTCAAATTATTTATTAAGATTATTAAACAAATATATATTATTTAGATATAAAGTAAAAAATTTAACTATGATATTACCATTTGATTTTTTTAATTGTTCTCAAATTATTTATTAATATTAATAATTGATTATAAAATACGGCTAAATCTAAGATCATGACAAATTGGCAGATCCACTTCTCAAATACTAGTATAGATTTTAAAATCCGAAATATTTAAATTTATATAAGTTATCTGATATTTTATCAAAAATAAAAAATGAGAGTTTTACCCAAATTATTCAATTTTTTTCTAAGAATGGAAATTGATCCCTAACCGAATTAAACTCAGCATTTACCAGGTTTCTAACATTTATATCCGAATAAAACTGAAAACTAAAACAGCCAAATCAAAACCAATGCCATAAAAAAATTGAACTGTTTTTATTGCTCTTCACCAAAAAATGAAAATACAATCAACTAGAACCAGACTGGATAAAATGAAAACCAAACGTCTTTTCCAAATATATTATTGAATAAACAGACTGATCAATAAATTATCAATAAAATAATCTCGTTCTTACGGATCAAAATCTTGATCAGTACTTAGTTAACTTGGAGTTCTACCTCTATTATCAGTTTATCGCAATCACAAACAAGTTCACTCATTTGCGTGAAGGGAGTAAATTGAATGAAAAATATAATTAATAAATTTTCATTTTGTCCTATGGAGTCAAAACTCTGGTTTATTTATTCAAATAAGGTTTGCGCAAAAGTAAAAACGAACTTCCAAATTTTAAAACAAAAAGAAAAGAACTTGCATTTTATTCTGTACATATTATAAGTTATTAAACGGAATATTTGAGTTTTCCCAATGCGACAAATATTCCTTGAGCATTCTCGTGTCTTGGGGTATTTCTCAAATATACTCACCATTCGAAGTATATCTCAATTAATTAAACTGGTGACCTATCGAAGTTATTTTTTTCCTTCGTCTTTATCTGATTGTTTATTGGCAAAGGCGCATTAGTTTAAGGTTTACCTAAACGAATCCGTTGCTTTATCTCTTTTCTCTCTAGTCTCAAGTCTTAACCAGTCTGTATTTTTTTTTTATCAAGTCATATTCTGCTTCTCGTTCAAAAAGAACTTCGTAGCATGCTTATTTATTTGTCATTTGTAAACATTGCAGAAAATAAATTAAAAACTGATCATTTTACCAAGAAAACAAGACTACAAAGGAAATTTAAAAATTCCACACGTCTGCATGAATATAGTCACCCCGTTTTCGCAGTAAAGAATCATACGGCATCCATAGTACAAGATAGAGAGGCAGTTGAACAGTTTAAAGATATAATTTAGGTAGGAATTAATAGAGAGATTAGTTAGTGAGCTCACCTACCCAAACACTTTTGGACAATATTCTAATCTAAACATTGAAAATGCACTATTTTCATACAATTTCCTGATTTTGTGATGTACCTCCTACTTTTTGTATGGAAATCTGGTGTTCTACTTTTAATTGTATGTGACTACGCACCTACAGGCAACATTTAGTTTGTGCGGGAATGTTCAGACTATTTGTATAGTGTCTACGTATTCAGATATTGTAAGCAACATGAGTTCTCAAAATCACAAATTATATATCAAACTAAAATAAATTTTATTAAATGAATAACTGAAACTAGTTTTTTCTTACTCAACCATATGCATTTTATATCTGTGGTTTCCAACACGGAACCTACAAAATATTCTCTATGTTGTTGAAATGTATGATGTTTAAAGCCAACAATCTTATCAATAAAATTACTTTTTATTTAAAAATCAACACTACATATATATTTAAAATTATTCAACAAATTACATAATAAATTATAAAATATTATTGTATACAAAAGCCTCAGTAAAGTTAAAAATTACTTACATAACATAAAAACATCTTTTATATTAAAATATGAAAAATTACTTATAACATTAAACATCTATTATATTAAAACATCAACGATAAGAATCTTTAGCCATGTGCCTGGAAAATATCCGTATGTACAATAAAATGTAAACCGTAGATATGTACAATAAAATGTAAACCGTAGATTTTCGATGCTTTGTATATCAAAACTCATATTAAGGAAAAAAAACTCATATTAAGATTGTAAATAGTTTCAGTTAAAAAAAATTGTAAATAGTTGGTGTAGAAAAGGAATTATTTATATACACTTTTATATGTTAGTTTAGTGCGATAAAAACTGAAAA
The DNA here is from genome assembly GCA_026261945.1 of Hirschfeldia incana. Lineage (NCBI taxonomy): Eukaryota > Viridiplantae > Streptophyta > Magnoliopsida > Brassicales > Brassicaceae > Hirschfeldia > Hirschfeldia incana. The sequence goes on along the minus strand of JABCMI010000013.1, from coordinate 2,821,874 downwards.
GGGGATAAAATAATTGAAGCCAGAAAAAGCCAACAAGATAAGAGACAGACCCATGAACGTGATCTGCCCAACAAAAAGGACTTCTTTTTTTTTCACTCTGTAACTTTTCTAAAAAGTAGATAAAAATTTTATGTTTATGTTTTTCTTTTGATCTTTCTTTCTTTGTGACCCATCCTTTCAGTCCAATCATACTTTTGTATATCAAACTGTGTCCTTGAAAAATCTGTCCGAAAGCAAAAGTGCAAACAATTCAAACTGAAATCATGAAACATAAAATTACACTATTTTCTCTTCCTACTAATATAATTTTTTCAAAAAGAGTGAAGAGTTAAAAAGGGGAAAAAAACAGAAGAGTCTCTTCTTTTCTTGTTATTCTGTCAGTATCTTTCTGTGTGTGTTTTTTGGCATTTTCATTTGGGTTTTTGCTTGTTTGGTCCCTTTTTGATGAATTTTTTATTCCGTTTTTTTTCTCTGTCATTTTTAATCAAGTGGTTTGCAGTGAGAGAGAGAGCAAATGAGATTAGGTGATTAGGTGAGAGTGGCGTGGAATCAGAAGGAGAACTACTTGAAAATTAGAATGTCGTAGAGATTAACTACTCAATAACTTCCCAAGAAAGAAGCGATTAAAAATAATAAAAACCAAAACAGTATCTCATCAGTCAATTGCTTTTTTCTTTGTGCATTCCTTTTCTCAGATCTCTAGAAAAAAAAATTCTCAGACTTTCAGGGCATTTTGGTGGTTTTGTTTGCTTTGTTTCTCGGGATAATTCTCTTCATACCTTTTTATTATACTCACCCTTTCTCTCCCTTCTTGTTTCGTCACGAGCACTCATTCTCTCAATGCTTCATCCAAAAATTCTCTTTCTGAACTGGGTATCTTAACAAGACATCATTTTTTTCTTGTGGGTCTTCTCCTTTTGCTCCATTCGAGTTGTATTTAGAAAGAAAGAGGTCCATTGCTTCAAAAAAGATTGCTCAAGGTACTCTCTGTCTCTGAAAAAGACAGGGGAAGTAGAAGATAGAAAGATAGGAGAGACAAAGGCAAAGTCTTTCATTCACATTTGAGGAGAGAGAGAGGGAGAGATATGAGTTTGTGGGTTTTCTGAGAACTTATTCTCCAGATAGGAAAGTTGATTTGCTTTAAAGAGGGAATATTGCCATGGAAGGTGTGAGATTGGTGTTTTGGAGATTAGGGTTTCTGTTTTTGGTATGCTTCCTTGATGTCACCACTGCTACACTTTCTCCTACTGGTGTTAACTATGAAGGTCAGTCTTCTTCTTCTTTGGAGCCATCTTAGTTTCTGAAAGAAAATAAAAAAAAGTTTATTTTTAAGTTGTCTCAAACGTAGTACTTCAGATTGGAGTTTCTCTGAGCAATTTATCATCTTTGTTTGTCTCTGTTTCTTCCTTTTTGCGAAATTTTCGGCGAATGTTTTGTGTGGATTGTGTTATTTTTGTATTTATTGGATAATAAATATCAGCTTTAAATGCTTTCACCAGAACCATATATACTACTTATAAACTAACCAATACCAGCTCAAGTTCTACTTACTTCTTGGATGAAAGATTTCTGTTTTCTATTTCAATATAAAAATGCAGCTTTTAGCAAAAAGAGAATTCATGAGAGTTCTGACTTTTGAGGCTAGATTTTGTCATCTTAATCTGAACTTTCTTGTTGTTTTTGTTTGGTCTGAAATGAGCAGTGACGGCTTTAGTGGCTATAAAGAATGAATTGAATGATCCGTACAATGTTCTTGAGAATTGGGATGTGAATTCAGTCGATCCATGTAGCTGGAGAATGGTCACTTGCACTGATGGCTATGTCTCTGCACTGTGAGTCGTCTCTTTTCTCTCTAGTACACACCAGACAAAGAAACCAAACAGAATATTTGAGACTTATGTCTTGTTTGCTTAATAACGAAACAGGGGACTTCCTAGCCAAAGCTTGTCTGGTACATTGTCTCCTAGTATCGGAAATCTCACCTATCTACAATCTGTGTAAGATTCTTTACTATGTTTGATTCTTACTGTGTAATTTTACTTTTATTGTTGTTGTTGAGTTTAAGATTTGTGATGTAGTTTGTTGCAAAACAATGCAATCTCTGGTCCAATTCCTGATAAGATTGGGAGGTTGGAGAAGCTTCAAACACTTGATCTTTCCAACAATTCATTCACCGGGGAGATACCGGCCTCACTTGGAGAACTCAACAACTTGAATTACTTGTGAGTGTTCGTTCCTTTTTGGGATTCTTTTGTTGCATGGTTTATGAAACTTCTCCAGTTCAATTCTCAGTGTCTTACTCCTTTCTTGTTCAGGCGGTTAAACAATAACAGTCTCTCAGGAACTTGCCCCCAGTCTCTGTCCAAGATCGAGGGACTTACTCTAGTGTATGTCCTTACACTTTTTTCCTCATGGTCGAACCAAATATAATCTTATCAACTTATTTGTTATTTGATTCTTTAATGTGCAGCGACATTTCGTATAACAATCTTAGCGGTTCGCTGCCAAAAGTGTCTGCCAGAACTTTCAAGTAAACCTTACTAAACCTATCCAACTACTTTAATTTTTCTCGGTTGAAACGAAACTAAGTTTGTTCTGTTTCTTGGACACTTAAGGGTGATCGGAAACGCGTTAATCTGCGGCCCAAAAGCTGCTGCAAACAACTGTTCTGCTGTTCTCCCCGAGCCTCTCACGCTTCCACAAGATGTTCCATCAGGTATTATTCACCATCTTTTGCTTCTCATCAGTCTCTTTTTTTAGCTTAACGTCTTGTTTTTTTATTTTATTTTAGATGAATCAGGAACTCATACCAATGGCCATCACGTAGCCGTTGCATTCGCCGCGAGCTTCAGCGCTGCATTTTTTGTTATCTTTACGAGTGGAATGTTTCTTTGGTGGAGATATCGACGCAACAAGCAAATATTTTTCGACGTTAATGGTTAGTAGTTTCTTGAGAATATCTCTGCTTTTGCGTCATCTTGTTCTAACAGTCCCATATTTATCTGCAGAACAATCTGATCTAGAGGTGAGCTTAGGACACTTGAAGAGGTACACATTCAAGGAGCTCAGATCCGCAACCAATCATTTCCACTCAAAGAATATTCTCGGAAGAGGCGGATACGGGATCGTGTACAAAGGACACTTGAGCGACGGGTCTTTGGTGGCTGTAAAGCGTCTCAAAGACTGTAACATCGCAGGCGGAGAAGTCCAGTTTCAGACAGAAGTGGAGACCATAAGTCTCGCTCTTCATCGCAATCTCCTCAGGCTCCGAGGTTTCTGTAGTAGCAACAACGAGAGAATCCTGGTCTACCCTTACATGCCTAATGGAAGCGTCGCTTCACGCTTGAAAGGTACCCATTTTTTTCGGTGTTTTTTTTTTCGAGATTTTTTAAAGTTTTTGCTGAAACTTTTTGTGAAGATCATATCCGAGGAGAACCAGCGTTAGACTGGTCGAGAAGGAAGAAGATAGCGGTTGGTACTGCAAGGGGACTAGTGTACCTCCACGAGCAGTGTGACCCGAAGATTATACACCGAGATGTGAAAGCAGCTAACATTCTATTGGATGAGGACTTTGAGGCGGTTGTTGGTGATTTCGGGTTAGCCAAGCTTCTGGACCATAGGGACTCGCATGTCACGACCGCGGTCCGTGGAACCGTTGGCCACATTGCACCTGAGTACTTGTCCACTGGTCAGTCCTCGGAGAAGACTGATGTGTTTGGGTTTGGTATACTGCTTCTTGAGCTCATCACGGGTCAGAAAGCTCTCGACTTTGGTCGATCCTCGCACCAGAAAGGTGTCATGCTCGATTGGGTAAGTCTTCTTTACTCTGTTTCTTGCTTTACTTAGAATCTTTGGAGGTGGGGGTACTGGTCGCAATTCTGGTTTGGTTCGGTTCAGTCTTGCTTGAGAGAAAACTTAAATCGAAATTAACCATGATTGTGATTCAGAACCGGTCTAGAATGGTAAAATTTCGGTTCTGCTTTTCGTGCTTGGTTTCAATTAAACTACTTCATGCCGTTAATAGTTTGGTTTGGTTATCTTTGATTTGATTTAAGTTTGGATTATAAACTGAAGAAAGACTAAACCATGATTTGGATCCGGTTAAATTTAATTTCGGTTGGTTCCAGTTCAATTAAACATAATCTTGAAAATTTGGTTAGGTCTAGATTGGGTTGCTTTTAAAGAAAGACTACATTTAAGTTTGGTTTGGTTTATTGGTCTGTGGCTTGGTAAACAAATGGGCAGGTGAAGAAGCTGCATCAAGAAGGGAAACTGAAACAGTTAATAGACAAAGATCTTAGCGACAAGTTCGATAGAGTGGAGCTCGAAGAAATAGTTCAAGTTGCTCTTCTTTGCACTCAGTTCAATCCATCTAATCGACCTAAAATGTCCGAAGTTATGAAGATGCTTGAAGGCGATGGTTTGGCTGAGAGATGGGAAGCGTCGCAGAATGGTGGGGCGAAGTCGCTGCCTCCTCCGTTGCCGTCTGGGATGGTGAGTTCATCATCGCCGCGTGTAAGATATTACTCCGATTATATCCAGGAATCGTCACTTGTCGTGGAAGCCATTGAGCTCTCTGGTCCTCGATGAAGACTAATTATCATTCACTTTTCTTTTCTTGGGTTTGGTTTTATTTTTTATTTTCTTAAAAATGGTTATATAGTTGTGGAGTTTGAGTGTAATTTACTAGTTTTCTGTAAAAATGATATTTTTTCTTCCGTAATATAATTGTTTAAGCTTTAAATATGCAGACTAAAAATACTTATTTTAAAAAATATATATATTTTAACTGATCATAAAAGTCTGGAATTGGCTGTTCAATATTAATACAGGTATCAAAATTTGAAACAGCTTGAAAGTTGACAAAAACTAGAACTCTTGGTGATACTAGCTAAAACAAAGTAAAACTGCTGAACAAAGGATAAGGATTAAATAATGTTTATTGATCACATTTCTGAGCACACTTCTGCACTTCTTGTTCGTCCAATTTCTGAAGAAGATATAAAGAATGTTATCTTCTCTATGCCGTCGAATAAAGCCCCATTGTCTGATGGGTAACCGGCTCAGTTCTATCAGGGCAACTTGGACATAATCATAGAAAATTTACTGTATATGTCCAATCGTTCTTCATCTATGGGTTTCTTCTGAAAGGTGTCAATGCTTACGGGCCCTCTTTTCCCGATCAAATCCCGACTGGAGCATCACTACCACAATGCTCTTCTCTCACTGCAATCGGATGATGCCTCCTGGCTCTTTCAGTTATCTTTCCAAAATATTGATTCACAGTGTTTGGCGAGACTTTAAGAGTAGGAGGCATAACAACACATGCCGTACATCTCAAGATCTCGCTCAAGCAATTGATAAGACAATACAAACACACAATTTCATCCTTACGAGTTACGTCCCGAGAATATGCCTCTCTACACACAACGATGATCTGATGGATGGGAAGAAGCACATAGCTTCAATTTTTTAGATTTTTGGTTATACACACCATATTTTGTGTCCAGTTCCAACTCTTTCTTATTGTAAATTTTTTTTCTCTGTTTTGATAATAAAGAGCCCATAAATAAATCCAATATTTTAACCCAGAAAAAATTTCACACAGTGTCTATAATCATGAGAACCAAAAGCCTGCAAAACTAGCTATATCACAAATATCGAGCTAGTAAATGTCCTCAAACACTTCCATTCCTCGGATTTGCTAGTTCTTTGATCCATAATTAGTTTTGGCAAGAAAAAAACTTAAGCTGGATATTGCAAGCTCTTGGAAGCACTTGCAGATCTGTGTCAAATGTCAACTTTGCTTTTGGACTAGCATGAACATTGACCAGCTCAAGACTTGGCAATTTCTCGAGGAAATGTTTCATTTGCTCCAACTCTCCTTTAGTTCCGCAGTAGTCGATTATCTCTAGGATTTTCACATGACATGAGGATAGGAATGAATATTCCGACAAGCATTCGCAAAGTGTAGTTTCAAATTCTTCTCCATATTGATCATAGAAGTGCAAGGGACCCTAAAACAGATATACACGGATGATCAATTACAGAATCTTCAATCAACTTTTGGTTTGAGATATTAAGAGATTTCATATACCTTGATGACAAGAGTCTTTAGATTTGGAGACTTTTTAAGCAGTAGTGGCAGAAATTTCCAACTGCAACACCAGTGGTTGACCTCAGTTGCAATAGATACACGAGATAGTTTTTTGAACAGTGGGATTAATTCAGCATATGAAGATAATACCTGGAAAGGAAAAACAAAGTAGTCATCAAACCCCAACAACTACAATCTTTAATCAGATAATCGAAACCTAAAGAAATATTTTCATTTTATTAAAAACAGACAGTAAAGTTAAAAGAGAATGCTTTTTCATGTTCTCGAGATAAAAAAGTAAAAGTACCGTTGAGGTTTCATAGGATGACAAGTCGAGGACCTCAACATTTCTTAACCCTTTAAACAGATTCATTGGATTGCGTTCATTATGAGATCCCCTGGACTCAAGAGAAAGCTTAGCTTCAACAAGAGAATGGAGATTCATAATTGGATACTCATCTCCAATATAACCACGGTAGTTTAAGTAGGCAAGTCTTGGAGTATCAATAGAAAGGCTCCAAGGAACAGTAGATGCGATACTACCTTTACATGAAAGAGTGAGTCTCTTAAGAGTAGTACACGAAATGGTTAGACACTGTCTCGCCACCAAAGGGCAACCAAGTAAGGTTAATTCCTCAAGCACAGGACAAGCAAAAAGAAGAGCTTCAAACTTGCAACCAGAGAACCGAACAAAGGAAAGAAACAGAGTCTTAAGAGAAGGAAGAGTAGCATTCTCAGGAACCATAGCAACTTCAACGAGGCTTCCTAGTTTCAGATTAACAATTGTCTTGCAAGTGAAAATCTCCAAAGGCATTGTAATCATATCTATGGTGAGTATGTCCAGATCAAGATCCAAGATACCACGGCTCAGGACATTAATCATCCAACGATTGATATGAGCTGGTTCAACACTGCGTCGGATTTTCATAGAGAATCTCCTAATGGTAGAATCACTAGACACAGCCAATACTCTGTCTACGAAATCTATGAAACTCATGTTACTTTTGGCTTTGGGATTCCAAAAGTCAAATTCAACGAAACGAAGTTGAAGATTCGGACTCTAGGCAAACCGATTCCTCCATCTCTTTGAGAAAACAGAAGTCAATGCAGCTTCCTTTGTCGGAAGAAAAGATAGAATTTGACAAATTGTCTCATCAGGTAAATCGCTGATCCTATCCATCTCTTTTCGCCTAGAAAGCCTAGAGTCCACGACAAGGCTGAGGAGAAACTAAGAAAACTAAGACGTAAACAAAAAGCTATGGTTTAGGGTTTTCCAGTATAATTTGGGGTTTGGTCTGGTTTTAAAACCAAATTGAACCAAATTCTAAACCAAACAAATAACTATCTTCTAAACATTCTTTAGAATGTGATTATTAAGTTTTTGCATAGTTAGCCATGTGGCAGCTAATATTTTATGTAATTATCAATCATTTTTCTGTGTTTAACTTACAGCTAGAGACCGTATAAATATCTCATTCATCAATTAATTAAAATATAATCAATCTAACCATAATTTAACTAAAATTAGATTTTAATCCGCGTTTTAAAATCATAAGAATACTTTTAATAAAATTTAATTTACAAAATCAATATGTTTTTTTTTTCTGATAAGTAGTATTTAAACATTTTTATTTTAGTGTATTTGAAAACTTTATGATATTACTTATTTATTTTTAATTATAAAGCTTATTTGACATCAATCTGACATTTTATTTGCTTAAAAATTATTTAATGTCAACTTAAACAAAATATCATCTCGTGTATATAGTTATTAATTATATATTTTTAAGAATAAAACTAATCTAATAAAATAAATCTAATATTAAAGTTGTACTAAGTTTAAATGAATGAGATTTTTGTTTGTGAAAATATAAATAAAATAGTCCATTAATTTTATATTAAACAAATAAAAGGTTAGAATCAATGTAGATAAATAGACATCAAAAAAGTTTTATAATGAAAACATTATCAAATAAGTATATATCACATAATTAATCAAACAAATTACAGAAATCTTATTAAAATTTAATCAAAAAAACAGATTAAAATAATTAAAATAAAATAAAACAATATTATATAACTTTCATATTTAATATAAATAAAATAATTATATAGTTTTAAAATACACTAAAATAAAAAGGTTAAAACACTACTTATCAAAACGTTATTAAAAATACTGATTTTGTAAATTAAGTTTGTTAAAAATATTCTCACCCTTTTAAAAGGCCAGTTAAAATCTAATTTTAGTTAAATGATGGTAGGATTAGTTATATTTTAATTGATAAATGAAAATTTTAAACGGTTTCTAACATCTACATCAGTTTTTGGATGAATGAATTTAAATTTGTGATGTTAACTACATAACATCATTAAGTTGAGGGATGTTCTGATGCATAAAATATACTTCGTGTAACTAGATATACATTAATTTAGTTTACATGGTTAGCTATGTAATGACCGATACTTTATGTAGTCAATAATCATTTTCCAGAAAAAAATTGATGATGTCGTCTATTTGAAGAGATGACATGTTTTCCTTCTAGTTATGACATATACAAATTTAATTACAAATATCTTTATTTTCTTCTAAGGATCTTAAAATAAAATAGTTAAATAGTTTGTTCACATACCATAAACGTAAATTATATTTATAATAGTTATTGAAATTCCAAAAAAGTTACTGTAAAATATTAAAGTAAACTTATGATAAAAGAATTTCAACAAATAAAAAATGGCAAGTTTGGTTAAAATTTAAATTTTTATGAATAATTAAATGATTAGGCTATATTTGGGTCCAAAGGTATATAGATGATTAATCAAGTTTTTAATCTACTGATTTTTTTTTTGATTTAAATGTTATATAATAATTGTTGTGTGGTGATTAATTATTTATTGATATAAATAAAATAAATAAATGTTATTTATGTAATAGAATTTAAACAAAAATATACTCAGAACTAAGGTTCAAATATATAAATATTAGATAGGGGAAATTGTTCATTTAATTATGCACACAATAAATATGTACGTTAAAAAAATACGAAATAATTTTTTTTTTAATTTTCATAAAAGAAAATTCAAAACATTTTCTTTGAAGTTTACATTTTTTTTTCTCAAAACTAAATTGGTGATTAATTATTTATTGATATAAATAAAATAAATAAATTTTATTTATGTAATACAATTTAAACAAAAATATACTCAGAACAAAAGGTTTAAATATATAAATATTAGATAAACGAAATTGTTCATTTAATTGTGTATATCAATAAATATGTATGATAAAAAATAAGAAATAAAATATATTTTTTTCTTTTCATAAAATTAAAAAATTCAAAATATTTTTCTCTGAATTTTACATTTTTTTCTCAAAACTTAATTGGTGATTAATTATTTATTGATATAACCAAAATAAATAAATTTTATTTATGTAATAGAATTTAAAAAAAAAATACTCAGAACTAAAGAGTATTCGCGTTAAGTCTCATCTGGAAATTATTTACGTTGTCAAGATCATTCTGAGTGTGAAATCGTGAGTATCTTCTCAGGCACAGTTCTTATTGGGATGCTAAGGAGACTAAAGGTTCATGGGCTTGGAGAAAACTACTTAAATTGAGATCCATAGCTTATGAATATATCAGACATGAGGTAAGAGATGGAAATTCAGTCTTTTTCTGGTTCGATAACTGGTTGAGGATGGAAAAGTTGCTGAATTTAACTGGGGAGCTAGGTATCACTTACCTAGGAATTAGCAGAACTGCTACTCTGGCTGACGCTAGTGTGAATGGCCAGTGAAATTTACGGAGATGTGGGCAGCGTAGATATCGTCAACTATGCGACACCCTAGCAGAGACAGTTGTTCCTGAAGTCTCAGCAGGCTCAGATATAGTGTTGTGGAGACATGATCAGGATGATTACAAGCCATACTTCTCAGCCACAAAGACTTGGAATTATCTGCGGGAAGTACAGAGTAAAGTTCCATGGCATCGTCTGGTCTGGTTCCCTCAAGCCATTCCGCGACAGTCGTTCATGGTCTGGCTTGCCATCGAAGATAGACTATCCACCGGCGTGAGAATGAGGGCTTGGGGAATGGAGCAACACTGTGTTTATTGTGGAGAGAGGAATGAGGATCGTGATCACCTCTTCTTTGCATGTTCGTACACTTACACAGTCTGGATGAACATTGCTGAAAGGCTGCTAGGAAATTTGATCACTCCGGACTGGGAGGATACTGTGAGAGACAAGGTTTCACTTCTTAGATCTAGGTTAGGTTGAGAGAGATGATGAGTAAGAATCGTGGGCTGAATCCCGTAAGTAAGCTTGATGAATGAATACGTTTTTATTGATGATCAAAAAATGTTACAAGAGATGTTTTTGATGATTACAAAGAGAATACGTAATGTGTTTAATCTAGTACAAAAGTTGATATCTGGAGAGGATCCCTCTATCTTCGACCTCTCCTGTCTTTATATAAACTAGGTCTCGCTTGTAGTTCCTTAACTGACCTCCGAGATATACGGCTTCAGTTACGTACTTGCCCCAGGTTCCTCTTGACCGAGTCTTCTCGAAGTATCAGCTCCCATTATATCGTGACCTCTATTATGATGACTTCTAGGTTCGGCTTTTGGTTCAGCTTCCAGCTCTCATTATTGTGATGGGCTTTATGCGGCCCACTTGATAGCTCACATTTTACCGGTACCTCACCTGAGGGTCATATTCGGGTCCAATAGTTGCCCCCAGCTTCCGAATAAAATCTTTTGTCTCGGAAGCTAGATTCTAGCCTTCGATCTTATCTTTCTGCTGAGGTAATAATTAGTTCTTATCCTGTTAGATTCGGTTTACTCGATCTAACGGTCTTTATTGCTTATTGACAAAATCTACGGCTCAGACGGAGGGGATTTGAAATGACGTTTCCGAATCTCGAGAGGTGATGGGATATAAAGCTGCGAGCATTAATTGCTGCGCCTCCCACTTTCTCCACGCCTCCATTCAGTTTCCAAGGTAACTTCCCTCTCCTCTCTTTATTTTTACTGCGATTTTTTTTTTTTTTTTATCTTTCATCTTCGTCATTGTTCTGCAAATTCTCTCCCCAAACCTTGCAATCGATTTTCTCCTTAACCTCCCCATACTATGGATCATCCGAAAGAAGGTTCCGGAGAGTCCGGGATGCCTCCCTTTGCTTCTGGAGCTAAACTACTGAAAGTTAAGCAAGAAGTCGAAGCCAAGATGAGGAAAGGGAAAAAGACAGCCAGGGAGACGATTGCGACCAGAGTTTCTAAACGGAAGAAGAAAGACGATTCCAGCGGGAGCAGTCCTCACTCGCCTTCGTTGCTGAAAAGTCAAGATGTGGTTAATCTCATGGTTCAAGCTCTCGGCCAAAAGGAGCTTGGCCGTGCTTGTACTTCCGACGAAACCCCCGAGACTGCTCCGGAGGGTTGGTTCTGATGCCATGAGAAGTACATCTCCAAGTCTCACTTGAGATTTCCTCTTCCAACCCTACTGCTTGATCTATTAGATCATTATCAATTAGCCCTTTCCCAACTCTGTCCCTCAGTTATTCGTGTGATAAACGGCTTTATCACTAGGTCCATAGAGGAAGGGGTTAGCGTCGGTCTTACCGAGCTTATGAGCCTCTTTTCCCTGAAGGAAAGTGCTTCTAAGGAGGGTGGTACCGGGACCTACTACCTCCCTAGTCGTCCTAATCAAGTTATCTTCAGATTCTCTAGTAGTGATGATGACTGGAGAAAGAAGTACTTTTATGTTAGAGTTGACCCTTCGACGGTTCCTGTAGGTCGGAACCTCAGGGTCACTTGGACTAATCCATCTGGTTAGGAATTCTAGGAATATGTTTTTTTCCCATTTTATTTATTTATGGTTGAATAACCTTTTTTGCTCTGATTTCCTTGCAGAAATCGAAGATCCTCCGAAGCTCTCTACCAAGCTTACCAGAGCTCTATACCGCAAGTTGCAGCAGAGTCCCTGTACCTGGGTAGCTTACACCACTTCTCGAATAGGTGCAGCCAGATTCCCAGACATCTATAACGCCTCTTTCCAAGATCCCATTCCTGCTGAGAACCTTGAGAGTAAGTTCTAGTCCGAACCCTCTATTGATTTTATTGTTTTGAAGTTTCCTTATTAAGAATTTTCCTTGTTTCAGTTTCGGCAGGTGACTCAGTTGTATCAATTTCAACCGGTGCTAGTGCTTCAGGAACTGAGAAGTCTCAGCTGTTGGGCCCAAATATGGCCCATTAGCTAGCTACGGAACCTGAATGAATTCTGGGCTAGGATAAAGCCCAGTACGTATCAGAGACCTCAGCTGGAGCTTGACGCGGAGCCAAGGACAGGAAGCTGACCATAACCTCCAGAGACTACGTCAAAGAGGAGGCTCTTATCATAAACAGAAAAGAGCGCAGGACCCGGTCAACAGGGGGCAGTTGCGAGTTCCTTAACAAGAGGAGAAGATTTCGGAAGTCTGTTAAAAAGCAATCAGAGGAAAATTAGAAGCTATTTAAAGAAGACCTCGAAGATGAGAAAGGGGGATCATATTTTTCGATTAGTCGTACACAAATTCTACAATATTTCTTATTTTACTTTGTAGTCTCTTATTGATCTTCTTGTAACATTCACACTCAAATCATCAATAAAAGTATTCATTCATTCTCAAAGCTCCTAACGGGATTCAGCCCACAATTCTTCTTGTACCTCCTTTTACCTTACCTAGAATCCTAGGGTGAAACTTTTTCTCTCACAATTGGCGCCGTCTGTGGGGACAAATAATCGAATCCCTTTCTCCAAAGCTTAAGAATGAATCCAGTCGATGGAACAAACCCATCTAACCCCGATCAATCGAACCAGAGCAATAGCTCACCGAATCGCACCGCTCTGGGGGCAAATAACCCGAGAACCTTCGGAGGAGCCAACTCTGGGTCCTCAGCTCTCAATAACCCATCGCATCAATCCGCTCCGAATCAAACGGAAGCTCAGCTCTCTGAGATCCGTCGGATGATGCTCCAGCTAGTGGACAAAGCTCAAGAAACCGAGCGAATGGTGCAACAGCTAGCCGAACGGCAGCAACAATTCGAAGAGATAACCAGATCTCAATCTGCAACGACCCAACCATCCATCCACCAAGGAAGAGGAGTCACATTCCATGAACAGTTAGCTGACCCCTCCTTCCCTCGAGAACACCTGGATTTCTCCACCGATAGCCCTGGGGCGGATAGGCAGGAACCCGCTTTCCGAACGCCTCGCGCTAGGACAGCTCCTACGTTTACCCCACCTATCACCAGCGCCATGGGGAGCAATGTAGCTACAACAAGCTCCATGCCTAATCGAAACACTGGTGAGAGCACCCGTTTGCCTCCGCCGCCACCTCCTTCCGAGTCTGGAGCAGGAACCAACATACCGTCCGGGGGCAGAACATTAGCCTCGGTGTTTCAAACTAGGGTTTCAACCCCAAATACCGACGAATACCAAAGGACGGATGCTGATCCTGCAAACCCCCGCACTAATCTCGCTCGGAACCTTAGGACCGGTGAGCGACCTGTTTCGCCAGCTAACTGGGAAAACGATCGAGCTAGGTTCCGTCAAGAACCTGTTCCTCGAGTTTCTGATAACGACCAAAACGTCCTTCCATTCGAAGGACCTGACGCAATCCGTAGATACATGGAGCGAACCCACGCTGCTCTCCAAAAATTGGGAGCTCAAGTCCACAAAGCGACGAGTTCAGCTCCTGAAATCGAGAGCCTAATTGAGGAAACTCGTGGAACTCCCTTCACCGATAGAATTGCCAACTCTTACATAAGAGATACTCGAAAAATTAAGATTCCCGAATACGATGGGAACGCAGACCCAAAGGCCTATCTAAGAGCCTTCAGACTAGCCATCGTTAAAGCTCATTTCACAAAGGAAGAATGTGATGCAGGATACTGCAGAACATTTGCTGAAAACCTGATCGGAACAGCCCTCGAATGGTTCTCCAGCCTTGAGCCAAACTCCATAGATAGTTTTGATCAATTGGCTAACGCCTTTATGAAACAATATTCAACCCACATCCTAAAGCAAGCTTCCGAGGCTGACCTCTGGAAGATCAGACAAGGATTGGGAGACTCACTGCGAGTCTACATCGAGAAATTTAGAGCAGTAAGAACTAAGCTCTCGAATCCTAACGATCTGGTAGCTATTGAGGCCCTTAGAAGAGGTCTCTGGTATAAATCAGGCTTTTTCTCGGAGTTAACGCTAAATCCTCCCTCAACTATCGACGACGCCCTCCATAAGGCCTCTAGATACATTACCCTGGAAGAGGAAACATCAGCATTAGATAAGCTCCACAGAAAATCCCAGAGTCACCCGAAAAGCGAAGCCTCCGATGGAAAGGGACCTCATAAAAGGGGAAACTCCCGAAACAATCAGACTCAGGGAGAGCACTCTTATGTAATCGAGGACGACAAGGACGAAAAGCCTGTCGCCCCGACAGCCAAAGCCTCCTGGTCCAAAGGCTATGATGAGAGCAAACACTGCTCCTACCACGATCGAAAAGGACACTCAACCGAAGAATGCTGGGACCTCCAACGGCAGCTGGCCGCTAAATTCGCAGCCGGAGAAATAAAAGATGTGGACCTCAAAAAGCCGCCTCCTTACCAAAAGAGAGCTCCCCGAGATAACTCCCCGAAACGCGAGAGGTCACCTGAAAAGGAAACTGACTCACCACCTCCAGCTCCCAAAAAGAGAGTCGACATGGTCCTTGGAAAATTTCCCCAAGGAAAAAGTCTCCAAATCGAAGCTCTCCTGAGCAAAACACCTCCCCAGTCAGGCTCAAGGGTTGATTACATCCTCGGAGGGTCCGACGTGTGTCAAGACTCCGTTAACTCCATTAAAAGTCACGTACGGAAAGCTGTGTCCAATACTCAGTCCAAACCGACCAAACCCGAATCTAACACTAAAATCTCTTTCTGGGAGAGTGAGACATCAAACCTCGACAGACCTCACGACGATGCCCTTGTCGTAACATTAAACATAGCAGGGTACGAGGTACCTAAGCTCATGATCGACACCGGAAGCTCCGTCGATCTCATTTTTTACAACGCATTAAAAGGAATGGAAATAGACGACTATGAGATCGTCGACCAGAAATCCAACCTCGTCGGCTTCTCAGGCGAAACTGCTACCTCGTTGGGAACAATTAAGCTCCCAATTATAGCCGGCGGAGTCATGAAAATGACCAACTTCATAGTTGTCGACAAACCGTCTCCTTTCCACGCAATCCTCGGAAGACCTTGGATTCACAAGATGAAAGCAGTAGCTTCGACTTATCACCAATGCGTGAAATTCCCAACAAACGATGGAATAGCTACTATACACGACAGCCAAAAGATTTCGAGGATCTGCTACCTGGGCGGATTCGAGATCATAAAAGAATCCCCCCAATAGCAATTACAGGTCCAGGAGAGTCGCGAAATGCAACAAAATATCCGAGGTCCTCCTAGGAACCTCACTGAAAAAGTTTGCATCGACGACTCGAATCCTGAAAAACAGGTAAGCATCGGATCCGAGCTACCTCTCGAAACCAAAAAGGAGCTCATTGAATTCCTAAAACAGAATGTCAAAACCTTTGCATGGACCACCAGTGACATGAAGGGCATAAACGCTAATGTCACCACCCATAAACTTAACGTAGACCCCACGTTCAAACCGATCAAACAAAAGCGTCGTAAGCTAGGACTCGAAAAAGCCCAAGCTGTCAACGACGAGGTCGATCGACTGACGAAAGCCGGGTCAATCCGAGAAGTTCAATACCCCGATTGGCTAGCTAACCCAGTAGTAGTAAAAAAGAAGAACGGGAAATGGAGAATCTGCGTAGATTTCACCGACCTAAACAAGGCCTGTCCTAAGGACAGCTTCCCGTTACCTCACATCGATCGCTTGGTCGAAGCAACGGCTGGTCACCAGCTCCTGTCCTTTATGGATGCCTTTTCAGGATATAACCAAATTATGATGGATCCTGAGGATCAAGAAAAAACCGCATTCATAACCGAACGAGGAACCTATTGTTATAAGGTCATGCCATTCGGTTTGAAAATAGCCGGAGCTACCTATCAAAGGCTAGTAAATAAAATGTTCGCTGGACAACTCGGGAAAACCATGGAGGTCTATATTGACGACATGTTAGTCAAGTCCTCGATTGGAGAAGACCACATCTCCCACCTAAGGGAATGCTTCGATATCCTCAACAAGTACGACATGAAGCTAAACCCAGCTAAATGTACATTCGGAGTACCCTCCGGCGAGTTCCTAGGTTACCTCGTGACCGAAAGAGGTATCGAAGCCAACCCAAAACAGATAGCGACATTCCTGGAAATGCCGTCACCTAAAACGACCAGAGAGGTACAAAGATTAACCGGACGAATCGCAGCACTAAATCGATTCATATCCAGGTCCACCGATAAGTGCCTTCCATTTTACAAACTCCTTAAAAACAATAAGAAATTCTTATGGGACGAGATGTGCGAAGAAGCTTTCCAACAACTAAAAACCTACCTCTCGGAGCCTCCGATACTATCAAAACCAGTAGTCGGGGAACCGTTATACCTATACCTCGCCGTATCAACAGCTGCAATTAGCGGGGTACTAGTACGAGAAGAACAAAACGAACAAAGACCCGTCTACTATACCAGTAAAAGTCTAATAGACGCCGAAACAAGGTATCCTACCATGGAAAAGCTAGCTCTGGCAGTCGTGACAGCCGCTAGGAAACTGCGACCTTATTTTCAGTCGCACTCGATCGTCGTAATGACTTCACAACCATTACGAACAATTTTACATAGCCCTAGTCAATCCGGACGATTGGCTAAATGGGCCATAGAACTCAGCGAGTACGACATCGAATATAGACCTAGAGCAGCAGCAAAAGCTCAGGTCCTCGCCGACTTCATCATTGAGCTAGCATCCGAACATCTAGATCAAGAAACAGAGGCTGCGAAATGGAGTCTATACGTGGACGGAGCCTCGTTAAGACAAGGCTCCGGAGTCGGTATAAGACTAACTTCCTCAGCTGGGGAAACCATTGAACAGTCCTATAGGCTTGGTTTCAACGCTTCTAACAACGAGGCCGAATATGAAGCACTAATTGCTGGCCTAAAGCTCGCCCTGAGCCTCGGAATCCGAGAACTGAACGCTTACAGCGACTCGCAACTGGTAGCTAGCCAATTTCATGGGGAATACGAAACAAGGGACGAAAAGAATGGGGGCATACCTCGAAGTCGTCCTAAAACTCACAAAGCAATTCGATAAATTCGAGCTAACTAGGATCCCACAAGGGGAGAACTCCTCAGCAGACGCGCTCGCCGCGTTAGCTTCTACATCCGACCCTCTCGTGAAACGAGTTATACCCGTGGAAGGGATCGAAAAACCGAGTATTGACATAGCTACCAAAGCTGAGATAGATAGCAAACCAAAGGAAGAAGCCGAAAATAACAATCCTACGGCAATAACCCAAGTTTTCACAACATTTTGGTTCCCTAGAACTAGAATACGCAGCTTCAGAAAACACGCTTCTGATGCAACCCAAAACTTAGAAAGCAAAGGTCAAAGTGAAGGCATTCACCAAAGTGTAGACTCTACGGAGCCTAACTCAACGAATACCTCCGGGGGCACCATCCAAACCTCGCAATCACTTATCCTTAAAGTTCAAACAAGAAGCCGCGCAGCTCTTAAAAACGCATCTAAGAACGCTACCCAAACCACAGGGGATAACGAGGAAATTGGAGATATTCCTCAAGACCTAGACTCCCTGGAGCCTGTTCCAACGAATATCTCCGGGGGCACAACAACACCAGGTCCCGAATCGGAACCTCGTACCTCTATTCACAATAAAGTGATAGGGAGACAAGACTGGAGAATACCGATCATGGATTACATCCTCGAAGGAAAAATCCCACCCAATAAATGGGAGGGTCGAAAACTCAAAGCCTTAGCAGCAAGATACTGCATAATCGAATCAGCTCTCCACAAACGAAGTGTCTCCGGACCTTACCTAAAATGCGTGCATGGCATAGTAGTCTTGAAACTCATGAAGGAAATGCACGACGGTTCCTGTGGAAACCATTCCGGAGGCAGAGCCCTAGCCATCCGAATTAAGAGGCAAGGTTACTTCTGGCCTACCATTATCGCAGATTGTGAGGTGTACTCCTCATCATGCAACAAATGCCAAAGGCACGCACCAATCATACATCAACCAGCGGAGAAGCTGTCCAACATATCAGCTCCCTATCCATTCATGAGATGGTCCATGGATATCGTAGGTCCTCTAGTACCTTCAGGGAAAGGAAAAAAGCTATTGAACCTCCTGGTCCTAACCGACTACTTCACTAAATGGATCGAAGCCGAAGCCTTCCAGCAAATAAACAGATTCGAGGTCGAAGGATTTGTGTGGAAGAACATCGTATGTAGGCACGGTGTCCCATACGAGATCGTAACTGACAACGGAGGGCAGTTCATATCCCACGACTTCAAAAAGTTTTGCGATAAGTGGAACATCCGCCTCACCTTTTCATCACCTCGGCGACCTCAAGGTAACGGCCAGGCGGAGGCTGCTAACAAATCAATTTTAGCAAACCTCAAGAAACGCCTAGGTGCTCAAAAGGAACTCTGGTCAGAAAAACTACCCGAAGTACTATGGGCCTGCCGAACCACCCCACAAAAAGCTACAGAGGAAACCCCCTTTTCCTTAGCCTATGGGATGGAAGCAGTCGTTCCAGCAGAAACTACCGCAGGTAGCCTCCGCAGGGAACTATGCACCTCCAACCCCGCAGCTAATAACCAGCTCCTGATGGACAGCCTCGATTTAATCGAGGAAAGACGAGACCAAGCCTTGCTCCGTATTCAAAATTATCAGCAGGCAATGGCACGGCACTACAACTCCAAAGTAAGGCCTCGACAGTTTGCTGTAGGGGACCTAGTACTTAGAAAGGTGTTTGAAGGAACCAAAGAACCCGGAGCTGGGAAACTAGGAACCAACTGGGAAGGCCCCTACCGAATTACCCATATAGTACGACCCGGAGTCTACAAACTCCAGAAGGTACGAACCGGGGTACCTGAAATCCGATCGTGGAATGCCACGAACCTCAAAAGATATTACTATTAGGTACTTAAATTCCCTTGAACTACGTTTGGCTTGATCCCTTGACTGGGTACGTAGGCAACTCCGTCATGAGTGCAGCCCCAATTTCTTCTCAACCTCGTCATCCAAGCAAAAGGGACACGTGTTACCAAAAACGCACGGCCCGAGACCAATTGCTAAATGATCAGTTCGAGTCATGTATCATTCATAATCTATCACTAATAAAACAATCAAGTTCATACTTCTGCATTAAAGGTCATAAAACCTTCTAAGCGAATTCAGGTCTCTCTAAAATGGGACTTCACTACGAGCATCTTCAGATCTCTAAAATAATGAACTTAAGGACTAGAAAACCTTAACCTACGTCAAGATCTTAAGATCCTCTAAAGAAACGTAGATTCCCTTCACGCGGGACCTAAAACCCCTCAAAAAGAGCACAGGTCACCTTGAGAGAGGACCTGAGCTCTACAAATGACTAAAGAAATTCAGGTCGATAAAATCCTGAGCCAAAGGTCTTAAAATCCCTATCAACATTCGAAAGTCTTGAAATCCTTAACAAAATCCAAAGGTCTTAAAATCCTTAGCAACAGTCAAAGGTCTTAAAATCCTTAGTAACATTCAAAGGTCTTAAAATCCTTAGCAACATTCAAAGGTCTTGAAATCCTTAACAAAATCCGAAGGTCTTAAAATCCTTAGCAAAATCTAAAGGTCCTAAAATCCTAAACGACACTTAATAATCTTGGAATCCATTACAAAATCCAAAGGCCCTTAAGGGAAGAGAAAAAGAAGTGTTTTTAGGGAATTTGATCCCCAAAAGGCCTTGAACTGATCTCATTATCGTTCAAAACGAAACAGTTTCCCTAACATCTAAAGCTAAAACGAAACTCGATTACGAATCGATACGATCGAAACAAAGGATAAAGTATCCAAAACGACTAATTCTGAAATTAAAGCAAAGGTTTAAAAGCCTCCTCGGGCTATGAGTCTTAACGCATAAAAGGTTTAGAAGCCCCCCCGGGCAATAGATCCTAAGAACAAGTAAAGGTTTAAAGGCCTCCTCAGGCTAATAAGTCTGGAAAAACAAGCAAAAGCCCCTTGGGCAAAATAGTCTTTAAAATAAAAGAGCATCAGCTCTTAACCTTCTTTGGTTCCGGGACCAGCGTCGGCTCCGGGACCAGCACCAACCTCCTTATCTTCCTCGACAGGATCTCCGCCTACGGCAGGAACCTCCACATCACCTTCCTGATTAACATCTCCTGGATTCGCTTCGACCGGAGCTAGTTCAGGAAATACCGAATCTAAATTAGAACCGTATTCGCCGGAAAACGTCGGGTTAAACATATTGATCTCGAAAGTACCTGAGCTCTCAGAAAGTTGAGGAATGGGAAGCTTGCTAACCGAGAAGTCGGAGACCTGAGTCCTATCGCAAGCAGTAGCTGCGTCTGGAATCAAAGCCATAAGACGATTATACTTCTCCTCAGCATCCTTTACCTCCTTAGTCAACAAAGCCTTCAGAAGTTCTGTGTTCGCCTGGAGCTCCTGAGCATAGATCAGGGCATCGGTTTCATCATTCTTCTTGGCAAACTTTTCCTTCACCGAGGTCAGGATCTTGTTGTAAGCATCAGCCACCTCCCTCTTACCTCTCCTAACAGCGAGCTTGACCTCGGCCTCCTTGTTCCTCTGGCTATCTTGAGATAAGGCAATCATCTCCTGAACCTGATGCTCGGCTATCTTACGAGCAGCCTCCAAGTCGTTGATCTTCCTGCCTTTCACCTAGATGTCAATGGCTTGGCTCTCGATTTTCCCCTGCTGCGTATCAGCCTTCAATCCAAGCCTCCTGACCTCGGCTTGAAGCTCAGAAACCTGAGCACGAGCCTGGTCGAGCTCCATCTTGGTAGCCTTGAACATATCAGCAGCCTGAGTCAGCTCCGCAGCAGTAGGAGCACCACGTACGGTCTCCTCAAACTTCAGCTGAGTTCTGTTGATGGCTCCGGCCAGCTACAAGAACAAAGTGCAAAAAATCTTTAGGTCATGGAAAACCTAAGCCTAAAGAGAGAAAACTGGAAAAGTTCAAAACTATATACCTGACCAAGGTGATGAGCTATCTCAACATATTCGTCCTTGTTGGTCAGGCTGTTGACCGAGGGCATAGAGCACCCCACCATCTTCAGATGCCTCAGAATAGTTGCTAAACCCCAAGAGTCATCCAAGATTGACCCTGGCTTAGAGTGGGTGAAGCTCCAACCAACGGTTCCGCCTCGCGAGGACGAGGAAGTGGACCTGACCGGCCTATCTCCCACATCGGTCCGAGACCTCTTAGGTCTTGGAGGCTCAACTTCGAGGGGATCTCCGGCAGCATGAGGATTGTCTATTGCTGGTGAGACCTCAGGATGAGGAACGACATCTCGAGCTCCAGTTTCAACGGGACCTATGTCCGTGACAGGAGCTGAGGTCCCGTCATCAAGGACCTCCTTCAGCGTGTTAATAAAAACACCTCCTTGAGATTTGTCGCTGCCCCGCGAAGCGCCGGCAGCCGCAGTAGATCTGTTTCGATTACGGAAGGAAGGTCTCATTTTAGGAACTAGAGTCTTTTCGTTCTCAGAGGTGCTAGCTCCGGTTGAAATTTCCACTACGTTGGGACCTTCAGAAACTGAACAAAAATAGTAAAGAAACCTTTAGCCATCTCTCAAAATGAGGCTGAGCATAACAAAACGGGAAACTACCTTCTAAGTCTTCAACAGAGATCGAGTCGGGGAAACTGGCGTTGTATCGTTCCGGAAACCTGGCTGATCCAATGCGAGAAGTAGTAAAGGATTACCAAGCGTAGGAACTTTGATGTAGCCTCCTAAAAAGAGCCCTGGATTGCTTATCAGTAAGCTTAGGAGGATCGTCGATACCTGCGCAAAGGACCAAGATATCAGCAAGTAACAACAACTCGAAATAAGCAAAACAGGATCCTAAAAATCCTAACCAGATATCTCGGACCAAAAAACCGAGAGAGCACGACCCACTGGAACTGTGGAAGGATCGATCTTAACAAAAAAGTATTTTTTCCTCCAGTCATCATCACTACCGGAGGATTTAAAGAGACTGAACCCAGGGCGACAAGGAAGATAGTAGGTACTGCTACCACCGTCTTTAGTAGAGCTCTCCTTGATCGCATAGAGGCTCATCAACTCAGTTAGACCAACAACGATTCCCTCCTCTTTGGCCCTGGTAATGAATCCATTCACTACCCGGATAACCGAAGGACAAAGCTGAGAGAGAGCCAACTGAAAATGATCAAGAAGATCTAGCAGGAGGTCCGGGAGCGGGAACCTAAGATGGCACTTCGAGATGTACTTCTCGTGGATGCAGAACCAACCTTCGGGGGCAGATTCCGGGGTCTCATCGGAGGAGCAGGCCTTGGCTAATTCCTTCCGGCCATGAGCCTGAACCATGAGGTTAATAACCTCTTGACTTTTCAACAACGATGGCGAGTGAGATCCCAAAGAGGAACTCCCGCCGGAGCCATCTTTCTTCTTCATCCGCTTAGAAGCTCTCGTCGCGACTAAGTCATTAGCCTTCTTCGTCTCTCTCTTGGCCTTCTCGCCTATCTCCTGCTTGACCTTCATTAAGCGCTTGCTGGAGGGGGGGATTCCGGTCTCGCCGGAACCTTCTCTCGGAGGGTCCATTAAACGGAGGGGTAAGGGTGAGAGGATTGAAAGGGGAAAAGAAGAGGAGCGAACTAGTCCTAAAAACTTTTCAAGTTTCTAAAGAAATCGCAGAAGATCAATGGCGAAACAGAGAGATGAAAGTAAAAAAAATAAAAATAAAAAGAACTAGCGCAGTAAAATAAAGGAGTGGAGGAGGAGTTACCTTGGAAACCGAACGGAGGCATGGAGATTGTGGAGCGTGGCAGTTAATGCTCTCCACTTTATATCACATCCACCCTTGGGTATCGTAACAAGTATTTCAAAACCTCTCTCCTTCGGACCGTTGATTTCACTAAGAGAAATCTCAACCGTTGGATCAAGCGAATAATATCTGTGAAACAGATATCCCGTAATCATTATCTCAACAGTAAAACCAAAGGTTTCGGCGGCTAGGTTAAGCTTCCGAGTAAGGGGAATCTTATCTCGAAAGCTTGGGGGCAACTGTTGGGCCCAAATATGGCCCATTAGCTAGCTACGGAACCTGAATGAATTCTGGGCTAGGATAAAGCCCAGTACGTATCGGAGACCTCAGCTGGAGCTTGACGCGGAGCCAAGGACAGGAAGCTGACCATAACCTCCATAGACTACGTCAAAGAGGAGGCTCTTATCATAAACAGAAAAGAGCGCAGGACCCGGTCAACAGGGGGCAGTTGCGAGTTCCTTAACAAGAGGAGAAGATTTCGGAAGTCTGTTAAAAAGCAATCAGAGGAAAATTAGAAGCTACTTACCTCGAAGATGAGAAAGGGGGATCATATTTTTCGATTAGTCGTACACAAATTCTACAATATTTCTTATTTTACTTTGTAGTCTCTTATTGATCTTCTTGTAACATTCACACTCAAATCATCAATAAAAGTATTCATTCATTCTCAAAGCTCCTAACGGGATTCAGCCCACAATTCTTCTTGTACCTCCTTTTACCTTACCTAGAATCCTAGGGTGAAACTTTGTCTCTCACATCAGCCAGGTGACATGACTCTGCGACCATCATTCCGTTCTAGGGGTAACCCTTCTAAAGCTGCCAGTGCCTCTCGTGGAAGTGACAAGAACCAAGGAGGATCGTTCCTCGACTCAATGAAGGAGGTTTTGGACGACGGAGGATCCAAACCTGTTGCCGAAGCTGCCCCTACTGAGGTCGTAGCTCAGGATGCTGCTCCTCTCCCTGAGGTCCAGGTGGCGGAGGCTGACTACCAGGCTCCGAGAGGTGCCTCTGAGGTCGAGCCGTCGAGGCACAAAAGGCCTAGGACTGATCAAACCGGGGCTCCCACCCGATCATCTTCCTCGTCTTCCAGAGGAGGAACTGTCGGGTGGAGTTTTACCCATTCGAAGCCAGGATCAATCCTGGATGACTCTTGGGGCTTAGCCGCGATCCTGAGGCATCTGAAGAGGGTGGGATGTCCCCTTCCAGCGCTCAAGGACCTGACAAACAGAGATGAGTATCTCGACATTGCTCACTGCATGGGTCAGGTATATGATTCTATCTTCTCTTCATTTAGTTAGTAATTTTTTCTTTTGAAGATGATGATATATATATGTTTGGTTTTGTTGCAGTTGGCTGGTGCCATTAATAGGGCCCCTCAAATTTGGCTGGTTAAGGCAGCCAAGGCTGATCTTGATCAAGCCCGTGCTCGAATTTGGGAACTCGAGTCTGAGGTGAAGAGATTGGGTTCTAAAGCCGATGCTCAACAGGGGAAGATTGAGAGTCAAGAGCTCGACATCCATGTGAAGAGCAGAAGGATCAACGAGCTGGATGCTGCTCGTAGGGTAGCTGAACATCAGGTCCGTGACCTCATTACCGCGTCTCAAGACAGCCAGAAGAATAAGGAGGCTGAAGTCAAGCTAGCTGTGAGGGAAGGGAAGAAGGAGGTCGCCGAAGCTTACGGCAAGATCCTGGCATGTGTTAAGGATAAGTTTACCAGGAAGAAGGAGGAGGTCAGCGCCTTAGTTTATGCTCAGGAGCTCCAAGCTAATGCTGACCTCTTGAAGGACATGTTGATCAATAATATCCAGAGTGTTGAAGAGGAGTACAACCGGTTGGTGGCCTTGTTGCCGGAAGCGACAACCGCGTATGAGAAGGCTCAGGTCTCTGACTTCTCAGTCAGCAAACTTCCTCTTCCCCAGATCTCGGACAGCTCAGGTATTTTCGAGATTAACATGTTTAACCCGTCCTTTTCTGGGGAGTATGGTTCTAATTTGGATTTGATGGCTCCTGACTTAGCTCTGGTCGAGGCAGCTATGGGAGGAAATGACAATGTGGTCGATGAGGGAGCCCCTGCTGGTGGTGGTGGTCCGATCCAGGAAGAGAAGGATGATTGAGAGCTATGGCTCTTTTAATTTGTGTTTTGTGTTTTTCAAGACTTTGGCCTAAAGGCTTCGTTTCGTTATGCTTTATGACTTAGTGCCTGAGGAGGCCTTTAAACCTTAACACTTGCTGGATTACAATAGCCTGGGGAGGCTTTTAAACCCTTTCTTATGTTTAAATTCCGGCTACTATTTCTGTTTTAAGCTTGAATTTGTTTCGTTTAGACATAGTGATTGTCAATCTCGGATGAGTCGTATATTGTGATCATTGAATCGAATTAGGACCTTTAGTCTTAATTTGTGATAAGCATTTAGCTTAGTACGCATTCGGTCATGAGGACTTTGAAGAGAAGTCTTTGACATTGTCTCGGAAAATCTGGGGACCTGAGTCCGATTTGAAAGGTTCTGGGACCTGACGTCCAGGTCTGTAGGAACCTGAGTTTAGACTCGTAGGGACCTGAGTTAGTTCGAAGGATTTCGAGACCTTTAGAGTTTAGCAGATGAAATTGAGGAATTTTGAGATTTTCCTGATTCTTTAGGATTTCGAGACCTTTCGATTTTGATAAAGGTTTTAAGTCCTTATTGAATTTTTAGGATTTTAAGACCTTTTTTGTTTTGGTAAGGATTTTAAGACCTGGTTGATTGTTTAAGGATTTTAGGACCTTAATTTATGTTAAGGGTTTTAAGACCTTGTTGGTTGTTAAGGATTTTAAGACCTTGTTGATTGTTAAGGATTTTAAGACCTTGTTGATTGTTAAGGATTTTAAGACCTTAGTTTATGTTAAGGATTTTAAGACCTTTGGATTTATTAAGGATTTTAAGACCTTAGGTTTAGGTTTTCAGGGACCTGAATGTGTTCGAGATAGTTGAGCTTAGGTCCCGATTTAGGGGGACCTGAATTTTCTTGGAGGGTTTTAAGACCTTTGATGTTTATGAAACTGAATTAATTGTTTTATTAATATCAGATATCAGAGAATACATGATCCAGATTATTTACACAATAACTGTTTTCAGGCTATGTGTTCTTGGTGACATATGCTCCTCTTGCTTAGGTGAGGAGATTGGTGAAAAGAGGTTGGGGCTGCACTCATGACGGAGTTGCCTACGTACCCAGTCAAGGGATCAAGCCAAACGTAGTTCAGGGGATTTGGGTACCTAATGATAATATCTTTTGAGGTTTGTGGCGTTCCACGATCGGATTTCAGGTACCCCGGTTCGTACCTTCTGGAGTTTATAGACTCCGGGTCGTACTATGTGGATAATTCGGTAGGGTCCTTCCCAGTTGGTTCCTAACTTTCCAGCTCCCGGTTCCGTAGTTCCTTCGAACACCTTTCTAAGTACCAGGTCTCCTACAGCGAACTGCCGGGGCCTTACTTTGGAATTATAGTGCCGTGCCATTGCTTGCTGGTAATTTTGAATGCGAAGCAAAGCTTGGTCTTGTCTCTCCTCGATTAAGTCGAGGCTATCCATCAGGAGCTTGTTGTTAGCTGCGGGATTTGAGGTGCAGAGCTCCCGTCGGAGGCTACCTGCGGTGGTTTCTGCTGGGACGACAGCTTCCATCCCGTAAGCTAAGGAGAAAGGAGTTTCTTCTGTAGCTTTTCGTGGGGTGGTTCTGCAAGCCCATAGTACTTCGGGTAGTTTTTCTGACCAGAGCTCCTTCTGGGCTCCTAGGCGTTTCTTGAGGTTTGCTAAAATCGACTTATTAGCAGCCTCCGCCTGGCCGTTACCTTGAGGTCGTCGAGGTGATGAGAATGTGAGGCGGATGTTCCATTTATCGCAGAAACTTTTGAAGTCATGGGATATGAACTGTCCTCCATTAACGGTTACGATTTCGTATGGGATGTCGTGCCTGCATACGATGTTTTTCCAAACAAATCCTTCGACCTCAAATCTGTTTATTTGTTGGAAAGCTTCAGCTTCGATCCATTTTGTGAAGTAGTCGGTCAGGACCAGGAGGTTTAGTAACTTCTTTCCTTTTCCTGAAGGTACTAATGGACCTACAATATCCATGGACCACCTCATGAATGGGTAGGGAGCTGATATGTTAGACAGCTTTTCCGCTGGTTGGTGTATGATCGGTGCATGCCTTTGGCACTTGTCGCACGATGAGGAGTAGACCTCACAATCTGCGATAATAGTAGGCCAGAAGTAGCCTTGTCTTTTAATTCGGATTGCTAGGGCTCTACCTCCGGAATGGTTTCCGCAGGAACCGTCATGCATTTCCTTCATGAGTTTCATAGCTACTAGACCATGAACGCATTTTAGGTAAGGTCCGGAGACACTTCGTTTACGGAGGGCTGACTCAATTATACAATATCTTGCTGCTAGGGCTTTGAGTTTTCGAGCCTCCCACTTATTGGGTGGGATTCTTCCCTCAAGGATGTAATCCATGATCGGTATTCTCTAGTCTTCTCTTCCTACAACTTTGTTGTGAAGAGAGGAGGGAGGTTCCTGTTCGGGACCTGGTGTCGTGGTGCCCCCGGAGATATTCATTGGAGTGGGTTCTAGGTTCTGAGGAATATCTCCAATTTCCTCGTTGTCCCCTGTGGTTTGTGTTGCGCTTTTAAGAGCTGCACGGCTTCTTGTTTGCACTTTTAGGATAATTGATTCCGAGGTTTGGATGGTGCCCCCGGGGGTATTCGTTGAGTTAGGCTCCAGGGAGTCCGAACTTCGGTAAAACCTTCACTTTGGTTATTGCCCTCTGAGCTCTTTGTTGTATTTTCAGGGGTGTACTTTCTAAAGCTGCGTGTTCTAGTTCTAGGGAACCAGAATGTCGTGAAAACTTGGGTAGCTTCCGTCGGAGGGCTGTTATCCTCAATTTTTGCTTTTGATTTGCTATCTAGCTCAGCTTTGGTAGCTATGTCGATACTCGGCTTCTCGATTCCTTCCACGGGTATAATTCGTTTTACGAGAGGGTCGGATGTAGAGGCTAGCGCGGCGAGCGCGTCTGCTGAAGAGTTCTCTCCTCGTGGGATTCTCGTTAGCTCGAACTTATCGAACTGTTTTGTCAGGCCTAGGACTACTTCGAGGTATGCCCCCATTCTTTCGTCCCTCGTTTCGTATTCTCCATGAAACTGGCTAGCTACCAGCTAAGAGTCGCAGTAGGCGTTCAGCTCCCGGATTCCGAGGCTCAGGGCTAGTTTTAAACCGGCGATTAGTGCTTCATACTCGGCCTCGTTGTTGGAAGCGTTAAATCCAAGTCTGTAGGATTGTTCGATGGTTTCTCCGGCTGAGGAGGTTAGTCTTAGACCGACACCGGAGCCTTGCTTTGATGAGGCTCCGTCCACATATAGGCTCCATTTTGGAACCTCTGTTTCTTGGTCTAAGTGTTCGGATGCTAGCTCAATAACGAAATCGGCGAGGACCTGAGCTTTTGCTGCTGCTCGAGGTCTGTATTCGATGTCGTATTCGCTAAGCTCTATAGCCCATTTGGCTAATCGTCCGGATTGGCTAGGACTATGCAGAATCGTTCGCAATGGTTGTGAGGTCATTACGATGATTGAGTGTGATTGGAAATATGGTCGTAGCTTCCTGGCAGCTGTCACGACTGCTAGGGCTAGTTTTTCCATGGTAGGATACCTCGTCTCGGCGTCTATTAGGCTTTTGCTAGTATAATAGACAGGTCTCTGTTCGTTTTGTTCTTCTCGTACTAGCACTCCACTGACTGCAGTTGTCGATACGGCGAGGTACAGATACAGTGGTTCACCTACTACAGGTTTGGATAGTATCAGAGGTTCCGAGAGGTAAGCTTTCAGCTGTTTAAAGGCTTCTTCGCACTTTTCATCCCATAGGAACTTCTTATTGTTTTTCAGGAGCTTATAGAATGGAAGGCACTTATCGGTGGACCTGGATATGAATTGATTTAGTGCTGCGATCCGTCCGGTCAATCTTTGTACCTCTCTGGTCGTTTTAGGTGACGGCATTTCTAGGAATGTCGCTATTTGTTTCGGGTTGGCTTCGATGCCTCTTTCGGTTACGAGGTAACCTAGGAATTCGCCGGAGGGTACTCCGAAGGTACATTTAGCTGGGTTTAGCTTCATGTCGTATTTGTTGAGGATGTCGAAGCATTCCCTTAGGTGGGAGATGTGGTCCTCTCCCATTGAAGATTTGACTAACATGTCGTCGATGTAGACTTCCATGGTTTTTCCGAGTTGTCCAGCGAACATTTTGTTTACTAACCTTTGATAGGTAACTCCCGCGTTTTTCAAACCAAATGGCATGACCTTGTAACAATAGGTTCCTCGTTCGGTTATGAATGCGGTTTTTTCTTGATCCTCAGGATCCATCATAATATGGTTATATCCTGAAAAGGCATCCATAAAGGACAGGAGCTGGTGACCAGCCGTTGCTTCGACCAAACGATCGATGTGAGGTAACGGGAAGCTGTCCTTAGGACAGGCCTTGTTTAAGTCGGTGAAGTCTACACAGATTCTCCATTTCCCATTCTTCTTTTTTACTACCACTGGGTTAGCTAACCAATCGGGGTATTGAACTTCTCGGATTGACCCGGCTTTCAGTCGATCGACCTCGTCGTTGACAGCTTGGGCTTTTTCGAGACCTAGCTTGCGACGCTTTTGTTTGATCGGTTTGAAAGTGGGGTCTACATTGAGCTTATGGGTGGTGACGTTGGTGTCTATGCCTTTCATGTCACTGGTGGTCCATGCAAAGGTTTTGACATTCTGTTTTAGGAATTCGATGAGCTCCTTTTTGGTTTCGAGAGGTAGCTCGGATCCGATGCTTACCTGTTTTTCAGGATTTGAGTCGTCGATGCTAACTTTTTCGATGAGGTTCTTAGGAGGACCTCAGATATTTTGTTGCATTTCGCGACTCTCCTGGATCTGTAATTGCTATTGGGGGGATTCTTTTATGATCTCGAATCCACCCAGGTAGCAGATCCTTGAAATCTTTTGGCTACCGTGTACGGTAACTATTCTGTCGGCTGTTGGAAACTTCACGCATTGGTGATAAGTTGAAGCTACTGCTTTCATCTTATGAATCCAAGGTCTTCCGAGGATTGCATGGAAGGGAGACGGTTTGTCGACAACTATGAAGTTGGTCATTTTCATGACTCCGCCAGCTATAATTGGGAGCTTAATCGTTCCCAATGAGGTAGCTGTTTCTCCTGAGAAACCTACGAGGTTGAATTTCTGGTCGACGATTTCGTAATCGTCTATTTCCATTCCCTTTAATGCGTTGTAGAAAATGAGATCGACGGAGCTTCCGGTGTCGATCATGAGCTTAGGTACCTCGTACCCTGCTATATTCAATGTTACGACAAGGGCATCGTCGTGAGGTCTGTCGAGGTTTGATGTCTCGCTCTCCCAGAAAGAGATTTTAGTGTTAGACTCGGGTTTGGTTGGTTTGGACTGAGTGTTGGACACAGCTTTCCGTACCTGACTTTTAATAGAATTAACGGAGTCTTGACATACATCGGACCCTCCGAGGATGTAATCGACCCTTGAGTCAGGGCTCGACTGGGGAGGTGTTTTACTCAAGAGGGCTTCGATTTGAAGGCTCTTTCCTTGGGGGAATTTTCCAAGGATCATATCGACTCTCTTCTTGGGAGCTGGAGGTGGCGAATCTGTTTCTTTTTCAGGCGACCTCTCGCATTTCGGGGAGTTATCTCGGGGACCTCTTTTTTGGTAAGGCTGTGGTAAGGCTGTGGCTTTTTGAGGTCCACGTCTTTTATTTCTCCGGCTGCGAATTTAGCAGCCAGTTGTCGTTGGAGGTCCCAGCATTCTTCGGTTGAGTGTCCCTTTCGATCGTGGTAAGAGCAGTGTTTGCTCTCATCGTAACCTTTGGACCAGGGGGCTTTAGCTGTCGGGGCAACAAGTTTTTCGTCTTTGTCGTCCTCGATTACATAAGAATGCTCTCCCTGAGTCTGATTGTTTCGGGAGTTCCCTCTTTTGTGAGGTCCCTTCCCGTCGGAGGCTTCGCCTTTCGGGTGATTCTGAGGTTTTCGGTGGAGCTTGTCTAATGCTGCTATTTCCTCTTCCAAGGTGATATATCTAGAAGCCTTATGAAGGGCGTCATCGATAGTTGGGGGAGGATTTAGCGTTAGCTCCGAGAAGAAGCCTGATTTATACCAGAGACCTCTCCTAAGGGCCTCGATGGCTACTTGATCGTTGGGATTTGAGAGTTTGGTTCTTACTGCCCTAAATTTCTCGATGTAGACTCGCAGTGAGTCTCCCAATCCTTGTCTGATCTTCCAGAGGTCAGCCTCAGATGCTTGTTTCAGGATGTGGGTTGAATATTGTTTCATAAAGGCGTTAGCCAACTGATCAAAGCTGTCTATAGAGTTCGGCTCGAGGCCGGAGAACCATTCGAGAGCTGTTCCGATCAGGTTTTCAGCAAATGTTCTGCAATATCCTGCATCACATTCTTCCTTTGTGAAATGAGCTTTAACGATGGCTAATCGGAAGGCTCTTAAATAAGCCTTTGGGTCTGCGTTCCCATCGTATTCGGGAATCTTAATTTTTCGAGTGTCTCTTATGTAAGAGTTGGAAATTCTATCGGTGAACGGAGTTCCACGAGTCTCCTCAATTAAGCTCTCGATTTCAGGAGCTGAGCTCGTTGCTTTGTGAACTTGAGCTCCCAATTTCTGGAGACCAGCGTGGGTTCGCTCCATGTATCTACGAATTGCGTCAGGTCCCTCGAAGGGAAGGACATTTTGGTCATTATCAGACATTCGGCGAACAGGTTCCTGGCGGGACCTAGCTCGGTCGTTTTCCCAGTTAGCTGGCGAAACAGGTCGCTCGTTGGTCCTTAGGTTCCGAGCGAGATTAGTGCGGAGGGGTGTAGGATCAGCATCCGTCCTTTGATATTCGTCCGTATTTGGGGTTGAAACCCTAGCTTGAAACACCGAAGCTGATGTTCTGCCCCCGGACGGTATGTTGGTTCCTGCTCCAGACCCGGAAGGAGGTGGCGGCGGAGGCAAACGGGTGCTCCCACCGGTGTTTCGATTAGGCATGGAGCTAGTTGTGGCTACATTGCTCCCCATGGTGCTGGTGATAGGTGGGGTAAACGCAGGAGCTGTCCTAGCGCGAGGCGTTTGGAAAGCAGGTTCCTGCCCATCTGCTCCAGGGCTATCGGGGGAGAAGTTCAGGCGCTCTCGAGGGAAGGAAGGGTCAGCTAACCGTTCATGGAATGTAACTCCTCTTCCCTGGTGGACGGACGGTTGGGTCGTTGCGGATTGAGATCTGGTATCTCTTCAAACTGTTGCTGCCGTTCGGCTAGCTGTTGCACCGTTCGCTCGGTTTCTTGAGCTTTGTCCACTAGCTGGAGCATCATCCGACGGATCTCAGAAAGCTGAGCTTCCGTTTGGTTCGGAGCGGATTGATGCGATGGGTTATTAAGGGCTAAGGACCCAGAGTTGGTCCCTCCGGAGGCTCTTGGGTTATTTGCCCCCGAAGCAGTGCGATTCGGTGAGCTATTGCTCTAGTTCGATTGATCGGGGTTAGATGGATTCGTTCCATCTAGTGGATTCATCCTTTAAGCTTTGGAGAAAGATATTCGGTTATTTCTCCCCACAGACGGCGCCAATTGTGAGAGACAAGGTTTCACTTCTTAGATCTAGGTTAGGTTGAGAGAGATGATGAGTAAGAATCGTGGGCTGAATCCCGTAAGTAAGCTTGATGAATGAATACGTTTTTATTGATGATCAAAAAATGTTACAAGAGATGTTTTTGATGATTACAAAGAGAATATGTAATGTGTTTAATCTAGTACAAAAGTTGATATCTGGAGAGGATCCCTCTATCTTCGACCTCTCCTGTCTTTATATAAACTAGGTCTCGCTTGTAGTTCCTTAACTGACCTCCGAGATATACGGCTTCAGTTACGTACTTGCCCCAGGTTCCTCTTGACCGAGTCTTCTCGAAGTATCAGCTCCCATTATATCGTGACCTCTTTAATGACGACTTCTAGGTTCGGCCTTTGGTTCGTTTCCAGCTCTCATTATTGTGATGGGCTTTATGCGGGCCCACTTGATAGCTCACATTTTACCGGTACCTCACCTGAGGATCATATTCGGGTCCAACAGATACTGTCTCTTCTCTTCTGTTATTTCGAGGAAGCTTAGTTGACAAGGTATTACTCAGACTTGCATTTCAGACAGCAATATACACTCTCTGGCGGGAAAGGAACAATCATCGGCATGGTGGTCCTTGTGCCTCAGTAACTCAGACTACTCGAATCATTGGCAACTTGGTTAAAAATCGTATTAGCTCCCTCAAATACACAGGATCTCACAAATTGGAGGGCTTGCTTAGGAGGTGGTTTGAGGTTTATACTTTTTGAATTACCATATTTTTTCAATCTTTTATTTGTAAAAAGAATTCCATAATGTAAATCCATTCTTAAAGTGATCAATAAATTTGAAATTTCATCAAAAAAAAATATAAATATTTGATAGATAAGTTGTTCTTACAAGGCGATGGACAAAGTCTTGTTTTCGGACCAAGTATAAGCAAAAGCTGCATCACACATTGTAATGTTCTGATAGTTATTTTACAAACAACACATTCATTAAAGGGAGATGTACTTTGCGGCAATTACTAGAGGTAAATCAATGATAGTGTCATGAAACAATCATCCAATGCAAGCTTTAAGGCTAGCATAATGATGCATGAACTAGACCTCTATCTATATAAACAAACATTGTAGAGAGAGAGAGAGAGAGAGAGAGAGAGAGAGAGAGAGAGAGAGAGAGAGAGAGAGAGAGAGAGAGAGAGAGAGAGAGAGAGAGAGAGAGAGAGAGAGAGAGAGAGAGAGAGAGAGAGAGAGAGAGAGAGAGAGAGAGAGAGAGAGAGAGAGAGAAGTCTCCAAACAACTTGTTTTACAATGGACTTTATAGCCAAGTGATTTTGGTGAGTCAACAAAGAAGAGAATGAGTAATTGTCCATACTAGTTTTACTGCAATTAGAGAAACATAAGATTTACAATCACATAAGACAAATTATTAAAAATCACAATGCACAGATCACCCACGTCAAGTTATCACAATGCACAGATCTCCCAAAACAGTTATTAAAATCACAATGCACAAATCTTCCAAAACAGTTATTAAAATCACAATGCATAGTCGAACTGTACAAGTTATCACAATGCATAAATCGCTAAGACAAGTTATTAAAATCACGATGCACAAATCAAATTAGACAATCATTAGGATAGAGAATACCTCTGAATTTTCTGTCAATTTTAGAGAAGAAACCAGGTTATTTGGTTCACTTAGAGAGTAGCTATTTATTAAATCAAATGAATAATATGATGCAAGTTCAAGAAATACAAACTACCAGATGATGAAAGGTAAATTCAGCCTGGTGATTTGAGGAAAAAACGATTTTCAGTGGAATGAAACATTTTTTTTTCTTTCTTTTTGTGTTCATCCTTACTGGTGGCTTCCAAAACATTTCGGATTCATGAATAGATGACTTGGACTGTATTGAATCAAGATTTATTGCAATGACAGCTGAAATAAAATGAGACTAATCAAATAAAATAGATCCAACTTTTAGATTAAAAACAAATAAAAATGTACGACCTAGTAATTTGAGTCTACAAACAAATCTGAAAACTAAAACTCAACTAGAAGTAATTAAACCAGAATGTTGAAACCAATTTCAAATGTTTTTAGCCTCTCTCATTATTTCACTTTGTTTGCTGCTGCAATTTATGTCAGATGATGAGTCTGGGGAAGTTTGGAGAGTCGAATCCCTCAAGTGATGAGGCTGAAGAGGAGAAAAAACTTGGAGAGTCAGATGTTCCAATCTCAAGTGATGAGGTATATGTAAGAGGAAACATATCGAATCTCTTGT
Organism: Hirschfeldia incana; assembly: GCA_026261945.1. NCBI lineage: Eukaryota > Viridiplantae > Streptophyta > Magnoliopsida > Brassicales > Brassicaceae > Hirschfeldia > Hirschfeldia incana. The sequence continues at coordinate 2,786,846 of JABCMI010000013.1, read as the reverse complement.
TTTTAGCCTCTCTCATTATTTCACTTTGTTCACTGCTGCAATTTATGTCAGATGATGAGCCTGGGGAAGCTTGGAGAGTCGAATCCCTCAAGTGATGAGGTTGAAGAGGAGAAAAAGCTTGGAGAGTCAGAGGTTCCAATCTCAAGTGATAAGGTATATGTAAGATGAAACATATTGATTCTCTTGTTTTAAGCCTCTCTCATTATTTCACTTTGTTCGCAGCTGCAGTTTATGTTAGATGATGAGCTTGGGGAAGCTTGCCTTCAACTAAAGGTGTCGATCAAGTATATGCTCCTCATCAAATGTAAGAATAGGCTCCAAGTCGATGAAAGAGTATCTGAATCGAGCCCAATAGACGTGTGGGAGTCGTTCACTTGATGATATGATGCCATAAACGCTTGAGCATTTCATTCCCAAGAAGTGAATCTAAACAAAAGTAAAATAATCAAGACAAGCAATATATAATGAAAATAAACAAAAATGACATATTTTTCTTACAACGCAATAGACGAGGTCCTCTTTACTTCTGTAGTATAAGCAAAATCTACACCAAACCTTGTGACGTTAATGTTGTTTGTTTGGAACAACAGATGCAATCTCAATGAGAGATTCTTTATGTCAACTAAGTAATTACCTGCGTTACGCAGCGAGATTTTTTTATAATTTTAAAAAAAATATTTTAGATATATTTTTTTAATTTCTGATGTCAAAATAATATTTGGTTTAAAATGTTTGATTAGTGTATATGGTAAAACTCTATAAATTAATAATATTGAGACTATAAATTCTATTATTTTATGGAGTTATAATAAAAACTTTCATTTTTTGATTTTACTATATATACATTACATAAAATTTATATAAAAAAATTTATATGATTTTACTATATTATTTATTTTTTGTAGAATTAAAAAAAATAGACATAATTTTACTAAACAATAGAAATATTATCCAAAATATCTTTGACTGTTAAGAGAAAACTGAGATTAATTTTATCATGAATATACAATAAATAATACGATTTTTTGTTTGAACTTATATAAACTATATGTAAATTATTAGTTTATGATTTTAATGGAACCATATATTTTAAATAATATTTTTGAATAAAATATCATTCTATTTTATCAAATTGTATCATATTTGGATATATCTAAATTGGAATCAGAGAAATTTATTAGTTTACCGTGTTTATTATTTTATAAATTATTTATGGGACGAAATTGTTCATTTTATTATGTATACAAATAAATATGTATCTTAAAAAATAAGAAATAACGAAAAAAATAATTTTTTTTCTTTTCATAAAATAAAATTCAAAACATTTTTTTGAAGTTTACATTTTTTGTTTTTTCTCAAAACTTAAATTTTCAAAAATAATTTAAAATTCTTATTTTAAATTTTATATTTCAAATCTTAGATTCCTAACCATAATCCCTAATTATCAATACACAACCTCTAAGCATACTTGTCTTTTAAATTTAAACTATAAATCTATATTAATTTTTTTTTGTCGGCATAGGAGATATAAATATTTTTTTTTATCTTTTGTCAATATATATATATATATATACATAGTGAAAATTGTTTTGATCATTTTGATCTTTTTTTTTTGTCTACTTTAAATTTCATTAACTATGCCAAACGTCATTGTTTACAAGTTGACATCAGGTTTATACAATTTAAAAGCCCAACAGAGAAATTAAAAGTTACAGCCCTTTTTGAAAAGAAACTCGAGAAGCTTCAGCAGGCACTTGTCCAACCTCTATGCATCGTCTTCACCACGCGTCTAACCTGCATCAAACGGCTGTCACAGTCAGCCGCTACGGAGCTCCAACACCGGGAAAGCTCTCTGCGCCGCAAGTCGAGTTCCTCCCCACCATAGTATGTCTTCTCCGTGTAATCTTAATTTCAAACGCCGACGTCAACAAACCTTTTGCTCAAACCTCAACCACTTGATCGAAAAACTTGATTCCTCGTTGATTCAATCAGGGGAAACTTCAGTCAGATGAAGATAGATCTTTTGTTGGACCGTTATCAAAACGCCAACTTTACTAAATCTTCTTCAGAAAGACCTAAGAAACCCAATAAAACTCAATCATCTCCCCACAAAGAAACTTTACCTAGAAGTGCCAATTTATGGCTATATTACGGTAAAGACTCATTCTCATGGAAGGATGTTTAGTTGAAACTAAGAATCAAGTAACCAGTCAAATAATTGATGGAATTGAGATCTAAAGAACTGCGAAAGGTGAAACTTTCAAAGATCATTATTTATCTCCATCCTTATCGGAAAACATAGGAATGATAAGCACTCCGATTGGATGAAGCTCCACAACAAAAATCGCCTGTGCGAACAAGGTAATCCGCAAACGGAAAGAGAAAATCGCCTATGCGAACAAGATTTAAAAAATAAATATAATATGACACATGATAAAACAAAAAAAGGGTGGTGACCGGTGGCGAATTGCACACCGGCCACCGAAACAGTCTCAGTTCTTTTTTTTTCTTAGAGAGAGGTCGGAGCGTTTAGAGAGAGAAGAGTTTATGTCAGTTGGTCATTTTGATCTATAAAAACAATTTTTGTATATATTAATATGCTACTTTTTTTTTACTAAATGCACTCCTTAAAATTATTTAGTAAAAAGTATAATTGTTTCAAAAATATATCCGTTACAAAAGCGTGTGTTATCAAACGCAACAGCGATATGTAGATTTTCCTCCACCTTTATTTTCAGTTTAAACATACGCTCTCTCTCTCTCCGATCTTAGAAGAAATCTCTCTCTGGATCGACTCTACGAGCCTCGAGGATTTGCAAAACCGGATTATTAGTAAGTGTTTCGTCTTATGTGTAAATGATTTCTCTAAGTTTCGTGTAATCTTAATTAGAGATTCCGCCCTGAAATCGATCCGATGGTTTTAGGGTTTTCTCGTTCGTTCATTCACTGTCTTTGTTAATTAGGATTCTTAAGTTTCGTGTTAAATCGTTCTAATGTTGGCGACTTTGTTTTCAATTTTTGCAGTGATCGTTGAAGCGAAGCTTTTTTGACTCACCATCGTCGTCGGGTCGGAGGTAAAACATTTGTTTGTTGTTTCGTTGGACCCAATTACATCGTGTTTATACCTTTCCGGAACAATCATTAGTCACGACTCAATAGATTTCGTTACTATATATATCTGAATGATTTTTTTTTTTTGAGGTGATTTGAATGTTCTTATCGATATTAACAAACCTAGTTGATTTGTGTTCTTGTTCTGTTACTAAACTCTGTTAATATGCATTCCGTTGAAGTGATTTTTGAATGTGATCTTATTAACATATAGTTTTATCAAGAATCTGATTCTTTTTTTTTTGTTTGGGTGATCTCAAGCCTAATTTAGCAGGAATCATGGAACCAGTGGGATCAAGTATTAGAGAGAAAGAGATGAACTTGATGGATATACAACTTGGTAAGTCAAGATGGCCCTTGCTCTGTTTAATTCAAGGCATTTTGCTTATTGGTGATAGGCACTCAGTCTATCTTTTGAAAATGGTTTCGGTTTAAACAGATGACAGTATCGGTTGCAGGATGCATTGGTTAGAGGACAAAACTCACTGGCCTTCGTTTTTGCGTCTGTTGCTGCTGCTCACTGTCGAGGTAAGTTCTCTGTTTCACGTTTGCTGAATTTCTGTCTTCAGAGGATTGAATCCAACGACAACAAAGTCCAATATTATGATCAGTTCTCTTCGATGATGATGATGTCTTAGGACTTTGAAACCCAAAAAAGGTCATAGACAAACCACTAATCTTATAGTGTTTCTGTCAGATTCTTGTTTGGGTACATCGCTGCCTCGGAAACTAAACCCATGAGGAATCTAATCTTGGTTGGTAGTGCATGTCTAAAGAGGGATATTGTAGGATGTAAAATAAGAGTATTAAGACAAGACTATATGGGATCTGTTTTTGATTATTTGGAGGATAACGAGGGTTAAGAAGAAAGTCTTTTAAATAAAGACTATGAATCGGAAACAGATCCCGTATAGTCATTTTTACAAGTCTTTAGGCAAAAAGACTATATGGGAATGGAAGAAAATATATGACCAACGGCTTAGAAAAAAAAGTCCTTAGATGGTATAAACGACTAAGGGATTCGTAAGACTTGTTGGATGGGGAAAACGACCAACATCTCAAGTATGTCTTAAGACGAAGACTGAAATGAACAGCCCGACTCTTTATTGTTGCTACCCAAATGTCTCTAGACAAAGACCATGTGTGTCTGTTTTTAGACATGCTAGATGGAAAAGGCGTGCGAGAAGAAAAAACCCGACTAATGGCTGAAACAATACTTATTGGATGGGAAAATGTACAGATTGTTTAAAGAAGTCTAGACGGCTTACAAATCTCTAGACAAACAGAATGTCTGTAGACAAAGACCAGATTGGTCGATAGACATGCTGGATGGAAACAATGACCAGCAGCTTAGAAGAAAGTCCTTGGGTGACTGATGACTCAGTTTTAACACCTGTTATATGGAAAAAAAAGTAACAACCAATGGCTGACAAAGTCTTGAATAAGAGTCTTAAGACAAGAAGACTGTATGGGATATGTTTTTATGAGTAGTTGGATGGAGTGAAGGATAACGAGGTTTAAGAAAGTCTTCAAACAAAAGTTATGAATCTGGAACAGATCCAGTAATAGTCATTCTTAGAAGTCTTTAGGCAAAAGACTATGGGAATGGAAAAAGATATGACCAACGGCTTAGAAAAAGGTTCTTAGATGGAAAAAAAGAACGACTAAGCGATAAAAAAAAGACTTGTTGGATGAGAACAAACGACCAACATTTCAAATAAGAGTCTTAAGACAAAGACTGAAATGAAAAGTCAGATTCCTTATTTTTGCTACCCACGGCTTACAAAAGAAGTCTCTAGACAAAGACCATATGTGTCTGTTTTTAGACATGCTATGTGGAAAACCGACTGATGTCCGAGACAGTACTTGTTGAACGGTTCAAATAAGTCTAAAATGACATACAAAAGTCTCTATGCATTTAGGCATGATGGACGTAAAGGAGTGATGGTTAGACAGACAAATATCTCTAGACAAAGACCAAATGTGTTTGTTAGCGACCAGCAGCTTAGCAAAAGACATACAATGACTTGGTTTACAGCTTGTTGGATGAGGAAAAAAACGACCAACAGCAAGACAAAGTCTCAAAAACTCTTTAAGACACAGAATATGAGTTCTTTTGTAATTCGGTGGATTGAAAGAGTGACCAATTGTCTGAAAGCAGTCTTAAGAAAGTGCTGATACGAAAAACAACTACAAGTCTTAAGACAACGCTGATATTAGAAGTCTTTTGATTAAACACTATCAAAGGCTAAAAGAATCATAACGCAATGATTCGTTAACAAGGATTATGATTCGAAAAGAGATTCTTACAGCTAGTTGGATGGTAAAGAAAAAAAGACAAACAGCAAAGATCTTTTAAGACAAAGACTTTTCACTGAGAACTAAATGTCTTTGCAATAAAGCACACAAAGCTGAAATAACTATGAATTGACAATAGTTTTGTACTCACGTGCCGTGAGTCACGGCTGAAGAATTTAATTGAAATAAAGTACAAATGGCATACGAATTTCTCTAGACAAAGGCAATATGAGTCGGTTTTTTGGACATGTTGGATGGAAAGAGTGAGCAGAGGGTAAGAAAAGAAAAGTCTTTAGATGGAAAGAACGACTAATGGCTGAGAGAACACTTGTTGGGTGAATAAAACACGATCAACAACTTAAAAAGTCTTAAAAGACAAAATATTATGAACCACAAGGCTTAAACTATTTAGACACTCGTCAAAGACAGAACTGAGAAAAAAAGACCTATGGGTGGGTACTGGACTTGCTGGATACAACCCATGGTTTAGGAAATTATTTCAGCAGTGACAATGGCTTTTTGGTTTACAATTTGTTGGATGAAAAAACACGACCAACAACTGAAATAAGTCCAGCATTGACAGAAAGAACAATCAGATTCTTTCTCAAACCAATCACGTCTTAGACAAGTAGTGTTGGTTGTTTCTCATTTTCTTGCAAGGAAAATGGCCAACAGTCTATAATTAAGACAATGATTATCGAGTAATTCATAAAGATCAGAAGCCTTTTGAGAATCTCGGGGATCGGTTAAGTTTATGAGTTGGATGGATGGAATGACCAAACGTGTCTAACCAAATAAAGAAGACTTGTTGGATGAAAAACAACTAATGGATGAAGAAGACTCCCTGGATACAAAAGAAAGAAAGGACCAACGCTTAAAGAAGTCTTAAGACAAAAACTATGAGCCACAAGAACTATTTTTGCCCGATAACCACAACAGTTGAAAGTATATTATGCTTTGGATGGATATAACGACCAATGTGGCTAAAAATGGTCGCCAATGACTGCAAAACTCTGAATATAAAGACTACAGAAGAATGACCAATTATGTAAAATCAGTCTTAACATAGAGACTCTAGACAAAAGACTACGGTTTGGGTATTGGAATTGCTGGATAGAGAAATCCACAACCTAAAAAACTCTTTAGACAAAGACAATGGCATGGTTTACCATTTGTTGGATGGAAAAACGACCAACCGCTAATATAAATATTTTGACAAAGACTGAAACGGCTTTAAGAAGTCATAATACAAAAATTATTGACAAAGGTCATGAATCAAGAAAACAAATACGTCACGTGGCTTAGTAGTTTTTGCACAAGTGGCTGAAAAAAGTCACCAATAACTGAAAAAAGTTAAGTGTCTAGACAAACACTATGGCTCGTTATTCTACATGAAGGATGAATAAGTCAACGATGGCTTAAAGAAGTCTTAAAGTCTCTAGACACAAAGACTCTCTAGGCAAAGACTATGGGTAATTTGACTTGCTGGATAGAACAACAACCCATATTACAGCTTAGAAAATATTTAAGCAAGACAACGTGCTGGTTTACGTTTGTTGGATGGAAAAAAACCTACCAACAACTAAAATAAGCTTTAAGATGAAGTCTGAAACGAAAATAAAGAAAACAGATTTCTCACATTACGTATAACCCACGGCTTAGAGAAGTACACAAAGAGAATATGGGTTTAGAAAAAGGTCCTTGATGAAAAAAAAAAAGTTCAAACGGCCTCTTAGACATGGAATAAATTACCAGCTACTTAGACAAAAGTCCTTGGATGGAAAAATGATTAATAGGTAAAAGAAAAAACTTATTGAATGGAAAAGAAAAAACGGCCAATGACGTAACTTGGTGTATGGAAAAAGACCAACTGTTTCACAAGGTAAAGATTCTTGACAAAAGATTGTGCATCAAGAAAACAGATTCTTACTTAACCAAAGACAAATAGACTTGTTGGATGATAAAACATCTAACGGTATGTTGTATGGACACATAACTGACGGCTGGCTATGAATCGAAAGCAGGTTGATGACTTTACACCACTGCTTAAAGGACTAAAGACAAAGACTACATTCTGATTCGTAGGAATGGAAAAATAGGACAAACAGCTTCAAAAACTACAAATAATTATTTACAAATCTATGGTGAAAATACTAATTAATTGGTTTTTTTTTTTTTCAGGTATGTGCTTCAGAATGTGTTCAAATTGTCAGACTTATCACGTGTCTGTTTTGCAGAAGAAAATACCAGTTACTAGAATTTTGGTATGTCAGTCGTCTCTGTTTTGATCCTTCAGGTTCCAAGTCTGCTTTTGGTGTTGGCTTACCCATTTATTTCGATCTTGTAAGAAACTCCGGAGTGAATTTCTTCTCCCAATCATTAGAACGGTCTTGTCTTTGTCTTTTACAGGTATGCCCTCTTTTTTTTTTCTTTTTGAACGGTACAGGTATGTTCGGTTTAATCCTTTGCTTCTTGCGTTTTGATGTGTCTGGAAAGACGTCTCCATCGGTTCTGTGCAATCACTTAAAGAATGAAATACATACATATAGACATGCATTTATACATACACACAGTCACACATGCATTTATACATATTTGTATACTTTCTCACTCGTAGAGTCATATACATTCATATTTGCTTCCATATTTCAATATTTACTTGCTTTCGTGATTCTTTGTTTGTTTTGTTTACTTGCTTTTTCGCTTCCTTGACTTGCTTCGTTGATTAATTGTTTTCTTGATGATTGCTTGTTAGTTGTGTGCTTCTTAATTCATGTTCAAGTTTCGTCCTTAATTGCTTGCTTTCCTAATATTCTTGACTAATAAATAACATAAAATCCAAGTAATAAAATAAATCCCGAAAGTATCGATAAAACATAAAACCGCAAGTCTGGAAAATAGATAAATAAAACTCCCAAAAGCACCAATCCCATAGCAATCACTCCTGCTCGTCAGTCTCACCTGAAAGGGGGAAAGAAAAAGGGATGAACGACAGGGGAATCGTTCAGTGAGGTATGGGATGCTACCCACGCAACACACTGACTTGAGTAAATAGAACTCCCACTATAGAAGTTTAGCTCTAACATGAACAAACAAGACGCCTAAGACATCACACATCACAAACAATGCGCTGATAGTGCATAGCTAGACCACACACCCCGCATCTCCTCATACGGATATACATACGCTGCGTCGCTAGTACAGTATGTCTCTGTACCCCCGCCCAACAAAGCTGCGTCAATGCAAACGTCTCTGCACTACGCCCCACACAAGCTGCGTCGCTAGCCCAGACGTCTCTGAGCCCCCGCCCAACAGTGGCGTCGCTAGTCCAGGCATCCCTGAACCCCCGCCCTCGCACATAGTCCCTACTCATAACTATGTACGTACATATATATATATATCTCAACTCAGCATCACACAATCCAAACAATAGTTGAATCCTCTAGACCCCTAATTCCGGTTTACAATAAATGAACTAACTAGCAAACACGACTCAAACAGACTCAATTCATGCTTCGAAATCTAAACTACGATAGAAAGAATTCTACACTGGTACGGGAATTACGGAGTAGACCCTCACCTTTGCCACAATTCTGAAGAAAACTGAAGAAACACCAAATGCCCTTGACGGTTCTAAGACAGGGACCCCATAACTCTCTGAAAATGAATGAACATGATGATTCTGGCAGAACTGAACCCTTGTGAAAACAGATGAATATATCAACAACTAACCGTTAACTTTTCAATCCCTCCGGTAAGAATGTAGTCCTAGATGTCCTCTTTCCGTAGCCACCGAGTTTACTCCGATCAGGCACTATTTGAATATCCAAAATAGCTTCTTCTCAAGGCTAGTCGCAAACGCAGACTGCACCAACACCTCTCACGAAAACAAACATAACTCTCAAGAAATAACTCGTAATGATAATCCGCTTGTTGGAGATGAAAGATAAAAGGGTAGACTACTTACTGACAAAATTTCATACTGAAAGATTATGATTAGGTTGACCGTTTCGTCTTTACGCTGAGACTGGTCGGAACTGTCTCTGAATCGGAACAGCTTAAGCTTATTCTTGGCCAGGAAGTAACAACAATAACTTTTGCTGTACAACTCCGATCTCGATTCCGTTTGCTGCTACAGGTTCCTGGAAACGAGATCTATCTAAAGAGCCATAGCTCGTAGGCTAAAGTTGGGTGAATCGGTCTAGGTTCCTCTAGGAAAGTCACTCCTCAGCCATGGATCCAATGATGCAAGTGAACATGGTGAAGCTATGCAACTGCTCCGTAACTATGGCGTCTCCTCCAATGGTGAACGTTACGTAGTGGTGATGAGGCGTTACATCTCTTTCTCTTTCCATGGGATATTTTCCCTTGGATTCCCAAAACAATGATGGCATGAAGGTGATGGATGGTGGTGATCAGCCCCGGATGTGTTGTTACGCGGTGGCTCCGCATACGTGCGTTGCTTCTTTACATCAAAGCCTCTCGGATCTGATGCACGGCTACAGCGGTGACATCACAGCTCCGTTAATGATGCTCCATTGCCGGTGTAATGAATCTTCTCTCATATAAACGCACTATGAAATTGTTTTGTGGTGACGGCACAAACATACCCTCACAAGCTCGAGATGAAAGCGGCTAGGTTAACATGAGGATGGAGATGCATACAGACTTATATATCACTTTGGTTCTGCTATTAGTTTGGTTTTCTCTAATTAAATAATCAAACCAATTCCAATATCGGTTTAAAGAAAACCGGGTCGTTACAATTCTTCCCCACTTACAAGGAATTCGTCCTCGAATTCGAACCAAGAATTGACATGTCAATATCAGTGCAATAAAACTACGAATAATCAATCCGCTCGGACTCTGAAGTCTTATACTGAACCTCATCTCTCTCCCCGCTAACTCTGACAAAAACGGTTGATATTTCCTGAACTGCTTTGACTTGATGGCCCATAATATCCATTGGCAAAATAAAATGTGCTCATAATTTCTCTAAGGTCATCTGGTGACTGCTACAAAATAAGCTCTGGTTCCCTCACAACTTTCTTAAAAAATATGATATATGGATTACGTCTTGAAATTCGGACAACTCTGCTGATAACTGCACTCTATAAGTCACTGCTCCAATCAGCTCCACAATAGGATATGGTCCAATATCTCGGTTTAAACTTCTCTAGCTCTTTAGTCTAACCTCCTCCCTTTCATGTCCTTAATTTCAGGTATACTTGATTGCCTATCTGAAAATACAAATCCTTACGGTGATCAACCTCATAACTCCTCTGACGATCATGGACTTCTTAAAGCCGAACCTTGAGAATGTCCACTTGCTCTACCGTCTCTTAAGCCATTGATGGTTCTATAAATTATCGCTTCCCCACTTATGTCCAGCAAAGTGATGTACATCAAAGTATACCATAAAGAACCTCATATGGTGCCATCTCAATACTCGAAAGATATTTGTTGTTGCTGTAAGCGACTCTGCTAAAAGTAGATATACTTCCTTCAGCTTCCTTCCCACTCTAAGACGTAATCCCTGAGCATATCCTCTAAAGTCTGAATAATCCTCTCTGATTAACCATCGGTCTACATGTGATAAGTTGCATCCATGTGGACCTTTTTTTAACCCAATTAATACACCACAAATTCATAAAGTCCATAACGTGTATGGAAATTCGTCTTCCATACAAGCTCTCCATAGTGAAGTACTCGGTCTGATGAAAACATTATTTAATAGTTCCTCCAACAACTTTTCACTTCAGCCATCTCTGCCGTTTATGTCGCTGGTTCCAACTCAATCATAAGAGCGTCTACTCTGGCTGGTGGTGGCCCCTTTAAGGCCTCGAATACATCTTCAAACTATGCAACAACTGGAATATCCAGCAACTCATGATGTCCATCATCCATATCCATCGAAATAGTCGCCATAAATCCCTCTGCTCCTCTCTCCAATAGATCCTCAGCGTGCAACATGGAAATGAATGAAATCCCTCTGTAAACCTGAATACACTGGAATGTGATCTTCCCATCTCCTCTAGGGATATGAACTCTTACTCTGGGCGATTCAGTACCACTCGATGACGTAGCAGCCAATCCATCCCAACTATAACATCATAGAAGTCCAGCTCCATCTCTGCTAAGTCTCCAATGAAATCGACCCCTCCAAGTAGAACTAGTACATCTCCATGAAGGCCAGTGGTCCCTAATCCCTGTGTGCCAGCTGTCTGAATCTTAATAGCTTAAACACAATTTGAAACGATCAACACCGCCAAAATTTGGCAAAACAAAACAAGCATAACTCCAGTATATACAAAACGAAAGATACCGCACCCCCAATCCAAAAGCGATCCCCACGAGTTTACAAACTGAACATACCTCCAACATAGTCAATTTACTCATACACAAGAATAACACATGCCAACCAATGGCTCACTTCTGACACCTCATAAGCTCCAGTAACCAAAAACTCGCAGAGTGACAACTTAAAGTTAGGTGGTGATAGAAACATCATAAATCCACTCGCAATCTCTGAACACGGTTGACGAAACTGATAAACAACTGAGCAATTTGACAAACTGTGACATCCTCCATCTATTATGCTCTGGCTGAAACCTGGTTAGCTAGAGAACGGATAACGATGAGTAAACTCATCGTCATAAAAAGACAATTGGGTTAGAAGTTACCGAACAGAAAGGTGCTAGTTACTTTTATTTTTAAAATTCACCCAATTCCCAAAATGTTTCGGAAAACTTCTAAAACCGATTAAAAATCCAGTCCCACAAATCGCCATCCCGGGTCAGAGCCGGGACGGAACCCCGCTCTGATACCAAATTGTAACACTCGTACTTCTCAAAATAATATAATAAATAATAATATCTTAAAATCTCCATTTATTACTCCTCATAAATAAATCCAACATCATAATCCAAAATAAATAACATAAAATCCAAGTAATAAAATAAATCCCGAAAGTATCGATAAAACATAAAACCGCAAGTCTGGAAAATAGATAAATAAAACTCCCAAAAGCACCAATCCCATAGCAATCACTCCTGCTCGTCAGTCTCACCTGAAAGGGGGAAAGAAAAAGGGATGAACGACAGGGGAATCGTTCAGTGAGGTATGGGATGCTACCCACGCAACACACTGACTTGAGTAAATAGAACTCCCACTATAGAAGTTTAGCTCTAACATGAACAAACAAGACGCCTAAGACATCACACATCACAAACAATGCGCTGATAGTGCATAGCTAGACCACACACCCCGCATCTCCTCATACGGATATACATACGCTGCGTCGCTAGTACAGTATGTCTCTGTACCCCCGCCCAACAAAGCTGCGTCAATGCAAACGTCTCTGCACTACGCCCCACACAAGCTGCGTCGCTAGCCCAGACGTCTCTGAGCCCCCGCCCAACAGTGGCGTCGCTAGTCCAGGCATCCCTGAACCCCCGCCCTCGCACATAGTCCCTACTCATAACTATGTACGTACATATATATATATATCTCAACTCAGCATCACACAATCCAAACAATAGTTGAATCCTCTAGACCCCTAATTCCGGTTTACAATAAATGAACTAACTAGCAAACACGACTCAAACAGACTCAATTCATGCTTCGAAATCTAAACTACGATAGAAAGAATTCTACACTGGTACGGGAATTACGGAGTAGACCCTCACCTTTGCCACAATTCTGAAGAAAACTGAAGAAACACCAAATGCCCTTGACGGTTCTAAGACAGGGACCCCATAACTCTCTGAAAATGAATGAACATGATGATTCTGGCAGAACTGAACCCTTGTGAAAACAGATGAATATATCAACAACTAACCGTTAACTTTTCAATCCCTCCGGTAAGAATGTAGTCCTAGATGTCCTCTTTCCGTAGCCACCGAGTTTACTCCGATCAGGCACTATTTGAATATCCAAAATAGCTTCTTCTCAAGGCTAGTCGCAAACGCAGACTGCACCAACACCTCTCACGAAAACAAACATAACTCTCAGGAAATAACTCGTAATGATAATCCGCTTGTTGGAGATGAAAGATAAAAGGGTAGACTACTTACTGACAAAATTTCATACTGAAAGATTATGATTAGGTTGACCGTTTCGTCTTTACGCTGAGACTGGTCGGAACTGTCTCTGAATCGGAACAGCTTAAGCTTATTCTTGGCCAGGAAGTAACAGCAATAACTTTTGCTGTACAACTCCGATCTCGATTCCGTTTGCTGCTACAGGTTCCTGGAAACGAGATCTATCTAAAGAGCCATAGCTCGTAGGCTAAAGTTGGGTGAATCGGTCTAGGTTCCTCTAGGAAAGTCACTCCTCAGCCATGGATCCAATGATGCAAGTGAACATGGTGAAGCTATGCAACTGCTCCGTAACTATGGCGTCTCCTCCAATGGTGAACGTTACGTAGTGGTGATGAGGCGTTACATCTCTTTCTCTTTCCATGGGATATTTTCCCTTGGATTCCCAAAACAATGATGGCATGAAGGTGATGGATGGTGGTGATCAGCCCCGGATGTGTTGTTACGCGGTGGCTCCGCATACGTGCGTTGCTTCTTTACATCAAAGCCTCTCGGATCTGATGCACGGCTACAGCGGTGACATCACAGCTCCGTTAATGATGCTCCATTGCCGGTGTAATGAATCTTCTCTCATATAAACGCACTATGAAATTGTTTTGTGGTGACGGCACAAACATACCCTCACAAGCTCGAGATGAAAGCGGCTAGGTTAACATGAGGATGGAGATGCATACAGACTTATATATCACTTTGGTTCTGCTATTAGTTTGGTTTTCTCTAATTAAATAATCAAACCAATTCCAATATCGGTTTAAAGAAAACCGGGTCGTTACAATATTCTTCTCTGATTCCTTAATATTAACTTTTTGCTTACAAGGAAATATAGAGAGTGCAACGTAAGGGACCGACACAACAAAAAGAAAGGAAATTAAGTTATCACTAATCCTAATTAATATTGGAGAAGAATTCTCATAATATAAAAAATAGCTCCGATCCTACCAAACTCTTTGTAATCAAATCAATGGAAGAAATATCGGAATGGCCACCAACAGCCAAGAAGATGAAAGTGTCTCCGGCATCTGGGTTATGTTCACTGCCAGATGAGGTGGCAGTTAATTGCCTGGCTCAGATCTCCAGATTTGACCTGGCGGCCTTAGCTATCGCCTCAAAGAGCCACCGCTCTCTCATATCTTCCCCCGAGCTCTTGGAGTTGAGACGCCTGATGGGTTGCACCGAGACGTGTTTCTACGTATGTATGCGCACCTCTCCTGACCCAATCCCACCACGTTGGTTCATCCTCAACCCTCACCATCGCCTGAACCCGATCCCGTCGAACCCTTGTCAAGCTCAGGAATCATCCTCTTTCGTGGCGGTGGATAAAGGGATCTATGTTTTGGGTGGACTCATAGACGGCCATCGCACTCAAGATGTCTGGTTCCTAGATTGTTTCTCTCACACATGGAACCGTGCCCCCTCAATGAAGATGCCTCGTGCTTCCGCATCAGCAAACCTCGTCTACGGGAGGATATACGTTTCAGGAGGGTGTGTAGAGAAACCTAATCCCACAAACTGGTCAGAGGTTTTTGATCTAAAGACCCAAACTTGGGGTTACTGGTATCTCCCCAAGTTGAGATACAGTATCTGCCACAGTGTGGTGATAGAGGAGGAGGAGAAGGTTTACGCTGTTGACGACGCCCGTCGAAGCTTCTACTTATTGCCAAGTAAGTGTTTGTTTTGGAGGTTCAGCAAAACAGATGACGACTTTATTCCAGAAACCAGAAACGACTGGTGTGCTATAGGGAAGCTTTTATTCTTTCGTGGTACTTGCGGGAGAATACTATGGTGTGAGCCTAATGGTTGCGTTGGAAACCAGTCAAAGGTTTGGAAGACCACTATGATATATGCAGACTCAGCAGCAACTCTGCTGGAAACATTGTCATCTTCTGGAACTCCCATCTTCGTCAGACTTGGCTTTGGTCTGCCGAGATTTCCTTGCAGACGAGATTTGGGGTAAGATGGAATGGTCTGATGCTATCTTCAAACTTGATACTGTCTCACACTCATCTGTCTTTTACTCTGGCTCTGTTATTGTGTCTGCTAAATGAATCTGACTCGTTCTGACACCACAGACATTTTCTTGAGTTTACTAATTGACGGATATTAGATCAGCAGCATTTCTAAAAAAAATTATTACTTTTTTTCTTGGTCTTGGTATCCGGACGCCCCCTTAGGAACTTCGACTAGCGTCCAATGATCGTCCACCGGAACTAGTCGGGAGCCCGCCGAGGGTCATCTAGGAGAGCTGATGAGTCTCATGTTATAGCACCAGTGGCCACGTGCAGGTTGGACTTCTCCTTATTGGACCCAAAGATCCCTCAAGATAATCACCCAATGTCATATGGCGCTCTCGAACCCGTCACCTCTCGAAAGAAACTACTTGGGAACGAGATTGTTCAACACCACTAGACCACTTAACACGTGGTTAAAATTATTACTTTTTCTGTTTCATAATAAATGTCATCCTAATATTTTTTTTGTTACACAAAAATGTCATTTTAAATTTTTAATACAAACAAATTTTGATTCACGCTTCGAAAGCGCGAGTTTTTCTTTGGGTTGTAAACAAAGTTTGTGAATTAGTATTTTGAAATTGTTATATACTAGTATTAAATTGAACACTCATATTATATCGAGTAAGAAAAAATATTAAAAATCATATAATTTATGAATTAGTTTATTTATGATTTTATATGTACACTTTTATGTATATCTTTTCTAGGTATTAACATTTTACCAGACCCGTAAAACCAAACTGAAATTGACCTAGAAATATAAGTGTGGTTTGGGTTCGGATCCAGGAAAAATTACATATTCATTTTTATTGGATAAGCAGGTCTCTTTTTCGAGTCAGTATCCTACCCGAGACATGACCGAGTACCCAAGTACCTGATTTTTTTTTGTGTATTAGATATATTTGAGTATTTTAGATATGTTTTGTTGGTATTACAAAATACTTTTTTTTTTTAACTTTTGGGTTCAGGTTTTCGTTTTTTTTTTGACAACAGGTTTTCGTTTTAGTTTGGGTTTTGGAGTGAAAATTTTATTTAAAAAACACAATTTTTGTTATTTTCGGTTTCTCGGATCAGATTTCAAGTAAAAGTTTGGATATTTTTTGGTATTTCAATATTTTCAGGGTTTTTTGGGATTTTCTTTTTTTTTTTTGCTTTTTTTTTGTTATCAGTTACTTTGAATCTTTTTCGATCCTAAATACTCAAACCAATCCATATCCATCATGTATCCAAAAATTACAGTTTTTGGATTGCAAACAAAGTTTAGAGACATATTAAGATTTAACGAAGATACATCGTTTTAACTTATGATTTTTGCAATGATTATTTTTGTAACTAAAAAATTAATAATTTCCTAATATATAATTTTACAAAATTTATAATTAATTTATTTACATTCTTAGATTTATTTTTAAATGGATTAATTAAATTTTAGGCTCTGAAGAGAATATTAACCATTTATGCGATTTTTTTATTCAAAATTATATGAAAATTAATTACATCAGATGTAACTTTTGAGTTTATATTTATATTTTTGATTTTTAATTTTCTATGATAAATAAAAAAATATTTTGGAATGTCTTCTAAGACAAAATCAGTTTACATTTTACAATCATGTTAGATTATGTTATAACGCAAGGTAATGTGTTTAAAAAAACAATATCTTACTTCTTTTTTAAGTAATTAATTTAATTTATAGTAATTAAATGTTTAAAATACTTTATTTATGAAGTATTTCTATAATAATTTGAGTGATTATCATATTAATGCATTTAAATAGCGTCCAAGACCGATGACAAAAATATAGCATCAAAATCAGCACAATATCAACATCACTTATAGAATAATTTGCATTATTTATGATATCCATAGTATAATCTTTTTGCATTATTTATTTGAGATTTTGTATGTACAATCTTTTTAACTATTTTCTAAGACATGAACATTTTACCTAGACTAAAAGAACCATATCAAAACCGATCAGAAAATATAGGTTTGGTTCAGATGGAAGAATACCAAACGGATAAATTTTGGACCTGCAGATCTGTGTTTGTATCCAGGTCCTACTTGAAACTCAATCGAAGCTATGCAAAATACCTAAAATATTTTATGTACATTAGGTTTATTTGTATATTTCAGATATATTGTCAGTATTACATATTTTTTAAAGTTTTGATTTTGAATTTCGTTTAAAGTTTTGGGTTTCAGGAGAAAATTAATTTTTCCAAATTATATTTTAGGGTATTCAGACAAAAAATTACGTATTTTTAAATTTTGCCAGATCAGATTTTGGATAAAAATAAGTTTATTTAAGTATTTAAATATTTTCAAATATTTATTTGGATTTTCGGAATACTTTGATTTTTTGGAATTTATAGCTCCCATCATTTTCTCCGTGGAACCATTTTTCCTACATAACCAACTTTGTCCTTAAAATTTATCATCCGATTCCATGCTCCGTCCACATAACAGATTCTTGAACATTCCGATTCTATCCGGTTAGAAGAGAAGTTATTCACATGTCCTCTAACTGGTACCATTTTCTGAGCATCTGCCCAAACCTCTGCTTCCACTTCCGCTATTCCAAGAATTTCCTGTAAGTCACCAGCTCTGTTTGTTTAAATTTTATTGTTCCTATTCTTCCAAATATACCATAAGATCCATGGAAAAGATTCATAATTATTATCTCTGGGTAGTTTCCTGAAAAGATAATCCATATTGTAAAAAAAGAAGGCAATTGGAAAAAAACAGGGAGCTAAAGGAATTTTTGATAAAGCCCATATTTGTAACGCCGGTGGACACTCAAATAGGACATGATTTATAGATTCATCATCTGCCCCACACAGACTACATCTGGTTCGCAGTCAATGCCTCGAGCCCGCATATTTTTAGGAACTGAAAATATCGATTTAATGGCTTGCCAAACAAAGTGACGCAATTTAGGCGGGCACTTTAGTTTCCAAATATGACTTAGTAAAGCATTAGCATCCGGTCCATAGGGATGCACTTGCCCTTTATCTGGAAATTTGATTTTATTCGATACTCTGATTTAACCGTATATCTGCATGTATCTGTGAAAGCCCAAATATTTAAGTCAGGTCTAGATAACCGACTAATCGCTATTCCTTTAATGAGAATGACGTCCTCATGATGAATATACTCATCAATCAAATCCATCTTTCAAGAAAAGTTACTGGATCAATAAAGTATTCTACCTTAAGATCCTGTATAGATTGTGTCTGACTTTTTGAAAAAAATATAATGAGTAAAGTCTTCCAATCAAATTTATTAAAACTAAAGTACAAATATGGTTTCACTTTAATTTTTCTATATAATTACAATCTAATACCATTGGTAATAACTATATAAAACTATATTAAGAATCCAACCATCCAACGATATTCATTTTTAGGCCCAAAAAGATAATCTCTGTATAAATTGGAATTTATATATTAGTAAACCGAAATTGTTAAAATCAAATGCCAACATCTAACTAAATCTATTCTATTAAATTATAAACATTTGATAAATGTTATGTCTAATTTTTTTATTTTATTTATTTAAGAAGCCATTTATTATTCTATTTATATTACTGTATCTAATTTTATTTAAGAGAAAATGACTTAGATGACACTATATCAAGTTTTTGTTCCCAAAATGACACTCAGGGTCCAAAGTCACAAAAATAAGATTCATTTAATGTGTCATTTACTCTTATGTCCTTCCTTTGATTAATTAAAAAAACAAGTTTCTAAAATAAAATTGTCGTAGATCGTCGTCTTCTCCTCTCACCTTGCATCGCCATCTTCTTCTCCTCTCTGCTTTGTCATCTTCGTTCCATCGTCGCCGTCGTCTCTCTGAGACTGTTATCTTCGTCCATCGTCACTCCGTCATCTCTCCGTCTCTGTCTCTCAATTTCGTTTTCATTTTCTCTTGTCTCTGATTTGATCAAGGTTTTGATATCTCTCTCTCTCTTTCTCTCTCTCTCTCTCTCTCTCTCTCTCTCTCTCTCTGTCTCTCTTTCTCTCTCTGTCTCTCTCTCTCTCTCTCTCTCTCTCTCTCTCTCTCTCTCTCTCTCTCTCTCTCTCTCTCTCTCTCTCTCTCTGTCTCTCTCTCTCTCTCTCTCTCTCTCTCTCTCTCTCTCTCTCTCTGTCTCTCTCTCTCTCTCTCTCTCTCTCTCTCTCTCTCTCTCTCTCTCTCTCTCTCTCTCTCTCTCTCTTTTACTGTTCACAATTGCTAAGTGAGATCTGTGTTGATTTGTTTAATGAAAGATTAGACTGGTATGTCCATGATGAAGAACATCAACTTATCTATATGTTGGATGAATTGCAGGTTACTTACATCAATTTTGCTTGTTCTTTTTTTTTTGCTTTTGAATCATCAAACAATTTGACTTAAATTTTTTATCTTTGTTTAGTCTTTGGTAAAGATTTAATTGTGTGTGTTCAACAAATTTACAAGCATTCGCTCTTTCTGATGTTGTATTTTAGAAAGCTTTGTATTTTCTTTTCTTTCTCTCCTTATATGTGTTTTTATCTGTTATATTCAGAGAGATGGGTTAGAGCCGGAGATGCCAGTTCCAACAGATGGCTGGCTTCTTCTTTTATGTGGAATGAAGTAAAGGTCTTTTCCCCCTAGTATTGAAATCAACAACCTTTCATCTTTCATTTTAATGGAACTCTTCTTGTTGTATAACAACAACAAGAAACAGAGACTGGATGAGGCATGTCTCGAAAGGTATCATGAATACAGTCACACACCAATACAATCATGGATCTTACAAGGTACATAGAGGTTTATGTTATTCTTCTTAAACAAAAGACATAGAAGTAGCTTTAACTCTAGTGTACGTATGTTATTTAGGCTAAGTGTTAGTGGATGGAAAAAGAGCTAGTAGAGCTGGAAATCCTGTAGCTAATGGTGTCTCCACTAAAATTACAGCCGAGCTTCCCAAATATGTATGTAGGTGATGATTCTTACCATGTCTTTACATGGTTTCTTTAGTGCTTTGGGATCTTGTTTTTTGTCGACTTTCCTCTCTCTCTGCTGTCTTCAACTTGTAGAGGTGGCTAAAGCTGGAATCTGCAATAGAGAAGGTAGATGTTGATGTTTCTGAGAATGTAGTTCATGATTCTGGACTTTCTCCTGGAGGGTTTACATATTGTTTGCTTTTTGGTGCAGCTCATGTGTTAGGTGTTGATGTTGGTTATGGTCAGCTGCTAAGTCTTTTTCTATTTTTTTTTTATTTTTTAAAGTCATCCATAATATGTACAATGCTTTCTTGTTACATTTAGAAATTTGAATTTTCAATAATCAACATAAATCTCAAACGGTTTTGCCTTGGCTCTGAATCAATCTGATACTTCAGCTCATGCAATGTTTGTCTGAGAGGTAAAAAAACTCTCATTGTATTACTATCATGTGTAACCAAGTAAAAAATATTTCAAATTTTTTTAACACTGAATTTTCTGGAAAGCTTTCCTGAAACTATAAATATCTTTCATAAAACTATTCAAATCCTTCATGGAAAAAATACACAATTTCACAGGCACAAGCAATCGTTTAGAAATGTCATAAGCAAATTCACATATCCTACCAAAAATATCAGTATGCGTAAGCCAAACAAATAACCAATCAAAAGGTCTTTTAAATATGTTAAAATCAAATTTTCTGGAAATTTTCTGGAAATTCTAGAAAGCTTTCTTGAAACTACATAAATCCTTCCAGAAATTTAAAAAACACCACTCGATTTCACAAGCACGAGCAAGAAACTAACAATGTCATAAGCAAATTCACGAGCCTACCAAAGATATTAACATGCGTAAGCCAAAAAATAAGACACCAAGCATAAAAAATTCAAATTTATTAACATCAAATTTTCTGGAACACTTTCCTGAAACTATACAAATCCTTTCAAAATTTGCTAAAATACAAAGAAAGAGGAAAACCAATATGTTAATGCTATTCACTTGATATAAACATATGTTAAGGGTTACTCTGATCTCCATGCAGATATCAGATCCTTAGTTTTTAATTTCATCTCGTTTTATTTTCCTTGTTTCAACTTTGCTACAAAGATAACAAACTTAATATGCTATTCTGGAAACCCATCCAGATGATTCGAAATGCTTTCCTAGATTTAGGATACACAAGTGAGAGTTAAATAGAATTAAGTGTTTAACATGAACAAGTGATTCTCCTCAGCCCAGCGGCTAAACCGCTAACTTTCTAAAACACTAAGCACTCTTCCCTCCCCCTCCCAGGTTCGAATCATAGTGGACACATATTTTTTTTTTCTAATTTATCTTTGTTAATAAAACAGCTTACATTTTATTTTATTTTTTGGAAACCCTTCTAATATATATCGAATTTTTTGGAAAGATATCTTGAAAGTTTGAAATACCTTCTTAAAACTAAAAAACCACAAATTTTCACAAACAAACTCATCTCATTCACATTCAGGAACACTAAAATTGCAGATAAAATACCACACATAATCAACATTTTCTAGAAAAGAACATAATCAAAAGTACATTACATCAAAACCTTGTGTTCCTAAAATTTAGCAGTCTTTGATTTGAGCTATTTGAAAACATAGATATGCAAGAAAAAAAAACTCATTTTGTTTTCTGGAAACCAATCCTGAAACTTCTACAAGCTATCATAGATAGCATGTGTGTTTTATAATGATACCACATTTAACAATTTCTTGACATAATTACTGAAAATGTTTCAACCTATCTTATTTCCATGTTCTCTGTTTGATATGTGTTCTCTGTTTTGTAGACAATGACATATGTCATTTTCTAAGACTTGAAGTATAGTATTATGGCTTAGATTGAGAATGAATGAGTTCATGACTGTATGGTTGATTAATAAGTTACATCTTTGTTTTAAGCTGAGACTCAAACTACGAAGAAGAAGAAAAAAAGAATAAAAGCAAGAAGAAGAAGCGGAGTAATAAGTTATTTTTCTGGAAGTCCATCCTGAAAGTTCCACAAGCTATCCTAGAAATCACATGTGTTTTATAATGATACAACATGTAACACTTTCTTCACTGAAAATGTTTCAAACTATCTTATTTGCATGTCTCTGTTTGATACGTGTTCTCTGTTTTGTAAACAATGACATCTATTTTGTGAATTCTATTGCCAATGAGAAGTGGCTAGCCCTGTTCTCTTACATTACTCGTATCCACATGATCCAGAGTTCAATACCATCTAGAGTCAAAACATTTTTTTTCTGGAATTCCATCTTGAACATGAGAAATTGTATCTTAGATAGATTGCATGTGTGTGTTTACAATGATAACAATACTCTGAGAATACATCAAGGCAACCTGAAATTCCTTCAAAAACAAACATAAATGAAACAAACAACAAACGTTGTGATCATCCATTACAAACTTCTACTTGTCCAAGTAACATCAAAGTGCAGAAACATAGTTTTATAAATACAAAGAGTGTGACATTTTCACTTTCTGTGAAGCTCTTTATCCATAAATGTGTCGAAGATGTCAACACATAACTTGCTCTGTAGGTCCTGAATCTCCCATCTTGTTTGTATCCTGCTAAAACAAGGGAAAGAAATTTCAAACTTTTCTGGAAGGCTTTCCTGAAACTACACAAATGCTTCCTAAACTTATTATAAACACTAGGCAGTTCACAAGACAGTTTCATAAGCACAAACAACAAGAGACTCATGAGAAAATTCAAAAGCTTATCAAAGATATCTACATGCCTAAGCAAAACAAGACACCAAGCAAAAAAAAAATTCAAAATTAGTTACCATCCGAGTTTCTGGAAGGCTTTCCTGAAACTACACAAATGCTTCCTGAAAGTTTTCTAAACACTAGACAGTTCACAAGACAGTTTCATAAGCACAAGCAACAAGAGACTCATGAGCAAATTCAAGAGCTTATCAAAGATATCTACATGCCTAAGCAAAACAAGACACCAAGCAAAAAATTTCAAAAATGGTTACCATCCGAGTTTCTGGAAGGCTTTCCTGAAACTACACAAATGCTTCCTGAATTTATTATAAACACTGGACAGTTTCACAAGACAGTTTCATAATTAAGCACAAGTAACAAGAGACTCATGAGCAAATTCAAGAGCTTATCAAATATATCTATCTACATGCCTAAGCAAAACAAGACACCAAGCAAAAAAATTTCAAAATTGGTTATTATCCGAGTTTCTGGAAGGCTTTCCTGAAACTACACAAATGTTTCATGAACTTATTATAAACACTAGACAGTTTCACAAGACAGTTTCATAAGCACAAGCAACAAGAGACTCATGAGCAAATTCAAGAGCTTATCAAAGATATCTACATGCCTAAGCAAAACAAGACACCAAGAAAAAAAAATTCAAAATTGGTTACCATCCTAGTTTCTGGAAGGCTTTCATGAAACTACACAAATGCTTCCTGAAAATTTTCTAAACAGGAAAGAGTTTCACAAGGACGAGCAACGAGCAATGTCATAAGAAACATTTCCTAAACACATTCAATAGATGCAAACAAGCAACTAATGAATATGTAAGCAGATAAAAATAGAAATTAAACAAGAACTCGAAAGTGGAATTACACATCTTTAAACCAATATCAAATCAGAACAAATTATAAACAAGAAGAACTCGAAACATCAAAGATACAAACAACAAATAGAAATCCCCAAATAGGATACCCTAAGAAGATGAATCATACCTCAGAGAGTTGAAGCTTCGTGAGATGATCACCGGAAATGATAGAACAAAATCGGAGATCGTCGCCGCCGTCGCGTCGCGTCTAAGAGATCGAGAAGAATCGCCGTATGTTGCTTGAAAGAGAGAGACGGTTCTGACTGAACTCATGATTTGTCTCTCGTATTGCGTGAGAAAGAGAGAGAGGTGGTGATTCCGCCTGATTTGTTCTCTGTCGTCGGAGGAGATTATGCTGTTGTCCCCGGAGGAGATTATAGTGCCGTCGCTGTATTCGTTGTAAGAGACGCGTGAGAGAGAGAAGGTAGTTTAATTTTCTTTTAGTTAGGTTTATTAGTGAGGACAATAAAAACATTTTACCAATTAATGAATGTTATTTTTGTGAACTTCACTTTCTAATGTCATTTTGGTGACAATAAATTTAAAAAATGCTATTATGGACAATTGTCCTTTATTTAAACACTAACTACCACAAATATGTTTACAAAAAATCATACATAAATATTAATCTAGTTTTGTTTTAAGCTTCCACACGATGAACCCCCTCCAAAAGAAGAATAACAAAATAATCAGATCGTCGATGAGAAATTTAATTGCGAAAATGGAAAATCTCAGCCTCGAAAGATCCTCCTCCTCCTCCTCCTCCTCATTCCCCTTCTAGATTCAGCTCCATCGAACCATAACCCCATCAGATCTCGCTGATTGCATTTTGAATCTGATTCGACATGGCAGGAGCTGCTTCCGCGCTGTTTCTGCTCGATATCAAAGGCCGCGTTCTCGTCTGGCGTGACTACCGCGGCGACGTCTCCTCCGCTCAGGCCGAGCGCTTCTTCTCCAAGCTCATCGAGAAAGAGGTTTCTGATCTTGTTTCCTTGTGTATAAGTTTACTGTAGAAATCGGAAGATAATTGAATTCATCTATGATGAGGTTAAGAAGATTCTTTTAGAATAATAATAGATTCGTTTTTGTTGTTACAGGGCGATTCACAGTCAAATGATCCAGTTGCTTACGATAATGGGGTCACTTACATGTTTGTACAGCACAGTAACGTTTACCTTATGATAGCCTCCAGGCAGAACTGCAATGCCGCCAGTCTTATCACCTTCCTTCACCGCGTCGTCGATGTAAGTAAACTTCTTCAGGCTTGGCTTAGACATGAATGTAATGTAACATATGATGATCTATATAGGTCTTCAAGCATTACTTTGAGGAGTTAGAGGAAGAATCTCTGAGGGATAACTTTGTCGTTGTGGTATGTTTTACTTCTTTTCCTTTTTGCCTCTTCTTAATTATACTAGTACTGTTTTGGCTGTCTTGGAATTGATTTTATGGTGATGGCAGTATGAGTTGCTTGATGAGATGATGGACTTTGGATACCCTCAGTATACCGAAGCAAGAATCCTCAGTGAGTTCATCAAGACTGATGCGTATAGAATGGAAGTTACGCAGAGACCTCCAATGGCTGTCACTAATGCTGTCTCCTGGAGGAGTGAGGGATTGCAGTACAAGAAGAACGAAGTGAGTGCTTTTTGTTTACAAGACAAGGAACATTTTGTTATCCATCTGATGCTGTGTTGGGGTTTTGCAAATGATGACCAGCCTGCTCTTGTTTGTTTCTCCAGGTTTTCTTGGATGTAATTGAGAATGTGAATATTCTTGTCAACAGTAATGGGCAAATCGTCAGGTCTGATGTTGTTGGAGCCCTGAAGATGCGAACTTACTTGACGTATGTTCCTAATCAACCCCTTTTGCTTTGATCTTTGTCTTGCCATTTTTATCTGACTCTTTTGCCCTTGATATATTTTGTTGCAGTGGGATGCCAGAGTGTAAGTTAGGACTGAATGATAGAGTATTACTGGAAGCGCAGGGACGAGCAACAAAGGGTAAAGCCATTGATTTAGAAGACATCAAATTCCATCAGTATGTTCTTTAAGCTCCGTTGATCATAACCCTTCTAATTTTTTATTTTATTTGAACGATTCTATACTTGTTTTATGTATTATTTTCTTCAACGCAGGTGTGTTAGATTGGCCCGTTTTGAAAATGATAGGACAATATCTTTCATACCACCTGATGGGGCTTTTGATCTGATGACATATAGACTCAGTACTCAGGTTTTGAACTGTGGAATATAGCATGGGTTGGAATCTCTTCCTCCTCAACAAATTTTATCTCACAACGAGTTTCTTTTTCGTACTCCTTGGTTCAGGTAAAGCCTCTTATATGGGTGGAAGCGCAAATAGAAAGGCATTCCAAAAGTCGTGTTGAGATGCTCGTAAAAGCTAGAAGTCAGTTCAAGGAAAGAAGGTAAATATATCTTATGGCATCATGCAACTTTTCCCTTCTCTACTTCAATTTAACGCACATATCTTGATGATCAATCAGATTCTTTGGGACATTTGATTTGAGAACTTTCCATTTTGCAGCACTGCAACGAATGTTGAGATTGAGTTGCCTGTACCAGCCGATGCATCTAACCCCACCGTTAGGACATCTCTGGGGTCTGCCGCTTATGCTCCTGAAAAAGATGCATTGGTCTGGAAAATCAAATCTTTCCCCGGGAACAAGGTAGATACTTTTTTTCCTTGATCCAGTTGAAACTATCAGCCATGTAGTCTCAATGTTAACCTCTAGAAAAAACGAATATAGGAATACATGTTGAGGGCAGAGTTCCATCTTCCCAGTATAACTGCAGAAGAAGCAACACCTGAGCGAAAAGCTCCTATCCGTGTCAAATTCGAGATCCCTTATTTCACTGTCTCAGGGATTCAGGTAACCTTGGTAGTTTGTTTCCACGTCTTCTGCGTATAAGTGATTAAACTTTCATGTACTATGGTGTGTGGTGTAGGTTCGGTACCTGAAGATAATCGAGAAGAGCGGGTACCAAGCACTTCCATGGGTGAGATACATAACCATGGCTGGTGAGTACGAGATAAGACTCGTCTAAGGCTCATTCGGTTTTTCATTTGTTATGTCAATTGTGGTTCCCACATTCCTCGGGGAATCGATGAAACGAAACAAAACAGGACAAACGTAGAGAAAAAGAGACTGTTTTGAAACAATTTTTGGCGCGGATCAAATCTGCCTCTTAATTTGGTTTAGTAGTCATATTCTTGTGAATTTATCTTTATGGTGATTTTTCTTACTTTACACATGGCCCTTTGTAACCTTTTACTACATGGTTTCCTTCTATTTTAACTCCAGCTACATTCTGTCTGTGTGTTCTGTTCGGTAATCAAAATTGTTAGATGATTAATTATACTTTGGTTTTTGCCTTTTGGGGCATATGTTACTGTAATATTAGCTACTAAGAGCACATCTTTTAGAGCTTTTATAATTAATAAACGAACGTGTACAGTCTTAAAATAGAACTTGAAGCCAATTGAATTAATCAATACAAACGGGCATTGGAGAGATAAGTAAACTTCCTAGTTATCCAAAACTTCTCGATCAAATCCGCGTAGATTGGCACGGAGGAATGTGGTTGCTGGTCTTGATTCGGTGTTTCACAGATGTGTAGGCATGAAAGTAAGAAGTGAGTTTATGTAGCTTCGTCTTCCTATTCTACAGTTTCTATTCATTCTTTCCCCATGTTGCCACTTTGGGAATGGAGTGGAAGTTTTTTCAGATTCGGACATCTCACTGAAAAGTAAATTTAACTATCGAAGGAAAATATAAATTAAAGGAGAAGTTATTTTTTTTGGGCAGAAAAAGGAAAAGTTATAGTCGACAAAAAAAAAGGAAAATTAATCAACCGACTACTATAATCTATAAATATTGTTAAACCCTATTACAATTAATCATCATCTAAGTAGGAGGAAAGAAATATTCAAAGAAAGAGAGTCGCACAATGAATTCCTCTAGCATCTCGTCCAAGCCAACCATTGATGTCGACGAAGCTATTAGAAACCAAAACGACATAGCGCTGATCGTTTCGAAGGACTTCTTCTCCACCATAGCCAAACATTCAAACGCCGTTTTCTCACCAGCGTCGATAATCACCGCGCTCACTTTGGCGGCCTCTGGTCCTTACGGTTCTTCAGGATCCAAAGAGATCCTCTCCTTCCTGAGGGCTTCTTCAACCGATGAACTCAATGCTGTCTTCAGCAAGATCGTTCCCGTCGTCTTTGCCGACCAGAGCGCGAACGGTGGACCGAAGATCTCATCCGTCAATGGTGTCTGGGTCGAGAAAACGCTATCCGTTGATCCATCCTTGAAGGATCTCTTTGAGAATTTCTTCAAGGCTGTTTTCGATCGCGTAGACTTCGTGAATAAGCTGAACAAGTGCGTAGAGAGCTGAATGAATGGGCTGAAGCTCATACCAATGGTCTCATCAAAGATCTTCTTCCTGATGGATCTATTACAGAAGAAACAGAATATGTTTATGGAAACGCATTGTACTTCAAAGGACAGTGGGAAGTTCCATTCGACAAATCTCGCACAAAAGACAATGAGTTCCATCTTCTCAGTGGAACCTCAGTCTCGGTGCCATTCATGAGAAGCTACAAGACACAATACATACAGGCTTATGATGGTTTCAAGGTCCTCATGATACCCTATCGACAAGGCTGTGATGATGGTGATGGTAACGATGGCAGTTTCTCAATGTACTTTTATCTGCCAGACAAGAATGATGGACTGGATGATCTTGTCAAGGCAATGGCATCTGATTCTGGATTCTTGGAACGTCATGTCCCAAGTCGCAAAGTTGCAGTTAATGAATTCAAAATCCCAAAGTTTAAGATTGTTGCTGAAGTAAACAACAAAGACTTGGGATTAAGTTCAATGGCGTTGTATCATAAAGCATGTGTGGAGATTGATGAAGAAGGCGCTGAAGCAGCTGCTGCCACTTTTGTAGGCGGTTTTGGGTGTGCATATGTGAAGCCTCCAGAGGAGATAGATTTTGTGGCAGATCATCCATTTTTGTTCGTAATTAATAGGGAAGACACAATTGGAACTGTGTTGTTTGTTGGTCAGATCATGGACCCTTCCGACAAATCTTCTTAGGCTATGGAGTCAAGGCGCAACCGGGATTTTGGTTTGGTTTTATGGCAAAAAATCTGATTTTTTTGAGCTTTTATTTATTAATGAGTTTATGAATCAATTGATTCATATTCTTATCTTTGTTTATTCATAAATTCTCAGCAATCCCATGATATAAGTTGATTCTTTTTTATTTCTAAATGTCAGTTTACTATATGATCCTAGTTCAAATTATATATTTAAAACTATATATAAATATTATTCTACTGTGTATCATATATCTATATTAACTTCATTATTGTTTCATGCGCAATACTAATATTTCATTTTCGCCAAGTTTTGTTGATGTTAATCTTATATTGGGCTACCTACAAAAAAAAAATAATCTTATATTAGGCTATGATCAAGAAGTTTTTAAAGCCATAGTTATGACCATGACCAAATATATCAAGAATATGCATATTTATAATATGTTTCTATTTATGGAGAACCAAAAAAATGTTTCGTTCAATACCACGGGTTTCAAAAACTGTCACTTGTGCTTAAGCTTTTCATGGTTTTACACAGAGCCTGTCCTAGTAAATGTATGGCTAAAAGCAAAAAAAGAAAAAATGTTGCATATTCTCTTAAGGGGAATCGAACCCGCAAGCCTTAAAATATAGCAAACGAACGTTTGCAGTATTAAAATAGAACCTGGAGCCAATTGAATTAAGGGCTCCCCTTGAATTAATCAATACAAGCGGGCATTGGAGAGATATGTAAACTTCAAACCTCTCGATCAAATCCGCTAGGTTGGCCCGGAGGAATGCGGTTGATGGTCTTGATTCAGCGTTTCACAGACGTGTAGGCACAAAAGTGAGAAGTGAGTTTTTGTAGCCTCATCTTCCCATTCTACAGTTTCTATCCATTCTTTCTCTGTGTATCTTATGATTACTCCATTTTCTCCATGGTTGCCACTTTGGGAATCGAGTGGAAGCTTTTTCAGATTCGGACATCTGATTATATCAATTCTCTTTAGACATGGAAAAGGTAGAGGATTCCAGTAGATATTCTTCAGCTCTGGAAGTTCACCTAGCATAAGAAATTCCAGCCTTCCAAAAGGAACAATCCCTGATTCTTCGCCTTGTCGACCTTTCTCTTTGTTTACTATATCTTCTAATTGTTTTGCAAATTGAACAGAGAGAACTCTAAGATTTGGAGCAAACATCAGTAACGTCAACTCCTTCACGCATTTGCAATCTAGTATAATCACTTTAGATAGGTTCAAGAAGCATGCTGCTCTCGGATTGTATAGAGGAGAAACCGTTTTGCTTTTGCTCTCCTTCATCTCTATCTCAGAGATACTGCACCACACAATGTTGAGTTCACGTAGACTGTCCATATATATTGGAAGCGAGATTCCAGATGATTCAAGTTGCATACCCCTGATCGTTAGATTCCTTGTTGCACACGTCAACTTATGAGAGCTCAAAAAATGTTCCAAACCTTGTGGAAGATCGATATCTATGGTTAAAATTTCTAAATGTTCCAAGGTTTGTAACTCCTCCAGTATGTTGTAATCCAATGAAAAACCAGCACGAGATAAATATAATATTTTCAAGCTATGAAGACTTGATAATATCCCATCGATATTCGAAAGGTTACCTGTCTCCTCCAAATCCAAGTGAATTAGCTTTTTCAACTCTTGCACGCCCATAGGCAAACGACGAATACTTGTATATGACAAGTTGAGATATTGCAAGGAAACTAGTTGTGATATTCCATCCGGCAGTTCAAAGAGACTTCCATTATATGATAGATCCAAAACAGCTAGTCTTGGCATGGACTTGAAGAATTCACTCGAAATATTTGCCAAATTTGCTTTTCCTAGGAGCAAAGTTGTGAGCTCGAGATATTCATGACTGCCAGAGAGATGGTGAATCTTGTTCTTTATCAGTGACATCCTTCTTACAACATTCAAATTCTCAACCTTGGCATTTCATTTAACCCAGCACCTGCGCGCACAATAAAAGCCTCTTTTCGTGCTCCTAAATCAGATGCAATCCATAAGGCCATCTCACGAACAACATCATGCATACATACATTCGTTGTTCCATACCATTTGACCTCCATTAACAATGATGCACGGACAAGACTACCAAT
This sequence comes from Hirschfeldia incana, assembly GCA_026261945.1. NCBI lineage: Eukaryota > Viridiplantae > Streptophyta > Magnoliopsida > Brassicales > Brassicaceae > Hirschfeldia > Hirschfeldia incana. Next base: position 2,755,502 of record JABCMI010000013.1, on the reverse strand, counting down.
TATCTCACAACCCTTGTTCTCAGCTCTTTCCATACCTCCACTTCCATCTATTATCCCTTCGCATATCCATAAGCTTATCAATTTCTCTTTAGGAATTCTATCATCTTCGGGAAATAAAGCGCAATATAGTAAACACCTTTTGACCTGCTCCACCTTAAGATTATCATAGCTATACTTCAAAAGTGGAAGAATTTTATCTTTCATGCCAGAAAACTCTACAGCATATGAAGTCAAGACATCTATCGTGTGACACCATTCTTGTAGCGTCCTCTTGCATGACATTGCCTCACCTACGACATTAAGTGCCAACGGTAGGCCACAACATTTCTTAGCAACTTTTCTTGCAAGTTCGGGGATCCCTGGATCACTTCGTAGTGTTATTTGTCCAACCTTCTTTTGGAACAAATCATATGAGTCATCTTCTGACAAGCATTTGACCTCCATTGGTTCTTCAACGCCCATGTGCGCGCATATAGCCTTGGAACGGGTAGTGAATGCCACTTTGCATTGGTTTTTTGTTGTTGGAAATGGGATTCCAGTCTCAACTAAATCCACCTTCTCCCATATGTCATCTAAAAATAACATGAATCTCTTTTTCCTTAAGAAATTGTAGATAAGATCAGCTTTTTGACTTTTCTCTTTTTGTTTCCATTCATATCCATCGAGACCAACCTTCTGAGCGATCTCATTTTGAATCTTCTCTACTTGTAACTCTTTGGACACCACAACCCAAATCACAAAATCAAATCCACACGCCATGCCACTAAACTTATTGTTGAGTTGTGTGAGAAGAGTTGTTTTCCCTACTCCCCCCATTCCATACAAACCCATAATACCAACTCGGTCTTCCATGAGATAATTCCATGCGTTTTCCAACATTTCTTTCTGACCAACAATTGTTGACTGAAGTTGTCTTTCCTCCACCTCAAATGTGTGAGGTTGCTCAGCGATCACTTCGAAAACTTTACTTTTCAGATTTTCAACCTTCCTTAAAGTCATGGAAACATTTTTCCCATAACGATAACTCATTATTAAACTCTTGGAGCAAAACCCAAGAAGACAAAGCTTTTGAAGTTGAGCATTTCTAGCACTAAGAAGATTGTTGGCTTCGTTTTCAAAAGTCTCAACTCTAGTAAGCCATACCTGGAATTCGGAAAGCCTTTGAAAACCTCTATCCTCCTCTCTTGTTACCCTCCTTAATAAATCATCACGCTTAGCCTTGAGCTCTTCCATGGTTGTCTCTAAAGCCACTAGATTCTTCTCGAGGTTGTGAACATAACCTACTTGGACGTCTAGCCATTGACATACCTTTTTCATCGATTGATCAGAAGATATTGAAAGGGAGACGCAGTTGCCCATTATAGAACATAAAAAAGCAGATACTTGAAATTTTACTGATCTAAGAAAATCAGATATGATGCAGAGGCCGGTGTACAATTGAAGATAGAGTGGGTGCAGATAGTAATTGAAAATAGACTTTCTTGCCGGTCCACAAGAAACGAGATATTTTGTTGATAGAGTGCTCACTTGGTTTCAACAATTATTGATTCACATTCACACTCGGTTTAGTTAGGATACAAGAAAATTATGCCTGCTGACTTTGGTGGGCCATACATTATGGTGCGTACTATGCCTGAACGTTGATTTTAGGTGTATGAAGATGTTTTAATTACATCATAATCTGCTATTTTTTGTTTTATTATCTGTATCAACAAATCTTGTTATAAGTTTTTATTTTATTTTTGTCGTAAAGCAGAGTTTGTGATATACAAACTAAAGAAGATGAAAATAATGGGTAAGAAACTAAAAGTCGAAAAATCCTTAATTACGGACTCTATCTTAGCTTAACATAATTTAATAATGGTATTTAATCCTGATTTGCCTAAGGATCAACGCTAAGAAATAGCTAACATACCGCGTTGCGGATGATCTAAGGATGCTAATCCAGTCACTACTCAGTTTGCAAAGCTTGATGTCTTGAGACTTGAGGTCTCTATGGAGATATTAATTAGAATATGTTGAATAAAACAAGAAACGTTATTTTAAGTTATGTTTATTCGTGTCTATCTTCATATAAAACAAATTATTGTGCAATACATTTATAACACTCATCTTCATGAGAATATTTTCAAGACAGAGATAAATGCATTTCGTAATTTTATAATGAAACTGATAAACAAAGGGACAAATGTTAGAAACAGTTTCAACTAGCTGAGCAAGTTAGATTTGTCCAAACGCTCATTTTTATCTTCAACCTCCTCTACTCCACTGAACAGAGTCTCCACAAAAGCCTCCATGTTCTTATCCGAAGACCCTCTTTCTCTGCCCGCTTCCACTGCTAAACGCTTCCATTTCTCGGTGTTTTCCCCCAGCTCCACCGTCTTCTCCTCCATCACTGCTTCCAAACACCGTATTATCTCCCCTCTCTCCACCAATCCTTCCTCATTCTCTCTCACCCTCACGCCTGTCCTCCATAAATCCTCCAGAAGCTTCGCGTTCGTTGGTTGATCCGACCACATAGGAAACGCCACCACTGGAACGCCGAGAACCAAACTCTCAAGTGTTGAACTCCACCCACAATGGGTCAAAAAACAACCTACAGCTCTATGTCTTAATACCTCCACCTGTGAACACCAAGATATAATCATACCAACCTCGTCGAGCTCGTGTCTTAAACCAGCTATCTTCTCAATCTCTGTCTCATCCTCTCCTTCTATTTTCGCTTCTCTGTTTGCTTTATCAGTTACAACCCATAGAAACGGCCTTTTCCCTTCAGTGAGAGCTCTAGCTAGTTCCTTTATCTGTTTCTTGGACAACTCTACCATTGTTCCAAAAGAAACGTAAATAACAGAGGACTCTGTTTTCGAGTCTAGCCAAAGTTTATAACCACTTTGATCTTTAACTGGTTCGCTTCTTGTGAACATATCTGGTGGAAGTAAAGGCCCAACCGCCACCATTTCGATACCCGGTACAGCGGTTAAGGCCTCTGGCTCGAGAGAATCGAATGTGTTGACGAGAACTTTCACGTTGGGAGCTTCTTTGAGAAACTCCATCAACTCTAGATACACTGCTTGTGCGGTGTTGCAAGTGTCTGAAGGTGAGAGGAAAGAAGGAAGATCGCGAGTTTCGAGAGTGGGGAGATTCGGGAACTCAAAACCGGAGTTATGTCCGGTCGAGTGATTGTAATAAACGTGGAACGCCAAAGCGGGTTGGATCCATAGGAGAACAGTGGGAAGGTGAAACCTACGTGCTAATCTTGGAACCCAACTGGGAAGAATCGTGTAGATCACGCAAGCCACGGGAGAGTCTCCTTTTTTATTTGCCTCGATGAACTCCGACAGCGTTTTACTGCCGTTACATTCGAGATTCAGCAGCCTGTTTTGTACGTCTTCGATGTTGGAGATGACCCCGTCGTCGAACCCATCGGAGAAGGTAAGGAGAGAGAGATTGTAAACGTTCTCGTGGCTTTGGATATTAGAGCAACGGAAGACGGAGAGACATGTGGCCAAAGTGACACGTGCACCGGTGGTTCTGATGAGTCGATGAGCAAAGCGGAGGGATGGGTTCACGTGACCTTGCGCTGGAAGCGTTACAAGTAGAAAATGCGGTGGTGCCATTTGGTGCTCCGCCGAAGTGACTTTGGAGAACCTGTGTTGTGTCTCTTTTGTGAATTTGTGGTGTTGTACTTGTATGTGTATATTTATAAACAAAAATACGGATGAGCAACTGAGATTTGATACCGACCTACCGGTTACTGCTTTTACGTGATCCACGATGACGCCGATATCATTACTTGTCGTCCGCCTGAAATTTCCGAAGTCTTTTTTTTACAACAATTACCAAAGTCAAGTCCATATCGATTAAGGTCAATGCCATGATTCCGTATATATTATACTACTAACCGGTGAAGTCCATTTTCTATTAAAGTCAATGCCATGATCCCTTATAGTATACTACTAAACATATATATATACACATTATGCACACAAACATCTATGCATTATAGTTGTTGGGATGTAAGTTTCAATCAATAACTAGATCTCGACCTGCACAACCGTGCGGATGTTATTTTTAATTATATATATATATATATATATATATATATATATATATATTTTTTTTTAAATTGATAATGATATACATTTTTAATTTTAATATATTTCAAATATAATAACTTATAGTTTACATGTTGTAAATAATCAATTGTTTAAACTGTCACATGTATTTGTTGTCTCTTATTATATATTTATCTTATTGTATTTATTTTTATTTATTAAACAAATTAATATGTGACGAATTGTAAACAATAAAAATATATTTATTAATGCATAATAATATAAGTTCAATTATAATTACGGAATTTGTGAAAATTATGATATGTTAAAATATTTAAATCAGATAATAAATTTTAACATGATTGATTGTGATTATATAATAGATAAAATATAATAGAATAATTATATTTCATTTTATAAATGATTACTGAATATATTAATGTTAAATTATAATTCAAAACTAACTACGAAATTAATGAAAATATTTACATATAAGTTTTGAAAATTAAGATCTTTTTAAAATCCTCTTAAACAAATTTTTCTATTTTTTTAAATGAAAAGATATCAAAAGATATTGTGGTTATGTTTCCGGTTTATTAGGAAAAAAATTATATTATTAATTTTATATTTAAATTATATTATTATTAATAATAAATGATGTTAACTGATTTTAAAAAAAACAAACATAATAATATTAAGATTATTAATAGATTTAGTGCCTAAATAAGCAAGTCAGCGCAACGACACAACTTGGTGGAAGCCGCCTTAGTGATATGCATATGCATATGCATATTCGCTAGAGATATCCATATTTGTGATATTTTTTGGATACCATTTTATCCCTATTACGATTATTTTGTTTTTCTTTGTGACTGTTTTTATCATATTACCAAAAGCCATTACATAAGGTACTCGCTCTGGAAGTACTACTACCTTCTGATACCAACTAGCCGATATCAGAGTCCTTATAATAAAATACGAGTGACTTTAGCTGGAAAAACATTCACTTGATACCCAACTTATCACGATATGTTAAACTCATATGGCCGTGCAAAACATATCTGAATTTTTGAAAATTTTAAATAACATACATGATGTTTATTTTTGTAATGAAATCATATACTAGTCGCCACATCAGCTGCAACATCATCTAATTTTGATGACGTAGATATTACATCAGCTAATTTTGCAGATGAGCATGCCATCAGCTACAACATCATCTAATTTTGATGACGTAGATATTACTTCAGCTAATTTTGCAGATGAGCATGCCACATAAACATTTTAGAAAAAAAAGTTAAATCGTTTTCTGAATATAAATTTGTAAAAATGTAAAATTTTATAATTTTCTTAATTATCTAGTAAAATAAAAAAAATAAATAAGAAATTTTAATATTATATAAGAGATATATACGTAAATGTTCAGATCATATCATACTAGCGTCCTTATAAGAGTTATATATGTTTTGTAGTGATTCAAATTTAATGTTAATGTTGCAGTCGTGATATGTTATTTACATTTAAAGAATTTAGATTAACATCTTCAAATGTAAACACAACCATGATTATTCGAGATCAACACAGCTGCAACACTATTATTGAATTCTAACTATTACAACACATATATAACTCTTATAAAGATTATTTGGATATGATCAAAACATAAACGAATATATCTCTTATAGAGATTAAAATTTAATTATTTAATTAATTAATGTTAATTTAATAAATAAATAAATAATATATTTTTTTTCATTGTTCAAAAAAATATACATGTAGCATCATCATCAGCAAAATTAGCTGACGATCCATGCTATCAAAATTATATTACATGACAGTTGATACAGCGACTGGTATATGATTTTGCTAAAAAAATAAACATTTGATATGTTATTTAAAATTTATGAGAGTTTATATATATATATATATATTTTTACACGGCCATATAAGTCATGTATGAATTGAACATATGTTGTGAAATGTCTGTTTTCCTGACTTTAGTTTGTTCTCAGTATAATTCCAAATGATCATTATTCTGCCATTTGGTTCTCTTTATTGACTCTGATCATGCTGTATATTGGATCAAAAATCCATATTATATACTCCATTCAAAAGGTGTTGGATAATAAAAATTGCTGAAAATTCAAGAGAAAACACAGTCTAAGATACATAACACTCTAGCCTTACCTTAATGAACAACATAAATCAACTCTAAAAAGAAGAGGGGAAATAGTTATATAACTTTTACCTATAAATCCTAGAGCCATAGGTTTTAACTTTTACTCAAAATCTTAATTAGCCTAGTGGTGAAAGTGTTGGATTCGGGTCTTACCCCTCTCCAGACCCAATCCGAAATCTTAGTCTAGACGCAATGGAGTCCTGATCAAGTATCACTAATGCCTAAGAAGAAATGATAAGCACACAAAGGTCAAAGGGTCCTGCTCAAGTATCACTAAGGCCTAAGCAGAAATGATAAGCACACAAATGTCAAAGGTTCACCCCAAACTAGAAGAGTCTCATATACCAAAATCGGTGAGTCAAAACAAAACGTAAAGGAATAAAATGTACTAAACACTGCAATAAAATCATTGGCCTTAGTGATACTTTTTATTGTATGGTCGACTTGGGAAACTGTCTGAAGTTTATAGGATCTGCGTTTGCTGAGGCTTGCTATGTCCAAAACCTCGAATGTGGCGTATCTGAACATGATACAAGTGCTGGTGAACTTGAAAGATGTACCCGGTGCAGAGACACTGTTCAAGGAATGGCAGGCTAACTGTTCTACTTATGACATCAGGGTTGTGATTGTGATGATTGGGGCTTATGCAGAAGAAGGTCTCATCGAAAAAGCAAAAGAGCTCAAGGAGAGAGCTCCAAGAAGGGGAGGAAAGCCCAATGCTAAAACGTGGGAGATTTTCATGGTTTACTATGTTAAGAGTGGGGATACGGCTCAAGAACTTGAGTGTATATCTAAGGCAGTTTCTATCGGCAAAGGAGATGGTGGTAAGTGGTTACCATCACAGGAAGAAATTAGTAATTTGATGAGCCAGTTCGAGGGAAAGAAAGATGTTAATGGAGCTGATAATTTGTTGGAGATTTTGAAGAAGGGAACTGATGATATAGGCGCAGAGATCTTTGAATCATTGGTAAGAACATATGCAGCAGCAGGAAAGAGTCATCCTGCTATGCGCCAGCGTCTGAAGATGGAAAAGGTTGAGGTGAATGAAGCAACACAGAAGCTTCTTGATGAATTATGTCACGAAGAGTGAGTAAGGTCTCTGTTCATCTCCCTTTTCCTTCATATTTTTTACCTTTGGGGAAGGTTCTTGCATTCTCACAGCTCTGTTTCTTATTGGTAATAAAAGAGTAGCCTCTTTTTTATATGATTGAGAATCCGCAAATCAATCTTATGGGTCTTGTTTTACATCCACATATGACCGTTTGTTTCTGTTTTTTTGTGAATTGTTTCGAGCCTAGCTTTCATTTACAGTTTAGACAGCATAACTCTCTCACAGTGTAATCTCCTTTTTGGGAATCTTTAAACGTCCAGTGCCCTCATGCAGATAATTAGAAATATTATCTAATTAAGTTTCTCTTTCTCTCTTTTTTTTTCTGATTTGTCATAACAACTAATAGCACGTTTAGGTTGAAGTGATGGATGAACAATCGGTCGGATTCGGAAACTAATGATGGTCATAACTCAAATCGTAATCTATCTCTTAATCCTTTGTGCATATATACAATGATGTCTAGTTAAAATATGCTGGAAACTATCATCGAAGATTTCAATCGCTCATATATGGCTTACCAAAATAATTGATTGGTTGGTAGAAATCCGAATTTGTATAGTTTGCATGCAATATTTCCTTTCATTTTGGTTATTTACCTAAACCCTATTTACCTACAGTGGGTCATAATTCTCTTGTTATACGTACAGAACGTTTGTGTCTCAAAATAAATAATAGATAATAGATAGAACCTTGATATATAGGTTCATCTCTGACGCATTATCGGGTACAAGTGTACAACCATACAATGTTAAGAAAAGATATCGAAAGATTATTGGGACACTTGAGCTACAAATAATCTTGGGAAAATTGGCCTTCTATTGTCACTTCTTGGGTACTTTCCAAAATTGAACCACTATTAGGTATATTAAGTCAATTTTCCCAAGATTATTTGTAGCTCAAGTGACCCTAACTTGTCCTTTTAAAAACGTAAAGATGTTTTGTAGCTCAAGTGACCCTAACTTGTCATTTCTTAAAACATTCTAAACCGCTCTATCGGTTATTGTTAAAACATTTTTTTTAGAAAAAACAAAACTCAATTCATATACTGATCTATGATCATTTTTTCAACCACACCATTGCCAGGCCTGATCATTGCACTTAGTGGGGACATATATCAAGAATTTTAAGGGTATATGTGATATGGTATGCTCTGCATGGATAATTGATTTATCGATATGATTCGATATGTAACTTTCTAGATATTTGATGTTTTGGATATATGGAAACATTCTTTGATATGCCGGGTAAAAATAAATATATTTTTGAAAAATATTAAAAGAAAAGTAAAATTTTAATAAAAATAATAATATTTCATCACAAACTGTTTTAAAAATTTATAATTTTAATAATCTGATAACCAAATAATTAATTTAGTGGATAAAAATACTAAAAACCTCTCTCTCTCTCTCTCTATATATATATATATATATATATATATATATACATGTATATGCATATGTATATTGCAGATTATATCGGATATCCGTTTTTTAAATATGAGTATTCGTGATTTTCTCCGTCTTAAATGAATGTTGAATTTTAATATTTACTATGATTTGTAAGGTGATGAATATCTTGATTTTTCGGATCGAATCAAAATGAATAACAGATAGAATCTGATTTTACGGATATAGGATACATGGATATTTTGTCCACCCTTATTACTTTAAATATTCCACTAGAGAATTCTAATCAGTGTTTGGAATGAAAAACATTTGATGAGTGGAATTACCTTATCTAGTAGTCTTACACATATACATAACAAAATTTTGTTATTCCAACATCTGTGCTTGTTTAGATTTTTTTTGGAGGTCCAAATTTTTACATTCTGAAATTATAGAAAAGGATACTGAAAATCAAAAGGATGAACGCCGGTATGAAACCATCATGACATCAAATTATTAAAAAATCATATTATATTTTTTAAACTAGAATATATTTGTTAAAAAATTATACGTTTTTGTTAAAATATTTTGAGTTTATTTTCTCTTAAAATCCATAAACGTTAAAATGGAAATATATTCTCCCTCTGTACCATTTTAAATGAGTTTTAAATTTTTTGTACATAGTTTAAGAAAACGAAATATTTTATACAATTTATTTTGATTACATAAAAATATCATTAAATGAAATTAATAAAAAAATTTATACAATTTATTTTGATTATCTTGACCATTTAAACCTCACCAATAAAAGAAATAAATATAATATACGAGAATAGAAATGTGTGGTTGAGGTTATTTCTGGTTTGATTAGTTATCAATTTAGTTCTGAATTGACGAATTTATTTATGAAAAAGAGAAGTTGTTAGAAAAAAGTGTACTGGTAGCGAAAACTGTCTTATTGTGTCAATAAAACTCATTAAACTGTCTATGAGTGTAATACTTTCTTTTGTAACATACTATTGCTGAAAATTCATCGATAGTTTATGTTTTGTACGTCAGTGACAATTTTTTTTTGTACGTATTTCAAGACCGACTCACACTAGGAGATCAAAAGATTCAACCGTTGTAGAAACTTACCCCTTTTTGTATGTTTCCCATTTTAATAGCAGACTAGATTCTGATAGTACGTACATAAATTATGAGTTTTTATGATATTCATAAATATAACCTCATAATGAAAAATATACATGAACTGATGATACTATTGAAACTTTACTGTTGATGTTGTTAAACTTGAAAGATTAAGATTATTATCATGAGTCTTAGAACCAATGGATATTATATTTTTATCCAGTTTTATGGTTACTAGAGACTTTGTCCGGGCTACGCCCGGATAATTTATATAAGAATCCTTACATTTTTGTTTTTATATATTACATCAATAATTTCAAAATATAAATAAACAGAATTAAATATGAGTAGTGTTTACCATTTATTATTTTTACTATCTAAAATAAACGTAAGATGGTGAACAACTGAAAAAAACATATTTGTAAACCTTAATTTCTATCAAAAATATTTTTTATCTGATATATTTAGATTATTATTAAAATATTTTACTAACCGAACTTATTTTATTCTTTTACTTTTAGCTAACTGATTAATAATTTGATCATAATATATTTGCAAAATAATCAGAGTTACAGTTTTTTTTAATATTAATATTTATATAAAAACTTGCCTATGTAGGTCAGAAGTCATCACTTTAGAGTGGCTATGTAATATCAATATAATACCATGCAGAACCATGCACAACAACATCAATGGTGGCTGTGCACTCAAACCAAGCAACCTGCTTAAATTTAATACTCCCTCTGTTTCAATATACATGATGTTTTAAGATTATGCACAATTATTAAGAAAGTTGTTTTTTATCTTTATAATGTCATTAAAATATAAATTAAAAAACATTCAACCAATTACAAAACAAGCTACAAAATATCATTGGCTACACAGTTTTTGATAAAGTTAAAAGTACACTGATATATGAAAACATCATCTATTTAGAAACATCAAAAACTCTCTAAAACATCATCTATTTAGAAACAGATGGAGTATGGAACATCAAGAATAAATAAGAAGATCACCTTATCAAATATAGCTAATATATAGAAAAATATTTGCAACTGTAAAGAAAGCTCGTGCTTCTTTTATTTTGTTAATGACGTTTCGTTTTCTATGTTCTCTTGGTTTGTATATTGTTTTTTACTTGTTTAACTAAACCGATCTTCTGAAGTCGTTAATAACATTTATGAAGAATGTGGTTTAAAATGGGTTTGGGAAATGAACATTAACAAACTAACAATTTGCATTGCATATCAAATTAATTGCATGAATTATATATGGAACATAGCAATAGTTTATAAACTCGTAGATGTATACCACCATATTTTTAAAATTAGCAAATTAGAATTAATTTCAAAGAATCATGTGGACCCTAGGCATAAGGGATAGGAATACGATCAAGGTTATTGATCGTAATTGGAACCAAAAAAACACAATGACAGTAATCATAAGAAGCCTAGAACTCTGCAAATACAACAACGAACAATTTAGTGGTGACGATTCAAAAGGGTCATGTGCTCGTCTTCATAGCCTCTTTGTCTTCCTGCTCTTTTAAAGTTTCTTCGTGAACGCAAGCTCTCCACAACATAACCACAAATAGATGTGCCAAGCAGATTTTAACACTTTTATATTTGTACGGGCTCCTGTTAATAACGACCATGAAAAAACTTAGCTACAAATAGAGTTAGCTACTCTAGATAAAGGGACTCGTTATGGCTATAGTCTCAAGTAATTTCAGAAGACAAAGGATGACTCAATATGTTTATGATTATAGATGGTGAAGAAAGCAATTGCAACTTCAATACCAAGGTACTTAATAAGCATGGACTCATGTGCTACTCAACTATAGATGGTTTAATATAAGCTAAATTCAAGTTAGGAATCAATACCTATATGAAAGCTTCCTGATCTGTAGCAAAAATCTCAATGTTCTTTATTTAAAGATCAGACTTCTCTGCTTGACGCTTCTCATAATCGGAGACTGAAGGACCTCCTAGCTTTTGCTGAATGAATCTGAAGCAAAACGTAAAAAGGATCATAACCAAAACTATCAAATAGTCCAGATTTCCATACACCAACAGATCATAGTAGGAATGCATTTTTTTTACCAAAACTACTAATAAAAACTGTGATCTACGTATTTGAATCCCTAACCAAAATTTCCATCAACTACCTGAAGAGCAGGAAAAATCATACTCGTTGTCCTAATTCGTTTTATGTTTTGGTTCACAAAATCTATCACCAGGTTAAGTACCTGCATTGAAAACTACATCACTCTCTTAGGAACTAATATATAATGGTGAGAAACAAACTGTCTGTCTAGACACTTACTCTAAACCTGGATTAAAGATTACCACTATTATATTAGTGTAAATCAAATAATTGTTTAGGAAAGATCGAGTTCTTTAAGGAAAAAGCTATCGCAATAGGTTACGGAATGGTGGAATGCAGGAAAAGAGAAACTATACCTTTGGTGAGAGTATCAAGAACTTCATTGGCTAAGTTCCTGAAAACTTCTTTCTTGACCTTTCTCTCCTGACTCAAACAAACAAAAAATCAAAATCTAAAAGAAATAGATAATAGGAATCGCCAGATCCAATGAAGAAACAAATATGAAAAATGCAATAAGTAACCTAATGAGTAATCAAGACCTCTAGCTAGACTTAGATCAAAGACTATTCTGTGACTGCATTTTGACCTCTCGAGAGCTTCAAACATGATACTCAACTCATCAAGAGCTTCTTTTGATGAGTTGTTTGCTAGAAACTCGCTCCCTTCTTGTCTCAGTTTAGACAATAGCTCCATAGGAGCTCCTTTCTCCTTGACAAAGCTGCCAACTCTGTATGCAATCTCTGAAGACAAACCTTTCTCCTCCACCATCTCTTTCTTCACTTGCTCAAATGATTGCTTGTCTAACTTATCGATACCTGAGCAGATGGTTCTGAATTTCTCTGGCGGTACTCCACATATCTCCAACATCCCATCAAGCAACTTTATGTGGTTCAACTTCACCTATTTTGGCAAAAAAAAAACATTGCTTAGGAGAAAACAAATGAGTAAATATCAATCAAGGCTTTGAGACAAAGTTATTACCGCATAATCTCCAATCTCCAGCTTATCAAGAAGCTCAGTTAAAATCTTGACAACTTCGAAATCAGGTCCCATTGGTTCAGACTAACCAGCGATATCAAAATTACACTGATAGAACTCTCTGTATCTTCCTTAAGATGGATTGTCTCTTCTGTAAACCTTAGCTATTAGGTATTTTTTGAATGATGGGATACCATTCATAGCCACATACCGAACAAATGGTACGGTTAAATCATATCTTAATGAACAAAGCTCTCCATCCTACCAATCAACCAACCACATGAGCATGCATTTTTAACTATCATTATCCACAAAACAGAGATGGAGGTTTTACCTGATCTGCAATGTCGTAGACCAGCTTTGATTCTTCTCCATACTTCCCCATAAGATTCTCTCTCCATTCAATAACAGGAGTGTCAAGTGCAGTGGCACCATGTTTCTTGAAAACGTTTTGTATGATTGAGAATGCTTTTTCTTTGACTATTATTTGCTATTTAGCAAAATCTCGAGTACCCTGTCATAACATCAAACAAATGAGAGCAATAATAAAGACTCAGAGGCCTAACATTTTCATGGTGAGATCTCACCTTTGGAAGCTTGGGAAGTCTCCTGTTTTCGTTACTTTCAACACTCTCCTTCACTTTAGCCACCAAGATATCAAAACCGTGACCCTTAGGATTAAAAAGACTTAAGATTTGCTCCACATGGTCACCACCACTTGCTGCCTCGTCACTCGCTAATCTCTCTTTGATAAATTGGATCACTACGCTTGTCCCCTTCCCCAAAGCTGCCTTCTTCTTATCGCTCTTTGCATCCTCCTCTTGGTCAGCATCTCCGCTCTTGTCTCCACCAGTAAGTACAAAGAAAGCACAGCTGCTTCCAAACCAACAATACTCCACACAATCCCCAGAGACTCATTCAACTTATGACCACAAATGATCACAGGGGTCTTGATTACTCCTTATCGCTCTTCTCCCTCGACACTGAAAAAAGGTCAAAAATTCAAGATTTAATATCCAGAAAACAAAACTTCAAAAAATACAGACCCTTTCTCAACAACTTTAGAATCAGTCTCAATACGCAAGTTGGACCTCTCCAAGACTTTCCAGCTTCAAGCCACTCTTTATAAACATCACACAACAGTATATGATCAGTCTATCTATAAGACTCGTAGACAAAAAAAAAAAAAGAATCCATTTTTTTTAGTTACCGGAGATCTGTGAAGTGAGATTGGATAAGAATGATTTGACTGGGAAGACCTCATTTGTTCACATACTTATAAAAAGAGTTAGAGAGGAAATGTGAAACGAATCCATGAGAAAACCAGAGGATTCATTGCATAATAATGAATTCGGTGTCGATCGATCCGTTGAGGAAGGAGAAAAGGCGAAGAGATTCGTCGTATGATCGTTGAGAGACGTCGAGATACCGGACCTGGGCTTTTGATACACATGTTTATTTGTTTTCACAGTTTGAAAAAAATCCAGCCCAAGACCAGCTCAGATCTGTCTGACGTGGAGAAATGAAGCTATACCATTGGTTGGAATTAACTGTCCTACGTGTACACCTTATATGCTTCAGAATAAGGGTTTTTAGTATAGTAGTGATAATTTATTTTGTCATACTATAGAAAGATATTAGATAACTTTGAAAAAAATTCGAAAAGAAAAGTAGTAAGTTTATATTTTATTTTTATTTTTATTTATTTATGGTATTCGATTTTTGAGTCAAGATTTTTCTTTGTTTTTTTTGCAAAAGTTTGATTATACATATCGTTGATCTATTTTTTCAGCTTTATAAAATATTTATTGTACCTATAAATTTCACAAAATTTGTTTAGATTTTTTTTAATTACACTAATGCACAATGGCGTTAAATTTTCAAAAACTTTGTAGCTAATGTATTGGAAAAAAAAAAGCATTTTTCAAAACATATGACCAAAATAAAAATTGTAAAAATGAATAAATTACACCAAAATTAGTATAAATAAACAGAAGTAGTTATTTTCTAGTTTTAGATTGTTTCTTAAATTTCAGTATATAATTGATAAATAATTTTGAATATAAATGCTGCTGGTTTGTTTTTCGGTTTAGATTTAATTTACTATGGATCGTGACTATAAAGTTTACGATCTCATTTAGTTTCAAACTTTACATTTGTATTAAAAATTCTTCATCCTCGTATCATTTTTTTAGTTGAATTTCATTTTTGATATTAAATATTTAGTTCAGTTAGATTAAATTTTTAATTACAGTAAGTTTTGGAATAAAATATAAGTTTCAACAGATGAATTTTATTGTTCCAACAAAAACTTGAACAAATTTGCTAAATTTTTGATTGAGCTCCAACAAAATTATGTGAGTGAGCCATTAAATTATTTGTCACATGTCTCCACTAAACCAAAGCAAATAACAAAGCAAATAAATATTAACATGACTAGGCGCTTTTTTACTTTCCAAATTATTCTCTTCAAAATCGATTTATTTTCTTCGCTTTATTTACAAAAATCTTTTTTGCACACAATTAAGATGTCTCACGGAGAAGTGTATTTGTAAATAAAAGGATATTTTTTCATTCAAGCGATTTTGGATATTCTTTTTCTGTTTTGTATATTTTTGACAAATATATTGAGGAGCATGAGGAGAATTTTTTTCATCCAAATGAGTGTAAGAAGCAACATGGTCGGACCTGGAACAAGATGGATCGAGTCCAAACAAGAGTAATTCGAAACATACTTTTATTGGTCCAAAAGTGGAAAAACAAGCCATTTTGGATTATGATTGACTCAAGAAGATTAGACACATCCAATATGGTTTATATTAAGTTTATTTATGATTCTATTAAGTGTAAACCAGTTAGGATTAAATTTGGTTATTTTAAACCAATTAGCAATTGAATTAGGATATGGTTTTTACTAAACTGATTTGGTTTTGGTTAAGAGTTTTCTCTAGCGTAAGATTTTGTTTTTGCTTTCTTATTTATGTTAAACATGAGCCTCCATGTATCACTCAACCATTATTTAATAAACTTAAGCTTTGGCTCAAACAAATCATCTTTGAAGAAACTTCTCTATCTTGTTCATGTGTGAGCAGCATTTATCACAATAAAAAGAGTGGTTTTCTGTGATTCATCCAGACACCAAACAGGGTAAACCTGTGTCTCAAGAGCAGCAAAACATTGTTAGAGCATCTCATAGTTTTAAAGAAAAGACCGTCTCCATTATCTTTCATCTACCCACGCCCCCTTCAAGTGATCCAGAAAAACAGCCATTCCAGAGCCATACCAAAAACTTGATAAATCGAAGTATTTTCAAATTGATATGTGTTACTTAAAAATTATAAGATTTGCATTAACTTAAATATATATTCTGACTCCTAAGTCTTTTAAATTTGTGATATAGAATGGGTATTTTTAAATGCTTAACTTTCAAGATTTGAATCAACTTAAATATATAGCCTAATCCTAAATGTATTAAATTGGTGATATTTATAAATTTTGGTTCGATTCATATTTTACAAGTTTAGTTCGCCGTTGACTACCTATTTAAATCATATATATTCTATGAAAATATGATCATTATCTACTGATAATGTTCTGTCCAACTATTTCTTTTTTTATTTAAGAAGTCTCTTATTATTCTTTTTCTATAACTATATCTAATCTTACATAAAAAATAACCACTATGTCAGGGTGATTATTAACAAGTAAAAATAAACTAACCCTAAACATTAATATACGTTATATAACCCTACATTTTTCTATAGGTATACACTAGCCACTACGTTAGGATAACCCTAAGTTATATAACTCTATATAAATTATTATATCATTAACATATAAGAAAAAAATACAGAAGAGTGTTATATATTTATAGAAACAAAAAATTACAATACAACATCATACTCACGGGTCAAGATTTAAAACAAACAAATATGATTAGAAATACGGGTATACGGACAAAGAATTGAACATATGCCAAATCAACTTTTAAATTGCTATTATATTTTAGAGTAAACTTTTATTAAATATGATTAAAAATAAAAACACAATTATGATTACAAAGAAACACAAAAATAAGAAAAATTATATTTCTTTAAAAAACTTAAAACAAAAAATCTCTTACAAAAATTAAAACAAAAATATACCCGCCATTTGATAAAACAATACATTTCTTTATTATAATGCTAGATAATGTGATTATTTTTTTACTACTATTATCATCTTTATGTATTTAAATGCTAATCAGTGTTAAGAAAGCATAACATTTGATAATGGGAGTCACTTTATCTGATACGATGTATATTTTCAAAACAATAATTTTTATATTGTCAATGATTATTCCAACTATTGTGTTTAATATAGTTTTCTTGGAGTGGTCCGTAATTTAAAATTATAAAAAATTGTTGGAAAATCAAACGGTGAGTACTGATATGAAATCAGCAATGACGTCAAAATATATAAATATTTATTCCATTTAATCATAACAACTAAGAAAATAAAACAAACAAAATTTACAGTTCAAAAGACCTAATATGACTTTTCTTTGACTAATAAAAAAACTCCGAAACACCTGACCAGCCCATAGCAATGGCGCACCCATTCCACAGTCTCCACTCCTATAAATACCAATTAAATTTGCTTCTGAATCCACCAAAACATTTTTCTTAAATCATTTTCTCTTTGATTTATCAATGGCTGAAGCTTGCGGAGTACGGAGGATGAAACTTGGGAGCCAAGGCCTCGTGGTTTCAGCTCAGGGACTTGGTTGCATGGGTCTCTCTGCCTTCTACGGTGCTCCAACACCAGAGACTAACGCCGTCGCACTTCTCCGACATGCCATTAAAGCCGGCGTCACATTCCTCGACACTTCAGACATATACGGCCCCGAGACTAACGAGCAACTCTTGGGCAAGGTAAACAAAACAAAACTAGTCGATTTGAACTTCGGAATAGGGTTCATGCCAATCATTAAAAGTATTTACATTCGTTGATAGGCTTTAAAAGATGGGTTAAGGGAGGAAGTGGAATTGGCGACAAAGTTTGGAATCATTGCTTCTGAAGATGGAAAATTTGGTTTCAGGGCAGATCCAGAGTATGTACGGTCTGCTTGTGAGGCAAGCTTAAGGCGTCTTGGTGTTACCTGCATTGATCTTTATTACCAGCATAGGATTGATACCACTGTCCCCATCGAAATCACGGTAATGGCTTCTTGGTTTCAATTTTATTCCATACTTGTGTTCAAAGTTTATAGATTATTCATGGAGAAAAAAGGCTCTTTTTCTTGTGATTTTGGTTTAACTTATGGATTGTTGAAACTATTTGAAAAGATGGGAGAGTTAAAGAAGCTAGTGGAAGAAGGTAAAATAAAATACATCGGTTTGTCTGAAGCCTCTGCCTCAACTATCAGAAGAGCACATGCTGTTCACCCGATAACTGCTGTGCAGATAGAATGGTCCCTGTGGTCAAGAGACGTGGAAGAAGATATCATTCCTACATGCAGGTCTGTGTGAAATGAGAATCAGACACAACGCTTGTCTCTTGTTTACATGTTTAATTTTTATCTTAACTCTTGTAGAGAACTTGGGATTGGAATTGTAGCTTATAGCCCTTTAGGAAGAGGGTTCTTGGCAGCAGGACCTAAGCTTGCTGAGAATTTGGAGGACGATGATTATCGGAAGGCAAGTACACTAAGGATTCAGTTCGTTTGAGAGCATATTTCAAGATTTGGAGTCATCTTAGTATGTTCTGTTTGTTGCTATTTTTTTTTAATTTGTTCACAGGGTCTACCGAGATTCCAAGAGGAGAATCTAAACCACAACAAGATTCTTTATGAGAAAGTCCAGGCAATGGCGACAAAGAAAAGCTGCACACCTGCACAACTAGCTCTTGCATGGGTTCACCACCAGGGAGATGATGTCTGTCCCATTCCAGGAACCTCCAAGATAGAAAACCTGAACCAGAACATAGGAGCTTTATCTGTGAAGCTTACTCCTGAAGAGATGGCTGAGCTGGAAGCCATTGCTGGACCGGATTTTGTTAAAGGGGAGCGATATGACAACAACATGGCAACTTACAAGGACTCGGAGACTCCACCACTGTCTTCTTGGAAAGAAGCGTAAACCGCATCTTGGGATTGCAGTCTATGCTGAGTTTATGATCGGTATGCAATAAAGGAGTTGGCCGAATGCCATTTTATTGTGCTTTTAGGTTGTGTCTGTGTGTTTGAATAAGTTTAGGTTAATGGATGGGTCTGCGAGTTTGCAGTACGAAAAATCCAATGCCTAAGAAATAACAACTTTATGTAATGTTTGAGATTTCTGTCCTGCAATTTAATAATTTGATCAAGAATGGTTTAGTCGTTGAACAATGTTACTATTTTCCATCTTATAAATCTTATTTTCGTGGCTCAAATATATATTTGTCTTTTGGTCAATTTATTTTAAAAGATATTTTTTTTTGAAAAAAAATTATTTTTAGAGATAACATCTATTTTTCTTTAAAAAAATATTGATTTATATTTTTACCAAGAGAGATCATCAATTTTAAAAATTATTTTAGATATATTATTAGTTAAATATAGCTGCTGATTAAAGATGTAACTAAAATAATTTAATTAACGAATGTTGAAATTTTTGAATGTTGTTATGTTTACCAAAATGTTGATGTTTTATTTTAATGTAAAAATTGATGATTTAATTGTCATTTTCTGATTTAAATTTCAGACAGATGAACAAATGAAAGTCAGTTTACAAAAAAAAAAAAAAAAAAATGAAAGTTTCTTTGTACGTCGATCGTGTTCCCTTTGGTCAAACGTTTACTGAAGTTTAAGTGGCATGTTTACGTGTAAAAAATGATATTATGTGGCAATACATTTTGTTAATCTCATAGAGTGGGGTTATAACACGTGGCGGATGATGTAAACATCAAGTGCAACACATTAATATTAGCACTCTTGAAAAGTCTAGAAAGACTACAATTTTGTTTTCTCTATATACAGTCGATGTACAAAACTGAAAAGTCCTGAGAGACTACAATTTTGTTTTGTCCTCTTTGCTTTTTGACTTCAAACCTACAATCTGGCGCCTATCCACTTCTATAAGATCCCATTGGCTTCTCCTTATGCTCAAAAACCTTTTGAAACACATATTCGTTGAATCTTTTTGCTAGTCCTCGAAAGATTCATTCATCAATGGCGGAAGAAACTTGCAAAGTTCCTAGAATGAAGCTGGGGAGCCAAGGCCTTGAGGTTTCAGCTCAAGGACTTGGTGTCATGGGTCTCTCGGCTTTCTACGGCGCTCCGACACCTGATACAAAGGCCGTTGCTCTTCTTCGTCACGCCATTAACTCTGGAATCACATTCTTAGACACCTCCGATTTCTATGGTCCCGAGACAAATGAGCTGCTCCTGGGAAAGGTAAACACAACTAGTGTCTTATTTAGAGTTTAGGGTCTAAGATTCATGCCAATCATCAGAGCTGTTTGTGGTTTTTTTTTCCTTGACAGGCTTTGAAAGACGGGTTCAGGGAGAAAGTTGAATTAGCCACAAAGTTTGGGCTCGTTACTTCTGAAGATGGAAAGTTAGGTTTTAGGGGAGATCCGAAGTGGTGCAGCCCTAGAATGGCTATCTCTCCCTGAATCTCTTGTAGGTGGGTTAATGCTTTGATAATCCTTGCAAACAGAGAATCAAAGACTCAATCTGCTTCAAGGCTTGTGGATAGATGATAGATGATGATGATGAACTTTGCTAAAGAGCTATGGATTGCTCAGAAGCTGTTTTGCTACTCAAAGACACAGGATCACCCTGTATTGTCTATGATGGGTTCACTAGGAATCCCTTCCCTTAGTGAGATCAATGTTCTTGAGCTGAACAGAGAAAGCTTAAAGATTGAAACAACTTTGTTTGAAAGTGTTTAGATTGAAAGTTGAATGTTTATTTTCTTGGCTGCTGCCATGAGTTTTAACACCAAAACAAGTCTAACCTAACCAATATGGTTAAGAATTTCGAAATCCCCTTCTAATCCTAATTAAAACTGGTTTACTAAACCTAATTGTCTCTGGTTTAAATTAAGTAAAAGCCCAAATAACTAAAACCCATTACATAGCAATTAAATTTAACCAACAGGCTGGTTTGTCTTGGTTTCCTTGTCTTGAACCAATACCCACGACCTTGGCTAGCTCCTGGAGCCTCTCCTCTTGTGCTTTCAGCCTTGATCTAGTAACTGGTCCACTCTACACACTGGCTGGCTCACTTGGTATCTCTTTCTGGTTCTGGTTCTCTTCAGTATCCTCAGCTTCACACCTCTTTTCTAAGGCAGTCTCATCACTTAGCTCCTCATCAAGGTCTCTGGTCATGGCTACACCACTCATCATCAGTATCACTCAGCTCCTCTTCAAGGTCTCTGGTCATGGCTACACCATTCCCTCCTCCTTTAAAAAGGATTTGTCCTCAAATCCGAGCCTTGTAAGCTGATAGAACCATTCTCCTTATGCTCCAAAACAATTGCCACTATTGCTATGAGAAATTTCAGTACATAGAGCTCCCCTCCAGGATCAAACACAAAGAATTGTAAGCCTCTCACGTGTCTTAGATACCCAGGTGAGATGGTCCCATTGCAAACAACACTTAAGGCACACTGCTCCTTCTCATTGTTTAGCTTAGATATCACTGCTTCTGATTGAACTTCTCCCCACTGATACCAAAAACAAGCCTTGATCTTAGACTTCTGGGCACGTGGTCTGAGCTTAGAGAAACCAGAAACTAGCATTGGTTCTTCCTGATCATGCAAGAACCCTTCCAACTCAAGCTTCAATGCTGCTGCTATTTGTATCAGATTGCTGGTAATGCTTTTATGCACACAATAGTTCCCTCCTGGTTCAAAAACAAGGTGTTGCAGCCCCTTAACTAACCTCAGATGATCCACTATGCTGGGCTGAATCCATACAGGAGGTTTGATTAGTAGATCACAAGAAAAAGATTTAATGATATCACCTTCTTGAACCACATCTATAACTGCCAATTCATGAGCTGTAGGTGATCCAATAAGCACTCCTTCTTCAGCTTTGTTTTGACCAGGCACGTGATCACATATAACTAATGATCTCTCCTCTTGTTTCAGATCATTATACAGGTAATCTCCTTGACAAAAAGTGGCTGGTTCTAGTGCTCTCTCACCCTGTTTTGCTGCAGTTTCTTCTTTCTTCTCTGCTGGTTCCTTCTGGTAACAACTTTGCTCATCATCTCTTGATGCAGGACGTGGCAATGACCTCTTTTGAGGATTATTTACCACAGCAGTGAGTGATTGATTGATCATGTTCCTGAGTTGTTGCTTGAACTGTGGGCTTTGCGATTCCTCAACATATGCTTGATATTGCTGCAATTTTCTTCCTGCCTCACCACCATAGTATAATTTTGGCTCATCTTTTGGTGTTCTAGCACGTCCTTTAGCTGATACAGATTGGCTGTGCATCCTTTCTAAATCAGTTTGACCATACCTCTTGGCTACAAACCTTTTCTTCATGACAGCCTTCATCTCATACCAAGAAGAAATCTGTAACTCTCCAATGTGTCTCCTGTGGTTAGCAAGCTGATACCACCAATCAAGTGCATATCCACATAATCCAGTAGTTGCTAGCTGAACCTGCCTCTCTGCTTTGTATCTATGGATGTGAAAAAAGAAATCCACATCCTTTTCCCATTCAAGATATGTATTTGGATCAAACTCTCCATAGAAAGGTGGAATCTGGATAACTTTTTCTCCTCTTTGCAACAGCTCCCTTGTTGCTGGTTGTTTAGCCTTCTCTTCCTGTTTTCTAAGAGAAAACATTGTAGATTGCTGGATAGTAGATGGAGGTCGTGACCAAGGTTAAGAAAATTAACCCTAAACCTTCAAGAGGCTCTGATACCACTTGGTGTAGCCCTAGAATGGCTATCTCTCCCTGGATCTCTTGTAGGTGGGTTAATGCTTTGATAATCCTTGCAAACAGAGAATCAAAGACTCAATCTGCTTCAAGGCTTGTGGATGGATGATTGATGATGATGATGAACTTTGCTAAAGAGCTATGGATTGCTCAGAAGCTGTTTTGCTACTCAAAGACACAGGATCACCCTGTATTGTCTATGATGGGCTCACTAGGAATCCCTTCCCTTAGTGAGATCAATGTTCTTGAGCTGAACAGAGAAAGCTTAAGATGAACAACTTTGTTTGAAAGTGTTTAGATTGAAAAGTTGAATGTTTATTTTCTTGGCTGCTGCCATGAGTTTTAACACCAAAACAAGTCTAACCTAACCAATATGGTTAAGAATTTCGAAATCCCCTTCTAATCCTAATTAAAACTGATTTACTAAACCTAATTGTCTCTGGTTTAAATTAAGTAAAAGCCCAAATAACTAAAACCCATTACATAGCAATTAAATTTAACCAACAGGCTGGTTTGTCTTGGTTTCCTTGTCTTGAACCAATACCCACGACCTTGGCTAGCTCCTGGAGCCTCTCCTCTTGTGCTTTCAGCCTTGATCTAGTAACTGGTCCACTCTACACACTGGCTGGCTCACTTGGTATCTCTTTCTGGTTCTGGTTCTCTTCAGTATCCTCAGCTTCACACCTCTTTTCTAAGGCAGTCTCATCACTTAGCTCCTCATCAAGGTCTCTGGTCATGGCTACACCACTCATCATCAGTATCACTCAGCTCCTCTTCAAGGTCTCTGGTCATGGCTACACCACGAAGTATGTGAGGTCTGCTTGTGAGGCAAGCTTAAGGCGTCTTGGTGTTGCCTCCATTGATCTTTATTACCAGCATAGGATTGATACCACTGTCCCCATCGAAGTCACGGTAATGGCTTCTTGGTTTCAGTTTTACTCCAAACTTGTGTTTCAAGTTGCTAATATATCTCATTAGATAATTGTACCAGGTAGATGAGAAAACTAATATTTCCTCTGTTGAACATATGATTTGATGAATCTATATACTCAAAGATGGGCGAACTGAAGAAGCTTGTTGAAGAAGGCAAAATAAAATACATCGGTTTGTCTGAAGCCTCAGCCTCAACTATCAAAAGAGCACATGCTGTTCACCCGATAACTGCTTTGCAGATAGAATGGTCCCTGTGGTCAAGAGACGTGGAAGAAGATATCATTCCTACATGCAGGTATGTGTGGAATGAGAATCAGACACAACACTTTTCTCTTGTTCACATGTTTAATATATATCTTAACTCTTGTAGGGAACTTGGGATTGGAATTGTAGCTTATAGCCCTTTAGGAAGAGGATTCTTGGCAGCAGGACCTAAGCTTGCTGAGAATTTGGAGGACGATGATTATCGAAAGGCAAGTACACGATTGCTTCACTACTCTGTTCCATCTTGTTTGAGTATATTTCAATATTTGACTTAGTATTTTATGTTTGTTGCTATTTGCTGTGTTCACAGAGTCTACCGAGATTTAAAGAGGAGAATCTAAATCACAATAAGATTGTCTTCGAGAAAGTCCAAACGATGGCAACAAGAAAAAGCTGCACTCCTGCACAACTAGCTCTTGCATGGGTTCACCACCAAGGAGATGATGTCTGTCCCATTCCAGGAACCACCAAAATCGAAAACCTCAATCAGAACATCAGAGCTTTATCTGTGAAACTCACTCCTGATGACATGGCTGAGCTTGAAGCCATTGCTAGACCTGATTTCGTGAAGGGTGAACGATATTGGGACATAATAACTACTTACGACCACGCTGAAACTCCACCATTGTCTTCTTGGAAAGAAGTATAATTATTACTGAAGCACACAGAAAGTCATTTGAGACCCAAAAGTAGTTTTCATATCCCGTGTAATTGGGGTTACTCATGGATATATATATATATATATATATATATATATATATATATATATATATATATATGTATATGTATTTTTTTTTGGTAAAAATATATATGTTGTTGTAAGCTCTTGATTAAGTAGATCCGTTTCTTACGCTAATACTAGGGTGCATGTATTCTATCTCCAATGAATGTTATTTTTGTGAATTTTCTTCTCCATGCAGTAGTCTGTGTTGCTCAGCTTTGAGAGCATCTCCAACGGAAAGTTCTTCCTTTATAACCCCAAGGGAAGAATTCCCCATTGATCATGCTCCCAAGGGAGCAAAATACAATTGGGAAAACTGATATAGTTAATGTATTGAAACTCAATAGGTTTCAAGATGGAATTACATGACTACGTAGAGGTAAGTTTTATAGGCCTGCATCACCCCTAAGAAACCATGACGTATCTCTGTTAACCCGAGCAGAGATCCTGGTCCACATTTCGACTCTGTTTTGTCTAGCAGGAGAACCACAAAAAAAAAGATAACAACAGTTCTGAACCATGAAGACACGTATTGACATGAGTGTCAATGAAGTTTTGGGAAAGCGGAAACAAATGTTTTAAACGCCCGTACATTTTTAAACGAAGAAAAACAAATTTGATGAGCGTCGTGTTTGTAGAAATATTGTGTCATCGTTGAGAGTTTTTGAATTCTGTTAGGCTCTAAAGGGTGAAGGAGAAAGTAGAGCTAGCGATCAAATTTGAGGCCATTAATCATGTAGAGATAAGAAGAAATCATGTGTATATTGGTAGTTTAGGACGTGTAGTGCAAGTTCAAAGCGGCTATATATTGACGGCATTGATCTCTATTATAAGCACCAGGTGGATACACAACCTAGTTCATATATTCCCATTGTGTCACGATTCTTTTACGAGCTTATTCTCTGAAGGATTTTTTTTCCTGACTAGATTCATTTAGGGTTTCTTCTGATCTGCCACATTTACTGATCTTTATGAAAGCAGCTGCAAGCCTGCAACTTTTGAAGGTATATAAATTTCAACATATTTTCTTGGTACATTATTCACTAATCATGTAACTTAATGTTCTCTGTTTCTTTCATTAGAGAACTTTAAGAGGGCTTCTTTTCGTTAAGAAGCTACATAATAATGAATTCAGAAAGGCAACTACTATTGATTGACCTTATATAAAGCTATGCATTAATTGACTTGATTTTCTCAATTCTGTTTCTGGTTGCAGACTCATCTAAGATTTCAACAGGAAAAAGACCACAACATCATTCGTTAGGTAAAGGTTTGTGCAATGTCGGAGAAGAAAGGACATCAGTTGGCTTTGGTAGTTTTTTGGAACCAAACAAACTAAACTGAACTGAACTAAAACTATTTTCCAATGCCTTAATCTATTACTTTCTCTAAAATAAAATAATTCCATAATAGAGTAATACTATAATAAAGTTAGTTTTTGCTCCACTAATACTCTATTTTACAGTGAAAATTAAAATAGAGTGATGAATAAAAACAATTTTAAATATATGGTAGGATAATAAGACCAAGAGACGAAGGTTCCAAAGTAGCAAGTTCAAGCAGTTTCTGTGGATGTTGGCTTTGTCTCTTCGCACGACGAGCTTCTTGCCTCCCTCCGCCAACGAGAGATGTTTGGTATCGTGAGATGTGTTTACATTTTGTACTGATGGTTTTGATGAGCCTTGCTGATCTCCCAGTATCCATCTTTGTTTTGAATCTCACAAAGACGTGTTCCAGTAGCCAACGGATCAGCTCTAGTTTCAGCACGAGCTTCTGGACCCGATACGGTAATATCGGTGTACGAAGTATCATTCAAAACACAGCTTCTGTTTCCTCGTCGAATACCGTATCTACCTCAGCCTGCAACCAATATGTGTCTCATCGTCCTTAATCTGGTTGTTGAGAGCCATTTCCAATTGTTTACTCGGGTTCACATAGCCCCTTTTCAGATACTGATCTCCTGTAGCTGGCCACAGAGTTTCTGCTGTACATCTACTGGTCAATCATCTTTGTTTTTATTGCTAAATCAAATCAGTTAGGACTTTGTACATCTCTTTCAGTGTCTCGGCATCAAGCTTCCAGGAAAGCAGAAGACATCGGTTTGATCTTTTGTAAAACAGACACTGCTTGGAGTAAAGAAAGGAAATTGGTGGGATTAGGCTGGGTCTTCTCCAGTTCAGTTAAGGCAGCGCCATCCCAGGAATCAGAAATTCAAGTCATCATCAACCATCCCGGATTGTAGAGGCCCTCGCGATGTGATCGCCTCTATCCAAGGTGTCAACCTCTGATTTCACAAATTTCAAGGTTTTCTCCGACAATTCAACGCTCGTCACTATCTTCGGCGAATCCCAGTCAAAAGAAATCATCATAGATTTTCGAGTGATCTCCTCTTGATTTGCGACCATCTGGTTCTTTCATCTCCCTCATTCGGGAATCTCTGTAACCGATGGATCAGTTAAAAGGGCTCTTCAAGCTCTTCTTTATGTGTAATGGACTTCTTGAATTGGCCACCTTTAGGCCTTTTCAATTTCTTAGTTTTTAATTGAAATTTTAGTGACAAAAAAAAGAATTAATAGATTTTTTAATCTACTATAGAATGAAAAATAAAATACCATTGAAATATTTTTATTTTAAACTCTATAGATTAGAAAATAGAAAGAGGTTGAAGTATTCAACAAACCACCAAACATTGAGGTGGTGTGTAGCTTATGTCAGTCCAGCCAAGAATCCAACAAACCACTCACAAAATTAAATTGGCTTTTTTAACATTCGAAAAACGTTTTTACATCATCATTATGCCATTTACCAACTATTACTTGAGTGGCAAGCGAGAGAAATGAGACAAATGAAGAGAGGATGTTACAATCAAAATGAACTTTCTTATTTTAGTTAAAGTGTCAGTTACAATGTATCCTTTATATATGATTTAGCTAACCGGAATGACCAATACAATACATTGAACCATATTTAAACCATTACTCTAATTTTCCCTCTCAAGATGGGGAAGCGATTGAAAGAAGTACCATCTTGCCCACAAAAGAGTGAAAGAGCCCAGGCTGTAAAGGTTTAGTGAAAGTATCCACATTCTGGTTTCTAGATGTGACATGAAGTGTCTTGATCAAGCCTCATTTAACCATGACTCAAACTTTATGGCAATCATACTCCAAGTGTTTTGTCCTTTCCTGGAAGACTGCATTATTAGCTATATGTATAGCTGCAGTAGAGTCACATAAGAAAGGCACAGAGCTGCTCTGGGGTACATCAAACTCACGCAGCATATTGACTACCACTGAACCTCACGCACAAAAAACCTCATTGCTTTGTATTCTTATTCAGCTGAAGAATGAGAGATGGTGTCTTGCTTCTTTGACTTCTATGAGATCATAAATGTACCAAGGAACATACAAAAATCCACTCGTAGACCGCCTAGTGTCTTTACGAGAATTCCAATCAGCATCTGTGAAAGAGGTGAGAACGAAATCATTGGTTGATGAACAGAAAAGACCCAAAACAATAGTTCCTTTCAGATAATGTAAGACTTTGTAAGCAACTTGGAAATGTTATCCCTTTGGAGCAGAACAGTATTGACAAAGCTTATTGACTGCAAACTTAATATCTGGCCTCGTGATTGTGAGGTACATTAGTTTCCCCCACAAAATTGTGATATACCAGAGAATCATCAAGTAAAGGTTCTGCACTATCTTGGCACATGACATTTTCTTGGTTCCATTGAAATGCTAGATGTTTTGGAGGCAAGGAAACCAGTGTCCTCAAGTAACTCAAGAGTATACTTTCGCTGAGAAACTGAAATACCATTTGAAGATCTAGCAATTTCAAGACCAAAGAAGTATCTGAGAGGATCAAGATCACGGAGCTTGAAATGATGAGTGAGAGAGGCCGTAACTGATACAACATTATCATCATTGTTTGAAGCAAAAATGATGTCATCAACATATACTAAGACTGCATCATATCGACCTTCAACTCGTTTGATGAATAGAATATGATATGAATGTGACTATTTGAATCCGAGAAACAAAAGTGTTGTGCTGAATTTCAAGAACCATTGGCGAGAAGCTTGCTTCAAACCATAAAGGGACTTGTTGAGTTTACAAACATGATTAGAAGGCAGAGTAACTCCGGTTTAATATACATATTTCTTCTGCTAACTCACCACTGAGAAAAGCATTTGATATATCCAGTTGAGTCAAACTCCATTTTTTAGCCGCAGAAACAGTAAGAAGTGTTTCGATAGTAGTCATCTTTGCTACTGGTGAGAAAGTCTTCACATAGTCAATTCCTTTTGTTGTGTCTAACCTTTATCAACGAGCCCTGTTTTATACCATTTTCAGGTTCCATAGGCATTTACATACAATAGCATGCTTATCTGAAGGAAGAGAAACAATATCCTATGTGTGCGTAGATTCTAGAGCAAGTAATTCCTCATTCATTGCTCGAAGCCATTGATCAAATTTCTTGGCCTGAGTGAAAAAAGATGGCTCAAGATGCAGAGCAATCACACAAATATAGGATTTGTAACCTTCAGATAACTTGTCCAATGAAATATAAGATGCTAGAGGATAGGAAATGTCTGTCTCCGTCATGTTACAGTAGTAATTATGTAAGTAGGCTGGAGACTTTCCTTTTCTTTTCGTATCCATATATCAGTCACTGCAGTCGTAGTAGTCTGTGGAAGAATGCCATTCACCACTGCAGGAGAATCCCTCTCAACTGAAGGAACAAGATCTGCAATATCATGAAAATCAGTAACCAATGCTGGGGATTCCCTCTCCTCAGCAGGGTTGATATCTACATGATCACAAGGAGTGACTACAGTCGCAGGATTCAATATGGAAAATAGATCATTCTTTATATCACCATCGTTCTGAAACAGGAAGATGTCTTCATAAACACAATGTTGTGTGATATTACTATAGTCTCTATTCAAACCAATTCATCCCTTTGAAAACTCTCATATCTTTGTTCATGTTGGTGAACAGTTTTATATCACACTAAAGAAGAGTGATCTCATGTGAGGCATCCTAACACCAAGCAGGGTTATTATGTGTCCCAAGAGCAGCAAAATAGCTTTTTTTAATAGCTCTTGAGAAAAGTCCATTTTCATCACTTATCATCCATTCACACGCCTTTTAAGTGATCCAGAGAGAGAAAATTATTCCATTACCGTACCAAATTCTTTCAGTTCCGGTTTGGTTTTTCGTTGTGGAGATATAAGAACTGTTTAGACTATATGTGAATATCGATTCGGTTTCATATTTGTTTTTTTTTCCTGTTTGGTTTTCGGTTTATATGCCAGGCCTAGTCACCGACAGAGCCAGATCTCGGCAAAGCCGAACGAAACATTGGTCTCGGCCCCCAAAAATTTTAGAGTTTTTTTACATAGGAATAAGCCCCTAAACAATGATTCTGGTCCCAAAATTTTTTTAATTTCTTAAGAAATGTTTCAAACCCCCGCAATTTCAGATCTGACTCTGGTCACCGAGATGAATGTATTGCTGTCTTCGAGAGTAGATGATCATTACTCGAA
The DNA here is from genome assembly GCA_026261945.1 of Hirschfeldia incana. Classification (NCBI taxonomy): domain Eukaryota; kingdom Viridiplantae; phylum Streptophyta; class Magnoliopsida; order Brassicales; family Brassicaceae; genus Hirschfeldia; species Hirschfeldia incana. Next base: position 2,725,173 of record JABCMI010000013.1, on the reverse strand, counting down.
ACCCAAATATCAGTGTAATGCCTTGAAGATAAATATGCATAGAGTTCCCCAAGTGAGCTTTAATTTACATTCCATACATTTGACTAAACTCGATAAAAAATGTATGTTCTATGTTGCCAGTGCCGTTTTATGCTATGTAACTTTTGGTTGATGCCAGTTATTTCTTCAGATTTGAGGCGCACGTTAATCTCACGGTCAATGGACTAGCAACCATTTAAGGAGAAACTGTATCATTTTTCAGCTAATGAGCATAGAGTATGAAATGCCTACGGGGATTGAAGACCAAAACTTACAAAGATGTGTTTTTAATACAAAAAAAAAAACATAACTCTCATCTAAAACCTTACACTACAACCAACTCTACAACGGATATGTGCAATGAGTTCATATCTTGGAAAGGTTTTTGGTTAACCAGCTGTTAACCCTTTCCACGTAATTTAGCCAACAGCACAAAAGGGTTTTACAAGATCCCATAATATTTTCAATCTTGTGTTTCTTGCAGGTGATAAACAAACTTCTTTCAGTCCAGCTCACATCCAATAATGCCATTTCACCAGTTTTATGTGCTTATTTCCTTCAGTCCATGTCCCCCATCAGTTCCGTGGTTCCTGCTTCAGATGGATACTCGAAGGAATGATATAAGAGGTTGGCTGAGAGACAGATAAAAATATTCTATTTAAACAGCAGAAGTGAAGTTAACCAAACTATTTAAGGGTCTTATCCATACCATCTGCAGAGTAAATGCAAGATTGCTTTCCGGTCGTGTACTCGTCATTAACCTGCTAACAAGATCATTGTTAACTGAAACAGGTAGGGGTGTCATCCGGCTGATGATACCTGGCATCTGCTTCATGCTGCAGCAATGACAAGTAAGACTATAACAAATCAAGCTTTTATCAAGAGAAGGACAAAGACGACAAAGGAAATGTATCATTAGTGATTCATCGTGCAAATAGATCCACATACTCATTCAAGATGGAACTGATGTTATTTCTTGCAAGATAAAACAGACTGATGTTATCCTGTGGCTGTATGAATAAAATAGAATATTAGGATGACCACTGAATGTGAAAAATAAGATCAATGTTTTTCTTTAGTCATTTTTTCTGCACATGCCAATGTTTCTCTACCCAACTAGCATTTCGCTCAGATTAACTATGTACTATTGCTAAAACAAAAAAGCAAATCAAATAACCTTGCACGCAGAAAGATTTGAAGAAATTTGACTAAAAGCTTGAGCATTCTGCCGTAGAAGCTCCATAAGTGCATCACTTGCACCTAAGAAAACAGGAGTTTGGAATATATATTAAACCTGAAAATGTAACAGCTGTGGATAATGTATCAAGCTAACAAGGTTGATTTTTCTTTCCAAGATGGCATAACTAACTAAGAAGATGAGACAGTAATCAAGAGAGACAAGGATCTCTCCCACATCAAAAATGAACCACAAATTTTCCAGTAAATTGCTCGAAATTCAAGACAAGATGGACCTTGACTTTCTGAATTAATCCTTCTTTGCAGTTATATCATTTGCAGGAAAGAGAGAAGAAGATAATGATGCCGACAATAATATGACTCTGTGAGTCTATGACCCAAATATTACTAACCTTCAAAAGGCACTCGTGCACTCTGGCACATAGGGTTCATGACATATGGAGCATTTTGTTGTTGCACGGTGGAGAAGATGTTCAGTTTTGGGGGCAAATCCACCACCTTAATCAATTAAAAAAAGTCACTTGCAGCTAATAACCTCTTCTAAAGCAAAATATCACATAGTCCATCTACAGTTATATTATATGTTTACTTGATTTAAAGAAAAAGATATTCACTAGGATTTGGTTAAGAAAACATACCTTTCTATAATTAATATTCGTAGCACTATGTTCTTCTCCTTTTCTTCGTTTTTGCTGAACAAAAGGATACCATTCTTAGCCAAGAGACTTTAGAGGTCAAAGACGTAAGCAGTTGAAAGTAAAATAATAGCAAACTAGCAGTTATTATAAAAGTCAAAAAAGTAAAAAATGTTGAAACTTTTTGTTTGAGCGAGTCACAAAATAAGCCTAGGAGATAATATTTAGCACAAAAACTTGTTTAACTCATTTTCCCACTTTATTATTTGAATCTAACACTACACTGTAAGACATACTGCAGGTAGCACAAATACTACCCTTAACTAAAGGTTACATGTCAAAATCAATTCCAGAAAGTTCGGAAAGGCCAAGGATTATCTAACATCACCCATAAAGCGATACAAGTTTCAGGGTAACTACATATATCACATCAAGCTTATCGGCTAAGTGTCAAATCAAGTTCCAACATGACTCCAGAGCAAACAGAAAGCCATGATATATCGTCAGCAATACATGTTATTTCTCTCCTAGCAACAACCTCAACCATACATTAAACAACCTTTACGATATGGCAGAGTGTCTTCTGATCAATAGAGCAATAGAAATTTAAGGATACCTTATAGCCAAAATATATAAAAGACCTTTCTTTTCCTATACGACTTTATCATTTAACAAAGCATGCACATAAAGTAGCATATCACCATATTGGTTCCCTCAATACTTTTCATATGCTTTAACAGTTATAGAAATATCTCTAAAGACCACTAATTTCATGACAGCCACATATCGTATAAGTTATATCTCTCAGACTACTATTTCGACTCACAAGTAAAAGGACAGTAGCAAGAAGTATGCAAACCGCCCAGTTAAAACTTAATGACAAAGGAGTTAGAAGCTTACCGTCATCCATTTACACCTCATTGCTACATCCCGTACACTTTTATCAGGTAGAGTTGATGCGATCTTTACATACTTAGTAACCTGTGGTTCATCTTTAAACCTAAGAAATAGCAAGTAAAAGGTTTCATTCAATGCAAGCAAGCAAAAAAAAAAAAAAAAAAACAAGAGAAGCTAATGTATTGAGAGGGAAAAGGAACAAGACTCTTACATTGCAAGACCTTTCTCCAATGTATACTGCTCCTCAAGAGACCAATCAACAGCTAAAGCAGCTTCAGGTTTGAGTCCAACCGGAGAATTTACAGTGAGATGGAATCCAGAGGAAGCAGCCATGCTCGAATTGGCCGTGAATACTAAACCGGTGGTGCTAGTGCTCGGTGCGCAGTAATTATCCATCGGAACCATTCCCGGAGAGATGTTTAAAGCGGAGCTAAGAAACCACGCCCAAATACATGTTCGATTTAGGGTTTTAGCAAATTCGAATTACACCAGGACGCAAGCCAAAAATTAAGAATTGATTAAAACCAAGAGAAACCCACCTCGTATTAGCCCAAAAAAACGATGATGATGCCTCGCCAGAGAGCTTAAAATCGCCTCGATACAAAACCCTAAAACCCCTAACGATTTGGTGCTGCAGATAGAGATGAAATCGTGGATGAACACGCCACAAACCCCTAGATAGATAGCAAAAGGGGAGATAGAGATGGAGATTTTAGAGACGAGATTCGCGAAGAGCGTCAGCGAGATGCGAATTTTCGAATTGCAGAAAAGCCAGCGAAGAGAGAAGAGTAAAATGGTGGATTTGTATTGTTTTGTTTTGTTTTGTTTTGTTTTGTTTTGGAGCAGAAGCACTTTTTATTCTATAGTGTGGTTTTGCTGTCCATTCTTTGAGGAGAGATGGTTTATTCGTGAATAATTTTGTTTTTTAATCTTTATGCAATTTGTGAATAACACAGTCATATTCACTTTCGAACATTTTTCTCTCTTTATTTTACAGCAACCAGCTATTAGAAAATCATAAAGTTAAGTATCCATTTTCTCAATGGAAGGTGGCTTTTTCTTCTTCTTTTTTTTTCAACACCATATATGCCATTTGTTGCTTTATAATTTCTTACATCCATTTCTTTTATTCTTAACATATTATAAGTATCTAGTTTGATTTATAAACAGTAAATAATCATTATTTTATTTTAATAAAAAAAGAATCTGTAGTTAACATATACAATCAAAAAATTGTCAGTTGATTGCTAGAGAGCTAAACTAAGTATTCATTAAATTTTAACTAATTAAGTATAATTGTGTTTTTATGGCGATTTTCCATATTTAAAATAAATAATTTAATCACAAACTAATAGTTGTATAACCAGAAAAGTTGTAAAATTAATTTTGTTTGATAAAGTTGTATTGTTACTAGCTTTTTCTTTCTTTTTTTGTCGACTAAAATGATGTATGAGCTTTTTCTTTTGACACTTTTATACTCCTTCCGTTTCAATATAGATGATGTTTTGAAGGAAGTATTTGGTTTCAATTTAGATGAAGTTTTAATGTTTTAAGGTTAACTTCAACTTTATTGGAAACTGTTCAGCCAATTAAATTTTACAGTCTTTTTTATAATTGGTTAGCTGATTATAAAATTTTATTTTTAAAATACCTTTTTAGAAAGATGTAACTCTTTTAATATTTGTGCAGGTAAAACATCAAGTATTATGAAACAGAGGGAGTATGTTTTTTTGACACTTGTATATGTTGAATAATTGAAAACCACTATAATTTGATTTTCTTTGATATACAAGTTATTTTTGTTTGGCATGTGTATAAATTAAATCATAGTGTAACATAAGTCTTGAAAGTGATTTACAATAAGAAGCAGACAAAAAACATCTTGGAAGTGTGAAAGTTTGGTATGTAATAGTAATTGGCAAACATTGACTAGTCGTCATGGCATTGAGATTGAATATTCACTGTTTGATATATAAGTGATTTTGCTTGCTCAAGCAACTTGGAGCGATAATTTAACATGATAAATGGCTCGTTAGTCGAGTCAGAAACCGGTTCTTGAATTCTTGGAGCGATGTAAGCAGTGGCGGAGCCAGCCACAATTTTCACTGGGATCATTTTGATTTTATTGATATGTTATAGGGGTCACATAAGCTAACTTTGTAATGTTTCATAGAATTTGTTAATGTAAAATTTTTTTTATCAGAATTCATAGGGGTCACATGACCCCCCTTAACGGTAGCTCCGCCACTGGATGTAAGCCCTTCAGATTTTTTCTCCAAACACTCACAACAGTGCATCCTTGAACACAACAAAACCACATCAAAACAGTATAAATCCGTCTCTAATTTTCATAAGTTCAATCCGAACCTTAGTAACCAAGAGTACTTAAGCCTAATTCAATCCAAACCGTAGCTATCAAGGTCCGCTTTTTCACTCCGGACAATATGTTTGGTTTCAGTACAGAGCGCTTCAGGGTTTTCGGCTTAGGAGTGGGGCATTTGAGCCGGCGATGGCGGTTCTGGTCAAGAGATGCATCAAAAGATGTTGAGGTGTTGGTCTGGTGTTTCATTCAGATCAATAGGAGACTAATGCCATATGTTTTATTTTGATATCTTAGTCTCTGATTATCATCAATTGTCTATAATGTTTTCGTCAGATGGTCCATTTTGTAGGCAATAAGAGAGTGACATGGATCCTTGTGGAGCTAAAGCTAGTTACGAAAATCCCTCATTTGGTGTTGATGCTTTTGTCTGTGAGTTGGACACCTATTCTTAGAGACAAAGGCTGGAGCTTTTTGAATCAGAAGTCGTGATTAGTTTAAGTATCTTAGGTCTCATTATTCTGCTCATGTGGTTAAGTAGTTGGTTTAAAAGACAACTCTTTATGGATCTTCGGAAGAGTTTGTTCTCATGGGTGGAATTACAACAAAGTTCTGATTTCGAGTAGCTTAGGATCCATCTAGTAATGCTAAGTGATACTAGAATATTTTGTGATGCTAAGTGTAGTTAAATCTATTGTGGTGTAGCCATGTACTCCCAAATTGATTAATACGAAGTTGATGTTGAATTAAAAAAAAGCCAAATGGAATCTCCATCACTAGATTTGGGTGTATAGTTCTAGACTTAAGTCACATATGTTCCACACAATTACACAAATCCGCATCTACATACACTTTCTCTTCCTAATTGAAATGGATAAATCAAAAGACTTTGTGTAACCCATTAGCGAATACTCATTACAATTTCAGATATTGGCTGGCTTTAGAGTACATGTAGAAGACAAATGATAATCAATGTGTTGTGTGTGTTTCAAAAAAAAAAAAAAAAAAAAATCAATGTGTTGTGTGACTTTTATGCCCTCATATAAAGCGTCGTTAAGAAATCCCTAAATCCAATCATTTGTTTGGGTCAGCAGCAATCTAGATCTAAACCCACCACCACTCTCTCTCCACTTGTAAACGAAAAGAACCCCAATTTCATCCTCTCTCTCTCTCTGAGGAAGATGATAGCTGTGATCGGATTGCTTCTGGGTTTTCTAGTTTCAGCATTGTTCTTAATCCAAGGAAAGCGAAGATCGTCTAATGGTGAAGAGAAGAAGAAGCAATCTGAGCCTAAAGATTTAAAGCCAAAAAGTTACAGCAAGAGTGAAGTCGCAGAGCACAACAAAAGAGACGACTGTTGGATCATAATCAAAGATAAAGTCTATGATGTCACTTCTTATGTCGAAGAGCATCCTGGTGGTGACGCCATTCTAGATCATGCTGGTGATGATTCCACTGATGGGTTTTTCGGACCACAACACGCCACTCGTGTCTTCGACATGATCGAGGATTTCTACATCGGACAACTTCGTGAGTAAGATTAGAGAAAAGATTTGAGATTGTGGAAACCTTTTTGTGTTGTGTTTCTTTGTCTATTTGTCGTGTTATTACTAGTTCCATTTTTCTGTTAATTCTCATGGCAAATCTTGAATTTACTTGAGTGTTTTAGCTGAGAGTGACCTTGATCTATGATGCTCTGTTTTAAGTGTTTTCTAAACCCATCGGTTTTTGTGGTACATTGGTTTAGAGTAATAGAGACTGTTCAGAAAGCTTAAGTGATGAATCTATTTAGTTTGGAATGCATTGAGCGTACTCTGTTGAATTCCTTGTGAGAATATTAACAAGAACATAACTATAACTATTTGTCTATTTTAGTTCTAGAAATCGAGTTCCATACGATTAGAGAAAACAATTCTTATATATTATCCCTAAATCCGAAAACACAAGCCAACGTTCATATGAACAAGATCGGTCTCCAGCTCGGCTAGGACGGTCATAAGAGCATCAGCATTGGTAGTTCTTCATTTTCACTTAGCATTAGTTTAATATAAAAGTAGATTAAGAGTTTTTGGTAAGATACATGTATAAAAGTGTTGATTATTGGTGGAACCGTTTTAAACTAATGCTAAGAAAGAAAGAGAGAGAGACTACACCGCTTACGCTTTCTCAAACCCTACACCCATTCTATTTGCGACATGTGCCCCCGAAGAAGCACTCACGAAACTTCTTAACTTAGAAGTGATCTCGTGAAAATCCAGCCTTTTTCATTTTTCTTTTGGGCCGAAATACCAAAGAACCGGGCTTAAGAGGCACCGTTAATGATGCTCTAAGCACCTGCTCTGCTTCTATAGGCTCTTCCCTCATCACGCAATGGTCCCATGTCTCCTATCACTGTCATCCCATACCTATCACTCACCAAACGGTCAACAGGTGGCACTGGACCATACCTGATTCGGTTATGCATCAAAAGATCAGAGCTTTTATACGTATCTCTACCTTCAAAGTGGTCTCTGTAGCTATACCGTCCACCATCACCAAGACCTGCTTCGGTGTGACCACTTAAAGCACTCATCTTCAGCAGCTCCTCCTCCTCCACAGCTTCACTTCCCTCCTGATGAATAGCCTCCACTCTTATGAAGATGGTCTACATCCTCTCTCCCCCCAGCCTTAGGCTCAGCCTTGTTGACTGAGATGACCAATTCCCTCCCGTGCATGCGATGATTAATCGCATCATACCATAATCTACAAATAGACGGGAAAGAGCAACAATGTTATGAACTACAGCCAAACAAGAGCAAGGTAAGATGCACATGTAGCTTCTCTTTGCTTGCATTATATGTTAAGAGATAAGATATAACATGTCTTCCAAGTGGCAAACAGAAGAGTGTTAAGACTCACAACATTCCATACACAACAAGCATTATATATTTCTGATGCATACTAAGTTTAATAAAGGCATGGATATACCAAAAACCATTGCAACTGACATATGTTAAGATCACGACTCTCACATTATCTTAATGTGATCACATCAAAACAACAGCAAGCGGGGAATTCCAATCAAATTCCACTAAAAAAAAGACATTTCCGTAAGAGAAACTTGCTGAAATCTAAAAGTTGCAAGAATGAAAAGCTATAAATTTTGCAATGATAAGCCCTAATTACTCACCGCTGATTGGCAATGGTAACAACTTTTCTGCGTTAGTAGTGATGGTACAAAGAATGAAGAAGGTTTTTTTAACACAAACAAATACACTCCTAATCTCAGAAAGGAAAAAAAAAAGCAGTGCGAAGTTACTAAAATACCCTTAACTAAACGTTTTATAACAAGAATAACCTACAAACCCTAAAACCCAGTCGACTCTTTGTCAAGGTCTCTCAAAGTCTCCCCTCTTTCTTATATCACTCTAAACACAAAGTTTGGTCCCTTTCGTTCTTAGTTTTATCTACGCAGAGCAGAGAAAAGATGATAAAGAGACGATTTTACAAGCTAGAGCATGGTGATAAAGACAGTGGATCCGACTCCTCTTGCTTCTCTTCTGATTCCGATCCCGAGTCTGAAGAAGAAGAAGAATCAGAGCAATCCGAATCCGAAGACGCTTCCCAAGACGATGATGACTCCGTCTCAGAGGGTGAAGAACAAGAAGATGACTCCCCAGGTTTTGCTTGCTTCTTCATTCCAACCATTAATTAGAATGTTTAGAGACTTTAGAATGATAAAAGTAACAACCTTTGGCTTTGTTCTGTTATAGCTGCCGGTGAAGATGGTGATGATGAGGACGACTCTGGTGATGGTGGTGCCTATGGAGGGAGACATGAGAAGACATCTATGCAATACGGTTTAGAAGAACCACCGGAAGAGGAGGAAGAGAACTATATTCTCGGTTGTATGGTTAAATGCAAATCTGTTTACAAGTGCAGATACTGCCCAGACACCATCTGTTTGAATGAGACTACTATGCAACAACATGTTTCATCCAAGGTTAATATTAGTTATTATAGCTTTATATTCATTCGAAGTATTTGGGTTTTTGGAATGTGTCTGAAGGATTTTAGGTGATAATCATGCGGTTTTGATATTCTTCAGTCTTGTAGTTATTCAAAAGGTTTTATTTTTGATTTGGCTAATTTCAGAAGCATGCTCGTTCTGAGAAATTAATGAAGGAAGAAAAGCTTAGAACCAATGATGATGATGATGATGAAGTTGATGATCCAGAGACACCATCTCAGGTTTTTTTTCTCTTTGGCATTTGATTATTTGAGAGTATGCCATTGCCAACAAGTTCGTCTCATGAGTCCTGAATCAAATTATTGCCTTAAATGTTAGGAGAAGCAGATAAAAGGGAACAGAAGATCACAAAGAAAGGGTAAGAGATCACAAAAACAAGGAAAGCAAGTGGATAACCCAGAGACGCCATCTCAGGTTTTGTGTTTTATTGAGAAATTACAAACAAGTGCTTTTGACTTTTTCTGATGAGTGAGTGCTAACCAAAACTCCTGAATGTAGGAGAAGCAGGTAAAGGCAAATAGAAAAGCACGGAGACAGGGTATGAGATCACAAAAACAGGAAAAGGTAAGAGCAGCCGTGTTCATTTACTCTTAACTTTGTGACCATCCATGCTTCGTCTGTCAAAAGCCTTACCGGTTCATTTTTTTGTATATGAACATCCAGGATTCCTCTATCACAGAAGGAGGAAAAGCAGATGCGACTCCAAAATCTAGAAAGAAAATGCGTCAAACGAAGGATTGAGACTAGTATGTATCTCCAACAACATGAAAGATTCCTTTTCGTCTTTTCTTAAAGGAAAACATAGTAGGAGAATTGGTTGGCTATGAGTCAGTTTTATTTACTTGCAAGTTTCGTCTAGTAACTGATATATGATTTTGATTAATTGAGATTTGAGTTTTATACAATTCTTGTATTACTTTTTATGCAATTTGGATCTTGTCTAGACTTGGTGTTTTTTTATTTTCTTTTAAACCTCTCTTTCTCTTACAAGCTTAGGTCGTCTAAACATTTTGCAAGCAATCATGCAGGATCAAAATCTGCTTCATCTCGTGATTCCGTAAACTTTTTGACTGAAACCTTCCATTGAATAACCAGTAATTGCTGCTTTTTAATGACAATGCTCTGTTGTTGTGGCCTGATAACCATTACGTGGAATCTAATCACATCTCTGAAGTTAAGAATAATAGAGGAAATTAGTGGCATGTACAATATATAGCCAAATAATATGTATATCCAAACATACATTTAACAGACTAGACTAGTTTGCAGCCATGTGTAGTTTATACTCATGCTGCTTCGTTTATACTAATACTATAGTGGGTTCAGATCCGAAAGTGTACATATAAGTTGTAAATGAGAAATAAAAATAATAACACTCAATAATTGCATGAAGCAAGAAGCCAAGAAAAAACAGATTACTTAAACTGAACACACAGCACAGTCTATGTAATCTATAATGGTCAAGCTTCTCCTCTGCTTTTACTCCAAACTTTGTGTCATTTTCTCTTTTCCCTAGTCAGCATTTTGTCTCCAAACCTGCCTGAATCTGTAGGAAGTTTAAAGATTAAAAAACTGGAGACTTTCTTCTTCTTCTTAGTGATGATTAGTAAGATCAAGCGACCTTGAAGCTCTACTGAGTTTACTGAGTTTGAACCAGTTAGACCAACTCGGTCCCTAACCTCTCTGGTTTGGTCAACCTAAAGTCTCTGTTTCCTCAACGACAACAACTTCTCCTTCGAGTTCCCTGAATCACTGACGTCTCTCCACCGACTCACCAGCTCTCTGGCCATATGATACGTGACTATGGTTAGATAGATTAGTATATTTTACATTAAGAGTTTTGTTAATTTTCTATTTAATAATTGGTTTAGAATTTTTCCTTTTCATATTAGTTTAAGAATTTTCCATTTTCTAAAAAGTTGTATCATATAATATAAAGGTTTCATATGATTAGGTTAAAAGGAAGTAAGTTTTATTTGGTTCATATCAATTTGATATCTGATGCAGCAGCATCTACACAGTCCTAAACCTGAACGAACTTATGCTATATTTCCTTTTTTCTGAGTTAGTGTTATTTTCTTTTTCATAAGTCTTATTGTTTTCCTTTTTTTTAGATAGGAATAATCTTCCTAAAGTCGGTTGTGATTTGACGATGGATTCCTATATATACTGTTTTAGTTTTGGCTTTTAGAACACATAATTTGATTAATAAAAACAGAGAGCTTTCTCTTTTTCCTTGTCTATCGATTTGATTCAATTCATCGTTGCAAGAAGCAGGTCTCTAGAGTGGTAATAACCCCTAGATCGAGCTGTCCCTGTTCTTACCCTCCATCAATATCAGAAAGCAGAACGATCCTATGGGAGACAATGCGATGATTTCAAAACAGTTAGCACAAATCATGGAGAAGATGGAGGTCATGAACGCAAAGCTAGATCTTATGCAGTCCGGCATAAAAGCTTTGCAGGCAACTACTAAGCAAAACCAAGCAACTCCTGAAACCATCAATGAAAGTATCGGAGGAAGCATCAGTAATGGTGTTGTAATACTTCTCTTGACGTTGTTTCTTCTCACATGTCTTCTACGTAGAGGGCGGCGGCGGAGCATATCCAAGAGAGAAGAGTGGAGAAACAAAGCCGTGGCAGAGTCAGACAGAGCAACAGAAGGAGGCACCACCACGACCAGTGACAGGAGAAACAAAAGGTTCTCATGGGATAAAGGAAGTGATGATGAAGAAGGATCAATGGGGACTATGGTGAGATACACAATGGATGATTTACTCAATGCTTCAGCTCAAACGTTGGGAAGAGGAACGTTAGGGAGCACTTACAAGGCTGAGATTGAGTCTGGTTTCATCCTCACTGTGAAGAGGCTAAAGGACGCAGCAGGGTTTACTCGATTGGAGGAGTTCAAGAGACGCATTGAGATCCTCGGCAGGCTGAAGCACCCTAACTTGGTGCCTCTCAGAGCCTACTTCGAAGCCAAAGAAGAATGCCTGCTCGTCTATGATTACTTCCCCAACGGAAGTCTCTTCTCTCTTATCCATGGTATGTTTTGCACACACACAATTCATCTGTTCTGTTTCTCTCTCTAATTCAGTTGTGTTTTTTTTTTTCTGTAGGAAGTAGAGTTTCTGGGAGTGGGAAGCCTCTTCACTGGACATCATGTTTGAAAATAGCCGAGGATTTAGCAATGGGTCTTGTCTACATTCATCAGAATCCAAACTTAGCTCATGGCAACTTGAAATCATCCAATGTTTTGTTAGGTCATGACTTGGAGTCCTGCCTCACTGACTACGGTCTGAGTGATCTCCGTGATCCTCCTCCAGACTCAGTCGAAGACACAAGTGCAGCGTCTCTCTTCTACAAAGCTCCTGAGTGCAGAGACTCACGCAAGGCATCGACACAACCAGCTGATGTCTACAGCTATGGCGTCCTCCTTCTAGAGCTTCTAACCGGTAAAACTTCGTTCCATGAGCACGTGTCTGATATCTCCAGATGGGTGCGTGCGGTGAGAGAGGCGGAGAATGAATCAGGTGAGGAGAAACTTGAAGCTCTTTTGAGGACTGCAACAGCTTGCGTGGCTATTCAGCCTGAAAAGCGGCCTGTGATGAGAGAGGTGTTGAAGATGGTGAAGGATGTAAGAGCGAAGGCAGCAGTGTTGTGATCATATGAGCATATGAAACAAGTTGTTTTGCGTTCTCTCCATTGTTTGATTGTTGAAGTAGCAATAGGGGTTCTTACTGTAAGGATTTTGTTGACGCCATTTTTATTAAATCAGTGACTCGGAAGATGAATTGCAAGCTTGTCTCTTTCCTGCTTACCAAAAATAACACCAGACCTATCAAAACATATTGAAGTATATTATGTACATGCTCTGTTGGATTTAAATTGCATGTATAGTACACACTCTAAAGTCAGTATAGCTTTAGATAATATTCGCAGAAGTTTTAACACTAGACTCTTTTAACATAAACCACTAGGATTATAAACCAATATTTTTCACAGCTTTGGATCCAAACCAAGATTATTGGAGTCACATTGTATATTACAAGTACGACCACTGTTAACTTTCTTCCCCACAAAAAACAACATTATAGTCAACAACAGCTTCATTTGCAGACAACACCAATAACACACAACATCGTCTGGAGACAAAACCAATAACTCTACCTATGCTTAAGGCTTGAAACCTACAAGACCAGTCGGTTCAAGTAAAAACAGTAAAATAGCTAAGGTAGAAGTAAAAAGAAAGCCTGTCAGACAACCGTGCGACCACTCCGAAGAGGTTAGACCTAACCGGATAGCGATCCTCTACAGCGCAGAGAGTCCGAAGACAACTCGTAGCCGTTAATCACACTCAGATCGCACGGTCATGTTTCATCAACCAGGTTGAGGGGCCTGTCTCCTTAGAAATCAAGGATACAGAGGTACGAGCCTATAGAACAGATCCTGTTCAAGTAAGGTCGTGACCTCTGTCTTCTTCTCTTGCCTATATATATACAGTACTGCTTCTCTCTGTATGTTACGATGTGGGAGGAATAAACAACTTCAGACAGACGAAGCTCAAAGCATCCATACGACGTCGTTTCGTTTACTAAATGAACTGAATTTTGTTTTTCTTTTTTGGCAAAAAAAAGGTTTCTTTCTCTCAATCAGAATCCCATTTGGTAACACTCTTCTGGATTTAGTTTGCTAAATTGTGTGTTTGATCGGAAAGCTACAGTCTTTGATTTCAAAAATTAAACCAAAACCCGGTTTACTCATGCTCGGCCAGTCGGTTTTTTTTAGTTTTTAGCCACCGTTTAAAATTTTAGAGAAGAAATTGATATCCGTTTTTATTTTATCGGTTCAGTTCTACACGTCTCGTAGAAAACCAATTTAACAGACGCAGCAGTGTTGTCATCTTACAACAGTGATCATTCACCAGGAGATAGTCAGATTGCAGTTCAGAGCTTGCCAAAGGAGAAGCATATTTTCAGTGAATCAAAGTTTGAACAGAAAAGGTCTCTTGAACAACAATGATGAAAAATGGCTCGAGAGAAAAGAGACAAAAAGGGAAAATTTTCTGTTAGCTTTTCATTAACGTAGTCAAATGACTATATACAATTGTTGTAACAATCTGACCGGAACAAACCGTATCAATGTACAAATACTAAACTGAATATAGATAACCTACAATCAATACATATGAGGCAAGTTGTTGACTGTTCTAAGACTTGAAGTAGCACTAGAGGTTCATAGTGTAAGGTTTTTGTAGACGCCATTCTAGTCAAACCAAGGGATTAACAGTGACTCGAAGATGAAATGCAAAATAGTTTATCTCCTGCCATACTACAGTAACATGAGCTGGTTCCGCACCAAAATTCATAAAAAGAAATGACGTATATGTATATATTCTATCTATATTATAAAAGTTGAAGTACATTTCGATATTATAAAAGTTGACGTACATTTCAGAGATATTTGGAAACAAGTATAATATTCTAAATGAAAGTTGTTTGGAAATAGTAGTATTACATTAATTGTATTTTCATATTTTAGTTAGCTTAATAATTTTATTAATTATATTACCTTAACGATAATACACATCATTTATTATATTATCATAATAATAATAGTGCAATTTTTTTATTTATTAGTTAATCAATATAGATTTTGTGCCAATTACAAAATCAAAAATGTAAATAACTAAGTTTTACATATGGTTTAATGTTCGATTTAGTAAAAAAGAAATTATTTTAGTTTCAACCAGTGAAAAATAACGTAAGCAAAACATTATTCAAAGCCATGTTTTTATGAATAAAATAATAACTTAAATAAAATAATAAAAATGTGTAACATTTATTGTCACTTAATTTTTTATTTAATATAACTATTTAACTAAATAAACAGTCTTTTTCAGTTTATAAAATCAATTAGGCATGAACATTTATACTATTAAACCAGAATACTTCTTATGAATATGATCCAGACTTTTCTAACTAATTACAAATATCGTATGTACTTTTTTCCGGCAGTATTTGAAACCAATAAAAATCATTATTTTGCAATTACATTAAAGAATATTTAATAATTTTGTTCTTAGCCTTTTTAGTTTCTTAAATATTTACGCCATATTTTTCCAAAAAATCTTTCACGTGATTAATTATTTGAAAATATTTATTAAATAAAACATCAAAATAAAATCAAGTTGAAATAACAAATGATTAAATCAACAAAATCATAATACAGGTCTGAATTATCTCAACTTCTTAAAAAATAGTTTCATTTAAAATAAAAACTAAATCACATAAACTAAATTTAATAAAATTATAGAAAATATTTTGATACGCACAAATAAATTTTTCAATATAGAGAGTGTTGAAGATACAAAATATTTTATTTAAATTAAAAAAACAGTGTAAAATAAGTTTAACTTCGGGTTCGATAAATAAAATCATATTACGGATTAGAATTATCTAGAGTCTTCAAAAATTTAGTCATATTAAAATAACAAAATAAGTTATGTAAGTAAATTTAAGATAAATTCATAAAAAGTTAAATATATAATTTATCAAAAATCATAATTTTTATTACGTAAAATATCTTTTTTAATAAAAAATATACCTGTTTTTTTTTAAGGGCGGGTCAAAATCTAGTTGTATTTAAACTGCATGTATATTACCCACAGTGGAAACAGGTTAGATTAATATTGATGTATGTTCAGACGTTCTAACATGAGACTTCTCCAACACAAACCATTATGATTATAAACAATAATCTTCACACCTCTGGATCCAGAAATAAACATAAAACTAGAATGAAGGCTCTGAACAGAAGCTTACTTCTGCACACTAGCAAGTATGCCTGCACTACAGAATGTTCAAAAAGATCAATCTGAGAAGGGATTCCTGGAATTATACCAAACTATCTGACAAAATGCTTGAGGGTGTGTGTGATCATCATGTCTATATACTGTGGTACTGCTTAAAAGAGGCGATGTTACTTAAAAGAAGCAAGAACCAGTGTGATTTAGGGAAGAGAGCTATAAGTTCCCTCACAACAGATAGCGATCCTCCGGAGAACAAAAAAAGGAACTGTCAGACAACCGTGCAACCACTCCGGAGAGGTCAAGGCCTAACCAGATAGCGATCCTCTACAGCGCTGAGTGTCCGAGGACAATCATAGCCGTTAATCACACTAAGATCACACATGATTCGTCAACCAGGTTGAGGGGCTTGCCTCCTTAGAAATCAAGCATACAGAAGTACGAGCCTATAGAACAGATCCTGTTCAAGTAAGGTCGTGATGCAGCGCATCTTCACTTGTTTACGGCTTGGTTCATTACCAAACCGAGATAAAGCTCATTCCTTTATTTACCCTGGCTTTGATGTTTATCTTTTAGTTATTAGATTTTTATTAGTTAGATAAGTCCTTAAGTATTTGCTTTACGCTTCTTATATATAGACTTCACGTCTAATGTATTCAACAACCTTTTGATTGAATTATTATTAAAGAGATTGATTTCTTCTTCTTGTTTTCGGTAGAACTTGCAAGTTCTCAACGATCTTAAGAACGTGTTTTCCTTTGGGTATTCTTAGACTAAACAATTGAAATCACACCCTATCCGGTTACGGCTTCCGCATCTGCACCAGTTGGTATCAGAACTCTATCTTTGGTTTCTTAATCAAAGTTCGGTCCTTGGACACTATGTTGATCGGAAACATTTATCCACTTTCATACGAAAGTCTTTTTCTTCAAAGTGAAGAAATAGTTTACAGAGTAATTTATGGCAGTTCCGTGTTTGACGTATACGGAGACGACGTTGATTATGATCTCTACAGCGAGTACTATGGGCCTCCGATTTTTGACGTCTATGATGGTTTGATATATCTTTGATGATGTGGATCCAACAATTAATGTCCTTGATGTGGCATATTTGCTTGGTGCTGTGTGTGGTGAAGAAGATGACAAAACCATCGTGTTGAAAAGAGCATTATGTGTTCTAATGAAACCTCGTGTGACTTATTCCTTCTTTGGAAAAAGTCAACTTTTGTCATATTTCAAACGTGACAATACACATAGAATCTTTATGAAGATTTCCAAGCTTGCATTGAAGTTTGATGTTCAAGATCGTAAGTGGGCAATTTTTATCGTGGATGCATCAAATGCTAAGATTCGAGGGCGAATCTTCTTCTACCCGGGGAGACCTGATGCAGCGCATCTTCACTTTTTTACGGTTCGGTTCATTATCAAACCGAGATAAAGCTCATTCCTTTATTTACGTTGGCTTTGATGTTTATCTTTTAATTATTAGATTTTTATTAGTTAGATAAGTCCTTAAGTATTTGCTTTAAGCTTCTTATATATAGACTTCACGTCTAATGTATTCAACAACCTTTTGATTGAATTATTATTAAAGAGATTGATTTCTTCTTCTTGTTCGGTAGAACTTGCGAGTTCTCAACGATCTTAAGAAGATGTTTTCTTTTGGGTATTCTTAGACTAAACAATTGAAATCACACCCTATCCGGTTACGGCTTCCGCATCTGCACCAGGTCGTGACCTCTACCTTCTTCTCTACACTATATAAAGAGTATGGCTTCTCTGTAAAGCAGCGATGTGGGCGGAAATAAACAACTTCGCATATCCAATACTTAGCTATTTAAACGCATTTGCCATATACTGTACGTCGTTGTTTAGTTTATCTCAGTGTATTGCAAGCGTTTTCTCTTTTTTCAGCCGTGCTTCGTGAATCCATTAAAGATATGGTTGGTTGTTTTGCGTCTTTGAGTGAATTGACTGCACCGTCTTAACAAGTTATTGTAATAGCGTCTTCTGAATTACTTCACAACCCACAACGTAAGTTACTGGTTTATTATTCTTATAGTTTCCTGAAAATTTTGCTGCCAGAAATCAAAAACTCTAAGGAAAAATCTCTGTTATGCAGGTTGAATAAATCATAAGTTCATTCCTAAGACACCGTCCAAAATTGCATTTTCACTTTAATGACAAAAGCAAATTTCGTACCGAATTTTATATATTTAATTTCCCTAATCAAAAGCAAATTAGCAATAAGCAGCCTCTCAGACAATCACACTTGTGTATACCCCAAAAAAATAAGAACGAGTATTAAATTTTACATGCTCTGTAATTAGTTTTTTCGTTTCTTTCGTCAGTAACAAGTCAATGCATAAAGCCTAATTTTGCAAATCATTTTTTCTTGTATATCTCAGGTTTCACCTTTTGGTGAAAGTATTTTACAGAATCATAAAATCTTCCATTAGTCACATCAGTTGGTTTTACCACAAGTCTCTCTCTTTGGGATTTTGAGCTATAACACACAAAGGTGGGGTTCTAAGAATCGAAACTCTCTATTGGATTCTTGTTGAACACGTCTACTTTGTGGACGAAGTTATGAGGCCAGTTTTTCCGTTGTGTGGTAGTCATCTATGATGTAGATGGAAGTCATGGTCAAGAGTGTACAAGGACCTGCAAGAAAATCCCAAATTTTGTTAAGACAGCACAATGGCGAAAATGCAAAACTGTAGTGACTTTGTCAGAAATAACTTAAACTGAATTCTTTACATTAATCGCAGTCAATCAATGAAACTTTTCACTTGGTTGTAATTTGTTGTGTATGCGACTTGTTTCATCCCCAGATAGATCTTCTCTTGCCAAGATTATGAGAGCCAGAGGTTTTGTTAAGTGTGTCAACAACCTGTGTGGCTTATTCAGCCTGAAAAGCGGCCTGTGATGAGAGAGGTGGTGAAGATGGTGAAGGATGCAAGAGCGGAAGCAGCAGTGTTGACATCTTACAGCAGTGATCACGCACCTGGGAGATGGTCAGATACAGATCAGAGCTTGTCAAGATCAGAGCTTGTCAAGGGAGGATCATATGGAGCAAGTTTGTGTGCGATCCCACCATTGTTGAAGTAGGCACTAGGGGTTCATACTGTAAGGATTTTTTGACGCCAATTTGATTAAATCACTGACTCGGAAGATGGATATGCAAAATCTGCTTCAGTATTTTTCCTCTTTACCAAAATAACAGCTGGTTTCACACCAAACCTATCAGAAGAAATGAATCATATATATATATATATATATATATATATATATTCTAGTAGATTTAAAGTCCATGTATATTACAGACTTTAAAGTGGAAACAGTGTAGCTTAAATGCTTAATATTGATTTATGTTCAGAAGTTCTAAAATTAGAGTCTTCCAACATAAATCTTTACTCCTCTAGATCCGAAAACAAACATAATACTTAAATGGAGCTTACTGCACTGCAGAATGTCCAAAAGGGTCAATCTGCCAAAAGATTCTTGGAGTCACATTAATAATACAAGTACAACCACTGTTAACTTTCTTTCCCACAAAATACAACATTATAGATAGTCAACCACGGCTTTAGAAACTCTTTTGCATCTAACAAGAAAGAAAATGAAGATCACCAAGAGCTTTGATTTGCAGACAAAACCAATAACACAGCATTGACTCCCATTAACTTCTATCTAGGGTGACGCTTAAGGCTTGAAACCTAGTTACAAGACCATAATCAAAGATGTCCGAATGACTTCAGACTTAGCAGGATTCACACATCTGATCAAACACAGTATTTACAATCATCTCGCCGTAAATTTCTCCATTGCCATATCAGAACCCCATGAGTCGGTTCAAGTAAAAACACAAAAAGGAAGCCTGTCAGACAACCGTGCGACCACTCCGGAGAGGTCAAGACCAAGCCGGATAGCGATCCTCTACAGTACAGAGAGTCCGAGAACAATCGTAGCCTATCACACTCAGACCGCACGGCCATGATTCATCAACCAGGTTGAGGGGCCTGTCTCCTTAGAAATCAAGGATACAGAGGTACGAGCCTGCAGAACAGATCCTGTTCAAGTAAGGTCGTGACCTCTACCTTCTTCTCTTCACTATATAAACGGAACGACTTCTCTGTAAACTAGCGATGTGGGAGGAAGTAAATAACTTCGCCTATCCAATACTCTGCCGTATTTTAACTGAACGCATAAATTAATGTCACATACGCGGTCGTTTAGTTTATCCAAATTTATTGCAACTTTGCAAGCAAGTTTTTCTCTTTTCAGCCGTGCTTCGCGAATCCATCAAATGAGATATAGTTGGTTCTTCTGCGTTCTTTCGTTTCATCTCTCTCAGTCGAACTGAAGGGAAAAGGGATTTTATACGTTCTTACTCAGGTGAAAGTGTTCATATTGTGTGAATTTAACGAAGAACTTGGTGAAACACTTGTTGACTGTGAAATGATTGTTCAAATTTAATGGGTTTCTATTAGATTTTTATGTGGATGATTGAGGTGGACGATGCTTTTGAGTAAGCTCTTTAATCTCAAGACTATCTCAATTTCCTCTGACCTCCTGGTGGGAAAGCTAGAGACACCGTTGTGAGTAAACTAGTTAAATGTTCACCTTCTTGAAGTGGGACTAGTAAGGTCCATCCTCGAGACGTTCATGCTGTGCTCGATGCAATGTATCCCGCCATCAACATGTTTGATTTTGAGAAGAAACTACTTGATGACAAAACACTATCAGTACATTAGTACACATGATTGTATATTGAGAGGTGGTTTTCTTTTTCCAGGATTTGGAGATACATTGCTTCTTCTCTAGTTTCAGTCTTTCAAAAGGCTATATACTTTGCGAAAACTATTGGTGTTTGCTAGATCGAGCAAGATAGATATATTTCTTTGAGGGAATTGACTGCACTGGTTAATCTTATTCTTATATTTTCCTGAAACTTTTGTTGCCAGAGATCAAAACTTAGAATACAAAATCTCTGTGATGCAGGTTGAATATTTTCACATATCAAAGATCATTCCTAAGCCATCGTCTAAAATTGCATTTTCACCTTAATGACAAAAGCAACTTTCTTACCGGACTTTTCTATTTAATTTCCATAAATTATATGTCGCCTGGTTATAGCAAATTAGCAATAAGCCTCTCATATACCCTACCCATGTCAATGCAACATAATCTCTACTTTTACGTCAGTAACAAGTCAATGCAACATAATCTCAAATCAAAGACAAAAACACAATATAATCGTATAGTCTTCCAGTCTTCTCCGATTTTATTAGTTTTTATTGCGATCCATGATTATCCAGTAACCTGATTCACATCAATTGGTTTTACCACAAGTCTCTGTCTAGGAGCAATAACAATTGAAACCCTCTCTTGGATCCTTGTTGAACACGTCTTCTACCTTTTGACAAGGTAAATGATGTAGATGGGAAGATATGATCAAAAGTGTACACGGACATGCAAGAAAGTGTGTTGAGACAGCACAATGGCCAAAGGCAAAACTGTAGCTTTTAGTGACTTTGCTAGAAATAGTCAATCTCAACACATATTATCAGAGATGGAGAACTAGACTAAACCAAAAATTGAACTAAACCGGAACCATGCCAAGTAGAGAACTAGACTAAACCAATAAAGATCTCTTTTCAGGAGAGATTAGCGATAACACGTTTACATTTATCTTCCAATATCTTGACAGCTTCAGTGAAGAGAACATCCGGAGGCAATGATCCAGTAGACTCAATCTTAACTGTAACAAGAATGCACAAAAAAAAAAACTCAATCACGTTTTTCTACCATACACCATTAAACTGCAGAGCATAGACGAATGTTTTGTTTATTTTTTTGCTTACATATAAAATGGTTCCTGACACGTCGAAGATCCACATTCTCTATCCATTCTTTTTCTACTTCGCCTTTCTTTAGTTTCTTTCCATAATTTTTCCTCACGCATTGCCTACACAACGTGCACTCACGTGGCCTTGCTACCGTTGCCCTCTTCCTACCTGTTTTCCAACAACAGAGATATAGAGAGATAGTGTTGGTTGCAGCCAAAGTCATCATCCTCTCCTATTATTTAAAAGGATTTTTACTTTACCATTGCCCATGTCTTCAATGTCAAAAACATTCTCCGGACAGGCTTTTACGAGTCGTTCAGCATCTACATCCTCAACTTCCCTTAGTAGAACAACCTAAAATTTATATTACCAAACAGGAATCATTATAAGAAAAGACTAGGATGAAGCTTGAGGTTATAAACTTGTCACACCTCAGGAAGCATTCGATACCAAGCCGTCGCTACTGGTGACCACTTTGCATGTGTTTTACCAATGCCCTTAACCGCATGAGCTTCAAGCTCAATCTCCTACAAAAAAAAATGAATGAAGAAAAAAGTTTAGAAGAGACTAAGTGTTTTGGTTAATCTGAAGTTGTTACAGTACATGACCAGGGCCGAGTTTTGCGATCAGTATGTCAGGATAGCTAGGAGTGATGGGATTATCAGCTAGTTCAGGGAAGGAATCTTCTTGGCTGCGGCTGAAGGAAGTGTAAGTTTTTGGCTTTGAGTTGGAATCTCCTGATTCTTTAACCAACTCACTCCCATTTGGTAACCAAATCAGTTCCTTTGTTAAAACTACAACCAATGAGAAAGACAACAACATTCTTTCATGTGAGAGAGAGAGAGATAGAGCTATGAATGATTAACCAAAGAATGTAACATTTACCTTTCTTACGTCCTTCACCTTTTGCACATTTCGCATGGAGTTTGAAAACAATGGTGTTCTTTTCATTTGGCTGGTCGTTCTCTATGGACACAGAGATAAAGAACTAAAATGAGACACGACACATATATATATATAATTGCTTAGAGATAAAGAATCAACTGCCACGTATTACCAGATAAGAACTCAAAGAGCTTGGGGTCTGCGGCAATAGGAACAAGACCCATCCTCTGAGCAATAACTTCATCTTGAACAATGGATGTGTTGTTTGCTATAAACACTTTCTCAAAAGCCATTGTAGGAAGCTGCGTCAAGAAGAATAAAGAAACACCTTAAAAAAACAAAAAGGCTTAAAGAATCAAAGATTGTTAATTTGACAGAGACCGACCTCAGCTAGAAGGATCCTTCGGAAGGCATTGGCGATTGCTGCATCGATACCGATCATATCAAATGTCAATTCCATGCCATCTTTTGAAAGTTCGATGACTTCAACTTTGAAATTCTCAGAGAAGTTTTCAAGTTTTACACTGTTGTCAACTCCTGAACCATTATAGGCACCCGAGTAACTGACACTCGCCGTCTACAAGAACACATACACACACACACAAAGATTAAAAGACTTCACCTTTTAAAAGATCATCACTTATAATATCTTTTGGCAAAGAGACCAAACACACTATGTAATGTTGTAAGACCTTTGCCGTGTAGGGGAACACACAAGGATTAAAAGACTTTGGCTTTCAATTAAAAACCACGCATAACATTTGAATTTTGACAAAAGAAACCAAACCCACTTTGTATTCTTGTAAGACTATAAGACCCAACTCACCAAAATTAGAGCCTTTTTGAAAGTGAAGAGAGAAGGAAGAGATGTTACATGAATAGGAGCGTCTTCTTTACAGAGGACCCGAGTTCGCTGGAGTTGAAGATGAGGAGAAAGTCCGGTGGGGATGTCGGCGAGATCCATTATGTTGAAATTCTTGGCGAATGTCTTGTCTTCCTCGCTCACTATCCTCCTTTCTTCTCTGGTACTCATCTTTCTTTGCAGTGAGTGACTGGGCGAAGTTTTAGGGTTTAGGAGTGGGAGTTTAATTTGCGGCTTGTAGATGCGCTCGTCTAGCCTGAGTTTTGATCGATCTCTTTCTTATTTTTTTTTATGATTCCTTCGGCTCTTCTTTATTTGTTTTCCCGTTTCTGAACTGAACTGGTGGAGTTTTTGTGAGAAACAGAAAAAAAAAAACTGTAAGCAAAACTCGAGAATGTTAAAACGGCGGTCCGTGTGATGAGAATCAAAAGAGCGACAAAAAGCAGGGGAAATAAGGTAACTAGGGTTAGGCCCAGGCGTTTTACCCAACCCGAAGTGCTTACCTAAATCCAAATCGGAAAAACCAAAATCGAATTTGAACTGTTAAACAAAAATATCTGGACCTGGACGACTTACGAACTTACTACTTTGGAATTTGGTTATAATCTGAATCAAACCGAAATTCAAACTAGGATCCGAAATTATATGAAATTAGTTTAATATGTTAATGTTTTATATATTTTAAGATATTTTAGAATATTCAAAATATTTATGTACATAGTTTTTTTGTTATTTTGAATACTTTTGATTAATATAGATAATTGAACTAATTTTCAATTAGATTTGTAAATAATTTATATATTTTGAAAAAAAAATGTGTTAATTTTTGAGGTCTAGAAATATATTTTCGGAAGATTTCAAACGGTTGTTACAATCGCAACCGCACTGAATCCGGAAGAAACCAAACCGAACCCAATCCGGTAATTAGTAAAACCCGAATGAATTTTATGAATATAATACCATCAAAAATCTAAAAATCCAAATCAACCGAACCAAAACCGAAAGTGGCCCAACGCACATGCCTAATAGGGTTATCGACACATGTGTAATAAGGGGGATTCTCGTGTTCATTTTTTTCTTGTTGTTGAAAAGGAGAAATTGTACACTTATTAGAACACCTCCATCGTAGGGACAGGAACGGAGGAGAGTATTTAAACATAAAATTGTAATAAAATAAATAAAACAGTTATTAGGTCTGGATACAGATCGAATATCCGGATTTTTGAAAACAGTTATGATTTGCCTTGTATGTGACAAATATCTAATTTTTTCGATTTGTTTTGCTTCGTATAAATACGGATATTCCGCAAACCAAATATTTAGAAAATATATAAATATTTGAGGATATTTACGAATACTTTTGGATATCAGAATCAGTACAAACGATCTTAAAAATTTCATACAAATTAATTTTGCATGATATATAAAATTAAAATTAAAAGAAGTAGTGAAACCTATCTGGCCGGACAGATGTGCGTGGAGGGCGAGCCTTTCCTGCTTTGTGAGCCATTTGAATAAGGATGGGAGTGAATACATTTATATACTACTACATTTTGTCTTTTCCAAGCAATGTGAGACTTTTTCCTTCATCCCTTCATTAACCGAGAATCACAAAGGCTTTTAACTTGATTGGTCTAATGGACCATTTCATTTTCACATTTAGCCAATAAAATACTGGTCCAACACTATCAAGATGACGCGTGTACAATAAGAAATTTTTCTTCTGTTGCTTGTTTATGATACGTCGCTTAAGGTAATTCTCATTTTTTCCTTTAATTTTAATCTATATTATTAAACTGAAATACATTTGGAGATTGTTTGGAAACATGAATATTAGTTTTGTTATAGCTAGTTTTGAAACATGAATAATAGTAGTAAAAATATGTTTAAAATAATTTCATTAAATTTATTACCTTAACAATATATCAGATCATTAATTATATTTACCTTAACAATACATCAAATCATTAACTATATTACAATAAAAATAAAAATGTATATTTTTATTTATTAATCAATTAACATTAAATATGTACAAATTATAAATATCAAAAATAATAACCAGGTTTTGCATATGTTAATATTTCAGTTTAATATGATTTACTAAAATTTTCTTTTATCATTTTCTTTTATTTTGAAATTAAATCCGCTTCAATATTATAAGTCTATGTATGGTTTTAAATTGGGTCCTTTTGGGTTTAGATGAATTTGGTTTTGATGTATAGAAACTGAAAAATATATAAATAGCCAATGTGTCTAAAACAAGTTCGGATATTATACTAAACTAATCTTATTATCCGATTCGATTCAGATCTTTTAAATATAATTAGTTTTATTATAGCACATTTAAAATATATACCACCAATTATGAAAAATAAATATCGATATATAAAAATATAAAAATTAATATCCTCGGATCAATCTCTAGTTTTAATTAAACTAAAAAACCCACCTAAGAACCAAGCGATAATCATGGTCTTACCTCCTATGTCGACTGCTTGGCTGGCTCCTCACTGGCTAGCTGATGCTGGCAAAACCAGAGCAACTTAGTTTCGTTTTAAGCTTTATTTTCGATGTCAAAAAATAATAATATTGAACTGGTCAAAAATAAAAGATGTTACCGTTTCTTTTGTTCTCAACTTTTGAACAAAAATTGAAACATGCAGAAAAGTGGAGTGAATGGCGTCACGAGGCACAACTGACGGAGATATGTGCAGAACCAAGACCCACCGGCACCAGTTCTTAATTCGTATCATTGTCAAAACTTTATTATTTTATTTTTTGGGATTCTATTTATATTTTATAAATTTCTATCGATTATCTTTTTTTCTTTTTTTGTAACACTTCTATCGATTATCTTAAAATTTTATTAATTGTCGATTTTGGCAGCCAACTTCTCCCACTTCTTCACCATTGCGTCCCGCTTTCTCACGTCCATCATTCATTTCATCCGTTTCTTTTCTTCTTTTCTTCTTCTTCATCTTCCCTTAAACTACATTTTTGCTTAGCCCTTCTCCTTCTTAAATTTCTCAATCACCATTAATTGGCTCCTCTCGATTCCTTGTTTTTCAGCAGGTATTTTGTTTTTTTTTCTCTCTGAACTTAATGATCGGAAAAGAATCAATGTTTTCTCTTATCTAGGTCTCTTTTATTTTGTTATCTTTCATTTTTTGTATGATATTGATATCATTAGATAAGGTTGGATATTTTCTTTTTGTAAATTGGATGAATCTCTTGATTTGATGGGCAATCTCTAAAAGTATCCTTTATTCAAAGTTGGCATGTTGTTTCCATGTTTGTGAGATTTGATTATTATTTACTGTTTAATTATTCAGATGAATCTTTGACCAGTGCCCATTAATCAAAAATCTGGTTCATGTATCCCCACTTAATAGGCGAGATCGTACAAACTTAAATTCAAAGATGCAAAACTTTATTCTCCATATATTTCGTTAGGTGTGGTTGACCATCTCTGTGTTTATAAAGAATCAAGCAAAACTCCTAATAGTTGGTATTTTTAATAGCTCCAGGCCTTGGTTTGAAGCATAGCAATCTGTATTGCTTAGGACAGTCGAAATCTTAGTATAACTTTCATAGTTCCAACGCAATCTCTTCATATCTCTGCAGGTTCCCTAGTATAAATTCTTACAAAAGTTGGAATACTTTTAACGGTTAAGCAATTGAGAAGATGTTGGGAGGCAAAAATGACAACCCTTTACCGCAGGGTAGCCAGTTTCAGTACCAATCAAATCATCTCCACTTGCTTGGAATCAGTAAGTTTCTTAATTTTTTTTGGTGCTTGGAAGTTTTAATAGAACTTTATAATAAAGCTTAAAGCGTTTTTCTCCTTTGTATTTGGTTACAGGGAACACTGGTTACACTATTGATCCTATAAACTACTTTGCTAATGATAACGTTGCTCCGATGACTCGGAACCATAGCAAACGCTCTAGGGAAACCGAGATCAACGATAGTATCCAGAGACAGCAGAAGCTGCAGATCTCTTTGAACCATAACCACCACAACAATAACAATAGTGTTGTTCAAAATGAAGCCACAAAGCATAACTTAGTGTCAACTGGTCTGAGACTATCTTATGACGACGATGAGCGAAACTCTTCTGTAACTTGTGCAAATGGAAACGTCACAACTCCAATGTTTCAGTCACTCGGTGACGACGCTATCAGATTGGACTTTGCCAGACAGAAAGAAGAGCTTGATCAGTTTATCAAGTTCCAGGTACTCATTCTGTCTTCAAAGCTTATGTTATTTCTTATACATATATATTCAGTGTTGTTAATTGATTGTTTTCTCTTTGGAAACAGGGGGACCAACTAGCGAAGGGTGTGAGAGATATAAAACAGAGACATGTCACGTCCTTTGTCACGGCTTTAGAGAAGGATATGTGCAAGAAGCTTCAAGAGAAAGATCAGGAGATCAAAAACATGAACAAGAAGAACCGGGAACTCGTGGAGAAGATAAGACAAGTGGGGGCTGAAGCTCAGAACTGGCATTACAGGGCGAAGTACAATGAATCTGTGGTTAGTGCCTTAAAGGTAAATCTGCAACAAGTGATGAGGTCACATGGAAACAACATAAATGCAAGTGGTGTATTAGCTGATCATCATCGTCACCAAGTGAAAGAAGGGTTCGGGGATAGCGAGATTGATGATGAAGCAGCTTCGTACAACTACATGAACATCCCGCGGATGCAAAACACTACTGGGATGAGATGCAAGTCGTGTAAGGTAAAGGAGGTTTCTGTCTTGCTTGTGCCGTGTAGGCACTTGAGTTTGTGTAAAGACTGTAATGTGTTCACTGGTGTTTGTCCTGTTTGTCAGTCTTTGAAAACTTCCAGTGTTCAAGTCTTTTTCTCATGAGAAGATTCCATGAAATAGAGTCCGTTTTTATACTCTCTTGAAAAGTTAAATATGGAGAAAGTGGATCATATTTGTGTGTAACTTTGTTGATGAGTTCACGATAAAAAAAAGTTGCTCAAGTCTTCTGCCTTCTCCCACTGAAAACCATGTAACATGATTTTCAGAGTGTCTGGAAAGTGATACACATTGAGTTTGAGTGAGAAAAATCAAGGCTGTGGATTGAGATTCTTGATTCATTGATGAAAGGAAAGTAAGCTCTAATAGATGTTTTATCTGATTTCTTTCATCTTTGTCGAAATACTTCTTTCCAAAGTCAGAAGGGTCTCGTAGACCTGCTAAGCTAAACTGAGTTTGAGCATCGAGTATCTTTTCCAGATGAAACAAATCTTGAGCTGCTAATATAACTGAAAAAGTTAAATAACTTAACAGTTAGTTTTAAAAATTAAAAAGAAGTAGCAACTTCAAAATCTCTAATATACATCATTTCACTTTCCAGATATGTCATATTTTACTGAAAGTTGCAAAAACCTTTTGTGTTGAATTAATTTTACATTCATTCAAAAAGAAAATAGAAAAAAACGTTTTTTAATAGTTAGATTGTTTGTAGCATTTAGTTTGTATTTTTTTTTATTTAGCTGTATTTGATGTGGTTACAAAAATTAAATGAGAATAATAATAAAGATATAAACATATTTCTATATCTATATTTTGGGAGGGGAGAGAGGAAAATACTAATTTTACCAAAATTTGATATAACTTTTCAAATTTACGTTTAAAATATAACCATTTTCATAAATATCTTAAATTGTGATAGGAAATATTAGGGTTGGGCAAATAAACCAAACCCAAAAATCCGAACCGAATCCGATCCAAACCCGATATAAATACCGAATGGATCCTGTTTTATGGTATTTCTGGTTATGGGTATTATCCGAACTGAACCCGAATTTAAATGGGTATCTGATCTAGAACCCGAAACATTCAAAACCCAAAATTTTTTTTTGTACCAAACATGATCTCAATTCCTAATATCTATCCAAAATACAATAAGGTATATTGAACAACTAAATTATTATCTATTACATAAAGATTGGTGGTTTTATAACATAAAAGTCGATGGTTGAAGATGGCGATTGAAGTTTGATGTTTTTATATCTTGGTTATGTTTTCGTAGAACAATGTTTCTAATTTCATAAGAAAATAGTTTTTGTTTTATGCTTTTATTTATTTGGTTTTATTTCTATCGAAAAATATATTTGTTTTTTTCGTTGATTTTGAATGATTAAGGTTGATGTTTCTTTTTTTTTAACCGATTTTACTTATGTTTTGGATACAAAATATGTACAAATAAAATTTTTTAAAACCAAAAAACTGGTTTTACTTATGTCTTGAAGATTGAAGTTTGAAAAGTTTGTGGTTGAAGGTTGAACGTTTGCAGTTGAAGCTTGAACTTTTATTTAAGTTTTTAGTTATTGATTTCATTGAACAATATGTTTCTCATTTGCTTTTGGTTTCAGCTTTAGCTTTCTTTGAATTCTCTCATATGTTTTGTTTTATTTATATAAATAAAGATGCTTGGCTTTCGTTTCAAATTTGCATCATTTTATAGTTATTTTTTTTGATCAATGACAAAATTGATCCTTTTACTTACTTACTTGTATTGCAAGTTACGATTTATTTAGATTTGTATTGGTTACATTTAATACAAACGATATAATTAAGAACAGAAAGTTCATTTGAAACCTAAATCCGATAGTACTGCAGGTTATACCAATACCAAAATTATTTACCAACCCCGACCCGAACCGAAGAGCACCCGAACAGGTTTCAAATTGAAGTTTTAAATTATCCGAATGGGATTGGTTTTCAATAACCATGAAAACCCGAATCCAATTAAAATAGAACCGACACCCGAATAGTACCTCGATTGCCCAGCTCTAGAAAAGATTAAGGTTTATTTGTGTAATAACCAAAAATAAAAGAAAATTAGTTTTGTAGAGAGAGGTTAGAGAGAGATTGGAAGAGAAAAGAAGGAGAGGGAGGTTTTTTTTGATTACTTATTTAATTTGGGTTTTTTTGTTTGGTTACTGGATGCAATTTCCCAAAGATTAAACTAATCAACACAGTAAAAGCACAAGGTTCTTTCCTGTGAGTGACACGTAGGATTTTTGGAGTGTTTTATGATTGACATGTCATTAACTGAAAAAACTTGAAGATCCAATTAAATCATTTCGTCGCTACAGGTCATTGCTCTGCTGTCATGTTTTTCTTTTTGTGTTCTTCTCCGTTTATCTGTTGAGAAAGAGAAGAGATAGACAGTTAACCAAGTCATGCTTTGAGATTCTTCTTTTTCGATCTCTCTCTTCCTCTTTCAATTTGACCTCTCTCACTCTTCCTCTTTCGATTTGATCTCTCTCTCTCTCTTGAAGCATTTCCAAATCTGTGTTCTTGAGATTCAGATGTATCCTTATCTTGACGATGATGATTTCGTCTCTGATATCTTTTGTTTCGATCAAAGGTTCTTCCTTTCCTCTGTTCTCTATCTCTATTTTCGTTTCTGTCTTTTTCTATATTGATTTATCCAATTCTCAGACGTTCAATTCAATTTCTGTGAGATTATGTTTTTCCCAATTCGTAGGAAATTAATTGTGTATTTTCATGTTAATTTGACGAACCCGAATCTATTTTTTATTCCATAACATAGATGAATGAGAGAGATGACTGTTTTTTTAAACCTCGGCAGCAATGGAGCAGAACTCGATGATTACACACAGTTTGGTGTAGATTTGCAGCCTGGTCAAGAAGATACCTTCCCAGATTTTGGGTCATACGGTGTCAATTTACAGAGCGTTCCAGAACAAGTTTTCAGCATAGGAGACTTGACATCGTACAGTGGAGTTTTAACGCAAGAGCCAGGGTAATTTCGTAACTCTGGTGGGACTGTGCAGGAAGATGAAGTAGTTGTTAATTCTGGCTCATCTGGTGGAGCTGTTAAGCAAGAACTTGAACATGTAGATGAGGAAAGCTCCAGAAAGCGGTTAGCTTTATAAATCCTCTGAACTTTGTGTGCTCTTGATTGTGTTTGATAGAATCTGTGGTGGTTGTTGATAGGGGAAGGACTGGATCTTGTGTATGACCAAGAGGACCAAAGCTTGTCGTGAGAGATTGAGGAGGGAGAAGCTAAATGAGAACTACAGAACGTATTATTATACGTGTTAGTTTTGTAGTTTGAGTTGTCTAAAAAATGGGGTTGTGTCTTTAGGTTAATGGATTTGAGCCTGGGAGGACTCCAAAGACCGATAAACCGGCTATACTCGATGATGCAATCCGTGTCTTGAATTAACGCAGAGATGAAGCTCATGAGCTTGAAGAAACTAATCAGAAGCTTTTAGAGGAGATCAAGAGTCTCAAGGTTTGTTCTTCACTTTCCCCTGATACATCTCTGATATGCAACAATTGTACTCAAAAGACAATAATTGGCGTTGCAAGGTATGCTTTCCATTGCATCATGTTTACATTATTATTTAAAACACATATTTAGTTGTCTAAGTATTATTTATCTACAGGTTCAGAACAGAATTAGTAGTTGAAAGTGGTGACAGAACAACTACGTTCGTCTTGTTTGACCGGGATGCAAAAAAGATTACACACACCACAGCTGAAGAAATAACTGCATTAGAGGTTAGTTCTTATATATTATAATCAACAGTTTATTAATCATAGATTCAAAAAATTACTTTACCATATAAAATTGTGCCAAATACAGGAAAGAGAAGAAGGAGACAATCGCGACCATCAAAAAGTACCGAATTGTCTTCTGGACATTATTGGAAAGACAATGGACTTCCAAGTTGTTGATCAAAAAAATGACTTCCAAGTCAAGATTGCAGAGTACAACTTCGAAGCTTCTTTCCAGACTTTTACTGTTACCAAAAAAAATTCAATCCTTCAAGCGAACGATGATCCCATGACAGCAAAGTGATGTTTGTATAAACCCATCATCCACTATATGTAATGACAGTAATATTAATTAATATTATAAAAACTATAGGACAAAACAACCAAAGAAAATGAACCAGAGATGTATGACAATATCAAAAAAGATGGAGAAGCTCGTCCTACTTTCCAGACTTCAAGTTTTGGTTCTGAAACTGCCCAGGAAAGGAAAAAATGAAACAGAAGATTTAAAGAAACAAGCTATGGATGAAGTTACTACTGAGAACTTCATTTGACCATCGGTTAAAAACTTAATATTTATATTAAGATAATATTTAACACATAGACCCCTTTTGTTTGAGTTTTTTTTTTGGAATAAAACTTTTCCATTATTAACAATTCAGTGAGTTTCTATTGAATTAAAAAATTAAAAAATTATTTTCAAAGTAAACTTTTCTGTCCATTACTAATACTCACATTTCAAATCAAACATATAGAGAGTTTCTATAAGTTCAGTGTTTTATTTAATTATATATATATATTTAAAATGAAATTTGAAGTAGAAAATAAATGGAGGGAGATAAGTTCTTGAATTTATATTAAATTAAGTTCAAAAAGGTTTTCCTAATCTTTAAAAAAATAGTTGCAATCATTAAAAAACTTGATATTTCTATTTCGAATAAGATTTGAAGATTATAAATCATTTAGAGATTTAAAATATAAAATTCTTTATTAAAATATCTTCAAACATTTACTAATTCAAATAGTTTATAATTTAAGGCTATAACTAAAATATTGTTTATTTTAAATAAAAAACCAGAAATTTTATTATAAATAAAGTAACATAAAATTACAAGTAAAAACAATTTGTATTAATTCTACCTGCGGACTATAACAGAGCCTGATGGACTATCGTTTATAGAAGATCAGTTTTTCATATTTTTGCAGACAGACTATCGTTCACAACCACCCACGAAATTGTGCGTTAGACCCAATTTCCTGAAGCAAAAACTTACTACAGAACCAACTATTGACTCTGACCTTTGCTGTGAATAAATGCATCGGATAGATGTAGAGCGGTTAAGATGCCTGCTTGCAGCAAACAAAAAAAATGATATCTACTGATGTGAAGAAGATAGTGAGAGGTTCATAGCATTGTTTGCTTGTTTTTTTATGTTTTAATCAACCTTTGGATTCCTCTTTAAGAGTTCCTTAGTTTGAAAACACTCTTGATTTGACTTCAGGCCAGGTTGGTGGGGAAGAACTTGATAGCAATATTTTACATTTATGTACTATCAACAAGAATGAGAAAAACCCACTTATAGAACAAGAGTTTTCAAACCGATGCAAGTAACATGTAAAAACAAAGATTCTCTTTTTAATGGGTTAGCTAAATATGATAGGGAAATACTGCAAGTCTGAGGATTTTTTCTTTCTTGGAGTCGTTCTATTACAAAGGCAAAGCTCTTATGTCTTACGAAGAATTTAATAACTTTAAAGAAGAGTTGATACGGTAACGAAGCAGTTTTTCCATGCTAAGTGATGAAATTGTAGCTTCTTTTTTCTCCATTTTGGTCACCGAGAATTCACGATTTGTGATTTTTTTAGGTTCCAATGAACAAAGATTCCTTGAAGCTTGAGTCTTATGTCTCTGGAAATCCAACCATGAGTGAAAAAATATGATAAGATGAAAAATGAAACTAAATGTATAGGCTTACAAGAGATGTGTTTTCAAGAGATGTTTTTACACGATTGTGATCATACATTTTTTTTGGGAAAATGGCTAATGTGATATCAAAGATGATAAGAAAAGTTTACCGGCATATCTTAATAAAAACCATATGTTTGTCATAGTGATGTAAATAAGAGAATTATACTGACAAAACTTCAAGCTAATGACATAAATAAAACCATAACTAATAAAAAATACAAAACAAAAACTTCAACTAAAAAACAAAAGTGAGACAAAAAATATTATAGAATACATAAATAGAAACAATTTATACAACATAGTAAAACATAAAAAGTGAAAAATATTTAAGAATTTTATATAATAAAATAATATTTTAAAAATATAATAATTTAATGATTTATCGTTGTTAACAAAGATAAAACTGTATAAATAAAATAAACACCTTGTCTGAATTTTGATGTAGATTTTTAATGTGTAGCATTTCAATTAATATATTTTCTTTTAAAATTAAGAGTATGAAAATAATTTATAAAACTATTGCACAAACAAAAATTTTGAACTAACGAAAGATAAACAAAAATGAAATATTTATTTCTTTATTTGAAAATAAATAGAAACTCTTTAAATGGAATGATATCTATCTAAAATGTAAAAGCTATTTTGTAAAATATTTATATTAGATTTATCTATAATTTAAAAATATTATGTTACAGTTTCACAGTAAAATAAATTAACTAAATTATATGATTATATGATTAAAAAGTAAAATAAAATCCTGCTGCGTAACGCGGGTAATTACCTAGTCTTCTTAAATATTTTATAAATGTTTTAAAACTATTTATAAGAGTTAATAAACCCAACCCAGCTCTTAAATACTAATTTCTGAACAATAATTTTTAAGCTCTGATATAAATGTCAGAATATTTTTAATTGAATGTGTTTTGGAAAAGTAATATCCATAAGAAACTTATGGTATTTAAATCAATTTCTCTATTTTTCTACAGCTTACTAAGTAATGATTTAGAAAAGAGGGTTCCTACAATCAGTTCTTTGTTTTTCGGTTTTAGAATTAAAAATCTAGATAAAACATGATTAGTAATTTTTATACTTATTAATAAAAATTAAGGATAATACATTTGATACATCCCAACTATTAACCCCTTGTAATTTATTTGTAATGTAAACTAGGACTAGTAAAAAATCCTAATCCAAATAATCGAACCAAATCTTATCCGAAAAAAATAATACCAAGTCCGAACAAAAGTTTGTTTAATATTCGAATGAATTCAAATTTTGGTACAGTATATAGGAAACTAAAACGGATCCTGACCCGAATGAAAATATTTGTAGAATCCGGATATATAAAAAGAGATTTTTATGCTTAAATATGTTAAGTTATCAAAAAAACCCTCAAACTAACTAAAGGCCCAGCCGAGGCCCATATTCTATTTTCATTTTATAAAAACGAACAGGTACACGTGAACCTCACGTGATTTTATCTTCTTACAGTGTTGTCTCATCCACTTGATCTCTCACTTCTCTCCCTTCTCTTCCTCAAAATCGGATATTCAAACTCTTGTCAACTTCACTGGAACAAAACAAATCCAAACACTTTGTCTCTGTTTTCGCATTTGAAGTTTTTAACTAATAATCGAGCTCCAAAGTACACTTCCAACCTTCACGAGCATCAAGGTTTAGTGGTTTACGGAGGATTATGACACAACCTCCTATCATAATCAAAGCATTCTTGTTAGAAAGGTAAAGCTCCCAACTTCATAGTTTTCTTCTCGTCATTGGTAACAAAGATTTTAGTTATAGAGTTCCAGAATCTCGGACTTTAGTCGTTTCTTGTTCTTGTTTATGTTCTTGTAACTTAAAAGAATCTTTCTTCTTGTTTTATACAGACAACTAAAATGATGAAACTGGTTTCTCTCTGTGACATAAGTCACGGGTTTGTGCTCAAATCTTCAATTGATTTGTGTGTGAAACCAAGAATCACAAGGTATGCTCAGTGCCTAGCTGCATCTAATCTGCTTCCCATTTGGATTGTAATATAGTTGAAAATAGCTTTGTCAATTTGACAATAATGGTTCATCTACTGTGACTATTACTAAAACATCTTAGCTTTAGCTTCCCAGAGGAGTTACAATCACAAGGTTTCATATAAATGAACGGACAAATCTGAATGCTAAAGGAAAAAGAAACCTCAGAGTTGAGCCAATCATTTGTAAGAGCTATGGAGATACATCAAAACTGAATCAAGAAGAGGAGATTCCCAAAGCAACACTGATATGGAGAGCAGTCAAACTGCCCATTTACTCTGTCGCTTTGGTTCCTCTTACAGTATGTTTCCTCGAGACACCTTTTCTCCCCCCTCCATTTTCCATTATATGCTATAAAAAATATTCAATATTCATATGCCACAGGTTGGTGCTTCAGCAGCCTATTTGGAGACTGGTTTAGTCCTAGTTAGACGTTATGTTACTCTAATGCTCTCATCAGTACTTATCATTACTTGGCTCAACTTAAGGTGATTCCCTCTAAAACATTCTCTTTCATGTATACACTCTTTCTCTAAACATTTTCGTATATGGCAGCAATGATGTTTATGATTTTGATACCGGAGCTGATGAGAACAAAAAAGAATCCGTTGTGAATATGGTTGGAAGGTAAGTTTTCAACAAGGATAATAAACTTTGCAACTTTGAAGTTTATATTTTTTCTTCCGGGACTCACTTCTTTATTTGTTTGCTTGGAAAAAGCCGCGCAGGAACGTTTGCAGCTGCAGTCACATCTCTTGTGCTCGGTGTTTCTGGTTTAATTTGGATATCTTGGAGCGCAAGTAATGTCCGTGCAATACTATTGCTTGCCTCGGCTATATTATGCGGCTATGTATACCAGGTGAAATGCAACTTCCTTTTGTGACAATGTGATACTATAATCTAAAAAGGTTTTTAACTTGGAACAATAATTTCAAATTTGATTATAGTGTCCGCCGTTTCGGTTAAGTTACCAAGGATTAGGAGAGCCTCTATGCTTTGCAGCGTTTGGTCCATTTGCAACTACTGCCTTTTATCTTCTTCTTGGTGGCTCAAAGTAATGTTGAACTTCTCTTCTAAACCCTAAACCCAAGTTAATCCCTGTTTCCATGAGTTGGTTAATAATTGAAACTGGTTAAATCGTCTGTTGGCAGCGAGATGAGGTATCTTCCATTGAACAGTAGGGTCTTTTCATCATCGCTCCTTGTTGGTTTTACCACATCTCTCATCCTTTTCTGCAGCCATTTTCATCAGGTTGGTTAAAGAAAAAAAATGGTCTAATGATTTGCACAAAAGGACACACTCAACAATGCTGATTATCTTTACATTTGAACTATAGGTTGAAGGAGATTTAGCTGTGAGGAAATTTTCACCTCTGGTACGGTTATGAAAAACTTAAACCGGGTTTTATGTGGATATGGTGAATGTGTGTTTTGATATGACTGTTTTACACAGGTCCGGTTAGGGACTGAAAAAGGAGCCTATGTGGTGAGATGGGCTATTCGTTTGCTCTATTTGATGCTTCTTGTTCTTGGTTTAACCAAGATTTTACCAGTAACTTGCACAGTAAGTTAACACACAGATTTGAGAACATGAATGAGAAACAAGAACATCTAAAACCCCTTCCTTTGTTTTTTTGTTGTGTGTTTCAGTTGTGTTTCCTGACATTGCCAATTGGGAATTTAGTGTCAACCTATGTCGAAAAGCACCATAAGGTAAAAGATATTTAGATTTGAAGATTGAAAGAAAATACTTTGTTTAATTAATGTGAATCTTGAATGCGCAGGAGAATGAGAAGATATTCATGGCTAAGTATTATTGTGTGAGACTCCACGCTTTGTTTGGAGCTGCTTTGTCGTTGGGACTCGTTCTCGCTCGCTAGATTTCACTTCTTTCTTGCATCTCAATATGTTTACTTCATTTTTTATTCTAAAATCAAACAGTTGTTAAAACTAGATTGATATTCGATTTTCTATTTCTTTTTAAAAGGTCTTCATTTTTGGGTTTCTTACTCAACACCAAAATTTTTACAAAGAAAAACTACAAAAAGAAAAAATAAAACGAAAAGATATTTTGCAGATCCATAATCATACATAGTAACCTCGAACATGGAATTCCATAATCATATCCAAAATCATAATCATAAAGGATGACTGGGAGGAATTTCAAGAAACCAAAAACGTAAAACGAGTCTTGAATCCAAAATCATATCAAAGATAGTAACCTCGAACATGGTTGGATAACATGAACTCTAGTGGGTTTGGATTCAGAAGCCGAATCTTGCAGATCACGTAATCTTGTTTCCACTTACTCGCAAGCCTATACTCTTCCATCACCCAAACCCTCTTATCTCTTAGTCGTCTCTTCTCCTTCTGCTCCCTCTCCCAGCTGAACGTAAAAAACGTTTTTGGTCTCTCCTCACCCTTTTCACAGAGCTTGAAAACTTTCTTGAACCCTAGAATCTCCTCGTTCTTCTCCGACTTGATCAGTTTATCACGACCCATGATCCTCCAGCAACCAGAGTCACATCCATCTGTTTTGCCAGAGCTCTCTGTTTTGTTGACGAAGAAGTAGCGTCCGTCGTGTAGGATCAAAGGTTCTTGAGTGTTGAAATGCGTCCGTGGGTTGACGCAGTACACGTCTTCGCTTCGGAGGAAGTTGCTTGGCCACTCGTATCTTTTATCCATCATCATCTGCAGATAATAACCGACGATTTCATCCTCTGGTGGATAGATCATCGTCACAATTCTTCTCTTCTGCAGATATGTAGTGAAACTCAGATTTTCGTTGTAGAAAAAGAAGAATTGCAGAAAGTGATGACGGTGAAGTGAGAGAAACAAGAAACGAAATAAGCAAATGAGAAGGGGGGATGTAAAACAGACTGAGTTTCTTGCGAAAGAAGTTATTGATATAGACGTTCTTTATTTCGTTGGTAACTTGGGGTATTGTTATATGCTAAATTCGTTTATTTACAGATTTACTTTTACTTGTGCTACGGATAGTTGACGAAAGTGCTTTATATTTCTTTTTTTAAACAAAAATAAATTAATAGTTCTACTTACTACAAATAAACTATTTTACACAATAACATAAAATATGTACACTTAAGTTATTACTCTTTAATAGGGATGCCAATCGAGTTGGCCTAGTCCAGTCTAAAATCGTAAAACCCGTAAATATTTTACACAATAACATAAAATATGTACAACACTTAAGTTATAATAATCCCACACTACTTAGATAACCCTAATTTAGCGAGAAAGCCACCAAGTTTCTCCATGGGAGAACCCAGGAAGATATCAGAGCTTAAAACTGTGGTCGAAGAGGAAGGGATGTTATTTGAGGTCAAATTTTTCTCCAAGAATAAGACATTTGTCTTGTGGAACATGGACGACTACCCAATCCCTGCAGGTGTGGCTCCTCTTAAGGTTATCAGTGATATCAAATCAGTTCTTCATCAGTTAGGCTTTCCGTGGTGGTTGATTGAGACCAGGGCGTACGGTGACGACCAAAGTTATGACCTTTGCAGTGCCGGA
Source organism: Hirschfeldia incana (assembly GCA_026261945.1). Classification (NCBI taxonomy): domain Eukaryota; kingdom Viridiplantae; phylum Streptophyta; class Magnoliopsida; order Brassicales; family Brassicaceae; genus Hirschfeldia; species Hirschfeldia incana. The sequence continues at coordinate 2,685,607 of JABCMI010000013.1, read as the reverse complement.
ATATACGGGGGTAAAATTTCTCGTGCTATCACATTACCTATAGAGCTAATTGGTATCGCAACATTGATGTTTCGTGAACCATCAAATTTTGTTGTAATTGCTAATCTTACCCCCCAAAGTCAGCTGCTCAGGGTTCTTAACAGTTTGAAATCGAGAAATAACGTTGTGGCCTATGTAGAGCTTCCTGATAGCGCCGCACTGACTTCTATTGAGTCACTTGTGAATTCGACACATGTTATTGGTGGAATCCAAAGGCCACTAAGTCGACAAGCTGGATGGCCAGTTCCAGTGGATGATTTTAGGTGGACGATAGCCTATAGGCGCTTCTCTCCTAACAAGGAAGATGGTTGCTCATGTGACTGGTCATTCTATCTTTAATATTTTTGTTTTATGTCATAAGTTGTTGGGTTATTCTATGTTGTTTCATCTTTCATCTGTTAAACGCTGTTTTGTTCTCTCCTAACAAGGAGGATGGTTGCTCATGTGATTTGTCATTCTATCTTTGATATTTTTTGTTTTATGTCATAAGTTGTTGGGTTCTTGGCTCTGGTCGTGTTTAGTACATGTTTCGGATATAGAAATTTAAGACCTATTCAGTTATTTACCTCTGGTTCGATTGGTTCAAGACCCTGAAATACTCAAACCGGTACTACCAATCCTGCTAGTCCCGGTTTGTATCCAATGTTTCATTTTGCTATGCTCAAGACGGCCCATGGATATATGAATAATTCGTGTTAACCCCAAGTTCTCCAGGTGGAAGCTTCTCAAGTGGACATGCAAAGTCCGTAAGATGGATGGTTGGGTTAGGGGTCATGGGGGTTACTGTTAAGTTGTCTTTTGGCCTTTCTTTGCTAATGATGTTTGTGTATTCTGTGAAGACTCGTAACAGAAGAACGTACAAGTCTTAACATTTTTGTGTTGGCATGTTGTGAATCAAAGATGTTGTGTTTCTTTCATTAACAACTCTTTTGTTTACACAAATCCTTAAGAGGCTCTAAGTTAATCAGATTCTTGATTTCTTTCCTTGCCAGAATCTTTGTTATAATATATTGGCCAATTGTTTTGTGGAGACATAAAATTGCTTTGATAACATACTAAATCCAACCATATAAGATAAAAAGTCTATTCAACCAAGATCTTAAATGAAAATACCTGAACATGAAATGTCATCAAGTTCAAAGACACAGAATACCTAAAGAGTTATTTGTAGACAAGTAGGCGCACTAACTAATATTTGTCTCTAGACAACGATTCAACACACTTCGAAGAGTGAAATGACCTTTTAGGCACAAATTCTACGACCTGCGGTGCAGAGAATCCGTCAGGCATACACACTAATCAACCATCTTCCTAAGAGCAATAATCCTTGGATGCTGTTCAGTCTTCGTAGTAGAGCTTCTTCACTACTCCCTCAAGAACACCATCTGCACCAAAATTACCGCTGAAATCTTCGTTGCTCACAGGGCCCGGAAGCTGGAAAGAGATGGTGAAGTGGCCCGGAGGGCATAGGTTCTGCGACAGCATCTTGAACACCTGGTTGTGTTTGCACACCGTCTTCTCTCCCGTCGTTGTTACTCCTTTGATCAGAATCTTACCGTCTGGTTCTATTTCACAGCTGAACTCCTCTGTAGCGTTTCAAACATTATCAAACAACAAGCAAGCAATATTCTTCTGCAAAAGGGGTTTGAGAGTTTTACTTACTTTCATCTCTAGAAACACCAGGGAGCGAAACACGAAAATAGTAAGAGTCATCGGATTCAGCAATATCAACCAAACCGATAGTAGGTCCGATCTTCCCCATGGCTGCACTTCCCGTGAGGGCAACTCCGGTTTTTGATTGAGAGATGAGGCTATGAAACTCTGGAGCTGATTCGGAAGGTAGAAATATCATTGCTGGAGGTCCTGCTTTCTCTGCTGTCTCGTTGGCCGCCTTGACACCAGACATGGATGAATTGCCATTTAATGGACCGACGTAAGGCAAACTGTTCAACGGAGCAACTTCTAGAACCTGTGGAAAACCGTTGCTCTCTCTCATCCCGTTTTAGGCACTTGAAGACCTGAAGTACACCAATTACCTTTAAACCCATACAACTAAGGATGTTAAACTCGTTATAACCCATGTTTTCAGAAACAAAAAGATGTTAATAAACACGAATCCAAAACAGTAAAATTACATCACTACAACCAAATCAAACGATCATAATCCAAAAAAAAATGATGATAAATATCCTAACAAAAGTAATATATTTTGTTTTCCAAACACAACCAAAGAGAGTCTTTTTTTTTGAAACACAAACACAAGTAGGCATAATCATATACTCACAATAAAAGAACACAGCGACGTTTCCAGCTCCATCGATCATCATATATACTAAACATCCTAAAAGCTAAAAGACAAACCTTTTTCTACAAATCGAACATAAACAATCAACTTGTGGTCATACCGTAGACAAACACCAAATAATTGAAAAAAATCGAAGAAGGGTTTTGGCGAGAGGTAACAACAGAAAGTGGAGATGCTTTTCATAATAAAACAGACCAAACCTTGGATGCTTCTCACTTCTCAGAGATGGAGATGGAGCAACGGCGGAGAAAAATCGGGAAACGACGGACGGAGAAAAGGAGATGGAATGTTTAATCAATGTTAAGACCCTTAAACAAAACGACAACGTTTTAAAGTTACAGGAAAACCATTTAAACGACTACGTTTCAAGTTACATAAAAACCATTTAAACGACAACGCTTTTAAGCTACAGAAACACCATTCAAACGACTACGTTTTTAAGTTACATAAAAACCATTCATTTAATACCCAACAAGCTAAACTAAACCCCATTTGATACCCAACAAGCTAAACTAAACCAAAATTAAAATCAAATTAATTTTGATATAATTTATATAATATATAAATCAAGTTTGAAATGATTTTTTTTTTATATTATAGAAGCAGTTTTTTGAAATTTGTTAACACGAAATTGTCTGTAATTTAAGGAAGTAGTTAAACCAAAGGTCCAAAGGGCCTGCGAATTTGTATTTAAATATATTAAGGTTTGGTGAGAGACTAAATTAAAATCTGGTTGAAAGAATTATTAATGAAGTGGAAAAGCACACAGCAACATCTATAGGTAGGAAGGATGATGAGTAGTAACCCAACCTTTTACCACAGTTCAGCGTTTGCGCTCTCTCTCTCTCTCAGTTCATTAGCTGAGAGACACCGAACAATTAAAAAAAAAAACAAATTCGTCCAAGTTACTCTAAAGAACCCTTGAGGTTTGTTACTTTTGATCCCATTTTCACTTATTTATTCACTAATCGTGTTTATGCTGCTTCGATCTCTGTAAATATGCTAAAAATTTACTCTTTTTTATACGAAACTGAAAATCAATCTTTGCAATTGTTAAACCAGAATTACAATTTCTTACTGCATGCTTATGATTTTTAGTTTCTAGTTATCCCAAGATTGTAATTGTACATCAACGTTACTGGAAAGCTTCGATCTTTTTCATAAATGAAAAGTGATTCGATCTTTTACTATGTGTATGTTTTTGCAGATATGAGTGGTACAGCGCGTGAACTCGTCTTCGCTGAGAAGTCAGAACAAGAAAAAGTGTTGATTTCTCTGGACATCGAAGACGACAAGCTGTTCCTCTTACACTTCATCATAGGAACTTACTTCGGACCAGATTTTGATGATCGGAACAAGAAAAAGCAATCAGCATTTCAGATTCAAGCGTCCTCTAATCTCCCAACGAAAGAAGAGCTAAGCGCTTCGCTAATGAAACGCGCCGAGCTAGAGCGTGTGTATTACCACGTTCTCCGCAACGCAGATCCATCGCTAGTCTTTAATCGGAAAGTCTTGAGCCGATACTTCAACGAAAAACGTAAAGCTTCTAATGTGGTTCTCCCTCTCTTCAGAGATCTCTATCCCTTAAAACTGCACCATCTCGTATTAGGAATCAGTATAAGCTTATCAAGAGCATTGCCTTCATCAACGATCCGGATACTTCTTGTATGAGAGAAGACTGTGTTGACCGGTTTAAGCTGCTTACGGGACTGCAGAGCTTTGCTTTGAGCCTTACCGTTGATGTAACTCATGAGGTTGATGATGAGGAAGGAGGACCTAGTAACAACCATGATGAATCAGAACCGACGCTTGAAGTAAATGAGGCAATAGCTGATGATTCTCAGGCTGGACAGATGATGGGACTGATGGATATTGGTGAATGTGATGACGCTTATCTCTTCCGTGTATCGCTTCCTGGTGTGGAAAGGGATGAAAGTGAGTGAGACTTTCTACTATGTTTTCACTCCAATAATAAATCTGTTTTTTTTTTACCCTTGTGTATTTGTTTCAGGACATTTTAGCTGTGAAGTAGCAGAAAATGGCAAAGTACTGGTTAGAGGAGTCTCTACAACAGGAGAGAAGCAAGTTCATCGTTATTCACAGGTGTTTAAGATGAAGACACACAACCTTTGCCCACCCGGTCGTTTTTCTGTGTCATTTCACCTCCCTGGTCCTGTCCATCCGCAGGAGTTTACAGGCAGCTTTGGTACAGATGGGATATTTGAAGGGACTGTAATGAAGAAGTTGCAGATGCAAACTGTTTAACCATGATAGATAGTTGTAGGAATCATCACTTTTTGGTTTTGGCTTATGGCTTAGTTATGTACTGGTTGCCTTTTGTAAGTTTAACTAGTCTATGCAACCGTTAAGTTTCGGGGATGCAGATAAACAAACCGAGTAAACGATATATATGTCCATTAAGGCAACATACAAAAAAGATTCTGACACAAAAAAACTTGCGTCTGATATATTAGGTTAAGATTCTTCTTTGGGATCTACAGCAGACCAGAAGGCTCTGCATAATACAAACAAACGAGAGTCAAATCATGGTTTGCTTTAATGAAAAACTTTTAAAGAAGATAGGAGTACTAGAGAAGTCGCATATTCTCCTCCTTCGGTAGTCATTTCCTAAGCCAGCCAAACCGACCGTTGGAGTCACATTTTTCCACAGGTCTATCCTTTGGGCGAAAAACACGGGCAGAGGAAATATATAGGATTGTATTGCTTATGTGAAGAAAATACTTACTATAAGCAATATATAAATAAGACAAACTTTATGTAGAAGGCTTTTTGATGCGGAAAAGAAAGACTCAAGGGACCCTAGTTCACTACCTAAATAGGTAAGAGTACAACCACACCTTCTTTGTTTAACAACCTGCAAAGAACAGAGAGTCAAACTACAAAAAGTTATCCCTAAAACCAGTACCGGTCTTGGAAGGAAGCTGGAGAAGCACTCTGGCCGATCAGAGGTTCAAAGCTCTATGACTACATTTTCTCCTCAAAACTAATTCGGCCCAATTTTCATATACAGCTTTCAGCCCAATATTTTATAGAAGTTTCAGGGCCTGGACCTGTCTAAAACAAGATACAACAACAAGACAGCAATGCAAGAGCTATAAAACATGCAGCTACAAAGATTCCAGCAACGAGAGCATATCTCACTGTATAAATACAAGAAGGACAAGTCAACAATATGTCAGCCAAATATCAGCTCAAACCGAGAAGATTTCATCTTCGGATTTACCAAACACTAAAGACAAAACTATTGAAGAACGGTGACGACCAAGTTCACTTACACCGAGATAACAGAAGTTCCAACTGTTGAAAACCAAATCCAATCATCGAACCTCTGACTCAAGAGTGACAGAGCTTCTCACAAAATATCAGCCAGATAAAGACCCAGTTAAGCCTTCAAACCTATTTCTTGACAAACCCAAACGATTCCGCCTTCTTTCTTCTTTCCCTCTTTTGTCATTAGTTTTAAATAGCGATCGTCTTATTTGCCGTGACGCTTGGTGAGGTGTAGCAGTGACCTCGTCGCTTCACCACCTCAAAGCCAGGTGAGTTACACATAGTGATCGCTATTGAACACGTTTTGGTCTATTTTCCTATGTTACCAGACAAATTAGGGGTACGGTTAGTCAGTAGGCTTTAGAGGTATTGTGGTTATGTAAAGTCATTCGAGACAAAAAAAATTTCAATAACTTTGGAAGGCTTTAGAAGTTTATAAAGCTTAAAAGTCATTTGAAAAAATATTTTCATTTTGTTTAAATTTTTGTATAACCACTTTCTAAGGCCTTGATTTGTACAACTGATGATAAAACAATAACAGTAGGCTATAGATTTCAGAAGTTGTATGTTCTCATTAAACTTTTTAATAAAATGATTGGTAGAACAATCGTAATATGCAATTTTAAAATAATCATAAAATTCGTATATAATATATTTATATTAAAATAATATAAATTAAATTATAATATATATTAAAAATATATTATTATTTAAAAAATGAATCTTATTTAATTATATAAATTAAAATAAATTTTAAATATCAAATATTTTTAAAAATAAAACGTATTTAAAAATAGAAACTTTTGTTGGAGATAAAAATAAATTTTGATATTATTAAATACAATAAATAAATTATACTTATTTATTTATTGGTATAGCACTAAATGATTCATATATAATATTATCACTAGGTGTTTGATCCTCATATGCGGGCATGAATATTTTATAACTAATAATTAAAACATTCATTTCTAAACAAAAATACAGTATAAATTATTATTTATGTTTTTATCTAAAATTTATTATATCTTATAATTGTTTTTATTTTCTTTGTATATTTCTGTATATTTAGGAATTATTTTTTAATATATTATCTTTTCAAATTAAAAATGGTAATGAATATTTAATTATGTTCTTCTACTTTCTAATGTTTAAATTTTTAATAAAATATATTTTCAGATAACAACACAATATATATAGGAATGATATTTTTATTTTAACATATTTTTTATATTTTGGATGATTTTTACCATTATGAATTTTAATCAATTTTTTTTAAAAAAATTAAATTTGTTTTTATTTTTTAATTAATTTATATATTTTATTCATTAAGGGTAGTATATATATTAACCGTTCTAACTTTTAACGTGAGAGTTCGCAATGGTAACCATTATGAATTTTAATCATTTATTAAAAGGTTAAAATTTGTTTTTATTTTGTAATTAATTTATATATTTTATTCATTAAGGGTAATATATATATTTAACGTGAGAGCTCTTTTGCAAAAAATCATTTCGCAAATAATAGTATAGATAGATAGATAGATAAATAAAAATTAAGATAGGCTATCTAATTTAATTATTTATTTATAAATGATATGGATATGTTTTAACATTTTATCAAAAAATTAATATGCATATGTTTTTTATTTAACATATAATATATAAATATATATACGTTATGTTTTATTGTCAAAAATAATGAATTATATGTGTAGTTCTATGAATTATATTATTTTTAAATGTGAATTATTTTTCTTTTTTAAAAATTTAAAAATATTTAATAGCAATTTTTTTTTAAAAAAATATAATTTTTAACTATAAAAATGTATTTTATATTATTAATTAAAATAAATTAATTGTATATAATTATTTAAATTTGTATACTATTTTAATTACAAAATATTCTAACAAAAGCTATATACGAGAACATAGAAAAAAAATTTAGAAAGCATTGATATCTTGTAAGGCATTTCTAAATGTTTCTGTGATAAATCTTGATAGGATAATAACAAATATAATATTTTTTTTGATGAAGTTTCAAAATTATTGATTTGACTATGAAAGAATGTTATTTACATGAGAGGAGACTATTTAGAAAATATATGTAAGTTGTATGTGGTGAAAAAACATCCTGTATTAAAGAGTGGTTTGAAACCATTTTGAGCATTCGGCCGAGCTTGTGATCTTGTGGGTATTTGAGTGAGTAAAGTCGGTTTCTCATGGCTTTATCTATAACCATGTGCATTTGGTCAATAGAGTTCCGAAGTTGTTGATGACGTCTAGCGTTTCTGTCGCGCCAACTGTGATAGATGACCAAATATTATATTTATGCTAATGCTTTACCAATCAAACCCGGTTTTAGAGGTTTTTATCTCTTCCATTCTCTTAAAACTGATGTGGCTACATTTTTTTCTAGAAAATAAAACAAATAGCAAACAAAATAATTTGATGATTGATTTTCTTTAAGTAGGTAGTTCTTTGTTTCCAAGAAAATGTCATAATCTAGTATTACTAGACATTAATTTGTTAAAGATTTAAAGTCATTATATAGATAATTAAAAATCATTCTTTAATGATTCAAAAAAAAACAAAATAATCAAATATTATTTTAATAAATTTTAGTATTGATAAAATTTTAATAATAAATAAGTAAATAAATAAAAACACTTTTATTGGTAATGTTTTTAGTGTTTCCTGTTTTAATTTGTGTAATATATTTTATGTGTTTCAATAAGTTAAAGTTAAACTGAAAGAAATATTTATCACAAATATTAAGTGTTTAAAATTTAAAAATAATTCTACTTTGAATATAATTTTTAGTTCATATTTATATAAAGTGTGTATACATAAAAACTATTAATGTATAATTTGAATGAGACCAAGTATTTACATAGGATTTTCTAAAAAACAATTATCTTATTATTTTATTTACTTGCATCATATTAAAATCAACTCAATTTGAGACTTAAAAATATTATTCGTTATGTTCCAAAATACATTAAATTTTGAAACATGACACAGCTATTAAAAAACTTGTTTTATCTAAAAATATCATTAAAATATAAATTAAAAATTATTCAACTAATCACAAAGTAGATTTTAAAATATCATTGGTGGAACAGTTTTTAATAAAATTAATAAGTCTACTGAAATATGAAAATATCTTCTATTTTGAAACATTAAAAAAATTTCTAAAACCTGATATATTTTGAAACATAATATTAATTTATGAATTTATGAATTTATTAATTTATAGAATTTCTTTTTTTTTTGAACAATAATTTATAGAGTATTAATTGTTGCTTGGATACTCGGATATGCAGAGGTGATGAGCAAGGTTCGAACTCTCATTGCCTGCTTATTAGGCTAGATTCCGTCCGATCTTGTTTGACTGCAAAATTGCCCAGAAAGGGGGCCATAAATATTTTAATCCTATTTGCTGTTATGTTCATGAATGATTCAGAATATTCCATAGATTTCAATCTGTGGACTGTTGGGAATGAGATTACTTCATTGGTTTGTACAACTATTCTTTTTTCCCCTAGCTTTCGTCTCTCAGTGTCAGTGTCGGCCCAGCAGAGTACTTTTTGGTTACATTTCTTTATGTTATTTGTACCAGTCTTAGGCCCCGATTGGCAAAGCAGATGAGAAAGCAGTAGCAGTATGCTATAGTAGCAGTATGCTGCAGAAGCTGTATGCCTTTGTTAAACTATTTAATACATTGATTGGTAAAGCAGTTGAACATGCTATTTAAAATTATTATTAAAATTAATATATAAGATTAAATATATTCATTTATAATGAATATATTTCATATATATATAATTTATTTATTTTATTTAGTAATTTCAAAAAACTATGTTTATATCAAAAATGTTATTATAAACAATAAATTATACAATTAAAATATCAACTTTTAATTTATATAATTAATTTAATAAAATTATATTTTAAAATAAATATTAATTTATATACTTAATTTAAAATATAATTTATATATAATATAATTTATAAAATTAATTTAAAATATAATTTATTCAATTGAATTTAATTAAATATAATAAATTATATTTCAAATGGGAAATATTATTTTTTAACAAAAATATTTATATTTTAAATTAATATTTCGCATTTAAATTATAATTTAATTTAAATAATTAATTTAATAAAAATATATTTTAAAATATATATTAATTTGTATATTTAACTTAAAATATTAATTATTTATATATAATATAGCTTATATAATTTAATTTATATATTTATATAATTAATTTAATTAAATATAATTAAATTATATTTTAAATGTGATATGATATTTTTTAACAAAAATATTTATATTGTAAATTTATTTTAGAAAATAAATTTTTTTTCTGTATAAAAAATATTTTTGTGATATTATTAAATAAAATAAATTAACTAATTATATATATTTTTAAAAATTATATATTATAAATGCAAATGCTCTTCCAAAAGCTTCATATGAGAGCATTTGCTAGAGAGCATTTGGAGAGCATTAGCATTTTGTAAATGCTATTCTAAATGCTTTTGTAACAAATGTTGATTGGATAATGTAGAGCATAATGCTAATGCTAATGCTCTACCAATCAAGGCCTTAAAGTGTTGAATGCTCTCAATAATAATAATTATACTAATTTACATACGTCTCTAAATTGGTATCACAGTGAAGCAGTGCCGGCTCTATGGCTAGGCAAGTGGGGCAAATGCCCAGGACCCATCTCAAGAACAAAATAAGTTTATTGGATAAAAGGGTCCAATTTAATTTATTTTTTTAGCAAGGGCCCAAAATATTATATATAATTAAATATATTGCACATAAAATAAATTGTCCAAAGGCCCAATATATGGTTGAGCCGGGCCTGCAGTGAAGCAGTAAATTTTTTAGAAAGTTACACAGTTCCCTACTCAAAGAGTCAGGCGGCAACATATTCTCTCAGACTCTCACCTAAACGATTTCGGATTTTCAATCTCTGACGACTTGAGATTTATTCTCTTTTCCAGATTTCTCTCTTTATTACCTTTTCTTCTTCTATTATGATCAAACAGTGGGACGGTGAGAAATACACATAACCCCTGCTTCCCATTTAAGAAAGACACTTGACCCTAAATCTTCTTCTCCTCTACTATCTCTTGCCCTGGTTTAAACTTTGCAGATCCGTTTGGGGGTTTTGAATCTTTGTTTCGATTGGTCAGATTATTTGAAGATCTCTAGCACATACTTTGTGAGTCGTCTGTTTTGGGTTTCCCTTAAGTATTCAATTTTACTTTTACCTGTGTTACGATTTTCTATTTATGTGTAAGTTCTTAGTTATCCCGATTAGTTTTGTAGACTGAAGCTTTGTATGTTTTTAGTTATCCTGATAAGTTTTGTAGACTCAAGCTTTTATATCAATTTGTGTAGTTTCTTTTCTTTGCTCACTATGTGGTGATTTTAAAAACTCTGTTTTCCTTACATATGAGCGCAATGTATATATGTGTAAATAAAACTTTGTTTTGTTTCTCGAGATTCTGGTAAGAAAGGACATCGTAAAAAAACTAAGAATCTCGCGTGAAACAACATATTGGTCAAGTGATATATTTACTCATGTTTCTTTTGCTTAGAATCTAAGAACAGTGATGTATATTAAGCGTGAGTATTGAAATGCAAAGTTAAATCTCTGTGATTTTGACTTACGAGAATAGTGGTTTGGAGGACTTATTAGAGTCTTGGTTTAGTATGGTTAAATTGATTACAATGTATTTTAGTTGGTTAGCTTATTCCGGTTAACTAAAGTCAGTATAAAGACTGATTCATTGTATCATAAATGTTTTAACGAGAATAAGAAAGGAAAGTTTGATCGTAACAGACTCTCTCGTCATTCTCTTTTAGTTTGATTGTTGCTCAAGTAACAGGACTAGTAAGCAATTGTTACCAGTACTTAAAAGTCCCAGTATATATTTTTACGTCTGTTTGTCATAGTTTTGAGATGTATTTCTTTGTTAGATTTGTAAATTGTTATTTGTAACCTTGTTTGTTTCTGGCAATTGATGGGTCTTTACAATTGAAGTTCGTGAGAAAATCTCCTTTTGCTAGGAAAGGTGTAGTAGCCAAATGGAGGTTAAAAAGCAGACGAGTTTCACGTTTGAGTAGATAACTTCTCGGAGAAGGAAGCTGGGAGACGGTCTCCTCAATTCTTGGCCGGCGGCTGCGAATGGTAAAATTGTGTTTTTCTTATCTAATCCTCTAGGTTGAGTCAGTAAGTTGTCTATGTTACTATGTTTATAACAAAAACATTTAGTTAGTCTGTTTTATTTATAAAAAGAGTCTGTTTTCTTTGTTTTTCAGGTATATTCAAGTTTATTCCAGTGGAGAGCTTGTTGATGATCACTTGTCTATGTACCTAGGTGTAGCGAATCCTAAATCAATGCAACTTGGATGGAAAAGACGAGCTAGTTTTTCCTTTGTTCTGCTGAATCAATCAGGCAAAGAGCTCTACAGAACAAAAGGTATTTTTAACTTGACCTACGTGAAGTGTGTGTATATGTTATTTGCTTTTGAGCTAATCGTCTAGGTTGAGTCAGTAAGTTGTCTATAGTATTATCATATTATGTTTATAACTAAAAGTTTAGTTAGTGTATTTTTAACTTGTCAGACGTTAAGGGTGAACAAGTGTTATTTATATTAGCCTTTGTATTTCTCTTGCAGAACTGTGCGCATTGTTCTGCGCTCAGTTAACCACAGCATGGGGTCGGTCAAAGGCCCTGCCTCTTAAAAAGCTTCGAGAAAACGGGTTTTTGGAGAATAAAAAACTGATTGTTAAAGTGGAAGTAAAAGTAACTGAAGTCATCAATGAAGCAGAAGAAGTGACAAGGAATGAGAAGTTAGACGTCCAAGGTTTCAAAGTTCTTCATTCTCAGGTATGATTGCAAGAATGCCTCTTGTTGTCTTCCCTTTTTTCCGATTCCCATTAATTTTTTTTGGTAAAAGATTCCCATTAATTGTTAACATAATGTCACTTTTCGATCTGTCGACAGGCTGTTCCAGTGAGTAGGCTTTTCAAGAAGCATCCGGACCTTGCGGTAAATCTGAAACCAAAGAGCCAATTAGTGAAGACAACATACATGACTATCCTTCTACATCTCATCGAGACATTGAAAAAACCTCCACATAGCATCTCTGAGACTGAGCTATGGATCGCTGGCAACGAGTTGATCGAGCTAACAGAAGCAGGCTTCAAGCTAGATTGGTTGAAGACAAAGCTTCATAAGGTTTCATTTATGAGGAAGACATCACATGATAATGTTTCTAGAGTCCAAGAACTCGAAAACCAACTCAAGAATCTCAAAGCTGAAGTTTCATCGGAGAGGAAGACAACCTATGATATTTGTTCTAGAGTCCGAAAACTTGAAAAAGTAGTCAAGAATCTCAAAGCTGAACTGAACATCGAGAAGGAAAAATCTGCGACTTGTGCTACAAAAGTGTATGCCTTAGAAAAGACCGTGTCGGATATCGTTGAGCTCAACAAGAAGTGGAACTCAGAGCAGTTTTTAAGGTGACCTTTCCCAGTTTGCCTCGAGCTTTCCAGCATTCAGCTCTTTAGTGTTCTCGAAGACTTTTCGTAATACTAAGTTTCCGAATTCGAGGAATCGTGCTCGGACCTTCTTATTGTAATATCTTTCTATTTGATTCTGGTAATTCTGGATTCGAAGTAGGGCTTGGTCTTGCTTCTCTTCCAGCTCGTCGAGAGCATCCAGCAGCATCTCACGGTTAAGCTCGGCGTACTGGAGCATCTTTGCTCGGCGAAAACTTGTGACATTGACTTCTGCGGGAGCCATCGCCTCCATTCCGTAAGCAAGGGAAAAGGGGGTGGATTTGGTCGCGCCTCTTGGGGTTGTTCGGTGCGACCAAAGAACGCCGTCGAGTTCGTCGGCCCAATGTCCCTTCTTTAGATCGAGACGTTTCTTGATTCCATCGATGATGATCTTGTTCGACGATTCGGCTTGTCCATTCCCTTGGGGATATCTCGGTGTTGATGTGCTTAGCCTGATATCCCACTTGCTGCAAAAATTCTTGAATCCTCTAGATATGAACTGCGAGCCATTGTCAGTCACGATCTCCTACGGTAAACCGTACCGAAAAATTATGTTTTTCCACACAAAACCTCGAACTTATTTCTCGGTGACTTGAGCAAAAGCTTCGGCTTCAATCCACTTGGTAAAATAGTTGGTTAAGACTAGAACAAAATGTCGCTGGCGAGAGTTCGGCATCGGCCCGATGATACCCATTTCCCATCTCATAAATGGGTACGGAGCCGCTGAGGTTCTCAGTAACTCGGTAGGGCTATGGATACTCGGAGCATGCCTTTGGCATTTTTCGCATTTTCGAGCATATGCTTCGCAATCAGTGTTCATTGTTGGCCAGAAGAATCCTACGTTTCGGATCTTTAGAGCGAGAGCTCGGCCCCCGGAGTGATTTCCACCTGCTCCTTCGTAGGTCTCTGCCATGACCAACCTCGTTTGCTCGCCATAAATGCACTTGAGCAAGACTTTGCTAGCTGTTACTCGGTGGAGTTCTCCTTCCATGACGACATAGTGTGCGCTACGTCTCTTGAGGCGTCTCGCAGCCCATTTGTCAGTCGGAACCGTCCCGTTTGTGAGATACTCGATGAACTCTGCTCTCCAATCGTTTGCTACTTGATCTTGATCAGTCATCTCGACGTCGCCGCTAGTCTCAGACTGGGACGTTGTCTCGGACACTGTAGTGACAAAGTCCGTTGCCTCTGCCGAGATATCGATGCTCGGTTTTTCAATCCGATGGATCGGGATAGTCCTCTTCACTTGGTCACGAAGCTTGCTTCCGAGTGCTGCCAATGCGTCGGCACATACGTTCTCTCCGCGGGAACCTTTGTTAGCTCGAAAAATTCGAACTCCTTTGCCAGTGCTTGGACAACTCGAAGGTAAGCGTCCATCCTGTGATTCTGTGCATCGTACTCTCCGCTGAATTGATTTGCGATGAGTTGCGAGTCACAGTACGCGCTTAGTCGTTTGGCCTTAACTGCTTTCGCGAGACGAAGTTCTGCGATGAGCGACTCATACTCTGCTTTGTTGTTTGATGCCGGGAAACCGAAGCTGAATGATTGTCTGATGAGCTCCCCTGTCGGAGACTGGAGTTGTATTCCTGCTCCTGATCCTTTGTTCGTCGAGGAACCATCGACGTGGACAATCCAATTTGCATCGGGTACTTCGAGATCTTGGCCAAACCAGACGTAGGCGACGTCTTATCTCTCTATATCGCGGTATCATCTACCGCAATCAGCAGTGGTCTTGTGCTTGACTGCTTCTTGAGGAGAACGTCGCGGAGATCTTTACTCTCCTCCGGTTGATCGGCCTTTTTACGGTTCAGCTTTGCACGTAAGTCGCCTGCTTTGGCGTTCAATCGTTCTCGTAGATTAGAAACAGGAGCTTCGTCGGGAGACGCGTGCTTCAGCCTTTTAGCATCAAGCTTTGACCTGAGATCGGAAGCACCAGGGGATTTTCCGATCTCCAGAGTTGCCTTTCTCTTAAGAAATTCTCGCAGGTCTGATGACTCGAGAACTTCTTCGGTGCCGCTCTCGTCGCCAGACGACGACTCGGGGGCGCGGATAACTTCGATCCTTTGCCTGACCACTGGTTGATCTTCATCTGCCGAGACGTCATCATCGTCGTCTCCTGAGGCGCCTGCTCAGAGTCCTTCGGTCTCGGGTTATCTTGCTTAAGCTTGCTCTATTCTTCCGTTGGTTCTTTCTATCTTTGTTCCTGCTCCAACTGCTCTCACTCTTAGGCTTCGGAGAGGGGATCTTAAGTTCACCGCTTTCGATCGAGGAGACGAACTGTGCAAAGAGTGTCTTGCATTCCGAGGTATCGTGGCTCTTAACTCCGTGGAGCTTGCACGACTTAGTGAGACCTGAGGGAGTTTTGGATGATCCAGCCACATCATTGACTTGAGCTGGTGCGGTGGCTGCGGTTGCTCGGGGTGTTTCATCTGGAGAATCCGTTTCTCGGTGAAACGTGTTCCACTTCTTCCCATTTTCATCGACCACATAAAGGAGACCGCTCTTTTGGTTGTGTTTGTTTGAGGCAGCATGCTGACGAGGTTCGACGTGAGTGCTGGCGGCGTTTTTGGTCGCCGACTGCTTCGCAGCATTGTGCTTGCTTAAAATGGCCTTGGTGTCTTCTTCCATACGGATGAAGTTATGGGACCGATCAATAGCATCCTGCAAGGATAGGGTGGGGCTCCGGTAGAGGTCTTCTCGGAACTTGCAGTCTACCTGGAGGGTATTCATCAGCGCGTCGATAGCAATGTTATCGGGGATGTTGATTCTTGACACGATCGACTTGAATCGCTCCATGTAGTCTCAAGTTCCAGAGACTTGAAGCTGTGGCCTCTCGCTTAGTAAACATGATGTAAGTCTTAAGGAAAGCCGAGGAAAGCTCCTTAAAGCTGATGATCGAATCCTCATCGAGTCCGGAGAACCACGTCAGGGCTTGCTCGTTCAGCGTCTCGACGAAGAGTTGGCAATAGCCAGCATCCTTTTCTTCTGAAGAGAGCCGAGCTCTCGCCATGGCGATGTTGAAAGCTGTCAGATGCTCGACTGGGTCTCCTCCGGGCTTGTAGTCGGGTAACTTCAACTTATCCATCTTCCTGAGCTTGACTCTGGTTAGCTTCTTAGTGAAGGGAGTCCGTGAAGTCGAGGCGATGACGCTGTCTATCTCGGGTGCTACGCTTGTCGCTTGGTGAATCCTCGAGCTCATTTGTTGAAAGTTCAATTTCAACTCAGCGATTTCCCGGATAGTCGCTTGGTCGGTTGTCGCCGGAGGAGTATCAGCTGCTAGGGTTCCGACTTGCTCGACTTCGTTTGCCGCTATACCGTCCGTTGGAGTAGGAGGGTTTGTATCGAAGAGCTGTCGTCGAAACGGAAGGCCGCTAGTAGGCGGTACGCTAAGGGCAGCAATGATGGCGACGAGCCGTTCATTCGTTGCTTTCTGGATCTCTTCCTGCTGAGCGAGTCGGGCCATGACCGAGCTCATGAAATCCGACGAGAAAAGAGGAGGAGGCGGAGGAGGCGTGAGTTCCGGCTCCTCTCCTGAGGAACCAGGGTTCGCACCTGTGGACGTCATTCCGAACTAGAAACACTGAATCTGTTCAGCCCCACGGTGGGCGCCAATTGTTTAAGGTGAGTTTGGTCTCAAGAGAAGTAAACAATATTAAAATGGGTTTAACATGGGTATTTATTAGATTTCTGAGTGAGATTACAAAAGTGGAGAAGTAAGAAAATCAAGCCGAAGCTCGGAGAGCTTTAACCGGAAAAGTACAGACAAACGAGAGATGATTGTACGGATATAAACCCTAATCTCGCCGCGCAGTCCGTGTGTCTAAGTGTTGATCCGTTTCTCCTTTGTTCTCTTTCCCCTTTTATACCTCTGCTCGGTTGAGACTTGACCTAGTCTCCTTCCCAATTCATTGGGTCTTGTCGGCCTGTCGGGCTTGACGTAAATCTCGTCTTGAACTGCTGAGCCGACTGTCGTTGTCTCGGCTGAGAGTAGTCTATAGCCGAGCCGTCGGCACCGAGTTGCGATCTCTCGGAAATAGCCCGATTGATTAACTTGGTTGGGCCTTTTGTTCGATGGGCTTTGAGGATGGGTACAATCCATCCTCAACAAGCAGGTTTGATCTTGCGGTTTTCAAAAACTAGCACTATATGTTTCTGTTACTCAGTCTCGTCAATAACAAAATATTTCTTCGATGATATTTTATGAAGATATCAATTCACTGCATACATGAGTCTTATGAAGTCTTACCAATGCTTCTGGATATTTGTTTGGAGTCAACTTGATAGCTTTTGATGCAGTGACGATGACCGCTTCTCTCCCTTTTTAGGTCAGCTATATAGTATTGTGGGCTAGTGACGTTATTTTGATAAATTAACTGATAACTAATATTAATGGTCGGTGGAAGCACCATGGTCAATGTTTAAAATTGGGGCGAAAACAATACGAATTGAACCAAGTCAAACTGAATTAATCGAACTCAAACCAATCCAAACAGAACTAAAATCTATTATCAAATAATTTGGTTTAATATTATTCTAACTCGAATCAACCGAACCCGATCCAAACCGAGTTAAACCGAACAATATCAATAATTTTTTTTTATTATTAATCGAATTAAACATACTACCAACATGCAATACACTAAAACCCTAAATTTTAAGTTACTATTAAAATTATCGACGATGTTGGTTTTTTTTTTTCAATTCTATTTACTTTAAGTTAATTTTGGTCTGATTGTTTATATATTTTTTTGTGGTTTTTCAAGGTTTTGTTTCAATTTTATATTGGATTTCAGTTACATAATTTATTTTAATAAAAAACATTATTAAATGTTTTTTTTTAATTTTCTATTTGGCTTGGTTGACATTAATTTGATAGTATTTTTATAAAAATTGTGTTTTTAATAATTTTTGTTTCAATTTTATATTAGGTTTAGTTTCTATAGTTTATTTTTCATTGTCACTAACATGAGTATTACAATTTTCATTTGTTTAAGTTTTAGAAAATTGATTTCTCTTCAGAAACTAAACTAAGGGAACCCATTATATCAAAACAAAACGCAAATTGAACCGAATAAAAACCAAATCAAAACCGATCCAAACTAGTTAACCGGAATGGAACTCATATGGCAGTTCAGAATGATGTAGTCGACCTGAATTTTGATTAGACATGTATAATTGTCGGTTGTAATATCGTCTATGTAATGCTTCTCTTAATATGTAATTGAATAATTAACCAGATAGAAAAATTCTTGATGGTTAATATATGTTTGTATGTCATAACTTTATACATGTTGCTATTACTGCTATTATGCACATGGATTATGTATGTTCAACTCGATTTTAATGAAATAAGTTGATGTTAAAAACACAAATAAAATATAATGCGTCGTTATAAAATATATACATATTTACATATTTTTTTTGATCGGTTTTGTTCAATATATTCAGTTTAATCGATTATAAACCAAATCATATTTAAATCCTACGGTTTTTATAAAATTATATTCATTCGGTTTGTATGGTATATAACAAAGGTAAACCACATTTATTGTCTATTTCGGTTCCATACGGTTTTATCATATTTAACAGTCATAATTTCTCATTTTAAGAAAGTGTGGTTTATTCATAAAAATAAGGTATGACAAAAGAAAAATAAGAACCAAGCAATCACTAGACTCTCTTACTCTATGACGATGTAAAAAATTTACAAAGAGAACACAAAAGGGGTATATAAAATGTGTTCAAAACAAAAAGGGTATATAAAAAGAACATAATAATTGAAAGACCCGTTTTGCAATTAAACCTTCTCCTCTGGTGCTTTCCAGTATTCTACCGTTTCTGTCTAATCCCCTCTTCTCCCCAAATCACATAAACCCTACCTTTCAGGGTTCCAGTGCCGTCGCACGGGTAGCTCACAAAACCCCCCCAAAAAAAACGAAAATGGAGATAATCGAATCTCTAGAAGACATCCCAGTACAAAACCCACAAGCAGAAGACTTCTCGTATTCCGATCTCACCTGGACCAAGTTCGGCACAACGGAGCATCACGACGTGGTAGCAGTCATCCCTTACACAAGAGTCGAAGAGTTCATCCTCGGAGAATGCGCAAACCCGGAGTCCCCGACTCGATTCCACATCGAAAGAAGAAGGGAACGCTCTTGTGGCAGCCTCAAGGTGTTCAAGCCCGATGAATATCTCGAATACACAAAGTCTCTCTCTCTCTCTCAATCTCCCTTTACGGTTTTGAAATGTGTTTTTTTGAAAAACCTTTTTTGTATTTATTTATTAAATAAAAGGTATTGGTGCTCTTTTGGTCCTGAGAACTACGGAGAAGGAGGCCGTGTCCTCCCCAGTAGAAAGTACCGTCTCAACACTCGTAACCGAGCCGCGAGGCCTCAATCCATGAGAGGATGCAAGTGTCATTTCGTGGTGAAGCGTCTCTACGCTCGTCCTTCCCTCGCGCTCATCGTTTACTACGAGAGACGCCACGTGAACGAGGCTGGTTTCGTCTGTCACGGACCTCTCGACAGAGACGCGATCGGTCCAGGCGCCAAGAAGATTCCTTACATATGTAACGAGATCCAGCAGCAGACGATGTCGATGATCTATCTCGGGATCCCTGAGGAGAATGTGCTGGAGAAGCACATTGAAGGTGTTCAGAGGTATTGCGGGCCCGACGCGACGGTTGATGGGCTTGCGTCTCAGTATGTGCATAAGCTTGGGATGATTATCAAACGGTCTACTCATGAGCTGGATTTGGATGATCACGCTAGTATCAAGATTTGGGCCGAGAGGAACAAGAAGTCGATTTTTACTTATCAGGAGGATTCCGAGAGTGATCAGTTCGTGCTTGGGATTCAGACTGAGTGGCAGTTGCAGCAGTTCGTGAGGTTCGGTCATTGTGGTCTCGTTGCTGCTGATTCTACTTTTGGGATAAAGAGACTTAAGGTAACTACATTGATTGATCTTTTGTTCTGTTTTCTTATGTATGTCTCTAATGTGTTAAACTACTACTATGGCAGTATCCTCTATGCACGCTTCTTGTGTTTGATTCAAGACATCATGCTCTCCCTGTCGCTTGGATTATCTCTCGTAGCAATTTGAAGTCTGATGTGGACAAGTGGATGAAAATACTGCTCCGACGCGCACAGAGTGTTGAACCTGGCTTTAGGATCAGTGGCTTTATCGTTGACGATGCTGCAATGGAGATTGATCCCATAAGGCATGTATCATGATGCTTTAAAACTTCGAAAATAACATAAAGAGTGTATTGTAGACTGACTCATTTTTCTCTTTTTTCAGGGACACATTTTGTTGCCCTATCCTTTTCTCTCTGTGGCGTATTCGTAGATCATGGCTTCGGAATGTAGTGAAGAAGTGCGATACCATTGAGGTACAAAGAGAGTTATTCAAATGCTTAGGAGAAGTCGTGTACAGCATTTGGGATGGTGGCTTAGATACATCAAAGGCTCTAGAAAGGTTAACTCTGGATTTTTCTGATCAAACCGCCTTCATGCAGTATTTCACATCCACTTGGTTGCCTAAAATAGGTTAGACTTCTGGTATCACTACTAACAAGTGATTCGTGTAACTCTTGGTTTAATGCTTTATGTTTGCTCTTTGATTATTATTTTTTTTGGCAGGAATGTGGCTTTCGTCTATCAAAAGTCTGCCACTTGCAAGCCAAGAAGCATGTGGTGCTATAGAAGCTTACCATGTAAAACTCAAAGTGAAGCTGTTTGACGATACACATCTCAATGCTCTTCAGAGAGTAGACTGGCTAGTACACAAGCTGACGACTGAGCTCCACTCGAGTTATTGGCTTGATCGGTATGCTGATGAAAGTGATTCTTTCCAAAACATCCAAGAAGAATACATAGCTTCTACTTCATGGCACCGAGCGTCGGAGATTCCAGACTCTGCTGTTTCGCTAGACAGTAATGACACCTCTGTTGCAAAGGTTCTGTCTCAGAGAGATACCAATGTAACACGAGTTGTGTGGAACCCATGTTCCGAGTTTGCCTTCTGCGATTGTGCTTGGTCTTTGCAAGGGAACTTATGCAAACACATCATAAAGGTGAATACAATGTGTGAAAACCGTGAAGGATATGGTGACTCAATGTCCTTGCGTTCCTTCAAAGAGAAACTGAGAAGCATAAAGATGAAACCAATGGATGACTCAATGGCCTTGGATCTATCAATGTCACTGGCGCTGCAGATGTTTGATCAGATAAAGCAGTTGGTGAAGTTAAGCGGAACAGATGATATCAGCAGCATAGTCAATGGTTTGCCGGTGAAATGGGGCTGTAAGAAAGGCAGAACAACCGTAGGCATTCCTGCTTCTATTGCTGCCTTTACAAAGAAAAGGAGTCAGAAACGGAAGCGATAGAGATGATACGATAAATGGTTGCGTAGATCACTTGTCTTTTGAGTAGCTAGCTACAGGGTTAAGAAAATTTGTAGAAGGTTGGTAATAGTTGATAAGTTCTCTCCGGTTTTTTTTGTTGTTGCCAAAAAATTTATTAGCAGGCACAATTTTATTTTGGGAAAATTGGTTTTATAGGACAAAAACCCACCATCTTTGTCCTAAGAGCATCCCGACCGGAGGTATATAGTGGACACGTTCTACTTATTAGAAATTAAAGAAAAACTAGAAAAGGTGATGTCAGCAAAACAAAGGATTATCTGCTAAGAACCTGAAAAAAAAAGTTAAGCTGGTTAGAAATTATAGCTTAAAATTGGCTTACATTAACTTTAGTTTAAAATTAACCTTTAACTACTTTCACTAAATTATTAATATTAAGCTGGTTAGAAATTCTTAGGAAGATATTCCTCTTAATGTGGGATTAAAATATTTTGTATCATTTTTGTTTTTATTACTTTTTCTATTTAATAAAAAGTTAAAACTAATGAAATAAATAATTTTACAACAAACTTTTATAAAGAATAAGAATAATTGAAGAAATATCAATATTAGTATAGCAGTACTTTTTGGTTCTAAAACTTATTAAACAAAAAAATTATTTTATTTACGAACTGAATATTTTATATTTTAAAGAAAATGACTTAATAGAAATTGAACTTCATATATTGTTAGACAATCTACTTCGATTACAAATCGTGAGGCACGTGTAAAGTTTTGCTCTTTTTCCTTAGATGTGTATAAGAAGAGTAAAAGCTTTGAGTTATAAATGTATAATATTTTATAATTATATCACCACTGATCATTAAAATCATTCTTTTGATTAATCTATGATTAGTGAATGTTTTTTAATAGTTTGCTAATCAGCCTAGCGTGAATTCAAATATTGATTAGAGATAAAAATTCTAACACATCATCTAGCAAATAAACATCATGTTTTTTTTTGTTTTAGAGGTTGATTGTTTGTAGTTTTTAAAATAGTTTGTGGCTTTTATTTTTGAAGAATAACTTTATTTACCAATCAATATTTTGTTAGAAATGATTCCTGAATAGTAAAAACCTAAGAAAATTAGTTTTTCAAATAACTACCTAGTTCTACCCAAAAACCAAAATCTGTATTTTCTTAGCTTTTGGCCAACATTGATTTTTTCAGTTTATCATTTTATGTTTTATTTTATTTATTTTAGTGTTTTTTTCTTTTATATCTATCCTCATACATTATCCTAACCATTTCATCATCAAATAAAATTCACATGCTTTATTAATATTAAATAAGCAATTAGACTAATTAATTTTTCATCCCAACACCCAAAAATATTTGATCATATGTAAAACTATACAATAAAGAAATAAATGAAAAAAATAGAATGACAAATGGTGGACGATCATATTCATATACTTTTAAACATTATGTTCCACATTTTTAACTATCAAAATATAATAAAGTAGTTTATGTAAATTTTTATTTGCGAAGTATATAATGCTTCAAACCTCTGGATAACTCATTGTTGATACTTAACTGATGATGGATACTATTGAATTTCTGTGTTTTTGTGATAATATTTTATATTTTTACCAATTTTGGAAAACCCCAAAAAAAGTTTTCTTTTAACTTATAAAATAAATCAATATGATTTTCACTTTCAGGTTTTAAAATTTTATTAAATTTGAAATATTGACATTTCACTAATAGGCCTTTAACAATTATCATTTTATACATAAGAAAAGTTCATGTATTTATATGTTATAAAATATAAAATATATTTTTAAATTATAATTTGAAATTATTATTTTAATTAGTTTTCTTGTATATACTCATTAAAATGAATAACCATAGGCACATGTTTGCAAAATATTTATTTAGAAACAAAATTCATCTAATATATGGTCTTAATTGTTTTTGTTATAAATGTTAATTTTCTTATTTTTAGTTATAATTTATTATTAATTTAAATTTTAAATAAATTTTAAACTAAAATTTAAAATCTAAATTCATCACATATTTTCCAAAAACTAAAATCTACAGAAAATTAAAACCAAAACAACATCCAAAAAAAACCAAAATCTGAAAACCAAAAAGAAAATTCTAAAAACTAGACAAAAAATGTTCACCATAAAACTATCATAAGAGAAAGGAAAACCATATAAGACTAGATTATTAAACTAAAATGGCAAAATTGCCAAAACCGAACAAAAAATCAGCATGATTGTCCCTATAGTATAAAGCCATCATTTAGTTGTCCTTTTAGTATATTTTTTTTTCATAATCCCAAACTAACCCTTGATTAATCTAATTAAAGACATTAAAATAATAGAATTTTATTTTTTGATTAAAAAACGTGTTAAAAAGGGAAAAAAAATAAAAACTTTAAGAAAAAAAAACTATGTAAACTTCATAAAAATAAAATAATTTCCAAATTTGTTTTAATAAAAACATTAAATAAACTTTATAAAAAAACGTTTTACAAAGTTTTATTTTTATAAAAAATTCAAAATGTTTGTAAACTTTTTAGTTTTATTAAAGTTATAAGTAAAAATAAAACCTTTTAAAACATTTTTGATAAAACTTTACTAAAATGATGAAAAAGAAAAATGCAAAACTAGTTTTTTTTTTATATTTTGACAAAACAAATCGATCAGAATGCGTTTGAGGAAGTTAGAATATTTTTAGGATATTTACTTAACTAAAAGTTTCTTAGATTTAGTAATAAACATATTTTATTATCCGTAGAAGGCATCATCTACTTTTTTAGAACAATGACAAAAATTATGAATGCAATTTCTACATCAGGTAGATATATGAGTAGATTTCATAATTCACGTTTCCGAAACAATAGAATACTTCATAAAAATAAAAGGTGCATCCTACAGGAAAGTGGTTATCTTTACAAATAGTGGAATTCGCATTCCCCTTATCTAGAATTGTCATAAAAAGTAGATTATTCGTTTAAAAAAAAGTAGATGAACATATTTAATCTAGAATTCGTCTTCTACTAACTCATTTTTCGTAGATGACGCATTCTACTCTTAGTAGAACGTAAATTTTTTAAAACTTTATTAAGTTTTTTAACAAAAAAATACTGGGTTGTGTATATGGATATTTTATTAATTGTTTATATTTTTTTTTGATTCACAAAATTATTTATTTTATTAATTTTCAGAAATTCAAAGGGTAAAAAGAAAAAAAAATGGACAAAAATCATTTTATACTAAAGGGACAACCATGCTATTTTTTATGTTCCATTTTGGCAATTTTTCCAACTAAAATTTCATTTATAAAAGAGTAAAAAAGTACTCGGGCGAACGGCAGATACATAGTTTCAAACTCTAATATATAATTATAGTTTTACTATCAGTGTTGTTTCTTATAAATCACAAGTTAACTAATATAGTTAACATGTTTTAATTATTAATTAATTTAAAATATATTTTGTAGGTTTTGTGATCTTATGAGATTTGAAATTTAATATATACTCTTGATTTTACTTCTTCAAAATCCATGTTCTTTAAAAATGACTTTACATACAATTATTTTTGAATCACTTAGCTTTAAATAACACTAAATTTTGATAAATTATTTGAAATATTAATTGAATGACATCAGTTCTAAAATTTATTATACATGATTACAAATATAAAATATAATCACTACTATATTATTTTAAGTGATTAATTCAATAACACTAAAATATTATTTGAAATGATTAATTTAATAACATTATATTGTATTATTGCACTTATTAGATAACAAAAAACATTATATTATATTTGGATTCTTTTAAAATCCATGATTGAATAACACCCTTCCTAATAAACACTGGCAGATTTTTAAAATACACGCAAATGTATAAAGCAGATGCATAACCGATTCTTAAATACTAGGTCACACCGAGAATAACAGTACAATCTTTCCAGAACCCATAACCGCCGATCTGTATTCATGTTTCACTACCAGGTTTAGATCTCTCAACTCATCATATTATCTCCGCTTTTCCTGTTTTTCTCAAAATTTAACTGCTGATGATAATCATTTTGTATAACGTCTTTGGCGAAAATAGTAGTTCGATCAAAACACGTTTAGTTTTAAGTATACGGTAGGTCAAAGCGGTCTTAAATTCTCTACCTTGTTTTATAACTCTCATGTTATTGTCTTCATCTCTTGCTTGTTTTTGAAACTAGATAATGTCCATCTTATAAAAAAGGTATATAGACAGAAGCAAATTCAAATTCTGGATTGTGTTCTGGTTAATGTATTAGTGGTGTCATCACAAGTTGTTAATAAGTTTTTTAATGTTGGTTTTTAGTTATCAAGTCATGAATAATTGTCTCAAGTTGTCTATGGTCAATGGTACATCTTTCTCCACCAAACTATCCTGCTTTTTTGAGGAGTTTTATATTTTCAGTTTCTGGTTTAATGGGCTGAAACCTTACAAAATAGAAACTAAACCAGTTACATATGTCTTAACTAAGTGCACTCCAAGTTTTTCGATACACACGTTTTATATTGACTTTCTTTGTTTTTCAAACACGTTAGTTATAGGTATTGGTGACTGTAACAATCATCATGATGGTAGATCAAAGACAAGGAAAAGGTGAATACATTCAGTGGAGACCAGAAGAGAGCAAATTGTTGATGGAGCTAGTAGCAAGCTGCTTCAAGGAGGGATGGGTTGATCCCAATGGAAAAATGTTCAAGAAAACCGTTGAGACAAAGATACTTTCAGTTCTTAACGAAAAATTTAATAGCCGGAAGACTTATAAGAATTTTAACAACCGAATGAAGATCTTGAAGAACCAATACCGAGATTTTGTCAATCTTATGCATTTTGATTCTAAGGTTCAATGGAATCCAATCACAAAGAAGTTCACGGCTCCTGATGAAGTGTGGAATGCTTACCTTAAAGTAAGTTTCCTTTTCCTTTTTTTTTTGTTATACTGCTTCGTGTAGTTATAACTCTATTATACATTGTTGCTAATTAACACACATCCTTGTTTTGACTAGGATTTTCCTAATCAAAGGCATGTGCGTAACGAGACATATGAAGAATATGAGAATATGAAGCTAGTATTTGGGGGAATGAGGAGATTTGCGAGATTGCATTCTCAACCATTGGAAGTGGGAAAGAACGAGATACTGAAACAAGAAGTGGATCTTACTAATGATGGTGATGACGATGGCGAGGGTCATGAAATTCGTGAAACCGAAACTGTTTTGTTTGGTGATTCATCAGACTATGCATCAGTCAAGGAAAATGATCTTTTGGCAAAGATTTGCACAGAGCTAAGGTCAGTTGAGTCGGCGACTAAACAGATGATTCACATAATGCAAGGAAGATCAATGGTTGAGGAAAACAAGAAGATCAATATTTGGGAGGCTATAAAAGAGATTCCTAATTTGTCCAACCATGTCCAATACAAAGCTCTTTCCATGATTCAAAAGCTTCAAATGGGAGACATATTTGTTAATATGTCTGTTGAAGATCGTCTCGGTTGGATTCAGTGGAATACCCAGCGAGAGACTTAAGTCCAAGCTGCAAGCTACATGCCTCAGTTTGGTTTCTGAAGTTTTCAACTTTGAATCTATTATATTAAAACATAAGTCATGACTTCTCATTCATATGTGATTTTTTTAAAAATGGACTATCAATTAGACTTGGTCACATTACATATTAATTTTTATATTAAAAATATCAAATTCATCTGACATACCATAACCTAACTATAACTAATCGACTACTATACCAAAACCAAACTGTAATTAACCAAACCTACCCTAAAAATCATAAATAAAAATCAGAGGTACGAATCCACATCTAAATCATTATTATTATAACCATTCAACGAAAACTACCATTCAATTATAATTTATCAAAGTCCAACATATGCCAATTTCTGGTCACTTGATACAGTAAAATTGTTTTAGTTCTCTTATGATCCCTAAAGGTTATTTGCTAATTGTCAACTCTGAACATATGTGAATAATTTTGAAAGCACATCGATGCATTTAGAGAATATGAAGTTCTTCCATGGTTAACGTTTTTTAGAATTTTAGAATTATGTCTACATTTATTCTATTAATATTCAAATAAAATAAATATCAACTCCTATCAGTTATAACTAATCAAAGGAAAATCTACTTTTAAAAATAAATAGATTTTCGTGAGATTACAAAATTCAGAAGATTCTGAATTTTAGAATAGTATCTACGTTTATACTATTAATATTCAAATTAAATAAATATCAAATCCTATATTCAGTTATAACTAATCATAGACAAATCTACTTTAAAAAAATAGATAGATTTTTGTGAGATTAAAAAATATAGAATATTCTAACCATTTATTAAAAAATTGGAGATCAAGTCGCATATTTAATCAACTCATATTCTGTTATAACTAATCAAAGCAAATGATCTTTGATAGAATACATATCATTTTCGTGATTGAACAAAAATATAGAATATTCTACGCATTTATTTTATAACTTGGAGATCAAAGTCACATATTTATTGTTGGCGTGATTTTCTGTAATAGTATCCTTAATTTTTTTTTCAAAATATTTCAAAAGAAAATAAGAAATTGTCAAAATACCACAAGTTAAGTACTAATTTTTAAAAATACCCTCAATTAAAAATTTACTAACATTTAGATTTATACTTTAGTGATTAGTGTTTAGAGTTTAGTTTTAAGGGGTTGTAGTTCGGTTTATAAATGTTTTATGAATATTTAGAAAAAAATATTTTAGTGTAATTTTATCACAAATCTAAGGTATTTATGAAAATAATCATTTATTAATGGTAAATTTGAAAAGTGGTATCAAACATGTGGTAAAATTGAAAATTCCCCAAACAAAATCACCTTGAATACTATTATTTTCCATAACAGTATAACCTTGATAGATTTAAAAAATTGATAATTCATTTAATTTATAGAGTAAAAATTAAATAGATATAATATATTTTGTATACCTCTATATGTTAATTATTTCAATATTGTTTTGGTGTTAATTAACTTTAAAATTTATAATTATTTTTTTTAAAAACAACCAGAATCATTAATATATATTACCTTAAACCCGTGATTTTTAAAAGAAAAAACTATATAGTTTATTCTAAAAAATTAACAAAAACATAATGTTTAATTATTACTCGATCATATAAATCTATGAAGCTAAAAGATTATTTTTTCTAAAAACTATCTTAATTTGTCTCATGTTACAATATCTTTGAAAATTAAAATAAAACAATTATATAAAAATAAATAAAAACAAAAACTATATGAAATCAAAATAGTTATATAAAAATAAATAAAAACAAAAACCCGCCCGGTCGGGCGGGTGAAAATCTAGTATGATTAGTTGTTTTATAATTATAAATAAATTTTGCTAAAACTTTGAATATGATTAGTTTATTGAATGACTATTTTTATTTTGCTAAAACATTTATATTGTTTTTATAAAATATTTAAAATCTGAAAAATACTGAAATTTAACCAAATATATTCAAAAATACATAAATTATTAAAAAAGTCAGATAAAAAACTAATAAAACTACCTAAAATGGCTAAACTTGTTTGAATACCTAAAAATCCGGTATGCAAACTATCAAAATCTCCAAAATTATTCTAAAATATTTAAATAACCATAAGTTATAATTCTTCCATTTCATATTAAGTGTCATTGTAGAGAAAATATTTTGTTGCAAAATAAATGTCGTTTTAGCTTTTCGATGCATAATTTATTGATTTTGTTCTGTAGACTATTTTTCTATTGGTTGAAATAGAAATAGATGTATGGGTAATTGTGTTTTTATATGGATAACATGCAAACTAAATGATTTCTTAAATTATGTGTAAAAGTGTCAAACGACATTTATTCAGAAACAGAGAGAGTATATACTTTTTCTGTTTAATAAAAATGTCATTAAATTTTTTTTTTACATAATTTAAAAACTCAAAAAATATATTTATGTTTGTATTGATTACATCTGTTTATTCAATAGTATTTCAAAAAAATATCAATACTATTAAAAGGGGATCATTCTCAAATTATATCTTAATGAAATGTTCAAATTATCCAAAAATACTCTTAATGACTAACTAAAAAAATTCATTAATGGCATTATTATCTTTCGGTTTTGTGGGCCTATTTCAATAGAGTCTAATTAAATGTGTTATGTTTTTATATAATCAATTTCATATCCCATAAACTTTTTAAATATCAATGACATAAATTAAAATCTGCAATAATTTTAAAAAGTTGATATTAGAAATTGACATTTTGTAGCTACACAAAGATATGACTTAATCAAAAATATTATTGGTCACTTTATATGTTTAGCAATATTTTATAGTAATTATAATTTTTAAAAATTATATAATATCCCAAGTACGAATTTCAGATACAACTATTGTTTAACTTATTTACAAACATAAAACGGTTCTGTGACGCATTTCAAATTTCTTCATACTGTACACACTATAAAAAATTTGCATAATTGTAACTTGATCATGTCACAGCTTATATAGTTAAAACGAAAAATTATCAATCTTTATATTGAAAAAACAACAAAAAATTACCTGTCCTTTTAAGGACGGGTCAGAATCTAGCCAACTTTTCTAAATAAATTAGCTATGATCCAAATATGTTAACTAATTAAATTTTTATGTTTTATATAATCAACTTCATATTCCATAATTTTTTAATATCAATAACATAAATTAAAGTTTGCAATAACTTTAAAAGGTTGATATTAGACTTTGAATTTTGTAACTACACGAAGATAAGACTTAAAAAAAAATATTATTGGCCACTTTATATGTTTAGCAATATTTTATATAATTTATAATTTTTAAAAAATTATATAATAGTCCAAGTACAAATTTTGGATACAACCATTGTTTAACTTATTTACAAACATAAAACAGCTGTATGACACATTTTAAATTTCGTCATATTGTACACACACTATAACAAACTCACATAATTGAAATTTAATCATGTCACAGTTTATATAATTAAAACGAAAAATTATCAATATTTATATAAAAAAAACAACAAAAAGCACTCGCCCTTTCAAATACGGGTCAGAATCTAGTATTTATTTATAATAACATTGTTGTAATTAATATCACCTGAAATTTAATACTCCCTCCGTTCCGAAAGAGAGTCACTTACACATTTTTCACACATATTAAGAAATTCATTAAAATGCATCTATGTTTTCATTAATATCACACATCTAACCAATACTCCCTCCGTATCAGTTTAAGTGGTGTTTAAAGATTTTGATTTTGTCCCAAAATAAATAATGTTCTCACAATTCTAGGTAAAAATTAAAGTCAATTGAAATTTTTGACCAATTATAAAATACTGCATCTTTTTTTTATTGGTTGATTTAGTAAATTGCATAAAAATTTGTGTTTTCTTAATATGAGTGCAAAACCCTTAAACACCACATAAAATAGGACAGAAGGAGTATTATTTTAGATAAATAAATTTATTTATAAGATCATTGCATTTTGCAATCAGTTTTGAACTGCAAAATTGTATAAATTGCATTGGTAATTATAGAATGACACTCTTTATAAAAAAAAAAAAAAAAAATCAGTGACGCATAATTAAAAAAAACAGGGGGAGTATAAATTACATTGAATACAAGCCTCTCTTCATTTTTCCTACGGAATATTTCTCCATCGAGGAACTATCAGAAATCTTATTGAAGATATTCAAAGTTGTGTGTTTCCAATAAATTTCGTACCCAAAGCTTTGCAAAAAGTATTTCAATTTATTGGGAATCCTCCCCGACGACCTTGAACTCACTCACTAGTAGCTCTTAGTTCATGTGTTTTCTTACAATATGTGTCCTCATTTCAAGTCCTTTTGTTTGGTTTGTTTACCTCACCGAACCAAAACATCAGAAACTTAATATAAACGATAAATAAGAAGTTCAACAGTTCACAAAAGCCACAACTGAAATACTGAAAAAAAAGAAACATTCTCGAAGACCCTAAAACACATGATCTTCACGAGAAAAAAATAATATAGCTCAACAATCTCCTTACCCAGAGTTCTGATAAACAATGGCCGCAACAGCGTCCTTTGACTCCTTGAGAAGCTTGATACTGTTCTTCAGCTTCTCCCTTTTGCACGCCACCGAAGGAGACTCATCAAGCATCCTCTCAACTTCTCCTCCTCCCTTAGGATCCACCATTTCCGCCACAATCTCCTTCTGAAACTGACTGTTCACCAGATTCTTCACAGTGAACTGAAGGTAAAGTGCAATGTTATCAACGACCCTTCTTACGACGATGGTCCAGTAGGCTGTAATCCTCACATTCATGTCGAACGCTTGGCTAAGCAACTGAGAGTTAACTCCCCTCAGATGTGAAATCCCAACATCATCGTAGATCAAATAATTGCTCTGTACATGACTGATGAAGCTTGCTTGATTAGCAATCTTCTGTGTGTATGCTGTCATGTACTCAGGGTTGCATGTGTAGTCCGTCTGTTTCTCCATCTCAACGATCTCAACCACTCGATTCACAGACTGTTCCTTGATCCTGGTCATCAGCGTTCTACCGGCGCGTTTGATGGAAGGTTGAATCTGTGGGAAGTTGTCAGAGTATTTGGTAATGACTGATGAGAGAACAACTTCAACGTAGTCCCATATCTCTCTGATGAACTCGACCGGCTTAGCGTGCATTCCATCAACACGTTGTGAAAGAATAGCTAAGAAGGCTGATCTTGGGATGAAATTAGGCAATCCGATGCATTTGCACTCTTCCAGGACTTTGATTTCATCCATCAAGAACTCGTTCACCGCCTCCGGCTTTGCTTGGAGGTTGTCTGAGAATCTGCTCAACATATCAGCCAAACGAGCAGTAGAGTGCATGCTTTGATCATCTGGATATTCAGAGAAATCTCCTTGGATAAGAATCCTTAGGAGGCATTCTTTGACAGAACCAACGATATTCATGAATGTCATCAGAGCTTCCCCTGAAGATTTCATAACCATTGGCAGCTTCTTCAACTCAAACTCGCTTCCTTCCATCTTCTCCTTGATCTTTTGTACAATGACCGGCAAACAACGGCCAATCATTGTTGCCTGTATTTGAATTAACTTTTGAGCTAAAACAGGGATGCCAACAATGTCATGGTCGATCAGACAAAGCAACGGATGAGTCTTGAAGAGTAACTCTTCCTGCAACCTAGCTTCTTTGTAGGTTTCTTCCCCTACACGGTTCCTGACACAGACGTAACCTAGTCCAATATTCACATCGTCCGCCGTTACTTTCTGCAGGAGACCTTCAGGAGCCATGTCGGCTTTTGTGACAACAGCTAGGGTCCTTTCCCCTGTTTTGTCAACTTGCCTCGACATACGGATGGATTCACAGGTGGTGAAGTCGACTGTAGCTGAAAGGACGTTGAGAATGATGGATTCTTGTGGCTCGATGTACTTCATGATCATCCCGGAGATCTGCTCATAAATGTTTTCAGGCTGCCCGTTCACAGGAACCCTGGTTATTCCGGGGAGATCAACCATTGTCAGATCAGGAACACCTTCTTTTTTAACATGGAGAGTCAGGGGAGTGTCTGAGACACCTTTACCAGATCCTGCAACATATATGTATATTTGAGATCACAATAATTAATCTGTTACTTGGTTTCCAACATCCTAAACTTGCCCAATATTGTTGTTAAAGAGAAAGATAGATGCCTATGTTGAAGTCAATTAGGTTTTTCTCAAATGTAAAATAGAAACCATAGATTCTAAGAAAGAAAACATTCATTGTAAACAGAAATTTTTTTGGGTTGAATAAAATTGAGATTAGTTAAAAAATAATAAAAAATAAATAAAGAGAAAGACAGAACTTACCAGCAATTGCCTCAGTTGCGGTGCAAATAGATTCGGCGATATGCTCCTCGTCAGTGTCAACTCTTTTGTCACCGAACTCAAGCCAGATCTCAGGTTCAGGGCTAGAACTTCTCTGTAGTCTCATCACAAGAGGAACCCTAGTGCAGATTCCTTGCCCACGAGGCAAACTGATTCCTGCCAACGATTCAAGAACACTAGATTTTCCAGAGGATTGGTCTCCAACAACGACAATGGTGGGAAGCTGGATCCCTTCTTTCATCACATTCAGGTTCCTCAGCCGATCCACTGTGTCAAGCAACGGCCTGATCCGGTCATTGTAAGAAGACACAATCGGTGCTTCAGTTGGGACAATAGCAAGAGCGGTTCCCACATTGATGTCATAAGCTTCTGGCATCTTACTGCCTCCCATTTTTACTTACGATGATTAAAGAATAAAAGATAATCAGAAAGTAATATAAAGACGGAGAAGAGATGTTTTCTACTGGGTGAGACTATTGTTAGTGGTGTGACTTATATAGCGTGGCTTCTGCATTGGTAGAAGCTTGGAATAAAGTTGTTTTTGGTGCAAGAGATAAATGTAAAGAAATTTTCCTTGGATTCTCTCAATCTGGTATCTAACAGCTTTCACTGCGTCTTTTAAACGAGGATAACCAAGATTTAGCGCCACATCAGGGATTCCTCTTTTCCAAAAGATTTTAAATTGAGTTTATTAGGTAAATGATAAATTTGGAAAATATATCTACACAAGGTAACTTACAGAAAGATCAAACAAAAATCCTAGCCGTCTAGAGAAAAAAAGAGAAATTTTTATAGTTTCAAGCTAACAATCGGATTTGTTTGATTCGTTATTTTTCTCTTTCTTTGGTCCGATTTATTTCTACTTAGTTTGTTTGATGACCAGATTATTTCAAATCAGCAAAGTTTTATATTGTTCTTCTCCTATATGTTTTTTTCAATGGATTTGGTAAGACAAAGTCTTGATCCGTTTAGACAAAGTAATTAACCGATCTACTGCGGATGACGGCGACGAGTTTTACCGGCTTCAATCGTTGATCGATGATAGAGTTCTTACTGCAAATTATGGTTACTTCAAAAAAACAACATCAAATTCTATGGAACAATGATCTATTTGACTCCTACTGGAGTATTTGAAAGCGAGCGACAATCGTTTTCAATTCAGTCTGAAGTTTTTGGATTAATATGAAAATCATTTCTTTTGCGATTCAGCTATTACAAAAGCAAAAATTGAGTTTTTATAAATAAATATTTAGTTATTCATATGAAGATGTGAGTTAGTTTATTTTGGATCCCTACTTGTATATTTTTTTATACTTTTGTTTTGATAGTTTTCATTGTTTAAATTTTTTTATCTAAAAAGCTCAATAATACAATTTAGTGTTAAAAAATGCATAAGATCTGGAGCTTTTAAAGATTATAAATATTAAGTGCTATCGGTCGGATCTTTGGAACATTTTATATGACCTACGTCATGGATGAATAAACTCCCAGTGTTCTTCACATAAACAGAGAACGTAATCAGACTGCAGATAAGAATATAAGATCTCCAGACAAGCTTTGGAGGATGAAG
Organism: Hirschfeldia incana; assembly: GCA_026261945.1. NCBI lineage: Eukaryota > Viridiplantae > Streptophyta > Magnoliopsida > Brassicales > Brassicaceae > Hirschfeldia > Hirschfeldia incana. The sequence goes on along the minus strand of JABCMI010000013.1, from coordinate 2,650,493 downwards.
TTATGTTTTCATTTTCAATTTCCCACTTCTGTTTATTTGTATTATCCTTATACTGTTTAAGTATTAATAATATTTTTGTTTCATAAAAAGGTAAGTAACAAAAAGAAAAGCTAAATGTAAATTTTGTGAGAAAATTAAGTAATTGACCATTGAGGACCCAAAAGATAAGAATTTAATTACGTTGATTTTATATATGATTTACTAGTGGCTTTTTCTTTAACATATTTTGTTGTAATATCTTTTTGCTACTAATATTTAAATAAGTTCCAATCATTAACTATTTGTGCTAGTAAAGAATCACTATTTTCTTATGCCAATTCCTAATTTCCTAGTCTTGAAATCTAATATAAAATCTTAATCTAACATTATACGATGTTTAATTTGTCACACGACGTCTAAACCCCTTTTAAACTAAATTCAGATATGAAATCATAAATTCTAATGTCCATTTGATAATTTTAAACTTTTAAAACGAAGAGTAAAATTACCCAAACTCACAAAAATATTCTAATATATTTAACATTCTTAAGCTACAAGTAATGTTTTAAAATCGAATCTAGTGGACCACTTTGAAAGCATATTAAAACAAATAAAGCTTGTGTAGTTATTGGTTAACTTTGCTTTAGTTGTGTACGGATTTTATTATTTTTCATCTTACCGAGTACGAGTACTTTAGAAATATTAGTGGTACACTTTAGATATATTAGTGGTTAAGATATCCATAATTAATTTACTCTTTTCAAAATATTGAGGATTAGCCTCTTCAGAACCTCCATCTTCTCTCTAAAATGTCCATTTGTTTTCTCCGATCTCCGACTCCGACTGCTTCTTTAGAGCCGATCTTCTCTCTAGCGTGATTAGTACTTGCTCTAGGTGCTGTCCACATCTCAATTTATTTCTACACCAAATAGACATCAATCAAGTTTTAATAATTTTTTTTTATTAAATCACAGCTCTTAAAATAATCTACAGCTGTATAAATGCTCCGCAGAGCAAAAAATTCACAACAATTTATTTGAGCTTTCCATAAAATTCTACAACAATAAAATCTAAATCCACATAAAAAAATCTACCATATTTTTTCTGCCGCAAAAAAATTTTCAAAACGACAGCCACAACCAATCGGACCCTATAACTTCCATATGTTTTCTCTGATCTCCGCCTCCAGCTGCTTCTTTAGAGCCGGAGTCCAGTCCTTGATTTTGTTTTTTTTTTCCGGCTGAGATCATTCGACTCTCTTCTTGTTTTCTTCAATGGGTAGCTTAATCAATTTTTGATTCTTCCTTCCGGAAAGGAGTGAGGTGTTTATTGATGATATCTCTTTTGTTTTTAGTTGATCTTTATCCCTTGATCTAGTTGGAGAGGGTCGGTTTTTCAACCTTCAGATCTGATTTTGTGTTAGAAACCATGTGTTTTTTTTCTCTCTACGTCTTGTCTTTGAGTTTTCACTGGCTCGCTTCTGGTTTCGGCTTCAACCTTCATGATCTCTCTAGCAAGTTTGAACCTGTTTTTGAGTTGTACGCTTCTTGTCTTATCCCTAAGATTTGATCGAAATCTGTTCATTTGTTAAGCTTTCCAACGCGTTTCGTGTTGTTCTGTCTCCGTCTATGCCAATCCGGTTGATGGCTTGTGAACTTAAGGGTACTGTCTTCTGGAGTGTGAAGCTTTGGTCTCTATCTTGTCTGCGCTATTCACCATAGGAGGAGTTGCAAGGCGGAGGTTTTGTCCACGTTTGGATACCTCGCCTTGTCTTCGTTCAAAGGAACCCTGTTTTAGCCACATGCTTTGTTCCGTTCGTGGTTTCTTCTGATCTGTTGCCTAGCGTTTTCGAGTATCTCCAACCCATGACATTTTTTTAAGAGGAGAAAAACCTCAAAATGAGGATCTGAAGACTGATTAATCCAATTATGATACCTCAAATTTTTTTTTAAGAGTTTATTTATTTTCACTATAGTCCTTGACTTTAACAAAATTTACTAATAATGATAAAACTTCACAAATATATATAAAACATATTAATATATTATACAACACACAATATTACAATGTTATATAATAAAACTAGGTGTTTTCCTGCACCATGTGCAGTAAGGATATGTTGTATTTAAATATTAAACATCAAGAGGATGTTTCACCAAGTTCGTGATAGCTTGAAGAAGATGATCACACTGACGAAGAGGAGCGATTCAGGGAAGTTCACAGTACCATGTTCTATCAGGGGCATTGAATTCTCTCGTGCCCTCTGTGATACAGGATCATGAGTCAGCATCATACCCAAGATCATGGCAGACCACCTACGTCTGAAGATAGAGCCTACTGATGAGACATTCATCTTTGTGGATTGTTCTCAACAGAACTCTGGAGGCATAGTTCGAAATCTTGAGGTCCAGATAGGAGATTCAATCATCCCTACAGACTTCCACGTGCTGGATGTCAAGCTCAACTTCAAGACATCCATACTGCTTGGAAGAGCCTTCTTAGCCACTGTCGGAGCTGTTTGTGACCTAAAGTTCAACAAGCTCTGCCTAACCCTAATAGATTCCACTACCCTTTATGATCCAGTCCAAGTCATCAAGTTTCCAAGGAAGGAGACCACAGACGTCGTAGCAGCATGCTTTTGTTCACAAGAGTATGATTCCATGGCTGAGTACGAAACAGATCCAGTCACATCGACTGATGAGAGTAACATTCCATCGACCGATACCCATGCCAACCCATCGACCGACGTAGACAACACCACATCGATCGATAAACAGCCTTTTTGGAGGACCAATGCCGAAACCTTGGCATCGACCGATAAACCAATCGTGGAGTTCCCAGATAGAGATTTCGAGCCAGCTAGCTCGGAACCAAACAACTACATACCTCTAGAGGAGGAATATGATGAAGATTACGAGGAAAAACGAGCAACAGAGTACATATTCATTCGTGAAGAAGAAGACAGACACACTTCCCACACCTTCAGATTCAACGCATCGACCGATAGAGGCCAGCTTTCATCGATCGATACGCCTCCAAGAAGATCGCTCAAACGATCCTATCAACCATCAAGCGATCCTATTGACTTCATATCCATCTACACACCAAAGGATATATTGACTTCATATCCATCTAAAGTGCTAATGATCTTGTCCATCAGAAGAAAGATGCTTTACAGGACGAAGTAGATACACTTCGCTTGAAGTTGGAAACCTATAGGAAGCCATCGACCGATGCCAGACACAAGCCATCGACCGATTATACACCATCGATCGATACAGATCTACCCTCATCGAACGATAGACGTCTGCAGAACACTTACAACAAGGAAGAATTCAATACCCTTATCAGCAACATCTATCGCGACATCAGAAGAGAAGAGGCAGCCACCACCAAGGATCTAGAAGACAAATATCAGCAACTCAACAACAACTTCACCTCATTCAAGAAGCGCACATCAACAATGGCGGCTACCATGGATCACATCATCAATGCTCTACAACACACACACCAAACGATGAAATCTTTCTACACCAGCAAGAAGAAAATCACTGATGAGTTGATCCCACCAATAGGAAGTCGACTACAAGAGGTGGAAGACACATTGAGAGAACTCTGCGAGAATTACAGACGCTCAATATCGATCGATACACCACCCAGTCCATCGCCCGATATGCACTATACCGAGTTCTGCACCAAAGCTGATATGGAGAAGACAGTTCAAGATCTCTTCACAATGATCCAAGAAGTTGGTGATTCGTCCTACCAAAGCTTTGAGGAATTATGGTTCCCAGTCCAAGGCGACGTCAAAAGCCTGGAGGACACAATATAGAACATTCAGAAGGAAATCAAGACCATCTCCAGACAACTCGCGGATAGACCAGTACCATTAGCATCGACCGATATGCCAGCAAAGACATCGACCGACAAACCAACACCAGGGTCGATCGAAATGGACTACCCGAGATCGATCGATAAGCTCATGGTACGAAGGAGAACATTTGAGAGGCTCAATGACATGCAAGAAGAACTCAGTGACCTATCGCAACACGCCTATCCAACATTCAGAAACCACCAGTTTTACATCGAGAGCAATGCAGAAGGTCTAGAGCGTCTGCGCAACGAGGTCAATGAATTAAAGGAGAAACTAACCAGAGGAGATAAAGCCACAAGAAGCTTCTTCACCACTTGGTTTGGAGAGAAACAAGAAGAGGACAAAGATGAGGCTTGCTATACAGCCAGTCTCATGAACTCACCTCACTAGCCTCAATACTACCATAGTCAAGCTAAAAGACTATAATAAAGCGCTGAGTGGGAGGCAACCCACTGTTAGGTATTTTCTTACTTAGTTAAATTTTATTTTTGTTTTTATTTTTCGTTTTTTGTTTTTGTTTTTAGTTTTTCAGATTCAAGACGATTACCACTCCTATCGACCGATACGATCCTGTCGACATCGCTCGACATCGCTCGACATAAACCTTTGCTGATCGATCGACATAGATGACTCAGTATCGATCGATACGTATTCACGGTCAGGTATATCGTTCTAATTTTCGATATCAGTACATTATTTATGATTTATTTATACCCTAATCCGACTATTATACATTGAGGACAGTGTATGATTTAAGTCTGGGGGGAGATTACTGATGTCACCCTACCTTTTGATTTCACCAAAATGTTTTCAAAATTGGTTTTATTGAGTCAAGAAAGGAACTAGGATATTTTTCAAAAAAAATTCATTTTATCTAACCACTCTTTAGCACCATTCTTAGATCTGTTGATTGCAGAAAGTACTATAGATGCTAAAGTGGATCACCTGTCACCTATGACAACACTTCTCATGATTGTTTGGAAGAACCAAAGCTGATCTCCAACCTAACCTGACAATCTATTGCTTGTCTTGGGGCTTGGTATACAAGGAATCGAAATCCTCCTGCAAGTCTGGAAGGTAATAGTCTGTGTGCTTCTGATTCCATTCCTTCTCTCTCTTCGGCATCCTAAGGAAAGAGAGAAATAATTTGTATAAAGATGTGATATGATGTCATGAGGAGTAGAGGGGTAGGAGTGATTCATGCGACCCCATTATTCTACTTTAAAAGATTGATCAAAGCGAGGGGTAGGAGTGACTTCTGCGACCGCATTATTCGCTTATTCAAAAGATATGTGTTACTAAGTCAATGAGATGACACAAAGATAGCCTTTGTGGCAATCAATGTTCATTAAAATTTGAAACTATGAGGATGCAGAGAAGAGAGATAAAAGGGGGAAGAAAGGAATCAGAGAAGACTTGCTTGTGTGTTCAGAAACTTGCTTGAGTTGAGTCCATGTGTTTCTTGATCGATATCCCCAAGGTAAAGCCTGCACTCTTATTTTTATGCATAAATGAGATCAGGAGAGGGGATAAACAGACATGATTGTTAAGATGTTTGGCTAGGAGATTTGGTTGCTAAGTTAGGATATGGTATAATGTGCTTCTAATGTTAGAATGTCTTTGATTTAGTTTGCACTACTAGAGAGATGATGACTGAGTTTTTAAAATCTTTTTGAGTCCATGCTGTTTTCAAACCTCTTTCAGAGAGACTGCCTGTTGGTTTTGCTTGAGGACAAGCAAAAGGGTAAATCTGGGGGAGTTGATATACCATGATTTTGACCCACTTTTACCCATGGTATATAAGCGGTTTTACATATATTTACTATAAAATAGGGTCTATTTAGAGTATTTAAAGGTTCAGGTACGACTTGGAGAAATATGGTGTTTTTGGAGCCTTTAAGTGCAGAACTGCACAGACGCGTCAGATGTTTAGATATGGATGGAGATCTTCCCACGGTGCGATTGAGCTAATATTTGGACAAAAGATATATCTTTGAGTTAGCTTTTCAATGCCACCTGTTTGAGGTCAATCCGACGGTTAGATCAGAAGTTATACCCATTTTACTGAAGAGTGGTCAGTCTGCCTCGCGAGAGAAGGCTGTCGAGAAGATGAATGTATATCGATCGATGGGAAATCACCCATATCGATCGATATGAATGTCAGGACGTGGGATGACTATGTTTCATGACCGCCAGAAGCCCTAAAGCAACCTAAATTACCAGAATACCCTTGGACGACCAGAAATCATTTTTATGTTATTCTAAGCCATTGCTGACGGCTATGCTTTCTTTACGCTTCCTTTGATTCATAGTTTTGTTAGGAGAGGAAGGAGGAACTCCTATCAGAGTCCTCCTGGAACTCCATTGGTTTTGATTTTATTATATTTATGTTCTTCATCTATTCATCTATGATTTCTGTTACAAGCTTCATGTCTGAATAGATCCACATGTTGGATTTAGGGTTCAGATAGGTTGTGGGATTAGCCCCAAATATAGATTGTTAAGTTGTGATATTCATTATCATGATGAACCCTAATGCTTGTTCTAGAGTCATGAACTAGAATATGATCCTGGAATGAATTAACTTGTTAATCATTATCCTGAAATCATCTTGTATAAGCTAAGATCCTCTAGGGATAAGCGAGAGCCGGTCTATGATCTTGGTGGGCACATATTCAACTCGATCTAGAGCTATATCGATCGATACTCAAATAGAGTAATCGATCGACGACACACATATCGATCGATACAAGCTGTCAAAACATCGATCAATATTGTCGGCAGACAGATCAATGGACGAGTCTTATAGCGAGTGCTACTAGACAACTCTAAGAGTTGAAGCTCTTTAATATCATGCATGCAACTTGTTAAGACACCTATAGCATTATAATCCTGATTACCTGAATAGAAACTCTAGATCTAACAACCATCCTTCCATCAAGCAACTCCTTGCCAAGCCGAACAATCATCTTGTTCATCTTATTTACTGCTTATTAATATTTATTTATTGCATTAAACCTATTAGGCTAGCTTAATCATATAACTATTAGATCTAATTGGTTCCCTAGCTCCTTGTGGATTCGATCCCTAAGTACTACGATTGGACCTCTTTTGATGAGAGTAATTCACTCCTTAGGGTAATTTTAGTGATATCAAAATATATTATAGTCAACTAAATTTACAGAATACAAATAAAATTTTAATAATACTAATCATAAAGTATTTTAGTCAATTAAACATATATTAGTTTATATTACTTAATTACTTTATGTAATCATATAAAAACTGATAGATATATAAACAATATTTCTGTTAAAAAATATTTTATGTAATCTATTTTATTTTATAATGCTGTACTGTTTATTATTATTATTTTTTAAATAATATTTATCAGTGAAAATATGAAGATAAAGAAAGTATTTTATTACTATATTTTATGTTATTTAAAAATCTTTTTTAAATGGAATATTATTATTTTTTGAACCTTTCTTTTTAATGAAATCATATTATTTATACATATATTTTCGTTTTTAAATTTTCTTTATAAACTTTATAAATAATTCCATTTTAATATATGTTATTTGGAAATTGTTTAAGAATGAATTTAAATAAAAAATCAATAATAGTATTTAAATATAATATTTTTTATTTATGAAGAGTATCAATGTAATCAACCATCGTGAGAGTTAACGTGAACGCGATACATAGGAAACTGACTTTTTAAATAATATTATAGAGATTTATCTTAAGGTTGTTTAATGTATTTTATTTTGTGTGACCTTTACTTAATGTATGCTTTTATTTGTGTAAAATTTAATTCTAATAGTATGTAATATTTATTCTATTTTATTTTATTTTGGTGTATTGAAGTTATTCTAAATATATTTAGTAGGTATATTTGTGAAAGGAAATGTCCCTATTCAATACCTCAAAATTTGAGGATTTGAAGTTGGGTTGAAATGACAAAAATTTCAAAATTTGAGAATTTGAAGTTGGGTTAGAGATGTTCTTCTGGTTTAGTTTGGTAAAGTTAAGATCATGTTAGTTTTTCTGGCTCATCTTCTTCACCCACGAGTGGGCTTTCAATTTCGGAGACCTTTGCTTGGTTCGTCGACTTTGTATCTACTGGTTTCATGGTAATCACCAGTTTATGTAATTGTCTTTTGTTTTTTTAAATGAAACTAATATTAAAAAAAGATCACTCTTCTTGATCCGCAGCTAGTCTAATGTCCTTGTAGCCCAGAAAACGTCCTTAAAATCATCTAGCTCATGCATCCAGAGCACTTTGTCTGATCCTGAGTGAGGGTCAGGAGGAGGATAAAAGCAATGTGGTCGTAGATGAAGGGAAAATGTTGCTTTCCCAGAGTACAAAGGTTCATCCCGTACTGCATACAGCTTCAGCTTTAGTAGCAGACCTGGGAATCCTTAAATATCCAAATATCACACACATATATCGCCAGTTACATTCACTAGCTTGCATGTGCTAAGCCAATCATCAAACCAAATTGAGTTTATCTCCTACTATTAACTTCAACCCGAAGAAATTCATAAGCTAAAGAATGTAGATTTAACAATTTCTGCCATATTCAAGTCTTGATTTCCCTTCTCTTACATCCTAGAACGAATATTGCTTAGTTAAATACTCCCGAATTCAAGCCACCCACAAGTAACCTTTAGGGTAAATAAACACTATATGAGATTGAGAGAAAATCCTGAGATGTATATCCCTGAGCTGCTGGATTTCTAAGCCACCTTCATCCTCCGGGGAGCAAAGATCCAACCAAGAGACATTAGCTTTGTGAGATTAGTCGGAGAACCTGACCATAAGAAGTCACTACACATACTCTTTATAGTGTTAAGACAACCCTTAGGCACAATAACGCCAAACTCCAAAGATTTGTGATGTTCGTAATAGCCGTCTCTATTAATTGGATCTGGCCCACATAATAGGGCATGATGTGTCCAGCACAGGAACTTCCGAAGAATATTACTCCAACCTTTAGCTGTTCGCGGCGTAATGAGATATCCTATAGGCACTGAGCCAATATTTAATCCTCTATGTTCAGCAGCCTCATTGAGTCTAGATTGGTTATTCCCACAGCAAATATAGATGACTTGGATGCATTGATGGGCAGTCCAGACATACCAGCAAACTGATACATTACACTTAGAACTCCATCAAGTACAAGTTTCTTTTCCATCGGTAAAAACTAGGATGTTTTTCGAAAAGCTAAGATGAGGGAGTTGAACCATCGCACTGTGGATGATAAATTTGCGTTTTACATCTGATTCAGTAATCTATAGAGGACATTGTTCAATATCACATATAAATATGGAGATAGGGAGCAGCCTTGTCTTATTCCCCGAGCGTACTAGTTAAAAATCCATCTAACTCTCCATTAACTGCAACAACGAAGGTTGAAATAGACATTGAGAGGTAAATCCATCTTATAAACTGCCTGGGAAGTCCCATTGCTTGGAGAACTGAAGTAATGAAGCCCCATTTGACTATATCAAAAGCTTTTGATATATTAAACTATATGGCGCACTGATCAGCGATAGATAAAAATGAGATCCGTTGACCAGTTTTGCTTCTTGTAGAACATTTTCCAATAACTACCTGCCTTTCACAAACACACTTTGGTTTGGCTTAATCGTTTCATGAAGGAATGAATTAAGGCGGTAAGCAAGGGTCTTTGAGATGACCTTGTAATTGAGATTACAACAAGAAATTGGTCTGTAGTCGTCACACATTGTCTGAGCTGGGACTCTCTTGGGGGGGGGGGGATAACCCACAAATTTATAGAGGTTAAATCCAAGCTACAACCTGAAAACGAAGAGAATATATTTTTATGAGTTTTTATGATGCAAACATGAACAGGATGGAAAATGAGATGATGATGATAATATAAATATAACAAGACAAATAAACTGAGGATATGATGGAATCAAGCTGTTGGTTTTGTAACACTCTCAGCTTGATCAAATGATGGTTGAAGTGGAATGAGATGGAGCTTTGCTTGCTGGTTTTGTAACTCTTTCAAGCTTGGCCAGTGAATGGGATGGAAGAGATGGATTGATAGACACAACAAAGATCTATCGAAGGGATCTTTGATAAGCCTGGTTGCTCTGGAGCTATTTCCCAAACACTCAAAAGACTTAGAACAATATTTTTGAGAAACTAGAAAAACTGCATATCATTCATAAAATTCAAAGGTGCTTTACAAAGACAAATGACTTGAGCTTATATAGGCTCGACAATGAAAGACTCTAACAGTCATAAAAAGATAAAAAGGAAACAAAAAAATTGAAATAATAAACTTGGAAGCAAATGAATTGATTGCTCCTTGAAAACTAACCCGTTGGAGGCTTAATGATGAGAATCTTGGCCAAAAGAACGTAGATTATGTTCTCCTTGTATCTGGACGATTTTAGGGGATAAGTGAGATTTTTGGGAATCTTATTTATGGTCTGGAAGGTGCTGATGTATGATATCACTCAAATAACCCTAAAGAGTGAATTACTCTCTCAAATAAGAGGTTCAGTTGTAGTACTTAGGGATCGAATTCACAAGGAGCTAGGGAATACAAAAGATGTAATCCTTGGTGATTATGCTAAGTTGAATAAGTTTTAAATGTAAATTGCAATTGTGAGCAATGGTAAGTTGCTCAATGGATTTGGTTTAGTTTTTAAGTAATAAGAAAGGGTAGTTAGATTTAAAGTTACTATTCAGATAATCAAGATTATAATGCTATAGATGTCTAACAAGTTGCATGCATGATATTAAAGAGCTACAACTCTTAGATAAGTCTATTAGCTCTCGCGTTTTAGACTCGTCCACTGATCTGATTCCGACAATATCGATCGATGTTTTGACAGTGATATCGATTGATATATGTTTGCCGTCGATCGATTACTCTATAGGAGTATCAATCGATATAGCTTTAGATCGAGTTGAATAGATGCTCACCAAGATCATAGACCGGCTCTCGCGTATCCCTAGAGGACCTTAGCTTATGCAAGATGATTTCAGAATGATGATTAACGAGTTAATGCATTCCAATATTCATATTCTAGTTAGCTATTCTAGAATAAGCATCAGGGTTCATCATGATAATGAATATCACAACTCAACGGTCTATAGTTTGGGCTAATCATTCATAACTATTCGAACCCCAAATCTAACAAGAGAATTTACTCAGACATGGCTAAGTGATTCATAGCAGTGAGGTAATAATAGAAATTCATAAAGATTAGAAGACTTTGAACAAACATGTTCTTTAAGATAACAAATCTTTTTTCTATAACCTTTCCAAATAAGAAAATAACTTTGAATAACTTTGAAGTGGTGAAAGACAAATGTGTATCAAAGAGATGAATAATATGAAAAGCGTACTTTGCCAAAACACATAGGCATAACTATAAATATGAGTTCATTAGGTTAAAAACTCGTCAGGAGTAATCTTGTAATTTGGGGAGGTCTTGAGCTTCAAGTCGGTTGAGCCCAACTATTCTTCTTACGCGCTTGATATCGATCGGCGGTACTAGGCGTACATCGATCGATTGCATATCTTGATTTGTCATCTTCTATGAATGCCCCATCGATCGATGGCACATAATGTGCATCGATCGATGTGTATCTCGGAATATCTACCTTTTGTCTGATCTTGATAGTCATCTCGGGTGAACTCTCCTTAAGCTCCAAAAGGGCACATAAAACATCACTTACTCCAAAATGCTCATGAGGCTGAAAACATACCTAATAGACTCCAAAGCGCGTGCACGCACACACACACACACACACACACACACACACACACACACACACACACACATATATATATATATATATATATATATATATAAAGCATCTCGATCGATGGTATAGGGCCTCCGTTGGCCGAGTCATCTTGCTCTGCCTCGTACTCAGCTTGTGAATCATACTCATGTGCACAAAAGCATGCTGCCACGAGTGATGAGCCTCTTTCCTTGGAATCTTCATGACTTGGACCAGATTGTAGTGGATGGTTGGGTCGATTAAGGTATGGCAGAGCTTGTTTGATTTTAGGTCACAAACTCCAATTGTGGCTACGCAGGCTCTTCCAAGTAGTATAAATGTGTTGAAGTTGAGCTTGACATCCAGGACGTGGAAGTCTGTAGGAATTAGGGCATCACCAATCTGTACCTCAAGATTTCGAACAATTTCTCCAGAGTTCTGCTGAGAACAAGCCACGAAGATGAATGATTCTTCAGTAGGCTCTATTTTCAGACCTAGATGATCTATCATGATCTTGGGTAGGATGCTTACTCCAGATCTTGTGTCGCAGCGAGCGCGAGAAAAATCAATACCCCTTACTGAGCATGGTATTGTGAACTTCCCTGGATCACTCTTCTTCTCTAATGTGATCCTCTTTTTCAAGCTTTCACTGACATGATTAAACATCCTATTGATGTCTTTTTTGTCTCCTTGGTTTCCCTGAAAAACATTCACAATCTGTATGAAAAGTAAGCTTCTTCAAAGGGTTTCTCTTTAGGTATTCTGAGAACTCTTTTTCTGAAGTTTTCCATCTTCTTCTCATTAACTCTCTTTTAAGGTGTTTAGGAACCTTCTCTTTCCTTTTTTCTGAGAATTCCGTCCTCACTGTCCTTTTCTATCCATGGGCTCAATAATATCCGTGGGTTTCTTCATGTTGGCGGTTGGAGGGTTTCTGAAAGGCTTAGATTGCTCCTGGAATGCATGGAGTCGTGTTACGTCTATCTTTGGAAGTTATCCTCTTCGATGGGGTACTGTATATTGAGCGATGGCTACTGGGGTGTGTCGGTCGATATCCATAACATGTTGTCAATCGATGGGAGAAACAATGTGTCGATCGATAGGTGATGAAGTCGTGTCGACTTCGATAGGGATGGGCGGATGTGGGTGTCGTGCTGCGAACGCTTCGTGTGACATAATCTTGATGACACTGTACTGGTGAGAAGTGTCCTCGAAGTCCATCGATCGATGCTCTTCAAAGTCTATCGATCGTTTTGCTTTGGGTGATATCGATCGATGTCGAGGAGATGATGTCGATCGATAGGGGGTGAATCCGAGTACTTCATCTTTGGAATCTTGGAGCTTCTCATACTTCACCACTTGTCAAAAGTCATCATCCAGGATGGCATTCACGTGGTCGTTAATAGCAAACTCTCATGTTCTCCTTGTTAAAGCTTCTTGCTTCTTTACAGCTTCTCCTGTCTAAACCACCTGAGTCTCCAACTTCACATGGGTGCTTAAAGCATCAAGCTTTGTGTTCATATTGGTGTAGACGGAGTCAATCTTTCCATTGAAGTCTACCTGAAGTTTCTGCTGACCCTCAAGAACTATGTTCAGCATCTCTTCTAGTTTACTTTCTTGGGTGGGTGGGAGTGGGTTTGTGTAGAATGAGTTTCCATAACTCCTGTTGTTGTTGAGGTTGCTGCTGCTGTAGTTGTTGGTGTTAGGCTTCTGGTTAAAGTTGCTTCTATGTTCTGAGAAGTTTCTGTATTCTCTTTAGTTTCCAGATCTCTGAAATCCAGTTCCACTAATCCAGTTCACTTCTTCTTCTGTAAATTCTTCTCCATCTACAGTTTCTGCATCCTCCACTGAGCAAATTTGTTTGTTTAGTAGCTTCTGAACATTATCCAGCTGTGCTTGCACTTAATTAATTTTTTCATTCCCAAGAAATGCTGCAGATTTTGTGTTCACAATGTTCTTCGTGCTTTTGCTGGATGCCAAGTTATCTATTAACTTCACAGCCTCTTCTCGATTCCTTGTGGTGAAGTTACCTTCACTAGCTGTATCCAGGGCCATCTGATACTTCAAAGTGAAGCCTCTGTAGAAAGTGCAAAGCAGTTGAACTTTGTTGAATCCGTGGTATGGACAATCACGCTGGTAAGACTTGAATCTGATCCAGGTATCCTTAAATGATTCTCAAGGATCTTGAGTGAATGTAGCAATTTTCTTCCTCCAGTCTTCAGCGCGTGATTCATCAAAGAAGTTACGCAGTAATGCGTTTTTTATGTCGCTTTACGTTGTGAGAGAACCTGGTGGTAACTGCCTGAGCCACTGCAAAGCTTCTCCAGATAAAAAGTATTTGAAAAGCTTGCAGAGAAGATAGTCTTCAGGGACTCCATTGGTTTTTATGGCGGTTATGAGATCCCCGAACCTCTCCAGATGGTCCATAGGATGCTCATTGGATAGCCCACATAAGGGTATTTGTTCCACAAGTGTGTAATACTGCGTCTTAAGCTCGAAATCTCCCCTTTGAATGGTAGGAGGGCGGATGGATGATCGGTTGGTATTCAATTGATATGGATGTGTGTACATGTTTGATGAAGTCTGTAGGTGTAGTTTCTTGCTCGGGAATGATCTCCCTTTGAGCATTCAGTTTCTGACCTGCTGCATCACGCATGTGACCATTTGATCACGTAGGTCTCCATTCTCATCGGTGGTGAGAATAATAGGTGCTACCATGTCTCGCGGATTAGTATCGATCGATATAGAATTTAGAGTATCGATCGATGTCCGATGATTGGTGTCGGTCGATGAACGGTTGTTGCTGTCGGGCGACAGTAAGGTGCGAGTATCGGTCGACGAAGAAGGTGTCTCGGTCGACTGTGGTGAGCGAGTATCGGTCGATTGATGCCGAACGTAGGTCTTTGCGGATTATACGTTCCAAGCTGTGAGGATCTTCTGTGTACAAAAGTTGAGTGTTCTTGTTGCTTATAGTACTGCTGGACATGTACCTGAAAAAGGCAAAAAAAAATTTGTGTCAGAAGATGTATTCAAAATAAAAGCAAGTAACCTAGACTTAATAAGATTAAATCCAATGGCGATCAAAGCTCCCCGCAACGGTGCCAAATTTTGTATCACTCAAATTATCCTAAGGATTGAATTACTCTCTCAAATAAAAGGTTCAGTTTAAGTACTTAGGGATCGAATTCACAAGGAGCTAGGGAACACAAAAGATGTAATCCTTAGTGATTATGCCAGGTTGAATATGTTTTAAATGTAAATTGCAGTTGTGAGCAATGGTAAGTTGCTCAATGGATTTGGTTTATGTTTTAAGTAATAAGGGATGGTAGTTAGATTTAAGGTTACTATTCAGATAATCAGGATTATAATGCTATAGATGTCTAACAAATTGCATGCATGATATTAAAGAGCTTCAACTCTTAGATTAGTCTATTAGCTCTCGCGTTTTAGACTCGTCCGCTGATCTGATACCGACAATATCGATCAATATTTTGACAGCGATATCAATCAATATATGTTTGCTGTCGATCGATTACTCTATAGGAGTATCAATCGATGTAGCTTTAGATCGAGTTGAATACATGCTCACCAAAATCATAGACCGGCTCTCGCGTATCCCTAGAGGACCTTAGCTTATGCAAGATGATTTCAGGATGATGATTAACGAGTTAATACATTCTAATATTCATATTCTAGTTAGCTACTCTAGAATAAGCATTAGTGTTCATCATTATAATGAATATCATAATTCAACAGTCTATAGTTTGGGTTAATCCTTCTTAACTATTTGAACCCCAAATCTAACAAGAAAATCTACTTAGACATGGCTAATTGATTCATAGCAGTGAGGTAATAATAGAAATTCATAAAGATTAGAAGACTTTGAACAAACAGGTTCTTTAAGATAACATATCTCTTTGTATATTTCTTCTAAATCTAGAATTCTATAACCTTTGCAAATAAGAAAATAACTTTGAATTAACTTTAAAGTGGTGAAAGACAAATGATTGTCAAATAGATGAATAATATGAAAAGCGAACTTTGCCAAAACACATAGGTATAACTATAAATTTGAGTTCATTAGATTAAAAACTCGCCAGGGGCAATCTTGTAATTTAGAAATGTTTTGCGCTTCAAGTCGGTTGAGTCCAACTATTCTTCTTACGCGCTTGATATCGATCGATGGTACTAGGTGTACATCAAACTATTGCTTATTTTGATTCGTCATCTTATGTGAATGCGTCGTCGATCGATGGCACAAAATGTGCATCGATCGATGTGTATCTCTGAATATCGACCTTTTGTCTGATCGATAGTCATCTTGGGTAAACTCTCCTTTAAGATCCAAAAGGGCACATAAAATATCACTTTACTCCAAAATGCTTATGAGCTTGAAAACATACCTTATAGACTCCAAAACACACACACACACACACACACACACACACACACACACACACACACATATATATATATATATATATATTTATTAAAAGAATCTCAATACCATGGATAAAACTGGGTAAAAACCATGGTAGATCAATGTCGTGCATAGACTGAAGGAAAAATAGCTGT
Organism: Hirschfeldia incana; assembly: GCA_026261945.1. Classification (NCBI taxonomy): domain Eukaryota; kingdom Viridiplantae; phylum Streptophyta; class Magnoliopsida; order Brassicales; family Brassicaceae; genus Hirschfeldia; species Hirschfeldia incana. The sequence continues at coordinate 2,634,291 of JABCMI010000013.1, read as the reverse complement.
TGGAGTTTTAATGCTTGAGACTCCAAATAAAACAAGTTAAAGTAAATGAAGATCCGCCTGATCTTCTAGGTGCTAGTGCAGCTAAGGACGTCTTTGATATCTTATGGATGGTTGAGACAACACGTTTTCCTTCCGTGTTTTAGTTGGAAAGCATCTGTGTTATCTTGAATATGGACATGATAGCCTTCCATGCGTTGTCCATCCAGATAACATACCATATGCTGGAAAATCACTTATTGTCCACATTAGTACTGCCGGCATTTGAAAGTTTTCTTTACACGAAATATCGTATGTTTCAGCACCTTCAGCCCATAGTTGTTGCAACTCATATATTTGTGGCTGAAAAACACATCAAGTGATCTCTTAGGTTGCTCTGGTCCGGGAACGAGAATGGAGATAAACAAAAACTCTCGTCGCAAGCACAAGTTTGGGGGTAAGTTGTATGGTGTAACAATGACTGGCCGTAGAGAATATTGTCTTCCACTCTTGCCATACGGGCTGAAACCATCAGTACATAATCTAATGTAGACATTTCTTCTCTCATACGCAAAGTCGGGATACTTTGATTGAAAATGCTTCCACGCTTTTGCATCTGAATTATGTCTAATCTCACCATCTGTTGAGTGCTCCGCATGCCATCTCATTCGTTGCACTGTGCGTTCAGAAAGGTACAACCTCTGCAACCTTTCCGTCAAAGGAAAATAGCACATCCTTTTATATGACACTAGAACTCTTCCACTCATATCTTTATAACGAGGCTTTCCACAAAATTTGCATGTAACCCGCTGGTCATCTGCCCTCCAATAAATCATGCAGTTATCGCTGCATACATCTATTACCTGATAAGATAAACCAACACCAGCTACGAGTTTCTGAACCTCGTAGTTCGAACCTTGAGCTACATTATCCTCAGGTAGAATAATTTTTACAAAATTAGCAATTGCATCAACACAGTCTTCAGCCAAGTTATAATCTGTTATAATGGCCACCAGTCTTGTAGCAGATGATAAAGCTGATTGATCATCTCTGCAACCTTCGTACAATGGTTGCATTCCAGCATCCAACATATCATAAAATCTCCTAGCTTCTGCATTGGGTAAATCTTTCCCTCTAAAATGATCATTTACCATCTGCTCAGTACCTACACCATAATCTACATCCGTTCTAATTGGTTCTTCTAATTTAAACGCTGGCTAAGGTTCGCCAGTACTACCATGTTCATAATCAGTTTTCCCATGATGATACCAGATTCCATAACTTCGTGTAAACCCACTCAAATATAGATGAGTCCAAACATCCCACTCTTTAATAACCTTTTTATTTTTACAATTAGAGCAAAGACATCTTAACATACATGTTTCTGCTTCCGGTTGTCGGCAAACTAACCCCATGAATTCAGGTATACCTCGTTGGTATTCTTCTGTAAGCAATCTCGTTTTCGGATCCAATTGAAGTCGATCGATCCAAGAACGAAAATAATTTGAAGAAGACATGTTTTTTTTCAATCAAATTTGTGTGTAAAGATAGTAGGAGGGAGGATGAAGAAATGGAGTGAATGAAGAGGAAGAGGGGTGGTTGTATTTATAGATGAAATCCTGCCGACAGACCGAGGAGATTCCGACGCTAACGGCTACATCCTCGGAATTTCCTCGGAATTTTTAAAATCTCCCAACAGCTCTCCAATGACACTCTAACGGCTATAATATTTCCTCGGATGTTCGTCGGTTTATTTCAAGGAACAAGGTTTCCTCGGTATTCCATAAGAATATACCGACGAACTGTGTTTTCCTCGGAATTCCGTCGGAATATTCCGAGGAAATACCGAGGAAACCAAGTTTTGCGTTTCCTCGGTATTTCCTCGGTTTTTGGTCAGAAAATTCCAAAGAATTCATTTTTCCTCGAAATGTTCTTCAGAATACTGCTTTTTCTTTGAAGTGATTTTTCGGTTTTTGAGATTATTGAGTGAAATTTTGTGAGTTGTTGTGATTGGATTGGCTCAGGAAGCAGACCGATGGTGTTTTCTCAGTGGTTTCTTGAGTGTGCTAAGGCCGTTGTATGGCAGAAAGTGGTTTTTGTTATTACTTAACTAACATTCGACCATGTGGGTTAAAGCGGTGTGAGTTGGTATGTGTGATATCTGTGGTTTTTTTAAAAATGTAAATGTTAATTTGGTGGGGGCGGCGTCAATGAGTTTTTTCTTGTGCAAAATTTAAATCGTCGAAGTTGCTTTTGTAAAGGTCCACATGTTTACTTGCAACCTATTTGAGAAAGAGTTTATCGTCTTATTCTATTTGAACATTTTTTGGGCCGGCATGCAGAGTATCGCATTGTCACTTAAGAAAGGAAATTCAAGTACCATTTTTGTGGTGAATAACATGTGTGATTTAGCAGAAAATATTGGGGAGATAGTCTTAGCAATGACTATAAATGGGTTGAGGTGGCGAGATCAGGGTTCTTTATTTGGTAGCTATGAATTTCCGCAGCGAGTGATAGTAGTAACAGTTGCTGCAGGGTTCTTCATGTCCTTGGATGTTGCAGATTTTTGGAGGCCTCATATAATGCTAGCGACTCAATTTTCTGATTCAGATGAGTGTGATGTGTATATTCGACCATCGCATAATTGTTGTTAGCAGCAATGATGACGTTGTTGTAGATCGTTATCAATATCTTACACTTTAAAAAAGCTGTTCTCGGCTTCAGTTTCATGATCAAAGTAGACGTGGGTGCCGGAGGTGGTTTTGAGGTAGAGGTGACTTGTAGTCAGACATAAGGATAGCATAAGAGTTCTCGTTATGATGTTCTGTAAAGTGAGTATTAACAAAAACATTATAGTTACCTCCTACTAATTTAGGATTAATGTTTGTGACCCCCAAAACCTTTGGATCCCCACCAAAACACATTATTTGTCATGTAGAAGACTTTCTACCATATCAAACACACTAACGCACATAGTATTTACTTTACAGAGATGGATGAGGTTCAACATTCTTTTTCCGACATCTAATCACCTAACAGTAAAACATTAGAAAGGAGTTACAAATGTATGGTACATTTCTACTCGGATTGTTAGCATCATACGTTTGATGCTGTGAGTTTCACCATTTAAGTGCTTTTGATTCATGTGAATTTACCTATGATATCTAGCACTTAAGTTGTTAAAGTCTTAAAAATTTTAAGTCTAACATGGAAAATCAAAACTTAAAAAGGAAAGTGTGACGCAGAAGTTATAAGTGTTATACAATAAAAAAAACTTTATAAATTAATATATTCATCTATAATAAATACATGAATATTACAGACTAATTGTGTACCGCAACTCGACCAAGGCAAATTCATAACTTATTTGGTGAGGGTTATGAGATTTAAAATATTCATGTTTTTTAATGTTTCTAGCTAATCCGAGAAGACTTTTCCAAAAGTCTTCTACATTAGATTTTCAAGAGAGTTAAGTAACTTCAAGATATGTTTTATTTTTAACTTTCAAAAGTGTTAAGTAACTTCAGAGAAAATTTTACTATGTTTTTATGTTGTTATGAAATTGACTAAGGTTTCTTGAGAAGATTTCTCTCTTAGTTATATAACAAATTTTATTAAGTTTTTGTGTTGTTGTGTTTTGTTATGTATGGGTAGAATGGTTAAAACACTTTTTGGTATGTTGCATAAATGTTGGGGTCAAAAACGGTTATTTCGAAATCAACGGCTTAAAATATTTAACGTGTGCGGACTTTCCATAAAACAAGCGTCGAAAGCAAAACAAGTCGTATAGTTTAAGAAACCTATGTTAAAGTCGATCGTTCTTGTTTTACACGATAAACTCTACGAGAAAACCAACTCAGATTTAGTCGTAAAACTTCGGTGATACAATAAAGAAGAAACGAGAGACATTAGGTCTGTAGCTGATAGACTCCACTTCACATCATCCGTTTGTACCACTTTGGAAAGAAGACTTTGGAAGACTTCATGAAAACTTCCCACAAAGTCTTCTAGCATAAATACATTAGAATATTTCTAAAAAGTCTTATGAGATTCTTCCTATAGTCTTCCGAGAATTGTCCACAAGTCTTCCAAAATCAGTCTCAGATCTGAAAACTCTGCATATTCAAAAGCATTCAAATGACTTTAAAATAGAGAATAATTCAAAAATAAATTTTTAGATAATAAAAAAAATCACATTAGGTTGGATCTATAAATTTTTAGAATCTAATATATAAAACACACAAAATATATATCCAAAATGTTTGCACCAAAAAATAATAAAAATGTTAACTATATGTAATATGTAGTAAGTTGGTAAGTAAAACTTTTGACTCTGTTATTAGATATGCATAAAATCCCAGAAAATATATTTGATTATATCATGCTATATATGTAAAATTTCAAAATCAATCTTCAACAAGGTATTATTATATTTCCATATGCTTTTAATAAAAAAACGATGTTACATCTTACATGTAAAAACAAATACATGTCATGACTCCAAAAAATAAAATATATATGTTACTATATTCTCTCACAAAAGAATATATTATCAGCAAATGTATAAGACTTTTTTCTTGGTCAAAATATAATTTTATGATTGGATGAGATTTGCTCAGCAAAATGTCATATAAATAGAGTTCTTTTGGCAAGAGATAAAACAGTGTTGTTAATCTTTTCTTCTCAATAAACTTAAAATACAGAAAATATAATGGATGTTACAAAAACTTGTGTGACTCTTGTTTGGATAGTAATACTAACAATTACATTGTCCAACTACAATGTTTTGGCTTTATCAGGTATACCAATAATAATTTGCTATCTTCGATTATTATATGTACTGATATACATTTCTATCTCTAATTTTTCTGTTCTTAAGAAGTTAAATAAAAATGTTAATTGGATATATATTAACATTGAGCTGTACATGTGTAGATATCAAGCCAGCAAAATCTGGTTGCATTGCAAAATGTAGTGCAACGTATCACAGTTTTGAATGCTTTCATGACTGTCTGGAGGAAGGGTTCCATAATGGAGCCTGTAATCCCAAAACTCAAATGTGTTGTTGCACATTATGATCGAAATCAATCATCCACCTAGTGATTGATTACTTGAGCTCAAATAATGATCTTTTAATTATTTAAAAAATAAGACTCTTTATTGTTATTATGTAATGTAGATGAATAATGCATTGAGGAAAATAAAATATATTTTGTTATACCATTCCTTTTACAACTTACTATAATATTAGGGTGGCGGGGAACTTAATTTCTATCATATCTATGAGTCGCTTTGGGATAGCATTGAGGGTGCAACTGCACAAGTTACCTATTTTCATTTAAGAAAATTCACCATTCTAAGGTCTTACATTTTAACATTCTTTTAAACTAAGTGTTTAGTTTTCAAAATTATCAATTAATATAGAAAAAATATTATATGGAACAAGGCCCACTGTTTTTTCAAGTCGTACATGATCATATTATCAATTAACACAATTGATATAGAAAAGGTATTATATGGAACAAGGCCCACTGTTTTTTCAAGCCGTGCTTTACTCACCATTATTATATTTACTGTTTAATAAATTACTAGGTGACCGGCCCGCACCCTGTGCGGACATTATCAGATTCAAATTATGAACTTAATAGTGGTTGAGTTTTACCAGGAACGATTTTATATCATAAGACCATTGGAGTAAAACGACGACACATGCCTATATTTTACATGGACGTAATAGAACAAAGTGTCTTCAGTATCATGGTGCAACATATTGTGTGTATTTATAATTGCAACATTATTAAAAATTTTAATCTGTATGTTTAAGATTGAATTTTATTACTCATCACTATTCAATGCCTAAAATTGATGTTGATGTTGATTATTTCAGTAGAACTCTCTCTCTCTCTCTCTCTCTCTCTCTCTCTCTCTCTCTCTCTCTCTCTCTCTCTCTCTCTCTCTCTCTCTCTCTCTCTCTCTCTCTCTCTCTCTCTCTCTCCCTCCCTCTCTCCCTCGGTTTATCCGTACTTTTTCTTTGGTTGCATAATATATCTTGTGATAGTTTTTCCTAAGTAGCATTCCAAACGTTTTCTGGATTTGTGATACTATGTGTTAGCAATAGGACACAAAACTTCTTGAGTAGGTACTTTGTTGATGCCCAATAACATGCTTCTTTAATAGTTTCAAAATTTTCTTCATCGTCGTCCTTCCGGATAACAAAAGAAGTTATCTTTTTCTAAAAAACGTTATTAGATTAAGCTTTGAAGAAAATAAGCAACTTAAAATGTAGACCATAAGAAAATGTAAGCTATATATATAACATTGTTGATATGGTTGCACGATAAGTTCGTATTAAATAATATATTCGTACAATTTATTACATTCCTTTTATTGCTATATAGATGTTCTGAATTTTATGTGTTAACATAAATCATTCTTAATTATTACCAATCAATCTTGTGAATTAAATATGATGAATATACGTGATGTTGTAATCATCATTAATTGGTAATCATTAATGTGATAAATATGAATATATTTTTCATTGAAGACAAATTGTGACAAGTAAATAATAAAAAAAATAATAATATAATTGTTAAATGACGATAATAATAATTATAAAAATGGGACCTTATTATATATTGAGATCTGAAAACAAAAAATAATCCAATAAAAATATATAATTAAAAAAAACAATAACAAATACATTGATTAAATAATAACATGTCATTAGAACGTAAATTAGATCATTTCATCTCTTCCAACAGATTATTACTAAAACATGGGCGTTATTACAATGAAATTATTTTAAAAATTGTCATGAGCACAATAAAAGAAAAGACTAAATGTGTTGATCCTCAAGGCTAATGTCATGATCTTCTTGGCTTTTTCTTTTAGAATAGGGAGTTCCTGGAAAATCAGAGAACCAGAGGAGTATCACCTGAGAACTGTAACATCAGGACATGCAAAAGAAAGAGTTCAATCTCATTAGTATGTTATTGTAACTATAAAATGTACCATAAAATATTTAATAGCTAGAAATATTAAATCTACAATATCATAAGCTGATTTGAATTAAATATTAGTTTTCTTGCGCAAGTTAGATTTATTTAAAATAAGGCCACAAGATTAAAACGACTTTGAAAATTTAGAAAGATTAAAAGTCGAATTAAAGTGACACCACATTGTGCAAGAATAAATAAAATTATTAAATCTACAATATCATAAACTGATTTGAATTAAATATTAGTTTCTTGCGCAAGTTAGATTTATTTAAAATCAAGCAACAAGATTAAAAATGATTTTGAAAATTTAGAAAGATTTCAAAGTAGAATTAATGTGATACCCCATTGTGCAAGAATAGCATGTTCTCAATAAATATCAATAAATTTGATCAAAATGTTTGCAAGAATTATTTCAAATAAATAAGGTAACTTACATTTATAATAGATTCATAAGAGATCATATTAATTGCACAAGAAAAGAATTAATAATCGATGCATGTTCTATCAAAAATGTGCAGATATGTGTTCCCAACTCTCCGTTATTCCGTTTAGTTTTGTTTTAGTATAAGTGAAATCGAGAAGAAGAAAGAGAAGGAGAGGATATGGTTAATTAACAGAGAGCACATACGAGTATAAACTATATAAGATTGAGCATTAGCTTATAAACATCGACAATATCCATTTTCAATCGAATGATTTTCTTTTCCTGAAACAAGAATAGATCAATATTGTCGACTAAAGCTCCTAAGCTCATCTTGTGTATGAATTCATTCTTACAAACCATGAATTGAAAATAAGCATGATTTGAAGAAAGATTGATATAGACTAAAACTATAACAGAAAAAAATCTATACATATTAGCTCAAGATTGTTAAAGTTTAGTGCTGATAACTTATTGTAAGTAAGAAGAGAAGAGAGAAGAAGAAATTGGTGTGTCTTATTCTTTGAATAATGAGTCCTTTATATAGGATTACAATAGCTTAGAAACCAAGTAGGACTTGGAGAACAAGTAGAGATTGACAATCAAGTAAATCTAAGACTTTTCATAATAGACGTCACACAATATTCATAACATAAATGAATTTCTCAACAATTAATTTTGTTTCTCTAACATCTAAAATATTTAATGAGTATTTAATAAATTAAACAAAGTTGATCGCAAAAGAATATTCTTTGAATCGAGAAAACACAAAAGGTAAGTATTTAGTATTAATTTCCTTTTGAGTGTTCTTGATGATTAAGATAAATAAAAAAAAGGTAAGTATTTAGGGGGATTTCTTTTTTTGTAGTGTCGATGGAAAAAATAAATCAAAAAAGAAATTCTAAAAAATCAACCAATATAATTGTTAGAATTCTTCTGAGAAGGCATGTGTGAGTGCCAGCTGGCAAATGTACTTCTCTTTTAATATATAGAGGGATTATTAAATTTAATAGATTTACATAACATAAAAATAACTAAAGAAAGTAACAATTGTATAATAATCAAATAAGGTAACTCATTAAAAAGGAATTAACAAATTTGATAAACTTACTAATCAAATAAATTAGATATGTTTACAAGCGCAAGAAATGTATATTTTAAATAAGGAAACATTATATTGTCTCATCTTTCTCTATATTAAAAACATTTCATGCGCAAGAAACGTATATTCTCATCGCAGGATTTGAAAACATATTATTACATACAATAACAGTTAGTATATATAATTTATAATATAATAGTGTTCTAGGTTAAATGCATAGATATTATTACATACAATCACATACAAATAACATACAATTTTTATATAATGTATGTGTGTCTTATTCTTACCTGGATAAGAAATCACATTTTTATTTATTTATGAAAGTATGAAAATAAATGATTACTAATTTTTAACATATTTTAGTATAAAATAAAATAAAATGTACGTGTGTGTTTTTATTACCAGGATAAGAAATCACATACAATTTAAATTTTTGAAAATATATTATCGCAGGTTGAAAACGTATTATTACATACAATCACATACAATTTAGATTTATGAAAATAAATTATCGTATGTGTCTTTTTATATATTATATGTATTAATGTTTTAAAGAGTTAGTATAGAACATTTATATAAATGTTCTAGGTTAAACGTATAGCCGCACACATGATATTTCTTAAGTTTTATAAAAATATTCAGATGAGAGTGTTTGGAAGCCTAGATTAAGTGGTTCTAGGTTAGTAACTCTTACCAACCGATTAAAAAAATCAAAATGAAATTAGAGAAAAGGAACCAATAGAATTAAAAGAATTAATTCGAGAGTGTCTTGTATGAGTGTCACGTAAGCGGAAATCACTAAAGTGACTTCTCTTTTAATATATAGGGGGGTTTTTTGCAAACTTACCAATTCATTTTCTCACATATTATAATTTCATTAGGATTTCAATAACATTTTTTTGACTATTCAAATATTATTAATAATTAACATGATTTCATTTTTTAACATGATTTCATTTCATTATGACTTACAATGATTTTCATGTCCAGAATTATAATAATTACTATGTTTCATTTTTTTCACATATTATGGTTTCTGAGACTTTTTTTTTAAAATTGCCAATACTCTAAATTATAGTTTCTGAGATTTTTTTTTTAAATTGCCAATACTCTAATATGATTGCCTTGCCACTTAAATATGTCATTATTAAGTTACCATAATTGTACCTTTGAAATATATATCGATTAGTTAAGAACGTAAATTATATATTAATTACATGGGATGTATTTTTGGCAAGGTTTGGCCGATGGAAAAAATAAATCAAAAATAAATTAAAAAAAACCGACCAATAAGATTATAAGAATTAATCCGAGAGTGTCTTGTATGATCGCCACGTAAGCAGAAATCACTAAAGTGACTTCTCTTTTAATGTATAGGAGGATTAGTCTACCTTAATCATATAACTATTAGTTCTATTAGGTTTCTTAATTTCATGTGGATTCGATCTCTAAGTATTACAATTCGACCTTTTATTTGAGAGAATATAAATTACTCTTTAGAGTAATTTGAGCGATATCATCCATGTTTTTTTCCCAAAATCTTGCTCACAACATCTTCTCTTATGTTATCAACAGCTGATATGGAGTCCATTTGACTATCAAGTTACTGTATTTGTTCCTGATACAAATATTTATACACAAGATAACTCACCGATCATAATATATTAATCACACAGTAAAATAAGTTCCAGAATTCTTACAATAGCCTCAGCAAATTGTGGCTTCACGGATCTACCATATGCATGTGTATGTCCCGCAATGCATATCTTACTCCTACTTACCTTACTTGGATCTTGGCTCTTTTTTTCTATAAAATACACATATCTCAGTACCATTTTATTCTAACAATCTGTATAATATATAGATATTTGAGTACTCATTTTACCATATCATAAGCTAAATGAAGCATTCCTTTGTGGTTGGTGGTGTGAGGAATATGATATTTTCTCAGCTCTATGTACCTGTTACTTATTTCCTACAATATATGAGTGTGATTAAATCTATAAGACATGATATATACACAAGAAAGTTAGTTATGAATAATTTACCGTGAAAGTTGTGGTAGTCTTGCTTCTAACCCAAGAGTTCAACACTTCAATGGATGTGACGTTTCGGGGTTTTAAATGTATTCTCTCAGCAGCAGTCTTGTGACACTAGCCTTGACTTCCCAGTCCTGCACAAACTTTCCAACTGCTTGAAAATAACAACTTTCTGCCACTCTTCTTGCAACTTTCTGCCCGGAACATGTTCCCTCAAAAGAGAACCAAGAAAGGATGATAGTGTTACTGAACCAGGTCCAACATGATTGCCAAGATCATTGAATTTGACCGAAAGCTTTCCATTCATATTTTCAGCCACTTTACACATCTTTGTTTGTCTTTTTTTTTTCTTTCACTTCATCCTCTTCTAGCTGCACTTCTTTAGTACTAGGAATCTCATCATCTTGAGCATTGGTAACTCCATCTTCTTCCATATTCAGAGCTTCTTCTCTGTTCCCTTTCTCATTTTCCTCACTCTCTTTCTCTACATATATGACTTCTACTTCCATATTGCAGCTTCTTCTTCACCCTATTTTTGTTCATGTCCAGTCAAACAAGATTCTTTTTCTATCTGAGAATCTTCTTTATCATCTTCATACATTTCTTTATCATCTCAGACATTGCTTTCTCAGCCTGATCAACTTCACTGTCATTACCCTTATCCACACCATCAACTTTCGGTGGTACATCTTCTACCTCATCAGCATGTGGTGTTACATCTACTTCATCATCTTGAACAGCCAATTTCTTATTTCTACCCCTTCTTCCCTTAGTTACATTTCTTTTTAGAGAAGCCACTTTCTTTGTTGTTCTTTTCTTTTTCCCTTTAGCGTTGTTGGAGTAGTAACTTCTTGTGTTCGATTTTCTACCTCCAAGCCTTGATTACATCTATTACGAGAAGAACCTACTTACCCTCCTCCTCTTGTCTTCGCTATATCTGAAAGTGATAAACAAAAAAGAGATTCAATCGAAACCCAAAATTTAAATCGAAACCAAAAATCACAAGTGAAAACCCAAAATCACATGCATGTTCACATAATCTAATAATTGATATCCACAATCAAAATCACAAACTTCCGACTCAAAACCCAAAATCAAAATCGAAACCGATAATCAAAATCGTTTTGCATTCCTTTGATGAAACCAAAAGAACGATTTCGATGAGATCGAAAAAATATGATACGATTGAATGAGAAAATACCTATTGAATCTTTGATAATCTTCGACTAGAGCAGAAAGGTCTTTCGCTTTTCTGAGAAAACAATGTCGAAGTGTTTTTATTTTATGAGAAGTGAAGAAAGACAAACCAATATCGAGGAGTGGACTGGTCAAAGGTTAACTTTATGTATTTTTTTAATAATATTTTATATTTACGATTGTGTCTGGCTCTGCAATGGTAAGGCGACAACCCTAAGAAAATCTACCCGGCTAAAACTTTTTTCCCCGCGACAACAAATATAGCATCTCAGATTGACAAACGCTATACAAACCACAGGTGTTCATATACAATAGCAGAATTGTAATAAACGCTATACTACAATGCTATTAATACTCACATTTCTTGTAGTGTCAGAGCAAAAATGGGTCTATGTAATTCCAGATTTAACAGGTTTGAAGAGATTTGGATGCATTACTTTTATTCCCTCCACAAAAGAAAAGCTATATACAAGGGCGAAGAAAATTGTCTTCATTGGTTTCTTGAATGAGTAAAAGGCTATAGGATATGGATACTTGAAGAAAGGAAATGTGTCATTAGCAGGACCGTTGTTTCAAGGAGGATATAAAGTTCAAGAGTTCTGAAAAGGAGTCAATATCAGGTATTGATCTAAATAATAGCTTACTACCAAACTTTGTTTTCATGATGCAGGGGATCTAAGGGAATCAGGTACTTAAATTCAAGGTGGATCTGATCAAGACATATCTCAGGAAAATGAGGATAAGGTGGATGGGACTAAAGGTGGTACAGAAGAAGACTTGAGAAACTATCAATTGGCAAGAGAGGGAAACTCGTGTACTAGTACGACTTGAGGATTATCAATCTCATGCACATGATGAGGATATCGTAGGTTACAAATATCTCGTCATAGAAGTTGGAGGAAGAATTGAGCCTTGGAGTGTTTCCAAGAGGCCTTAGAGGATCCAGATAGATATCTGTTGTTAAATGCGTTATATGAAAATGGGTTCTTTGCAGAAGAACAAGACTTGAGTTATGGTGATAAAGTGAAGTCTCATAAAACTATTGGTTGCAAATGGGTGTTCAGAAGGAAAGTTGGAATGGAAGGTGTTGAACCTCCAAGATGTAACGCGAGGTTTGTTGCACAAGGATACAGCCAGAGGAAGGTATAGATTACCAGGAAATCTTCTCTCTGCTAAACATGTGTCCATTAGGTTTCACTTGCCGATGGTAGTTCAGTTTGATATGGAATTGCAAAATGGACGCGAAGACAGAATTTTTATATGTGTATTTGGATGAGAAGATATATATGGATCAACCGGACATTTATGTTGACAAGAAGTATCCAGAGAAAATATGTCTACTCAAGACGTTGTATATGGTTTAAAGCAGTCATTGAGATTTGATGAATTCTTGGTGAATAATGGTTACAAGATAAGTGAGTTCTATGTGTGTGCATTTTTTGGAGTGGAAGATAAGCAGTATGTGTGTCTACTCCTATATGTGGACAACATATTTATTTCTTTTAAAGGAAATGAACATGTCGAGAGGTTGAAGAAGCTACTAAGTATAGAGATGAGTGAAAGATGTTGGTTAAGCCAAGAAAATTTTGGAAATCGAAATAGTCAGAGATATGGCTAATGGTACTCTAACTATATCTATGGGCCATTACTTGCAGAAGGTCTTGGATAATTTTGGAATGGATCAATCTAAAGGAGTGTTGACACAGATGGGTATACACTTTAAGCCAAGGTTAGCGACTGGGAAAGAATTCAAGGAGAAATGTGATAAGATGAAGAAGACAATACCTTATCAGAGGGCAGTGGCCATCAATGTACGCTATGATTGGAACCAAGCTGGATTTGGCATACGTAGTTGGGTTAGTCTGCAGATTCATGAGAAAAGCTTTAAACGATCATTGGCTAGCTGTGAAGTGGATCTTAAGGTATATAATAGACACGAAGTATGTAAAGTTCTGCTACAAAAATGAAAGAGATTTTCTAGTGTAAGGGTACTGCAATTCAGCTATGTAGCAGAATTAGATAGAAGAATATCAATCTCTGGACTTATGTTTACTATGGGAGGAATTACTATAATCTGGAGGTTATGTTGTCAGAAGATAGTGGCTCTTTCTACTACAGAGGCATAATATATCTCCTTGACAGAGACTTATAGTCATGCTTATATCTTTACTAAAGTGTTAACGGTTGGAAAGATTCAAGATGCATTGGAGCTACTGAGAGTTGTAATAAATTGAAGAAGAAAGTGTAGGCTCAGGTGGAGTCTACGGCTGAGTGGGTTTACTCAAGAGACCAGAAGCTGAAACAGTTTTTTTTTCTCAGGGGTACAAAGCATGAGGAGTTTCAATGACGAGTGAGCAAGTTTGCTCATGAAGAAGAAAGATGGTGTTATTGATCTTAAAGCACTATAAGAGATACTAAGGCAAATACAATACAAGGTTGAGATTTGAAGAATGTGTCTTTGTATTTTAAAAGTTGATATAATGTCTCTTCTCGGTTTAGTTGGGTAGATTGGTTTAGTCAAACAAGGAGTTTATTGGGTTCTAGTAAACGAGACAACACTAAGTCGTTTTACTAATAAGCATCCTTAGCAAGCTCAAAGGATGTGAGGTGAGATATAGAGTGAGTAGATCAAGATTTTTATTGTAGATCGAGAGAGAAAAGAAAATTGAGATTAAGGTTGTATCTTGAGCTCAAGTTTTGTGTTGTTCTAGTGTACTGCTGGAGAGTCCAGCCCGGTGAGTTGGAGGAGCGAGGTGAACACCGTATAAATTGGTGTTCGATTTGTGCTTTCTGTATTTGTATGTGAGTTGATTACAAGGTCAAGATTCACATAGATTCAAGGCGTGAATAACAGCACACTCTCAATAAATAATAATCAACATAAAAAATCATTTGAATTTACATTTATATCGTTCCATAGATATAAAAATAAAATTAATCTTCAACAATGTATGAAAATATAAACAATTTATAATTGTGTATATTATTCTATTTCCCTTTGACAAAAAGTACACATTATATATTTACTATATATGCTCTCAATCTTATTATATAAAACGTAGTTTTCAAAGTTACTAATTAACATGATCGCGACACATGTCAAATTATTATTTAAGATTGTGACATGTGTCTAAACAAAATTGTCCAATAAAACATATTTAAAACATGTTTTCTCTTAAAAATATTTATACTCTCATAATAGTAGTTTTCCTTTATTAAAATCCTAATTTAAAAGGTTAACAAAAAAAAAAAATCTTATCTTATTATAAACTTTTAAAGTTATTAATAAAATAAACGATTTTTAAAATAAAAAATGTCAAAAAAATAATACAAATTTCAAAACGAAAATAAAACGAATTTTCAAAAAGTCATAGTAATTTTAATTTTAACAAAACCTATTCCAAGACCAAATTGTAATTATCCTTTCTAATATATAAACCTAAAAAATGGAAAAGACATGTTTTTAAAATTATTATTAAAATTATACGATTTTTAAAAAAATAAAAATTTCAAAACGAAAAAAGAAACTTATTATAATAAAAAGATTTTTAATAATTTTTATTAAAATCAGACGATTTTTCAAGAACTATTCCAAAACCGAATTGTAAACATCTTTTGAAAAATATAAACCTAAAAAATTGGAAAAAACTATTTTATGTTATTTGTCCTTTATAATAAAGAACATATAATTGAAAAAAATTCATTTCAAAAATATTTATACTCTCATATTGCTAATTTTTCTTTATTAAAAAAATATTAGATAGTAATTATCCTTTTGAAAAAAAACTTAAACCAAAAAATGTCAAACACTGATTAATGTTAATTTTTCTTTATTAAAATCTTATTTAAAAAGTTCATAACCCAACAAGAACTATGATTATTCATATTTATATATAGAACTAAGATCTCTCATATTTTATCACCAAGCATAACTATTGATTCAAGAAAAATATAAGGTGAAGTTCAATATTCTTTTCTTCTTATAAAGTTATGGTTGATCGTTGTTGTCATGATTATTATTTGATCATGGTCATGCTTCTGAGTTCTATCTTTTTTTTTTTGAACGAAACTTCTGAATTCTGTTATATAACAATACGTTTAAAGTTATTGACACCACACCATAACATCGCTGTCACAAAAACATTGCTGTCACATAAAAATATGTTTTATCAAGAGCAATAAGTTTTAATTTCACTATTATAGTTTCTTAGGTGTGTTTGTCCTATTATTATTTTTTAACTGAAGTTATAATTTAATTGATCAGGAATTGTCAAGAAACAATGGTTTCAGAAAATTATTTAACACTAGATTACTTGAATAAAAAGCGTCATTACCGTCGAACCGTGGTACGTCTTACTAGAAAGTGGGAAACAAGAAATTTAAGCAAAAATAATAAGTTTCTAGGTATAAAGTTTCTCCTACTTGATGAGAAGGTAAATATTTTAATTTTAATTTAAAAAAAATATTATATTGTTTTATTATTAAATATAATTTGTTTATTATATAGGAAAATACCATTCAAGGTTGTGTACAACGTTCTCTAATTGAAAAGTTATTTATATTAATTTTATTATATAAAACTTGGTTTTTCAAAATTACTAATTAACATTATTGTAAAACATGTCAAATATATATAATAAGATTGTGAGATATGTTAAATACATATTTTCATTTAAAAAAATTAAAGAAAAAAATATTTTTAAAAGTTAGTTTTCCTTTTTCTAAAGGTTCTTAACAAAAAAAAATGTAAAAGATCAAAATATTTCCATATAAATAACTATGTAAGAACAATAAATTATTTAAAACCAAGCTTAATAACTTTGAAAAACCAAGCTTTATATAATAAAATTAGTTTTCTTTTTCCAAAAGGTCTTTAACAAAAACTGTAAAAAAATCAAAATATTTTCATATAAATAACTCTTTAATAGATAGTATTTCTTTTTTTGCATGTACGTTTACAAAATACAAGATACTATTTTAAGATTAACTTCCTTGCAAATTAAATATTAAAAAAATAATGTTTTAAAAAATATTTTATAGTATTTCATGTTAAGCAAATACTAAACCAAAGAGAGTTGTAAAAAATAATTTAAAAAGTTAGTTTTCCTTTTTCAAAAACTATTTAACAAAAAAAAACTGTAAGAATCAAAATATTTTCATATAAATAATTATTTAATAGATAATACATAATACGAAACATCATTTTACGTATAATTTCCTTAAAAATTAAATATTTTTAAAAAAAGACTGTAAAGAAACCAATTATAAAAAAATTAGTTTAAAAAAAATCCTTAACAATAGAGAATTGTTAAAGTAATCTTCTTAGAAGTAACTAATTTTCTGTGTAAGTCTTCTTGGTCAAGTAATTTAACGAATGGTTAATGTTTTCCAACACTATAATGTCTATGTTTCAAATTTTAAAGTAAGTGAATTATCAATTTATTAGAGAGAAAACTTATAAGATATTTTATGGGAAGAATACCGTCTAACATGGATTTTATATATTAACACATGATAGTTTAACTAGACGTTAATTCTTATAAAGTAGGTAAAAGTGTTGGGTATACATTTTTTTTATGTAATGTTTCTCATAGTTAATAATAAATAATTAACAAAAATTAACAAAAAATTGTTTAATACTATCAATATATTGATTTATATTTATATTGATTAATATTTTATCGATAAATGGTTACACATAAATAAATATATTAATAATATTGATCTATTATTAGATTTTAAAACTAAATTATTTTTGAGTTTCGAAATAGAAGAAATAGTTGATGAAGGAAATGATTCTCATAGTTATGTTATATTTAATGAAGATTATCTAGAGAAATCGAGAATCCAAATGATGGATTTGATACAGAATGTTGTATATTTGAAATGAAATTACAAAAATGGTTTAATTCTCTTCTTCGGCTTTATTACATCATAAAATAATTATTACATCATAAAATAATACAATTTATTGTTATTTTAATATTTATCACCATAAAACTGTAATTAACAAGTTATTTTCATAAATATTATTCGCACAATTGAGATTCAAAAATATGGTTTTTATCATGAACATATATTTGTGGCTAAAAGAATCAAAGAAGTAACAAACTTCATAAGGTATCAATAATTTTATTACCTCTAAATTACATGATAAAAATGTTGATCCAATGTTTTCTATTGGTTAAAGAACAAATATTATTTACAATTAATCTGAATTATCATTTTTATATTTTACATAAAATAAGAGAAATTAATATTATATTGGTGGATTTGATTAAATTTAAGATTTGTAATATAATTTCTCTATTTTTGTAAGAAAATACAGAGATGTGCTACTTTTGTCTCTATATAGAAACTTCAATAACTTTCACTACATTTTTTTCTTAAAGTAGGTACTTTTATAATAGAGTCATGTGAAACTCATTGATTAAACAGAGTTTCAATATTTTAAGAGAATATATATAGAGTTAGATTAGAGATACTTAAATGTGAATAAATCAATGCAAAAAGTATATAAATGATATTAACTTTGAAAGTTAATACAAATGTTAAGTTAAGAGCATAAGAATGTGTATGACATTGTCATCAATTAAATCAACTTGATTCAATTTTCAATTTATTGTATTTCACTGTAACTCATATTTCTTTATGATTGAGTTTGGTTTGAATTTTCAGATCTGTTTTTTTCTATAGCCCTAAATAAAAAACTAATAGTAATTACTTAGCATGATTATAAGTTGGAAAATGTTATAGATTCTAAAAAAAAAAAAAATTATATTTTTTTGTTAAATTTAATTTTCTAAAAAAATTAATATTGTTAGTAGTATAACAATTGTTTTTGTAGATTTACAACAGATCCTTAAGAGTAGAGAGTTGAGAATTTTTTATAATATATTTCCTATTTAATTATGTTTTTTCTTTTTATTAAATGATAAAAACTCTTCTAAATACTTCCATCATAGTTGTTCTTATGCATTATGATAACTATAACACAAATACCAACCAACTTACGTGAAAAAACAAATTTATATTCCTTAAATAAGTTTCAATTAATATATGCAAAATTTTAGAATAACTCTAATTTTTTTTACTTTTATGTATTTCATTAAATTAAAACATCAATCAAAACCCGTGCAACGCACGGGTCCATATCTAGTGAATAATAAAATTGACTGTATCATACTAAACAAGTAAAAATCAAATATTTCATGAATCACATACATATATGTTACCATTTTCATGATTAAAACTGTATATTATTGTTGACCAACAAAAAGAGAGTATATTATCAGAAAATATGGAAAATTCATTTATGGTCAAAATAAAGTAAGAGATGGAGGAACTTTCCTAAATAAAAAGGTCATATATACAGAGAGGTTTTTTTTTTATGAAGAGCCAAACATTGTTAAACATTTGTTGTTCTTAATTATAAACTAAAGAAAAAATGGGTATTACAAAAACTATTGTGGCTCTTATTGGGGTAGTAATACTAGCAGCTATATCGTTCGACTACAACGTTTTGGCTCTATCAGGTATGATGTTTTTTTTTTTACTGAAGGTAATGATGTTTTTACAAAATAAATGATAACAATACTATTAGTTTGTTGTGTTTGATTAATAATGATTTATAGAGCAATAATTTGACATTTTTTTCAAAACGTCTAGATGTCATTATGCATGTTAATAAAAGCTCAATAAAAATATATTTGTATATAGGTAAATGATAATATTAACATAAGGTGTACATGTGCAGTTATCAATCCAACGAAAGCTGGTCCTTGCATTACAAAGTGTAATGCAACATATCACTATCATGAATGCAACCATGACTGTCTGATTGATGGGTTCAATGATGGAAACTGTGATCCAAAAACTCAAATGTGTTGTTGTACCAGTCATCCTCCTAATAATTAATTATTTGAGCATTGATGTTTTTGGTATCTTATATAGCAGGTGTTGAGAATCCGGAGGCTTGAAACAATACAAAAAATGGGGCCGATATTTCATAACATAAAAGTGTACCTAAAATAAACTGTAGTAGCTAATATAAAAGTTTTACCTTTCATGGTTAATGGTTAGTGTCCAGATTGTGATTTTGATATAAGAGGAATGAATGTTGAGTATTTTTGTGTTTGCTGGTGAGAACAAGAAGCTTAAACGTCGACAGAAAAACAGAAAGCAACGTGAAACTGATTTTTTTTATTTTACCTTTCATCGATATTTTTTTCTATTGGATACGGTTAAGCCTAAATGGTTTATGTATATATATATATATATATTTGGCCCATTTACTATATTAAACTGAAGTATAAAATTGTGTGCTAACATCATATTTTATATGTGGATATATTTAAAAAAAGTTCTACAGGGTTCTAGGAAAAATGGGGGCCAAGGCCTAGGTTTCAATGGGCTTTGCCCAGATCCGGCTCTGATATATTATGGCTCTTTCTTATATGTAATGCTTTTAAATAATAAATTCAAAGGTCTTATTTGCGAATATTTTGATTTTTTAGTTATTTTAATTATATTTTATTGAAATTAGACGTATATAATTTTTATTTATAAAATTTTAAATTTTTTTTTGTTATTTGTAATAATATATTATTGAAATTAGACTTTAAAGACTTTAATTATAAGTTGAATCCTCAACAGTTTTAAGAGCTTGAACTCCAATCAGATCCCACAGATTTTACATTTAAATTGGGAAAATTTATACGTTGTAAGCAAAATCATTTTTTCCAACAATATTTATAATAATCTAGTATAAGCAGCGTTCTTAAAATCCGAAATTTTCTGAGTCACAATTTAATATTATTCGACTGAATCAAATCTGGTTTAATAATCTGATTTAATATATTTTTAGTATATGAATTTAAAAGTAATGTTGGTAAATATGATACATAATTAAAATATAAATAAATTTTAAACATAGGAATTATAAATATAAACTAATTTTATCCTCCGTCGATGCCCCTATCTCTTTGAATCCAAAGATTTCCCTTTCTCGGCCCTCCACGATCTGGATGAAATTTGCCATAGATCCCTCATTAATCCCTCCCTGATTCCTCTCTTCATGAAACACACCCTCGATCCGATACCGAACCACAATTCTCGGATCCCACCGACGATATTTCATTTCGAAAACCCTATCGCTCCTCCTATCGCCGTCGTCGAGTTGAGAGCGTTTTTTAGTCTTTTTTAATTGTTATTTTAGTTAAATTAAACTTAATTTAAATAAATAATATTTATTAATTTAATTAATATTTGTTTCAAAAGTGAAAAACGTAACAAATGAGAAAAGTAAAACTAAAGTTTATTCAAGTTTTTTTTTCATTTATCTCATATTCTCTACTGTTGTTTTTTTCACCCTTTAATGGTAATTTTGGCTTGTGTAAAATTACAGCTTCTTCTTTGATGTTCCTCTACTTATTTCATTTCTAATATATCTTTCATCGTTCCCCTCCTTGTTTTCAGACATGAATCAGCAAAATAGATTTATTCTTCTTCATTTTATTTCATCGGATGATTCTTACTATTAATTTCTCATCAATTTCATTAAAACCTGCTGATTAAACACATTCGGTATGTGTTTCATTTTCCATATTCCTAAAACACTATTTTTGGACTTGATATATATATATATATATATATATATATATATAATTAATATTAGTTCTGAGGGCCGATTAATCATCACCTACATATAGATTGAATGATGCATGTTTTTTTTTTGATTTTTATATGTAGAGTACAAATTTTGAAAAATGATTACTAACTACAGGAAGTATCAGCCATCACATGACTAACTATGTCTAACTAAAGTAATGTATACCTAGTATGCGAAATAAATGTTATGCATGACAACATCACTTAACTTAATGATGTT
The DNA here is from genome assembly GCA_026261945.1 of Hirschfeldia incana. Classification (NCBI taxonomy): domain Eukaryota; kingdom Viridiplantae; phylum Streptophyta; class Magnoliopsida; order Brassicales; family Brassicaceae; genus Hirschfeldia; species Hirschfeldia incana. The sequence goes on along the minus strand of JABCMI010000013.1, from coordinate 2,612,663 downwards.
ATGTAGTTAACATCACAAGCTTAATTCCATTCATCCAAAAAATGATGTAGATGTCAGAGACTATTTAAATATTTTGTTTCTTCAATTAAAATATAACCAATCTGATCATAATTTAACTGAAATTGGATTTTAATCCGTGTTATAAAAGCGTAAGAATATTTAAAAAAAAAATTTACAAAATCACTATGTTTTATTATTTTTTATAAGTAGTGTTTTAATCTTTTTATTTTAATGAATTTGAACACTATATAAATTATAAAATTTTATTATATTAAATATGAAAGTTATATAAGATTACTGAATTTTGTTTTTAATATATTTTAAAATTAGTTCTGTAATTTATTTGATTAATTATGTGATATATACTTATTTGATAATTTTATTTGGTTTTTGAAATAAGGAAAAATCGGGTCCCAAGAGTGTGATTCATGTAAAATGTGTTGGGTTAGTGACTGTTTCTACTGATTTTTGTTCTTTGTGATGTTTGAACTAGGTATAACATATTTTCTAAAATTAGCAGATTGTAAATGAAACAATCGCCTTATATTGCTTTCATAATTTGTGTAATCTGTATAATATTTAAACATGTTGATTTGTTATATCTATGGTTGTCCTAATTAGTTCAACTTACATTCGTTATTATGTTTTGTAGGTTTGTCTGAATAGTCACCAATGCATATTTTTAAGGAGGGTGAGGAGCACCAAGTGAGTCAGATTAATAACAGCTACATGTTCGAAAAAAAATTGAAAAATGGAGAAATAGCTGCCAAAGGAGTTGAAAGAAATAAAAAAAAAAGAACCTACGTTTTTATAGATTTTTGCTTTGCATGACTATGGTATAGGTTACTTTGCGAGAGTGATACACAACTGCCAATGTATGGAGCTGGTCACTTACAAAATTCACGAGGTTTGGTCTGTGTTTGCTATGAGCTCACTCCGATTTTCATTTCAAGAGTTCTACGAAGTAACCGAACTTGAGTGCAATACTCTGTTGTTTTATGACGATAATTGAGAACTAAATATCAGGAAATCTACATTTGAGCATTTTCAATAAAACCACTTAAAACAACATTGTTTAACAAATGTTGAATGCAAATTCATGTGTAGATTGTGGGTAAACATTACCAAGCGTTTTAGCAATCGATGAATTTCTATCTGGCACAAACGCTAAACCTTTGTCATCAGCAACTACAATTTTTAACTGTCTTAAGAATTACTCTTATGAAAACGTAGTTTCTTAATATACAACCCCAAATGCAATCAAATAAAACTTAGATTTACCATCTACAGTTCTAGAAACAAATAAGACTCCTTTGCATTCATTTTTCACAAAATTTCCATCAACAACAATCACTCCACGATTGGCATTGTAAAATATTTTACTGATTGTCCCAACGACAGAAACAGAAACTTGAATCTCTCATCACCATCAGCTTCATAATGAGTATGTGTACCAATATTAGTTTTTAGGGAAAATCGTTTTTTTAGACCAAAAAAATGATTTTCATGTTCCATTAAACTAATCTTTTGTGATTTATGTCATAATAGACTAAATCTTTTCAAAATGACAATATTACTCTTAATTTCAATTAAAATTTCGAAATTAAAATTAATAAACCAATTTGTAAATATTAAAAATATTTTTAACTTAAATAATTAAAAAATTAGTGATTTAAAATTCCCAGAACTAAAATCGTAAAGTATGAAGGTTTGATGATTCATCGGGATCGATCGATCTGATTGGAACCGATCGATCTCAGCTGGTCGATCCAGAAAAAAATATCCAAACAACAAAAATGAATTGACCTATTCAAGTTAACTAGATTGCGCAGGATCGATCTGAAGTAGATCGACCGTTCGCAAGATGGATCGATCGATCCCTTTTTATCCCTTTTAAAAATTAATTAAAACACATTTTTCTCCTTTTTTTAAATGATTTATTAAATAAAGAAATAAAATATTTCCAAATATTCAATTCATATATTTTTAAAACGTGTCCTTATCTGTATAATATGTATTCTACTATATGTAGAATACTGTAAATATGTTAGAAATCGATTTCTAATTGTTTTAGATTTATAATTTTGTGTATAATCCGATTTCTACTGGTTTTAGAAATCTAGTAATGTGTAGAATATGATTTCTACGGATTTTAGAAACATAGGTTAAGCGCATAATATATTTTCCAAATATTTTTAGATTACTATTTTTTATATAGAACACGTATTCTAAATATAATAGATTCAATGAAAAAAGTATATTATCTCTATAATATTATTTGAAAAGTTAGTTTCTTATGTGTCGCGCTCACGTTAACTATCACAATAGTTGATTACATTGATACCTTTAATAAAAAATATTAATTTAAATAATATTATTTATTTTTACTTAAATTCCTTTTTAATATTTTCCAAAAAACATATCTAATAAAAAAGTAAATATTATAAAGTTTAGAAAACGAATTTAAAAACGAAAATATATGTATAAATAGTATAATTTCATTAAAAGGAAAGTTCACAAAATAGTAATATTCTATTTAAAAATATTTTAAAATAACATAATAAATACAATTTTATAGTTACAATATATATTTTCAAAGTAACAGAATTATTTTTATATATCTATCTATTTTAGATGATTATATAATATAATTAAGTACATAGATTGATATATGTTTTATTGACTAAAATAGTTTAAAATTAGTCTTATTGAAATGTTATTTGTATTTCTTATATTTAGTTTACTATAGTATTTTTCAAACACATAAAAAATATCAATAAATTATAATTTACTTATATAATATTCTTTCTCAAATACAAACACAACTTTTGCTGCTTATTTTTAGGAGATATTAAGAAAACAAAAAACAATTATTTTACATTATTAAAATTATATATTTTATCAATATGAAATTTGGTTTTAAATTTTATGTTTTTATGTTTGTGGAATTTAATATAACCATAATCAAAAGGCATAAAATTATATAGATTTATAAAAATATTTTAGCTATTGTAATATTGATATATGTATGTAAGTTCCTATAGATCATCATTTTGTTTTCTAATATCATTAAAAAGGGCCAAAAATTAATTTTATACACATTATTAATATACATGCAAATTTAAACGATATATAAAATTAATTTTACTTGGTTTAATAATAATAAAACTAATTATACTTCAGTTTGAAATTTGAAAGAATATATGTAACTTAATATACTCACAACATGAGTGATTCGACTAATCAAACTTATATCTAAAATCACAAATTTAACTATAATAAGAAAATATAATTTTATAATAAAATGATTTATTTTATAACTATAAATTATAAATTACTCAAAACACATTAACAAATGAAAATAAAATCTTAACCAACTGTGATAACTTACATACCTAAGACAACAACCAACCTAAATGCAAATAAGAAAATTAATCAAAATTTTAATATAATTAAAAATATTATAGTTAAATTCATAGAAATAAATGCAATTCAATACATTCAAATGATAATAAAATCGACTGTAAAAACAACAAACCCGAGGATATATAACATACTAAAATCATTTGTCTAATTAAATATATATAATATTATTAATATAAATTATGCATAAAATTATAAATTAATTTAAAATTAGAAGTAAACAGCAATAAATTATTATAATATATATTTATTTTATCAATATTTATATCCGTGCATGAGCACGGGAAAATTACCTAGTTTTCTACTATGTAGAATGTCAATTCTACTTTTATTAGAACAAAATATAAAACTATAATTTTAAACATTTTTTTTAGAATTTGAAAAAAATACCAATAAGTTGATATTGGTTTTTCATCACTAATTACTATTTTTAATTTTTTTTTGTTTGTAAAACTATTTATTTCATTTATTTTGTGAATTACTAAAGGGTATTATAGGAAAAAATGGTACAAAGAACAAATTAGTCTAATGTGACATAAATATCATTTTTTTGCCTGAAAAAAACAATTTTCCCTAGTTTTTAAGCATATGCAAGTATTTTGGTATTTTAGCATAACTTGTATTTGGTATACCTCTAATGGCTCCAACTGCAAACTCACTATCTTTCCAAGCTTGCCAATAAATGAGCTCCAAACCATGCTCAGTTCTACCCATTGAAGATCGAAGTAAATGACGCTAATTTCATTTCATAAACTATTTATACAAATATAATGGGTATTCTATGCTAACGTAGGGAACTAATATGGTTTATGTATTTATTTTGAAAAGAACATACAAATATTCTATTTATGTTTTTTATTTTTTGTAATTTATAAAATGTTTATAAAATTAATTCTCGTGAAACAATTGAAAGTTGAATGTTTTCCTTTTTACTAATTTTGTTTAATGAATCCATAACAGTATACTTTCCTTTTGTCAACAAAAATAGTGTAGTTATCAGTTAAAAATCAATAATTACTTTTGTGTATTGTTTTTAATAATTGTAACTCTATTAACTATTTTTGATTTTAATAATATTCTGAATGATCAAAGTATTTCAAGGAGTGCATATTGGTGGGGTCGGAAATAGTCACGACGAAATTATCGTTCGAAATTATTTCTCGAAAAAGATAATTTTCGTAAAAATTACTTAAACTAATTATACAATAAAATTCTTGAAAACATAGTAGATTCAAGCATCGATCCAGTAGACGATCTTCGAGTGGACATCACAACCTGTCCACTCGACGATCGTCGAGTGGATATCACAACATGTCCACTGGATAATCTTCGAGTGGACATCACAACTTGTCCACTCGACCATCGTCAAGTGGACATCATAACTTGTCCACTCGACGATCGTCGAGTGGACCGAGCATCGATCCACCCGACGATCATCGAGTGGACATCGTAACTTGTTTCGTCGATGGACCGAGCATCGATCCACGCAACGATCATCGAGTGGACATAATAACTTGTCCACTAGACGATCGTCGAGTGGACCGAACATCGATCCACTGGACGATCATCGAGTGGGCATTACAACCTGTTTACTCGACGATCGTCAAGTTGACCTAGCATCGATCCACTCGATGATATGGTCATTTCAAATAAGCCAGTCAGCGATTGTCGAATGGTCTTACCATCTAACGCTCGATGATCGTCGAGTGGTCTGTCCCGAAAAAAATGATCCGACTCGGAAGTTTTGGAATGACACCAATCCTTGTGTTCTCGTCTAAACCTCGATATGACTTCATACGGACTACGACTATACTGTCCCTTACTCTATTCTAAGAAGGGTTATTGTCAATATTTTACGATAAAAATTTTGATAACTCATTTGAAAATCATAATAAACGTGGCAAGTCCAAAGACGGCCCAAAGAGGCCTAAAACGAGACTAAGAGTCCACTTACGATTTTATTTGGTAAAGACCTATCAGTACTACGATGGTTTATATTTTATCCACGAAAAAGGATAAATAGTAAATTTTCGAAGATAAATGTTAGGTTTCCGGAGATAATTATGAAGATCGATGAAAATGGAATATGTTCAAAAGATGCTAAAGGCGGCTAAAAGGCAGCATAGGAAAGACTTTGGAAGGAGTGTATAAAGAACTTTAGACGAAAGGCAGAAAGGAGAAAATTTTTTCACACCAGACTTAGCTCTCTCTCTCTCTCTCTCTCTCTCTCTCTCTCTCTCTCTCTCTCTCTCTCTCTCTCTCTCTCTCTCTCTCTCTCTCTCTCTCTCTCTCTCTCTCTCTCTCTCTCTCTCTCTCTCTCTCTCTCTCTCTCTCTCTCTCTCTCTCTCTCTCTCTCTCTCTCTCTCTCTCTCTCTCTCTCCCTCTCTGAGGCCCTGTTTCTTTTTTTGTCAGCAACAACAACGGACTCATGTAGACTTTGTAAGCCAAACCGGTAGCTCTGAATTCATATGGACGACAGATGATTCTCGCTTTAAGATATATTTGTGTTTGGCGGAATTCGTGTCAAAGCCCAAATTTGGGTGGGGAATATATTTGTGTGGGGAATATATTGTTGAAACATTGATTAGGTGGGGAATATATTTGTGTTTGACGGAATTCGTGTCAAAGCCCAAGTTTGGACTGCCAGTGGACACTCAAAAAATACATGATTAATGGATTCCTCAGTAGCACCACATGATGCACAAATCATGTCTCTTCTTAGGCCTTCGTTTTATATCCCAACAATAGTAATTTACGGGCACCTACTGGAGTTAATTTTTGTTTTTGTTTCATTTTTTCTTATATTTTAATGAATATTCTCTTAGCCGTGCTTTTCAGATTATACACCAAAAAAATGGATGAAATATCTCTGCTCTTGATAGTCTTACAAACAGTGTTTTCAAAATTGGACCGATCTGATGATTGTACCATGTTCGGCCTTGAATCACTCACTTAGTCAGGTTGGGTCTTAAAGTTAGTGAACCGTATAAAGAATATCAAAAATCCATGAAATTGATGAAAAAACTAATTAATATTTCAAATGTTTTATATTTGATATTTATTCATATTTTAATTATGTACTTATTTATAATTTATATATTAAAATTAATATACATATTTTGTGATCCAGGTTTGACCTGGTTGAACAATACTGAACCGTGGTTCCAATAACTATTCGGTTCAATTTCAGCTCTGTTTTAAAAGCACTGCGAACAAACATATTTTGACTGTATCTTATATTTCCATAACCTTCAACATATAATTATAAAATATTGACTGTATCATCCAGAAATGGAAATATACAACTAATCTTGACTATGTAATTTGTACACTATAATTCCGTCAGCTCCGAATAAATGATAAAAATATTAATCATAAGGAGTAACTTCGCAACTAACACACTGTTGACTATGTATACTATATTTCCATAAACTCCCAAAAATATACATGTAAATTCAAACAAATACTTAACTGTGTATATTATTTTATTCCATATGCCTTCAATAAATAAATAAAAATTGTATCAAGTTATACATTTAAAAACATATATATGTCATGCGCCAAAATATACAATGTAATATTTTGTTCCTTAAAAGGATATATTATCAGCAAATATATAAGATTTATTCATGGTCAAAATATAATTACAAGATTGAATGAGATTTCCTCAACAAAATGACATATAAATACAGTTCTTTTTTTTTGAACAAAAATACAGTTCTTTTGTGAAGACTAAAACATTATTGAGCATATTGTCTTCTCAGTCGCACTAAAACTTAAGAAAACATGATGGATATTACAAAAACTTGTGTAACTCTTTTTTGGGTAGTAATACTAGCAATTACATTGTCCAACTACGACGTTATGGCTGTACCAGGTATAATAATATAATAATTTGTTATTTTTATTAATATTCATAAAGAAAATAATTGAACATTTTTTTTTCAAAAGACACAGATGTTTTAAGCTATAAAGCCATTTATGTGTATGCGACTTTAAAAAAAACTAAAACAAGTTACTTTAATATATATAATATCAACATGGAGTTGTATATGTGTAGTTATGAAGCCAGTCGAATCTGGACATTGTATTGCAAGTTGTAATGCAACGTATCACAGTTATGAATGCTTTCATGACTGTCGGGAGGAACGGTTTAGAGATGGAGACTGTGATCCAAAAACTCAAATGTGTTGTTGTGTTGGAACCCAAATTTATAAACCTTTGGGTTAAGTAAATTTTTGTTGTAATGTGAAGAGAAATGTGGAAATGATTTTGGGTCTTAAATAAAAAGCCTATTACTTAAATAAAATGAAAGAGTTAAAAATTTGACAATTCTTATAATGTTATGACTATTATGCAATGTTCTTTATAGAAAATACTAGATTTACTTGATGGTCAAGTCTACATGTTCTTTAAGTTAACTTTGGCTCCAATCTATTGTATCCATATATAAAAGATCTATTACTCTTGATCAAAAAAAAAGATCTATTACTATTAATAAAAAGATCTATTACTCTTAGAATAATATACACCAATTTCTCATCTCTTCTCTTCTTGCTTACAATATGTTATCAGAATGAGTCTCTAACTATTTGAGCTAAAATAATTTCAGTCGACGATAGTGATTTGTCCTCGTTTCGAGGTAATAAAATCTCAAATCACTTAGATGTGATCATCTCGATGTTTATAAGCTAATGCTCAATCTCGTTATATTTTATATTCGTATGTGTTTGATTTCATTAATCTAGAGAACCAAGCCGGGGGCATTGAGTCAACATAGAACATAGCTGAAGGGAAACTTCTGGCACCTCATGCCAACTTATCCACCACTTGATTCCTTGCTCTTGGTACATGTCGAATCTTGACACAATACCAATCGTACAAATCTCTTAAAACCAGTCATAAATATCCCGCAAACGCTGCCGCTGTGTTTGAACCAGTCAGACCATTAGTTGTTTGACTATATGTTATTTCGTTTGATTTATATTTGATATATATCAGTTTATATACTGTTAATACTGATACTGGTCTAATGTTATACAAATTTAATTTTGATATTAAATACTGAAATTTACTAACATATCAGTAGCCATTTTATATGAGCAAATTTTAAGTATTTCAGTAATATTTATTCTTTGTAAAAGAGAAAGATACCATGTGATAGATATGACAAGAAAACTAAGGGTTGGAACTCTCATCATCTACGCACTTCTCTTTATAAGATAAGTATAGTTTCTATGTTTTATATACAAGTTTAATTAAAAACTTATTTGTATAAAGTAGTTTACATAAACGTTGGTATGAAGATCATACTTTATTGCCATTTTATGTATTGCCATTTTATATATGGGGTTTTAAGTTTAAGGTTTGACCTTAAAAGATTCATAAATTTTGGAGAATAATCCATAAAATGGTATAATCACCAGCAGTGATAACTAAAGCTTATTGTGTATTTTGTATCTAGAGATTACAAGACATGAAGTCTTGTTATTAAATCTAAACTCTGCCAGGAGTTAAAAAGTAAAATTTCTCGAAGAAAATCTTAATGATGCATATATATTGGAAAATATATTTTCAATTCAAGTAATGTTGTCCAGCAGACACATTGCGATTGAGAAAAGATAATAAAGATTTCTATAACTAGATGTTGTCTTGAGACTGAGAAAAACAATGAGCTATTGATGTATGATGATAAATCATGTCTAGTTGATTATGAACCATTCTCCTGAACTGAATATGATATTTTATATTGAGAAAGAAAATTTGAACAAATAGTATTGCTCAACAAAATGAATATAAAGTGGTTGTAGACGTGAATGTGGATATAAATAAGGTCAAGATCCAAAGAGTTCCTTTTAAGAACTTATACTCTCACTTGAAGTTGAGAAATTAAAGATGGGTAATAAAGGAAAAACAAAGAGTTTCTATTTACAACCCATACTCTCAGTAGAAGTTGAAAAAATAAAGATGGTGATAAAGAAGAGATATAATTCAATCATCTAAAGACAAAAAAAATTATTGCGAGTACACAATATTGTTGTACATAAGAATGCAATTTTAAATCCTTATTGCATTATATTCTTATAAGGTTTCATTGGTAGTAAAAACTTATAAGAGGATATATATAAATGCTCCAGAAGAGTACACAATATTGTTGTACATAAGAATGCAATATTAAATCATTATTGCATTATATTCATAAGTCTCAAAAGTTAGAAGAATCTGAGAAAGAATACATGACCCATGTAGGGTATGTTGTTGATTCAAAATGTAATTCATTCGAGATTGATAAATTTGTAGTATTATCTTCTCGAGAGGAAGAGTTAAAGAATCTCACTTTTTAAGATAAGACAAACACCGAAAAGATTTATGTTTGCAGTGTAACTTTTTTTTTTTTTTTTTTTCAATAAAATTACAGACTCATGTGGACTCTGTAAACCAAACTGGATGCTCTGTATCCATATGGACAACCAAACTGGATGCAGTGTAACTAAGATTGATGAATCCTTCTCAAAGATTTGGTTAGTTTTGATTCAGTTCTAAATATTTTTAATTATCATATTAAAAAAATTATTTTAAAAAGTAAAGAGAAAAATTATAACCTTTTTTTGTCATCAGAGAAGCATTATAACATTTTAGATATAACATGTGTCATCTATATGCTTCCCAAAGTCCCTAGAGAAATATGTTTGTCCATTAACTATATTAAAGTTTTCATTAAACCTAATAATAAAACTAATTAATAGTGAACAATTGATATTTTCACTATATTCTTAAATAAAAGTTATGGAACTACATAATATATTATATATGTGACAATTAATGTTTTTACTTATAAACATTTAAAAAGAATTGTGTATCCTCTATCATTTATGTTTAATATTATATTATTAACATAAAATAAATAGACATGTTAACCATATAATAAAAATAATATTTTCATATATGTTATAATTTGAATTTTTAAATGAAAAATTACTAAAACTACTAAAATTCCCTTCTTAAAAAATTGTGATCAAGGGTTTAAATTTTTATTATAAAAATATAGATGATCTTAGAACCTAATGAGTAAAAAATATCACTAATAGATATTCTAAAAAAATATATCTATTTCGGATCGAATAGAAACGAACAATAAATTGAAATTTCAGAAATTTCAAAAAAACAATACACACACACCTTTATATATATTAGCGCATATAAAAATACACATATTATAATTTCAAAATTTTCATTGAACAATTCTTGAGAACTTCAAAATTTTGATTTCAAAATTTGCAGTGAATATTCAAGAACAGTTATAAATTTATTAATACTATTAAGAAAATTTCATTAAAAATTTTGCTATCATGAGTTTACAATTTTTATTATAAAAGAATCATAAAATAATATGATTAATAAGTCTCATTTAATAGGTACACATATAAAACATATTTTGTATCTATGTTAACATCATTTAAATTTATTAATATCCATACAAAATATTTAAAAGTGATTGTTTAAATTGATTTACCATAAATAATTATAAAAAAAGTGATTGCTTTGATCTATGTGTTTGCACTCATTTAATTATCTACGTAATACTTAATTGTTTTTCTATTATTTTATATATATTTCTTATTTTGTTAGTTTTGTAGTATGTTAAAACGTAAAAGAAATAATCATACTTCAAACTAATTTTAATATACAATGCTCGTCCTGAGCAAGACGCTGATCTTAAACTAGTAAAATAAACATTTGAGATACTTACATAGTCTTCAATACTTATTTACAGTAGTAAAATAGTTTGATTTTTGGAGCATGTTTTTGGATTTCCTATTAGAATTCGGTTAACAATACTTTGAATATATACCACCCTATATAATTTAGCTATTAGGATATTTTCAGGTTGGATACGAATTAAGTTTTTTCGTATGGATTCAGATTTGGGTTCGGGTTATGGATATCATGCCAACCCCTAATTTCCGGAGAAAAAAACTACAATGGGTTTCAACCAAAAGAAAAGGTTTTAAATTTGGAAATTAGCAAAAAGTTGTCTTAGAGAACCGCCGAACATGTGGGTTCATCGTCATTCATATAAAGTCAATTGTAATTAATTGGTATAGGAGGGCAATTGAGAGTTTATTTGTTCGAAGGGTTCCTTTGGACCCATTTCTTAGCTCCTACGATCATTTTATGATTGTTTTTTTATGAAAGTTCTAAGTTGGAATTGTAGAGGTATGGAAAGTAAATGGACGATTAGTTATCTTCGGGAAATATGATATCAACATAAATCAGATTTCTTCTTTCTATCAGAAACAAAACAGGATTTTGCTTTTGTCCAAGGTTTTCAATCTCATTTTGGATATGATAATGTAATTACGGTGGATCCGAATGGATCGAGTGGAGGATTGGCTATGTACTATAATAATGAGTTTAACATCAATATACTTTATACTAGTGTGAGAATGATTGATGTAGAGGTAGAGACGTTGGGTAAGAAAATATTTATGACCTTTGTATACGGGGATCCAGTTCAGAATTTAAGGGATCAAGTGTGGGAAAGATTAACTCGATATGGTATATCAAGAGACGATCTCTGGTTTATTATTGGCGATCTCAATGAGATCACAGGAAATCATGAAAAGGAAGGAGGCCCTTTACGTAATGCAGAGTCATTCACATCTTTTAACAATATGATACGAAATAGTGGACTTTTGGAATTCCCGGCAAAGGGAAACAAATTATCTTGGCAAGGAAGAAGGAAAGTTAACGGCAAATCAACGATGATTCGGTGCCGTCTAGACCGCGTTTTGGCAAACGAAGAATGGCACACCATGTTCCCAAACTCACACACAGAATACTTGAAATTGGTCGGCTCCGATCATAGGCCGATAGTGGCATATCTAGAGGATAAAGTTACTAAACGTAAAGGGCAGTTCTGGTTTGACAAGCGATGGCTCGGACGAGATGGATTTATGGAATCAATTACCAGAGGTTGGACAAAGGAAACGAGGAATACAGGGGGTACTAGGGGAGATGTCGTGTCACAGATTATCAACTGTCGGCACGAGATCTCCACCTGGAATAAAAATAACCCCCCATATGGAAAAGATAAAATTGCGGAGCTTCAAAAGGCTCTGGAAGAGGTCCAAACAGATGATAATAGATCACAACAGGATATTTTAGAGGTGTCTCGGAAATTACAAGAGGCGTATAAGGATGAAGAGGAGTATTGGCAACAGAAGAGTTGGAATACATGGAATACAGCAGGAGACCTCAGTACAAAATTTTTTCATGCTTTAACGAAACAGCGGCGGACGCGTAATCATATTGTGGGATTACATGATAGTAAAGGAAATTGGGTAGTGGACGACAATGTCATTGAGAAGGTTGCAGTGGAATATTTTAATGAGCTATTTGGCACTACGTCACCTTCGGAATTTGATGAATTTCTAGATGAAGTTCAACCATCTATTTCTCAGCAAATGAACCGGCGACTTGTACAATTGGCTTCGGGAGAAGAGGTGAGACAAGCTTTGTTTTTGGAATGACACCCGGAAAAGGCACCGGGCCAGATGGAATGACGGCACTCTTCTTTCAACATTCATGGCACATCATTAAACATGATATTCTGGAATTGGTTAATCACTTCTTGACCACAAGAAAGATGGATGAGCGCCTAAACATCACAAATATCTGTTTGATTCCTAAAACGGAGAGGCCGACAAGGATGACAGAATTTAGACCAATAAGTCTTTGTAATGTAGGATACAAAATTATTTCCAAGGTATTGTGCCAACGGCTAAAGGCTTGTCTCCCAACCTTGATCTCGGAAACACAGTCGGCTTTTGTGGGTGGGAGATTAATTTCAGACAATATTCTTATTGCACAAGAAATGTTTCATGGCTTAAGGACCAATAAAGCTTGCCAAAATAAGTTTATGGCCATTAAAAAAGATATGAGTAAAGCTTATGACCGAGTGGAATGGGGTTTCATTGAGGCATTACTTCAAAAAATGGGGTTTGAGGATCATTGGATTCAAATGATGATGGAGTGTATCTCCTCAGTTCAATATATAGTCCTTTTAAACGGTCAACCGCGGGGGCATATAATTCCAAAGAGAGGATTACGACAGGGAGACACATTATCCCCTTATTTATTCATTATGTGCACGGAAGCTTTAATAGCTAATATTAAAAAGGCGGAAATTGGTAAACAGTTGACAGGAATCAAAGTAGCAAGGGCTTGCCCGCCAATATCGCACCTGCTTTTTGCAGATGATAGTCTATTCTTTTGTAAAGCGCAAAAGGAGGAATGTCAGGTCATTTTGTCAATCCTTAAGGAGTACGAGAAGGTTTCGGGTCAACAAATTAATTTTCAAAAGTCACCAATTCAGTTTGGACATAAGATTGATGAGGATACCCGTCAGGAACTCAGAGACATCTTGGGAATACAAAATAGGGGAGGAATGGGAACATATCTAGGAATTCCAGAGAGTTTAGGTGGATCAAAAATCCAAGTTTTTGGCTTTGTTCAGGAACGTTTAAGTAAAAGAGTTAATGGATGGACCTTTAATTTTTTTTACGAAAGGAGGAAAGGAAGTCATTATTAAATCAGTGGTAACGGCTTTACCTAACCATATCATGTCTTGCTACCGAATTTCAAAAACGGCAATGAAGAAGTTTACGAGTGCAGTCGCTCAATTTTGGTGGAGCTCCAGTGGGAGCACAAGGGGGTTACACTGGAAATCTTGGGATAAGGTTTGTTTACATAAGGATGATGGAGGTTTGGGTTTTCGAGACCTGACGGATGTCAACACAGCTATGCTTGGAAAGCAATTGTGGAGATTTTTAGAGAAACCAAATTCTCTATTTTCTCGTGTCTTTAAAGGTCGGTACTTTAGGAATACTTCACCCCTAGAACCGGCCAGATCATACTCGTCTTCCTATGGCTGGCGTAGTATAATCTAGGCTAGATCTTTGGTTAGCAAAGGACTAATCAAACAGGTGGGATCGGAATCTTCCATTTCAGTATGAAATGATCCCTGGCTCCCAACCAACCGCCCCAGACCAGCAAATAAAAAACAACATGTTCTCTTACCTGATATTACGGTCGATTCACTCATTGATACTTCGACGCGTACATGGAATTCATTGGTGTTACAAGAAATAATGGATCCTGAGGATGTAAAGATAGTTGAAAGTATTCCTTTGAGCAGGATACAAATAGCAGATCGAGATGGGTGGCACTTTACAAAGAATGGCAAATATAAGGTCAAATCAGGATACCAACTAGAACGAGCTTATCCAGACAGAGGGGTCAAGTTAATTGAATTTGGCCCAACAGTTACGGATCTTAAAGCATATTGCTGGAAAGTGCGTTGCTCCCCAAAGATGAAGCACTTTCTGTGGCAGTTGTTGTCAGGATGCATAGCTGTTAAGAAAAATTTAAAGGCCAGGGGACTTAAGGGAGATATTGGTTGTGATAGATGTGGAGCAGCGGAGGAATCTATCAATCATGTATTTTTTGAATGTCCACCAGCAGTTCAGGTGTGGGCCCTATCGAAGATTCCCTCACGCCTGGAATTTTTTCCAGGACAATCTCTATTCACGAATATGGATTACTTATTCTGGAGAATAACACCGGTAATGGAGGAGCATTATTTTGCGTGGATACTTTGGTACATTTGGAAAGAGAGAAATGATAAGGTTTTTAGCAATTTGGATATAGACCCAACGGTTACTCTTAATCTGGCTATGACCAAATCGACACTTTGGATAGATGCACAACAATCAATAATTCAGAAACCTCATACTTTACTGACAACCGAGACAGATTTACCGGTTAGAATAGGAAGATGGTGTTTTACGGATGGATCTTGGAAAGCGGGAGATATTTTTTCCGGACACGGATGGTATAGCACTCTTGAAGGATTTGAGGGATTATTAGGAGCTTGAAATACCAGGGCAAGTCAATCACCATTACATACGGAGGTTGAGGCACTGATTTGGGCAATGGAATGTATGAGGAACTTACGGTAATATAATGTTACTTTTGCAACGGATTGTTCTCAATTGGTGAAGATGGTTTCGGAACCTGAAGAATGGTCGGCGTTTGCAACCTACTTGGAAGACATCAGAAGTCTTAAAAGAAGTTTTCACAGCTCGGAGATTATTCATATACCAAGGACGAAAAACAAGAAGGCGGATAGCTTAGCACGTGGTGTGAGGCAGCAGACGTCGTTTACCGTCCATATGGATACAGAGCAACCCCTTTAGTTTACAGAGTCCACATGAGTCTGTAATATTGTCGACAAAAAAAAAGCAAAAAGTTGTGTTATCAAAAATGTAACTGCTGATGACCCGACGCTAATAAGTGGAATCCGGTTGAAATAAAAATTTAATCAACATTTTAAGCATATACAAGTTATTAGCACCCGTCAGTTACTCTCTCTTGAGCTCTGCTCCATCAAGCTGCTCCATCAATATTGAGATGTTGATCGATGCAAAGTTGAACTATCAAATAAAGGCAGATTCGTACCAATCGTGTGTTTTCTAAAAAAGGAATGATTGTGAGACGGTGACATGACAGTATGAGACATCTTGTGAAAGAAGTTTTGCGAGGTGCGAAACCAAAGAGTGTAAGAGCACCTTCATCTCCATCGGGGGTTCCTATCCATAAAATATTTAAAATATGTATCATATATGTATATGTGTATATATGTATGTATATATATATATATGTATGCATTATATAAGTTTAAGTATACATTTTTTTAGGATTCCATAGGCAAAAATCTTTAAAGTGGGACTTCAAGAACTTTTGCCTATGGAATCTTAAAAAAATGAGGACCTCACATATACTTATATATAATATATATATATATATATATATATATATATATATATATATATATATATATATATATATATATATATAGATACATATATGATACATATTTTAACGATTTTATTGGTAGGAACTCCCAATAGAGATGGTATAATAACTTGCTTTCTATCGGTCAACGTGTATATGCTTTTTGCTTATTTATTTGCCAACACATTCAAATTGCTCTTCCAATCTTTGATGTCTAGTACTTGCTCTCCTATTCGAAGTAATTTTTAATTAATGATTATAATACTTAATATAGAAAGAGTCATCTTAGGAGTTACTAACAAAAAATATGAATGAAAAATCTAAATAATACACAGAAAGCTGAAACTAAAACTGAAACAAACGAAAGACAAATGCAATGATGAACGAGCGGCTCCCGAATGAAGATGGCTCAATCTTGGTCCTCCATAGAAGAAGTAACTGCCCCAGTCATCTGAAAAATGGTTGTTCAAGGCGTATAGTTTGGGTTGTTCTCCCCGTGTGTAAAGACTTTGTGTGGACCGTAGATTATTGTTGTGATCGACTATCTCTAAACTTCGGAAGTAACTGGATTTCCGGAAACCTTCATCCTGGAAACGGCCAGATCCCATCTGAGTGGTTGTGTGTCGTCCAAACGTTTGGGCGTTAGTTATCTCCCCACCCCATTGTACTTGAGTTGCATAGTCGGCCAACGTTGTAAAAATCTCTGCGGGCCAATATCCTACCAGAGCACCGTCGGGCCCCAAACTTAGCCACCAGTTTCCATGTTTCCGGTCCTACACAATATAATTATTCATATGTTAAATATCATATAAACTCAATAGTCAATAGATTTGTGTTAAAAGATAAAATCATGTTAAAAGGCTGAGACAGACCGACCTTCCATACGAAAATAGATATCTCAAACTGGTTGCCGTTGAAGACTGAGATAGGTGAAATGGAACCTCCGATTACAATGTTGTTATTGGTTTGTACAAAACCAGCACACCGGAGATTATAGCATCCTGTTGTCATGTATCCATCGCTCTGGATAATATTAATGTTAAGATTATGCTATTGTATATACTATTAGTTAATAACTTCTTATTGTTTTTCGTTTACTCTCTGTGGGATTTTAAACTTACTATTATATTATTTCCCGAAACAGCATTTCAACTAATTAGTGTTCAAAACAAACATTTCAACTAAGTTGCGCAATAATTATCTTCTTATTAAATTCATTCGTGTATATATTTATCACATGACACTATTTAGTATTTACTAAGAGATGTGTCTTGAACTCGTGAGAGAAACACAAAAAACCTTACAACACCAAAAAATAAAATGTTATTATTTAAGTTGTTGTATCAAGATTTCTTTATTGACAAACTAAACTATCATATTTTCTAACTGTGGTTCTAAAAATTAAATTTGAAATTGACGTACGGTTAACACACACACACACACACACACATATACATATATATATATATATATATATATATATATATATATATATATATATATATATATTGGTTTAGTAAAGTAGCCGTTTAAAAATATTTACTGTATATTAGAACATATATGAAGAGACTCATAATTATTAGTTAATTTAAATTTTATTTTTACAATATCTGATTCGTACTAATTATATATAGAATAAAGTAATATATTTTTGGAAAACATATCATTATAATCTACATAACTGCAGTATTATTATTATAAACTAATATAATGATTTCTATATATAACGTAAAAATCTGACATAATTTACATAACTGCAGTGATACAAATAAAATATTGTGTCGTTCACCAGCTGATATAGCTTAGCCACCCTTCAGCTAGTGTCCTGATAAAATATTTATCCATTTAGAGAGATTGTTTCTCCACATTTTCTTTATTAAAAATATGAACAGATTTTCCAGAACAAGATTCTAGTATATATATATATATATATATCCTTTGTTTAACGTATGTGTGACATTATTGCAGATTAATTAACTTTGAAATACTTATTGATAATAATGATACCTAAAGAAAATTATAATATTGATAATGAAAGTCACACATACCGTCCAAAGGATAAAGAACCTGGGCTTTTTGTCTGTGTAGAAGCTCGGATAAACCTAAATTAAATAATTAAAATAGTTTCACTTATATTAGTACACTCCATGTTAGAAAATAAAGGTTTTAAGCAAATATTAGAAATTTACCATTGGATTTACCTGCCAACCAACTTCTATCGTGTTAAGGTCGTTGGTTTTGTATTCTCCCGAAGCAATCCATATTTGCGATACAGACATTTCGTCCGCATCTTTTTCAATCATCGGTTCCCACACGTTGATTGTAGCTTTCGCTCCATAGTATTCTGGTGAGGTTTTCGTATATATGATCGCATGCTGTAATTTCAATCCCGTATTACACAATAATTAATACGAGATAGAAAGGCGATTAAGGAAGGTTTGCGGAACGGTTAAGTTTTCTTAGTAACTAGTTTGGAGATTCAAGGCGTGCTTTAGGGCATACAAAATGAGGCAATTGCCTTAGGCCCCCTCTCAAATTGTTAAATTTAGGGCCACTCTTTTCCCTATTACTTGGTTTAATTAGTTAAATAAATTACATTTAACTAGGTGATTTTCTCGTGCTCATGCACGGACATAATATTTATAAATTAAATATATTATACTAAGTGAATGACATTTACTTTTATTTTGATACTAATTTATAATTTGTTTGTATAGTTTATATTAATTTAATTATACATATGATTTTAAATATTTTATATCTAATAGGTTTTGTTGTTTTCATAGTCGATTTAGTTATCAGTTGGGTTATCATTTGGATATATAAATTTTTTTCCATTTTCTAAATTCAACTATAATATTTTTTATTCTAGATATATCAATTTTTTGATTATTTTTCTTATTTGCATTTAGATTGATTGTTGTCTTAGTTATGTAGTAAAAATGTGCATTTATTTTAATATCTTTTAAAATATGCAGTAAAAATGTGTTTATTTTTGAGAAATTATATTATATAAGTAAAATATAATTTATATTTGTTCTGTAATTGTAAGATAATATAGTCAACAAAATATATGAAATATTAAATATATATAGTTTAAATACTAATTATAAATTATGTTTTGTCAATTATACATATATTGTTTATGTTACTTAGTTATTTTATTTAATCATCTAATAAAATAGATAGATATATAAAAACCAATTCTATTACTTTGAAAATATATATTCACACTGTGTAAAATTATGTTTTAAGAGAAAAATACTTATTTTTTCTAATATCAAGAGTATATGTGTGAACCTTTTTTTATGAAATCACATCTTATACAAATATTTTTTCCATCTAAGAATATATAGATATAAGAAAAATATATTATTACTTCAAAAAATATATTTTTTAAAAAAATATCTTTTAAATAAAATATTACTATTTTGTGAACTTTCCTTTTTTATGAAATCATATTATATATACATATATTTTCGTTTTAAAATTATTTTTATACTTTAAAAATATTTCCTTTTTATTTATATTGTTATTTGGAAAATTTTAAAAAGAGAGTAATAGTATTTAAATGTTTTCTAATTCATTAATGGTATCAATGTAAAACCATCGTGAGAGTTAATGTGAGTGCGACACATATAAAACTGACTTCTCAAATAATATTATAGAGATAAATTATTTTTTGTCAATTAAACATATATTAGTTTATGTTACTTAGTTATTTTATGTAATCATCTAATAAAATAGATAGATATATAAAAACCAATTCTATTACTTTGAAAATATATATTCACACTGTGTAAAATTATGTTTTAAAATAAAAATACTTGTTTTTTTCTATTATCAAGAGGATATGTGTGAACCTTTTTTTTATGAAATCACATCGTATACAAATATTTTTTCATCTAAGAATATATAGATATAATAAAAGTATTTTAGTACTTCAAAATTATATTTTATGTTTTTTAAAAATATTGTTTAAACAAAATATTACTATTTTGTGACCTTTCCTTTTTATGAAATCATATTATATATATACATATATTTTCGTTTTAAAATTGTTTTTTATACTTTACAAATATTTCCTTTTTATTTATATTGTTATTTGTAAAATTTTAAAAAGAGAATAATAGTATTTAAATGTTATTTAATTCATTAAAGGTATCAATGTAATCAACCATCGTGAGAGTTAATGTGAGCGCGATTCATAGGAAACTGACTTCTCAAATAATATTATAGAGATATATGAAAATTTACTTAAATTATTAATTAATTTTTCTTCCAAACGTGTTTGATATGTAAATTTATTATATTCCTATTTGTATTCCAAATTAAATATGTAAATCAATAAGCGTGACATGGCAAGATCATAGTCACAACTACCATAAATTAGTATGAATTGTGTCATGTCATATTTTTTATTGTCATGTCATTATTTATTTGTGAAACTGATTCTAGAAAAGACATACGGCGAAATCATTTCGCAAATAATAACTAGGGGATTTTATGATTTAGTTAATTTTTATATCACATGCTAGTTTCTACATAAGAAATATTCTTCAAAACAATATGTTCATTTTTTTAATATATCTTATTTATTATAAACTCATTTTATGCTAAGTTTATGAATTTACATTTTTTAGTTATTTTTGTTCATATGTTTTATAAAATATATTTAAAACTAATGTTATTTATTTATATGCTAAGTTTATGAATTTATCTATTTAGTTAATTATATTTACAAATAGATATATAGTCTTATTTATCATGTTTTAAGTAGATATAAATATTAGTCTTTTCTATTTTATATTTATCTTATTTTATTTTAATATATATCATTTATAAAATAATAATTTTTTTGGTCTTTCTAAAAAATTATATAACATTATCTTATATAAATTAAAATTTAAAATTTGAATCATAGCTAAAGTTATATTATTTGCCTCAGGCCCCCAAAGTTTTTAGCACGGCACTGGATTCAACCTTTACGAATATGGTCGTTTCTCTCATCCAAATTAGTAAAGAGATGGAGAAGAAAGAAGGTCATATCTTAGAAAATGACACAATAATGAAAGCTAGTGTCAGAATTCATGGAACAAGACTAACCCAATTACCCAAGAGCTCACAAAAAGATATTTTAGAAAACTTCTCATAATTAATAAACAATAAAAAAGTATTTAATCGTAAGCACTAAAGACATATTAATGTTTTGTAACATGTATCGGTTCAACAAGCTACACAAATACACTGCAGTCTGTAAATAAGTATAAGTTGGAAAAGTATGATTGAGATGTAAGTAAGCAGATGTCTATCCTTCTATTGTTCAATCTTGTTTTCAGGTTTGGGATTTTCTTACAATAAAAAACTATGACTATAACCATCTAGGCAACTATAAATGTGATGTTCTAATGAAGTGGTGTAGTGGAGGTTACAAAGAATATAAGTATTATTTAGTTTAAATATCTAAAGTTTGATGTTCGTTTCTTCCGTCAAAAACACTCGTGTTCTAGCTGTAACAAGGAAAACAAAAATTTTAACCTCTCTTTTATTATTTATCAGCTAAAAAAAATTAAATACACTTAAAGTCTTAAAGCTCGAGAAGCTATATAATATAAATATACAATTGAAAATGAGAAAAGCTAAATAAATAATCAAGAGTTATTCTTGGGTTCACCCCTAGGATGAACTTTTAGATTTACCAACCAATAGGATTCAAATATTTATTATTTAATATCTTTAAAAAAAGAAACAAAATCTTGTTAAATTGTATTATGTTTTAAAAATAAATAAAAACAGTACAAGTTGCAATTTTAAGAAAAAAATATTTAAAACCATCAACAAAAT
This sequence comes from Hirschfeldia incana, assembly GCA_026261945.1. NCBI lineage: Eukaryota > Viridiplantae > Streptophyta > Magnoliopsida > Brassicales > Brassicaceae > Hirschfeldia > Hirschfeldia incana. The sequence continues at coordinate 2,590,538 of JABCMI010000013.1, read as the reverse complement.
CCTAAACCCTAAATATTAAACTCTAAATCATAAATCCTAAACCTTAAACCCTTGAATAAATCTGAAACTCTTGGGTAAATCCGGAACCCTTGGGTAAAAGTCTAAACTATTGGATGAATCATAGTTTTTTGTTTAAAAAAGAAATTGTTTTTTTGCAACTATTGTTTTTATTTATTTTTATATCATGATATAATTTAACAATATATTGTTTTTATTTTTAAAAAATATTATATGTAAAATACTTGAATCCTATTGATTGGTGAACCAAAAGGTTTATCTACGGGTGAACCCAAGAATAAGTCAATAATCATTCAGCAAGGATCCTTAACTAAATTAGCGGGGAAAAAAACGTAACTCACTATGGATCTCACAAGATATTGGAGTTAAGTTCTCATCAACTTAAGGGCCAAAAAAGATCACCCGGTGAATTTCATAGTTGGTCCAGCTATATCAGTTCTTAAAAATAAGTTTGATTAATTTTCGATTTAAATACGTCAACAAAAAATTCGTTTACAATGGTGTGACGTGCGTGAGAGTATAGAGGTTCTTTAACCATCAAAACCCGCCACGTATACTAACAAACGTTAATATTTAATTAGGCTATAAACTTACCTAACTAACGATTATTTGTTGCATCTGGATATGTCTTAAATTTATGTGCACTAGTAAAATTCAGCGTTCGTTGGGTACAGTATGCTTTTTAGTTTAAGAATTTTTTTTTAATAAATATGCATTCTTAAAGAGAAAAGAAAATCAGATTTTGAAACTGCTATAAATATGTGTCTTAGAATTTGTAAAATTATTTATTCACACGATAATAATAAAAAAACTTAAACAGATATTTGTTTCATCTCATTTTGCTATTTCTTTTCTTCTAAGTTAATTTGCGTTTGTTCACAACAGATCTATCTGAGTATAAATATCGTATTTCTTTAACTAACCAGTGTAAAAGTACGTAGTATGATAATATGTGGTACCTCGTGCACAGTTATGTCACTGGTGTTAGACTGAGAAGAGCTGGTTTGATCCAGCCGTACCGGAATGGTTCCTTCAGGGCAGTTTGCAGTGCTCACATGCGCTTGTCGAGTCTGTCGCCTGCTTTTCGTTCTTATTGTCGATTTAGGGATTTCTGACGGTGACTCCTGTATTTTATCAGACATATATTACTTTCAAACTTAAGAAACTAATCTGAAGCAAAATGATTATAGAGACAATTAAACATAATGATAAATAAAGCATATCTAAAACAAAAGACAAAAACCTGAATCCGGTGGTTTTGTAAGAGAGGATGGTCAAATGCCAGTTGCTCCTTTTTGTTGACGCAGTCGACATATTCTCCATCTGTACTCTGTTAGGATAATCACAAAGATATATATAAATATATTAGTGTATTTCTCTTATATTCTGGTCAATTTTTTTTTTTAATTCTCGTTCACAATTATACTGAAGTAATTACTAAATCCATAAATATGATGTGTTTAATTTTTTATAAAGATAGTTCCGGAAGCAAAAAATAAGGTCATGATTTGAATTATCACAAAATTCATGAAGTTTATACTTTAAACTGATATTGAAGATATTTACAATTAATTAAACATACATTCAAAAACCCCATATCGGGAATCTAAATTTTGATATAGAAATATTTCAATTTAGTTGTCAAAAAAAATAGTTTAGTTGTAGTTTTTTTAGTTTATTTTTCAATGTATTTTTTTATACATTTAAGCTACTACAATATTTTTTTTTTCTTTCGGAATAAATAATTTGCTTTTAAAATATAGTAATACTTTTTTTTGTCTACAAATGGTTTCTACATCAAACAGCAATATGATTCCGTTGATGGCCATATATTTTTATGAAACGTAAACCAATTTGTGAAATTGGGTTTGAATGTATTAACCTGTTGCAGTGTACCATTACGCAAACCTAAGCTTTATGTTGTATTTCAGTATTAAGTATAGATTTATAGTAAAGTTGCAGAAATTAGAACCAGAATGATGTTCGAACGAGCAAATGTGACGATGAGGGAAATTAGCAAGGAGATCCGCAGAACTGAGCAATCCATCGCCGGCACAGAGAAGCAGATCTGAGACCAAACAAAAATTTATGAAAACAACCGATTTGATCGGATGATGAGACCGCGATAAATTTCAGATTTTTTTTTTTGACATATTTCAGATTCTTTAAGACTTCTTCAAATTTCTCTTAAGCGAAAAAATGCCAACTCGAAGATCAAAAGTTTCTAGATTCTTCACAATCAAACGAATAAATGAACAAGTTAAAAAAAAATCTAGTTTACAAAGAAAAAAAAGTAAAATAAAAATCGGGCCCTAAGAGCACACACATCGGTGAAAATTCTCGTAAAGGTCTTAATTCCTTTTTAATAAAGTTTTAGTTAAGAAAAAAAACTAACCATTGAGAAGAAGAAGATAAATGAAGAAGTTTTTAACAAACAAAAAAAACTATTGAGAAGAAGATAAATGAAATAAGAGTTTCTAGCTATAAACTTAAGAGAGTATCTTTGCACATTGCCGATTATGTTCCTCGGTTCTCTGTCCTACTCAACTCATAAACTTCAATTCTTCAACCTATGATAAAGACTTAATTCAACTAGATCAGGCCAAAACTAAGCAGGATGTCCATGGAAATTTACCTTATACTTGGAGAAGAGAGTTGTGAAGGAAAACAGGAAACCCTAGTAGCCTTGTGGACGGCGATACGACGGATAGAGCTTGGCAAATTATTAGCTATTTTTTACAAAAGAAATATACAGACAGCTTCTTACTCTCTCGCTCTCCCGCTCTCTTTCTTTCTTTATTTATTGTTCTAAAAACCAAAGGTAGTGAGGTAGTGACTAGTGAGGCAAGCCAGTGACTAAGTGCTTTCTCTCTTTCTTTTCCATTTTTGGAAATAAGTCCCCCAGCTAAAGTTCTAAGGCTTTTACGGCAAAAAGATGCGTGCAGAATTTGTTTCAGATCACGGATTTTTGTTTTATTTTATAGTACGTAATGGTCGCAATTGCAGAATAAAAAAGAAAAGAAATTATAATTCTTTTAAGAAAACTAACATTCATTTTTCGGTTTTATAAGTTTTTCTTATTAATTTTGGGTTGACCAAAGTAGAAACATATGCAAAGGAACCTGAAAATGATGAACAAAGAAACGTGAATGATTAAACAAAAAACAAACACAATAATCATTTTCGGAAACTGTGATGTTCCAATTTATCATATTTATCATACACGTCACGGGCTACATTCACGTCACGGGCTACAGATAGATATATACACTTACCATAACTGGATCACTCGAAAAGAGACCTTCTCCCTCTCTTCGGTTATATGCAAAGCTTTCATCTTTTTGTCTTTTTAACCTTACTTGGAAAATCTAAGCGTAATGTAATATCTAACGAAATATCTAACGAAAATATGGATTTTGACAGGGTGATCTTAGCTAACGCAGACACACTCTTCAATGTACTGAAGTCCCACTTGATCTACAAATTTCTTTAAAAGTGAAAAATAATATAATGCAAGAAATCACAAGTTTCAGATCCGAAAACCATAGAAATGAGAAACCCATTTTTTTCCAAAATGATAATTAACCAATCTATCAATTATCTCCACATCAAGGATTCCCATCTACAATGGCGAAAACAGATTCCTTGGACTCCTTCAAAAGATTGATACTGGTTTTAGGCTTCTCTTTCAACCTCGCTGGCAACCAGCGGCAGACACTTTTTTTTATTGAGGCAAGATGTTATGTTATTAACCTCACATTTCAATCTTTGACATATCACTGTAAGATTTTAAGTAGAATTCTAAAACAACTGTAAGAGCAACACAGCATAATTTGAGGAACGGCCACTAATCAGTCAGCAAAAAGATAGTGCCTTCTCTCTCTATCTTTCTTTAATATTTATTGTTTTTCCGGTTGTGGAAATAAGATTCTCCGCTAAAGCTATAAGCATTTAGGGCAAACTATATGCGGACATAATTTGTTTCAGATGAAGGATTATTAATTTATTACTTTTTTGGTAGTAAAACGTAAATTTCATCCAAAATTGTAAGGTTTTAACCTTCTTGTGCTTTAAGAACTAGAATAAGAACGTGACCAAAAGTATTCTCTTTATTAGAATCTGAAACCAAACTTGTTTCTTTACAATAGAAAGCTTTATGATCTTTAGACAAAAGACTCTAACTCTTGCCAATGTCTCTCTCTATTGTCTGTAAACCGTAATCTCTAACTATGACCTAAGTCCCCTATTTATACTAACAGAGTTTCTCCTATCTCCAAACGTAATATGCAAAGTTTCCTTTTTGCATTAGTCTTATATTGACCGACTTTGTTTGTGCCTGCAGGTTTCAGGAATTGGGCCAAAGGAGCAAAAGATAATTGAGGCCCATTAGTTCACAAACTCCACCTTGGGCTTCAATTTCTTCAACTCATTTTGTCTTCCTCTTCGATGTATCCAAGAGACGTCTCGAGCTCTCTCTCCTTTGTCCATGGCGACTCTTACGGCAATTCCCAACGGAGACCACCACTGTGGTGTTCCTAATCGAACAGATCCTTCGTCAAGGTCTTCAATCCACCACTGCAACTTGTCTTCGAAGTGTTTTGACTCGTCCCCTCTGTTTTTCATCTTCGTGAACCCACCACCGTTTACGGCGGCCTTTTTCCTACTCCGATCCCTGTTTATCCTAAAAAAAAAGATCGCGACTTCTTCTTTCCCTGGAGAAAGTTATTCTCCTAAACCATTGGAGATGATAGAAATTTCACCGAAAAATTTGACGTCCCTTTTTTCGGTAAGTGTTCATCGATTTTCTAATGAGAGCCATCTTCTCCTTAGTTCTCCTGCCTTTATCACGATTTGGTAATGAAACTTCCAGTTGTAACTTCTTAATGTTTCCGATCTTCTTTCAGCTTCTCGGACGCAATCGTATGCGTCTCCTCCGCTGTATCAACGACTCATGTCTCCCTTCAGCTTCGTTCTTAGCTGTTTAAGACATTTCCCGTGTCGTTAATCTTCTCTGTCGATCCATTAAGCCTTCTTGTTACAGCTTGAGGTACTCGTCTCCCTTCAGCTGTTACTTAGCTGTTTAAGACGTTCTCTCTTATGTCGTTAGTCATGTTGGTTTCTTGTTTTGGTCTTTCCTCAGCTACTCCACCTTGAGCTGAGACCTCCTTGTCTTAGCACTCCTCGCCTCGCATCTTTCCTAGCAGGTAACTTCCTTGTAACCATTGAGCTTCCTTGTTATCGATAAGAAGTAACTTGTTTGCTCTAACCTTATTACTTCTTGTGCGAGGTGTATCGATAACGAAGTTACCTGCCGTGCCGTTCTCTTAGGCTATCTTGAGGAGTTCACAACAGAGATCAAACTTTTGCCCTGGTAAGGCCTTAGTTAGAAAGTCTGCTGGGTTCTTGCTAGTATGGATCTTAGCTAGAGTAACACTGCCATCTTCGACTACATCTCTGATGAAATGATATTTAGTGTCAACGTGCTTAGTTCGTTCGTGATGAACCTGATTCTTTGCTAGGGCTATAGCGCTTTGTGAATCACAGTTAATCTTGACACTTTCTTGATCGAATCCTAGTTCCTTGCATAATCTTCTTAGCCATAAAGCTTCTTTCGCAGCCGCGGTTAGAGCCATGTACTCGGCTTCGGTTGTTGAAAGAGCTACCACATCCTGTAACCCCGATCTCCAGCTTACCGTATTTCCCCAAACCTGAAACACGTAACCTGTAACAGACCTTCTTCTGTCAAGATCTGTAGCATAGTCAGAGTCACAGAATCCCTCAATGCTGAACTTCGATCCTTTAGTAAACGTTAGACACCTCCCTGTGGCTCCTGTTAGGTACCTTAATACCCACTTAGCAGCTTCCCAGTGTTCTCTTCCCGGCTCAGACATATATCTGCTTATTAATCCTACTGCAAAACCCAGGTCAGGTCGAGAACCGACCATTGCATACATAATACTCCCTACTGCGCTTGAATAGGGAATTTCTTCCATGAACTTTCTTTCTTCCTCTTTCTGCTCAGGTCTTAGTTTCCTTAGCTTGAACTGAGATGAAGTTGGTGTTACCACGGCCTTTGCATCTGTCATTCCAAACGTTTCTACTACCTTTTGTAGATAACCTTCCTGCGATAATATTAGGGTTCCCTTCGCTCTATCTCTTATGATATCCATCCCTAATATTCTTGATGCCTTCCCCAAATCTTTCATCTCGAATTCCTTGCTCAAACTCTCTTTAATGTTTCTGATCTCTTGTTTGTCTCCTGAGGCTATGAGCATGTCATCAACGTATAAGAGTAAGAATACCGCTTGTGCCGTTTTAACATTCTTCATGTAGACACACGGATCTTCTTTGCTTCTTACGAACTGTTGAGTCTTCATGAAACAATCAAATCTATGATTCCATCGCCTTGGAGATTGTTTTAACCCATATAAGGATTTCTTAAGCAAACAGACTTTGTTTTCATCCCCTTTCTTAACATAGCCCTCAGGTTGCTTCATAAGAATCCTTTCCTCTAGGTCACCGTGTAAGAACGCCGTCTTCACGTCCATCTGCTCGAGTTCGTAGTCGTTATTGACCACGAAGGAGAGCATGATACGAATTGATACATGTTTCACCACCGGAGAAAACACTTCGTTGTAATCAATTCCTTCCTGTTGTGAGAAACCTTGAGCCACCAATCTCATCTTATATCTTGGCTCTTCTACTCCGGGTATTCCTGGTTTTAGTTTGCAAATCCACTTGCACCCTATAACTCTTGCATTCTCAGGTTTCTCAATCAAGATCCATGTGTGATTTCGTTGTAGAGAATCCATCTCTTCATCTGCTCCATTCTTCCATTGCTTTCGTTTCTTACTTGCCATTGCTTCCGTGAAGGTCTTAGGTTCTTCAATTTCTATCTCATCTGCTGCTGCTAGTGCATAAGCCACGAAATCCTCATCTTCAAATCTTGATGGTGGTTTTATTTGCCTTCTAACTCGGTCTCTGGCCAGCATGTAACCATCAAGACTTGTTTCTGCGTCCGAAATAGTCTCGACTTCTTCCTCGGACATGCTGTCTTCTGTGTTACTAGACGTTTCAGGTAAAACTCCACCTGGAGCTGTTAACTCCTCTTTATCCGCTTTTGATGGAGTTGCCCCTTCGATTAAATTTTCTTTGAACGTCACTCGCTTCACTTTCTTTGCGATATCCTCAACGCCTTCAACTTCGGTGCTCTTCTTTGAATCTTGTATCGTGTGTTTGTAGAGTTCCTCTTCATTGAATACCACGTTCCTACTGGTGTCACACTTGCGAGTGTCTGGCATCCAAACACGATACCCCTTAGTTCCGAAAGGATATCCCATAAAAACTCCTTTTATGGCCCTCGGACTCGTCTTTCCTTGTCTCTTATGAACAAAAGCGGAACTCCCGAACCTTTTAAGGTTACTTAAGTCGCACTTAGTACCTGTCCATCTCTCCTCAGGTAGTTCATAATTAATTGCAGAGTTAGGAGATCGATTGATCACATATGTGGCCGTTGAAGCAGCTTCGGCCCAGAACTCTTGTCCTAACCCTGTCTCCACGAGCATGCACCGAACCTTGTCCATAATTGTTCTGTTCATCCGTTCTGAAACTCCGTTCTGTTGTGGAGTATATGGACAAGTCTTGTGTCTCTTAATGCCTGAGTCCTTGCAAAGTTTATCAAACTGCTGATTGCAAAACTCAAGACCATTATCCGTTCTTAGACACTTGATTTTCTTTCTCGTCTGATTTTCCACGGCTTCTTTCCATTCTTTGAATTTGCTGAATGCTTCATCTTTCCTTTTAAGAAAGTAGATCCAAACCTTGCGTGAAAAATCATCGATGAAGCTTATAAAATATTTGCATCCAGCTAAGCTTTCTGGGGTCGATGGAGCTCCCCATAGGTCTGAATGTATGTACTCGAGAATCCCCTTAGTGGTGTGCTTCGCAGCCGGAAAGCTTTGTTTGTGAGATTTTCCCAGGACACAATTCTCACAAAACTCAAGTTTATCCACTTCTTTCTTCGGTACATATCCCTTCTCAACCAGGATATTTAGATTCTTTAAACTCATATGACACAATCTAGAATGCCATATAGTTGTCTTGTCGATCTCCGCCTTTGACACGTTAGCCTCTCCTTTAGACACTGTCCCTTGCAAGTAATATAGGCCTTCGTTGAACTTCCCTGATATGACCTCCTTCCCGTCCTTGTAGAACCTGATCATAAAGTCTTTCCCTTCGTATTGGCATCCTGATCGCTCTAGCATCCCGTAAGATATCAAGTTTCGACTCATTGTCGGCATGTACCTTACATCCTTAAGGACCACCACGGTTCCATCAGGTCTCGTGATCCTTATTTTACCAATACCTTTTACATCACAATGGGTGTTGTTAGCCATTAGAACCCTGCCACCTTCGAATTCCTCTAGATCAAACAGTACGTCTCTGTTTGGAGTGATGTGGAAAGAACATCCCGAGTCCATTACCCATTCTTCTTTGGAATCCTTAGTACTAACTGTTAGCACTAATGGTTGTTTCGGCTCCTCTGCAACGTTGGCTGATTTATTAGACCTCCTGTCTGGACATTCCCTCTTCCAATGTCCCTCTTTGCCGCAAATAAAACAACCCTTGTTGTTCTTGTCATTCTTCGGTCGAGATTTTGATCTCCCGTATCTGCTCTGTGATCTTCCTTTCCCATACTTGCTGCCTCCTTTGTTTGATCTGTTTGATGACCTTCCTCTATCCTCAACGTATAAGCCCTCATCATGAGACTTGGAGAGTTTACCACTTTCCAATAACTCTCTCTCCTTAGATCGTGCAGCCCCGGTTACTTCGTTGATCTTGAGTGTGTCTCTACCGTACTTGAGGGTCTCTTTGAGTTGATCATATCGCTGAGGCATTGAGTTTAGTAGTAGTATAGCTTGAACTTCTTCATCAACTTCCACACTCAAGTTATTTAAATCTGCTACTAGCTTTAGGAAGTCATCAACGTTTGCATCAATTGTTTTTGAATCGTTCATCTTGAAAGTGTAAAATTTGTGTTGCAGGTAGATACGATTCGGCAACGACGTCTCCGTGTACAGCGTGTTGAGAGCTGTCCACATCGCAGCAGCTGTTTCACAGTGGCAGATCTTCCTTAAGACTTGGTTTCCCACGTTCACAACAATGAGATCTTTTGCTTTCTCTGATTTCCCGAGCTTGACGGGATCAATGGTCGGACTACTTTCAGCTTCTTTTTTCTCCGTCTCCTTCAAGGTATCATCTCCTTCTACCTTGTTGACTGGTGAATCCATTAGAAGCTTCTCATCTGTTAGGATATCCTTTAGCCCTAGGACACCAAAGTGAGCCATCATCCGAACCTTCCATAGCGAAAAATCTCCTGTTCCATCGAACCGATCTATGTCGATTCTCTCGATCTTCGGTTTAGTCATTCTAGGTTAAAGCACCCTAGCAATCAGAACCTGGATTGCTCTGATACCACTTGTAAGGTTTTAACCTTCTTGTGCTTTAAGAACTAGAATAAGAACGTGACCAAAAGTATTCTCTTTATTAGAATCTGAAACCAAACTTGTTTCTTTACAATAGAAAGCTTTATGATCTTTAGACAAAAGACTCTAACTCTTGCCAATGTCTCTCTCTATTGTCTGTAAACCGTAATCTCTAACTATGACCTAAGTCCCCTATTTATACTAACAGAGTTTCTCCTATCTCCAAACGTAATATGCAAAGTTTCCTTTTTGCATTAGTCTTATATTGACCGACTTTGTTTGTGCCTGCAGGTTTCAGGAATTGGGCCAAAGGAGCAAAAGATAATTGAGGCCCATTAGTTCACAAAAATTTTGTAATTTTCACATTTACATAAAAAAAATACAAGGATCACCCCTGTTGTAACCAGTGGCGGAGGCAGGATTTTATTTCAGAGGGGTCAGTGTCATAACAATTGTATTTTGCATGGGTCAATAAGCTAAATTTATCAGATTTTCTTTTGGAAACACAAGTAAATTTTTTTTTTGCAAAAATTGACATGGGTCAGTTGACCCCCCCCTGGTTGTACGTTGGCTCCGCCACTGGTTGTAACTCGTACTCGACTTATCAATCTCTAGTGTATGAATCATTCGTTTTGTTTAACGCTCAACCTCACGTCTCTCTCGTTGATTGCAAAATAAGAAAAGAAAACATAAATATAATTTGCAGACTCAAAGTTTGCTTAGTTCGAGTCTCGATATGAGATCTCTATATCTGGGTGCTTGACATCACAAGCAAATCCACTAAAACTTCAAGTCTCAGAGTATATGATCGGTTAAAAGATAAATTGTGCTAAGAGACGATCTTTTCAAGCTACAATATTCTCTCTCGATTTCAAAGCTTCTTCTTCTCTGATTCTTCTTCTATCTCTCTATCACTTCCTGTTAGAGATCAACGAGCAGATCTTCACCTTCTTCTATGCGTAAAGAAGATCCAATACACTCCTTAGATATCCAGTTTCAATCAACCTCCTGTTAATAACCGGTTTCCACATCTTACCAATAATAACAACATATACCAGGTGCATTATTGGACCAATTGTTATGTGTCACAAGAGTCAACAATCTCGACCTTGACACAAACATTCACAAGCTCGTCTCTTCTGTCGTTAAGCGTGACCGCTTCCTTAGCACTTGGGCACATTAAGCAAAGCCAAAGCTTGCTCAAACTTTTTCACAGGAATTCTCTTCGTCAAGATATCTGCAGGATTTTTTAACGTTGGTATCTTTTGAACTTTCACCACTCCACGCTCTATCTCGTCTTTGAAGTGATACTTGTTTGCTACATGTTTCGTCCTCTTGTGAAAGACTGTGTTCTTGGCTAAGCAAATCGATAAACAAAGACTCCATCTCATCATCAAACATACCTTTACAGCTCTCCCAATCTGCTCTTCACTATCAGATACATTATCAGTAGCTCCACCTACATTTGAACTTTCTGCTACCTCCTTTTCAAATCTTAAATCAGAATAGTAACAACATGCATATTGCTTGTAGCTACACTCTCCTTATGAGTTTCTTCTAAATCTCCTTGTTTCAGCATGTCCTTATAAACTTTGTCTTCTGTAAACACTGCATTTCTTGTAACAACATACTTTATATCCTCCAGCAACCATATCTTGTAGCCTTCCACTCATGAAGGCTACCCAATGAACACACCCTTCAAGGCTCTCAGTTTGAACTTTTCTTGATCAATGTGAATATAGACTATAGAACCAAACCTCTTGAGATGAGAAGGTTCCCCCAAGCCAAATTTGTTCTGAAATATTTCCATTATTAACAGACAATGGAGTCCTATTGATCAGATATACTGACGTGGTAACCGCTTCTTCTCAGAACCTCTCGTCTAGACAAGACTCATCAAGAAGACACCTCACCTTGTCCATTATCGTCCGGTTCATACGTTAAACTACTCCATATTCTGAGTCATATAAGCACAAGTCTCGTGCCTTTCAATTCCATTCTTCTGACAGTAGCCGTTGAACTCCGAGTTCCATACCTCAAGACCTTTATCGTTTCTTAAACATTTCTCTTGTTCACTTGATTCTTCACAAGTGTTCTCTACTCGCAAAACTTGCTAAAAGCCTCGTTCTTCGTTGCCAGAAAATAGACCCAAACTTTACAAGAGTGATAATCAATTATTGATATGAATTATTTCTTCTTAGACAATGAGAGATGCATGTTAGGAGATCCCCATAAGTTTGTGTGAACATACTTAAGAACCTCATCAACGTTGTGCTTCCAAATGTTGAAACTTAGCCGTTTGTTCTTTCCTATTATGCAGCTTTCACAAAAGTCCATTTCACTGATCTTCTTTCTGTCGGGTATTCCTTTCTCTACCAATATCTTGATGATCTTCATACTCATATGACATAGCCTGCAGTGCCAGAGTTCTATCATCCTTTGAAACAGCTGCATTAGCTTCAGACACCACCGTTTCACCATCAAAAATGTAAAGACTCCCATACATATTCCCTTGCAGAGCCATCTTTCCACTCTTGAAAAACTTTGTCTTTCCGCTTCCACCTATGAGTAAAACCCTACAAGTCAAGAGCACTCACAGAAATTAAGTTTCTTTTGAGATTAGGAATATACCTAACGTTGATTAGCTGCTTGACAGTTCCTCCATTTGAATTTATTCGAATGGATCCAATTCCTTGAACTTGAACACTCTTATCATTTGCAAGAAGCACTTGTCCACCAGAGACCTTCGTGAACTCCATGAACCATTCTCTATGAGACGTCATATGATAGGAGAGGCCTAATTCAATAATCCATTGATCTCTTGGAAACTGATCTGATATGGAAATCATATCAACTTCCTATAATTTATCAACAGTTATAGCAGATTCTCCATGTTTTTCTTTCGTGCAAAGCAGTCTTTTTTTCACATTACCTTCCTATTTGCAGTACCAGCAAGTAAGTTTAGAGCCAGATCCCAATCTAGGCCGGCTCTTTCCTTTTCCATTGCAATCTTTCCATTTTATGGTCTTTCTTGAGCCACATACGCTTCACCATCTCTATGTGAGCTACTTGTCTCCTTCATTTCTCTGAGTTCCATCTCTTTGGACTTTTCTGTGTTTGTCACATTCTCTAGCGCTAAAGCATCCTTACCATACTTCAACATTTCCTTCAAGCTATTGTACCATGAAGGAAGAGAACTCAGAAGCAAGATTGTTTGAACCTCTTCGGAGACTGTAACATCCATAGTGCTCAAGCTAGACACCAAATTCAAGAAATCATCAACGTTTTGATTTATAGATTTTGAATCTACCATCTTGAAAGTGTAAAATTTATGTTGCATATGAATTCGGTTTGGAAGGGATTTAGAATTATAAAACCTTTCTAACGTGGACCAGATCTCTGCCGCCATAGAACAATCTTCAAGCTTCTGAAGAACATGATTGCCAAGGTTCAAAATCAGCATGTTCATAGCTTGTTCTGCCTTTTCTTGATACTCTTATTCTTTTTTTCGCTTTATTTCTTCAAAAACTGATTCCTCTTCATCTTTCTTGATTTCAATCGTCGATATCGGAACTGATTTTGTCAATGCACTTTTCAAACCCAAAATCGAAAGATCAAAACTGAAAGATGTGCAAACATCCTTTTCTTCCACATCTAGAAGCCACATGATCCTTCGAACATTGTGACCTTGATCCATGCATTTACCATCCATTCGCAGAGCCTGAACTCTGATACCACTTGTTGTAACTTGTACTACGCTTATCGATCTCCGATGTATGAATCACTCGTTTTGTGTAACACTCAACATCATATTTTTCTCGTTGATTGTAAAATAGGAAAATAAAACGGAAATAAAAATTGCACAGTCAAAGTTTGCCTAGTTCGAATCTCGATATGAGATCTCAACATCTGGATGCTTGACGGAACAAGTAAATCCACTAAAACTTCAAGTCTCAGAGTATAAGATCGGTCAAGATAAATTGAGTTAAGAGACAATCTTTTCAAGCTACAATCTTCTTTATCGATTTTAAAACTTCTTCTGATTCTCTGATTCTTCTTCTGTCTCTCTCACTTTCTGTTAGAGATCAACGAGATAATCTTCACCTTCTTATATGTGTAAAGAAAATTCGGTACACTCCTGAGATAGCCAGCTTCAATCAACCTCCTGTTGATAACCGGTTTCCACATCGTACCAATAAGAACCACATACAGTGAAACATCTATAAATTAATTATGTTGGGACTACATCAAATTTTTTTTTATTAATTTAGAAAAATATTAATTTATCGAGATAATAATTGAACTAAAAACTCAATTTGAGACTATAAACTAATATTAATTTATTGAAATTTTTAGTGTATATTAATTTATCGAGAAATTAATTTATAGAGGTTCTACTGTATATGATATATCATGTGCAAGACTCGAAGCCCCGTATGATCTTGTTTATAAGTTTTTTTTTTCATTTTGTGGGTTGAGGAAAGAACATGCTTTTTATTTTTTTTTTTTTGTTGTCACTGAGGAAAGAACATGCTAAGATGACATAAAACATTTATGAAATGATAAGACAGGAAAACTTATAAAATACGAAATAAAACAAATGGTGTTCATACAAAACAAGAAAGAATTTTCGGAAACTAAAAATCTTTTATCATATTTTTTATACACGGGCTATAGATATATAACTATATACATTATTTCCATAATTGGAGCGTTCCAAAATAGAAACCTGTGGACAGTTGGTCACACACATTCCTTCTCGTAAAAAGTACATTAACTCAGTGTCTTCTCTCTCCATCTCTTTTTAATTCTATTTCCATATTAAAACTGAGATTCCTCCCTAGAGCTATAAGCATGTGGGGCAATCTATATACACGGGTAGAATTTGTTCAGACTAAAGGATTAGTATTGTTATTATTTTTTGGTAAATGTTAAATTAGGGATTATTTTTATTAACGAAAAGTATAATACTTGTTCTGTGTAAGTTTTTTTTCCCTTAATTAGTTGACCAAAGAAGAAAGGAAACCCATGCAACGAAACATATAAAACGAGAAAACCAACACCAATATAACTCGGAACTTCAAAAAGCAAAAATAGCTTCAACTTACGTATGCACTAGGTAATATAAAATATTACTTAAAAAATTAAAATAAAGATAAAAGATATTTTAATATAATGTAGTGATTTATTAATTGTAAATTCAGTTCAATAATATGATATTGTTTCTAAAATTTTGAAATTTTGAATAGTTATAGATTTTTAAAATGTTAATATATATATATATATATATGATGGTACATATAAAATATGATTAATTATACACTAATATATATAAAAATTATAATAGTGATATAAAAAACAAATAACAACATATTTTTGAAAAGACACATCCGTGCAGACGCACAGATCTAAATCTAGTTTATATTTTATTTCACATAAGGTAAATTCACAATATTTTATTTAAGAAAATAGGGAAGTTATTAAATGTGTTATCTGAGATAGTATATAGTAATGACATAACATCGATTTTTGTGAGAATCACTGTGATAACTACAAATCAGCATTGCTCTCTCAAAATGTTTGTTTGATAATATATAGGAGATTTAACGTTGTTAAGTAAATGTGTGCAGCGTGTGCTTCAGTACATCAAAGCTCCATCTGCAGCTTAGTCACCATATAATCATCAAGCTTAGAGATGTCAAACAGGTTTTTTGTCCCGTCTCGTCCTATACTGCAGCGGGATAGTCGTTGAACGGGTCACATCGGGCATGTCCCAGGCGGACTACGGTCTTCATAATGTCGGCCCAAATCCGTACTTCATAATTTATAAACATTCGCGGGCCGTCCTGCAGAGCTTCTTTTATAAATGTTGAAGTATAAGAGTTGCATAAATAAGTTGAAGAGAACTTATCAATATTGATCACAAAAGCATCCATATGATCATTCCCCGGTTTAATGGCTGAATTAAGTGAGAACCATTTGGACAATGAAGTTCAACTCTCTCAAATATACTCCTTGTTTGATTCTTTGTAAAGCAATGTCTCTGCATAGCAACGGTAATTTAATATTTCTTCTTCTGATTCATCCAAGCTATTGAGCTTAGAGTGTAGAGTCAAGATTATGCAGTAACTCTAACTCTAAATTCGAATCGTTTAAAGAACAAGCAGTGGCTCTTCAACAAACAGTACCTCTTCAACAACATCATTCTAACAAAAAATGTTTTTTTAAAAAACACTACTTAACAGTACTAAAAACAAAACTCATCAATTTAAACAAGAAAATCTCACATAATAATAAAGCAATTCATAATACTGAAAATAAAACCAAGCATAAATGAGGATTTAGAGTTGCAGGTCTTCAAAACCCCGCGGGTTAACCCGTCCCGCATTCGGCCCGTCCTGCATTTGTCTCGTCCCGTTTTGAACCCGTCCCGCGAGACCCGCAATTTTGCGGGTTTATCAAATGGAGGCTCAATCCCGCTCCACAGCAAGTCTTTACGGGCCAGACCCGCAGTCCAGATCTTTGATTGCCATCCCTAGTTGCTCCTTTTCTCAGTGATGTATATTGATTTAGTTCGAACCTTGTTTGTAGCGCTATAAGTTACATATACGATAATATGTTAGACTTTGTTTACTGGTTTGTGAAACAATGTTTTGTTTTTTTTAGAAAGGGCCTTTGTGAAACAATATTTTCTACTACTATATTCACTTTAAAGGAATACAATATAACAGCGGATAAGTTTGCACGTGATGTGAAGAATACTCCTTCAGCTATGTTATATATTGATTCTTTATCTCCAGTTTGGCCCTAACCCGGTGATTTATTAATAAAGTAGTTTTTGTTGTAAAGAAAAGAGACATTTTGAAATTTTGTTTGTTTCATTAGGACTTTTGATATTTTGTTCATTTTAGACATATTATTAAATTAAATTTTAAAAATGTAAAAAATATGAAAACTATTAAAAACATCTGTATGATTATTTATATGTTTAATTTTATTTTTTAAGAAAGTGGAATCATATATTTTATTTTATGTCATACCTGAGGATTTAATACTTATTCTGACCATCTACTTAGTTTAGTAATCAAATATACTAAGTACTAGACCATGACCCGCCCGTTCGGGCGGGTGTTTATTTCATTTTTTAATTTTTTAGTTTATACGATTATTTTGTAATAGTTACTTGTAATACACTAAGTCTTTTTTTGTGTTTGTAATAACAATAAAATGAGTGAAAAATATTTTGTAATATATAAAGAAAGCTTAAAATGAACAATGATAGATTACATATGATATATATATAAATCAACTTAGATAAACAATGATAGATTATACAAAATAATTTTGTATTATATAAAGAAAGCTTGACCTGTATATCTGTGCAGATATTAATTTCTATTTTTGTAAAAAAATATTATATTGTACGAATAATAGTCTATGTTTTTTGAATTTACTAAATGAAATAAAAGTTTAATATGAAATTTTAATAGTTTATATTTTATACTCTTCCACATTTATTATATTTAATTTTTATTAGACTATTATTTATATAAAAATATACATAAAGTTCTGTATTTTCGTTTGGAAATACATATATTTGAGTTATGTATATCACCATATTATTAATATAAACCTCCACAGTAACAAAGAACATTTATTTTTGAAAAGATATTCATTACACTTCCGTTATTATAAGCATTTTATATTTTTAGAAAGTATTTTTATAAGCATCTTATTATAAGCAACTTATATTTTTCAAAAGTATTTTTCGTTTGGAAGCAATGGTAAACTGATTTGCCTAAATTAATATCATTGGATTTTTGTAAGGAAAGTAAAAAAAGATTTAATAAATGATTTAATAAAATAGAAAAAGATATAGATTGCTTATATATGTGGTTATTTAAATCATATAATAATAAGGAAACAACGAAACACGCTAGGGAAAACAATAATGATGGTTGTTATAAATCGGATCATTAATTAATATCGGATCATTTAATTAAAATCATTAAAGTAAAATAAGGTTACAAAAAATTACATTTAATAATAGATAAGTTAATTTAGCATTAATATGTGGAGGTCTAAATTTAAAATCCAACTAGAAGAAGTTGTAGTGTTTATGTTTTAATAAGATAGATTAGACACAGATCTGTCATTGGTATCTAACCCAAACAAATTTTCCTTATATATTCTACCTTTGGCATAATTTGTTAGGTTTTATTCTGCCAAGATGTCGTTATTCTACCTAAATATTGATTACAAATTATAGAAATAACTCTACGATTTACCTTTATCTTGTTTTTGTGCCATAACTTGTTCTACGGATTACCTAAAGAGAAAATTAGAAAAATATGACATTTTGAATTCAGATTTGTCACAATAAGATTTCTAGCAAATGTTTTTGGAAATTAGGATTTTGATTCTTTTAAATACATAAATATCCTTAGAATATCAATTAATATTAATGAATAATATATATTAGTTTTCAAAAATCATTAAAAATTAGATTAATTAGAAAGTAAAAAAAATAATAAAGAAAGTTAAAAGGGTTAGGGTAAATCGTTTACCCTTTTCACCTCTCTCTTCTCTGCCGAGCTCCCCCCCCCCCCCCACCCATCAATGGTGATTCACTCTTTTAACTTCTGAAATCTTTTATTCTCTAGTATTTTCGTCGTAATAGGATCAAGCCATCATACTTTTCGTCATCCTCATCGTTCTCAAACCTAAAGAGGAACATTTTCTTCTTTGTTATTCCTCAGGTTCTCTTGGCGGATTTTTCTAAAGAAATTGGAGTGTTCTTCCAAGAGTTTCATCAAAATCTCAAGTTTTTTTCACACTAGGTATTAGATTTCGTCTATTGATTCATTTAACACTAATTTTTTTTAACCCGATTTCTAATTTTTATCAACCAAAATTTGTTTTCTGACTTGATTAATCATCTTATACACTGTGATTAGGTCATGCATGTTACTGATTTTGATTTTATTTGCACAAAATCGATTTAGGATTTTCGAAAAGGGGAAAATCGAAACTTGATTTCCATCCACTATTTGTTGTCGGATTGTGTATGTGTTCATGTCTTGAAGTTTTTTTCCGATTGAAATGTAGGCTAGTTGTTCTTCGATCTTGTTTGTACTTTTTTAGTAGTTGTTGTCCGATTGAAACATATGTTCTAAAATATGGAGAATGAAAATGTAAAATCCGGTTTATTTTGCTTTCATTATTTGTCTGATGATATTGATACTTTAACAGGTTGAAATAACAATTTTTTCATGGCTTGTAGATATGTCTGACGAGTTACCAAAGAGGATTTTCAAGGAGGGCGAGGAGACCCAAGTGACTCAGATCAATAACAACTGCAGGATCGACTACATTATCTCAAAATTCACTGAGTGTATGCCAAAGGAGTTGGAAGTTGTGAAGAAAGATCCGGTTTTTTCTCAGATTTTCAGCTCCATGCAAATGGTCTTGGTTACTCTGCGAGAGTGATACACAGTTTCTTGTGTAGGGAGCTGTTGACTTACAAATCACACGAGCTTTGGTTTGTCTTTGCGAGGAGACCACTGCGATTTTCATTACAAGAGTTCTATGCAGTAACCGGGTTTGAGTGCAACACAAGTATCTCAGGAGTTCGAAGACTGTAAGTATGATGGTGGTTTCTGGAGCAGGGTTTTGAAGAGAAACGATGGATCAATTACACTCTTTAACCTGTGGAATAAGGACAATAAATCTTTTAAGAAGTGGAGGAATGCAGATCGTATACGACTGATCTACCTGGCCATCATTCTTTGTGTGGTTTTAGCGAGAGATGAGAAGGCTAATATTCCCCTCAAATACATCAAGGTGGCAATGGATCTTGAGAAGGTTCGAAGGTATCCTTGGGGAGTTGCTGCTTATGACCTTCTCTGCAAGTCAGTAGCCAAAAATCGTGAGACACTGAAGGATAAGACAAACAAGTTATGTGATGGATGGATTCTCATACGCTTTGCAGATTTGGGCAATGGAAGCTGCACCAAGGATTGGGAAGCTTTGTGGGAGGAAACTGGACAAAGGTTTTAAGAACGGTCCTAGATGCATAAATTGGATGGGAGCTGCAAAAGTGTCATACGAGGAGATCGTTCGGTTGGAGAAAATCTTTACACCCGAGGTAATTAGCTTGAATTTACGATCATAAAGTCAGAATTTGAATGAGTTTTTAGGATCTAAATTTCTTTTCTTTTCTTGTGTAGGATGTCATCTATCCATACATCTCATGGACATGAAATTATGATGTTGTCTTAGCTGACCTTTTTTGCAGAGATGATGTGGAGGATGATAGAATCAACGTTCTGATGGAGTTGATATGCAAGAAGCATGATTTTAGTGACCATATTTGGGAAATCAAAGAAACTCCAGAGGTTTCTTTTGATCTTGCTGATGAAGCAGCTGCGAATGATCAATCAGGTGCGAATGATGAAGCAGGTGCGAATGATGAAGCAGGTGTGACTGATGAAGCAACTGTGACTGATGAATCAACTGTGACTGGTGAGGCTGCTGAGAGTGATGATGACATTCAGATGCCAATAGAACCAAAGAAAGTAGGCGCTACATCACGAAGAGGTAAGAAGAGGCTTCTGGATCGTGGTATGGAAAATGGAAGCATAAGGTTCTCTCCGCTGGACCAAAGCCTGCGCATGCGCCTCCTGCGGCTTTTACAGAAGATATGAAGGTTTTTGTGACACAGCAGTTTGAGCATAATTTTGCTGGAATGGAACACAGGTTACAGATGTAGATGACTGAGACATTTGAGCAAATGAAGGCAGAGTTCAAAGATTCACGTAAGGATGATTCACGTAAGGAACCAAGCGTTGAAGATGAGCTTGGAGGGCCTTCTCAGACCAAGCCATCGACTAGACAGACACCTTTGAGGAGGTCGAAACGCGGGGTAAAGAAACACTAGTCTTCACCACTATCGTAAATGTTATTTTGTCATGTTTATTATATGGTTTGGGTGTCTGTTTGTCATATTGTCATCTATGATATAGGCCTGAATTTTGTGGTGTTTTATAAGGTCTCGGTTTGTAAGTGTGCTTGGTGTGTATGCATACTTGGTTTGTAAGTGCTATGTTTGAAGTTTATGTAAAATGTTAGTGTCTAAAATATTGGAACTATTTTTAAAATGTTGGTATGTAAAATATTGGAACTATTTCTAGAGTGTGCTTGGTGTGTATTCTTCCTTGGTTCTTCATATTATGCTTTTAATTGATTTTTTATTATGACATAGCAAGAAGGATCACAGACTCCATTCGATGCCAATTTAAGTCAAGGAGATGATATCATTCGCGGGCTAGGTACGCAAGGCGTTGAAAGGCTTTCTCAGGTGTCGTATGTGCCCGACATTGATCCATCTCAGACCACACAGGATGATGACTGGTAGACTCCAATGAGTTCAGTCCGAGGTTCGAAAAGTAAACCAGTGAAGAAAGCAAAAAATACAGCTCCACCGCCTGAGCAATGGAAGAAATCGTGTAACAAAAAAGGAAAAACACTTCAACTTAGCGATTCACCTTTGCCCTTAGATGGTTCTCCGCAGGTGTCACTGTATAATTTCTCCGAAGAAGCATGGAAGGGCTTCACGGAATGGGCTTTGCATCCAGTATCTTTACCAATTGATCCTTCAATCTTCAATTTGTTTGTAGCTTCAAGGATAGTAAGTGTTGGGCAATGGCTTGGAAATGAGGTAAGGATATCTTATAATAATTTGGTGAATTTTTATTTGCTTCGTTTCTACCTTAGCTTATTTTAATTGTGAATATTCAGGAAATGGATGCATTTATGTTTATATGGCGAGTGAAGACAAGTTTGAACCATTGGGCTCATGAGTGCTATGTTCTGCCTCCAAATTCAAGCACAGTTCAACAAGTTATCACCTAACAGAAAAACTTATCAGTTGCCTGAATTTTTTCTTCAGTACGGCAGAGGAGAGCTTTCATCTCACGAGCGGACTGATCAAGTTTAGGGTGTCGATGTAGATCTGCTCTACTTTCCTCTGTTTGTAAATGGTAATCATTGAATCCTCTACAAGTCGTTGTTAAAATTTCTTCATTTACAAATGTTGTAATGTCCAACGCAGGTAATCACTGGGTTGTTGTATGCGTCAACATCATAGAAAAAAAGTGGAAGTCTATGATTGCAGTCGGAGAAAGAATAGAGCACACGTTGAAAAATATGCTGCTATGATTCCTAGGATAGTGAAGGTGGTTGCTCCACCTGAAAGACAGAAGCAGCACCTCCTCTCAGCATATTCAATCGTGGATGTGCCTATGAAGATTAGATTGAACAAGAGTTGTTGTGATTGTGGTGCATACGCACTCAAGCACTTGGAATGCCTTCTGGTTGGTCTCGACCTCGGTTTAGTGGATGATGAAATCATCATGGGTTGCAGAAAGAAGCTTGGTGTTGACTTATGGGAGGCTGCACAGGATCCCATTTACGCAGAGACTATGTCACGATATGTGCCTTCACCATGGGAGAGGTCTGAGACCTTTGACCTGGAAGATTGATTTCTGTCTAATGAGTGAATTATCTTTGGTTTTTTAGGATGTTGATTACCTTTGATTTTCTATAAACTATCTTTGGTTTTTGTAAGATGATGATTTAGTTGGATTTTATATGAATTATCTTTGGTTTTTAGCATGTTGATTATCTTTGGTTTTCTATGAATTATTGGTGGTTTTTTACCATAAAACCACCAAACAAACTCTATATAAACCCTAAACAAAACCCTAAACAAACCCTAAACAAACCCTAAACAAATCCTAAACAAAACCCTTAAACAAACTGTAAACAAATGTTGACGAAAACCCTTAACAAACCTTAAACAAACCATAACCCACGACATACCATAAATGACTAACTTTGAGGATTCAAAGACATAATATAACCCTAAACACACATGACAACTATTTATTCACACAAGACATAGTACAAACGTTCAGTAGTAGGTTTTAGCCGATAAAGTTGGTGTTTTTTTCAGATCTGCCGAAGGTAGAATAACCTCATCTGGGACCTCCCATTCAGACTGTAGAACTGCTATCGGGTTAATGCATTCAGCATAGGCAGTTCTCCACATTGCAGTGTTGTATAAGTCGTCCGTAAATCTGTGTACTTCCATACATGTGTCAACAAAACAACAAAAACGTAAACCATTAGAGTCTATAAACAGAAAATACCAACAGTAAATAGGTTCCAAATTAATGGGTTTATACCTCGTGAATAAATTGTAGGAATGGCGTGTCGGCAAAGAATTTTTCATATATCGAACTTCCCACATGTGCATGTTCTTCTTTCCAAATCAACATGACAATCATATATGTCTCCTTTGACAACCGATTTTACATGTTCAGTATTATAAACCTTAAACCTTTGTGCTTTCACAATTCTCCTATCAATCTTCTTCTCCACCTTAGCGGTTAAAGGATCAAGATGCTTAGAGCTTACCAGGCGACGCTCATAGAACCATCGAGTCAACAGTTCTCTTATACTATCTAGCAAAGGAATAACCGGATATTCTCTAGGATGAAGAAGAGAGAAACACAAAAATAAGAGACAAGGATCGTGGAAGGAGTAGAGAACGTGATATTTGGAAAAAATATTTGTTCAAAGATTTAGTTTAGATTTAGGAAACTTTTGTAACCGAATATGGAAGTTTCCATATTTTTAAGATTTATCTAGAATACGTACAATAACCTAGGCATAACACAGTATACAAGGTATGAATCATATTTCTTCTAAAGGCGTCATATAAGGTAAAAGGCAGAACACGTTTTGACACGTAGTATAGCCAAGCTATGTCAATGAGTTATGCCTATATATTGTTTCCTAACTAGAGGTATACCGAGGACATATCTCTTGATTATAACGTAACGGATTTTATCTAGGTCAGAATATACAAGAGAGGTTATATTACGTTATATATCTTAGGTATACTTATGTTTAAATTTTAGAATCCAACTTATAAACTACGCAGATCACCATAATGAGTATCCCAACTGTAGCTAGAAGATTAAATAAAATATGATTCCAACTTTTTTTAAAAAAACAAATTGCACATAAATATTATCATCCTTAAGTTTACAACAGTTTTCATATTTTTTTTACATTTTAAAAATCGAGTTTACTATTTTTTCCATTAAAGAAGGGTAAAATATGTCCAGAAATGGCCAAAAGTATGAAAAGTCCTATTGTGGCAAACAAAAATCCAAAGTGTCTCATTTTTCCAATTATCCCTTACCTAAACTCCTAGGGAAGAATAGATTTCCCATCCACTATGAAGTGTTCTAGTCAACATAATATCTATACTATTAAAACACAATCCTTCATAGAATTTTGCCTTTGATTAGTTGAGTTATTTACAATGGCATGCCATTCATAAATATATATATATATATATATATATATATATATATATATATATATATATATATATATTTTAAAAAATAAACAAATCGTCCATAATGGATACTTTCCTATAATTATGGCATATGTATACTCTTTAATCAATCAGTATGGAATGATCCCTGGCTCCCAACCACCCGCCCGAGACCAGCAAATAAGTTCTCTTACCGGATCTTACGGTCGACTCTCTCATTGATAGTTCGTCACGTACTTGGAACTCAATGGCTTTACAGAAAATAATGGAACATGTGGATGTCAAGATTGTTGAAAGTATACCCTTGAGTAGGGTACCAATATCAGATCGAGATGGTTAGCATTTTACAAAGAATGAAAAATATACGGTTAAATCAATATACCAAATAGAGAGAGCATACCCAGATAGAGGGAAGGAGATAATAGAGTTTGGCCCAATAGTTACGGATCTCAAAGCACATTGCTGGAAAGTACGTTGTCCACCAAAGATGAAGCATTTTCTGTGGCAGTTGTTGTCAGGATGTATAGCTGTTAAAAAGAATCTAAAATCCCCGGGTCTTAGAGGAGATATTGGATGTGACAGATGTGGAGTAGCTGAGGAATCTATAAATCATGTATTTTTCGAATGCCCACCAGCTGTCCAGGTTTGGGCTCTATCGAGGATCCCCTCGCATCCGGATTATTTTCCAGGACAATCCATGTTTACGAACGTGGATTATTTATTCTGGAGAATTAAACCAGCGATGGATGATCATCATTTTGCGTGGATACTTTGGTACATATGGAAAGGAAGAAACAATAAGGTATTTAGTAATTTGGACCTAGACCCAAGGGACACCCTTAACCTGGCTATGACCCAATCTTTAATATGGTCGGATGCACAACAAGCTATAATAAATAAGAATCATGTTTTAGAGGTATCTGAATCTGTTTTATAGATGGATCGTGGAAATCAGAAGAAATCTTTTCTGGTCAGGGATGGTATAGCACTTTAGAAGGATTTGATGGTTTACTAGGAGCTAGGAATACAAGAGCCAGTCAATTATCTTTACACACAGAAGTGGAGGCTCTCATATGGGCAATGGAATGTATGAGGAATTTAAGGCAGTATAGTGTTACTTTTGCAACGGATTGTTCTCAGTTGGTGAAGATGGTTTCGGAACCAGAAGAATGACCGGCTTTTGCAAGCTACTTAGAAGACATCAGAAGTCTCAAGAGAAGTTTTCACAGCTCGGAGATTATCCATATATCAAGAACGAAAAATAAAAAGGCGGATAGCTTAGCACGCAATGTGAGGCAACAGACGTCGTTTACTATTCATATGGATACAGAGCACCCAGTTTGGTTTGTCCATATAAGTCTGTAATCTAGTCGATAAAAAAAAGTATACTCTTAATCAATTGCTTAATTTTTAAAAATAGTTTTAGGCAACAATCCATATCATTTAATGAGACTGATTTTGCACATAAATATGTTACATAGAATTTTCCGAATTATGGTTACAAAATCTTTTACATTTCAAAAAATAAATACGGAAATATTAAAACAAGTAAATAAAATCTATATTTTAGGTTCAATAAATCTATCATAGTTTGAATAAGATTTGAGTCCAATACGCTGAATTTTCTTTTTCATATTAAACGGTTTAGTAAATGGGTTTTCAGTTTGATTTAAATTTTTCAAAAAATTAAAATTATTTTCACAAAATTAACATTTTTAGATATTGATCATCCAAAATATATAAAACAACTATTAAATAATGTATTTTAAACTAACTATTAAAAAAATATTACAAAACACATTATATAAAATTAAAGTTCAAAATTTATGTTATAAAATAAAATATTTAAAATGAACAATCCCGTGCTTTTAGAGCGCGGATCAAAATCTAGTACATATTATAGCCAAATCACGAAAATATTGGAACTTTCATATTTCAGTTAATATTTTTCATATATCTACCCAAAATCTCGCATTTCTCTCTCATGTTTTCATTTGAATTAATAAATATTCGATCCAATGTTATATATTGCAGAACCGTCATGCGAATCCTACACCATCAACAACTGTCCAAAGCATTTAACCACTATGACACAAAGACTTTTAGACTCTGTAACCCGGATTTAAATATAACTACTGGCTAAAATATGTTTGTGTTTCTTTTCCAAAATTGTCGATTTGAGTGATATCAAGATCATCCATGAAACGTTTGGTTCATCGTGGTATAAAAAACAAGCTAAGTGTTTGAACCTTCTGAACATTTTGAAGCATCTGTGGGCGATAAAATATAAAGCAAATGAAGTCGATTGAACACTTTCCAACTTACATGACACTCACAAAACAGACATAACAACTTAAACAGATTCATAAAAGTCGATACTTTCATAGATCTAACACCCAGTTCCAGAAACTACAACCTCAAACAAAACTTAAAACAACAAGCATCACCAAAAACCAGCATTGCCTTTAAGACAAAGCTTTTAAAAGCTCACTTTCATCTCTCAAATACTCTCCAATATCAGCCTGATGAAGCACATCGATCCCATTGGGATCCAACTTCCGACAATCCGACATAGAGAACACAACAACTCCATCTGCAGGCACAATAATATCAGTTATCCTCCCTAACCCTCCTTTCAACACATGGTCCCCGTACAAAAATGACATCTCTGACATGGGTTTCAGCCACACATTCAAAAGAAAAATAGATGAACATTGATGAAGAAACAAGGATTCTTAATAACTCTAAATCGCCATTGATATGGGTTGAGAAGCTACGGTGGAGAAGACGAGCAAAATGAAAAATCAGGGTAAAATTACTTAAGTATTACCTTCGTGGATCTTTTTTCTTTCCGTTTTTTACTTTTTTCTTATTATTCTCTATTATTCTATTATTATTTTGTAATTAAGATAAATTAGTTAAATTAAGGATATAATGGTATTAACATTAATCTAAATTTTATTTTCTTAAATAATTCTCAAAAAGTCTTAATGAGACAAATCTAAGTTCAAAGTTTCATATTTTTCTAATTTTCTAAAAAAAAAAAAAAAAAAAAACAGTCTAAGCTAAAATGGCTGAATCAGCATTAAAAAGATTAAAATGGTTACTATTCAAAAATTGGATATCTGAATTACCCATATTTGAGTTCAAGTTCTTTTTGCTTTAAAAAAAATCAGAGTTATTTTGGTGGTTTTCTCTATATACATAAAACACACCGTGTTCACTAGTTTCTTTTTTCAATTCGTGTTCACTTTAACAACAAGACAAGAATGATTTTGGGAAACTGTGACGTTCCAGTTTATAAATATTTATTATACACGAGCTATACTAGATAAGATATATACATTCTTTTCATAATTGGAACATTTGAAAATAGAAACTTGTAGACACATTCTTTCTTTTCAATTATTTACCATTTTATGCGCATAATTTTCATGGAACCATCTTTCTGCCCTTTTTTTTTTATCTTTCTGCCTTTTCTATAACTGAACATGTAGGACCTGGGAAATTCATGTGTAATATATGTGACAACCAAAATATGGAATTTGACAGAGTGGATCGGAACCAATATATAATAACACTCCACAATACAACTATCTTTGTTTATTATTTCGTTTTCATTTTTTTTAAATGAATGCTAAATTTTATTCATCAAAAAACCCTTCGTACATTAAGAGATACGTTTTCATTTTATTGTGAGGAATCTTATGTATACTACTTTGTTCTTTAAACCTAATCAATCTTTCTTTATTTAAATTGTTGAGAATATTCGTTTTTTTATTTTTTATTTTTTTGTCATAAAAAGAAAATACAAAATAATTTGCCGATGTGACATTTGCAAATCCATTTGGAAATGAAAAACATAACAAATACAAAAATAATTAAGTTTCAGATTTGAAAACTCTAAAATTTCAAAACTCACCAAACCAGGAATGAGATAATCTACACCAATTTAAATTAGATATAAGTTTCATTTCTTCCACAAAATTCACCATACACCGAAGTTGGTCCTGGAAAGTGCCGCATAGAGTTTTCATTGACATATATACTCCTCCCTATCATTTAATGGGTGTTTTAGGAAACTTTTTTGCTTCATATTAATTAATATTTTAAAGTTTCTATGTAAAAGTAAATGTAATTTGATATTTAAAATTCTTTTAGTTAGAGATCACATTGATTATGGAATTTGGATATGTTCATTGACATCTTACCAATTGCCACTGAAAGAAAATTTGTTACGAGAATAGAGAATTCATTGTCAACTCTACTTATGAGGATTCATTCTCAGGCTGTAAAGCAAATACTATATGCATATCCATAACATATTGTTTTCACATATCGACTATCTACTGTATCCGTTATCAGAAGCAGATGTGTCATTCCAGGAAAGTAGAGTAATACTCACCTTCTATTTCCTCGTCGTCAAAGTATGATGTCTCAGACCCGCCATCAAAAAACAGAAAGGGAGCAGCTTCCTGGGGTTTACTCTCATTCATTCCTATAACCGTAACGATCTTTCTCTGTATATAGTCTTCAACAGCTTCACGTTCAGCTTCTTCAGGCTGAAAGCCAAGAACTGATAAGCAATCTCCTTGGAAGTCCATGTCAGTAGAGGAGAATATGAGACCTGCTAATGATCTTGCAAGGTCAGGAACATAGCTGCAAATCTACGAAAGATAAACAACAGCAAAAACAATCTTGGTCATACATTTAGAAAATTTAAGAGATTGACTGACACTAATAGTTCAAAGGAGGTTGACTTAGAGAGATCACCTTACGAGCATGTGAGCTTAGAAGAAAGCCATCATGTTTAGTCTTCAAATCATCTAATGCACTTTTAATCCCCTTCTTCACAAGATTTATACCAGGCTCAGTCTTCTGTCTTGTTGGATACTTATTGTGATACCAGTGGAGAGCGATTTGTATTTGAACATATGAAGGAAAATTTTCCCATTCGAGAAACACATGTCCCTGTTGATCATTCACACTCGTTAGGATCAAACCATAACTTTTCCAATCAACCTTTTTCAATGCACTCAAGGCAACTTGTGGAATGGGGGAAGGAGAGAAATTGTCGAAGTATAAAACCTGGGAAAATTCACCATTTAAGATCAAAAAAATAAACAGTCCATGTCAATGTATTTAATTTTGAGAACTGAACAGACCTCTGTTTTACCCTCACATGATCTGCTGCAATGGCGAGTTGTCTCTAATAAGTCACTTATTACAATCACCACTTCCATTGTTCCTCCAGGTCTCTTACGATTTTTTTCAGGGCAGGCTGTTCCACTTCCAACTTTTAGATGCTCTCTGAAAATATTTAGAATATAGCAAGATTTTTCAGACTCAACGTTAAGTGACTGGACAGCAAGAATAAGTTAAGTCGCAAGTGTTTTAGAAACAAGAATTGGGCAACATATTATGTACCTATCAGAGAAGCATTGTTCACACATCATATCCAAACAGTTCCCATGCCTTAAGACATAGTCCTCAAGACCAGACTTTAACCGTTCAAGGTTGGAGGCAGTGAAGCAAGGAGTTTTATCAGGGTTGACTACAAAGACGTATTGAGTTTGAGTACTAGGGGAAGCTCCTTGTTTAACCACCATATCCATTGTGACATTCTGGAGAGGTAGAAAGGACGCATTGATTTTTAGTTTCATGAGTAGCGAGTTCTGAGGAAAAGGACTTGTCTACAGAAATTTGTCAAATCACCGAAGGGAAAAACTTGAGCTTACAGGTAACTGCAGAACAAGCATCTGCAAGATAAAATGGTGAGATATATTATTACTGAGAAGCTTAGCAATCACGGGAGTTATTTATCTAACTAAAAATAGATATCATTAATCAAAACCGAGAAAGGCACAAGAGTAAGCGAACTTGGGTAAATCATGATGCAGAGTCATTGCTTGACCTAACTAAATAAGTAAGTTAACTACTGGGTAGCTTTTCAAGACTTCAAAATTCAACTTAAAGATGGAAATGTTTTGGTCTTTATCTCGATTCTATAACAAGTTGTTAGCAGTGTTTTTGCAATGTTGCGTCTGTCGTAAACAATAAGCATTCTTGATCTAGTTGAGAGTTAAGTATGAAAAAAAAAAACAAGAAAGAAGGATGAGGAAGAGAAGGGAGACCTTTTGAAAGAAGCTAACTATGGGCGCCACAAGAGTATCCATACTTCCAAAGACACTAAGAGATACCTCTGTCCCACTGAAAGCAACACAATAATTAGGCAGTCACAGTGGTTTAAGCTCAGTAGAAAAGAAAAAACAAGAGAATAGATTGAGGAATCAGCACACCTAAACTTTGCGCCATTCTTAGGCTGAGAAGGTTGTCTTTTGATTCTGCTGTTTGATATATGCTCATCAATATTAATATGATAACAGCCCACCTCGTCGTCAGAAAAGCCTGCAACTCCCATCAGCACATTGGAGAAACGAATGAGGGAAGAACAAATAGCAATTTCCACAATTTTCAATAATAGCTTCATCATATAAACCCAGAAAGTAAGCAATTGAAACTTACAAGTGGTCTTGACGGAGAGTAACCCATCTGCATTATCAAACAATCAGAATCAGCTCTAAATCTACAAGAATTTGGTAGTTAACAATTCAATTAAAACGAATACCCCAAATCTTGGCTCCGTTGAGCTTTCTAGGGCACCTCAGATCCTGAAACTCCACCAAATTGCATCCGATCCCCGTATCCGCAACTGCAGAGGGACCAATTTAGTGACTGACAGATTCGATTTCCGTCGAGGGAGAAGAGAGAGTGAGATTACTCGAAATAGATGTAATCGGAGGATCGTCGCCAGTAGATTGATGAAGAAGAAGTGATAATCTACAGAGATCTTCAGATAAACGGCATCTTTGGAAAGCTGACGAGATTAACTGAGAGACACAATATTATTTCTCAGGAATGAAATCGAAGAAGAGGAACGAGGAAGAAGATGGTGGGTGAGACTTACATATAGAAGAAGCTTGGGAACGGGATCAGTGATCTCCATGACACAGGTCCTGCTTGAGGTTTTTTCGGAATCGTCCCGCTTATCTCCGGAATTTGAAATCAATATTCTCTCTCTCCAACTTTACAAGTGTGACTGAATCCCTGATACTGCAACGCCCTGCAGATTTGGGATCACATGCTGCAACTGCAATGCCCCTAAACCCAAAAAAAAAAGAAATTCTGAAATGATCTTGTTTCTATTTTTTTTAAATAAAAATTTATTTCAATGAGAAAAAAGAGTGAGAAAACCACTAAACCAAGCAATATCTAAGTAATTAGCTGGTCAGAAATAAATATCTCAAAAACATATATATATATATATATATATTTATATATAAATTTCTTTTTATTTATTATTTAGTTTTATTTGGCTTAATAATATGTTGTAAATAGTGCAGACATTTATTAGAGAATAAGTAATGAATATAACTATATTTAACCGTTTTAAAAGTAAAATATTGTTTCTTTATATTTGAATTAATTTCTATTATATTTTAAATAAAAAATTATTTGTTAAACTTAAATTATTTAAAATACTATTTTAATTACTATTTTAATTATGAAACTAATAGTATTAGTAAGTAATAAGTAAATTATTTTAAAATTGTACTAGATTTTGATCTACGCTTCGAAAATGCGGATTAGGTTTTCTCGAATTATAAATAAATTTTGAGAAATATTATAAAAAGTCATATTATCTTCAAAAACATTTTTTTTACACTATATAATTTATAAATTAGTTTTTTTTTAGATTTTGTATATACACTTTTATACAACTTTTTTTAGGCACATACACTTTACCCCGACCCAAAAAATCAAACTGAGGCCAATTCGAAAATACATGTGCGGTTCGGGATCCATATCTAGGACTAAGTATCTATTGGGTTTTTTGGATATGCGGTGTCAAGTCGTCTGATTGGGTAAGACTCCCAGAGTACATGAACTGCTTTGCGTATGTTATCTATATTTGGTTATCCAGAATATGTTTGCTATTATATATAGTTTTTTAACTTGCTGGTTTGAATTTTTGGTTTTCTTAGGGTTTCAGGTAAGATTTCATATTTTTTTAAAAATATATTTCATTTACTGAAATAAAATTTTGGGTACTTTTCGGTTCCCGGGTCAGATTTCTAGTAAATTTCAGATCTTTTGGATATTTAAATAGTTTTTGGATATTTTTTTTGTTTCCGGTATTTTTCAGGTTTTTAAATACTTCAATTTTTTTTGTTCTTAAATACCTGAACCGACTCAGACCCATACAAAAAAAATTCTTTTACTTTTGACCCAAAATAAATAAATAAATACTTGAACCGATCCAGATCCGTTATGTGCACAAAAACTACAAATATTTAACATGTATTTGAATTATTTACTCGAACTGACTTGAATCTAAAAGGAATCGATCCAAATCCAAACCAAATTTTTAGATACCTACATGGATCCAAATGTTTAGAATCCAGAGAATTTGGACCCGCAAGACACTGATAACTACCTGACCTGAAAACCCAAGTGTCCATGCTTACTTTCTCATTATGTTATATATGCATTTTATAAGAGTTATAGTTGTTGAGTTTGTGAAACTTCAGATTTGCTTGGAAAATTTTTGGCTAATTTAATAATATAGATTTTAATCAGAAATTTACACTACAAGAAAACATATTCTTTACGAGTGCGGTATTCGTTGTAAATTCATCGTAATAGGGGCTTTACGACGAATTAACATGGATACGCGTTTCGTTGTTAAACGCTCGTCGTAACGGAGGTTTCGTCGTAAAGTCCTAGTAACGTTTACGAGGAAGTCCATTCATCGTAAAGCGCAAGGAAACTATTCGTCGTAATCCCCTCGTAAAGCCTGATGTAAATACCTCGTAATATTTTGCTGTAAAAGCCATGTAAGGTTTTCACGTAAAGTCGATGTAAATTTTATGAGAACTTTACAACGACTCCATGTAAATTCCTCGTAAACTTTATGAAGACTTAACATAGAAACTTACAACGAATTTACATGTCCATATTTAAAATATTAATTAATTATAATAGTTATATTAATATTATAAAACAAAAATTTTAAAATTTATAATATTTGAAATAAAATTAAATATGGAACCAAATAATTTTTTTAAAAAACTATAAATTTATTAATTAAATAGAATTTAAATTTATAATACAAAACAAAAGAAATTAAAAAAGAAAAATAAACTAAAGGCCAACATCATCATCGAAGTAGTTAGCTGAGGGGTTCGGGTCTGTAGAAGTTCCTGCTTCGGGATCCGGCTGGCTCAACCCGAGAGCTGCTCATCTCTCCGCCAAAGCTCTCTGCAAAGTCGGATTTCCCACCGCCATCACATCCAGCAAACCCTCGAGAGAGTCCAAACGCTTCTGCTGGGTATCCATGCGAGCCTGCATCCGGTCGTTATCATGGTCCCATCTCGAATAGTATGACGAAGTCGCCCTTGCAACTTCGTTAACGGAACCTATTCCGACCGTCCTTCCCTTCTATCTAGGAGCCACCTATATGTATATAAAAACGTATTTAGAGTTAATAATATACTTTAAAAAAAAATAAAAATTATTAAATTTTACCTCCTCGAAGATCCGGTCGATCTCTTCGGTTGACAACTTTACGGGTACTCCATCTGCAGATTGTTGGGTAAGTTGCGTCTCTCGCTCTTCAACCCGAGTAGCCACATCGTTGAAGAGTTTCTCGGATGCAGGATCAACAAAAACCCCATCTGGTGAGGCGTGAGTCATCTTGAATAGGTCCGAGAGAGATGGCAAAACTCCCATCTTCTCCAACTAATAAACAAAAATAATAAATAAATTAAATATAATTAATAAATACAAGTTTAAAATAATGAAAATTATAAATTTAAATAAAACTTACAGCTTCGAGATGAATTCCGGCATGGGGTTTTTGGCCGGTTCTATGAACCATGGGCAAATGACCATCTTTGTCCCTCGTTCTTCTGGAAGCGGAGCAGGAGTTGGCTTTACGGATGGAGCTGGGTTTGTTCCAATAGGCGATGAGGCCATCCAATGCTTCCTTTGTGACCCCGCTCGATTTCCCCTCATAGCCGTAAATCTCCCACTTGTACTTCCAATCTGAGACGGTGTTGCAAAGACGAGTTTTCGCCTTTGCAATAAATTCATTCTTACCCTCTCGGTGATTCCTACGGACCATTTCCACTTTTGCTGAAAAAATCAAAAATTTTAAAAGATTAGAAAAAAAAATAATTATTTAAGAAATAAAAATATTAATTATATGTAAATATAATTACCGCAAAACATTTAAACCACGTCGTCTTAATGTGATCGGGAGTCATGGTCCAGTTGGGATAAGGGCCGTCATAATATCCCCTCATCGCCTGCGAAACGCTCCGGCTAACATGGTTGTTAGCTCGAAACCTGCAAATATAACAAATTTGTTAAAAAAATTGATCTAAGATTTTAAATTTAAAATTAATAATTTAATGTACTTACCAATAAGTACCCGGGGGTCTATCAGGGTCCAGAACGTGTAAACCTTCTCGTCCGGGCTGGGCAAGCAAATCCTCAACGGTGTATCTCACGAATGGTGCATGAGCTGGCACCCGCAAATCGGGATGAACTGCAGTTGGTGGGGCAGGCTGATATGGGGCGACAGGTGGAGCTGGTGGGGGAGCCATCTGAGATGGAAGAGGAGGAGGGGTCGAAGAAACTCTCCGAGATGTGTGAGAGTCTGGAACTGTCCCGGAAGAAGATGACGGACCGCTAGATGAAGATGTGCCATCACCAAACAAATCGGCATACGTAGGTGCAGCATCTGCTGGTCTCGGCCTAGGAGCCATCTAAAAGATTTTTTTAAAATTAATTAATATCCTAAACGAATTGTTTAAAATAATTTTTTAAACTAATCACCTAAACTAATTCCCTTAACTAATCACCTAAACTAATTCCCTAAACCCATCACCTAAGCTAACCACCTAAACTATAAAAAAAATAGAGAGAGAAAGTTACCTTTTAGAAGGGGGAGAGGAGTTAGGGAGGAAGATACGAGCAATGCTCGTTTGAAAGACTTCTCCCATATATATATAAATGCTTTCCTCGTAACTTCGTCGTAATGTTACGAGGAAGTTACCAGGCCCGTATTTTCGTTTACGACGAAGTTACCAGGCCCGTGTTTTCGTTTACGACAAAGTTACCAGACCCGTATTTTCGTTTACGACGAAGTTACCAGACCCGTGTTTCTTTGTTTACGACGAAGTTACCAGACCCGTGTTTTTTACATTACGACGAAGTTACATGGAAATAATATTTTATGTTTCGACGAATTTACCAGTCCCGTGTTTTCATTTACAACGAATTTACGAAGAAAGTATGAAACCATGAAAATCAAATCCCTAAACCCCAAATTTATCTTCTTTACCATTATCACTCATTCATATTTTCATCATCTTTATCCAACTAAAACCCTTAACTTCAACAAAATAAAAAATTTTACCTTAAAAAATAGATATTATACAAGATAACATATAGTACACATACATTAAGTATCCCACTTAAGCAATAAAAAACAACATTGGGTACAATATTTTGTAAAGATAAAAACAACATTTGTTACATATATTACATCATTCTGAATCGTTTGAGTTCTCATAACAGTCATCGTCGTCACTACACTCGAACTCTGACAACCGGAAGATGGGAACAGGAATGTTGTCATTGCTCTTGATATGTAACTCACTTCTCCAGCAGATAGAAGGTAAGTCCATCCTTGACTTTTTGTATCTTTTGTCTTTCATGGGACGTTCAATATTGTATTCATGATGTTGTCAAAAAAGTTATTCTCTATGTGCATCACATCCAAGTTGTGGCGTAAAAGAAGATCATTCCAGTAAGGCAGCTCCCAAAATATACTCTTCTTATGCCAATTGTGAGAGACCCCATACCCATCAGGCACATTTCCCTGAACATGCCAGTTTCCTCCTTGCGGTCCAGTTTCCAGAGCTCCATGCTAGGATTTGTTGTCTAGTGAGATATGGAGGAGGACTATCTCTGACAACTTTTTTGTATCTAAACAATGTCTTATTTCTTCGGTACGGATGGGAGATGGGAAGAAATCGATGATGACAATCAAACCAAGAACTTTTCAATTGAGAAGCATATGTCGATCCACGACAAATTGGACAAGATAATCTTCCATGAGTTGTCCACCCAGACAACATCCGATAAGTATGAAAGTCATTAATCGTCCACAGTAGAACTGCTCGCATCGTAAAATTGTTTTTCATGGAACAATCATACGTTCTCACCCCTTCTGACCACAACTGTCGTAGCTTTTGTATCAATGGTTGGAGAAAAACATCAAGCAACCGTTTTGGATGCTTCGGCCCATGAATTAATATGGTTAAAAATAAAAATTCTTCTTTCATACACATGTCCGGCAGCAAGTTATACGGCATAAAAATGACTGGCCACAAAGAATATTCTCTCCCAGGCATTTCGAACTGACTAAATCCATCAGTGCTTAACCCAAGATAGACATTCCGAATATTGTTAGCAAAATCTGGGTATACCTTATTGAAATGTTTACACGCTCTTGCATCTGATGGATGAGCGATCTCGCCTTCCTTCTGAACATGTTCAGCATGCCACCTCATCGATGCAGCAGTCCTCTCAGATTGATAATCTTTTTAACATGTCTTTAATTGGTAGGTATCACATCCTTTGGTACGGTATCCTATTCCTTCCACGTCCTTGCGGTTTGAATCGTGGTTTCTTGCAGAATCGACACTTTTCCAGGTTCTCATCGTCCTTCTAGTAGATCATGCAGTTGTCGATGCAAACATCTATCATCTCCGAAGGCAGTCCCAGATTATAAACCAATTTCTGAATCTCATAATAAGATTCAGCCGATAAATTATCTTCTGGCAAGTACTCTTTCAAGAACTCCGCCCAAGCATCCATGCAATTCTCAGATAGATTATGATCCGTTTTAATATTCATCATCCTAGCTGCTAGAGACAATTTAGAGAGACCTTCTCTACAACCAATGTAGATTGGTTAATTTGCAGCATCTAACATTTCATAAAACCTTTTTTGCATCCAAATTAGGTTCTTCTATATTCTAAGTTTCAGGAGCTATTGTTGTAGTTGTTTCTAAAAATGCATCAGTAATCATGTCTTGAATCCTATCATGATTTACCATCTGCTCATTCTGATTCGGTTCTTCATTATTACCAGGATTCTCAAAATGATTATTACTACTACTAGCTTCATTTCCACCATAACCCTCTCCATGTTGATACCAAATATATAGTAATGCGGTGTGAATCCTCTCTTTACTAAATGCTTCCAAACAGTTTCACTAAGTTCAAATTTTGAATTCTTGCATTTCCGACAAGGACAGAACATCTTACCGCTTTCCTGTGTGAGCGGTGTAGAGCATGCCTGCTGCATGAATGTCTCTAGCCCGCTCAGAAAGGTATCTATCACTCTACCGCCGAAATCTTTATGTGAATACATTCAACTTTGTATCTCGTATATATTGCATCCATCAGCCATTTTTTTTAGTTGTGTTTTTCAGTTTTTCTTTTTTCTTAGATTTGTTTGTGTGTTTTTAGCATTGAGAAATGACATATATATGAAGATTTTCGAGTTTGGTAGGTAAAGGTTTAACAAATATTTTACAACGCAATGTATTACTACGGATTTACAACTCTTTTACAAGGAATTTACATCCCTTTTACAAGGAATTTTGTTTAGGTATAAAGCACACTTAATACACGTTTCGACCAAGTATAACGGTAACCCGATTCGTCGTAAAATACTTGTAAAATTACAACGTCATTACGAGAAAATATAAGGAAATAGGATTCATCGTAAAGTCCATGTAACATTACAACGACATTACGAGGAAAGATAGGGTAATACGATTCGTCGTAAAATCCTAGTAACATTACAAAGCGTTTACGTGGAATATAATTTTCCACGTAAAAGCGCTGTAACTTTACAACGAATTTACAACAAAACAGTTTCGTTGTAATATTACAGCCGTTTTACGACGAAACTACATTTCGTCGTAACCTCCACGTAATGAACTCGTAAATTTACGAGGAAGTATTTTTGTTGTAAAAGTTCGTTGTAATGCCAGTATTTTTTTGTAGTGTTACAAATAACAAAATTGTTAATAAATAAAATGGATTAAGTACTGCAGTCAAACCGAACAGTAAACCCAATGTCTGATAAAACAATTGAAATTGAAATTAACTGATCTTTCCTAAGATGTAGGTAAATGATTCCATGTTAAACGATTTTGTTACATTTTAACTAATCTTTCCTAAGATGTAGGTAAATGTATATTACAATAAAAACTTTAGTTACATTTAAAAAAAAACTAAAGTTTAATCCCGTTGAAGTCGTGCGCCGCATTATTTTTTCTTCTTCTTCCTCATGTGTTGGACAAATGATTCACCTCTCTCAGTTCCGACAAAGTCCTCTGTCCTCGTGACTTTTCCTTTGTTTACCTCTTCCACTAGTAAGATTATACTATTTTAAAAATTGCTGAATTGTCAGTTGTTGTTTCCATTTGGAAACAGAGAACTTTCTTACCGTTCGTTCTGTGTTATTTAATTTAAAATAAAAAACACTGCGACAGCGCTCTGCTCGAGAATACGAAAGAATGCAACGGACTCACTCGAGAAGGGCTCAAAGGGAGGAAAAAGTAGTTTTATTTTCTAAAAATTATAATCTGTAAATATTTCATGTCTACAATTTATGATTGTTTTCTATAAGGTTCATTTAATACCGTCCTGAATATTAGTTGATCATGCGCTACGCTCCTTTGGTATATTTTGTGTATTGGGTTATAATTGTATTTATTCGTTATATACTTCTTTTGAACTTATTCGTTATATACTTGATAAAAGATAAGTTATATAACAAAATGATTTTCTCCGATTTCGGTGACATTTTCATATTTTCCTATTTATTTTTACGTTTTAGGTTTTCATCAAATTAATTAAAATCATAACAATGTTAGTGCTAAATGTTTAGATATCAGTTTTCATAGTCAAGCTAAACCCTTTTTTCATTTTCTCCTTAAATCTTTGAGACCTTCATTCTTTCCTCAAGTACCTGCAAGACTCTTTCAGCTCGTGAAATCACTAACAAACCTCCACGTACGCTTATCCAATAAACCCAAAGGAAAGTGATTTGTAAACTAAAAATAAAAAGTAGTAGAATCAACACGAAAAATTAAAAAGGGACTACTAACTAAACATATATTTTAAGTATAATCTTAAATACATGAGCTACCTAGTCTCAGGAGACTGTATATTTATATGGCCAGTTCGCTACGACTATTGAGTTAAATAATAATGTAACTGGATATTTAGTCACATATTTATCATGTGTCTTTTTCTCTTTATCAAATCCTTTTTTTAAGAAAAGGATTTTCTTTTCTCTTCAAATCCTTGAACCCTTCATTGTTTCCTAAAGCTTCTGCAAGATTACCAACCTCCACGTCCACTTATCCAATAAAATCAAACGATCATAAGAATTAAAAAGAGAACGTGTTGGTCTTCTCAGATGTAAGAATTAAAAAACAAAAAAAAAAAATTAGTTGTTAGCTCGAAGACGGTATTTTTATATGGCCGCCTGGTTAGCAACGAGTACTGTGTTAAAAGAATAAACTGTGGAAAGTTCGTCACATCTTTATCATGTGTATTTGTTTTAAAAATACCTGTTTTTAAAAATACCTGTACCATGTACTAGTATATGTGCATATATGTTCGTGGCCATAATTTAGAAAAAAAAATTAAATATATTTGTATTTTCTAAAATTGCTTTAAATGATAATGACTCTTGACAAAATTAATAATTCTATGATTAACTAAAATCTTAAAAAATAATTGACATGTCATATATATATATATATATATATGTATATAGTTTTCCATATGTTGTACTTTATATAGCAAGTCGTTTAGTTTTTTTATTCAATGATATTGATTAGTGATCAGATTTAAAAATAAGAAATAGTATTGCCTTATAAATATGATAAAAACCCAATGGCAGAATCCTAAATTTTTAAAATAGGACTCTACTTTAATAGTGTAGATACTGCCAATTGGGTAAGTGTATTGAGGCATTTTTTTTTCATTTTTTTTGTTTTATAATTTTCATGTTATTATTTTTTATTTTCTTAAAAGAAACATTGTTTTTTATACTCCAAAAGAATTATGTCAACATCACAAATGAGTTCACAACTATGGGTAAAATCTATGGATCCAAAGAACCGAACCACACTTGATTTGAAAGTAATACTAAAGACAAAGTAAAACAAATTAAGTACTTAGATAGATTTAAAAGTCCAATATCCATATAATCAGACAATCCGATCCAACTTCAAATATTTTGGATTCAAAAAAATATAATCACAATTATATATTTAAATATTTTAAATTTTATAACTGTTAGATATTCAAAAATATGAAAATATCTAAAAATATCAAAATAGTCACAAGTAAATATCTAAAAATATCAAAAAAAAAATCAAAATACTGAAAATGTCTATTTGTTCTCCATCCAAATATTTAAATTGAATTATTTCTATGTAAATTTTAGTATTTACTCTTACGTTATTCAAATTTTTATGTTTTTTAATATTCTGATTTTGAGGAGTAAATCCAAACAAAATCCAAACCGAAACTTTTAAATATCTGAATAAGAATGAAATTTCTGACTCTAAACATCCAAAATGTAAATAGATCAACTGAATCTGAACGGATATCTAAATGTTCACCCCTAGAAAAAAAAAACATATCGAGAAATCTTTTAATACAACGTAAAGTTAATAATCTAATCAATTTTTTTATTTGTGAAAGGCACAGATACCTAGTCTATACTATTAAAACATAACTCAATTGATTCCATTTACTAACTACAAACTATGTCACTGTTTACTTTTAGTTTAACATATTTAATTAAAACCAACCAAAACATTAACCAATCATTATGCAGGATTCAGTAACCAATCGAATTACATCATTTATTATAAACTAAAATAAATCGACCCCAAAAAAATAAAACAATCGCATTGCACTATTTATTAACTTTTCTTATGCCACTACGAATAACTTTTCTTGTAACTTCAAATATATAGGTTTTTTTGTTCTCTAAAAAGAAACTTCAAATTTAGTAGTTTCACTACTCAAAGCTTTAAATTTAAATTTTTACTTTTTTTTTTTAATTTAAATTTTGGTCTTTAGAGTTAGTTACACATCACATTTATATTCTTAAGTATTTTCTCGTCTTTCATTTTAATTGTTAAATTTTTATAACTCTTAAATATTTTAGAGTTTTTTATATAAATTTAAGGTTTGCAAATTTTAAAATTGAGTCTTGTTGGAGATACTCTAAACCAATCGAATTATTAACCACAGCAATACCCTAAGTTGCAAATACTAAACCAAACATGAGAATTAGATTATTGAATTAAATTCACACTTCGTGGAACGAATGTATTAGCCTTATCATGCTTGAAAGACCACTTCGCCGAGATAGCAGTAAAGTTACACCGTCGCCTATAAAACCAAATGGTTGTGGTAGCTTTCATGAAAACTACTAAGAAGCCAAAATCAAAAGAAACAAAGGGACACACACAAATATTCATCAAAAACAGCCTTGCTTTTCAAATTCTCTTCTCAATCCACCCTAGAGCTCTATCCTTTGATCAAAATGACTCCTGAAACTCCCATGGACTCTATTTGTGCCTCCGAGATGAAGCATAACGAAAGAGCATATGTTACTTTTTTGGCAGGTAAAGGAGACTACGTGAAGGGAGCGGTGGGATTAGCAAAGGGTTTGCGAAAGGTTAAAAGTGCTTATCCTCTCATTGCTGCTATCTTGCCTGATGTTCCTGAGGAGCATAGAGAGATCTTAAAGTCTCAAGGGTGTATCGTTCGTGAGATTGAGCCTGTATATCCTCCAGAAAGCCAAGATGCCTATGCAAGGGCTTATTATATTATCAATTACTCAAAGCTGCGCATTTGGAAGGTAAATGTGGACATATATAGTACATATACAGTACATATTAGGTCCGGATATATATTCTGAAAGAAAGTAAGTGGTCGCTTACTCATTATTAAGCCTACAGAATAACATTTCTATATTTCTTTTGGATTCTCTTACTTTTCTTGTTATTATATTATTTTAGAAAAAAATGACTGTGTCGACAAAAAAAAACAAAAAATGACTGTTGAATAGATGAAGTATACATATTTAACTACACGAAGTATATGTTATGCATGACAACATTCATCAATTTTATGATATTATGTAATTAACATCACAAATTTAATTTAATTTATCCAAAACTGATGTGTATGCCAGATACCGTTTAAATATTTCTTTTCATCAATTAAAATATGACGTAACTGACGAAAATTAACATAAGTTAGATTTTTACTTTTTTACCCTTATTTTAAAAGCATGAGAATATTTTTAACAAAATATAATTTAGTCTTTAATTATTTTAATCTGTTTTGTTATGAGCTTTTAATAAAATTTATGTAATTCGTTTGATTAATTGTGTGATATATACTTATCTGATAAATTTTTTGTTATAATTTTTTTGATATTAATTAATTTACCTAACATTTTATTTGTTTAATATGAGTTATTAAGTTAACGAATTATTTTATATATTTTTCCATAAAATAAAGCATGCATTCATTTAAACTTAGTAAAACTTTCATATTATATTATTTTCAATAACAATGTATGTTTTCGGATACTTAATTTTTCTATTCTAAGTAGAATTATAATATATAAATTTATCAAAATTAAATAATTTTTTGACTAAAAACTAAACCTATAGCCAAAAAAAAACTAAATTTGTGGAATCATATTAAATAGGTCAAAAATGAATAAGTGTGTAGCCAAAATGTGATTAAAAACTAATTTATAAAATTAAGTAAAGTTTTGGCTAATGGTAATTAAATAAATCTGGCAAAAACAAGTTTCTGGTTGCTTAAAACATACAAAAAAGTTTGTTCAATGGCAAATAATTGAATTAAAAGGAATCATACTTTCCAGTAATTTCTTGTGTTATTCAATTATAGATTTCACCAATTTCTTGAAATCCTTGCGTTATTGGATATACTGATTTTTTAACTCCATTAAATGTCTGTGTTATTCAATTTCCGGTGGATTGTATGGTAATTGTATTTGAATGTAATTTAATGGAAAATTTCTTAAAATTTGTAAAGAACCAATTCTCTAAATTGAAGTTGGAATTTGAAGATATTTTTTATATTGTTTATTAATTAGATATATAACTATATATTATTGATCATTATAATATGAGATATTTGAAAACATAATTATTTGAAAACATAATTTTCATGACAACTTTACAAATATGTGATAATCCTGATAAATGATTATATAATATATTATATCATAATTTATGTTTCCATGGAACTGTCTTGTCCATAAATGGCTACATATTCACATAGTTAGGTTTGGGTATTTGGATCCTCGGTTCGGGTCGGGTCTTGTTGGATCATGTTCTTTCAGATCTTAGATATTTATACCCTGATAATTAGAATTTCTCGGGTCCGGATCGGTTTGAGTCTTAGATAGTTAGACTAATAGAATAATTATAATTTGTCTATTCAGGTTCAGTTTGGTCCTGGGTCGGATTCGATTCGGGTTTGGCTTCAGTTTAGTCCGACCACAACTGTTATTCATTAGTCAAGTTTTTATTCATCTTTTCTTAAATTTTTTTCTCTTTTATATGAAACAAAAATGATTGATGTTTTTGTTTGTCAAATTTTTATAAATTTTTTTTATAAACTTTTTCTCTTCATGTAAAATATTAGTTTATTAAATTTGGAGGAATTGATATGTATCAAATTAATTTGAATTTCTTTAAAATCCAAACATGAGAATTAGATTATTGAATTAAAATCCTTATCAAATCCTTTAAAATACCTTAAAAGTTATTATATATATATATATATATATATATATATAACAAATTGAATTCCTTTAGAATCATTTATCAAAAACAAACTAGCGATTAAAATAAAAATCAAATTTAATCCACTAATAAATTAATCGATTATGAAGTATTATCGGTTAATTAACAGATGTTGGGGTTTTTCATTTCTTCTTTTCAAAATAGTATTTTATTATAATTTCTTGTATAACTTTTCTATATATTCTATACATACACACACACATATATATATATATATATATATATATATATAAGTATGATATTTTTGTTCTTTTTAAGATTAGTAGTTTGTCGTATAATTGTTTGTAATATTTTGTGTGTGTTAAAATATGATAAAATGGTTTGACACATCACATTGATAAGTAAGTTTGAAAATCTTACTTTATATAATAAGCTACGCACTAAACACAACATAGATATTGATTGTTTGTTGGTGTTTATTTTTGAAGTCTAGAAGTTATTGATATTTTTGTTTCAAATTATAATAATAACTGTTGAGTATTCTTTTTACTCAAAACTTTTCCCTAAATTGTAACTTGACAAAACAACTTACGCTTTATGTAATTGCCTCTTAAATTTAAAAAAAAAGTATTTTTCAACAAAATATACTTTTGAAAAATCCAAGTTAT
Source organism: Hirschfeldia incana (assembly GCA_026261945.1). Lineage (NCBI taxonomy): Eukaryota > Viridiplantae > Streptophyta > Magnoliopsida > Brassicales > Brassicaceae > Hirschfeldia > Hirschfeldia incana. The sequence continues at coordinate 2,545,985 of JABCMI010000013.1, read as the reverse complement.
TTTCACATGTCAACACAAACACGAAGGTTTAAAAAAATAATCAAGACAGTATATACTATTACTATATGCATGTACGATCAGTCGTTACATGACAGTACAGTACACATGTTTATGTAAAAGTTATATATATGGTTTACATCTTAATCTTGCAGTTTGAAGAGTACAGCAAGATGATTTACTTAGATGCAGACATACAAGTCTATGACAATATCGATGACCTCTTCGATTTGGAAGACGGTTATTTACACGGCGTGTTGAGTTGTTTCTGTGAGAAAATATGGAGCTACTTGCCTCTATACTCTATCGGGTGGTGTCAGTACCGTCCAGAGGTCACGTGGCCGGCCGAGATGGAATCTCTTCCTCCTCCTCCATACTTCAACGCCGGTATGTTTGTGTTTGAGCCTAACCCTTTGACATATGAAAGTCTCCTTCATACCCTCCAGATCACACCACCTACACCATTTGCTGAGCAAGTGAGTCGTACATATATGGATTATAACTATGGGGGTTTTGGTAATGATGTTCAAATCTTTTTTGATGCATTTTTTTTTGGTTTGGACTACTTTGACAGGATTTTCTAAATATGTTCTTTGCGAAAGTTTTTAAACCGGTTCCTCCGGTTTACAACTTGATTCTTTCTGTGCTTTGGCGTCATCCGGGGAGCGTTAACCTGGAGACAGTCAAAGTTGTTCACTACTGTCCACCTGTAAGTAATTTTAAAATACATTACGTTTGAAAATGGGTAAAAAGTTCACATTTCATTTTCAAAATTTTCAAAATAGTCCCAGATGATTTTTTTGCCTGTATGTAGTACGGGCCCAAACACAAACACTAGTATAACATTCAAAAGGAGTAATTATCTTAATTTGTACTACACTACTACATATGTATGTATTATTTGCTGAAGAGTGCTCCTTTTTTTTTTAACTCAACATCTACTTTTCATTAACCAATTCAAATGTCATACACAAAGCTTATCAGCCTCAATGCAAAAACTTAACCAACTAGGCACCATAGAATATAATTTGGAGACAAAGGCCGTAAACGTTGAAGTCTCCCTCGCTATCCTATCTGCAACTTTATTACCACTCCTTGGATGAAAAACCACACTCAAGTCTTCACCACCTGATATTAGGGCCCTGATCTCTTGGATTATAGGCTTCATCTTTGGCCATAAATCTTCCTCACCTGTTAGTAACTTCACCAGACTTTGAGAGTCAGTCTCAAACTCGACTTTTCGATAACCAAAACCTCTCAAAGTGAAGATTGCCCATCTCAAAGCTTCTGCCTCTGTTTCTAGCGCCGAACTCATATCAGTGAGCTTCTTTGCTCCAGCCCACAACAACTTTTCCTCGTGATTCCGCAGTATCCATCCCACACCCCCCTCATTTGTATCCTGCTTCGAGGACCCATCAATATTGCATTTGACGCTTAGGGGTGTGGGAGGTTTCCAACGATTTTCTGTTTCTGTTGTTGTAGGAGCTCTTTCCACCACTTGTTCCCCCTCTGATCTACTCTTCCATTCTTGATGATCTGATCTTTCTTTCGCCACTGTAACCAGCGGGGCATAATCTTTATTTCTGAAGAGTAATTCATTCATATTCTTCCAGAGTCTCCACAATATCCATGGTACTAATCCCTCATCCCACGTCTCTAATGGATACTTTTTTTTTAAAATTCAAGATCCAAAAGAGATTTGTAAAGAGAGAGTCGCTCCATATACCTGAGGGAGGGATGTGGATGTTGGCTTCCGCCCATATCTGTCTCGCATAGGTGCACTGGAAGAGTAAGTGATTAACACTCTCTGCAAAAGGATCGCACCGACAGCATATGTTGTCTCTGCCAATGTGCCTTCTCACCATATTCTCAGCGACGGGAAGCACATTATTTAGACAGCGCCACAGAAAGTGCTTGATCTTGGGGCTGGTATCAAGGCTCCATACCATTTGATAAATCACATCTAAGCTCGTCTGTAGTACTTCTTTCTTTTCTTCCTCAACTCCCACCACGTTCATCTGCACCCAATAAGCTGATTTTACTGTATAGTGGCCCGTTCTAGTATAGTCCCATGAGTAGGTGTCTTCACTGTTCTGCCCCGCTGGTTTCACAGCCCTTATCATGCGTTGATCCTCCTGCTCACCAAGTCTTGGTTCCATTCTCTCCCATCTCCACACAGCAAATCACTAACTTTCAAGTCGTCTGGAACTCTGACACGGTTATTTGCCTCCTGAAGCCTCATCGAAGTTACCACCATCGCAGGTTTAGATCCGATCCATCTATCTCTCCACACCTTTGTCTCCTTGCCATTTCCGATAAGAACTTTTATTCCTTGCTTAACCAATTTCTGAGCTGCATGTATACTTCTCCATGCAAAGGACAGTCTTGAGCCTAATTGAGCATTCAGAGGATCAGAGTCTTTGAAGTACCTGCTTTTAAACACTCTGGCCATGAGGGAATCTTTAAATGTGAGCATCCTCCATATTTGTTTTCCCAAAAGCACTAGGTTGAAAGCCTCTAAATCACGGAACCCCAAACCTCCGCAGGCCTTGGGTCGACAAAGAGATTCCCAATTCTCCCAGTGCATACCTCTTGAATCCTTATTGTTCCTCCACCAGAAATTCGACATCATCGCCATTATCTGCTTGCAGACAGTCTTTGGTATGAGGAAACAAACCATCGTATAAGTGGGGAGAGCCATAGCCACCGCCTTAAGCATAGTTTCCTTTCCCGCTGGTGATAAGAACTTCATCTGCCATCCATGGACCTTCCTGTTCAGGTTCTCCTTTAAATAGCTGATAATAGAGACTTTTGACCCCGAAAAAGATTCAGGAAGCCCAAGGTAGAAGCCCTCGCCTCCTGTCTGCTCAATTCCCAATTTCCTTTTGATATCCTCTCTTACTCCTTCTGGTATGTTCTTTCCAAAATAGACACTGGACTTCTGATAATTGATTTTCTGTCCCGACGCCAAACTGTAGCGACTAAGCAATTGTATGACCTGCTCCAGCTCATTATCAGTGCCTTTGCAGTATAACATACTGTCATTGGCGAAGAGGAGATGTGAAATTGGGGGAGCTCTTCTCGCTACTCTGAGACCTGAGATTAATCGTTTTTGCTCAGCCAGTTTTAACATCTGCACCAGCACTTCAGTGCAGATAACAAAGAGATAGGGGGACAAAGGATCCCCTTGTCTAAGTCCTCGGGTAGGTATTATCTTACCATATGGCTCTCCATTGATGAGGACTTGGTAACGGACCGATGAGACACTGCTCATAATGAGACCTCTCCAAGCTTCTGAGAAACCCACTGCCTGCATTGCTTTGTTCATGAACGTCCATTCAACTCTATCATAGGCTTTTGAGATATCAGTCTTGATGGCTATGTATTCTGATGCACACTTCTTGTCTGAATTCAGGGCGTGAAGAAGCTCGTGTGCAATGAGTATATTATCGGAGATTAGCCTTCCTTCCACAAACGCCGCTTGCGTTTCAGATATTACCGTAGGGAGGACCTTCTTGAGGCATCGAGCCATCAGCTTGGAGATGATATTATAAGCCACATTACACAGGCTGATTGGCATGTACTCTTCCATCCTCTTTGCCGTTAGAGATTTAGGTATAAGGCAAATATTGGTATTGTTTAGCCCTTCCTCTATTTCCCCTGAAGCAAAGAAACGCTGCACCGTGGTTGTTAGATCATCCCCGCACGAATCCCAGAACTGTTGAAAGAAGTAGCCACTCATTCCATCAGGCCCTGGACATTTGCTGGGGTTAATGTCAAAAACCGCCTTCCTCACTTCTTCCTTCGTAACTGGTGCCATGAGTGATTGGTTTTGGGTGGGGGTTATCACTGTATGTATCTCCTCCCATTCCTGAAGCTCAACTCCCACGTCCTCAGAAGCAAATAACTTCTTAAAGTAGCCCTCAGTTATCCTCCACAAATCATCATTTGCGTACCACTCTATATTATCATCATCCAGTAGGCTCTTTATCCTACATTGTGCTCTCTTGTTCTTGGTTATCGCATGGAAGAATTTAGTGTTCTTATCCCCAGATCGAAGCCAAGTTAGGCGGCTTTTCTCCTGCCAGAAGAGTTTTTCATTATAATACTCCTCATCCGGCTCCTTCTTTAACTTCTGAAGCTCTTCTAACTTGAACCTCTCCTGTCTCGAAGCCTCATCGATCCTATAGTGTAACTCTTGGATGCGTATAGCTGAGTTCGGTTTTGCCTGTCTTTTCCACCCAGAGATGACCTTCCTACAATCTGCAATTTTGCTCATTAGGCTCACTTGACCATTTCCAGAACATCTCCAGCTCTTATCTACTACCTCTACAAATCCCTCTCGATGCACACATCTGTAGTCATAGCGAAAACAGACTTTGTCCTTTTCAGATCCCCATCCATAGCAGTGAGAATTGGACTATGGTCCGAACAGACCCTTGGTAGATAAAACGCTGTAGCCCGTGGAAACTCCGTAAGACATTCTTGATTTGCAACAGTGCGGTGGAGACGACATTGGACCAAACCATTGGATCTTCTACCCGTCCAAGACAACGAGTTTCCCACATGTTTAATCTCCCAGAGGCCCCAATTAGTCAAGAGCTGCTTAAAATCCTCTCCTTCATGATCCATTCTTGCATCTCCTCCTTCTTTCTCAGATTGATCTGGAATCTCATTAAAATCGCCTGTTAGCATCCATGCTCCTTTTCTTATCGCTCCAATTCTTTCTAGTCTTTCCCAAACTTCCCTTCTTTTACTCTTAACGGGGTCTCCGTATACACCAGTAAGGAAAAACACTTGCCCCTTCCAAGTTACCTCGACATCAATCACACGGTTGTTGGCTAGAATTCCTCATACTGAGCATGAGTTCTTCCACATCAAAGCCAAGCCACCGCTCTTACCATTTGCATTAACTGCTATCAACCCGTGGAAACCCAATCTTTCCACCACAGATTCCATGTATCTTCTATCACTTTTGGTCTCACTGAGGAATATTATCTCAGGGAAATGCTGACCAAGCACTCCCTGTAGATGTCGAACTGTAGGGGTATTCCCCAACCCCTGACAGTTCCAGCTTAATATTCTCATATTGACCTTGAAGGGTTGGAGTTATCCATCAACCCTTCTTTCAATTTTTGCCCCCTTGTCAGTGCTATCCTACGGACAGAGTGACTTGGACCAATTGCTGCTACATGAGCAGAATGATACTGAGACTTATCTACTACTGGAGTAGAATGATCAATTGTTTCTTCCTCGTAGGTTTGATCCTCCGGAGACCGAGCTATGCCTCCCAAGCGGTGGAAGACTGATAGTGGTTCACCCCTCTTCTCATGAGATCCTGTTCTTGCTTCCTTTGTCTTTCGATCATCACTTGAGCTCTGTCTTCTTCTTTTGATTGATAAGAGCCCCACGCTCTCGCCTTCCACTCTAGGTGACGAGAACAAAGGTTCTCCCAATCTCTCAAAGACATTGGGGGGACTTCTACTTCCCTTGCTTGACTTGCCATCTCTTTTCTCCTCCTGTGAACCACCACTAAGATGTGCACGTAGATCTACCACGGCCCTCTTGCCTGAGTTGTGATCCCGGCTTCCACCCGATCCCTTCTGGGTGGTTGGGCTACTCAGACGTTTGAAGACAGAATCTGATTCTGTAGATTTTCTGGTCTCCTCCGAAGGTGACTTACTCGTAGAATAATTAGCTGACCTTCTCAAACCACTTGGCTCCTCGGAACTCTGTTGATGAGCAGACGATTCCTCTGTACTCCTTGATATCTTTGACACTCCACTGTCACCTTTTTGTCTCCACATTAACTTCGGGGTTGAGATGACACGTTACCTCTTCTCTTATCTTCCTTATCAGCAATCATCACCTTAGCCTTACCCCTTCCCTGAGCCTCTCCAGATTGAGTTCCTTTGAACTCCACTCCTTTTTGTGGTTTCTTAAGTATGACTTCTCTTGCACATGATTCCTTTTCCTGCAATTTCCTCCGTAGGTTTTGCTCTGTACTGCCCTCCATGATCCTTCTCCTACCCACTTGGTTCCCTTGAGATTCGAGGGGACATCTGAGTTGATCATGTGACAGCTTCTTACAAGTGAAGCAGACCTTTAGGAGTTTCTCATACTCCAGTTCTGTAGGGAAGGTAGCTTCCGATTTGAGTCTTGCAGTCAATCGAAACTGGAGTGGTTCCTCAATATTAATATGTACTAAGGCTCTTACGTACTCCAATGAGTTGGAGTTCTTAGCATGAAGCTCCACCTTTTCCACAAATCCTAGCGGTTTCAATAGAATCCCTACTAGTTCCTCCTTCAGAAAGTGTATTGGAAGACCTCTGACTCTAATCCAGAATGGAATTCGTTGCAGGAAGGTCGGTGGGGGATTAGGGCACCATTGGTCTAGAGACACTATCCACCCATTAACGAACCAAAGGCCTTTAGTAAGGACATGTTGTAGGTCACGCTCCTCGCTGAAGATGAACTGGACTCTGAGATCTCCTACACCCCTTCCGCGAACTTTATCCTCCAGTCCCCAAATCGGGGGGAGTGCCTTCACCAGGCCCCCAACTTTGTGTACATACGAGTTTAAGCATCAAACTATCACACTAAGCTGATTCTCCTCAATGAGGTCATCAACCACCAGATCCGGTATGTCCACCGTGTCGCCTTCCTCGAGGAGCTGGAGCTCTTTCAATTCTTCAAGTAAAGTAGGCTCCTTTCGTTTACGCCCTCTGTTCATCATCTTTCTTCAATCTTACTTTCGCTTCCTCTGATAGAAAGGAGCGAAATTGAAGCCACACAGGCTTAATGAAAGGGATAAGCTAGATTCAGCCTCTTTATCTCTGAGAAAGCTAAATCTATCACCACTACTGACAGGCTCCTCAATCCTCTATAACCCTAGATCTAGGAATAAGCAAAGGGGTTTCTGGAATTTCGAGGAGAATGAATACAGCAAGCATGAAGAACTAAGCTGACAAGGTTGGATTTCGATTTAGATTTGGGGGTGAAGCGCTCGATCTGAAACCCTAATCGCCTCTTTCATCGCCGCTGACGACTTTTTTTTTTTGAGGGATTACCTTCCTGAAGAGTGCTCCTTTTTATTTGCATAAAGCCACAAATTTTGGATTATATATCTAAAATTTTATAACTCCTTATATCCATGAATAGCTAAAATATCTTTTTTGAGCAACGGCCTTGTCCGTACAGCAGCATCGACATGCAGCTGCGTCCTCGTTCTCGCTTCCTCCTCGTATGAATAATGTGTCAAAAAAAAAACTTCAAGCTTAACAATACAAAATAATAAGAGAACTTTAATTTGAGAAGCTGAGAAAAATAAGTTTGAAAAAAGGTAGTCGCAATTCGCAAAGCAATATCGATTTTTGTTGCACTCAAAACTGAAAAATGATAAAGAGATGAAACGATTGATAATAAGAGAAGCAAATAAAGAAGAAATAATTATATGAAAATTTTATAGAAGAGACAGTTTGAATTTTTGCCATGAAAGTTAAATCGTGGAGTTCTTAGTGGTAAGAGACACTTATTTTAGGCAAGAAAAAGCAATTGTGTTTACCAAAAAAAAAAAAGAAAAAACAGTTGTTTTCTTACAAATGATTAACTTTGTAATTGGCTCAGATTGTGAACCATTATGTAAATAAATAGTTAGCATTTTTTTTTTTGAAAAACATATACGATATGTCAAAATATTATTAATTAAGTGACTTGTACTTTGTTATATAAAAGACTGTTGTTTTTATATAGAAAACTATATAAGATGGCAACTAATACATTTTCAACGGTTTCAAGTGTGTAAAAATTACAAGAGGTAATATTTTTCCCCCGCATTTTCATTATGTTTCACAGTTCTTGTCCTAACACAACTTTAAAAAACATGTCTGGTTCCTAAAATCAAGAATTTGTCTCATATATAATAAGAGTGGATCGGAATCGGAAATTTTGTCCATTTTTCTTTATTGTTGTGTTATTGATGAAGTTTATAATATGATAGGGGGCCAAGCCATGGAGGTACACAGGAGAAGAACCTAACATGGATAGAGAAGATGTCAAAATGTTAATTAAGCAATGGTGGGATATTTATAGTGATGAATCCCTTGATTTTAAACGGAAAATCCCTGCAGATGTGAAAGCAAATCTATCGATATCAACAATCATGGCTTCAGTACCCGAACCTTCAGTTACATGTTTGTCTCCTCCTGCACCTTCCGCCGCTTGAGAAATCTTACAACAAGAGACTGTGTTTGAAGTTGGTGTGATTTGGCATGTTGTCTTTGAATTGTTATTTTGGTGTGTTTTGACTCACGTTTTCTATATTTTACATGTGGTTTGAGTTATTTGGTATATTAGTCTCTGCCCAAAATGTTTTATAGCAAATTATAAATTAACATATATGTGTTTGTTTTAAGGAATTTGCCAAATATGATGCAAAACTTGATTTTAAATGAAAAAATATATTCAAACTTCAATCAAATGCAAAATTAATCTAAAAGAATTATGAAATTAAGTCTAGTCTCTTATAACCAAACAGAAAAACAGAATTCATATTTTACGAATATAGCCCCAGAAAGTCTTCTGAGATATTGTAAGTAGTCTAAAAGACGTTTAGTTAAGTCTTCTGGTAGAGTTGATCTTACCAATAATTTATAAATTTCGTAAAAAGGAGAATTGATAAGTGGAAAATTGAAATCATGTGATTATAAACAGTTTTTAGTGATATAAATTAAGATATAATAAAATTGAACTGTTTCCAACATAAATTAGTGAAAGTAGTGAGTCATGATGTTAGTGAAATATGGATCTTGGATTGTTATATTCACTTGAGAAAAAAAAATTGAATATAATATGAGTTTTCTTAATTTTTGAGATTTCTATAATTCTTGAACATCATATTAATTATATTTGTTATTCTTCTATTTCATTCATAGGGTTTGACAACATATATTGTAGTATTATATGTATTCTCAGGGTTAGATTTAAGAAAGCTTCTATGTTTTTTTTTTGAAAAAAAAAAATTTAATTATTTGTGTTTAGTTATATGTATAGTAAACACTTTTTTAAATTTAATGAAGTGTTCGTTACTATTTAGTTAGTTCTTTTAGTTTAAAGTTTATATTAAGGGTCTAGACAACTTCCAGTAAGTCTTCTAGGAATTAGTATTATCGGTTAGAAGTCTTCTCTGAAACTCTACTAACTTCTAATAAAAAATTTTAGTTTTCCGCTAAAAATATTGAAGTCTTCTGGATGAATAGTAAATTTCTAGATGAAAGTCTCCTAGAAAGTTTTCTATTTTAGGAAGTCTTATAATAGAAGACTTACTTGAAACTCTTCTAATAAAAGACTTATTTGAAAGTAAAACGGTTGTGTGATGCATTTTAATTTTCATCATACTGTACACACTATAACAAACCGCATAATTGCAACTTGATCATGTCACACTTAACATAATTAAAACAAATAATTATCAATTTTTATATTGAAAAACAACAAAAAAAATCCGCCCTTTCAAGGGCAGGTCAGAATCTAGTGGTTGCTTAAAGCTCTTACCTTTTTCACAATTTATCAATTTTTGAAAACACCAAATTTTATATCAATTAATCATTTTTTTTGTCTCATGTCATTCTTACTAATTCATCTAGTTTTGTAGATTTTTCATTACATGGTTCTCATCTTCCACTTCTTTCAAGATAGATCTATAAATCATATTTTTTCAGTTGGTAACCTCTTGTTGCTAAAAGCTCTTATATTTTGGAAACTCTTTTGGTTGTTTTAAGCTCTTATCTTATTTTTGAAATTTTTCTATATTTTAAAGCCATTTGAATGCTTTTGAATATGCATGTTTTTCGGATCTGAGACAGACTTGGATGACTTCCAAAAAAGTTTCCTCAGAATACTTTCTAACATTTAATGCACTAGACGACTTCCATGAAATCTTCTGAAAGTCTTATGGCAGAATCTTCTCCTTCAAGTGGAATCCAAGCTTGTCTTTGTGGAGGAATGATCTACAATAGTTTTTTTTATTGTATGTTTTTTGTATTTGTATGTATACTCTTTTAGTTGTTAATTTTTTGTAATTTTAAAGAGATATTAATGAAAAGATTTTATAATTATGTTAATGTCTGCAATATTATCTTGCCAAAAGTACTTGACATTTTTTAAGTTATTGATTCAACTTCAATAGCAAAACACAATAACACAAAAAAAAATAGTTAAATTTACTACACTAAGGGAAAATCTTCTCAAGAAAACTTACTGAAATTCACAAACGATCAAATATTACATTAGTTCAAACATATAACAGTTTAACTAGAAGTCTTCTAGGAAGTCTTCCAGAAGACTTATCCTCAAAGACTTTTTGGAAGACTTAAATTACTCAAGCGGAAAATTTAAATATAAGTGAGAAATTCAAAATTTAAGCGGGAAACTGAAATTTTAAGTGACAATCGAAATTTCTAATTTCATGAAAGTTAAAAGCTATATATGTTGGGGAAAAATATCAAAGGCTAAAGATTTCTCAAGCCTCCGAAGGGGCCTAGACTTCTGGGCCCTCACTTGAGAAGGATCCAGGGTCCTTCCTCTGCTTAAAGATCCAATCTCTGCCAGGAAGCTCCAAGATTAAACATCTATCAATAGGATCCAGGGTCCAGTCCCCACGAAGAGGTACCAGGGCCTAGCCCCTGCCGAGAAGAACCAGGGTCCGACCCCTCGCGACATTATGGAAGTTTTCCAGCTACGGGAAAACTTCTATTTTCCGGATATGGAAGAGTTCGCCCTACTTTAAGCCGACATATATCAACTATAAAAGGGGAGCCCAAACCCTAGAACAAGGGATCGACATTCAGAGGCTTAGAGATTAGAGAGTTAGGCTAGAAAACTAGGGTTTATACACCCAAAACGTTGTAACGCTAAAGATACTCAATAATACATCTCTTTGCCTCGATTCTCTTCTCAAAATACACATAAACTCGTACCTGTTCATTAGTCTTCTTGAGTTCCGTAGTACTTAAACGACCCTACACAAAAATACCATAACAATATCCTATGATCTAAGAAGACACATTAAACCATATGATTTGATATTCTTGAAGTTATTTAACACTTTTAAAAGTTAAAAATATATATCTTAAAATTGAAAATACAAGTTTTACAAAAAACTAACCTAGACTAATATACATTAATTAATAAGAAAATGTTTAAAAAATATTTATAGTTTTAGAAAAAACGAAATTTTATTAACCGTTGACGTTGAAGACTTCCATGGAAGTATTTTGACGACTTCCGGTCATTTTGCAATTAAAAATTTACAAACAAAGATTTCTAGAGAAGTCTACTCTACAGCAGACTTCCTTGTAAGTCTTTTGTTGTAAATATTGACTTACTTTTGTTTTCAAAAAAATATCTCGAAAATACCAAAGAAGACTTCCTGGTAACTCGTCAAAGATAAACAAGTTAGTTTTGCATTTGATCAGATTGTGTCAGAAATTTGTCCATTTCTAGACGACTTACAAGAAAGTCTTCCATAGAAAAATAAAACTTAGATATTCTTAGATCCATAAGATCTTTTAAACCATAATTTATATCATATTGTTTATTTTTAAAATATTAATAAGGAAACAAATATCAACAAAATAGATAAATATGTTTAGGGATTTATGTTCCTAAATGTTTAAGATACTCTTAATGAATGACACGATTTTTTCATTGCAAGTTTCATATAAATGTGTCAAATATTTGTAAATTCATGTTTTTGTATATTATCAAGCTTTTATTCAAATGTGGGAAAGCATTTGGAGTTCAACGTTGTAGAGAGTTTTTCATGTGTATTATTACATGGTGACAATATTATCCTCGTTGAATTACATGGAGATAATATTATTACATGGTAAGCCTCATCATCAAGCAGGAAACATGAACTTGGATCTTATGTTTCAGCAAAGTACTCTCGCTGCAGTTGAGGAGCAATTTATAAGTTATGTCTCTCCCTTTACTTGATATGCATACCTTTTTTACCTGCAAGAAGATACACCTCTTTAGAAAAGAGCTACACTCAGGAATTTATTTTAGTTTCTTATAGTATAGGTCGTGCTGCAGGATCATATGGTGGACCTAGGGGACTAGGAATTGGATCTCGGCTTCCTCTACTTCAGCATACTTGTAGCAGTGGATCCAGTTCGAATGAGAATTGTATCACTGATGTCATCGCTGATAATTAAGTTCAGTGTCTATCTCTCCTGCAGTGACATGTACTGAGGTTAAGAGTATACATTTGAAATTAGTGTCTGACTTTACACTTTTGTTGCAGGATTCACTAGCGTTTCAGATACTCAACCACTAAAGTTGAGAAAATCTACTGGAGAATCATTGTTGGCACTCATGGAGGCTGGAAAAGAATCACTTGTAAAGATCCTAGTCCTAGGAGATTTCTCCGAGTACCCTCCTGATGGAAACATGCACTGCACCAATCGCTCTGCTGTTATGTTTACGGCTACTTGGATGATGTGGAAGTGCAGCATGAGAACATGGCTGATTTATTGACCAAGGAGATAAATTATCTAGATGCTTTTGGGGATGTTGGCATGCCCGATGAGGTTATATCCAGATCAATAATCTTGGCGATCTTCTCGCAGCTTCAGGATGAAATTCACCCGAGGCCTTCTAATTTTGTTAGTGGTGCATGGGACTACGTTGAAGCTGTTCTCTCATCAGTCACTACCAAAAATTCAGATAAATTTCCACAGATTCAATCTCCCCCTCAAACGAGCTGGTCGAAGTCTAATCAGCCGGATGAAGGAACAATCAGTGAACCGAGTTGCTGAAATCATTGAGACAGAAAAACTGGCTGATTACACATGTATTCAGACCTATATGACTTTGTGGACTTAGAAGACGAGTGAACAACAAAGCTTCATGAGTGCTGTTTTGTACAATGGTAAAAAACATGCATACTTCTCTTTAATAGGATTTGGGTATGTACAGATTTTGCATCTACTCATTTATTTCAAAAGGTGTTTTCAGTGAAGATGAGGATCACAGCCTAGCATACTTGCCTATTGTCATGCAGAGAACTGTTGCAGTATTTCATTGAAGATGCAACGAAATGCTGTCAACAATTTTCTACAAGACAGTAGGCTGCGGTCATCATCTTCATTCCAAACACTTTTGCAGTAAATGATTGTGATACTTGCGTAGATGTAGAATCTGAACATCTCCAAATCATGTTAAAGAAAAGTACACAGGTTTGTTACCATTGTGGAAAACAGCACTCATGAATGGTGGATTTTGGAGGTTGTGGGGGAAGTTTAGAGGATTCTGAAAGGTGGTGAGCAGGAGATAATGAAGAGCAGTGTCGGCCTTTGGAAGACACTTACTGTGGAGGTAGTTTAGTGATTCCTTTTGGTTTAAACAAAATTGGCTTTGGTTTTTGTATATTTATATTCTAAAGTTGGTTCCGTTTGATTTCTTTTTGGGAAGTAGTTCACATCAACCTAATCTTCCACATTGATTTGAAAGGGTTTCAAATCAGCAACAGTATCCAAACCAGCCATTGTTTTCTGAAGAGTGTCCAAGACAAAAAAGTTGGAGATTATTAAGATTGGATGTTAGTCTAGAAGCATATACGACTATGTTATATAGGAGAACCAATGCACTTGGGTTATTAATGATATGGTCAACTAAGGAATGATAATAATATTTATAAGTAAATGTATACGCTAATTTAATTCCAAAATGTGGATGAAAACATCTCTAATTAGTGTTATAAAAAGAAGAAACATCTCTGATTAGTTTATATAAGCATATGATATCTAGGATTTCTTCTTTTGCAAAAAAAAAATTAAATTTTGATCCGCGTTTGCAAAACACGGAATATTTAATAATGCAAAGTTTCATTAATAATTTAACAAATATTTTGTTAATTTGAAAATATATGTGTATTTAAAATATTTTTGTATTTAAATCAATGCTTTTGAATTCGACCAGACCCGTAGTTAAACCGGCTAATTCGTCGATGACCGATCGATTTAGGTTTTTTTAAAAATATCCATATTTAAAAATCACTAAAACCCGAGACTAACCGATAGAAACGATGGATAACCGACAACAGATAACTGATATGTACTATAATTTGATTTAAATTGTTATATATAGCTTGATAATCTGTTAGATTTTAATCTGAATTTAAAATTTCATTGTTTTGCAATTTTTATGAAATTATGAAGTTTCTAAAAAAATTATAGAGAAAATGACAGATATAAAATAATCAATCTCGATCATATTACTCCTTTTTATGTAACTTAATTAAATTTATTATAACTGTTTTATGTATTTTATCCAAATAATTTGAAAGAAAATTGTTAGAAATTATTAAAAAGATGAGATCTAATACCTTGTATTGTTTGGACACAAAGTTAATAATAGTGTTGTTTGGAAACATAAATAATAGTATAAAAAGAACTGTATTGTTTGGAAACATAAATAGTAGTATAACGAAATAAGTATATTGTTTGGAAACATGAATAGTAATATAAAGAAATGAATATTAGTTATTTAATGTTGACATAAAAAACTACAGAAAATTGAAAATATATAAAGTTGATAATTTATATTATATTATCACTAATTAAAATAGTGTTATATATATGTTAAAGTTGTATATTGGGAGCTCTTGTATATTTTAGGTGAGTATTATATCTATGTTTATATTTTTGTTAAAAACAGTGATCTATTTTAAGAGAAGATGAAAAAAGTTGAAATATAATCGATAAGTAATATAAATTAAGAAGTACAAATCTCGATTAAGAAAAACAAAATCCAATAGAAACCTTGCTTGTTTCTATGAGGAGAGGAGAGAAAATCAGATCATATGTGTCTGTCTCTCTGAGAACATCACTGGGTCTCAATGCTTGCTTTTGCCAACTGCAAGTATAAGCCATCAGGATACTCAATCAGAACTATTTCCACCAAAAACTAATGCAGGCAGAGAAACTAAGAGGTTCACTGGAAACCAGAATAGAAACCTTTTGATCAGATATTGAATTGTTTTTCTCCATCTTTCAATGATTGCTGCATAATTTTTTTCACTGGACGTTTGCTTAATGGGGATCTAGCCGCAGCCGCAGAAGATCACTGAAAACCTAAAACTTTTATCATCACATAGAAACCCTAATCCCGAGTCTAATTAAAATCCTGAATCCAAAAACATTGTTATCATCGTCAAAGATAAATTTAAAGAGCTGCTCTTTGTGAAGCATCAAATAAGTAATGGCTAATTCTTTTACTCTTCTCACCGACTTGAAAGTTGAATGTTGTTCAAATATCGCCGAGGTCTGTCTTCCCTGATTCTGGGAAGCAAGAAGTTTTAAGAAAGGTGGCCAACTGATGGATGTCGACATGCTGCTCTTTCACGAGCAGATAACTCTGGCGAAACACCATTTGCTTAGATATCTCTGCATATTTCTGATAGGATACCACATGAGGAAGATTACGACATTGGGAGTATAGTTGATGATATGGTCTTACGTAAGGAGATACGAGGACTAAGATGAAGTACTTTATTTCTTTTATTCAATAAGAAGACCTAGTCTCAAGGAGATAACTCTCCACTTTATTGCGTTCCCGTTATGTAGGAAATTGATTACTTCCACTTTCCATTATTCCCTTATTATTAGTTTATGGGTGAATCCACGTTAAGATGTATTTGCTTCATGTAAGTTTCATATTTAAATCAATGAAAAACCTAAAAAAATAGGTAGACTTAACTACCCAAAGAAAAGGGTGTGTTCTTATTTTGTCCTTTGGCAAATTCTCTTTGATTTGAAGAGGGACCTTAATTGGTATCAAATCCATGTTTCTAGATCAACATTGATTATCTCTTGGCAAGGGACCTATCAGTGGTATCAAAGCTTGTTTTGTTTTAGATCCGGACCATGGTATCAAAAACTTTATATTTGGAATCATCCTTGTTATCGTTATTCTTTATGAATCAACGGTTATCAAGAATCCTGGACGAACGGCTATTAAAAGAACGACAAAAGCTCGGTAATGTTTAAAAATAAAAGGAAATAAAAACTTTTAACCAATGAAATTAAAAGAATTTCTTGCAAAGTGTCTCTATGATTGACATGTGGCGAGAAGTCATTAAAGTGACTTCTCATTTAATATATAGGAGAATAGAAATTGTATTTAAATTTTAAAACTTACTTGATCCAACATATTGTTTATGTTTTAATAAGATAGATATATTACATTCTTCAGATAAGGGAATATTGATTTTTTATTGTCGACTACCCATCCGAATTAGATCAAGTGGAGAACAGATGAACCGATTCTCCGAAGAGCATCTCCATCTGTCCGGATCTGATCTATATGGAAGAAAATATATCATCTTCTTCTTGCATCTTTGGCTAACGCATCTGCCCGACCATTCCGATTTCGAGGAATATGAGACAGTCTCACATCCTTGAAATCATCATGTAACCTGTGGAATATTTCGATCTCTGTCCAAATGTTGGCCAGTCCATCGGAATTGTATTCATGTCCACTAACTCTGAGCAGTCCATCTCGAACCGTACCTAAGATATCCTTTTGTCTTTCATACATGAGAATGCCCAAAGTAACCCTTCCATCTCAGCATGCAAGCCTGAGAAGCTCCTGTTACACTCCCGTAAACCGAAGAATTATGATCCCATATGATCCTTAAGACTCCACTCTAATCCACTAACACTGCCATTATTGATCCATGATGCATTAATTTGACAGGTGGGGATTTGAGGTATACAAGGGGGCACTGTCTCTACTGCAGTCTCCACCTCTGTAGTAGAGGGAACATCAAGATCCTCATTTGTTTTTTCCTTTTCGTTTGCCTTCCTCCAACATTCTGGTTCAAGATACGCATGTTGAAGGATGTCGACGGGGGATACGTCTTTCCTGTTGAAGAGTTAAACGTTTCTTGCTTTCCAAATGTACCCAACAGAGCCATGGCAATGTATCGAATTGTGGTCTCAAAGGAACGCCTCTTTTTTCTTCCAAAAGGATTTTAATTCTTTATTATTTTTGAAGATCTCAAAAGGATCTTTAATTCTTTATATTCTGGGAATAACTAGAAAACTTCATTTCCAATGAGAATTGAATGAAATTAATTTCGTATTTTGATCAAAAAATTAAAAAAGTGATTACTGATGACAAAAAAAAAATTAAGACATATATACCATCGAAAACGATCTTTTTTATAACTTCAAATATAAAGTTCTTTGCTCTACAAAGAAAAACTTTGAAACTTTAAATTTAGAGTTTTGAAGAGTAAGACTTCATATTTGACGTTTCACTGATTCAAAACTTTAAATTTGAAGTTCGTATTTTTATTTGCATTTTGATCTTTATAATAATTACAAATCATATTTATGAGTTTTCAATATATATTTTATCGTTTAATCTTAAAAATTTATATCTCATAATTATTTCAGATTTATTTTTATAAACTCAAAATTAAATGAATTTATATTATATTAAAACTAGAATTAGACAACAAGAATACTACAAAAGAAATTTAATAAAAAATTATAAGGAATATGAAGACAAAAATTATTACACACATTTAAATGTTACAACAACACTAATGGTCTGGTAAATTTGCTGTAAGACTTCTAAAATCTCTAAAATATTTTCTAAACAAATTTTGTGTTACCGAAGATGGAGCATTATAGAAATAATTTTAGGGAATAATTTGGTATTTTTCTTGTATTTTAATATCTAATTATATATTTCTATTTATAATTTTATGTTATAGTGTAAGCTTTTAATAATTGATATTGTTGTAAAATGTTTTATATGTGTTCTAGTTATTTATAAAAGTTTAATTAGTGTACATTAATTATGAAAAATGCAAGGATTATAGAGTAAATTGCAAATAATTTTGAAGTTTAGTTTGAAATTTTAAGTTTGGAAAAAAAAAATTTTTTGGATCAACTTCATATTAACCAAATAAGGGAGTATATGATTTCACACCACAAAGAAATTCAACCACACTTACATACAAAGTACTTTAGTAACACCTAGAATCACTAGATTCGACCTACGCTACCTAACACTTTGATGTAATTCCTACCCAATGAGAACAAACTCTTCCTAAGACTCAGAAAGAGTTGTCTCATAACCACCTAATTAGACCCCAATAAGCAGAAGACGTTAAGACATGAGTTAACTAAACTAATTGCAGTTCTAATTAGACCCAAGCATTGATCTCCAGTAGATAAGAATGTAGCACACCGACCAACACTTCAACACCAACAGGTGAATACTTTGACTAGCTCCAGAACCACCAAGCCCAGAGCCTCGCTCCTCTAGCCAAAAACCGGAATGAAACTCCAGACTGTAAAAGTCGGACCTTGACGGCAGTAGCAGGATTGGACAGCAAATCGTAGCTTCAAAGGCGTCAAACTCGTACTACCGGAGGAAGGACCGCCAGTGCTGGGAAGTAGAGCCCCACCATGAGCTGAGACAAGGCACCCATCTTCGGTTGACAACTTCGATGATGTGGTACCAAGGAACGCGCCGTACCGAGACCCAGAAAAACGGAACCTTTTTCACCGCACATCGCACCACTCCTTCTTTTTTGACTTCGTCGTACCAGAGTGTAGATCGGAGATGTAGGAGGCCACCCACTGAATCACGCGCCGCCGCCGCGGAGGGAGCACCAGAGATCTAAAAATTTGAAAACTAGATCTGGTGTCCATCTCCAACCCTAAAAGCCGATCTTTCCTCCGTCATCTACTCCATAGTCCGTCGGTTGAGCCGTCCTCGTCCGATAAGAACTCTGGCCCCAAATCAACAGTTTTAGAACAACATGCATATCGACTAGGAGAGGAGAACAGTTGGAGAGAAAGGCAAAGGGAAAAGATAGAGAGAGTGAAGAGGTTGCCTCCGACACCGACGAATCCGGACCAGAGTTAGGATTTTTGCTTTGCGGTGGAGAGCTTTTCGAAAAAGAGAGAGTTCGCGAAACTTTTTCCTATAAATTCAAATATAGAGTTTTGGAAATTCTAAAATAGATAGTTTTTTTAGAGATATTCTTACATATCCTTCGTATTTTTCTGACTCCGATAAGGAATTTCATAAAAAGGAGTTTTTTTGGCTGCAAATATCTTTATGAGCTCTATTGTATCAAGATATTAGCCTTGGAGGCTCTTTCAGTGAGGAAAACTTAAAAATAGACTATTTCATTCAATATCTCTAAAACAGTTAACTTTTTCGTCAAAAAAAAATATAACAACACTATTATTTTATAAAGACGGATATTTCAAAAAATATAACAACTCTATTATTTTATAAAGACGGATATTTCAAAATTAAAACAAGTAAAAGACGTCAATGGATATGAGACATAAAGGAGCATTTGTACTCGGTTTTGACACCACACTTTCTCACTCTTATTTGTTATACAAGGGAAAGAAAATTTAGCTCAGCATACATATTACTGGGCGTGAACCAATATTTTAGGCCTTAGTGCACACGTTTCCGTCACAAACCCAACCATCTTTGGACTCGCCACCATCACCTTCTTTAGCATCATCGCCGTTTACGTTGGCATCCTCCTCTTTCAAAGCACACTTGGCATGAAGATCGAAGTCGCACTCGTCACAATGGTAAGACCAGATTTGCCCTTCTTCATCACACTTATCACATATGTAAACCGGAACACGAGTCAGCTCTAGCTCGTGTTCTTCGTGAAGCGCATGTTTCACCTTCTCAGGCCACTCTTTCGCCATCTCATTGTACTTGGCCTCAATCTCCTTCACACGTTCCTCAGTAAATGGGTAAGCATCAGCTCCATGGGCTCCCACGAGCTCCCTTGCTTCTTTTGTAACGGTTTTCCCAGTTGGTCCGAGAGCCGCTAGCATGGGTATGCCGCCGACCTTAAAGGTTCGTGCCAAAGACGTTTTCCTAGCATCACCAAACGGAAGAGCCAGCCACGGCATCTGCGAGTAGTACTCATCGAATGACTCCTGGTCCCGGTCACTGGAGATGAAGATGAGCTCAAACGCTTCATCCTTCTCCTTTATCTGCTTGTAAACTTCAACAAGCTTTGGTGTAAAAGCGCGACATGGAGGACACCAGTGAGCTGAGAAGTACAAAAGAATGTTCTTCCCCACCAGTTCAGACACAAGCACCTTAGCCCCATCTTTTCCAAGAACGTAGTTGAGATCACCGGAGACAAGAAGAGACTCGAGTGTTTGAGACTCTAGCTTCGCCTTTTCAATCTCCTTGAGCTCTTCAAACTTCTCCGGAGTGAAAGGATACGCAAGAACTCCATAGTCATCAATCGCTTCAGCAACATTCGAGTGGCGGGTCTTCCCATCAGGTCCGAGAATGACCAAGGTCGGTAGCGTTGACAGCATGAAGTGCCGAGTCAACTTCGAAGAGCTTTTGTCATTAAACGGCAACGCCAGCCACGGATGGGTCTCAAAGTCCTGCTTAAAAGCCTCCTCATCATCTTCAAGAGATATCAGCACAATCTCAAACTCCTCCTTACTCTCCTTCAGCTTCTTATAAACCTCCTCAAGCTTCGAAGTAAACTCCTTACACTGCCTGTAAGACGCCACCGAGAAGAGAAGCCCAATGGTCTTCCCTTCGAGCTCCGACACAGGTACCTTGTTTCCATCTCGAGAAATCACAAAGTCACGAGAAGGAGTCACAAGGACAGACTTCAACGTCTGCTCCCTCCTCGCCCTCTCCTCTTCCTCCTTGATCTCCACCATCTTCTCAGGCGTAAACGGATAAGCATCAGCTCCATAGCTTCGAATGACACCTACACCATTCTCATTCACAAGCTTACCCTCATCATCGATCATCACCAGGTTGGGGATCCCCCTGACCTTAAAAACCTCGTCCAAGCGGTCACGTGTTTCGGAGTCAGTGTAAGGCACAGCGAGCCAGGGCATCTTGGAGAAGTAGTCTTTAAAGGAGTCTTCGTCTTCGTCTCCTGAGATAAAGACAACCTCGAAACAGTCTTTGGAAGAGAGTTCGTTGTATATCTCAACCAGCTGGGGAGTGAAACGCTGACATGGTCCGCACCACGCAGCTGAGAAGTATAATCCAATCTTCTTCCCTTTTAAACTGTCGATTTTCACCTGCAAATCAAAATGCATATAATTGCAATTCACTAATCATCTAATCATAGCAAACGTTAACAAGGATACGAAGCCATCTAATCATCTAAGAACACGCCCTAAAGAGTAACCATCAACAGAAGAACACAGAACTTCTAGAAGAATCTAGAGAGTTTATCTTAAAGTTGAAATCAATTGAGAACAAACTGTAAACGCAGAATCAATGTTTTACCTGTTCGCCGTTGTTACGAATGAGGAAATCCCTAACAGGGGAAGAGAGAAGCGAGTGGAGATCCCTAGCGTCGCCGCCACCGTTAACTTCCTTCGCGATTTCAGCCATGGGTTTGATTGTTTCGGAATCGAATTAGCTATCAATGAAGACTGGGCTCTGTCTCTGTCTCGCTATTGACTTTTTTTTGGTGACGGACGGATGTGCTCAAAGCGTCTCTATTTAAGCTCTCTTCGCTCCCCCTTCAACTGATTTTTTTATTAATTTAGGCGACTCTTTTAAGTCTTTCTTTCTTTTTTTTGTCGACCGACTCCTTAACTCTTAAGCTTTTTTCTTTTTTTTGTCCAACTCCTTAAGTCTTAAGCTAGATGTTCATATTCTAATAACAAATTAAAAGATTTTTATTTTTGCTTAACTAATAAAATTAGTTATCTTTCAAAACACATATAATTTAAAAAAATAATAATAATTCCGAAAACTAAAGTTTAAGATAGATTAAATTTAAACACAAAGTGATATATTTCCTCACATTTTTTCTTAGAAAAAAATTGCATCTTTTTAGTTTATACCTATTTATAAACTTTTGTATATTCCCATTAATAAAAGACCAGTCTTCTTTATACAAAGACTTAAAAGACCTCTTGACTTTGTCTAAGTCTTCTCCATCTTTGCAAACATCGATTATTTATTTTGTAGAAATCCAAAAAAAAATACATATAAGGAGCTTAACCGGATCGTACTGGCAGAATCAACTACAGAATTAATGAATTTGGTAAAGGCATTTAATAGCCAGCTCTCAAATGTACGTTTCCACCATACAAATACACACGTTGTATGTAATATATAATCTCAGGTATACTAATGAAAAATGTTATTGTTCACAAAAAAAAAATCCATCCATCATCCAATAGATTTCATTAGTAATTTTGAAGAAACAGAAAAGAACATTTTACATATATTTGTATTTACAATTCTTTAAGACTAAAAACTAACGGTTAAGCCTGAAGGGAAGTAACGAAAACCCCAAACCAAAAATATTGAAACTAAACCATATCTAGTGTGTTTGGATGAAATATAACACTCTAATAGTTGTTTCCCCAAACTCAGCGTATACCACTAAAGCTTTTAGTTATTATCCTCTATGCAAAAAACCCTTCTTCCACCTAAAAAAAAATCTAAACTACTATTTCACCATAGTCAACGACCAAACATCAATCAGCAGCTGGATCACGAACAGAACTGTCTTCTTGGTTATCTCCAGCTTCACGGTCTGGGCTGTCCTGTTCAACTCCTTCGGTCCTCGACCTATCTTGCACCGAACCATCAGCGACAGTACTCGAAGAGCCTCCTTCAATTACAGGTTGCTGCACTACGTCTCCACTGTTACTCGTTTCACCTGTAGATGTAGTAATACGCTTTTTCTCTTCATAAAGCTCCAACATTTGGCGACGGTAATCTGAAAGAAAAAATGAAAGGTAAAAAAAATGATTTGATTAAATCCACGGTCTCGACTCTAGGAGCACATCAATCAAACTGATCATACCATTTAGTTGATCAGGCGTGACATCAAAATGTTGACACCAGGTCTCTCGATTTGACAGCACGTCCATTTGTATGTGCTTGGCAGCGAAGAAGAAAGCACCAGCTGCTAAGAGACGAGGATGATACTGCATGCAGAGTGTCGTCCAGAAACTGCAAAATGACTTGTTGTGAGTCTATGAAAAAAGGTAAAAAAAACGCAACTGTAAAAAAAATCTTAGGATCATTAAAGTCATACCTATCGTGGATAAATTTCCATGCAAATTTAGGAAACTGAGACTGAGTAGCCTCGTCATGGAGGTATGTTTGCATTGCTTTGATAAGAATATCATAAGGAAGATCAACAATGAGATCAAAGTTGAGTGTAGCAAGAACAAGCTTCTCTCCACTTAAGACAAGATCTTTGAATCGTTCATATACTTCCTGAGAAAGAAAAAAAAGAAACAGATATAAACACAAACAAAACAAAAGAACAAAGTTGAAATGTGGGGACTAGGAATCTGAAAGAAAAACCTCTCTCTGCTCAGCTGAAAGAACCGTATTGTGTAAGATCTCATGGGAAGTAATGATGAGGCTTTTCAAATTCAGTGGAGTAGACCCAACCTTGGCAGCAATGAACATGCAGATCATTGCAATTGTCTGGAGTCAAAACGTAAACATCAGAAGTAATCAACCAACCAAAAAATACATTAACAATGCACTTCATCTCTATCACAGATGGTTTCTCTCTTTGTGGTACACTCTGTTTCGAAAACTACTAATAGACTCACAGTTAATATACAAAGACTAAAAGCAAATATAGCAACCACGGTCCAAATAAACGTACCCATCTGTCATTCTTTGCGTACGATTGACGAAGGAAGAATCTGTGACAGAATAGCATTGCTGTGACTAATGTTTGCTGGCCACTGCGTGAAGAGATCAAAGGAACCCGAAAAATCAATGCCTCTAATTGCTGCACCAGAGATAAAAAAAAAACCTATAATCTCAGCAGCAAGAACAGAGGAAGGGAAGAAACTCACAGTTTGAACCTGGAGTCGAGATCTTTCAATAACGAACAGTATGACTTGCGTAGGCGAGTTTCTTCCTTCCAATCGATACCATCTCTTCTTGATGGCGAGTTATTTTCTAGTTCTTCTCTCGTAAAATACCAACGGTCTTGACCAGGGAACATTGTGTATGTCGTAAAGAGATGATCCTAGACACTGATTGATTCTGAACAAGGGGTAAGAAACGATATCAAATGGAAACTGATCAACCGAAGCAAGCACGAGAGAGTGGCAAAAGAGGATCAAGATGGGATCTTTTAGTAAAAGGGTCAAGAAGATTGCAAATTGCCAGAAACTTGAAAGGAAACACAAAGTTACATTCTTTTTGCATTTCAAACAAAACCCACGACGACGAAGAACCCATTTATCTAGTGACAAGTGAAAAACCCAGAAGAAGAAGGAAAAAAGAAAACCTCAATGTCGGATGAGTAAGAGGAAAAAGATGGAAACTTAACCTAGAAACAGAAGCTTATCATGCAGGAAACATAGAACCCTAGAGAGAGGAGCGAGGAGCGAACGAACGACGAGGAAGGAAGAAGATTCAGAGACTGCGCTCTTTTTCTTAATCCAAGATTTTGATTATTAAGATGGCGCAAACATAAATACTTTAATGTTTCTTTTCATAACTTCTAACCACTCTTATCGAGACACGTGTGCATCATTTCAAAATAAAAATCAATACTAGAAATGTTATAGTGAGTCATGCGAATTACGTCCAGTTAGAGGAACAGGTGTCGACATATATGTACATACCATAATTCACAGCCGGCTGGTCTCTGAGAAGTGAGAACCCAAATATTCGAATCTGCTGCAGATTGGGCTAGGGTTGGTTCACATGACATTTCTAAAACACTTAATTATTTTTGTTCATCTTCACATTTTATGTATAATTATGTATATATATATATATGTATTGAAATAAATGAATTTAAAACAAAAAAAATTGAAGTCGTACGTTGTTCAAAAAAAAAAAGAAATTGAAGTCCTACAATAAGGAAGTCCATTCAAATATTTCGAATGGATGCCTTCAAGACCGGCTCTGATGACAGACCAGCTCAGTCCGTTAAAAAATTGAACCCTATGCGGCTCTGTTTATAGTGAGTCATGCTAATTAATTGCATGTCTATTTTAGTATCTATAAAATTAATCAATTTACTCCAAAATCAAAAACGAACAACTTATCACCCAGATGTTATATAGAGAGGCAAATTCTAACTACTAAAACAAACAATATTTTTATGCAACATCAAAAGGTTTTTACTCAAATGCTGCTTGTTTTATCAAAATACACTGCTTTAGATGTTTTATCAAAATACAAAAACTAACATCTCCTTCATCATTATCATTGTGCATAAAGTTCCAACACTGACAAATTCAAATATATGAAAGACCATAAACTAAGAATTTTTGAATTTATAAAAGAAAACATTACTAAAATGTCACTACTTATTCTACCTCTTCATTACCGAGATGATCCAGGTAATCCAATACTTCCCAAGAGCGCATTCCCTCAAGCACGTCTTTAGGTGTAGATCTGGCTTTTTCCTTGCTCAGCTCATCTCGGAGATCCGACACCGTCTGTTCCAAAGACAAAACATTAGCAGCAGTCTTGACTTTTTCTGTGTCCAGTACTATGTTTAGATTCTTGACTTGCTCCTCGAGTTCTTGGACTTTTTCCTCGAGTTGTTGGACTCGAGAACCATAAGAACTCAAGGAACCATCATCATTTGCTTTCTTCCACTCCAACGAAATCTCATCAAGCTTTTCCTTCAACCAGTCTAGCTTGAACCCTGCCTTTGTTAGATCTATCAACTCCATGCGAGTGTCTCTTAATTCATTCTCGGTGAAGCTACGTGGAGGCTTGTTCAGTTTCTCGATGAGAAACATGAGGAGATTCATGTATGTTGTCTTCACCAATTGGCTCTTTGGTATGAAATTCAAGGCAATGTCCGGATGCTTCGCGAAAATATAAGCCACTTGAACAACCTGTCAAGCAGATTAACCTTCTTCTAGTTAATCAAAAAGAAATCAAATAAAAAGAAACAAGATGCATCCGTGTATAATCAATAATACCTGACAATAAAGAACTTGGAAGCCGTTGACATCTAATGTCTCCATACCAGTAAATTCTGCTTCATCAACAACTTCAACTACTTGTACATTGAGTTGGACTATCAGTTTGTTCTTCTCCATAAACCCATTTTCCTGAAGCTTTCCAAGAGGAATGGCATATAGCCAACCCCATGCTGGAAACGGAGCGCAGAACGTCTTGCACGGTGGTCCTGTACCACAAAAAAAACAACGAAATATTAAGTTACATTTTCTTCTTGATCAATCATGTATATACAGTTTACTTCTGATAAGAGAATTACCATCTCTATATGTTCCGGAAAGTCTTTTGCCGGATTCGTTTAACAGAACCAATGAAATAATAGCTCTTCTTTTCCATCCAGGTAGCAATGATTCAGGATTTGCAACACAGAGGAAAGTAGACAAGTGATCTTCAACACCGTATCCATTGGGAAAAACATCAACAAACCTGAGAAAAGAAAAGAAACAGATTGACTAAACATTATTGAATCTAGAGGTGAGATCAGAATTTAAAATATATTATCTTTGCATATACCATTCGCAGCCTCCGCTAAAGAAATTTGCTGATCGTATCAAACCGTCTTTTTCCGAGAAGTTATCTATCTCAATCGTGAAACTTGTCCGATTTTGATCCTCCATTTTTTTCTACAAAACAACGCTTTCCCACAAAACATGTCACTTGAATAAAAAATCACTAGGCTGACTATGGAAAACACATTACCAAACTACTAATCTTCCAAAACAGATAATTCTCTAGTCATAATTGTTCGACTAATATGTTTTCCACTTTTGAAATTCATCCTCACAGTTAACATCCATTCGATTTCACAATTTTTTTAGCTACTTCATTTCTCAGAGTAATTTTAGCGAACACTGACTAGACAATGTCAGTTCTACTTAATGCAACGAAAGCAAAATTTTGAAATTATCAGTAGTCAACGAGAAAACAAAAAGCAATATATGCCAAATCAACATACTATGTGACTTAAAGCGTCTACAAAGACAATCAAAACTCACAACAAAGAGCATATACAAAAATCGAAGTTAAAATAAATAGCTAAAAATAACAAGGAGGGTTTAACCTGACCAAAAATCAGAAGATCGTAAAGAAAATACTCACCTATAGGAAGACGTGTAGGACAAATATATATTTGGGTCTAGGTTACCTGGGAGAACTGCAAGAATCATTTATATACTACGAACACCGTCACCTGACAAATCTATTTGTAAAATTAAAGATCTCAAATATTTACTCAATATATAAAAATCTTAACAACTTCAAATATAGTATAGATATAAAAATATAGTTTAAATTTAAAATAATTAAACATAATTAATCATCATAACAACTTTCCAGATTACATGTCAACTTAATCTCCACGGGCGATCACTATTCATCAGCAAATATATTTACCAAATCTAAATGTTTTAGAACGATAAGAAGATCAATTAAAATAAGATCAATTAAAATAAGATCAATTTTTATAAGAAATAATATCTTACGATGCATATGTTGAATATGTCGATAATTATTGTGACGATGAATCTAATGAACCTAGATTAAACATTATCAAATCCCAAAGGTTAGTATATCAAAAGATGCGAATGATTAAAAAAAGATATGAAAGATTAAAAAGAAAGATGCGAATGATTAGATAAGGTTTCATGGAGCTAGCGAGTGTAAAACTGTATAGCAATGATTGAAGCTAGCTAGGTGGACATTTTGTAAATAAGCTCGAGTACAGATGATGGTCATGATTCTTAATGTTATATACACGAGGTATAGATCATGTATAGCTTGTTAAAGAGTTACGTAATCTTTGAAACAAATGATCTAACAAATGTGTGTTAATAAAAACTTGAAAAATTACAAAACGATCTCGACTGTATACATGGCTCATAATTAAAATGCGGTGAGGGTAAAAAGAAACTATGAAAACTGATTGGTCATAGCTGTATAAATTATATGAAGTTCATTAATGTTTTGATTTCTCAGTTCTTTTTTAACCGACTATCATGTGCTCATCTTGTTTGTTTTTTTGGTTTCAGTTATTCACTTCGGTTTATTTAAGAAAAAATTGCTAAAACAGATTAAAAAAACAACTACATTATCATTTTAACATAAATTCATTTTTGGTTAGATATGAACTCAGATACCCCTGACCAGCTTAAAAAATTCATATCAATTATTTTAAGAGTCAGAAATTTATAAAAATTTATACAAAATATACATAAACATTAAACAATCATATGAAAAATAATTTAGTTGACTAAATATTAGCAAAATACAATTTCATATTTTGATCTACGGACAGCAGAAAACAAAATCTACTGTCTACAGACTTGTAGATTAGTATTTCAGTTACCTACATATATATATATGTCTGGCGTTAGTAGATTTTAAAATTTACAATTTATTAATTTTCCTACTATCGTAGAAATTAAAGATTACGGTTTTGTTTACAATCTGAAAAACGGTAGATTTTATGAACTACCGTTTCTTATAAATCTACTAAAGAAGAATCACAAAATCTGCCTTGTACTAATAATCTACCGTCGGTATATTTTACTATCTACTACAATATTGTATCCTACTACTGCTAGATTATACATTATACTGTCGTATCTACTATCATATTTATAATCTACCAACAACAGAATGCATATTCTGCCAAATTCGAAATATTTACATATTCTTTAAATTTCTCAAAAGTCAGTTAAGAAAATATTTGAAAATATATTTTATTTCCAAATTTTCGTGTTACCTAAAATTTTTCAAAAAAGTGATATCTCTTCTTTTTCACACTTCTTTATTTTTTTATTTTTTTTACTTTTTTAATTTTTTTAATTTTTTTTACCTTTTTACTATTTACTATCTATTTTTATTTTTTACTATTTATTATCCCGTTTTGCTATTTACTATCTATTTTTATTTTTTTACTTTTTTACTTTTTTTTAAAAAACAAAAATTGTTTTAAACTATGATTAGGGCTTTAACTGAGTTTCAAAAAAATATTATGTTAAATGGATAACTTCTTATTCATTTTATGGTATGTGGACAATCTACTAATTCTTTCAATCTATTTTCCCATATTTCCCATTATTTAATCTATAGTTTTAGTTTTCTAAGGCACTCTCGTGATGATCCATAATAACCAGACACTGGAAGTAAATAACTGAATTATATATATTAAAAGGAACCTTTTGAAGCTCCTAGGAGCGTCCACATCAGCGAAATAAGGGAGAGCAGTTTGTGGACACGTGTCATCGAAAAAAAAAGCAATTATACATTTTTTTGTATCCACATCAGCGAAATAAAACATAAATAGCAATTATACATTTTTTTGTATCCACATCAGCGAAATAAAACATAAATAGCAATTATACATTTTTTTGTTAATAAAATATTAACATTTTGACAAATTGATAAAATATTTAATATATCAATATAATTTCGAAAAAATATCTCAAATAATAAATGGAAATGTACAACATAAAAAACAATTATACAATCTTACAAAATGTAAAACTTCAGTAATGTATAATACAATCTTACTGAAGTTTTACATTTATGACAAATTAATATAATATTTAATATATCAATATAATTTCGAAAAAAATATCTCAAATAATAAATGGAAATGTACAACATAAAAAGAAATTATACAATCTTACAAAATGTAGCATTTTGAGGTTCCACAGAGCGTCCACGTCAGCGAACTAAGAGAGAGGCGTTTGTGGATACGTGTCATCGAAAAAAAGCAATTATACAATTTTTATACAATTTTGGAAATTGCCATCGAAAAAAAATAATTTATAATATATTATAAAAGGATATATACAACATAAAAAGCAATTATACAATCTTACAAAATGGAAATACAATTTTTTTATTTAAAAATTATGTATAATATTATAAATGGAAATATACAACATAAAAAGCAATTATACAATCTTACAAAATGGAAATACTACATAAAATACTAAATTGAATAAAAAATTATATTTCCATTATAGAAATACTACATAAAACAATAAATCAAAAAATGTTAAAAATATATGTAGAAACGCAGTTGCCAAAATAAAAAAAAAATCTCATATAAATTATGGAAATATACAACATAAAAAGCATATTTACAAATTTTAAACTTCTAAAATATGGAAAACGTACAATTTTACATCAAACACAATTTTTTGATTTAAAAATTATGTATAATATTATAAATGGAAATATACAACATAAAAAGCAATTATACAATCTTACAAAATGGAAATACTACATAAAATACTAAATCGAATAAAAAATTATATTTCCATTATGGAAATACTACATAAAAGATTGTATCAAAAAATGTAAAAAAATATATGTAGAAACGCAATTGCCAAAAAAAAAATCTCATATAAATTATGGAAATATACAACATAAAAAGCATATTTACAAATTTTAAAATTCTAAAACATGGAAAACGTACAATTTTACATCAAACACAATTTTTTTTTGGATTTAAAAATTATGTATAATATTATAAATGGAAATTATAACATAAAAAGCAATTATACAATCTTACAAAATGGAAATACTACATAAAATACTAAATCGAATAAAAATTATATATCCATTATGGAAATACTACATAAAACAATATATCAGAAAATGTAAAAACTATATGTAGAAACGCAATTGCCAAAATAAAAAAAAAATCTCATATAAATTATGGAAATATACAACATAAAAAAGCATATTTACAAATTTTAAAATTCTAAAATATGGAAAACGTACAATTTTACATCAAACACATCGCTATAAAAGCCATTATCTAACCAACTTCAACCTTACACCGATCAAAGAAAACTTCAAAGAAATCCGAGACATGATAGTTACCAAAAGGGTGGGAACTGAGCAACTGAAGTCTGCAACACATCCAAAAAATACATCAACATTAGAAACAAAACAGCGAAAAGAAGAGCGAAGTGGTCGAGGAAGACAAAAGTCATCGTCTTCTTATTACCGTGCAATCGATGAAGGCCAAGAGAAGAAACGCCTGATCGCTTTTACTCATCGTCTTGCCTAACAGATTGATTAAACGCGGAGGAGAAATAGAGCTTCCAAGTTGAAACTGTTGGTGGATTGATCTTCCAAGACACTGATCGACCCCCTTGAAATGAGGCTTCATCCACCCTCAGAAGAACTCGAGCTCTTCTCTGGGTTCGATGAATTCAAAGACATAGTTACAAAATCACCACCGCATCTCTTTGTTGGAATCCTGAAGATAACTCGAGTTCGAGAAAAGGACAGAAATGGAGTCGGAGGAGGAGATGTCGTCATCACTTGACAATCATTCTTCTGCCGAGTCTGGGCAGAACGAAATAATCCGCCCCTGGATTCGAACCAAGCTTGGCTCCGGCTGATTTCACAAGAAAACCTTCACACCACCGGACCAGATCTTCAAAATCGTTGAATCTCTGATTAGAAACTGATTCTCGAGCTCTGGTTCAGCCTTGATTTTTAGTAACGCAAACACTGAGGGATCCTCCGATTCATCCCCAATCTCCATCTCATGAAGATTCTTTCATATCTGAAGCAAAAAAATTGCATGTCGAAGAATGAATGTTGTTTTTGTTGCCAAAAATAAGAGAAAAATTAAAGTAAGTCAAAGCAACATAAGAATAAGATAAAAGAAACATAAATATCAAATTAAATATGTATTACAATACTCTACGTTTTTTGGTTACAACTACTAAATAAATATCTAACAAAATTACAATAAACATTTAAAATTTAAAGAAATATGTAAATTTGACAGATTAAAATTTAAAGAATTTTCTTAAAAAAAATATGATAGACATCTCAACATTTATATATATCATAAGCTAAATATAAATAATTAATCAAATAAAATTATTGGAAAAGAGCATGCAATTCGAGAATCAAATCCTTGCTTAGCATTTACAGTGTATCAAGAATGAATGTCAATGTGGTGAAGTATTATTTTTGGTTCATCTTCTTTATTATTTTGGTAACTATTAGAAATTATTATTATGGACTGGACCTCATTGTTTTATGGATGATGATGACAAACATATAAATCATAAATCTATTACAAATTCTCTATAAACCAAATGAACTGTACTTGCGATGGTCCTATACGAAATAACATTATTATTATTTTTCAAAAAGTATTATCATAAAAAGTATTTTTTTGCAAATGCTAAATATTTAACAATCTAAAAATTAGTTTGACAGATTAAAATTTAAAGAATTTTCTTAAAAAAAATATGATAGACATCTCAACATTTATATATATCATAAGCTAAATATAAATAATTAATCAAATAAAATTATTGGAAAAGAGCATGCAATTCGAGAATCAAATCCTTGCTTAGCATTTACAGTGTATCAAGAATGAATGTCAATGTGGTGAAGTATTATTTTTGGTTCATCTTCTTTATTATTTTGGTAACTATTAGAAATTATTATTATGGACTGGACCTCATTGTTTTATGGATGATGATGACAAACATATAAATCATAAATCTATTACAAATTCTCTATAAACCAAATGAACTGTACTTGCGATGGTCCTATACGAAATAACATTATTATTATTTTTCAAAAAGTATTATCATAAAAAGTATTTTTTTGCAAATGCTAAATATTTAACAATCTAAAAATTAGTTTGCTACAAATACTAACTAAATATCTACCAAAATTAATGATATGCGTCTTAACATTTATATATATATATGTATCATAATCTAAATATAATTAATTAAACAAGTTAAATTAGAAAAAAAAAAGATAAAGACCCGGGCGTAGCCCGGGTTTAACTCCTAGTCTTTATATATAAAGTAGAGATGAATCTCTCTAAAGGCCTCCACATAGGATTCCAGCCTGGAAATAGGGTGTCTCCCATGCTGCCACGTCAGATGCGCCGCGTTTCACTTAAAGTTGAGATTCATCGATTTGGGCTTGGGTAATCATCTGGGCTCTGCTTTGGCTTCATTTCTAACAACACAAACCCTAATCTATTCGTAACGTCTTCTCCTCCTGTTCTCTCTGTCTCACTTTGATCGGCGGTGATGGCGATCTAGCTTCCGTAACGGTATCCATTGCGAGTCATGCGTATTTACTCTTATCGTCTTTAATTCGTGAGTCCACTAGGAGAACTTCACATGCGTCCTCAGGTATAAATATGTTCGTATCTCACTTCCGAGTTTCGCGATCTGTAAAATTCTCTACTATTCGTCTCTTAAACCTTCTCTCTCTTTTGATGGCTAACTCGAAGATGTTATTTTCCGACTTGAAGTCCGGCAGATGCTCATCCAGCGAGGCTGTTGCGATTCTGGGAGGGTAGGAACGTCAAGCGTTAGGAACGTTAAGCGTTACGCTACGGCTCTTCGGGAAGTTACGGAAAGTGAAATTGCAGATACCATGTCTTCATGATGTATCCCTTTCTTCGTTCCCTGGGTATTGAGTTAATATTATCTACTGATTTTGTGTCCTGTCATTTTTCCAGGACACTATATTTATTTTTGACTGATTACCTCCAATCTTAAATATTTGTGTTGCTTTTTAGGCTATGCTCTGGATGATTACTTATAACTGATTGAGTTCTCTATGGTTCATCTCTTTTTTGTATGAAAATAATCGACATATATTATCTTCTGTGGTTCTCTATGGCTCCAGCAAAAGGTGAGGCTTCTCCATTGTAGTTGATCTGCTTATATTGTAATGTGATATGTGCTGGACAAGAGAATCTAATTTGGCTATTAATCTATCTTGCATGTTCAATTGCTATTAACCTGGATTCCGGAGAGCTTCTCACCGTTAAACAGGTCAATTTATTAACTCTACTTTGGATTTTAGAAACTGTAGTCCTTTTTTGCAGTTTGAATTTTATTTTATTTTCTCTGTATAGTTTGATTCCTATGATGAGTTTTTGGTAGTCAATGGGATATCCAAGCTAATTTGTTCTACACTGTAACACCTGTAGTAAAACCCATCACCTTATTCCGTTTGATTTCTCCATAATTATTTGTTTTTATTTTTTTTGGTGTTTACTCTTAACGGTATTTTTGTTGTTGAATTGACTAGATGTTACTAACAACATGTTAGTTGTTCTCACAAGGTTTTGACTGCATTCAAGAAAAAACTCAAGTTTTCTGATAACCTAACATGTTTCTTTGTTACTATTGTGCTATGACTTCTCTTCCATCACATGATCTTAGTCGTTTCTTTAGCCACCGTGAGCTGATTGATTCATGACTTCCTACTGTGGTTTAGATAGTCTCATATCCAGAAGCTGTCGGAGTAAGTTGAGCTTCTTAAGAACCACTCCCATCCAAATATAGCTGTAAGACATAAAACGCTTTTATATTTCTTTCATTGTATGATAGATCCACCACATCTTTTATATTTGGACACAGTGAGAGAAGATGAAACTTTCAAAATCCTGCTTGAAAGAAAACCTCTTTCTGGATTCTCAAACTTCACTTAGGTTATCAGAAAATTTCTGAGAAACGGATGGCCGTGTTGCCATAAATCTGTACAAAGACATGAGTAAAACCACCTCTGAGGTGCACCTCAATTAAGGAGATTCACACCAAAGTCGAAGGAAGGGGCTGCAGGATCCGTATGGCTGCTATGTGCGCGGCATGTGTCTTTGAGCTCACACTTGAGCCTGTTTATTGCCACTACAGCAACTGACACCTTTCCGTCTAACTTCGCTTCACTTAGTATCTCAGTTCGTGGCTCAAGATCTTCTTTCTCTGCTGGTCATATTGTTACGAGTCATCATCATTATATCGATATTTGTAATAATTTGAATTATGATTGTATTTCACAGGATGAGAAAAAGTTCTCTTCGGAGAAAACTGGTTTCTTTTGTTCAAAGACCGGATTTATAAAAAAAAATATTAATAAACAATTCAATGAAGTGTGAACCATGTTTGATTGAACAAACGACCAGTTCTTACAATTATATTTGTCATTTAAAAATGATGATGTGTGTATTAATAGAAATTTAACTACTCAATTAAATAAAACAATAAGTACCAAGCTCACGTGTGGTTGGTAATTCAATTAGAATTAGAATTACTAGGTATTATTGAGTTAACAAACACACACGTAGAATATTATTGAATAGAAATTAACATACAACAATATCTAGATACAAATATATTTGAATTTCTGCATAACTTTTAAACATTTAATATTTTTTTAAAATAATAAGTATTAGATTATGTACCTTCTAAAACAAAACAAATGCTGAAACCCTTTTTTTGCTAAAACTATTAGCCTTGGTTAAAATAAAATATTGTAACTATAACATTTTTGTTAAAAAAAACATGTAGGTATAATTTGAAACAAATTTAGTTAAAAGACAAATTTGAAGCAAAATCAAAACCATTAAAATACAAAATAATATGAATATAGACAAAAAAAGAGACACTAATCTGACAAAGAAAGAAAAAACATTTTTGAATATAAAATATGCATGTACATATCATAAATAATCAAATTAAACAACCAATATTTATAAAACAATATTTAATATACATATAATTTAACAATTGATATTATATAATAATTCACAATCCCGCCCGTAGGGCGGGCCGAACCTAGTTGATTATAAACTTTTACAGCAGGAGTAATAAGAACTAGGAGAGACAAATTCTAAAGACAACAATGAAAGCAAAGAGACTAAACATTAACTACTAGTAGTAAGTACGGTAACTATATGGAAACTCAACCAAAGAAGGGAACAGTTGATCCCGATGCTTAGTGATGATGCCTGAAAGTACGCAACCACCTCATGAAACGATCAAAAGGTGAAAAACTTGGGTACAGCTGGTGCCACCACGACTCGGAGCTTAAGCCCAGCCTCGCAGTGACCTGTCTCTGAGCTTATGAAATAGTGGACTCCTGGTTTGGTAAGCTTGACTAGATCGTGTCCTGTCTTGTGCACAGCTATAGGAGAGGTCGGGTCGCAGAACTTGAACTCGAGATCACCGCTGATTTCTAAAACATCGTTGACTTCGTTTGCGTATTCGAAGAGAAGACTGTCTCCAACGTGAAATAGTTTCTCCTCACTCCACTTGTAATAGAAGTCACTGTTATAAACCTTCCATCCTTTGGAGTCTCCGACCTTGTACATCTTTCCAAACGGTAGAATCTTGCTCGGTGGAGGTGGAGGAACCGGTCTTGAAGGGTCATGGACTACAAGAACGTCGAGTTTCTGCCCCGATGAGCATTGAGAATGATTTGAGCTGATGAAGTAGTAAAAACCTGGTTCCGTAAGGGTTACCGCATCTTGTCCTGTCTTATAGACAGCTTTGGGAGAAGAAGAGTCGCAGAAGTGGTATTCCAAGGCGCCTGAGACTTGAGTGACGTCGTTGAAGTTGCGATCATAATCGAAGACCAGAGAATCTCCTACGTGGAACTCCTTACGATCGGCCCAAGAATAATACGTGTCGTCCTTCGCAGTCCATCCATCGGAATCTCCGACTTTGTAGATTGTTGCGGAGCTGCTGCCCAAGAGAACCGTCAAGGTTGTTATCACCAACAAGATCATCATCTTCTTCACTGTTCTTTTTGTCGCTATGGTGATATCTGTACGAGAGAGATAGACTGATAAAAATAGATTGATTAATGTGTTGCTAATGGAAATAAAAAAAGTAACCTAACTCTCTATATATACTGCTTTAGCCTACCTACGATCCCAACCCTTTGCCGCCTCTTTACAGTTTTATTTTGTTTATCTCCGTTTCGGATTTTTTTTTTTTTTGTTAAATAAAGGGTTAAACTCGGACCACTATTGGAACCAGACTTAATCCCCGGGTGGGAGGTGCAGCCCACAGATAGACCCTTTCCCGGGTATTCAAATGGGCCTTAAAGCATAGATCCATATCCGTATGGTGAATAGATGCATCGTGTGGTAGTTCCCTCCGGCAGAGTTCGAACCTCCTACCTGGATACAGACAGGAGCCCGGTCCTCGATTTCGGATTTAAGATTAAACAAAGACTTAAATTCACTTTCCTTTTGCTTAGATTATTTTATTTTGTTTAGATCACTTTCCTTAAATTCATTTATGTTTCCTGTTTCACGTCCTCTTTTTACTTTTTCAGTTTATTAAAGATTTTGTTTTGTTTATTTCCTTTTCACATTATAGGAAGACCTAATCATGTGTATTACAACTGAAAATCTTATGATTCTTTAGACAACTAATTAACTAATTACTTCAGTGAAAAGATAAGAAAACTTATTATTTTTTTTTCAATTTTGGAACCTATATCATCTATTATTATCTACCTTCTGTTGTTTAAATGATTATTTATTTTTCTTTTTTCCAAAGACCTATTAATCATTTTATTAAAATTTTGTATACTTGTTTTTATCGTTCCCTTTAATCATTATTGAAAATCTTATGTTAATAACTTGGTTTAGCTATTTTCTCAATCTTGGCGCCAAATTTATAAGTGACATAGTTGTTTTTATTATTTTTAAAGTAAGTCGTAAATATATAACTAGAGTTTGATCCGCACCCTTTCGGGTGTTAATTTTATTTATACATAATTTCGAATATTAGTTGTATAATTCAATTTTTCTAGTTTTTTCGTTTTATTTTTAATTTCAAAAACAAAAAAAAAATTGATATTTATTGATCAGTGACATGTTAGAGTTCATCTACTTGGAATATCTATGCCTTTGCCTCTTAAGACTACGATTTTATTTTATTTTATATGTAAATTATTTTCTTATCATTTGGTAATACATACCAATAAAGTTTCACAACATTTACCAAACTAAATTTATTACTACTGAATAACAAAATAGAAAACACTCATAGTATATAAAAAAAATATTTTTAGAAATTATAGGTTTTAAATTTAGAAACCGCATTTTATTCCTAATTATCAGTAACAACTAACAACTTTCCCCGACACCATCTTTGGTAGGATCTCTGTTGCCACCTTATCCTTTCATCTTCAAGCTTCATTATCCAGTTCAGAAGAGCACACCCCCTCTCCGGTGAAACCAATTCAGATATTGTTTTCCTGCTCCACTAAGGATTGACAGATACAGTAGGCACGATATTCCCCTCATTAAGTTTAGAAAATTCGGTGAGATCCGTGATCCGCTGGCCCAAAATTTTCTTTTAAATTGTATTGGAAGCCCATTGGACCCATGACCCAATAGAGTTAAACCTAGGGTTTTGTATCTCTCTTCTTATAAATAGGATTCCTCCACCTCTTTTCTTCTCCACCAGAAAGCTCCTGCAGAAATTGTCAAAGTGTGTCAGAAACTCTAGCCGTCAAAGATACTTCTTTTCTCCCTCTTTTTCTCTCTCTCGTCGATCTCCCTCTCCTTTCTGCACCGGAGCCGAATCACCACTGGAGCGCCACCGTGGAAGCCGCCTGGTCCGAGCCGTTGGACGTCCTCCATCCCCGACCGGACGTGATGTGGTGTGGCAATGATGTCGTCCTGGTTCGTCGCTACTTGTTCCCGGGAGCAGATCTGCGTCTCAGATCTAGGTCGATCCCAGATCTAGATCCAAATCATCCATCCAGGTGGGTGGTTTCGAAACCAGTCCCTTCTCATGTCTTCTTATATAGTTAGATGTTGGATTAAGTCTGGTTAGCCTGGTTGTTCGTTAAGTTGCTAGAACATAAAGATCCTAGGGTGTTAGTTGCATATACCATGCTGCATAAGAACGCTCATCTTGTTAAATGACTTAATGGATTGATTGTGTTGTTGTGAAATATGTTGTGTCAATGAATATGTTTGATGTCATGTTTGGGCCACCGAGAACGGTTGGGCGTCTAGAGTGAATGGGTATAAGGAAAGGGTAGTCATTGCGAACGGTGACCGCGCAAAGCGGTATAGAAATAAGAAAGGGCCGTGAAAGGACGGTGACCGTGGGAAGACAGGATCGGTGTCGGCGCCTTAGGATTGAGTCATGCCGAGTCTGGGCATAAGTGACTATTGTGCCGGGAAGCGGACAGTGTCTGAACGAGCCAAAGAGGCCGTAACCGGGTAGTCACATAGAAGCTACGGATCGTAGCCCGAGAGGGCGCCCGTAGGAAGTCACACGAAGGGGGTATCAGATAACGCCCGGGGATGTGTGGTAGGTCTTAGAGGTCTAGGTTGATTGCTAGTTACCAACTGTTAGTGTTTATTAGCTTGCAACTATGATGATAGATGATGATTGTGTTGTGATGTTGAATACCTATAACTGTTAGGTTGTGACGGGTATAACCCGTTGAGTGGAAATGAATATACGTAATGGTAAGATCACGGTGAAAATGAAAATGATGTGATGTGGTATTCACGGGACCGTTACGACGGTTGTTTATGAGAAATGAAAATGAGAAATGATAAGGGTTATGTGATAAGAAATGCTAGGAAATGTGTGTTTCAGATTGTGTAGAATTGTTAAGCTGTGGAAATGGTAATGATAAATGGAATTGGTTATTAGCATGCATAGTTGTTAATGGTCGTGCGGCTAGTCAGTCTTCGTCTGCATAGAGCTATATGGGTGGCCATGCGGAGAGACTGGTCTAGAAGCCATCTCACTGAGTATTCCATTTACTCATGCCCCCTCTTCCCTTCCTTTTCCTTTTTCCCCCTCGCAGGAACTATAAATAGAAACTCATGATATCGATTGGGTTGGTGGATTTGAATACGAAGAGACGCGTTTGGGGATTCTCGACCAGAAACGGAACATATGGATCTGTCTTTTGGCAAAGTCATGTGTTCTTGAGATCGTCCTCTGAACCCTGGTCGGTATCGGGGGAGGCGGATCTCACAAATTCACCTGAAAATAGAAAGCTTAGAGATTAATGTTGAAACAGAGCCACCGCATAAAATTAGAAGAAAAAAAACAGAGTCACCGCGTTTGATCAAAAGTAAAAAAAAAAACAGAGTCACCGCATAACTCTGATCACAGTGATCAGAAACTTTATTTATTTCAACCACATTCTGAGCAATAAAGTGACGTGAGAAGCTTTGCTTTGATTTGAATTGAAAAAGCACTTTATCAAAAAAAAAGAATTGGAAAAGCACAACAAAAAAAACTTAGTCATCTGATTTTGAAAATAAAAACCAGAAAGCAAAAAAAAAGCAGATAAAAACAAACAAACAAAATCCTTCTTCTCTCTTTAAGTATCGGTTTGATTGACAAAGAAAGACACAAAGATGAGAAAAAGAGCATAAACAGATTTAAATCCGACTCTTCGGAGAATACTTTCTCTATGTAAAAGACACGAAGAAAGGGGACAGAGAAAAAAAAGTCTCCTCAACTCTTATATAATTATGAGTTTAAACCGAGATACAATTTGGTTATGGAATCACGTTTAAATTTGGTCAGCAATGAAACTTTAATTTAGCTGATAACCGAGTATTAAAAGCAGTTGCACAAAAACGTAATTATTTAAGAAAACTATGGATATTTCCTAAATGTACTTCTGTTTTAATAGTTTAGATAGATGTTTATTTCTAAAACTAAAAAAACATTTCAAACAGAAAAAAATTTGTTGTTTCTTTCTAACAAGAAATAATAGAAAATCTATAACGAGTTAGATATTTAAACTTCAAGTTAAATTCAAGATGAAGAATTTGAGATAAGAGTTTAAACACTGAATGTCAAGTGGTTTGTCTTTTTATTTTTTGTAAGATACAAAATGGTTGAATAAGTTGTTACCCCTCTGAAATTCCTTCAAAATTAGTTGAAAAATCATCATTTTATGTAGTCACCAACTTCAACAATTCTAAAGATTTTTTTTCTTGAAAATCACTTTCGTTTGTTCTCGGTTAGTTCACAATATCCATTATTATACCTTGTACTCCCTCTCGGCTATCGAATTGTCTTTTACCGGGGAAATTATTAACCTCTTTCCACGAATCATATGTATGACAACATTGTCTTTTTGAGCCAGAAACCCTAATTTAAAATAAAGACACTTGAATGAACCATAGATATACCAATTCTATATTCTGATAACTAATTCATTTCCATATGATTATTGTTTTCTTGTATGTACGATTAAGGATCTCATGTGAGTCTCCATCATTATTATTTAAATATTACAATATTTTCATTTCTGCAATATATAATATTATCCATGTGGGAATCAATAAATAAAAACATAGATTTATAATACACATAATTATTATTGTTATGTGTTTAGCTCGAGATTGATAGGTTCACAAGACACCATATCATCTACT
This sequence comes from Hirschfeldia incana, assembly GCA_026261945.1. Classification (NCBI taxonomy): domain Eukaryota; kingdom Viridiplantae; phylum Streptophyta; class Magnoliopsida; order Brassicales; family Brassicaceae; genus Hirschfeldia; species Hirschfeldia incana. Next base: position 2,504,743 of record JABCMI010000013.1, on the reverse strand, counting down.
TTCTTTAACAAAGTATGTTTTGCTTATTCATGTTATTTCTAGTATATAACTACAATGTTTGTGCGCTAAACAACCTAATATCAAAAACTAAATAGTGAATCATGTATCAGAACTAAAAATTAACACTACAGCAAAACTAGAAAATGAATCTCTATTCCAACACATCTGGTTCAACGAGTCATTAATATCTTTAAAATTGTTAAACCCAAATACGAAACTATTGAGACACAGAAACATGATTAAGAATAGGCCTGGGCATTCGGGGTCCCAATCGGGTTTCGGTTTTATCCATTCGGGTTTCGGTTTTTCGGGTTTATCAAAATCAGCCCCATTCGGATTATTTGAAAGTTCGGTTCGGGATCGGTTCGGGTTATATCGGGTTCGGATCAGGGTTAGTAAATCTTCAAAGAACCGGTACAACCCAATATACTTTCGGGTTTGGGTCCCAATCGATTCTTCGGTTTTAAAATTCCTGATTTGTACTTACTTTGTAACCAAAACATAAGTAAAATCGGATTTCCGGGTTTAAAATACCTCATTTAAACCTTTTTGTAACCAAATCGTAAGTAAAATTGATTCAAAAATAAGAACGAAACATCAACCAAGATCGTTCAAAATCAAAATAAAGGGAAAGATATGTATTGATAAAAAGAAAATCAAGTAAATGAAAGCATAAAACAAAACTAAGTTCTCATGAAGTGAGAAATATTGTTTAATTGAAACAAAAATAAATATCTAAATATTTCAAGATTCAACAACCACATTCAACCATCAACTTTCATGTAATAAAATCACTAACCTTCATATAATAGATAAATATTTTAGATTCTCAATATATCTTAATATATTTAGAATATATATTAGGAATTGAGATCATGTTTGGTAAAAAAAAATTTGGGGTTTAAATGTTTCGGGTTCAATCGGATACCCATTTAAGTTCGGGTTCGGTTCGGATAATACCCATAACCCGTTATACCATAAAACAAGATCCATTCGGTATTTATGTCGGGTTCGGATCGGTTCGGATTCATCTATATCGGGTCGGATTCGGTTCGGATTTTCGGGTTCGGTTTATTTGCCCAGCCCTAATTAAGAATATGTGTAAGAAGAAACATAATAAAAATTAAATAAATAAAAGAAAGATGTAGTAATCGGAGTGACTGGTTCAGCTGTAGCTGTAAAACATTTATTGCAGAATTTAAGGTGTAAAATTTTTTAATTTAGCTTTAAGGGTTGTAGCTTTAAAATTGTCTACGGCTAAAAAGAAAGAACTTTAGAAAATAAAGTAGTTACAACCATTTTTTTTTATTTTTGGGGCTGTAGCTTTAAAAACTAAGATAAAGTATGATTCATAAGTTTAAAGGATTGTATGTAGAAATTAAAGTTAAAGTCACCTCCTACAACCCAACCAATCACCTCCATCGTCTCCAATAATTTCAGTAGAGGTTCATAGATCCTCTCACTTCAAATATTCTGAATTTTCTCATCAGAAAATAAATCAAAGCATAAACATTCACTAAGGATAAAATAGCATGAAATCGGCTGGCATAAGTTTTACAATATTTAGGTTGAAATAGTAAATTTGCAAATGCTCCCTTTTCCAGCTGTCAATAGCGTCGGGAATCGTTCTATAGATGTATAGATCAATCTGTGATAATAAATTCTTCTCACTTCAAAGCTTGTGGTAAATTTTCTCGGCTAGGTAGACTAGCCTTCAGTGAGCTTAATGCTTGACCGCAGTGTTGGATTGACCTAAAACCACATCCATAAGAAAGATATTCAATTATATATCTTGCGTCCAAAATAGAGATAAATCCCTCTTTTGGAGGTTTTTGTCCAAAGAAAAACCTCTCATGCATCTACATCATCATGCCTCTACATGATCATGCATCTTCATATGCTTGTTGCATCCAAAATGTTTTTTTTCCACCACAGCTACCCATAAAGTAAAAGGCTTTATAATGAAAATTGTAGATTCTTTTATCCAGAAAGGATATGTTTTAGAAAAGTTGGATTTCATATGGTACTCCATCGATCAAAGGATACTATCCAACCACGGTATGTGTACAGCTACTTCTTCTGGATCATTAGAGGATGGTGCTATGTATCAAAGTAGAAGTTGACGCAACCATCATTCTTAACATAGGCTTCGACCTTGCCAACTATTTGACAGATCAGCTTAGGAAGAGTAACCTTGATTCCAGCAAGGGTTTGATGATCCTGGTGATCTCTTTTGCCACCAAACAAAGTTGGTGATCCCTTAAACACTCTTGTTGTGCATCCAAGTGAAATGACCACCTTGGCATGTCCGATCTAAACTTAAAATCCCGGAGCGCCTTCCAGATATGGTGTTACTTAGAGTTGCCTAGCCGATCTTCCGATTGCATGTTGAAGTCTTTGATTTTTTTCTAACTAGATTTGATCAACCGAATTCTTCAAAAGACAAAGGGGGGGGGGGGGATAGGAGTCAAATCTGTTAAACATGTTGATTATAATTAAAAGTCAATTATCTTCATTTTTATTTTAAATTTTTAAATAAAATACAAATATGTTATCATATTTTGAATTTTGTATTAGATTTATATAAACATATTGTATTCCCTAAAATATAAATATCATAAATCAATGTAATATATATAAATTTTAGAGTTGCTATTTTTTTAAAATAAAAATAAAAATTATGATCGTGTTATAATACAAACAAATTAAAATTTAACATAATTATGTGTACAACTACTTCATCTGGATCATTAGAGGATGGTGCTATGTATCAAAGTAGAAGTTGATGCAACCATCATTCTTAACATAGGCTTCGACCTTGCCAACTATTTGCCAGATAAGCTTAGGAAGAGTGACCTTGATTCCAGCAAGGGTTTGATGATCCTGGTGATCTCTTTTGCCACCAAACAAAGTTGGTGATCCCTTAAACACTCTTGTTGTGCATCCAAGTGAGATGACCACCTTGGCATGTCCGATCCAAGCTTAAAATCCCGGAGCGCCTTCCAGATATGGTGTTACTTAGAGTTGCCTAGCCGATCTTCCGATTGCATGTTGAAGTCTTTGATTTTTTTCTAACTAGATTTGATCAACCGAATTCTTCAAAAGACAAAGAAGGGGGGGGGATAGGAGTCAAATCTGTTAAACATATTGATTATAAATTAAAGTCAATTATCTTCATTTTTATTTTAAATATTTTAAATAAAATACAAATATGTTATCATATTTTGAATTTTATATTAGATTTATATAAACATATTGTATTCCCTAAAATATAAATATCATAAATCAATGTAATATATATAAATTTTAGAGTTGCTATTTTTTAAAAATAAAAATAAAAATTATGATCGTGTTATAATACAAATTAAAATTTAACATAATTATGTGTACGACTACTTCATCTGGATCATTAGAGGATGGTGCTATGTATCAAAGTAGAAGTTGACGCAACCATCATTCTTAACATAGGCTTCGACCTTGCCAACTATTTGCCAGATAAGCTTAGGAAGAGTGACCTTGATTCCAGCAAGGGTTTGATGATCTTGGTGATCCCTTTTGCCACCAAACAAAGTTGGTGATCCCTTAAACACTCTCGTTGTGCATCCAAGTGAAATGACCACCTTGGCATGTCCGATCCAAGCTTAAAATCCCGGAGCGCCTTCCAGATATGGTGTTACTTGGAGTTGCCTAGCCGATCTTCCGATTGCATGTTGAAGTCTTTGATTTTTTTCTAACTAGATTTGATCAACCGAATTCTTCAAAAGACAAAAGGGGGGGGGGTGATACAAGTCAAATCTGTGATACAAATTTATTATAATTAAAAGTTAATTACCTTCATTTTTATTTCAAATATTTTAAATAAAATACAAAAATGTTATGATATTTTGAATTTTATATTAGATTTATATAAACATATTGTATTACCTAAAATATGAATATCATAAATCAATGTAATATATATAAATTTTAGAGTTGCTATTTTTTTTATAAAAAAATAAAAATTATGATCGTGTTATAATACAGATTAAAATTTAACATAATTACTAAATACGGTTTTATATAATACATGTCACGATTATTTTAAAAATCCAAAATATGTCACACCTAAGTCTATTAAAATAATCATGTACACAAATTTAATGGTAAATTATGTAAATTATATAAATTACATAAATTATATAAAATGCATAATTTTTTTTGTCAACCAAAAAAATGATCTCATATTTTAAAATTTTGGTCAAAATACTAACGTGTTTTTTAATGTGTTTCGAAATACTAATGTGTTAACCAAATCGTATATGTTTGAGACTAGCTAATGTGATAAATTAATATGAAGTAAAATGAAACAGTGGCAAATCTTTTTAAAAAAATACATCTTATTTTAATGTATCGACATAGGATAAATATGCGTATGCGAACAAAGCAGTTATAGCCTTATTATAGGGTATGTGTTAAAACTAATGCTGATAATCAAGGATAGATCAGTCAATAGGAAAACTTATATAACAAACCGTAAGCAATTAACTGAAAAAGCAACTCCATCAAACACTCGTTCTTCTTCTTGTTCCCTTCGTCTCCAAGAAACAACTATTCTTCTGCTTGCGTTTCTTTTTCTTTATCTCCATAGTTTTTTTTATTGATCGACTGAGTTTCGCTATGGAGGAGATCCGGGCTGCCAAGTATGCGGATATCAAAGACGATCCCAGCAAAGCAAATGACGAGAAGATAATGTCGATTTATCTGGAAAGTGTCAAAGATAACGGAGAATCATGGCCTGAACAGTTCAGGGAAGACGGAGACGTGTTCACCAAGAATCCAAGCGAGGCATTCGAGTCTGAGAACCCTATCTTCGTCTTCGTGTACCCTATAACGGAAGCCAGTGGTAGAACCGATGGATGCGACTCTGGCGGGTGGAGGATCATCGGTCGTGATAAACTGATCAAAGACGAGGAAACTGGGAAGATTCTAGGGTTCAAGAAGAACCTCAAGTTCTGCGGGGAAACGATAGCGAGAGGTTACAAGAGAAGTTGGGTGATGGAGGAGTACAGGCTTCCGAGTAAATGGAACCCTAATCAAGATCATGTGGTCTGCAAGATTCAGCTCTTGTTCCAAACCGAGATCAGTTTCTTGCTAGCCAAGCATTTCTCCTACTCATCTGATCCGCTTCCTCCAACACAGTCTTTGACAGCTTATGGAGTCTATTTAGGCAATCCACAAGACGATGGTGCATGTCATCTGCAGACGATATTCGATTCTGATGGAGACAAATGGCCTAGCTACGTTACCAACGACGTGTACTGCGTGCATCCATCGACACTTGTGGATCATAAAGACCAGAGGTTTTTTGAATCCGGACTCTGCATCTTCGCTAACCGGACAGAGGCTTGTGGTTATACCGATGGGTGTGAAAGCGGCTGCTGGATGATGATGGAAGAGGATAATGCGATCTATTCGGGGAGCCATGAGGTTATGGGTTACAGGAGGGTTTTCAAGTTTTACGAAGAGGATAAAGGGAGATACTTTGATATTGTGGACGGAGAAGAAGTGTTGCGGACGTGGATTATGGAGGAGTATAGGCTTGTGGAAGATGCAATGAAGGATAAAGTGTTGTGCGTTATCAAGCGAGGTCAGAGGTAAACAGCATTGACTGATGATCATTGATTCACGAGAGCGTTGTACATATTCCAGATTCCATTTCTATTCAGTGTGTCACAACATTTAGATCATGATTCATGAGTCTCTGTGTTTTCTTCTTTTTCTTTTTCTGTATTGTAGCTATGATATAGTTTCTTAATCGATGATTGATTCATGACAGCGCTTGTTCCAGGATTCCACTTTGTATTCAGTGACTCATTTTTTTCTGAGGAAATTATCATGTTTCATTTGTATTCAGTGATTCCATTCATGATATAGTTGTTTTAACACACAAGAACGCTAATCCCATTAAGGCAACGATATTTCCAATGTGCATTCCCGTAGTAGGTTTCACAATTTTGTTCCGTTCAAGGTCATCATCACAGAGATATGTCTTGTAAGGTTTATTCTCTGGCAACAAAAGTTCTGGGAAGATGAGAAGTATAAAGTGAAAGAGTGTAAGGTGACATGGACAATGGCTAAGCTAAGAAGGAGCAATGTAAAGTGATTTCAGGATTAGCCTTCTCTTCCCATCCATTAGAGCTTCCAAGTGTATTTTTCATGTAGATCTAAACGCATATTCCTTCAGATTCTGTTTATATCCACGCTTTCCGTAAGAACACATTGTCATCAATTTCTGTGTATAGTTTCTTAATCCTTTACGCTGTCTGTAAAGAGCAACTCTGTTTTTTCTTGTGTGAACGGATAGATTGCAGTTTTATCTTAGAACTGCTATATTGTTTGGCTTAGAGCTATTTGAAGGCAAAGAGAGCTACTTTAGTTGATAAGAAATAGAGCTACTTTAGTTGATAAGAGGAAGCTCTGTTTCTGTTTTTGATAGTTCTGATGGATAGATTTGAAGATTTGAGTTTCACTTGTGTGAGCTGAGAAGTGAAGTCTAGTGTTTGACAAGCTTACTACTAGGCATGGGCGTTCGGTAGTCCAATAGGTTTCGGTTCGGTTGATTCGGATTTTCGGATTTTCGTTACCATGTTCACAAGTACCATTCGGTTTTTTCTAATTATTGGATCGGGTTCGGTTCGGTTCCTTCCGGATTCAGTTCGGATCGGATTATAACCAATGTTTGAAATCTTTCAATAATATTTTTTAAACCTAAAATTTTGACAAAATAATATTTAAAATATGTAAATTATCCACAAATATAATTAAAAATTAGTTAAAATATCTAAATTAACTAAAATATATTCAAAATAACGTATAACATAGACTATGAAAATATTTAGAATACTATAAACTATCTAAATTACCTTAACATATATAAAAATATTAACACATCTAACTAATTTCGGATACCTTTGGATTCTATTTCGAATTTCGGTTCGGTTCGGATTATATCCAAAGTCCAAAGTACTAGGCTCATAAGTCCCGTTCGGTTATTTTTGTATAACGGTTTGGATCCGGATTCGGTTTTTTCGGTTCGGGTGTATGTCGATACTTCGGGTTGGGGTAAAAACGCCCAGACCTACTTACTACACAAGAAGTGAAGTTGTCCCACATCGGAAAACCAACTTAATTTACTACGCCAAACATGGATTATATAAAAGTTGGCCCACATCGGAAAACCAACTTACTTTACTACGCCAAACATGGTATATAAAAGGGTCCCGTATATAATAATAAAGAAATGTATTTTAAATGAATCGTTACAGAGATCCTTTTGAGGCAGCAATTGTGGAGGAGGAGAGAGATGAATCTCATACAGAATCACCTGTTTCCGACAGTGGCAGAGGCAGAGATGGTAATGACCACGATGTTTGCCTTCTCCGTCAGGTGAAGAAACTTAAAACTTCTGAGAATATGGAAGTTGATTTCACCCGAATCCCAACTGTTGAAGCTAATGATGGTGAAAAAAAGGTAACCAAGATGCATAGCATTATATCGCAATTCACAGAGGATCAAATGAGCAGATATGAATGTTTTAGGAGATCTACACTTCATAAAACAAGCATGAAGAAGCTACTAGAGAGTATCACAGGGATTAAGAATATGAACAACGACGACCCTAGGCTTTCCGTTGTTAGTGGGATAGCAAAAATGTTCGTTGGTGAGTTGGTGGAAACAGCTAGACTGATTATGGTGAAAAGGAACGAGACAGGACACATCAGGCCTTGCCACATCCGAGAGTCCTACCGTAGGCTTAAGCTACAAGGGAAAGTGACACAAAGGACAGTTCCCCGTCTTTTCCGCTAAGTCAGAGAGACAATTCACATGCTCAAATCGCACTATCAAGTATTCAGACTATAAGAAGAAACATACAAGATTCATAACGCAAGATACATCCAATAGATAAGAGAATCTTTGCTTTGTATACATGATGTACCAAACCTGGGCTGAATAAGCCTCAATTCACATGCTCAAATCGCACTATCAAGTATTGTCGCTTTTTTGTGTTTCCTATGTACAAATCATATTTCTTTTCATGATTCAGATTCAGATTCAGAGTTGTCTCCTAAATACCATTTTACTGTAATGATCCCGAGTCGAATGAAAGAGATAAAGAACAAGTGTGGTTCGTGGGAGGTGAATCATCATTTACTCCATGTTAGGAGCCTTCAGATAAATCTGGTAGTCCCATTGTTTTGCGTCAATTCAAAATTTTGACCTAGTAACATGAAAGTCCCATTCAAAAAAAAATTCACAATCCTAATATTCCACATAAGAAAAAAAAAGAGGAAATTACTCGACATTTCAGAATATCAACAAGTGGTCCAAATTTGAAAACTTTACCTGAGTAAGAGATCTTCCGAACCCAGAATCTCGAAAAAAGTCACTGAGACCTTACACCACAAGTTCACAACCGAAGAGACTTCGAAGAAAACGCTAATCAAAAAGGGTTTAAGCAAATTGAGATTCTGCTTATTACGACAATAAACTTTTGTTTCACAGTCTATTCATCAGACATTTGACAACTAAACAATGTCGTATCAGGGGCATTAGTGTGTTGAGCTTTGAAACGGCAGCGTATTGGGCGTTTGAAGTTGTATATTTCGTCCCACATCGTAACATATAGAGAGAAGTCGTTCTGTTTATATAGTAAAGAGAAGAAGACAGAGGTCACGACCTTACTTGAACAGGATCTGTTCTATAGGCTCGTACCTCTGTATCCTTGATTTCTAAGGAGACAGGCCCCTCAACCTGGTTGATGAATCATGGCCGTGCGATCTGAGTGTGATTAACGGCTACGAGTAGTCTTCGGACTCTCTGTGCTGTAGAGGATCGCTATCCGGTTAGGTCTAACCTCTTCGGAGTGGTCGCACGGTTGTCTGACAGGCCTTTTTTATCCCACTTCTAATTTTTTTTTTCATTTCTGTAGTTGTCGAAATTTAAGGACTGCTTATGAATCATGGAAGCAGGGATGATTGTGTTAGTGTTACTACAGTTTTTGAGCTGTCTTTCCTTATAGAACCTCTCTACGATGATTTGTGTTGTGATGTGAAATCCTTGTCTAAGAGATGGGGGAATGAAGACTGGTTAGTGACACTGCGTACTAGTTTGGACGTTTGGTGCTTAATTATGTTCTTGCTTAATTAATTAATTGAGCTATAGCTCTAACGCTGAGACAATAACATCTTTGGAGTATTCAGAGCTGTTTGGTTCAGATTGGCTCAGACCTTGACGTGTTGATTTGATTGCAGATAAGGCTCTCATTGATTTTCTTTCGGTTTCTTGTTGATGGAGAAAGCTTCAAGCTTTGATTGACCATAATGTTGTAATTTTGGGCAAAGGCACAAAAGCTACAGTTTTGCCTATGCCATTGTGCTGTCATCGCAACATACTTTTGAACTTTCTTGCTCGTTCCGGCACGCATTTAATCATATCCTACATCACGGAGCAATAAATTGAGAAACCAATAAGATTGCTATTTAGAAAAACAGCTTTATACACTATCTCAAGAATCAAGAGACAAAATAAGCAAAGCATGAATAAAACGCAGCAACTTGAACATATGATCCTCCCTTTGTAACCAGAGCCGAGCCTGAGGGCATCCCTATGATGAATTCGAATGGGGTCCACAGTTAAAAAACATAAAAATATATTCTTTTTTGCATATTTCATTAAAAAAGAAAATAACAAAATGATTTTATTCGAATAAATTAATTAAACTATAAAATATCTATATGTTTTCTTTGAAATGATTTCAATTATTCATTTTTTTAAAATTTACAGTTATTGTAGTAAATAAAAAATATTAATTATTTTATTTTAATATAAAAAATTATTGTATCTAATTTAGTATGGGACCTCAGAAAATTCAGGACCGACACTGTTTGTAACATCTGACAATATCGAGACCTTATCATGGACGAATGATTACTGATGTACGATGATAAAAAGCTGTTGCTTCAGAGGATCAAAGAATCAAGAAAAACGTTTGGTTGGGTAAGGTAATGTAGAGATGAATGAGTATTACATTTGAACACAATTAATGCATCATGTGAATTGGTCTATTTATCTTGGCATAAAAGTCTTCAAGTCCGGTCCATAAGATTTTTTGAGAATTAACTGTGGAGGTTCTTCTTCTCTGCATTAATTTCCTCAGTTCTATGTATAAGCCCGCCCCAAGAGGCTGAGAAAACATTTGGTTACTGGTAGGATTTACATGAGTGATCACCCGTCTTTTTGGATGTCTTCGGCGGACTCCGAATACCAAGACCATAAAAAAAAAAGTTAGATGCTAGTCAGATCCTTTCGAGACTCCGAATACCAAGATCATCAAAAAAAAGTTGAGAAATGATAGAAGTAGGATTCTTGCCTTATAGAGTATAAGAGTATTCCTTTTTGTTGCAATGCACAGTAAAATATGTAGTAGCAATGGATGATCAAATCTACAAAGACCATAGATTACATGTAGATAATTCAGATATAAAGAAAACTGCTTGTTTAATTTTCTGTTTCTAAATACTACACTGTGGTTTTGAATAGTGACCAGGAAACGGAGAAGAATATTCAATTCCTTATTATTTTCAAAACATTTCACCATTCACAGGAAACAATTTTTCCTACTCATTCCCTCTCATTCTTTTTTTTTGTAGAAAAATAAAGAATAAATAAAAGTAAGCAAAAGAGACACACTAGTGTCTAACCGGATAAAGACACATATGAATTATAATTATAAATAAATATATATATTGTTTTCTAATACATATATGTATATTAGTATTATTTAATATGATTAGTTAACTATTTTTATTTATCTGATACTTCAGAATTAATGTTTTATTAAAAACTGAAAATGTGGATAACATTCGCTAAATATTTTATTAATGTCCCTTTTACATTTTTTGGAAGTGATTTGACACATGTTTTCTCTAGAATTATTTTCGCAAAACAAATGTGACATGTTTGCTAAAATTGACAGCATGACTTTACAGTTAAATATGCCATGTAAATTATATTAAATTTTAATTTATATTTTTAGTAAACATTTCAGAATATAATAATAACCCATACACTACATATAATGATTTATACTTTTGGTAAACTTTTTAAAATATAATAATAGCCTATATATCATCATTAATATAAATATTTCAAATATAACACTGAATTTTCGAAATTATATCTAATTCAATATATTTTTAAATTATAAAATTTACTACCACATTTTCAAAAATCATTCAACTTTTTTAGAAATTATAATTTTTCGTTGTAAAATATTAGTTTCTTCTTTATTTATAAATTTTAAAAATACAGTTTAGTTTTAATTTTTGATACCTATATAATTTTTATAACTTTTTTAAAAAATTATACAAACTGATTTAATATATTAATCCAAAATAGAAAGAAAATCTACCAAGATTATAATTTCAATCTAATTTGTTAATTGAAACTTCAGCTCAGTCAAAAAAACATTCGTTTATTAGACAATGAAGAATCTAATACTCTGGTAAAAGTCCTACTAAAGTAGAACCTCTATAAATTAATATTCGATAATAATATCTATAAATTAATAAATTTTGCATGTCTCAATTTGGATCGGTTCAAAATTTGACACAAATAGATAAAATATTAAGATAATAATTTTTTAAAAAAGTTTCATGTTAATATATGATTCCTTTAAAATTATAAATTAATAATTTATACTTATACATATTTTTATAAGTAAAAACACAGTATTATATTGTTTGCTTTATATTCACAATGATATTATCTTTATATTTTCTTAATATCTAATATATTTTTTGATGAGATTTAGTAGTATTATAGTTCTATACAATGTATATTATATACACCAAACAATATAATAAAAATGTAAGTTTTTTAAAAATAACAACAATTTGTCTATACAATGAAATTAAATACTTTTCCTATCTTAGAATAAATGTAGAGAAAATGTCAAGAAATCTAAATAAAAAAAATTTAAATTAATATTTTTATAAATTAATAAAAATTTTAAAGAACCCACATTATACTCAAATCTAAGTCTAAAAACAAAGTTTTATAAAGTACGCCTACAATTGTCTAAAAAAAAGGAAAAAAAAAAGAAAGAACTAACCTTACAGTATAAAAAAAACACGTGTACACAAGGCTTTTTCTCTTTTTTTTACTGCCGAAACAAGTTGCAACGTTGACAAGAGAGTTAAGATTGGAGACATCGACTTTTAGGGCAAAAATCCAGAGCTACGGTGAAGTCATTACCCCAACTAAAAGACTCCCCCATGGCCGACGATTCTTCCTCTCCGGCGACGGTAGATCCCAATTCGCACAAACAAGAGCAATCTACTCCGATTCCCAATCCAAATCCCAATCCAAATCCTTCACAACCACAACAACATCCACAGCCGCTCGACCCAACCAAACCACAGATCTTTCCGCCTTATGCTCCGCCTCAGATTCCTGGCTCGCTTGTCCCCAATCTTCCGCCACCGCCGCCACAATTCCGTCCCGGTATGCAGTTCACTCAGGTCCCCAACTATCAAAACCCTCCAGGATCCATGCCTTATCAATCCCAGCCTCCTCCCAATGGTTTGAGACCTTTCACGCCTATGCCTAATGGTTATCCCGGTGCTCCTCCTCCCGGTGGGTTCCTCTTTCCTTTCTCTTTTTTCTTTCTTTTTTTTTTAATTTCCTGTATAGTCTTCTTTGCTTTTGTGTGTATGTTAGAATTTAATCACAAAGTAGTGAAATTGGAAATTAAAAAGGGTTTAGGGTAGAACGAAATAATTTTTAGGGGAGAAAAGGTTTAGATCAGAGACACCAATGACCACCGGGTGTTTTCTCATACAGCGTCCTTTGATTGAGGCTTCAAATATTGAGTAGGGACTCTCTCTCACTTCTTCGACTCCCTTCTGTTTTGGTATGCGCATTATTCTCCTTCCTTTTTGTTTAGTTAGTTTTAGCTATAACAACGCTCTTTTAACCAAACCCCACTGGCCTTAATCATCTTGAAAGATATTGCATCATGTTCTATTTTTTATGTTAAATTGAGATTTACTGTAGTTATTTTAAGAACTTTGAACTGCTGGAAACAAAGCACCTGTAGCCACTGAATTCTCCTTGGTTTTTGAGGTATTGCTATTTCTTTTAAGGCTTCAACATATATCTCTTTCTTGTCCAACCTGCTAATGGTTGAGATAAAAGTTATTATCATGGGAAATACTAGTTTCTTATAAGTTCCATGTGGGCTTGTGATGATGGGCGTTCTGATATTATCTTATCTCAAATCCAACGTTTTTGAGATGGTTATAGCTTCCTTTCTCTTTCGAGGTACAACTTCTTAATGTGGTAATTAATGACTGCGATACTGGTGCTATATTTCTTAATGTCTCCTTCAGGTTTCTATGTTCATCCTGTTCTGCCTCTGGTGTCCATATCTAATTTGCTCTTGTTTGTGGTAACATTACAGAATGAATTTTCAATTTTGCCTCATGGCACTCTTGATTTATGCTAATAATGTCGTTGTTCTGTTAACATGTCGAACATTTACTGATGCATTTCCAGAGACTTGTTTTTCTTTTGTTGATGCAGGGGTTCTCCGGTATCCTTCTCCATATCCAACAATGGTTCGTCCGGGTTTTATCATGCGCCCTCCTGGTACCGTCGGTGCTGTGCCACTTGTACAACGTCCACCTATCCCTGGAATGCTTGGTCTCCGTCCCGTTATGCCTCCTATGATTAGACCAGTACTTACTCCTTTCGTACCGCCAGTAGAGAAACCCCAGACCACTATTTACATTGGCAAGATCGCAACCGTGGAAAATGAATTTATGATGTCTATTCTCGAGGTTTGCTTTTCTTCTTTCTATCTCCAGTTTCCCCTTTTATAACTTTTAAGGCTGTCTGTGTTTAGTTTCCTTTTCTTTATACTTTCTAAGAATTAATCTTGCCATTGTTTTGCAGTTTTGTGGCCATGTCATAAGCTGTAAACGTGCGGAAGATCCCACCACCAAGAAACCTAAAGGTTTTGGATTCTATGAATTTGAATCAGCTGAAGGGAGTCTTCGTGCAATACGCCTGCTTACCAAACTAACTATAGATGGACAAGAGCTTCTGGTAACCATGGATCTCTCTACCCTAATTTTCATATATGTTTTTCTTTATTCAAGCTGAGGCAGTTCTGCCTGTCACCATGATCTCTACATAGCTACAGTATCTCTTAGCGTGTTTCTCATCTTTTATTTTATATGGTTGCTAGGTGAATGTTAATCAAGCAACAAAGGAGTATTTGCTAAAATATGTTGAAAAGAAAATCGAGAAAGCCAAGGATAACCAAGGTGAAGGTCCTGAGAGTGAGCGAGAAAAGGCTGTAATATCTGCTGCGCCCACCGTCGGGGAGACGGGAAAGGATGGAGAACCAAAGAGTAAAGAAAACATTGATATTGCTAATTCTGCAGTTCTAACTGATGAAGAAAGAGAAGCTGACAAAGAGGCTAAGGAGAAGATTGACAATGCTATTGAAGAAAGGTCAAAGACCAACCCTCTGCCTCCACCACCCCCACCACCACTACCTGCTGATGGCTCAGGCATAGAGTTTGCTTTCAAATCTAAGGATGGAGACTCCAACACTGACATAGCTCGGATTGGTCTGTTTTTTTTAGCCTCCACTAGTCCTTTTAAATGCTATTTTCTGTTTTACTTATGTCTGACAAAATGTCTCGTTCATGTAGATTCAGCTGCAAATGGTGTTGAGACTTCTGGAGAACACAGTAGGCCTGACACAAGTTCACCTGATTGGAGTAAGAGAAATGACCGAAGAAGCAGAGACAGAGGTGAAAAGGAGCAAGAAATGGATAGATATGAGAGGGAGGCTGAACGAGAACGATTAAGGAAAGAGAGAGAGCACAGGAGGAAACTTGAGGATGCGGAGCGTGCATACCAGACTCGGCTTCGACAATGGGAGCGCAAAGAAAGAGAAAAGGAGAAGGAACGACAGTACGAGAAGGAGAGAGAGAAAGAAAGGGAGCGTAAGAGGAAAAAGGAAATCCGCTACGAGGAAGAGGAGGATGAAGACGATGATGATTCGAGAAGAAGGGGGCATAGGGGTGCAGAAGAGAGAAGAAGACGGAGGCAAAGAGAGAAGGAGGATGACTTAGCTGATAGATTGAGAGAAGAGGAAGAGGCTGCTGAGGCGAAGAGGATTGCCGAGGAGCAGAAGTTGCAGCAGCAACAGTTAGATGCTTTAAGGCTCCTATCTGGACAGTCAGCTATTAGAAGTGAACCGATTCAGACATCAACGACTGAAAATGATAATAAGGCAGCTCTCCAAACTGTAGATGAATCTGTTCATGAGCACCATGCATCAGGTAAAGAGTTTATTTTCTCTCTATCTTATCCTGTGTCTCTTTCTAATGTGTCACTTTCCCAATTGCAGGTGTTGAACAAAATGGTTCTGGTAATGAAATGTCCATGGCTGTTGATAATAACAGTGGGTCTGAGGCACATGCTCCTTCCAAGAAATTGGGATTCGGGCTTGTTGGATCCGGGAAACGGACATCTGTACCTTCTGTTTTCTATGAGGAGGATGAAGAAGAAGCACATAAGGATAAGAAGATGAAACCTTTGGTTCCTATAGATTACTCAGCCGAGGAACAGGAAGCCGTGACCCACAGTGGCTCAGGGAATACACCACCACCTCATTTGGCTTTAGCTGCTGAATTTGCAAAACGAATTTCGAGTAGTAATCCCAAGGAAGAGACAACAGAAGCCCATAAGCATAGGAGCAAACGTTCCCATGATAAGCCAAGCCACCGGGAAAGGGAACGGGAAAAGGACAGAGACAGAGCCAGGGACCGAGGCGATGGGCATGGTGGTTCAACCAAAGACGGTGGAAAAGCAAAGACACCTGATACCAAGAAGCTGATGGATGCCAAACAATTGATAGATACAATCCCAAAGACAAAGGAAGAGTTATTTTCTTACGAGATAAACTGGGCTATGTATGACGAGGTAATCTCATTGCACTTTTTCTAGATGAATGATACCTTGAATAACGTCAATGTTTTTCCTGCGAGTTTGTTTTGGTGCTGACATGTTTTGTTCGTTCTTTTTAAACATTGAAAGCACCAATTGCACGAAAGAATGAGGCCGTGGATCTCAAAGAAAATCATGGAGTTTCTTGGAGAAGAGGAAGCCACACTGGTAGATTTCATTGTGTCAAACACTCAACAGCACGTCAAAGCCTCTCAAATGCTTGAGCTGTTGCAATCGATACTAGATGAAGAAGCTGAGATGTTTGTTCTCAAGATGTGGAGAATGCTCATCTTCGAGATCAAGCGTGTCGAAGCTGGTGTGTCACGGTAAAATCCAAACCCTTGTATGTTTAAAGACTTTTCTTCATTTCCCAATTTTTTTTTGGTCTTGTTGTCTTCGGATTTAAAGAAAAATCACATGTTTCCAAGCTTTGATTAATGTAGAAGAAGATGTTGAAAAGGATATATACACATTCTAGTTGACAATAAATATTTGCGCTTATTTATTCTCTTCACTTTTGTTTTTCCTTATAACGACTTATTTCATTGATGCTAACTTGAGTTTACATAATCCTCATGTAGAGAATTAGTAATTACTGTTTGCAGAAAATTGGTTTCTTGATGTTTGCTGTATTTCCAATATTATTCACTGTGTGTACAAAAACATTGATCATTTCTATTTGAAATGCTTTGTAATCATAAAGTGTAGATATGTTGATTGGTCGAACTGGAAAGCATTTTAGATCATAGTGTAGATAAAGTGGTATCTATGATGTTGCTAAAATTACTAAATGTAAATGTTATGTTCTTCATTTATTTCTGGAAAGGCAGTTGTATAACTACAATACACAATAATTTTACACACAGTATTATTAGCTCTTTGGTTATTAAAAAGTCACAGAGCTAGGATTTACAGAGATATATGTAAAAATTTACACAGTAATAATAACAATAGACATAAAAATGAAGTTAGTGTTGGTACGTAACCCTCTGATAAAAAAAGCTCAAAAGAGTTGGCCGTATAGCGTTTGTGTATAATATATCACCAGCGTGTAAACCGTTCTCTTTCTAGACCCGGTTCGGTTTTCCTCTCCTGGAACTCATGAATCATTTTGATAAGCGCACTTGCCTTTCTCCCACCTCCACATTCGCCGTTACTTAACGCCGTGTAAAGCGACCCAATGACCGACGGATCCTTAGCGAGTGCTCCAACGACGTCACTTCCTCCGTTAACACACAAATTCAAAAGCAGAACGACGCAGTGCTGCTTCGTCCCCGGCGAAACCTCCGACGAACCGAGAACCTTCACCGCGAGCTTCAACCCTCCGCGACGGAGCACAGAGATCATCCCGTCGGGATGCTCCGCGATTTTCGCGAGAACCGCGATCGAATCCGCCTTGACTCCATCACCGATCTCGCCGGATCTCACGAGATCCAAAAGAACGGAAACGGATCCGGCGGCGAGGACACGCCAGTGATTATCCGATTCTTGAATCAGCAAACTCCTGATCGCGATCAACGCGTTGCGTTTCGCGGAATCTCCGTAATCGCAACCTTTAACGATTCTCAGCAATCCAGGAATCGAATCCGAGATCTCTCCGATCGATCTGCTGTAATCTCCGAGAGAAGATAGATAGAAGATCGCAGCCGCTGCGTGCTGTCTACTCTCTCTCCTCGCTCCTTCGTTTAAAACCTCCACGATCGTCTCCAATCCACCGCCGCCTC
The DNA here is from genome assembly GCA_026261945.1 of Hirschfeldia incana. Classification (NCBI taxonomy): domain Eukaryota; kingdom Viridiplantae; phylum Streptophyta; class Magnoliopsida; order Brassicales; family Brassicaceae; genus Hirschfeldia; species Hirschfeldia incana. The sequence goes on along the minus strand of JABCMI010000013.1, from coordinate 2,486,954 downwards.
CGCCGATTCGAACCTTCCCGGAGATATCTTTCGAGAGATTCAAAACCGCCGCCATGGCGTTCTCTTGAATCGTCGGATCTCCGGAACGAAGAAGCTTCATCAGCGATTCCACAACACCGGCGTCCACCAAACGAGATCTGTTGGAACTATTCGTCTTCGTTAGGATCCGAATCTCCACCAACGCCTTCACCATCTCTTGCGCGCCGCCGTGGATCAATTCGCCGGCGAGAAAGCCGGCAATTAGTTTCCCGGCTTCTTCCGCCGCTAAACTCTCAGGAACACTCGTTTTCTTCTTCTTCTTACTCTTGTGATCAATCTCTTGATTGAAGTAACTCTGAATCAGTTGCTTGATGGAGACGTTATCAACCAAAACAGTACTCACTAGATTCTTCCCGGTCTTAGGGCACGTGATGTTACCCGCAGAGAACCACTTCGCGATAGAGCTCCGATCATATGTATGACCTGTTTCCAAAACCACTGGATCATTCATAATCTCTAAAGAAATTGGACAACGTAGATCATCAACGTTTAAACCACGAATTATCAAATCATCGTTGTCTTGTTTGTTATCTTCGTCTTCTTCTTCATCAATTCCTTGAAGTACCACGCATCTGCAGTAGCATATGAATCCCGCTAAGCTGCTAAGAAGTTCGATTTCGTTCTTGTCTTTCTTCTCCATTGTAATCTCTTCTTGTATAAAAGCAATCTCTTTGACGCAATCGCTCCATTTGCGGACACCGATGTGATCAAGAACTCGGATTACTTCATCCCGGTTCGGTTTAATCCTGTTCTCGAACAGATTGAAGAACCAATAGACCGAGTCTAGGGCCCGTTTGTCATCCCGGTCGGGTCTTGCTTCGTATTTACGTGTCTGACGGAGTAATAGGTAGATTAGCTCGTTCACTTCTTCGGGTAAGTCAATGGATCCTACTGGGAATGTGTCGAGGCACGTGGATATGGATCGGGTCAAGACCCGTAAATGAGCTGAGATTTTGTCCGAGTTTATCAACATATAAAGCTTAGCTCCTTCTCGAGTACAGTCTTGTAATAAATACTTTAGTTTCTGGAAGACGACGTGGAGCTCTGAGAGGCTTAGGATTGCTGAACGAGGAAAGGAACGACCCGCGGGTGTTGACCCGACCCGGATTTCTTGGAAGATGATGGAAAGACTAAGAACATGTCGGAGAGTTTCTTTAAGGCTTCGTTTGTTGGTGGAGAAATGCTTTGATTTGAAGCTGAGAATCTCGCCTGCGATTTTTATCAGTGAGTCAATGAGAGTGGTTGTGGAGACTGATTCGCATGGATGTACCGCTGTAAAAGTTAGAATCCGACGGTTTTGTGTGGGGATCATAGTGTGATATGGATGAGGATGATATTTTTCGAGTGTGTTGAAGTTCTGAATGTTTGTGTCACGAGGATATATACAATTCCTGTGGGGTTTTCATTTTTCAACTTTTCCACATATCTCTGACACGTGAAGAGGTCTGATTCGTTGGCAAATTTTTGGGGTCTGTAAATATGCCACGTGATATGCAGTGGCGATGAATGTGTACGTGGGACCAGTTTGTCCTGAGTGCATGGATGAAAGTAGCCGACAATTTTGTATGACCGTTCTGATAGTTTTCCTAGTTCAATTATTTATTTAGTTTTAGTTTTTTTGTTTTTTTATAATATGTTTTGCCACGAATCGACGCGTATTTCAGTTGATTGATTGATCCAATGATGTGAGTTGAAGGAGACTTCGAGGATGTTGGGAAACAAGTTTCAAAGATATTTTTAAAGCAATTAGTCTCTTATAACTATTTTTAATGATTTTAAAAGTTTTCTTTTTGGTAAATGATTTTAAGAGTTTCATATAAAATTAACATAATTAATCAAATATTTACATTTATGGATAGCGAAATATATATGGCAGAATAAGCCATACAAATTTAAAATTGATTGTTTTTTTAAAAAGGATAAAAGAATAGCCAATTTACTAAAACCAAAACTGTAAACTGATGGACATAACCCATTTATGGTATAGAAACTAGATACCGCAACTAAAACAAACAAAACTAAAACATAGCACGCTAAAACCATAGAAAATGACTTATTCTATTATAAACTAATTGTTTCGGGTTTTTTTCACACAAACTTTTAGAGGATGTATTTAACTGAGAGTTTTAGATGATTTGTATTAAAATGATAAATTTATTGTTATTGAAACATGAATTTTAAAAACTCATTTAAAATTTACTGTTATTGAAGACATTTGATAAAGTACTTTCAAATTCACTGTTAATAAAAATATTTTAAGTTGTGGAGTTTTAAAGTTATTAGGTGATTTTAAGGTGTTTGGTTAAAGTTTCTTAGTTAAAAAATTGAAACACAAATCTCATGGTTTTAAGTGATATCCTAGAGTGGTTTAACAAAAATCAGCTAAATCTCTGCAACTTATTGGAATTATCTAAAATTCCATTAAAAAACAAATCATCTCAAGTGTTAATCTGAATACACCCCCCTTAAATCATGCCAAAAATCACATAATCAAATCTATTTTTTTGAATTACATACACAAACTGTTGATTTTAAATTAATTCCTCTAAAACTGTAAACGGTATTATTTAAACGTTAACTTGATTTATGATAAGTAGAAAGCTGGTTTAATTTGGGTTGATAAGGAAAAAAAATACTAGTTTACCAATACGTTAGGTTGCTGCCTTTCTTTCTCTATGCATCATATAAAACGTTTTTCTCTTCTACAGAATAATAAAATCTATTCCAATTGATGATAAATAATAAATGGAGAATTGCCAATTGTGACTCAAAACTTGGAGTCAAACCCAAAACAATACCTCAATTTGGGTCAAAGGCAAAAGTAACCTAAAAGACTATTGAAATTACAACTAGGACCCTTGTGACCAAACAAAAAAACAGGATTTTTTTTACGTTTTTACCCCTCGGCAAGTCGTCTGTTTAGACGACTTAAAAATAACTCGTCCAGACGACTTTCAGTTAAGTCGTCTGGACAGTTATTCTTAAACATAATTTAAAAATTCTGTAAAAAATATTTTGATAAGTGAAAAATGAGAATTATGAACATATGTCTTAAGAGATATAAATTAGGATATAACAAATTTCAATTGTTTTCAGCATAGATGAGTGAAAGTAGGTCGTCATGATATTCTTTAGTTTTGGTTTCATCAACATATGTTGTAGTATTGTATATGTTCTTAGGGTTAGATTTCGGAAAGCATTAAAACCGTTTTTGAAAAATTTAAAAATTACCTAAGCGTGTTCATTTCTGTGTATAGTAAACACTATTGAAGTATACTTTGATTTTATAACGTGGTTAGTTAGTTAATTTAGTCATTTTAGTTTAGAGGTTCATTTTAAGGTCTGGACGACTTAAAATTTAGTCGTCTGATGTACATTATCAGCCAGAATAAATCGTCTAAACCGGACCAAACCTTAAATTTTACCAATGTACTTTTAAAGCTAACCGGATTATTTACCCAATATATAAGGTGATTTTTTTTTGTTCATTTTTCGCGAAATTCAGAAACCCTAACAGTTCTCTCTCACCGGCGATATCAAAGGCGATTTCGAATTCCCACTATTTCCGAACAAACCATCGTTCTCAACGTCGTCTATATAACTTCATTCTCACCGTTCTCGCCGCAGCGTCTTCTAACCCTAGCGCCGCCGCTTTCTCTAAACCCTAGCGCCGCCGCTTCCACTATTTCCGAACAAACCGTCGACCTCGCCACCGTGCTCACCAACGTTCTCACCGCCGCTTCCTCCAAACCCTAGCGCCGCCGCTTCGCCGCCGCTTCTTCTCTGTAAACCGTAGCGCCGTTTCTCTGTAAACCCTAACGCCGGTAAGTCATCAATCTCGAGGAAAAGATGAAAATAAAACGTTGTCTCTATCAATGTACTCATTCTCACCGTTTCACTTTTATTTTTTCAGATCTATAACCCAATGACGAGTACAACAACCGCAATGACGAGTACTCCAACTCCTTCTGTGACTAATCAGGTCCGCTTTACATTTTTCTACTGGAAGACTTGTAAGATAAGTCGTCTGGAGAGTCTTCCAACTGGACGACTTAGTAGACGACTTAAATTAAGTCGTCCAGCAGGAAGACTTTCCAGACGACTTATTACAGGTCGACTACTAAGTCGTCCATTGGGAAGACTTTCCAAACGACTTATAATTAAGTCGTCTACTAAATCGTCCAATTGGACGACTTTCCAGACGACTTAATTATAAGTCGTCTACTAAGTCGTCTGGAGTAACAATTAAGGCGTGATTGATTTAGCTTGTGTTCTGACTTCTATTGTTGTCTTTGATTATTTTGCAGACAAAAAGGATGGATACTCCAGAACTCCCCCGTAGGTTATACACACCAGGCTCTGAGCCACCAGCCCACAATAGCATTTCGTATCACACAGATAACAAGAGGTTGCATACTGCTCTTAGGGAAGCTCTTACTGATGACTAATTTGAAGAGCTCAAGGAGTCGAGATTGAGAGTTTTCATCAAGTTCAAGGAGCAGGGATTTGGTTGGGCTTCAAGTCTGGTTCACCACATGCTCAGTTTCAAGCTGGACATTCAGAAGAAGTATGAGATGTGGTCTCTGGTTGGTCCAGAACCTTTGAGGTTTTCACTGTTAGAGTTTGAAAACCACACTGGTCTAAACTGCGAGTACATCGAGGACCTTGAGACACCAAAATGTGAAGTTACCAAAGAGATGGTTTCTTTCTGGGGGATGCTGGGAGTTCATCTGGAAGCTGGGCCAACTACAGATCAGATAATAGCAGCATTGAACAGATGCGGGGATAGGTCCACGGAAGATCGGAAGCGGCTCGCGTACCTTTCCATCTTCACAGGATTCATTGAAGGGAGAAAGTTTTCAACCGCTACACGATCTTCTCTGGCAAGGCTAGTGATGGATTTATATCGGTTTGAGAATTATCCATGGGGGAGAGTCGCGTTTAAGGTGCTGATGGACTCTTTGTGGAACAAAGATATTACTGGCTGCTACACCGTGGATGGGTTTATACAAGTTCTTCAGGTCTGGGTGTACACAGCTATGCCGGAATTGGGTGCTAGTATTGGTGGTCCCAGAGCAAACAGTCCGTCTCCACCGATACTGGCTTACGGAGGCAGCAGAGGCCGCAGATCAATGAAAGCTGCTATCTTGCGTCAGGTATTTACTTCAATCCAAAACACTGCGCAGACGACTTATATTAAAGTCGTCTACTAAGTCGTCCATCTGGACGACCTTTCAGACTACTTAAATAAGTCGTCTACTAAGTCGTCCATCTGGACGACCTTTCAGACGACTTGTAATAAGTCGTCTGGAAAGTCTTCCAGCTGGACGACTTAGTAGACGACTTGTAATAAGTCGTCTGGAAAGTCTTCCAGCTGGACGACTTAGTAGACGACTTAATTATAAGTCGTCTACTTAGTCGTTTTGCTCAAATATCTAACTCGATCTTTCTATTTACTGCAGACCCGCGTGATCAATTTTGTCCAGAAGGAGATTACTGAAATGTGGCCAAAATGGGACTCTGAGGTTGAGGACCTGCCCGCGGAGAACATCATTAAACTCATGTATGATCGGAGACCGTGAAAGTGGACCTTAGATTGCTGGGAAGTCACTGGTACTAAGGTTTATACAAAACCTGAGGAGGCTACATCGAAGAAAGCCAAAGAGATAGAGATGGTTGTTGTGGAGGAGGAGGAGGAGGAGGAAGACAATCCAAGACCTCTGAAGAAAAGCCGTAAAGAGGCTCCTAAAGAGGCTCATAAAGAGGCTCCTAAAGAGGCTAGTGAAGAGGATTGGATGACCAAACAGGAGTTGGAAAAAATGTTCAAGGACGTAACTGAGTGCATGAAAGAAGGGTTTAGGAAGTGCATCAAGGAGATTAGGAAGGTGTCCGATAAGTTGGAAGCTGTGGAGAAGAAGGTTGGTATCACCAATCAGACTACCCCTAAAGACAAACAGCCTACACCTCAACCCAATACAACAACCCCTCAAGATAAACAACCTCCTACCTTACAGGCTACTCCTCAACCCATTCAGACAACCCCTCAAGATAAACAGGCTCCTGCTCCTACCAAAGAGCGTACTCCTCTTAAGAAACGGCCTCCTGCTCCTACCAAACAGCCTCCTGCTCCTACCAAACAGCCTCCTGCTCCTACCAAACAGCCTCCTGCTCCTACGAAACAGCCTCCTGCTCCTACCAAACAGCCTCCTCCTCCTACCAAACAACCTTCTCCTCAAAGGAAACAGCCTCCTCCTCCTCCTACCAAACAGTCTCCTCCTCCTACCAAACAGCCTTCTCCTCAAAGGAAACAACCTCCTCAAGCCAAAGAGGTTAGTATCAACAAGAAATAAGTCGTCTAGGGTTAACTAGTTGTCCAGACGACTTAAAAAAAAGTTGTCTGGACGACTAGTTGACCCTGGACGACTTAAATGTAAGTTGTCTGGACCACTAGTTGACCCTGGACGACTTAATTGTAAGTCGTCCAGGGTCAACTAGTCGTCCAGACAACTTTTTTTTAAGTCGTCCAGGGTCAATTAGTCGTCCAGACAACTTTTATTTAAGTCGTCCATTGTTAACTAATGTGCAACTTTTATATTGCAGAGATATTTGCCGGAGGATACATTCGATGAGGGTTTCTCGGTAAATAAAGCAGATGGTGTCTCCTCCAAACAGATTCTTGCTGTCACTTCCACTGTCGAACCGAGCCTCGCTTCCACCGATCAACAACCGAGCCTCTCTTCCACCGATCAACAACCGAGCCTCTCTTCCACCTCCCAACCGAGCGTCGCTTCCACTGATCCAAGCGTTCCAGCACCAGAATCAAGCGTTCCAGCACCACATCCAAGCGTTCCAGCACCACAATCAAGCGTTCCAGACACAGAACCGAGCCTGGTTGTATTGGACAAAACAGCTTCCACTGCTACTGTGCGTGGAAGGAGTGAACGAGTGAAGAAACCTGCTCCCACGCAGATATCTCCTTATACAGCAGAGAAAAATAAATTCATTGCTTTTTTGGCAGCCTATAAGCCATTTCCGCCAGTTAAAAAGACAAGCTGAAGGAGCTCGCTGATTGGTTGAAAAATGATCTGTAAGTGATTGCTTTATCCAAAACTGATTGCTTTTTTGCATGATTTAGTCTACCAAAACCGATTGCTTTTTTGTTTGCAGTCATTATTACACTAAGCAAGAGGACAAACCACGTACATCACCAACTTGGTGGTATCGCATCCTCCGGACACCCAAAGAATGGCTGGAAGACTGCGGAAGTCTTCTTAAATATAGGTCGTCTGGTAAATATTGAGTCGTCTGGTTCTTAAATATAGGTCGTCTGGTAAATATAAAGTCGTCTGGTAAATATAATTCGTCTGGAAAGTCGTCTACGTAAGTCGTCCAAGTAGACGACTTGCCAGACGACTTAATATAAGTCGTCTGATAAATATAAGTCGTCTAGAAAGTCGTCTACGTAAGTCGTCCAAGTAGACGACTTGCCAGACGACTTAATATAAGTCGTCTGATAAATATAAGTCGTCTGGAAAGTCGTCTACGTAAGTCGTCCAAGTAGACGACTTTCCAGACTACTTAATATAAGTCGTCTGGTAAATATAAGTCGTCTGGAAAGTCGTCTACGTAAGTCGTCCAAGTAGACGACTTTCCAGACGACTTATATTTACCAGACGACCTAAATGTAAGTCGTTTGGTAAGTCGTCTGGTATCTTCTACGTGGACGACTTACCAGACGACTTAAATTTAAGTCGTCTGGTATCTTCTAACTTGTATTATTTTATATGCAGCATATAAATGCTTGGATTAATGTGCTGAGGCAGAGGTATCAGCAGAACCCACAAGCTTTCAGGAGTGAACGAATGTGCTTCTTGGATCACAACTTTTCCCAGTCTTGGAGAGAACAGTATCACGTCTTCAAAGCTACAGAACCTGATCACCACGGTTTAGGGAGAGCTCTACCTGGTGGGGCGTGGAATTTTTATGACGGATCAATACCTACATTTTGCCAATCAATGAAGAAGTGGGGGGAGGACGTTGATGATATCTATGCGCCAGTGAACTTGAACAACAAGCATTGGGTTGCTATTTGGATATCGATCCCTAAGAGGCACATAGTCGTCTGGGACAGCATACCTTCAACGTCGGTACCAGAAGCATGGGATGCGATAATGCAGCCTTTTCTGGAGATGGTCCCTTATCTGCTTGTTGAGTGCGCTCCCAAGAAAGAGCTACGGGTTGCACGCGGGTTGGAGCCATACACCTATGAGAGACCGTTGAAAGGAATACCCTTGGCCAACAATGGTGATTGTGGCTTGTACGCTCTAAAGTACATTGAATGTCATGCTCTTGGGGTCAACTTTAACCCTAAAGACTTTGCTAGGAACAACGTGAAGGCTATGAGGGATTGTATGGCGGTGGATATATGGACGGAGCTTGTTGATCAGCATTTGAAAGAAAATGTTGATGGTGATAGATTTGTGGGCAAGTATGATTAGCTGTATAGATTTGAACTCTTGTATAGATTTGAAACCTTGTATAGCTTGAACTTCTCTGTTGTATATATTTGAACTTGTCTTCCCTTGTATATATTTGAACTTGTCTTCCCTTGTATATATTTGTAAATTTATAAGTCGTCTGCAAGGTTTTCCAGCTGGACGACTTACAAATAAGTCGTCTGGAAGGCTTTCCAGCTGGACGACTTACAAATAAGTCGTCTGGATGGTTTTCCAGCTGGACGACTTACAAATAAGTCGTCTCAATTTTATAAAATACACTTGAAGGGATAGTAGAAGACTAAAAATAAAATACACTGGACGACTTAGAAGAAGGTCGTCTAAAAATAAAATACACTGAACTTCTAAATGTTATAAAATAGACTTGAAGGGATAGTAGAAGGTAGTCTAAAAATAAAAATACACTGGACGACTTAGTAGAAGGTCGTCTAAAAATAAAATACACTGGAAGACTTAGAAGAAGGTCGTCTAAAAATAAAATACACTGGACGACTTAGAAGAAGGTCGTCTAAAAATAAAATACACTGGACGACTAAAATTAAGGTCGTCTAGACGGATAATCAAGACTGGACGACTAAAATTAAGGTCGTCTGGACAACTAGTCAACTGGTTGTTTACATTGTGGTTTCGTATGGCCAGTTTCCTTGCAGTTTGAGCATCTCCGTGCCCTGTGTTTCATCCTGGGGTTGTGTCCTCTCATCCTAGATAGCTCCAACCAAGATTGCCATCTTGATTTCTTCTGTCTTCCCGGACCACGCTTTACTTCTGGAGGAAAGCATTCTCGTTCCTCAACATGTTGTGACACGATAGGATATATATTCTCTGAGTATCCTGCATACAGATAATTCTTTGAGTACACTGGACATACAAGTGAGGAGATATGCAAACCAACTTTATTTGCAGCAGCTATAACATGAGAGCAAGGTATTTTCTCCACTCCATAGACACCACAATCACACTTTGCATGTTCCAAATCAACCACACAGTCTATTTTGCCGCCTTTGACAAAGTACTTCCATCCATTAATTGGTTCGACCGTCATCGTATCCGCTATCTCTGTTCGAACAGCAAGCAAGTATTCAACACCCCGGCTATGTGGAGTTGTGAGACTCAAAGCATCTTGTCTCCTTTTCACATACCATTTTCCTAACTTCTTTCTTATGAACTCCAGCAGGAACGTAATCGGAAATCCTCTTGCTTTCTTCAGTGCGGAATTAATAGATTCAGCGATGTTGCTTGTTTTTATGTTGAACATGTTCCCCTTACAATGAACCCTTGACCATAGGCTGGCGTCGGCATCCTCCAAATACGTTGCAAGTTCCGGGTTTGCACTCCGTATCTCAGCCATGTACCGGTCAAAATCGTAAACCGTGTGAGCATAAGCAGCTCCTTTCACCAAGTACATGAGATGTTTCCCTTTAAACTTTTTGACAATGTTTTCTTGAAGGTGATAATAACATATTCCTCGGTTTGCCCAAGGAAACACCTTATCACACGCACTTTTAATGGCCGAGTGCCGGTCGGAGACTATCATCAGAGGCTTGTCATGAGATATACAACTAGCCAATTTTGTGAAAAACCATTCCCAAGAAGGATCATCTTCAGCATCCACGATCCCAAAAGCCAATGGGAATATCTGAAAATTACCATCTTGTGCGGCTGCAACTAACATAACACCTCCATACTTTCCACTTAGGTGAGTTCCATCCACCACAATGACCCTTCTCTGATAATTAAAACCTGTGATAGAAGCTCCAAAAGATAGAAATAGATACTTGAATCTTTTAACAGAATCAAGTTCTATAGCCGTGACAGAATTAGGATTTGCAATGGAGATTTGCTCGAGATATGATGCCAGCCGCGAATACCCTTCTTCTGCTGATCCTCTCACCAATGTTTGTGCATATAACAATGCTCTGTATGAAGTGGTGTAATCAAGCTCCATGCCAAACATGTTCTTCGTTGCATCAGTGATATGCTGCGGAGTAATCCCATCAATGATCCCAACACGATCAATGAAAAGACTACCAACATACTTCGGAGTACAGTGTCTCCGCTGAGCGATTCGGTCTCCCACTGAGCATAAATGTTTTTCCACATACTTTGTTACCCAAAACGTGTTTGTCCCATGTTTCACACTCGCTCTGATCTTCCATCCACAACCGCTAACCCGACATCTTGCCACAAGGAGAGTTTTCGTTGATTTGTATATTCTGAAAGAAAACCTACCCCTCACTGCTGCCAACCGCAGCTCTGAAAGCAGTGCATCCTTGCTATCAAAACTCTGGTTGACATAGATACTACCATCCGATTTTCCTCCTTCAATAGCTTTTGACTTAGCATATGTCTTTTCGATTTCTTCAAAAAAAACATTATCATCATCTTCCTCATCCTCATCTTGAACCTTTCCATAAAGACTGTAATCCCCACCATTCTGATCTGTTTCACCAACAATTTCCTCCTCATTTTCCTCCTCCCCATTTTCCTCTCCCCATCTTGATTTTCATCTTCAACAAACTCATTATCACCAACATCTTCTTCCCATTCATCAGCTTCATCATTATCACCAACTTCTTCTTCCCATTCACCAGCTTCATCATCACCAACATCTTCCTCCCATTCACTAGCTTCATCATTATCCCTTTCCTCTGAAACCGTTTCCTCCTTGCTACGGCTTGATACACAAAGACATACTCTATGCGTTTTGAGTATCTCGAGCAAGTTTCGAACTTGTCTATCACTTGTAACATGAATGGGAGGACTGCCTGGAGCCATCATCATTTCTGCTGGTAATGAGTAGCTAATCTCCACAGTCACTGTTCTCATGTCCATGTTATAATCTTCTTGAGCCATTGCAATAAGTTCAGCATGTGTTGAATCTCCATTCAATAAAAACAATCTTGCTTCTTTGAGATCATCAACCACAAAATCCCAACGGCAATCTCTCAACAACCATTCTCCATACACTGCATGTAACTGAAAAATCATCTGTAAATATTCAAAATAAAACACATTAGTAAACATAGAGAAAATGAATAAGTTCAATAAACATTGCCGCAGACGACTTAGAATTAAGTCGTCCAGACGACTTAAAGGTAAGTCGTCTAAAGAGGTCACTTTTGCAATTGAAAATGAAAAGAGACGACTTAATATTAAGTCGTCCGGCTTTGTTTGTTAAAAAAAAAACTTCAGACGACTTATATAAAAGTCGTCTACGAGAAACAGGTTAGTTTTGCATTTGACCGAATCGTGTTAGATCTTTGACTTTTCTGGACGACTTATAATTTAGTCGTCTCTGGGAAAGTTAAAATTTCAATATTTTATTCAAACAAGACGACTTAAACGTAAGTCGTCCTAGGTTAGTTTTGTAATTGAAAAATAAAACTTGAAATTTAACTTTCTCCAGACGACTTAAATGAAAATCGTTCCACCAGAAGACTTAATTTAAAGTCGTCCGGGGTAAGCAAAGTCGTCCAGACTAAGTCGTCCATCTTTAGACGACTTAAATGAAAGTCGTCCAGATAGATGACTTAACTTAAGGTCGTCCGGTTTAAGCAAGGTTTGACCAGAAAATTTGGAAATATTCTGGACGACTTTGCTTTCCCCGGACGACTTTAAATTAGGCCTTCTGGTGGGACGACTTTGATTTAAGTCGTCTGGAGAAAGTTAAATTTCAAGTTATATTTTTCAATTACAAAACTAACTTAGGACGACTTACGTTTAAGTCGTCTAGTTTAATAAAATATTGAAATTTTAACTTTCCCAGAGACGACTGAATTATAAGTCGTCCAGAAATAGTCAAAGATCTGACACGATTCGGTCAAATGCAAAACTAACCCGTTTCTCGTAGACGGCTTATATATAAGTCGTTTAGAGTTTTTTTTTTTAACAAACAAAGCTGGATGACTTAGTTTAAGTCGTCCGTTTGACCAGAAGACTTATCAGTAAGTCTTCTACATACATATGACTTACTAGTAAGTCTTCTACACGAACAGATCTTGAAAAAAATTCAAATTCGTACCTTAAACTAGGTGAGATGACTTCGTTTGCACACATGGTCTTCTCCAACCACCCAGAACCTCAAACGAAAGCAACCGTAAGTCAAAACGAAAGAAATATGGATCTCTCAACCACAAAATATTTTGAATCAAAAGCTTGAGTTTTTTGGATGAATATGGAGAGAAAGTGAAAGAAATGTTGTTTTTAGTTCATAACAATTGAAACAGAGAGAGTGTAAAGAGATTTACGTGCATTAAAATGCATTAAAAGCTCCATACAGTTAGTACAAGGTTGTTGGAACTATTCATGGTAGTGGCACTATTGTAAATACTTGAAGAAGATGAGGTTGAGACAGTAAATAAGCCATTTTCGATAAAAAAAAAGTAATGGCATTTTCGTAGATAAAATGCAAGTGTGGGGTGAGAATCTCAAAAAAAAAAATTAGTCAAAAGAAAATGTTAGTTTTCTGTTTGACTCCAAATTTTGAGTCACTTTTGCAAAAAATCCAATAATAAAACGATTTCTGAAGAAAAAGAACAGTTGAAAAAGTGTCATAAAAATCCATATAGATCGTTAGTATTTAATAATGAAACTTTTACTTAGATGTGATACTCCCTCTCTTTACTAATAAGTGTCAGTCGCTATGACATTTTTCACGAAATATAAAAAATTTGTAAGATAGACTAATATATCTTATTTAATGTATATTTATTTAAATGAGAATGATTTAAATAAAATTTATTTTTTATTCAAAAGGGTAAAAATTATATTTAATGTACAAAGTTACATTGAGATTGTAAAATAACATTTTTTTTATGACAAAAAAATACATTGATAAATTTTAAAAATGTAACTTCTACAATGAATTTATAATATATAATATATTTATTATATTATATTATATAATCTTAATAATTTTGCTATTTATCTTATATTTTCTTTAAAAATTACTTTATATATATTATAAATATTATTGTATTCTATGTTTGAACTAATTAACATTTAGTAATCAATTTATCTATTTAATAAAAAATATACTAATTTTATTATATTAATAGACTATTTTGAATTTTAAATGAAAATTATATTTCATATTCCATTTCATATATGCATGTATTTATAAATTATGAATTTGAAAAAATAGATTACAAATAAATTTCATATTAAATTGCCATAATACATATAAATGAGGGGAATCTTGAAAAATAACTCAAAGTGTTAATAAGAATACAAAAGTAGACTTAATATTTAATCAAATGAAAAATAACTTAAGTGATTAGTAAAACTGCAATTATCTTTTATAACCAAACAAAAACCAGAAATTTACATGAGTTAGACTTCTTAAAAATTCTACTTCGTAACTTAATATAATAATTTTATATTCGATATGTAAACATTTTTTTAAAAAAACATTATAAATAATATAGATTGTTGTGGTTTGGTTTACATTAGGTTCAAAGATACATGTACTTTAGGTTAGCTTTTAGATTTTTGTTTTAGTGATTTAAATTTACATGTAACTATTGAGTTGTGTATATTCTACACGATACGTATTTGATACAATAATCAAGAGTTTCTGGTTACCAAGTGGGCATTTAGAGTTTTGTGGTTCGTGGTTTAGTGAATTTCAAATGAAGCTTATTAAACTATAAATTTTAAGGTGACTTAGTTAGAAATCTACTAAAATGATTTCAATTGTTTATCTTATGATTTTCATAAGCTTATCATATTTACATGTATTATCTTCAATTATTTTATCTCCTCCACCAAATAATATAAGATTTAATTATACTCCATCCGTCCCACTTTAATTGGTGTTTTAGGTTTTTGTTTTTGTCCCATTTTATGTGATCTTATCACTATTCTAGGTAGAAATTATTATCATTTGAACTTTTTGACCAATTATAAAATGCTAAGTTTTTTTCTTATTGGTTGAATTAATTTCATTTAATGATATTTTTATGTTATCAAGATAAATTATATAAAAGTTTGTATTTTCTTAATATATGTGCAAAAACCTTAAACACCACTTAAAATAAGGACGGATGAAGTATATATTTACATATATTTTAAGTATGCACTTCTTATAATAGAGTCACAAATAAACAAAAAAATAGATTACTCCATTTATGAAAGTTTACGGAGTAAACTTCAAAATAGAGTAAGATATAGAGTTGAGTTTGAACATTTGTTACTCTGTATTTATTTTTACTCTATTTAAAAAAAAATGGAGTTGGATTAGAGATGCCCTAACATACATGAGAGAGTAAAAAAAAATCAAAAAATTCTCGAAAATTAGCGAATCACAAAGATTTCTCAATAAGTTTCAAAAGTATATTACAAAGAATATCCCACAAGCAGTTTTTCACCACTCATTATCAGTACACAACATGCTATTCTTTGGAAAGAAAAACACAATAAACAAAATTTGTGAAATTATATTTTATTTTTTATAAAAATACAGAATCAGATTTCTTATATTTATTAGTTGACAACCTAATAAAATAAAAATTTTGATTGTTTCATAATTATGACATATTAACTTTTGAAATTTATTCAAGACTTATGATTCATCAACATACGTTGTAAAACAATACAATCTTAAGAATACATGATGAATAAAACATAAATACACTTTTAGTTGCGACATAGACTTTAAGTAAAGTCTACTCCAACCCTACAAAGTAAAGTCAGTTACAGTCTACTCAGGGAACTTGTTATTTAGGTTGTCTTTTGTAATTACATAGTTGGTAGATTATTTCTTTATTTGAAAAAATGAGATTTTATACAAGTAAAATTCGTTAGAAATGTGAAAAATGTTTAGTTTTGCAATTGATCAAAATTTATCCAGAATTTAATTTTCTAAAACAGACTTCATCTGCAATTTTTTTTAAATGACAAGTGACATGATTTTGCGATTAATGAAGTTTGATTTTCTTGGAGCATACTTTTTTGATATTGGTTATGTGTTTGACCAAAAGTCTATATTTTAAATAATATTTGTTCAATTTTTTTTCACATTTTGGTCAAACACAAACTAACCTATTTGCATAAAGTTGATTTCAGATGGTATTTACTAAAAGTTAATATTTTAGTCAAATACAAAACTGATATCTGCAACTATATCTTTAAATGTTATTAGATAAGCAAAATAACAATACGTTAGGAAAATACTCGTAGACAAGAACACCCTAAATTTTATAGTCGGCCAACCGTAGGCAGCTAAGTTAAAATGATGCATGCGTGTGAGTAATAATAACAGGTGCCTTTGTGATAAATTGTTTGTATGTTTGTTATAGAAGCTGCTTCGAAGGAAGATATTTAGGATTTATTGATTTGGACTGGGGAGACAACACGACTGCAATGGAGTTGTCTTTTTATAATATTTTTCTTCGGTCAGTTAGCTTTCAAGAAACAATGGACGGTGCCATTTTCTTATACAAAATTCTGAGTACCTGTCTTGATATTTTTATTATCATAGGGAACTTTCATTTTCATGAAAACAATAATAGACTTTTTAAAGTATTATCTTTGGATACCGAAAAACATACCAAACCAGTTCATTCTCAACCTAGATTATCTTTCTTTTTTGTCATCCAACCTATGATTATCTCAAAACCGTAAAACTAAACTCCAAAGAAAGCCAAGATCGAACAAACCTTTACTTGTATTCAGAAGCTTAAATTTTCGTAAAGGGGACATCAGGCTCGTTCATTAAAGTGATACGGTAGAGAAACCTTAAAACATAAAAGAGAATTGAAAGCAGTTAAACACCACTGTGTCTCACTTGCATAAATTTTGAAAAGTTCTCTCTTGCAAGTTTATATCTTCTTGAGCTTAGAGAAGGTCCCTGACTCTGAAAAGTAAGTGCTTTGAGTCCCACTGCCTAATCCTAAAGCCTGTTGAGGATTGCACAGCTCTATTCCCTGCACAATAAGAGGCGTTTCTAAAGTCAATACAGCACGAAAGCTGAGAAACTTTGAAAAGAACTGAATGAAATGTTTTGTTTACCTGGACAGGAGTAAAAGCCAGACTCGAAGTCAATCCAGAGGTAGTGGCACCACCTGCATAGTTTCTTTCTTTCAGCCTGAAAAAAAAGCCATTCATAAACATAATCACAATGAGATACACTGAAGAATAGGACATGTTCATTAAAGATCAATAAAAAACAAGAATTGAAAAAAAAAGGAGAAACAGAGGTACACTTACTTTTTGGCGATGGTAGGATTAATCTTCAGCTTGCTGGGAACACTGGATATACGCAGCCTGTTGCTCCCAGCCTGGCCAAGCATTCCATATCCTTCACCTAACCCATCACCTATCATTACAAACAGCAAGTATTAAACAGTGTCCTCACAAAAACAAAAGCTGATCATTTAATAAGTGTGTTGGTCTTTTTACCAAGAGAACTCTCTTCGGGTGTACCAAACGCCATCCTGTTGGCAAGCTTCCTCATGTCTGTCACTGCATACCTTTCTTTCATTTTCCTTAGACGCCGACCACCTCTTCTCTTCTTAGGCTCGGAATCAGGAACAGGAAGTGGCTTAGGCTGCCTTGCCGGAGGAGGTTCTTGCCACTTCTCAATCTTCTTACGGATCTCTTCCCTCAAAGCTTTCCCATTTGTTCCCGATGGGTCTCCTCTGGTAGCATCAACTCTCGCAGCCAGAGTAGACTTAGCAGCCAAGATCCTGCCAGCACGACTCCGGAGCGCGGGAGGCGTGCTCTGGAAAATCTCAGTCTGCTCCAGGTAACCCACACGGGACAGCGATGTTGCGCTAGAGAACCCGGCAAGGTTCTTCCTCTTGTGTCCAAGAACTTGAACATTACATGCCGGCATTTTAGCAAGCGCTGACAAACCTCCAGCTGTCCCCATGAGCTTCGCTGCAACAGCACTCCCAACAATGGCGGAAAGATTCGGTGCGATAGAACCCATCTTGCTCTCAACAAAGTCAAGAACCTTCTTCCTTGCGTTGTCAAGATCAAGAGCTCTGTCACAAGCCTCTAGAGTCTTCTGCAGGACGTCCTCTGGGAGTGGGCTCCCTTTGGTGGTCAAGGCAGTGACTGAAACAACCATGATGATAGCAGATGGAAGAAGGCCTTCGAGATTAACGAGTGTTAAATCCGTCTCGTTGCCTATCTTCTTGACAACGCGGGCGTAGTCAATAGGGTGGTTTACAAGAGATTCAAGCTCTTGAAACTTGAGTCTGTACTTGTCACGGATGAAGTTGTGGACGATTGCAATCTCGTTCTCAATATCTACCGAGAGCTGGTTGCAATCCACGATCAGCTTGTATTCAGGGTCGTCTTCTAGTACAGTTACTTTCTCCTTTTCATCAGATTCCTTTCCGAGAGCATCTTTCACTTTCTGAAATGCCCAAACGATATATCAAAATCTTATCTAACAAGTAAAGAGGTTAAATCTTTGAAACCATGCTAATAATGTGTGTTGGTAAAATAATTTAGTATTGAGTTTTGATTATTGAACAAACCTGCATAATGTCGAGATATCTCTGAGATTTCTGGAGCTTAGAAACGGAATCGAGATCATCGTAGTTGAGGGTTTCTAAGTCAGCCATGTCCATGTCTATATCTTCATCATCCTTTTTTGCATCATCACCATCAGACACATCCTGAATAATTTAAGATAAGCAAACCAAAAGTAAATATTACCACACTAAAGTAGTAATCGAAGACATTAGTAAATCCAAAAAAAATAAAGACTCACCAGTTCTGCTTCATTGTCAGATAACTCGTCAAGGTCTGCGAGGAAAGAATCTTCAAGAGTCGCCTTCAAACAACAGATCAAAGTTAGCGTTTCAGACACACTCATGTAAGAACACGACATATAAAACTCAAACAACAAAACCAATATGTAACATCTCGCACACCCTAAAACTGAAATTGAACAATCGACAGAATAAATCAAATCAATAATAATAATAAAAACTATATAAGTCGATAATATTGAAAATTCTGTGATATGCAAATCATATATAAAACGAAGACTCGTGATTTTGAGAATAGATGATAAAAACAAACTAAAAACAATGATGAGAGGAGGGGTTAGTGAACAGCTTGTACCATATTTTCCAATCGGAACGAAAACGCTCAGAAACCCTAATTTCTATGAAACTCGGAGCTCGGAGATTCGATTAGGCGAATTGAATAACTTTTTGTCTCTTGCTCCTCCCTTCGAAAGAGCGATTGAATGATTAAACGAAACTGTGGCCTCAATCATTTACATGGGCCTTAATTAGATGGGCCTTTATAGCCCGTATATTAATCAATTTTGTAAAATGTTAAAATCCCCTAGATACCAAGAGTTGAGTAGACCAATATTGATGATCATTAAGAATTTTAAAGTATCGTCACATGATCGTATATCAGCTTCGTGGATTGGACAGATTCTCATTCAAGAGTAGAATGGTTCTTACTAATATATACCTAGGGTTCAAAATTTAATAGAAGACTAGAGATTGACCTAATATATTTCTTTTACCTAATATATTTTATATGTTTCTGTGTTTATATAACCATATTTTTATATTTATGTTTTATAACCATGTTTGTGTATAAATAAATTTAGTTTTTATATTGAGAAATTTAATTTTTATATTTATATTTTAATTTTTGTTTTGAGAAATTTATTTTTTATATTTGTGTTTTTATAATCATATTTATGTTTAATATCAATTCAATTATTAAAAAACTAATAACTATATTAAATATATTAAGTTGTGTAACTATACACTTGTATTATATTCATTTCAGAAATTATTTAAAAATTAATTCCTAAAAATATATTTTCTTAATAGTTACCTAACATGATTAGTTAATAAAATTTGTTTTAAAAAAAAAGATTTGGAGTCAACCCAAAAATCAAAATCTCATTCTTTATTAGGTCTGGCCTATATATTTAACCGGTTCTTAAATTGTTATATAAGAAAACGAATATTAAATACAACCCGCATTATAAATCAAACAATTTTTTTTGTTAATGTTTGAAAGTTTTAATTTTAATATATTTGCATATATATATATATATATATATATATATATATATATATATATAAATTGGGTGAAATGGTCTTCAATAAATTAAAGAAAAAGACATACTTAATAAATATTTTAAACGAATAACCTATTTAAAACCCGTTAAAATAAATGAACTTATTTGAATATTTATTTCTATTAAAAATCTATTTTAACTCTATTTTAATATCATATGCTTTGTGATTTGAGAAATATAAATTTTATGTTTGTCTGTTTAATAACTCTATTTTTAATGATATGAATTTAATATATATTTATGTTTTTTTTGTAATCATATTTGTGTTTTAGGAAAATATATAATCATTTTAAATTTTTTACCCATTTTACGCTTGATTTGTATATAGTCTGTCATAAATTTTGTACATACTCATTTTTAAGTTTTAAAACTGACATTACATATAAAGCAGTTGGGTTTTACATCATGGCACGTGTTTGACCACTTTCAGAATTTTTTGGTTTTGTTTTCTTTTAAATAATTTCTTTAATGAATGGCACAATTGTATATATATCTTCGTCTTCTTTATGATAGCTTCTAGGTTTCCTGCAAAAGCCTTTCTATGGCTATCACAAAAATTATCATTATACGCTGCAATATTTAGGTTTTCTTTTAGATCGTTCATCAATTTTGTAGATCTAGTATAGAAATTCCATTCCAATCATGGAAAATGAATTATTTTTACAAAATCAATTTATTAATCGAATTTGGCAAAATCGCTTCTATCAACTACTATAGTCTAATATTAATTATTTGCTTAGATATCTATAGTTAATGTATACGTTATTTTTTTCTACTGAAAATGTATCCCGAAATTATAAGAGAAATAAAGGGGGAGAGGAAGTTAAAACTATCAAGTAATTACGTTATAAATATTAATTGAAATGTTAAATATTGGCAGTTACTTATTTTAAAAAATAGATTATAAATAATTGGACCAAACATTATCAATTGGACATGCCGGAGAATTAATAGTATTGATGAGAATGAACTGTAATTTTTGCTTTCTAACGGTAAAAACTAAGCTTTAGATTTATTTGCTGTGTAAATCATTTTCGTTTTGCTATGTAAGACAGAACTTAATTTTTGCTATGTAAATAACATTTTCTACACCCATCTTTTAGTTTTCTAGACATTTTTGGCAATATTCTAAAAAAATGATTATTTGACAAATATATTTCTAGACTAAGTTTTGGCTCTGCAATGTTACATGACGCATATATTGATTAGTGGATTTGGTTCATCCTTAAATATCATCTATCTATATATATCAAACTGAGTTCTTTCTCTCCTAAGACCTTCCACGTAAGATGACATGTCATTAATTTCTCTATTATGAAGCCAACACCTGTCCAATAAAAGTGAAACTCTGCGTTTGTTTCGTTTGGTTTTTGCCGAAACGTATCAGTTACAGATTCATTGTTCTTAACCCTTTCTTACGAATATCAAGCACGATGTAGACTTCAATGCAATTTTCTCTTCTGCAAGGTGATCTATATGCGATGTGAGTATAAATAGATTAGCCTTTCTCCTCTCAAAACCATCTTTCCAATCTGTTTAACCAGCGAAGTAATTTTTTTTTATTTTTTTCTGATTTGAAATCCGATGTGTTCTTTCAGTATACATGTTAGCTTGCTGCAATTCTGTGACACCGGGATTGTCAAACGCGGTAGGGACAGCTTCCTTGACGATTTAAAGGTATATCATCTCCCACCAAAATCATCTATCCAATCCTCTTCAACATAATCTTCTCAAAAAATCAAGAGAAAATTGTTAATTTTGATTTCCTCCTCGCCAATAAATCGGCGCTGTTGTAGCTCCTCCGTCGCGGTTTGACTCCCTCTTACGATGATCATTGGAACCTGTGGCAACCTCCCTCCAGTGACGATCATTGAATCTACACAATCGTAGATCTTATTTAAAGCTAGGTTTTTAAATCAAAATGAATCAATTTGATTATATCGAATTGATTTTCCTTAATTTGATGATTATATAGAAGCTGTGTTGAATCAAATTGAGGAAAATATATTATACCAAGTCTGGGTTTAATTCCGTAGCTGGGTTGAATCAAATTAATGCAAAGATTTTTGTTTTTATAATGTTCTGAAACCGTGAAACGGCAACCTTTAAAAAACCTTCTTCTGTTACTGTCAGAATATATATATATTTTTGTCTGTTTAATAGATTTGAGAAGGCAAAGAAATGAACAACAAGGAGCTATGAGCAAAACAACATCACAAGCTTCCCACCAACTGAGCCAAAGCTCTGCAACAACGGATGCGGTTTCTTCGGGTCACCTTCCAACATGAACCTCTGTTCCAAATGCTACAGAAGTCTCTGAGCCGAGGAAGATCTAACCGCTGTTGCAAAATTTGCTGTCAAGAACTCACTTAAGCTTCCATCTTGCAGTCTCATTATCACACCAGCACAAATACATCATCTTGAAACCAAACCAGCCTCTGTTGTTATAACCGTTGAGCCGTCATCAGCTCCTATAGCCACGGGACAGGAGGAGGCACAGAAGCCATAGGTACCCGGATAAACACGGACGAAACAATGTTTCAGGTGTAACAAGAAGGTTGGGGTTATGTACTGCACGTTTTGCGGAAGACATAGGTACCCGGATAAGCACGAGTGTAGCTTCGATTTCAAAGAAGTTGGACGTGATGTAATCGCAAAGACCGATCCTGTGATCAGACGGATAAAGTCGAAAGGATATGAAAAAAAACAAACCTTTTCTTTTTATAAAGTAATTTGGGTCTCCATCTTTCGTAAGATCTCTCCATCTATCAGTTAATTATAATCCATACTAGATTATGACCCGCCCTTTGAAAGAGCGGTATATAATTTTGTTTAAATATTTTTTTGAGAAATATAATTTTTATATATAATTTTTAATCATATTTTTATTAAAAAATGCTGCGGGATGTACCTCAGCATATTTTTATTAATTTTTAATCCAAGTCGGCGTAAAACACAGTTCCAGATCTTGCAGAGATCCTTCAGCCATCCATGGAAAGACAGAAATGGTGCAATGGTCGACTTGCCAGTATCCTACCTGTAAGACCCACTCCCTTGATTTCTCGTTGGGGACGAAAATCAAACACGAGGTCTCTGACACCATTCTTATAGTGATGTCTCCAAATTTTCCCTACACTGGATTGAGATCTGCAAAAATATTTCCCGGTGGAGGACAGGTTCCGTGGAAATGAGCGACGATATGGTCCTTCCAGAGCTCAGCAGGCTTGAGAAGGACATACGATGGTGCTTGGACTACTGGCGTACTGTCCTCAAGGAAAGTAGGGTTTGAGATTTTTCAAAGATTTCTAAGCGAAGATTTGAACCTCTCTGCGTATGAAGGAACCGAAACAGTGGGAATCGAGCCCTGAATCGAAGGTGACCGGAGCTTTTAGTTTGGGCGACTGAGATCTTGCGAGGGAAACGACTTCTCAACGGGAGGATACGAGCCCGATCCGCCGAGGGACGACAGAGACTTCAGAGACATGATGAGGGCGAAGAGATTTCTCGGCCACCGACGTGAGGTCAGTGAACGGCGCGATTAGGAACAAAAACCCTAAATCGCTAAAAGCGTCGCCCTTTTTCTCTCTCTGATCGATCTAACGGGCCCTAGAGGACCAGGAGTTACAAGACTTCATGTTGATGCGGTAGTTGCTGACGCTTTGAGAGAAGGTGAGTGGTGAGTACGTCGTAGCAGAAGCATGAATATAACTATCTCCATGTTGAGAGACTGTCTACCTGGTGCTGCTCCTATCTCCATCTCTGAAGTGGACGACACTTATATGTGCAAACCTGGTAATAGAGCTGCATCGAGTTCTTTCTCAACAACTCACACTTGGGAAGCTTTACACCCACGTGGGGAGCCAGTGTTCAGGCACCGTCAAGTCTGGTTCAAAGGGAGGATACCGAAGCATGATTTTATTACCTGGGTGCTTGCTCGGAATTGTTTAGGAACAAGGGATCGAATGAGGTCTTGGGGCTTGCAAGTTCCTTCATCGTGTATCCTTTGCAATTCAGCAGATGAGACGAGACAGCACCTCTTTTTCGATTGTCCTTTCAGTAATGAGGTTTGGTCCTATTTCTGTCTAAGGCTCAATGTTACTCCTCCTACTATGTTTGAAGATGGGTTGAGATGGTTGAAGAATCCTTCCTCGGATGAGTTTCTGAAACTGATTATTTAAGATTGTTTATCAAGCTTCTGTGTATCATATTTGGAAAGAGAGGAACACTCGGATTCATCATAGTCTGTGTTTCCGTCAAGCTCATGCTATGATCAGAGATATAAAAGTTGTAGTGCACCTTGATTCATTTGTTTATTTAACTAAAGTAAAATTTATAGTGAGTTTCACCTTGATTCATTTGTTTATTCAGCTCAGTTGTGCAAAGTTATACATTGTAAACACTTAAAAGTAATCATTTTTGGTGAACTTTACTTTACATTGTAACTACTGTTTAGTTACTCAACGATCCAATACAGGTTTTTCAATTTTTCAATTCTTATAATATTCATATTATAAGAGAAAAAAGACAACCACAACTCAAAGTTTTGTTCAGAAAAGAGAAAAGAAATGGCAAAAGCGAAACTGAAAGTTGATAAACAGCAACTGATTAAGACTATTCGTGGTTGTCTGGATTTTGGGATGATACTCATTCCACTCGTGCTTTCTTAAGAGTGTATATAGGATCCTTCGGCAAGATCTTTCTTGAGCTGAAGTTGTCGGAGAGCAGGAATAGACCCTTGCACCATCGTGGACTGTAAAAAAGGAAACCATAGAGCATCATACAGGAAACGAAACAACTCATTATCAGTTCATAATATGATATTTTCAAGAAAAAAAACAAAGATGATTAGATTGGAATTGAATTTTGTAGATTACAAAAAAACCCATCGATTATAAGATCAGAAAACTGTATTTCTAAGAGGGCTACTCAAAACAGCAAGGCTTACATTCTCATCGATGAACAACATGTCAACCCTGATCAGTTCTCCGCCTTTGTTGATATTTCTGGCCTCCCAAAACCTCAGAAGAAGAACCTCTGCCGTGTTTGAGCACCGGCCGGCTCGCAGAGTAGCAAGAGTGTAGGTAGACGCCATTGAGATCGTTTGCTGAGAGAAAGTATGGTTCTTGATGTCGTTTGAGTTGATCTAACCATCGCAGAAATGTTTGACATTTATAGCAGGGGATAGGCCTGAGCATAAAATCCGAAACCCCAAATCCAAACCGAACCCGAACCAAAAAACCCGACCCGTTATCCGACCCGAAATATAAAAAATACATGAATGGGTCTTGTAGGGTGGTATAAAAAAATCCAAACCTGAAGTGTTATTAACCGAAGCCGAACAAGTAACCCGAAAAATCTGAAATTAATAGTCAATATAAATATTATGAAATATATATAAGTATTTCAGTTATTAAATTCAATATTTGTAGTAATATGATATATAATAAGAAATATTAAAATTTTAATAAATGTTTAAGTGCACAATTAATTATAAATAAGTATTTTATAATTTGCTAATTGAAATAAAAAAATCTACTCTCTATAAGGCAATACATATTGTTTACAAATGGTGTTTGTTTTCATGTTTGATTTAACAATTTATTGTTATTTTATTGATTTTAAGTGTAATAGATTAGTTTTATTTAATTTAGATGTTTTTCTTTATGTTTTGCTTCAAAAATTTTGCTTTTTACTTCGATTATATCCGAACCGAACTGATATAACCCGAACCCGTATGATATATGGTTAGTTTTATGGGTTTTAGGATGCAATATAATTTTAAACTGAACCCGAAGTGTTATTATCCAAAGCCAACCCGTATTAATAAATTGTTAGTATAGGACCTATAGAGATGTCAAACAAGTTGATCCGTCCCGTCTCGTTCCATACCGCAGCGGGCTCTTCTCTTTGCGGGTCACGGCAAGTCAGGTCCGCGAGGACTGCGGTCTCCAAAAGGTCGTCCCAAACCCGTACCGCAAATTGCACACTCCTTTACGGGCTGTTCCGCGGGACATACATTAATGTAATGTATCCGATCATGCTTGAAAATGCAGGCCGCTCCGGAACACTACCTGATGCTGCATGCTGCTGTAAGATGTCTCAGGCTGCTCCCCTACATAACCAAGTTCACATAAATTAATATCCATTAAACATCTACAATGTAAATTCTTCAAAATTTGTTATATATTATGCCTATTTTCTCTATTATACATATGGAGTCATAACCAAACAAAAAGTGCATGTAAAAAATGAGATGTTAATATCTATTCTATTCTATTGATGTAACGAGATGACAATGATAAGTAACGAGAGAACATGAAGAATATAATACATATCGAAGAAGACTCTAATCAGTAACAATACTAACTCTTTCAGCTGAACGGCATCATTATTATAGAATTAAATAGCTTAATCGATCAAGGCTCTAACCATAGCTTATTCTTTACCGCTTTGATTACAACTTAGTCTTGTTCATGTTATCTTAACCAAATACAATAGTTAGTTAATTTTGTCACACTCAACAAGATTTACATACCAATTAAAGATAATTTCAGAATATGTTTTTCATTAGCTTATAACTCATAGGTTCATAATCAATTTCTTAGTTTTAATGAATAAAAAGACTAAATATAATCAAACACCAAATCAAAACTGCTAATGCCAAAATTAATAAAAACAACATGAAATTAAAACACCAATGGAGCTCAAATCATCATCGTTGGAGCTCGAATCATCATTGTCAAAGCTCTTTTTTTTTCTTGGAGGAATGTCACATAAGTTACCTTCTTTTCACTCTCTCTTTTATTTTTTCAGGTAAAACAAGAATTGAAAAAAAAAATGCGGATCTTTGTAATCATGCAGGCCTGCGTCGTCCCATCCCACAAAAGGTCCAGTCCTGCAACAACCAGTCCCGTAAAGCCCGCTAATTTGCGGATCTGTAAAATCTCGGCCCAATTCCATCCCGCGACAGTTTTTTACGGGCCAGACCTGCGGTCTAGGTTCATAATTGACATCTCTAGGGACCTAAGTGCATAAACCCGAAAACCCGATCCGAACACCGACGAGTACCGAACGCCCAGACCTAGCAGGGGAGTAAGCCAGTTACAGTGGAAGACGAAGAGGTAACTTGAATGTTTGGAGTGGGCGAAGTGGAGTAATCACCGATAGGGCGTAATGATAAACATAATAATGGCTGACGATACGTTACAAAGAGGTTTACGGCGCTCATAGTTTGTTGTAGTTTTGTCGCCATGAACGCGCAGTGGAGTGGAAGAGGCAAAGGAGTTGTTTAAACCTAACGGGTCGCAATCATGGGCCAGCTTTGTTAGAAGTAACAAAAGCGCATATTAAATCAGCAGATATCTATAGCCAGGGCTTTTGCATTAATATTATATCGAAGCCCATCCAAAGATTTATTATGGCCTGCGCCAGACTGGAACCGAAGTCCAGAAGATTTTTAAAACGCATGTGCAAGACGAAAATCGGGAGAGAGCCTCCTGGGGTGCCGACACCTGTCGCGATTTGCTCTAGAATGATGTGGCAGCAGGAGGTAAACCCCGCAGATCAGACGAGATACTTGTCACTTTGTTGTCTTCTCTTTCTCGAACAACTTGGACTTGAGACGACGAGGAGAGGGCTTTTCCAATCGAAAAATTTGTTCTCTAGGGTTTTCTGAATCCACAGAACCAAAAGATGGGTCCTCGTGTCGGAGAGGCCGAACTTCTCGAAGCCGGAAAAGATCTCCTCAGACCTTATTCCTCTACTGATTCGATCTTCGACCTTCTCATTGTACGAATCCTTCTGACATTCTCTGATCTTGTAACTCTATACAAAAGGGCACAAAAAGCGATTAGGGTTTCTTCTTTCTTGCCGATACGGAAAAGATTAGATTTTTGCTTTTTGTGTCTAAAAGTTGAAATCTAAGGGTTTATAATGTCTGGATTTTGAACGCTTCTCTGTACAGAAATTCGAGTCTCTGCTCTTCGATGTCGATCAAAATCCTATTCCACAAGTGAAATACGCCTTGAGACCATCGATGCAGGCTTTGGTATCTGCTCCACTCTTGAGAAACCCTGATCCTGATGTTAGGGTTTACGTTGTCTCCTGCTTAACCGAAATCATGAGGATTACTGCCCCAGAACCCCCTTATAACGATGTCCAAATGAAGGCTTGTGTTTCCTCACACTTTTTGTTTTTTCTAATGTTATCTTTAAATTCTCTCTCACATGTCTTTCTTTGGCTTACAGGAGATCTTTGAGGTGACAGTGGAGGCCTTTGGGAAACTTGCGGATCCTTCCTGCTACAGTTATAAGAAAGCTGAGGCCGTGCTTGATATTTTTGCTAAGGTCAGATCATCCCTGGTGATGTTGGACTTGGAGTGTGATGACCTTATTCTAGAGATGTGTCGGAAGTTCTGCAAAATCATAAGGTAGAAATGGAACCTGAGTTAACAATGCTCAGTTTACTCTTATGTGGCTTATGTAACCGCTGGTGGCTTTTCTTTTATGCATAGTTGGAGCCCAGATTGTCCTCAACCGGTACTTCTTTCAATGGAAACGATAATGGTCACAGTTATAGATGAGAGTGAAGAAGTATCCATGGATTTGCTCAAGGTTCTCTTGAGTCCTCTCAGAAAAAAGATCCTGGTGAGTTTTGCTAATTCACATTAAAGTCTCCAAGCTTTTCAGTAGACTTGAAAACTGAGATTTGATTTTTTTTTTTTTTTTTACTTGTCGCCCATTGCGTAGGATGTCTCACCAGTGGCATCTAGGCTTGTGGAGAAGGTTCTCAGTAGTTGCGCCTGTAAGCTTCGACCGTACATCAAGGAAGCTTTGAAGTCCACAGGGACTACCGTGGACATGTATTCTCCAGTTATTTCGTCAATATGCCAAAGCGAAGCTGCCACTACTGAAGCACACATTGTTGGTAACCTCAAAGAAACTGGAAAGCTGGCTGCCAAGAAAGCATCTTTCCCTAGTAAAGTTGGCCAAAAGGATAGAGGACAACATGGTTTAGCGAAAACATCTGCAAAGAAGTCACTTGAAAAATCAGCCCCCTCATATGCTAAGAAAAAGAACTCAAAAGATGCAAGCATGGATACGCAGATTCCTGAGTCATCAAAGAGCAAGGTAGGAGAACCATTAATTTTCTAGGCAATATAAGATACTCTAGAACTTTCTCACCTGCTTGAACTCATAATTGGATAAACTGTCCAGAAGAAGAATTCTCTTGCAATGAGGCCTTCGACCAAAGAATCTGAACAAACTCTCAAGAGCCATTCCAAGAGGAAACGGACAGCTGTTGAGGAAGTGGTGTGAATTTTTTCCCTGTCCACTCCATGAGGCTTTGATTTGTTTCGTATATTCATTGTCTTTTTATTTCTTTACAGGAGTCCAATAAGAGTGAGCTTGGGGAGGAGTTGGTTGGGGAGAGAGTTAAAGTCTGGTGGCCACTTGACAAGAAGTAAGTGTTTTGCGTAAGATGTGAACTTTCGTTTAGGATACAGTGTGGTGGGATGAAACGGTAGCAATCTTAGCATTTATATTTTCACAGGTTTTATGATGGCGTCATAAAGTCGTATAGTAGTCTTAACAAGATGCATCAGGTGAATCTATCTAACTACTATTTTCCAAATTCTACACTTTGTTGCATAATTGATTCATTTAGATTTTTTTTTCATACTGCTGTTCTTTACAGGTGTCTTATTCTGATGGGGATTCTGAAGAGCTTAATCTTAAAGATGAACGTTGGGAGATAATCAGTGAGGTAAGATTGTAAAAGAGTCAAGAAATCTAATTGACAAGTGTATTGATTTGTCCCCAATATCTAATTGACACTTATTTCTTTTTACTCTCTGTCCAGGCTTTGATTTGTCTCGTATATTCATTCTGTCTTTTTATTTCTTTACAGGAGTCCAATAAGAGTGAGCTTGGGGAGGAGTTGGTTGGGGAGAGAGTTAAAGTCTGGTGGCCACTTGACAAGAAGTAAGTGTTTTGCGTAAGATGTGAACTTTCGTTTAGGATACAGTGTGGTGGGATGAACGGTAGCAATCTTAGCATTTATATTTTCACAGGTTTTATGATGGCGTTATAAAGTCCTATAGTAGTCTTAACAAGATGCATCAGGTGAATTTCTCTAGCTACTATTTTCCAAATTCTACACTTTGTTGCATAATTGATTCATTTATATATTTTTTTCATACTGCTGTTCTTTACAGGTGTCTTATTCTGATGGGGATTTTGAAGAGCTTAATCTTAAAGATGAACGTTGGGAGATAATCAGTGAGGTGAGATTGTAAAAAAGTAAAGAAATCTAATTGACAAGTGTATTTGATTTGTCCCCAATATGTTTAAGCAGGAAAAGGAGGAGATTGACCTGCCTCGTTCTACTCCTTTATCTGACATGTAAGTGAAGCGTTCCACAGCTTTCAACTTAGCCGTTTGGCATCTCTTTAGTCATGAGTTTTTGCTTTTAAATGCAGAATGCTAAGGCATAAAGCTAAGAAGAGGAAAATTCAGTCTATGAATGTGGAGCCGAGTAGTTCTTCAGAAGTCAGGTGTGATTTTCTTTTTCCTTCTAAAATAGTTGTTGTTACAGGTGTAGAAGGTTTGATCCTTGAATCAATATCCTCACATTTATGGATATAGATTCTCGAAGAAGAAAGACCTTGTAACAAACTCCGCTAAGCAAGGGAAAGCAACCAAAGATGCGGTGAAGGGCGGAACAAATGAACCAGAAAGGAGGGAAGAGATAAACCTAAAATTCTCAGTAGATTGTTATGACAAGGGAGAATCTGAAACTAAGGGTGAAGACAGTCTGGAAATCAGGAAAGGATCAAATGCTGAGCCTGAATGTAAAAGAGATCAGCAAGAACCGCCTGAGGATTGTAATGCAGAAGCCAAGTCTGATGGAGAAGAGCTAAAGTCTGCAAACAAGGCAACTGCAGAACCCAAATTTGATGGGAAAGAGCCAACTGCAGAAACAAAATCTGATGGACACGAGCAAGAGTCAGCGAAAGAGCCAAATGAAGAACCCGAAACTGATGGAGACGAGATAGGGTCAGTGAAAGACCCAACTGCAGACACAAAATTGATAGAGGAAGATTCTTCTGAGGAGAAGCAGACTGGTAAAGTTGACAATGAAGCTGAAAAAGAGGACAAAGAGACGAGATCGATAAAGCAGAGAAGGCTTTTCCAGAGTTTTTATTAAACTCTTATGGGACATTTGTCTTGGGTGAATAATGTGAATATATTTTGTATGTATGTTTATGTATGTATGTTTATTTTGATATATAAATAGCATAATCTATTATAGAAATATAAGTAGCTAAATAATTATAAAATTATTTTCATTTTTTTCTGTTTTACAAATTTCAAAAAATTTAATATCCAAATTCTGATATTTTTTCTATTGGAAATTATATATAAGGTGATGAACAAAAAAAATGATTAATATTTTAATTATGTGTTTCATAGGTTGGATTATAGAAATGTTTCATTTCACTTAATTTTTTAAAAACTTGTTTCTAATTGCTCTCTTAGCAATTTAATTGACACTCACCTTTTCATATACAATTCATTTAATATAACTTTTTTCTTAGAATACTGATTTAAAAATTCTAGAAGTAATTATTAGAACGATACGTCATTCGTAGCTAACGGAAAAATGGAATCCTAGCCCAATTAAAAAAGACCGTGTCAAGTTTGTAATGGATACCTAAATATGTAAATGATAAAAACAGTTTTGAAACTTTGGTTGGAGAATAGCCGATGTGTCACATATAAAACTAACCAACACATTCCATTTTACATTGGCAACCTTTCACACAATACTGGTAATCAAACTCTCGGTCAAACTCACATAATAAGCTAAAGTATACACCTTTTTGAAATCAGATTAGCATTATATATCTAACACGTCTAGGGTATCAGTTTTTGTTCATTCATTCCTATGGTTTCTCTGGTATAGTGACCGTTTTTTGGGAAAGTAAATCATGAAAAAATGTATCATCAGGAGTCAAAACAGAAGTGTAGAGCTGTCTGGAAAGTAAACCCACTCCATTCTACATAGGTTACATAAAAAAAGAGAAATACTCTATTTACAAAATTTAACTAACTCATTAATTAAACCAAAGTATGTTTTAGTGATCTTCGACTCTTCTTTGCACAATACAGGTTTGTTTGATTATAAGAATTCTTGTTTTAAAACTACCAATCCTAATGTGGCACGCAGTTTAATTAAGTAAAGTAAAGTTCACCAAAAATGATTAATTTTAAGTGTTTACAATGTATAACTTTGCACAACTGAGCTGAATAAACAAATGAATCAAGGTGAAGCTCACTATAAATTCTTACTTTTAGTTAAATATATACCGAATACATTTAAATAATATTTTGTACTATGTAAAATATGAATCATTAAAAAAATTATTGCAACTTCTTACCAATGCTATGAATTTTAACGAAACCAAATCGAAAATTTCGAACCGATTTGAGCTTGACCCATTTCCAAAAGGCACTTCTCTAAAATAACATTCATAATTTAACATTATTAGTTCAGTTTTCAATAATTATACGCTCTCGAGGAATTAAATTAATCTTAAATAAAAATATGATTAAATATATAAGAATTATATTTCTCAAGAAAATATTTAAACAAAATTATATATCCGCTCTTTCGAAGGGCGGGTCATAATCTAGTATGGATTATAATTAACTGATAGATGGAGAGATCTTACGAAAGATGGAGACCCAAATTACTTTATAGAAAGAAAAAGTTTGTTTTTTTTCATATCCTTTCGACTTTATCCGTCTGATCACAGGATCGGCCTTTGAGATCACATCACATCCAACTTCTTTGAAATTGAAGCTGCACTCGTGCTTATCTGGGTACCTATGGCTTCCGCAAAACGTGCTACTGCATTTGCACTTAAACCCCCATAACCCCAACTTTCTTGTTACAGCTGAAACACCATTTCGTCCGTGCTTATCCGGGTACCTATGGCTTCTCTACCTCCTCCTGTCCCGTGGCTATAGGAGCTGATGACGGCTCAGCGGTTATAACAACAGAGGCTGGTTTGGTTTCAAGATGCTGTCTTTGAACTGGTGTGATAATGAGACTGCAAGATGGAAGCTTAAGTGAGTTCTTGACAGCAAATTTTGCAACAGCGGTTAGATCTTCCTCGGCTCAGAGACTTCTGTAGCATTTGGAACAGAGGTTCATGTTGGAAGGTGACCCGAAGAAACCGCATCCGTTATTGCAGAGCTTTGGCTCAGTTGGTGGGAAGCTTGTGATGTTGTTTTGCTCATAGCTCCTTGTTGTTCCTTTCTTCGCCTTCTCAAATCTATTTAACAGACAAAAAAATATATTCTGACAGTAACAGAAGAATGTTTTTTTAAAGGTTCTCGTTTCACGGTTTCAGAACATTATAAAAACAAAAATCTTTGCATTAATTTGATTCAACCCAGCTACGGAATTAAACCCAGACTTGGTATAATCTATTTTTCTCAATTCGATTCAACACAGCTTCTATATAATCATCAAATTAAGGAAATCAATTCGATATAATCAAATTGATTCATTTCGATTTAAAAACCTAGCTTTAAATAAAATCTACCGTTGTGTAGATTCAATGATCGTCACCGGAGGGAGGTTGCCACAGGTTCCAATGATCATCGTAAGAGGGAGTCAAACCGCGACGGAAGAGCTACAACAGCGCCGATTTAATGGCGAGGAGAAAATCAAAATTAACAATGTTCTCTTGATTTTTTGAGAAGATTATGTTGAAGAGGATTGGATAGATGATTTTTGTGGGAGATGATATACCTTTAAATCGGCAAGGAAGCTGTCCCTACCGCGTTTGACAATGCCGGCGTCACAGAATTGCAGCAAGCTAACCTGTATACTGAAAGAACACATCGGATTTCAAATCAGAAAAAAATAAAAAAATTTAAACAGATTGGAGAGATGGTTTTGAGAGGAGGAAGACTAATCTATTTATATTGTCATCGCATATAGATTACCTTGCAGAAGAGAAAATTGCATTGAAGTCTACATCGTGTTTGATGAATGTAAGAAAAGGTTAAGAACAATGAATCTGTAACTGATACGTTTTGGCAAAAATCAAACGAATCAAACGCAGAGTTTCACTTTTATTGGACATGTGTTGGCTTCAGAATAGAGGAATTGATGACGTGTCATCCTACGTGGAGGGTCTTAGGAGAGAAAGATTCCTTAACTAAATGAAATATATAATTAGACATAACATTTAAATAGAAGAGATTTTAATTGTAGTGGCAGATTATGTAAATAAAAAGTATAAAAGAGAATACTTAATTTATTGGAAATGCAATGACTAATTATGAAAATAAAAGAAAGTATTTAATCTGCTATCCATGTTTCCAAACAATACTCATTTATTTTTGCTATCTATGTTTCCAAACAAAACCAAAATCTAATTCAACTTTAATAATATAGATATTCTTATATCACTATAGTGTTATTTGTTGAGGAGATACCACATTGACTCTTTTTTAATATCTGTTGCTACAGATTTTTTTTTTTTTTGAGCAATGTTACAGATTATTGTTATAACTTCTATATATTTATTTGCATATAAGTTCCTAAGTGTTAAAAAGCTCTAAACTTCACTATATTGAAGTAACCTAAGTGTTTCAGATGATCAATAATTTTTAAAAATGCATTAAACACTCTATATTCCTTATCATCTTATTCTATTTACAAAAATTATTAATAAAATATTTAATCACCCAAAACTTCTTTTTAGTCAATAGTTTAATTACAATTTAACCAAAAAAATCCATCAATGTGAAATTATTTTAGCACATAATATATAATATCATCTGAAATACATATACTTCAAAAAAATAACAAAAACATTTTTTTAGTGATATTGTGTCTACATATTTTATGAAATGCAAATAAAAAGCATAAAACTTATCAAAATGATTCCATCATTTTATAGCTCAAGATTAGAAAATTAAAAATAGGGAAAATATAACCAAATAGTAATACATAATAAATTAAAAACATTTTCTACGAAGATAAGATCACAACAAAAAATACATAACCAAAATAATTGTTCAGAAGAAAAATACAGAAATAAAAATTAATAAATATAAAAACAAAAAATTAATAATTTTTAATATAAAAGAGATATGTTAAGTTATTCTAACTAAATAACCATAGAATGTAGTTTAAATATTTATGTCATGAATTATAAAAACCTATAAACATAAATCCACAACTGTGTAAAATTAAAATATATAGTTATATAGTTGAATAAGAGCACGATATAAAATAATTTTAGAGAGTGGATAAAACTAGGTAACTTAAAATTAAACAAATAAATCAACAATGCTACACCATTAAAATAAAAACATAATAAAATTTCAGATAAACATTTTTATTAATAGTAAGGTAAAATTTATTTAATTGTAATGGAAATAACTGAATAAATAATAACAATTAATAAAATAATGATTCATACTAATATAAAATAAAAAATTTTAAATA
Organism: Hirschfeldia incana; assembly: GCA_026261945.1. NCBI lineage: Eukaryota > Viridiplantae > Streptophyta > Magnoliopsida > Brassicales > Brassicaceae > Hirschfeldia > Hirschfeldia incana. The sequence goes on along the minus strand of JABCMI010000013.1, from coordinate 2,451,797 downwards.
AGCATAAATATTAAACAAAAATCAAAAAATATTTATTTAACTATTTAAATTATTTTCAAATTATCATTCCGCCCTCAGGGGAGCTGAATCTAGTTTTTATATATATCTTGTCATATGGATATAATATACGGGTCTAATTGGTGATCAAATAAATCAACATAAAACTGCATTTTTAAAATTTCTAAGAAATTACCTTATGTAAAAAAATCTTTCATTTCCATTTATTTTCATTTATTTTACTGGAGAACAAAATTGCTCCTCATTAAATTTGATAAAGAAGAATGCCCCTTTTCAAAAAAAATGATAAAGAATCATAATCCTTCAATATTCGTACAATTTCTTTTTATCAGTTCATTTGTTTTGTTCCAAAATTTCAAGATTTGCATGGAAAGAATCTTCAAGAGTTGCCTTCAACAGATATAAATCATTATTAATGTTAAACTTATTAGACAAAGAGAAAGAAGAAAGCAATATGTAACTGAACAGTCCACAAGATAAATCATATTATTTACAGTTTATTAAAATTTCAAAATTAAAATATTCGTTTATATTTTTAATAATTTTTGACTGCATGCATATCTTAAACTAGTAATTTATAAAAAAATAAATCATGTGATCAATGAAAATTTATGTATAACCAAACATATAAATATGAATCAACTGATATCAAAGATTGTATAAAGCTGAAAGCTAATTTAACTTATCCGGCCATTACTTGTAACCAAAACACCATACAACCAAACCGAAAGCCTTAAGCAGATTTGTCAGAAGGATCAAAGACCTGACCAGCGAACAAAACAGTTCCAGTTTTGTCTTCTCTAATTAAGAACAAAAAAGGATGATCTGCCACAAAATCTATCCTCTTAGGAGGCTCCATATATCTCGCACATCCAACACTGACATCAAAAGTGGCAGTAGCAGCTTCAGCGCCTTCTTCATCAATCTCCACACATGCTTTATGATACAACTCCATTGAACGTAATCCCAAGTCTTTGCCGTCTAAACCATAAGCGATTTTAAACTTTGAGATTCTGAATTCATTAACTAAAACTTTGAATCTTGGAACGTGATAATCCAAGAATCCAGAATTAGATGCCATTGCCTTCAGAAGATCATCCAGTCCATCATTCTTGTCCGGGAGATAAATGTCCATCGAGAAGCTGATATTGGTACTATAACAACCTTGTCCAGAAGGGAAGCTGAGATTGGTAGCATCGCCGAAAATGCCTTGTTGATAAGGTATCCTGAGGACCTTGAAACCATCATAAGACTTTATGTATTGGTCCTCGTAGCTGCTCATGAATGGCACTGACACTGAGGTTCCACTGTGAAGGTGGAACTCTTTTTCTTTTGTGTAAGACTTGTCGAAAGGAACTTCCCATTTGTTGGGGAAAAATATTCAAGGCTAGAGGTTTTTCCAGCTTCCGAATGGGCCTTGACTTCCGGGCCCTCGTTTGGAAAGGACCCAGGGTCCCTCCTCTACTCAAAGAACCCATCTCCACCAGGAGGCACCAGGATCCGATCTCCATTTAATAAATATCCAGGGTCCAGCCCCTGTATTGAGGAACCAAGGCCTAGCCCCTGCCGTAAGGACCAAGGATCCGATCCTCCGCATGAATATGGAAGTTTCCCATATCGAGGGGAAAGTAATATATTCATGAATATTACGGAAGCCGCCCAAGATTGACCGATTTACATCAACTATAAAAGGGGAACCCAAACCCTAGAACAAGAGATCGACACTTTGGGGCTGAGAGATTAGAGAGTTAGGCTAGAAAACTAGGGTTTATACACCCAAAACGTTGTAACGCTAAAGATACTCAATAATACATCTCTTTGTCTCAATTTCTCTTCTCTAAACACATACATAAACATAAAACTTGATAGTCTTCCAGTGTTCCGTAGTACTAAAACGACCCTACACAAAAATATCACAACAGTTTGGCGCTAGAAGGAGGGGAGTAACTCAACTACGTGACGATGGCACCAGAAGATGAGTCCAATCAAGCCAATCTGACCCCGAAGGAGAAGGAGCTTTTGAGCCGATTCGAAACCCTTCAGAGTCAAATTACCGACCTTCACAAGGCTCAGGAGACCGCACCTGCAGGTCTGGAACTCGTCCAGGAAGTTCAATACCTAAAAGATCAACTTGGAGAACACTCCAAGCAACTCCAGCAAAGCGCCAAGAAGCTAGACGCCATGGAAGCCGAGAACATCGCTCTCAGACGAGAAAACCGATCCCTCGGGGAAGTAGGGAACAAACGAAAACGGTTCAGAACCAAAGTCCGACCTATGGCTTCGCTCAACACCCCGCACGACGGCGAGGAAATGCCTCAACAGCCCGGCGACGAACCCGGCGATCAAGAAAACACTCGAGACGTAACCCGGGAAGAAGAAGAAGACGAATCCGATACAGAGGACGAAGAGTATTCACATGACCATCCCGAGATCTCAGATCCAGCTCTAGCCGCTTACCTAGAGAAGGTGGTATCCGAAAGATTCGGCACCATCCAATCCATGGTGGAAAGGCTCCCCGGAGTAGCTCCCCCCATCCGTAGAAGTGATCCCAGGTCATACTCCGACACACCTTTCGTGAAGGAGATTGCTTCGATTGAGATGCCTCGAAAATTCTCTTTTCCGAGCATCAAGATGTACGAGGGAACAGGAGATCCTGACAACCACATCGCCCAGTATAAGCAACGCATGGTAGCCGTGGCTATTCCGAAAGAAGCAAGGGAAGCCACCATGTGCAAGGGCTTCGGGTCAACTCTAACCGGTCCTGCCCTCCAATGGTATATCAACCTCCCCACGGGGTCCATAGCATCCTTCGCCGCCCTCAGCGACAAGTTCGTGGAACAATTCGCCAGTAGCCGCCACCTGGAGAAGAGATCAAATGACCTCTACGAGATCCAACAATACAGAAACGAATCCCTACGCTCCTAAATAGCTCGTTTCAACCAGGAGAAGGTCTCCATACCCGAGTGTAACGCCGATACAGCAATCTCAGTCTTCAAGAAGGGCCTACTTCCGGAGGGAGAGCTCTACAAGGAGCTAACTAAGTACAGATGCGGAGACATGGCGGATGTACTATCCCGCGCCTGGGCCCAAGTAAGGTGGGAAGAAGACGTCGTGAGCAGGGCCAATGTTTCCTCCAAGTACGATCAGAAGTCCTCCAAACCCTCGAAAGACGAACGTGAAGAAACCATCCGACCCCGACCTTCCCGGGAATCCACCAACCAGAGCAGGGGCAGATACCAACATCGCCCCTTACCTCGGTCCGAAGGAATGATGGTTTCTACTTGGCCCAGCATCTCCCACCTAGCGATATCCAAACCAGAGCTCATCGAAGTCTTGAGGCAGATGGGCCCACAAGTTAAGTGGCCACCTAAAATGAGGTCCCCCGATGCTACCCGGAACCCTAAAAGATGGTGTGGGTTCCACAGCGATCACGGTCATACCACTGAGGACTGTATAGCCTTAAGGCTGGAAGTAGCCGAGCTTCTCAAGAAGGGTTATCTAAGGGAGTTCCTCTCGGACAAGGCCAAGGATCTCCTCAACAGAGAGGGTCCCGCTCTCCCCAATGAAGCAGTCCTGCGCTACCTCCGCCACAAGAACGAGTGATCCACGTCATCTCCGGAGGATCAGAAGTAAGCGGGATCAGCAGCGCCGCAGCCAAAAGAAGTACTCGCAATGCCAGGAACGGTCAAGAGATCGAGATTCCCAAGCGTCCACTCTTGGGAACGGACGAAATCAGCTTTACTGCGAGGGAGCAGGAACGAGTCCTTGCTCCCCATCATAATGCCCTCGTCATCTCGCTAGTTATAGCCAACTGCCTAGTTAAGCGAATACTGGTGGACAATGGCAGCTCCAGCAACATTATCTTCCACTCGGCCTATATGGACTTAGGGCTAGACCCTAAAACATTAACCAGGAAAGCGATCCCGCTCGTGGGATTTAGCGGAGAGGTGAAGCAAACCGAGGGGGAAGTCCTTCTTCCAGTCTATGCCGAGGGGATAAACCAAACCGCCAAGTTCTTGGTCGTCGACTGTCCGTCGTCTTACAATGTGATACTAGGAAGGCCCTGGATCCACGACATGGGAGCCGTGCCATCAAACCTTCACCAATTGGTGAAATTTCCTACCCCCTGGGGCGTGAAGGTCATTAGAGGGAACCACGAGAATTCTAGGTCCTGCTATCAAACTACCTTGAAGGGAAGGACCCAAGCCTTATAGCAATTACAGAAGCAACCTCTCGTTCCTCACGCCGAAGAACCCGAGGTTGAAGACATGGATGAGGTCCCCCTAATAGAAGGGAACCCGGAGCGGAACCTCAAAATAGGCTCCAAGCTGCCGAAGGATCTGAGGCGGAGGCTGATCGATTTCCTAAGATCTAACTCCGATTGCTTTGCATGGTCCCACGAAGACATGCCCGAAATCGACCCCAACGTCATCATGCACCAACTCCAAGTGAATCCCGAGCATCCTCCTGTCAGACAAAAGAGAAGGAAGCTCGCTCCCGAAAGGGATGAAATCATTAACGAAGAGGTCAAAAACCTGCTCGACGCAGGGTTCATAAGAGAGGTGCAATATCCCGACTGGCTCGCCAATGTGGTGGTTGTGAGAAAGAAAAACGGAAAATGGAGAGTCTGCATAGATTTTACGGACCTCAACAAGTTCTGCCCAAAGGATCCATTCCCCTTGCCTCATATAGACAAGCTGGTTGATGCCACTGCTGGGCACCAACTAATGAGCTTCATGGACGCCTTCTCGGGATACAACCAAATCCTGATGCATCCCGACGACCAAGAAAAGACGTCCTTCATGACTTCCAGGGGCATCTACTGCTACAAGGTCATGCCGTTTGGTCTGAAGAATGCTGGGTCCACTTACCAAAGGCTGGTCAACACGATGTTTGCCGATCAAATAGGCCAGACCATGGAAGTTTACATCGACGACATGCTGGTGAAATCTCTTGACTCGGAAGATCATATCTCACATCTCCAGCAAGCATTCACCACCATGAGGAAATACAATATGAAGCTCAACCCCTCTAAATGTTCCTTTGGAGTAAGCTCCGGGAAGTTCCTGGGATACATAGTCACCCACAGGGGCATAAAAGCAAATCCGGAGCAAATAAGGGCCATCCAGGCGATTCCTCCCCCACGGAATGTCAAAGAGATTCAAAAACTTACGGGAAAAATGGCAGCCCTCAGCAGATTCATCTCCAGGCTTTCTGACAAATCCCACGCCTTCTTCGAAACACTAAAGAACCCTAAGGACTTTAAGTGGACAGAGAAGTGCGAAGCCGCGCTATCCGACCTCAAGACCTACCTCACTACTCCACCACTCCTATCTAAACCCCTGGAAGGGGAAACCCTATTGCTTTACCTCGCCGTGTCCGAGCACGCAGTTAGCGCGGTCCTCGTAAGGGAGGAGGAAAAAAGGCAGCACCCCATATACTACGTCAGCAAATCCATGCTAGACGCAGAAACTCGCTACAGCCAACTAGAGAAACTAGCACTCGCCCTGGTGGTCGCGGCCCGGAAGTTACGCCCCTACTTCCAGTCCCATCAAGTCGTGGTAGTCACCTCATTCCCCATCAAAGCAGTCCTTCATAAACCCGAGGTATCAGGACGGTTGTCGAAATGGGCCGTAGAATTGGGAGAGTACGACGTGATCTTCAGCCCAGCCGCCGCTATCAAGTCCCAGGTCCTAGCTGATTTCGTGGCTGAATTCTCTCCCTTTATGCTTCCAGACCCGGATCTAGAAACCACACTCCAGGGAAAAGAAGCGGAAGAAGGTCAATGGACCCTGCACGTGGATGGCTCCAGCAATGTAAGAGGTGCAGGGGTAGGACTGGTTCTGACCTCCCCTACGGGAGAATCGGCCTCAAGGGCTGTACGTTGCAACTGTTGTGATATTTTTATGTAGGGTCGTTTTAGTACTACGGAACACTGGAAGACTATCAAGTTTTATGTTTATGTGTGTGTTTAGAGAATAGAAATCGAGGCAAAAAGATGTATTATTGAGTGTGTTTGGCGTTACAACGTATTGATGTATAAACCCTAGTTTTCTAGCCTAACTCTATAATCTCTAAGCCCCGAAGTGTCGATCCCTTGTTCTAGGGTTTGGGTTCCCCTTTTATAGTTGATGTAAGTCGGTCAATCTTGGGCGGCTTCTGTAATATTCGGGAATATATTAGTTTCCCCTTGATTTGGGAAACTTCCATATTCATGCGGAGGATTGGTTCCTTGGTCATTACGGCAAGGGCTGGGCCTTGGTTCCTCGATATAGGGACTGGACCTTGGGTACTTGTCAGATGGAGGTCGGGCCCTGGTGCCACCTGATGGAGATGGGTTCTTTAAGTTGAGGAGGGACCCTGGGTCCTTTCCAAACGAGGGCCCGGAAGTCGAGGCCCCTTCGGAGGCTGGAGAAAACTCTAGCCTTGGATATTTTTCCCCAACAGTTTGCCCCTTATTCCTTGATTGCTTCGTAGGGATCAAGGGATAATATGTAGCCTTGAGTCTTGATGCCATTTCTTCCAGCAGGAGAAGGGTTTTGAGTCTAGGCAACATGAGAAGTTAATTTGGAACATGATCGCTTAGTTGGAATGGGCCTCGGGGGAAATAAAGATCGCGGCCCGCTTGTGATGACGCTAGGTCGGCGAAGTATTTTGGAGGTAATTTTGGAAATTTGCCGAGAATCGCGAGTATCTTCCAAATTCTTTAGTCTTTCCTCTTTCTTTCTTTCCTTCTCTTCGCCAAAAATGGAAAGTCGTTCCAGGTATAAAATCAGATGTTTCGATGCCTTTGGACAACACGAATTTAGGTTTTCCCCTGTCCTTCTTATTGGAAGTAGATGACGAACACTCCGATCTTTATGAAATCGTTCCCTACCCCCGGTGTTGGCGGACGTGTCAGACCCCGTCGCTTGTTTGGTGATCCTTTTGATTCCCCCATTCTAACATCTAGCGTGGTTTCGGGGACCGAGGATGAAAGAGTTCCTATGGCCCCTGTTCGCCCTCGTCGTTTCTGTTCTTTCGATGCTTCAAGTGAAGACGAAGATGGCCCGAGGTCTGACATTAAGGAAGGTGATCTGGCGGGGATCCGCCGTAGGTATTCCTTGCCTGATACGATGGGGATCAGGTGTGCGGGAGAGTTCGAGCGAGCTCCTGATGGAGGAAGGGGCGAGATAGCGATTTTTGAGGCTTATTTGGAGGCCGGCTTTAGAGGAGGGATTCCTTCTTTGATCGCGGAGGTGGCGTCGTACTTTGGATGTTCTCCTTCGCAGTTTACGCCTGCTACATGGCGTACTTTGATGGCTATCCAGGTGTTAGGAGAGCTCCACAGTATTCCTTTCGGGTTGTCTGAAGTCCTGTATTCTTACTCCTTTGTTCCCTTGCCAAGTAAGGGGGGCTTTTACCAAATATGGTCCCGAGATGGTGAACCTTTGGTGGATGAACCCCCTCGAGGTCTTAGGGGTAGCTTTCCTTCAAACGATTTCTGGGACAGGAGATATGTGTTTATGAAGGTCGAAGGCGTTCCTGGATATCCATGTTTCTGGCGTTCAGTGGGTAAGTTGCTTCTGTTTCCTTGGACACGGGTATTGTGTTTGCTGAATTATGTCGGATTTTTCTTCTTGCAGAGGTGACCCGACCGGTTATCCAGGCTGGTGAGACTTTGGTGAAGTTGGCGCGAGGTATTCCTAGGCGCTTTCGCTGGATTCTGTTCTTGATGCATCCGATATCGCTGCGTCATAGCCGTATTTGGGGTAATGGAATTTCTCTTACTTGGTCCTTTCGTTCTAGCCGTAGTTTGATGGAGTCTTTGTTTTCCAGGTGGGATCCCTACGGCTTCGATATTGTCAGTGTACGAGGAATACTGTAGAACTCGGCACCAAAGGAGGAGATCTCGTAACTCGTTTCCTTCCGTCCCTCCGGTGGTGGCTTCTTTGGCTCCGAGGGATGTTGGCAGGGATCGCTTCCCCAGTTTAGGTCGGCGTGTTCCTCCTCATGAAGAGATTCTTTTCCTCCGGAGGCAGCTTCGGGAAGTGATTTCCAACCAGGCTCTTATCGTGCAGAGGGCTCGAGAGTATGCTTGTCAGGATCTTGTTAGAGAGTGGTCGATGAGGAGTGCTGGTCAGCATGAGCTTTTCGGAGGATCCGGCCGATGGGGGCCTGTTGGAGGTCTAATCCAAAGTTCGGGGAGCGGTGAAGGTGGTCATGGTGTTTTCCCTTTTTCTGGCCGGGAGCCGAATCTTTGAATATTTCTTCGATGCTTTTTCTTGCTTTATGTTGTCGTTTTTTGGATTTTTTGTAGCTTTCTCCCCTCCAAATAAGGATTAATAATATCTACTGGTTTTTGCTTTTACTCCGTCCTTTCTTTGATCCTTGCACTGCTTTATGGTTTTGACTTCCAGTTACTTGGTTAGATGATTACGGGGGAGATCAATCCTTGCGGGGAATCGTTGTCGGGAACTGATGTGTTCCGATCTGATTTGAACCCTTAGGTTCTTGTTGCTTCGAACTTGGGAATTTCCAAGGTCTAGGCCCTTTGAGTTTCTTTATTTGGGCCCTGAGGCCTTACTTTGAACTTGGGAAACCTTACCCATTAAATTTTGAAGGAATAGGAGCCTTTAGGCTCTCTGGACCCTTAGGTCTTAGGAACCTTGAGGTTCTTGGGACCCTTGGGTCTTTGGAACCTTGAGGTTCTTTGGACCCGAAGGTCTTCGGAACCTTGAGGTTCTTGGGACCCTTGGGTCTTTGGAACCTTGAGGTTCTTTGGACCCGAAGGTCTTCGGAACCTCGAGGTTCTTGGGACCCTTGGGTCTTTGGAACCTTGAGGTTCTTTGGACCCGAAGGATCTTCGGAACCTTGAGGTTCTTGGGACCCTTGGGTCTTTGGAACCTAGAGGTTCTTCGGACCCTTAGGTCTTTGGAACCTTGAGGTTCTTTGGACCCGAAGGTCTTCGGAACCTTGAGGTTCTTGGTGTTGGGCCCAAATATAGCCCATTAGCTAACGACGGAGCCTGAATGAGTTCTGGGCTAAAGCCCATTGCGAATCAGCGACTTTAGCTGAAGCTCAGCACGGAGCCAAAGATAGGAAGCTGATCACGGTTTCCAGAGGCTACTTCTAAGAGGAGGCTAACACCATAAGTAGAAAGAGCGCAGGACCCGGTCAAACAGGAAGCTGTTGTGAGTTCCTTAACAGAAGGAGAAGATCTCGGAGATTAGTTACAAGTGATCGGAGGAAGGTTCGAAGCTATAAAAGAGGACCTCGAAGACCACAAGAAGGGGGATCTTTCCATTAGACATCGATTATATCTCTTTCAGATCTTGTAAACATTCTCAGACAATTCCTTTCGTTTTCTCTGTAATCATTGTTATTCAAAATTATCAATAAAAAGCACTTATTCATCTTTAAAGCTCTTTACGGGATTCAGCCCACGAATTTCCTTATACCTCCTTTTTGACCTAACCTAGAATCTTAGGGTGAAACCTTGTCTCTCACAATTGGCGCCGTCTGTGGGGACAATTAATCGAATCCCTTTCTCCAAAGCTTAAAGATGAATCCACTCGATGGAACCAATCCATCTAACCCCGATCAATCGAACCTGAGCAATAGCTCACCGAATCGCACTGCTTCGGGGGCAAATAACCCGAGAGCCCTCGGAGGGACCAACTCTGGGTCCTCAGCCCTCAATAACACATCGCATCAATCCGCTCTGAACCAAACGGAAGCTCAGCTTTCTGAGATCCGGCAGATGATGCTCCAGTTAGTGGACAAAGCTCAACAAACCGAGCGAACAGTGCAACAGCTGGCCGAACGGCAGCAACAATTCGAAGAGATAACCAGATCTCAATCCGCAACAACCCAACCGTCTGTTCACCAGGGAAGAGGGATCACGTTCCATGAACGAATAGCTGACCCCTCCTTCCCTCGAGAGCGTCTGAATTTCTCCCTTGATAATTCTGGAGCAGACGGTCAGGAACCTGCTTTCCAAACGCCTCGCGCTAGGACAGCTCCTGCGTTTGTCCCACCAATCATCAGCACCATGGGGAGCAACGTAGTGACAACGAGCTCCGCGCCCGATCGAAACACCGCTGGGAGCATACGGTTGCCTCCACCGCCACCTCCTTCGGGATCTGGAGCAGGAACCAACATTCCGTCCGGGGGCAGAACATCAGCTCCGGTGTTTCAAACTAGGGTTTCAACCCCAAATACCGACGGACTTCAAAGAACGGATGCTGATCCTGCAACTATCCGCACTAATCTCGCTCGGAACCTAAGGGCGAATGAACGATCCGTTTCACCAGCTAGCTGGGAAAATGATCGAGCTAGATTCCGCCAGGAACCTATGCGCCGAGTACCCGAGAATGATCCGAATGTCCTTCCCTTCGAAGGACCTGACGCGATTCGCAGATACATGGAGCGAACCCACGCAGCTCTCCAAAAATTGGGAGCTCAAGTCCACAAAGCAACGAGTTCAGCTCCCGAAATCGAGAGCCTAATCAAGGAAACTCGTGGAACTCCGTTCACTGATAGAATTGCTAACTCTTACATAAGAGACACTCGAAAAATTAAGATTCCCGAGTACGATGGGAACGCAGACCCAAAGGCTTATTTAAGAGCCTTCCAGCTAGCTATCGTTAAAGCTCACTTCACGATGGAAGAATGCGATGCCGGATATTGCAGAACATTTGCTGAAAATTTGACCGGAACAGCTCTGGAATGGTTTTCCGGCCTCGAACCAAACTCTATAGATAGCTTTGATCAGCTAGCTAACGCCTTTATGAAGCAATATTCAACCCACATCCTGAAACAAGCCTCTGAGGCCGATCTCTGGAAGATCAAACAAGGATTGGGAGACTCACTGCGAGTCTACATCGAGAAATTTAGGGCAGTAAGAACTAAACTCTCGAACCCTAACGATCAAGTAGCTATTGAAGCCCTTAGGAGAGGCCTCTGGTATCAATCGGGCTTCTTCGAGGAGTTGACCCTAAATCCTCCTCCAACTATCGACGACGCCCTCCACAAGGCCTCTAGATACATTACTCTGGAAGAAGAAAGAGCGGCATTAGATAAGCTCCACAGAAAATCCCAGAATCATCCGAAAGGCGAAGCCTCCGAGGGGAAGGGACCTCACAAAAGAGGAAGTTCCCGAAATAATCAGACTCAAGGGGAGCACTCTTTTGTAATCGAGGACGATAAGGATGAAAAACCTGTCGCCGCAACAGCCAAAGCCCCCTGGTCCAAAGGCTACGATGAAAGCAAACATTGCTCTTACCACGATCGAAAAGGACACTCGACCGAAGAATGTTGGGACCTCCAACGACAGCTGGCTGCCAAATTCGCAGCCGGAGAAATCAAAGACGTGGACCTTAAAAAACCACCACCGTATCAAAAGAAAAATCCCCGGGACAACTCTCCGAAACGTGAGAGGTCGCCTGAAAAAGAAACAGATTCACCACCTCCAGCTCCCAAAAAGAGAGTCGAGATGATCCTTGGAAAATTCCCCCAGGGGAAAAGCCTTCAAATCGAAGCCCTCTTGAGTAAAACACCTCCCCAATCGAGCCCTGGCTCAAGGGTCGATTACATCCTCGGAGGGTCCGATGTGTGTCGAGACTCCGTTAACTCCATTAAAAGTCACGTACGGAAGGCTGTGTCAAACACACAGCCCAAACCGACCAAACCCGAGTCCAACACCAAAATCTCCTTTTGGGAAAGCGAGACGTCAAGTCTTGACAGACCTCACGACGATGCCCTCGTCGTAACATTAAACATAGCAGGGTACGAGGTACCCAAGCTCATGATCGATACCGGAAGCTCCGTCGATCTCATTTTCTATAACGCATTAAAAGGAATGGAAATAGACGACTACGAAATCGTCGACCAGAAATCCAACCTCGTAGGTTTCTCCGGAGAAACAGCTACCTCATTGGGAACAATTAAACTTCCAATCATAGCTGGCGGAGTCATGAAAATGACCAACTTCATAGTTGTCGACAAACCATCCCCTTTCCACGCAATCCTCGGAAGACCCTGGATTCATAAGATGAAAGCAGTAGCTTCAACTTATCACCAATGCGTGAAATTTCCAACAACCGACGGAATAGCCACCATTCACGGTAGCCAAAAGATTTCAAGGATCTGTTACCTGGGAGGATTTGAAATCATAAAAGAATCCCCCCAATAGCAATTACAGATCCAGGAGAGTCGCGAAATGCAACAAAATATCCGAGGTCCCCCTAAGAACCTCACCGAAAAAGTTAGCATCGACGACTCAAACCCTGAAAAACAGGTGAGTATCGGGTCAGAGCTACCTCCCGAAACCAAAAAAGAGCTCATCGAATTCTTAAAACAGAATGTCAAAACCTTCGCATGGTCTACTAGCGACATGAAGGGCATAGACCCAAACGTCACCGCCCACAAGCTCAACGTAGACACCACGTTCAAGCCGATCAAACAAAAGCGCCGTAAGCTAGGTCTCGAGAAAGCCCAAGCCGTCAACGACGAGGTCGACCGACTAACGAAAGCTGGGTCAATCCGAGAGGTCCAATATCCTGATTGGTTAGCAAACCCAGTCGTAGTAAAAAAGAAGAATGGGAAATGGAGGATCTGTGTAGATTTCACTGATTTAAACAAGGCCTGTCCTAAGGACAGCTTCCCATTACCTCACATCGACCGCTTGGTCGAAGCAACGGCTGGACACCAGCTCCTGTCATTTATGGACGCCTTCTCAGGATACAACCAGATTATGATGGATCCTGAAGATCAAGAAAAAACCGCATTTATAACCGAGCGCGGAACCTACTGTTACAAGGTTATGCCATTTGGCCTGAAAAACGCAGGAGCTACCTATCAAAGGCTAGTGAACAAGATGTTCGCTGGACAACTCGGAAAAACTATGGAAGTCTATATCGACGACATGTTGGTCAAGTCTTCGATCGCAGAGGACCACATCTCCCACCTTAGGGAATGCTTCGACATCCTCAACAAATACGACATGAAGCTAAATCCTGCTAAATGCACCTTTGGAGTACCCTCCGGCGAATTCCTAGGTTATCTAGTAACCGAAAGAGGCATCGAAGCCAACCCGAAACAAATAGCGACTTTCCTAGAAATGCCATCGCCTAAAACAACTAGAGAGGTACAAAGATTGACCGGACGAATCGCAGCATTAAATCGATTCATATCCAGGTCCACCGACAAGTGCCTCCCATTCTACAAACTTCTGAAGAATAATAAGAAGTTCCTATGGGACGAGAGGTGTGAAGAAGCCTTCAAACAGCTAAAAACCTATCTCTCGGAACCTCCGATACTATCTAAACCTGTAGTCGGAGAATCGCTATACCTGTACCTCGCCGTATCGACAGCCGCAGTCAGCGGAGTGCTGGTACGAGAAGAGCAAAACGAACAAAGACCTGTTTACTACACTAGTAAAAGCCTACTAGAAGCTGAGACGAGGTACCCAACCATGGAAAAACTAGCCTTGGCAGTTGTCACAGCTGCCAGGAAACTGCGACCTTACTTCCAATCACACTCAATTGTCGTAATGACGTCACAACCATTACGAACAATCCTGCACAGCCCCAGCCAATCCGGACGATTAGCTAAATGGGCTATAGAACTCAGCGAGTACGATATCGAGTACAGACCTCGAGCAGCAGCGAAAGCTCAAGTCCTCGCCGATTTTGTCATCGAACTGGCATCCGAACGTCTAGACCAAGAAATAGAGGTCCCAAAATGGAGCCTGTACGTGGACGGAGCCTCGTCAAGGCAAGGCTCCGGCGTCGGTTTAAGACTAACCTCCTCTGCTGGAGAAACCATCGAACAATCCTATAGACTCGGGTTCAACGCTTCCAATAACGAGGCTGAGTACGAAGCACTAATTGCCGGCCTAAAGCTCGCCCTGAGCCTCGGAATCCGAGAATTGAATGCCTATACCGATTCTCAACTGGTAGCCAGCCAATTTCACGGGGAATACGAAACAAGAGACGAGAGAATGGGGGCATACCTCGAAGTTGTCTCAAACCTCACAAAGCAATTCGATAAGTTCGAGTTAACGAGGATTCCGCGAGGGGAAAACTCATCGGCAGACGCCCTCGCCGCGTTAGCTTCCACATCAGATCCCCTCGTGAAACGAATCATACCCGTGGAAGGAATCGAGAAACCAAGTATCGATATAGCCACCAAAGCCGAGTTGGGTAGCAAACCAAAGGAAGTCGAGGACAACATCCTTCCGCCGATAGCTACCCAAGTCTTCACGACATTCTGGTTCCCTAGAACCAAAACACGCAGCTATAGGAAAAACACCTTTGGGAAGGCAACGCTGAACCCATAAAATAACGACCAAAGTGAAGGTATTAGCCAAAGCCCAGACTCCCCGGAGCCTAACTTAGCGAATACCTCCGGAGGCACCATCCAAACCTCGGAATCACTTGTCCTTAAAATACAGACAAGAAGCCGCGCAGCTCGTAAAAACGCAGAAAGAAACGCTACACGAACCACAGGGGACAACGAGGGAATTGGAGATATTCTTCAGAACCAAGACCCCTTGGGGCCTATTCGAACGAATATCCCCGGGGGCACCACGACACCAGGTCCCGCACAGGAACCTCCCTCCTCGCTTCACAGTAAAGTCGTAGGGAGAGAAGACTGGAGAATACCAATCATGGATTACATCCTGGAAGGAAAAATTCCACCCAATAAGTGGGAGGCTCGAAAACTCAAAGCTCTAGCAGCAAGATACTGTATAATCGAGTCAGCCCTCCACAAACGAAGTGTCTCCGGGCCTTACCTAAAGTGCGTTCACGGCATGGTAGCTATGAAACTTATGAAAGAAATGCATGATGGTTCCTGTGGAAACCATTCCGGAGGCAGAGCTCTAGCCATCCGAATTAAAAGACAAGGCTACTTCTGGCCTACCATCATCGCAGATTGCGAGGTCTACTCCTCATCCTGCGACAAATGCCAAAGGCACGCACCGATCATACATCAGCCTGCGGAAAAGCTGTCTAACATATCAGCCCCCTATCCATTCATGAGGTGGTCCATGGATATTGTAGGTCTACTAGTACCATCAGGCAAAGGAAAAAAATTACTAAACCTCCTGGTCCTAACCGATTACTTCACGAAATGGATCGAAGCTGAAGCCTTTCAACAAATTAACAGATTTAACGTTGAGGGATTTGTATGGAAAAATATCGTATGCAGACATGGCGTCCCATACGAAATAGTAACCGACAATGGAGGACAGTTCATATCCCACGACTTCAAAAGTTTCTGTGATAAATGGAACATCCGCCTCACCTTTTCATCACCTCGGCGACCTCAAGGTAATGGCCAGGCGGAGGCTGCTAATAAATCGATTTTAGCAAACCTCAAGAAACGCCTAGGAGCCCAAAAGGAGCTCTGGTCAGAAAAATTACCCGAAGTACTATGGGCTTGCCGAACTACCCCACGTAAAGCTACAGACGAAACTCTCTTCTCTCTAGCTTACGGGATGGAAGCAGTCGTTCCAGCGGAAACTACCGCAGGTAGCCTTCGTCGGGAGCTCTGCACCTCGAACCCCGCAGCTAATAACCAGCTCCTAATGGATAGCCTCGACTTGATCGAAGAAAGACGAGACCAAGCCTTGCTTCGCATTCAGAATTATCAGCAAGCAATGGCACGACACTATAATTCCAAAGTAAGACCCCGACAATTCGCCGTAGGGGACCTAGTGCTTAGGAAAGTGTTCGAAGGAACAAAGGAACCAGGAGCTGGAAAGCTAGGAACCAACTGGGAAGGCCCCTACCGAATTATCCATATAGTGCGACCCGGAGTCTACAAACTCCAGAAGGTACGAACCGGGGTACCTGAGATTCGATCGTGGAACGCCACTAATCTCAAGAGATACTATCATTAGGTACCCAAATCTTGAACTACGTTTGGCTTGATCCCTTGACTGGGTACGTAGGCAACTCCGTCATGAGTGCAGCCCCAATTTCTCCTCAACCCATCTTCTCATCCAAGCAAAGGGGGCACGTGTTATCAAAAACACATAACCCAAAAAGAAAACGGTTGACGATTGAATAATTCAAAACATGTACCAGTCACCATATGACTATCAATAAAAGTTGTTCCGTACCTATGCTCCAAAGATTACAGAACCTTCCAAGAAAACTCAAGTCTCTCCAAATCGAGACCTAACTACGAACATATCCAGGTACCTAAAGTCCTGGACCTAAGGTCTTAAAACCCTTAACAATCATCGAGGTCCCAAAACCCTCCGAAGAAACGCAGGTTCCCTAAATTCGGAACCTAATCTCATAAACGATTTTGAACACGTTCAGGTCCCTGAAAATCCTGAACTAAGGTCCTAAAACCCTTAACTAATTTCAAAGGTCTTGAAATCCTTGTCAAATCATAAGGTCCTAAAACCCTTAACTAATTTCAAAGGTCTTGAAATCCTTGTCAAATTCGTAAGGTCTTAAAACCCTCAACAAAATCATAAAGGTCTTAAAATCCGTATCAAGCTACTAAGGTCTGGAAACCCTTAACGAAATCCTAAGGTTTTTAAAAAAAAAACCACGAGATCTTGAATCCCTTCAAAGGAACTTGATTCCCCATAACGAAACAGGCTCAGGTTCCGCGAAACCTGAAGCTAAATTAAGCTCGACTATAAGTCGATATCGTAACCAATGGTTGAAACAAAGGATGAAATCCGAAACAGCCAAGATTAAAATTAAAACAAAGGTTTAAAAGCCTCCCCAGGCTGTAAATCTTAAAACACACGAAGGTTTAGAAGCCCCCTCGGGCAATAAATCCTAAGAGCAAGTAAAGGTTTAAAGGCCTCCTCAGGCTAATGAGTTTGGGAAAACAAGCAAAAGCCCCTTGGGCAAAAACAGTCTTGAAAATAAAAGAGCATCAGCTCTTAAACTCCTTCGGTTCCGGGACCAGCGTCGACTCCGGGACCAGCATTAACCTCCTTATCTTCCCCGACGGGACCTCCACCCTCGGTAGGAACCTCCGCATCGATTTCTTGATTAACATCTCCAGGGTTCGCTTCGACTGGAGCTAGTTCAGGAAACACCGAATCCAAGTTAGAACCATACTCGCCGGAAAATGTCGGATTAAACATATTAATCTCAAGAGTACCTGAGCTCTCAGAGAGTTGAGGGATGGGAAGCTTGCTGACCGAGAAGTCAGAGACCTGAGCCCTATCGCAAGCAGCAGCTGCGTCCGGGATCAAGGCCATAAGACGATTGTACTCTTCTTCGGCATCCTCCACCTCCTTAGTCAACAAAGCCTTCAAAAGCTCAGTGTTCGCCTGAAGCTCCTGGGCGTAGATCAGGGCGTCGGTTTCATCATTCTTTTTGACAAATTTCTCTTTCACCGAAGTCAGGATCTTGTTGTAAGCATCAGCTACCTCCCTCTTGCCTCTCCTAACGGCAAATTTGATCTCAGCTTCCTTATTCCTTTGACTGTTTTGAGACGAAGCAATCATCTCTTGAACCTGATGCTCGGCTATCTTACGAGCAGCCTCTAAGTCGTTGATCTTCCTGCCCTTCACCTGGATGTCAATAGCTTGGCTCTCGATTTTCCCCTGTTGAGTATCAGCCTTCAGTCCGAGCCTCTTGACCTCAGCTTGAAGCTCAGAAACCTGAGCACGAGCCTGGTCGAGCTCCGTCTTAGTAGCCTTGAACATATCAGTAGCCTGAGTCAACTCCGCAGCAGTAGGAGCACCACGCACGGTCTCCTCGAACTTTAGTTGAGCTCTGTTGATGGCTCCGGCTAGCTATAAAAAATGTGTAAAAAAAAAAAAAAAATCTTTTAGGTCACGAAAAACCTAAACCTAAAAAGAGAAAACCGAGAAATACTTAAAGTTATATACCTGACCCAAGTGATGAGCTATCTCTACGTATTCGTCCTTGTTAGTCAAGCTGTTGAGAGAGGGCATAGAGCACCCCACCATCTTCAGATGCCTCAGAATGGTCGCTAAACCCCAAGAGTCGTCCAAGATTGACCCTGGCCTAGAGTGGGTGAAGCTCCAACCAACGGTTCCACCTCGCGAGGATGAGGAAGTAGACCTGACGGGCCTATCTCCCGCCTCAGTCCGAGACCTCTTGGGTCTCGGAGGCTCAAGTTCAAGGGAACCTCCGGCAGCACGAGGATTATCTAGGGCTGGCGAGACCTCAGGGTGAGGAACTACATCTCGAGCTCCAGTCTCAACGGGACCAACGTCCGCGACAGGAGCTGAGGTTCCATCATCAAGGACCTCCTTCAGCGTGTTGATAAAAACACCTCCTTGAGATCTGTCGCTGCCCCGCGAAGCGCCGGCAGCCGCAGTAGATCTGTTTCGATTACGGAAGGAAGGCCTCATCTTAAGAGCTGGAGTCTTTTCGGTCTCAGAAGTGCTAGCTCCGGTTGAAATCTCGACTACGTTGGGACCTTCGGAAACTGAACAAAATAACAAGAATCCTTTTAGTTACCTCTTAAAATGAGGATGAACATAATAAAGACACGAGACTACCTTCTAAGTCTTCAACAGGGATCGGGTCAGGAAGCTGGGCGTTGTATCGTTCCGGGAACCTGGCTGATCCAATGCGAGAAGATGTGAACAACGACCAAGCGTTGGAACTTTGATGTAACCTCCTAAAGAGAGCCCTGGACTGCTTATCAGAGAGCTTGGGAGGATCGTCGATACCTACATATAAAATTAAGATATCAGCAAGTAGCAATAATCAGAAATGAGCAAAACAGGATCCTAAAAATCCTAACCAGATATCTCGGACCAAACGACCGAGAGAGCACGACCCATTGGGACAGTTGAGGGATCAATCTTAACAAAGAAGTACTTTTTCCTCCAATCATCATCACTACCCGAGGATTTAAAAAGATTAAATCCGGGGCGACAAGGAAGATAGTAAGTACTGCTACCACCCTCCTTAGTAGAGCTCTCTTTGATCGTGTAGAGACTCATTAACTCGGTTAAACCGACAACGATTCCCTCCTCTCTGGCCCTGGTAATAAATCCGTTTATTACCCGAATGACCGAGGGACAGAGCTGAGAGAGAGCTAACTGGTAATGATCTAAAAGATCCAGCAAGAGGTCCGGGAGCGGGAATCTGAGGTGGCACTTCGAGATATACTTCTCGTGGATGCAAAACCAGCCCTCGGGGGCAGATTCCGGAGTATTATCGGAGGAACAGGCCTTGGCTAACTCCTTTCGGCCATGAGCCTGAACCATGAAGTTAACGACCTCTTGAATCGTCAACAGGGATGGCGAGTGAGACCCCAAAGAGGAACTCCCGCCGGAGCCATCCTTCTTCTTCATGCGCTTAGAGGCTCTCGTCGCGACTAAATCTTTTGCCTTCTTCGTCTCTCTTTTGGCTTTCTCGCCTATCTCTTGCTTGACCTTCATTAAGCGTTTGCTGGCAGGGGGAATTCCGGTTTCACCGGAGCCTTCTTTCGGAGGGTCCATTAAACAGAGGGGTAAGGTTGAGAGGATTGAAAGGAGAAAAGAGGAGGATCGAAATAGTTCTAAAAGTTTCGAGGAATTCTAAGAGATTCGAAGAGGATCAATGGCGAAACAGAGAGATGAAAAAAAAAAAAAAAAACTAACGCAGTAAAAATAAAGGAGTGGAGGAGAAGTTACCTTGGGAAACGAGTGGAGGCGTGGAGAATATGGAGCGAGGCAGTTAATGCCCATCACTTTATATCACGTCCCGTCTCGAGTCTCGGAGTAAATCATTCAAAAGCTTCCTTCATCCGAACCGTCGATTTTAAACAAAAGAGATCTAAACCGTCAAATTAAACGAATAATATCTTTAATCAGATATCCCGTAATCATGATCTCAACAGTAAAATCTAGGTCGGCGACTTAGGTTAAGCTTCCGAGTAAGAGAGATCTTATCTCAAAAGCTTGGGGGCAACTGTTGGGCCCAAATATAGCCCATTAGCTAACGACGGAGCCTGAATGAGTTCTGGGCTAAAGCCCATTGCGAATCAGCGACTTTAGCTGGAGCTCAGCACGGAGCCAAAGATAGGAAGCTGATCACGGTTTCCAGAGGCTACTTCTAAGAGGAGGCTAACACCATAAGTAGAAAGAGCGCAGGACCCGGTCAAACAGGAAGCTGTTGTGAGTTCCTTAACAGAAGGAGAAGATCTCGGAGATTAGTTACAAGTGATCGGAGGAAGGTTCGAAGCTATAAAAGAGGACCTCGAAGACCACAAGAAGGGGGATCTTTCCATTAGACATCGATTATATCTCTTTCAGATCTTGTAAACATTCTCAGACAATTCCTTTCGTTTTCTCTGTAATCATTGTTATTCAAAATCATCAATAAAAAGCACTTATTCATCTTTAAAGCTCTTTACGGGATTCAGCCCACGAATTTCCTTATACCTCCTTTTTGACCTAACCTAGAATCTTAGGGTGAAACCTTGTCTCTCATACTTGGGACCCTTAGGTCTTTGGAACCTAGAGGTTCTTGGGACCCTTGGGTCTTTGGAACCTTGAGGTTCTTTGGACCCGAAGGTCTTCGGAACCTTGAGGTTCTTGGGACCCTTGGGTCTTTGGAACCTAGAGGTTCTTCGGACCCTTAGGTCTTTGGAACCTAGAAGGTCTTTGGACCCGAGGGTCTTTGGACCCGAAGGTCTTTGGACCCGAAGGTCTTTGGATCCGAAGGTCTTTGGACCCGAAGGTCTTTGGACCCGAAGGTCTTTGGACCCGAAGGTCTTTGGACCCGAAGGTCTTTGGACCCGAAGGTCTTTGGACCCGAAGGTCTTTGGACCCGAAGGTCTTTGGACCCGAAGGTCTTTGGACCCGAAGGTCTTTGGACCCGAAGGTCTTTGGACACGAAGGTCTTTGGACCCGAAGGTCTTTGGACCCGAAGGTCTTTGGACCCAAAGGTCTTTGGACCCGAAGGTCTTTGGACCCGAAGGTCTTTGGACCCGAAGGTTTTTGGACCCGAAGGTCTTTGGACCCGAAGGTCTTTGGACCCGAAGGTCTTTGGACCCGAAGGTCTTTGGACCCGAAGGTCTTTGGACCCGAAGGTCTTTGGACCCGAAGGTCTTTGGACCCGAAGGTCTTTGGACCCGAAGGTCTTTGGACCCGAAGGTCTTTGGACCCGAAGGTCTTTGGACCCGAGGGTCTTTGCACCCGAGGGTCTTTGGACCCGAAGGTCTTTGGACCCGAAGGTCTATGGACTTTTATGCTTTTGGGGAGTCTTTTTGATCGCTCTCTGCTGCCCGGAGGCGAGCCACTCTCGATCTAAATTGAGAATTCGTACTGTGCTACCCGTGGGCATAGGCCATTCTCGAAATTCTCAATGCTGCACTCTACCTTTCTGCAGAAAGGTCACTCTCAGACTTATTGTGGTCTGGGGTGGGTCCCCCCGCAAGGTTCTGTCAACCCAGACACACTACCTTCCACGTCTGGATAGGTATTAAATTGTTTGTGCTGAACCGGTTATTTGCACTTTGCTCCCTGCATATCAGCCGCCAGAATCTGATTACAGTACTTGGCTGTGTACGTCATGCCCCCAGCGTGCGTTTAGCTTACAGCGTATTTCACGAGGGTTTGAATGGCACTAGTACGTGGTCCCCACATAACTCTTGGCTATAGGCCTTTACGCGGGGCCCTATCGCACAGACATCGGCTCATGGCTGATCAGACCCCTTCCATATCTGTCTGTACCTATGGTGAGTAGCCTCACCAGCTAGGGGGCTAGCTAAGATCTGAGGTCCCGAAGGTCCCTGATCCAGCTAATATGCCCCTTTAAGTATATTGGTGTTTCCTTAACTCCCTTTAGTCGAAACCAAATGTATTTTATAAGCCTAGTCCGAGGACGTTCTCGTTATACATAGGAGTAGGAAA
The DNA here is from genome assembly GCA_026261945.1 of Hirschfeldia incana. NCBI lineage: Eukaryota > Viridiplantae > Streptophyta > Magnoliopsida > Brassicales > Brassicaceae > Hirschfeldia > Hirschfeldia incana. The sequence continues at coordinate 2,429,935 of JABCMI010000013.1, read as the reverse complement.
ACCAAAATACTTAAATATATAATAGTATATATAGAGCTCGACCCGAAGATCTTGCATTTAGAAATGATAGAATTTGAGGTGCATGGCGTTCCAGCAGTTGGGTTGTACCTTGCCTGTGCTGTCTTGCAGCTTGTAGGCTCCTCCCCCTTGCACCCCTATTACCTGGTAGGGCCCCTCCATCCGGGGCGAGTTTTCCGGCTGATTTGTCTTTTGTATGGTTACAGACTCGCCTTAGGACCCAGTCCCCTTCTTGGAAGGTTCTGGATCTCACCTTCTTGTTGTAACTCTTGGCTACCTTTATTTGGTACGACGCATTCCTTAGGCGGGCTGCTTCCCTTTTTTCGTCTAGTGATATACCATGATTTTGACCCACTTTTACTCATGGTATTTATATGATTTTACTATATATATATATCTATGTTTTGGAGTCTTTTAGGTAAGTTTTCAGGTTCAAGGGCATTTTGGAGTAAAGTGGCGTTTTAGGTGCCATTTGGAGCTTAAAGGAGAGTTTTCCCGAGATGACTTGAAGATCAGACATCGAGGTCGATATCCAGAGTTACATATCGATCGATACACATCTTGTGTAATCGATCGATGACGCATTTGAAGAAATGACGACGAGATACTCCATCGATCGATGTACACTTAGTACCATCGATCGATATCGAGCGTGCAGAAGAAGGAAGAATATTCTCAATCGACTTGAAGCCCAAGATGTCTCAATATTACTATAATGCCCCTGACGAGTTTTTAACCTAATTGTACTCAATATTTATACCTTTGCCTATGTGTTTTGGCAAAGTAAGCTTTAACAACATATCATTGTTCTAGTACTTCTATTTATCAATAAAGCATTCTTTTCATCTTTAATTCTGTTCTCATCTAAGGTTATAGGATTCTAGGTTTAGAAGAAAGATACAAAGAGATTTGTTATCACGAGGAACTTGATTGTTCGGTCTTCTAAATGAATCTCTATTATTACCTAGATGCTATGAATCTCTCAGTCATGTCTGAGTAGATTCCCTTGTTAGATTTAGGGTTCAAATAGTTATGAGGGATTAGCCCCAACTATGGACTGTTGAGTTGTATACTCATTATCCTGATGAACCCTAATGCTTATTCTAGAATAGCTAACTAGAATATGATCCTGGAATTGATTTAATCCATAAATCAATCTCCTGACATCATCTTGAATAAGCTAAGATCCTCTAGGGATAAGCGAGAGCCGGTCTATGATCTTGGTGAACATATATTCGATTCGATCTAGAGCTATATCGACCGATACTCCAATAGAGTAATCGATCGACGACACACATATCGATCGATACAAGCTATCAAACATCGATCGATATTGTCGGCAGACAGATCAATAGACGAGACTAGTAACGATAGTTATTAGCCAACTCTAAAGAGTCGAAGTTCTTTAGTATATGCAAGCAACTCATTAAAACATCCATAGCATTATAATCCTGAACTAACTGAATAGTAACCTTGAATCTAACTAATTCTCTTATTGATTGCAACCCTCAAACACTCTCTTGAGCAACTAATCATTGCTCACAACTTGCAATTTACATTTAAACCATTTCAACCTAGCTTAGTCACAAAGGATTAAACATCTTTTGTGTTCCTTCGCTCCCCGTGAAATCGATCCCTAAGTACTACATCTGAACCTCTTATTTGAGAGAGTAATTCACTCCTAGGGTAATTTGAGTGAGATCAAATTTGGCGCCGTTGCCGGGGAGCAAAGATCGCCATTAGATTTAATCTGATTAGGTCTAGGTTATTTAAATTTCTGCTAAATCACCTTCTGACGCAGAAATTTTTTTTTCTTGATTTTCAGGTACATGCCCAGCAATACCAGAAGCAACAAGAATCATCAACTTGTGTACTCAGAAGACCCCCACAGCTTAGAGCGTAGCATTCGCAAGAACTTACGTTCCACATCGATCGACATAACCTCTACCTTGTCGACCGATACACCGACATCGATCGACATCACCAATCGTTCGTCGACCGATACCGCTCTACCACAGTCGACCGAGACACCTTCTCCGTCGACCGATACTCGCCGCACTCCATCGCTCGACAACACTCCGTCGACCGATACTCTTTACCATACATCGATCGATATAGATCATCTTACATCGATCAATACCAACCGACGAGCCATGGTAGAGCCTATTATTCTCAGAACCGATGAGAATGGAGACCTGCGTGATCAAGATGGTCACCTGCGTAACGCAGCAGGTCAGAAGCTGAATGCTCAAAAGGAAATCATTCCTGAGCAAGACACTACAGACTTCATCCAACCTGCAGATGAAGCCAACCGAGCTAGAACCCTGGCAGATTACAACTGTCCAGATCAGTTCTATACCAACAGATCCGCCATCCGCCCTCCTGCTATTCAGAGAGGAGATTTCGAGCTCAAGCCGCAGTACTACGGTCTCGTAGGACAGATACCCTTCTGTGGGCTATCTCATGAGCATCCTATGGATCATCTGGAGAGATACGAAGATATTATATCTTTCATCAAAGCCAACGGAGTCCCTGAAGACTATCTATTTTGCAAGCTTTTCAAATACTCTCTATCAGGAGAAGCTTTGCAGTGGCTGCGACAATTACCACCAGGATCTCTCGCTACCTGGAAGGACATCAAAAACGCATTCTTGCGTAACTTCTTTGATGAGTCACGTGCTGAAGACTGGAGGAGAAAAATTGCTACATTTACTCAGGAACCTGGAGAATCTTTCAAAGATGCCTGGAATAGATTCAAATCCTACCAGCGCGACTGCCCACATCATGGATACAACAACGTGCAACTACTCTGCACCTTCTACAGAGGCATCACTCTAAAGTATCAAATGGCTCTGGACACTGCCAGTGAAGGAAATTTCAGCACAAGGAATCCACAAGACGCTGTGAAGTTAATTGATAACTTGGCTTCAAGCAACAGTACGAAGAACATCGTCAAAGCAAAATCTGTCTCATTCCTTGGGAAGGAACATATTAGTGAATTCCAATCACAGCTGTATAATGTTCAGAAGCTACTTAACAAGCAGATTTGCTCAGTTGAGGATGCAGAAACCGCAGAGGATCAAGTAGTCGAAGATGTGAATTGGATCAGTGGAGCTGGATTTCAGAGATCTGGAAACTAGGGAGGAAACATGAACTTCTCAGTACAAAGAAGCAACTACAGTCAACAGAAACCCTCCTACAACAGCAGCAACCCCAACAACAACAGGAGTTACAGAAACTCGTTCTACACCAATCCACCCCCACCCACCCAGGAAAGCAAACTAGAAGAAATGCTGGAAAGAGTTCTACAGACACAACAGAAGCTCCAGGTGGATTTCAATGGGAAGATTGACTCTGTCTACACCACTCTAAGTTCAAAGCTTGATACTTTGAACACCTATGTGAAGAAAGTGGAGACTCAAGTAGTTCAAAAAGGAGAGGCTTTGAAGAAACAAGAGGCCTTAGCAAGAGCATCAGGAGAGCCTACTACTCACCACCACGTCAATGCCATCATAGATGATGATTTCTGGGAGGAAGTTCCCAAGGATGAGCTGCAGAAATCGACAGAGGAAACCTCACCCCTGGCCGGATTTAAATCATATCGATCGATGTTACGAGCTCGACGTCGATCGATATCACCAAAAGCAAAGCGATCGATAAACTTTGATGAGCATCGATCGATAGACTTCGAGGAACCCTCAAAAGAGTGCAATTCGATCAACATCATGTCACACGAAGCCTTTGCAGCCAAACACCCACGACCACCCACCGGTATGGACATAAACCGATCTTCAGACCCCATCGATCGATACAGGAACCTTTCCATCGACCGATCTGGAGACAGCGATATCGACCGACACACAGCAGTTGCTATCGATCAATATACTATCCCACACCGCCGAGTGCAACTACCCAAAATTGATGTAGCACGACTTAATGCACTCCGGGAGCAGTCCAAACTTTCCAAATCCCTTCCTACAGCAATACTGAAGAAACCCACGGACATCATTGAACCCATGGAGCAAGAAAAGGAAAACCTAGGAAGAGTCTTACGAAAAAGGAAAGAGAGGATTGCAAAGCACCTTAAAAGGGAAGCTAATGAAGCAGAGATGGCAAACTTCAGAAAACGAGTTCTAAGGATCCCTGCAGAGAAACCCTTTGAAGAAGCCTACTTTTCTCATAGATTGTGGATGTTCTTCAGAGAGACCAAGGAGACGGAAGAAGATATCAAGAGGATGTTTCACCAAGTTCGTGATAGCATGCAGAAGAGGATCACACTACCAAAGAGGAGCGATCCAGGGAAGTTCACGGTACCATGTTCCATCAGGGGCATTGAATTCCCTCGTGCCTTATGTGATACAGGATCAGGAGTCAGCATCATACCTAAGATCATGGCAGATCACCTACGTCTGAAGATAGAGCTTACTGATGAGACATTCATCTTTGTGGGGATTGTTCTCAGCAAAACTCTGGAGGCATAATTCGAAATCTTGAGGTACAGATTGGAGATGCCATCATCCCTACATACTTCCACGTCCTGGATGTCAAGCTTAACTTCAAGACATCACTATTACTTGGAAGAGCTTTCTTAGCCACCGTCGGAGCCGTTTGTGACCTAAAGTTCAACAAGATCTGCCTAACCCTAATAAGTCCTACCACCCTCTATGCTCCCGTCCAAGTCATCAAGCTACCAGCTAGGGAGACCACACAAGTCGTAGCAACTTGTTTCTGTTCCCATGAGTACGATTCCATGGCTGAATACGAAACCGATCCGGTTACATCGACCGATGAGAGCAACATCCCATCGCCCGACACCAATACCCAGACATCGACCGACGTAGCTAACACCACATCGATCGATAGACAGCCCTTTTGGAGGAGCAGCGCTGAAACCCTAGCATCAACACCCGATTTTGAGCCAGGTACATCAGAACCAGACGACTACATACCTCTAGAGGAGGAATACGATGAAGATTACGAGGAAGAACGAGCTACAGAGTACAGATTCATTCGTGAAGAAGAAGATGGACACCCTTCCCACACCTTCAGATTCAACGCATCGACCGATGTAAGCAAACCCGCATCGACCGATATGCAACCAAGACGATCGCTCAAACGACCCTATGAACCATCAAGCGATCCTATCGACTTTATATCCATATACACACCATCTAAGGATATAAGAGACGGAGACTACTCAATTGGAAGTTGGGCAAGCGACTACAATGAGAGTTTTGTAGTAGAAGCAGTTCCACTACAATATGCAATTCCACCCGAGGAAGTCCCATCGACCGATACGTTACAACAACAATCGATCGATAACCGTCAGCCAACATCGACCGATGCACCTGTTACAGCATCGCCCGATACGACCACTACACCATCCGAGGTACAAACAAATAATATTGATTTTGGTTATCTAACTCCGGATGAGTTTGGTATTTTCAGAGATCCAGAAGGCAATGCACGAGCAATGGATGGGAGAATCATCCCAATCACAAGGAAGGACATAGGAGACATCCTTCAAACAGCCAACGGATCCACACACCTCTTCAAACAACTACCTCACACCTCTGTCAATCAGCAGCATCAGCACATCAGTACAACAACAGAATCAAATCAAGACGGAGCTACAGCTGATCATGTCAACACGGAGGATTCGGAATTTCAGCACATATCGATCGATAAACGCCACCGTATATCGTTCGATATGCACCGAGAAATGGGGGAGACGAGCTTTCAAAGATGGAATTCGACGCTTCTCGTGGGAGAAGAAGGACGAATTCGGAGTTTTCAGAGACGAATCTGGGTTCGCTAGAGGAGTCAATGGAGACATCATCCATGTTTCAAAGGAAGCCATTGAGGAGTTACTTAACAAAGCATCATTGTTTGATTGGTCTTGTTTTTGTTTGCCTATACATGCAGATCACTTCAACAGAGCAGAACCTAAAGAGAAGCTCTACACAGAAGCTGAAGTCCAACGAATGATCTATGAGGCCAAGAGTCCTTACATCTGGCAAACCTTTACCTATCCACATGAAATGGAGAGAGCACGATCAGAACTCCAATCTGAAATCAACTGGATTCAGAGCGCTTATAATCTTCAACAACAAAAGAAAGACGCCCTTGAAGAAGAAGTATCCACTCTTCGTTCACAACTGAAAACCGACGTGCCACCATCGACCGATGCCGGACAGATAGCATCGACCGATCCTCTTCCTACGCCATCGACCATGCAGACCAAGGCACATCGACCGATAGACGATTGCAGAACACATACAGCAAAGAAGAAATCTCTAATCTCATCCGCAACATCTATCAGGACATCAAACGAGAAGAGGCAACCACAACCAAAGATCTAGAAGACAAATATCAGCAGCTCAGCAACAACTTCACCTCATTCAAGGAACGCACATCAACAATGGCAGATGCCATGGATCACATCATCAAGGCTCTACACCATACACATCAAACGATGAAATCCTTCTACACTAGCAAGAAGAAAATAACTGATGAGATGATTCCAACAATGGAAGATCGACTGCACGAGGTTGAAGATACATTGAGAGCATTCTGCGAGAACTACAGACGCGAAGCATCGACCGATATGACATATCGTCCATCGCCCGATATGAACTCCAGCGAGTTTTGCACCAGAGCTGATATGGAGGAGACAGTTCAAGATCTCTTCACCATAGTTCAAGAGGTTGGAGATTCTACCTACCAAAGCTTTGAGAAACTATGGTTTCCAGTGCAAAGCGACGTCAAGAGCATGGAGTACACTATAGAGAACATCCAGAAGGAGATCAAGACCATCTCAAGACAACTCGCGGATAGACCAGCGCCATTAGCATCGACCGATATACCAACCAGGGAATCGACCGACAGACCTACACCAGTGTCGATAGATATTGACTACCCGAGATCGATCAATAGGCTCATGGCACGAAGGAGAACGTTTGAGAGGCTCAATGACATACAAGAAGAACTCGGTGATCTATCCCAACACACCTATCCAACATTCAGAAACCACCAGTTCTACATTGAGAGCAATGCAGAAAATATAGAACGTCTGCGCGCTGAGGTTATTGAATTAAAGGAGAAACTAACCAGAGGAGATAAAGCCACAAGAAGCTTCTTCACCATTTGGTTTGGAGAAAAACATGGAGAGAACACGGATGAGGCTTGCTTCTCAGCAAGTGTCATGAATTCACCTCACTAGCCTCATTACTACCATAGTCAAGCTAAAGACTATAATAAAGCGCTGAGTGGGAGGCAACCCACTATTAGGTATTTTCTTACTTAGTTAAATCTGATTTATGTTTTTATTTTTCGTTTTTCGTTTTTTGTTTTTAAGTTTATCAGATTCTAGACGATTACCATTCACATCGACCGATACAATCCTGTCGACATCGCTCGACATACCCCTATCCTTATCGATCGGCATAGACGACTCACTATCGCTCGATACGTAACCACGGTCAGGTATATCGTTCTAATTTTCGATATCAGTACATTCCTTATGATTTATTTATGCCCTAATCCGACTATTATACACTGAGGACAGTGTATGATTTAAGTCTGGGGGGAGATTACTGATGCTACCTTACCTTTTTGATTTCACCAAAATGTTTTCAAAATTGGTTTTATTGAGTCAAGAAAGGGACTAGGATATTTTTCAAAAATTTTCTTTTTATCTAAGCACTCTTTAGCACCATTCTTAGATTTGTTGATTACAGAAAGTACTAAAGATGCTAAAGTGGATCAACTGTCACCTACGACAATACTTCTCATGATTGCCTGGAAGAACCAAAGCTGATCTCCAACCTAACCTGACAATCTATTGCTTGTCTTATGGCTTGGTATACAAGGGATCGGAATCCTCCTGCAAGTCTGGAAGGTAATAGTCTGTGTGCTTCTGATTCCCTTCTCTCTCTCTCTTCAGCATCCTAAGGAAAGAGAGAAATTAATTGTATAAAGATGTGATATGATATCTTGAGAAGTAGAAGGGTAGGAGTGATTCCTGCGACCCCATTATTCTACTTTAAAAGATTGATCAAAGCGAGGGGTAGGAGTGATTCCTGCGACCCCATTATTCGCTTATTCAAAAGTATGTGTTACTAAGTCAATGAGATAACGCAAAGATAGCCTTTGTGGCAATCAGTGTTCATCAAAATTTGAAACTATGAGGATCCAGAGAAGAGAGATAAAAAGGGGGGAAGAAAGGGATCAGAGAAGACTTGCTGTTGGGGTCAAAAACGGTTCTCTCGAAATCAACGGCTAAAACTATTTATCATGCGCGGACTTTCCATAAAACAAGCGTCGAAAACAAGACAAGTCGTATAGCTTAAAGAACCTATGTTAAAGTCGATCGTTCTTGATTTACACGATAAACTTTACGAGAAAACCAAATAAGATTTAGTCGTAAAACTTCGATGATACAATCAAGAAGAACCGAGAGACATTAGGTCCGTAGCAAAGATGACACGACCATACGAAAGTATACGGAAGAAACGGGAAGTAATCTAAGTTTGGACAGGCCGAACGACAAAGAATCCGCCTTGAAACTTCAAACAGCCCGTTCTCTCAAACCGTGAGGACCCAGAAAACGAGTAAGATATCAAATCGAAGCCCTTGCCGAGACGCACGTGATGCCTCTAGGCGCCGGGCGCCTAGCGCCCGTGCTGCCTCTAGGCGCCGGGCGCCTAGCGCCCGTGCTGCCTCTAGGCGACGGGCGCCTAGCGCCCGTGCTGCCTCTAGGCGCCGCGCGCCTAGCGCCCGTGCTGCCTCTAGGCGCCGGGCGCCTAGCGCCCGTGCTGCCTCTAGGCGCCGGGCGCCTAGCGCCCGTGCTGCCTCTAGGCGCCGGGCGCCTAGCGCCCGTGCTGCCTCTAGGCGCCGGGCGCCTAGCGCCCGTGCTGCCTCTAGGCGCCGGGCGCCTAACGCCTGTGCTGCCTCTAGGCACCGGGCGCCTAGCGCCCGTGCTGGTCCTAGCCGTCCGTGATGGTCCTAGCCGCCGGGAAACTTCAAGGAGCCCGTTCTCTCAAACCGTGAGGATCCAGAAAACGAGTAAGATATCAAATCGAAGCCCACGCCGAGATGCACGTGATGCCTCTAGGCGCCGGGTGCCTAGCGCCCGTGCTGCCTCTAGGCGCCGGGCGCCTAGCGCCCGTGCTACCTCTAGGCGCCGGGCGCCTAGCGCCCGTGCTGCCTCTAGGCGCCGGGAGCCAAGCGTCCGTGCTGTCCGTAGGCACCGGGCGCCTAGCGCCCGTGCTGGCTCGGGTCTTCGAGCGATAATCTTCCGTGCACAAGTCCCAGGCCCCGGCCGTCAGAAGTCTATACTTTCAATCTTTCCCAAGTCCTCGCGGAATGAATCATTGAGATTCCGCGTACAAAACTCGCGTTCTTACTCCAAACTAAGATCGTCGGTAACACTTCGGAAACTCGTAAGATATCAACGGGAAGGAAGATCTTAAATTCTTCGTACGAAACAGTGATGGTTATCTTGTGATACCACTCATCTCAAATCTACGAAGGAATGAAGATCTTCCGAAGAAATCGTAGAAAATAACGGAAGTCCTAGAGACGGCCCGAAAGGGACCAAACACGATCGGACAGTCTGTTTACGATTATCTGAGATAGATACGACGATTTACGTTTATCTTTACATAACAAGATAAATGCTAAATTTTCAGAAGGATAAATGTCAAGTTTCCCGAAGATAAATGTCAAGTTTCTCGATAAACATGAAGGCCGACGAAAATGGAAAAAGCCCGCTTCGTGGCCCAAAAGGAGAATAGACCGTCATAAGAAGGAGTATATAAAGGAGCTTTGGGAGAGAAGGAAAGAGGAGCAAAAATCATTGAGAGACTTAGAGAGCAGATCCGAGATTTTAGACTAAGGGAACTTAGAACTTAGGTGGTCAGACTAGCAAGGCATGACCTAGGACGTCTGGCTGCCTCCCGTTCTACCTTCGTCTTGTCCCCAGACTTCTGTTCCTTCGCAAGAATCTAACAATCCCTTTACTCAGAGTTCCGCACATAGAAACCCTAGGCGTTATTCTCGACACGCCCGTTTCTATGACAAACGCTCGTACTAGACGAACTTCGCCAGGCAGTTCGATCTCTTGTTCAAATCTTTCTAACTGAACTACGTCCGACTTGATCCTCGAAAGGGGTACGTAGGCAGCCTTTCTCAAGGTCCAGTCCCAACTCATAACAAAACCCCTTTTGTACGATTTTTGTCTTTTGTTATCTTTCCATATTTTCCGTACTTGTTCGGTCACTTGTCGTTGGCTGTCGCAGAGAATCCGGGCCTTCAGGGAAAACTAGGTTTACTTAGTTTTCCTCCGATAAAACTTAACTAAAATCGACAGTGCGAATTTCGGTTCCCACAGTTTGGCGCTAGAAGGAGGGGAGGACGGATTACTCTTACTCTTACGGCCGCAAAACGCTTGATCAAAGCAATGTCTGGAAATATGAAAGACAAACTCGCAGCTCACATCGACGCTGGTAAAACAACTTCGGCAGTGACTGCTCCTACGACCAACGCTTATGCAAACGGTTATCTAAGATTATCATCTTACGGACAAACGTCCTGAGAACGGACCATCCCGATCAATTTCGGGTCCTATCAACCATGCACCCCCATCCAAGTTCCTGCAACACGGTCCTCGGGTCCATGGACACAACCCCCCTCGCTTGGAAGAATTCAAAAAATGACTTGGTAGTCGAGACGGATTCCTGCCTGCCGTATACAACGGCTATGGTTAGCTTGAACACCAGTTGCCTTAACTATACGGGGAATCGAAATCCTTTTGGAAAAACCAGCGTCACATCAATGGCTCTTTCTAAAGAAAAATCGTAAAAACGTCTAAGTCCCTAGACGGCCCAAAAGGGGCCTGAATCACGGCTAAACGACCCACATACGATTTTAGAGTAGGATCAAGCCCAAGGCTGATATGATGGTCTGATTACCGAGTAGAGTTTTGACTGGAAATGTCTTTTAGAATTTCCCGGAAAAAATAAAGACTTGTTCTCCTGGAAATCGCGGAGAAACCCCAGATTACTCATGAAACAGAAAGCACGACTGATCGGGTTACCAATCAGCGTTTCTAATGCTAAAATTCGATAACATTTTACGAAACACCTTTCGTAAAATAAATTCTCTAAAATATTTCACGAGACGGTTTTGGCATGATTAAACTCGACAACATTTTACAAAACAGTTTCCGTAAAATTAACTCGACAACATTTTGTGAAATAACTCTCGTAAAATAAAAGGTCAACAATGTTCTAGGAAACAATTCCTTGCTGGGATCATGATGGAATCGATGTCCAAAAGTCTCGGAAAAACAATTAGAGAAACCTCGAGAGACTAAGTGTCGATCGAGAAACCTTAAAAAAAACAGGCAGTTCCCGCAAGGAAGCACAGTCCCGGGCGGCTAGCACGTCCGTACTGCCCCTAGGCGCCGGGCGCCTAGCGCCCGTGCTGCCTCTAGGCGCCGGGCGCCTAGCGCCCGTGCTGCCTCTAGGCGCAGGGCGCCTAGCGCCCGTGCTGCCTCTAGGCGCCGGGCGCCTAGCGCCCGTGCTGCCTCTAGGCGCCGGGCGCCTCGCGCCCGTGCTGCCTCTAGGCGCCGGGCGCCTAGCGCCCGTGCTGCCTCTAGGCGCCGGGCGCCTAGCGCCCGTGCTGCCTCTAGGCGCCAGGCGGCTAGGACGCCCGTGCTGTCCCTAGGCGCCGGGCGGCTAACGCGCCCGCGCTGCGCTGGTCACCGGACCACAAAACTTTAGGCGAACGCGGCAAATCCTCGCGAAACCATCCCCGACGATAGTCCAACCAAATACTTTGCACCTTTCGTAAAATAATCCTAGACAATACTTCACGAGACAGCTTCTGCACGATTAAACTCGACAACATTTTACGAAACAGTTTCCGTAAAATTAACTCGACAACATTTTGTTGAATAACTCTCGTTAAATAAAAGCTCGGCAATATTTTACGAAACATCATTCGTGAAGTATAACAAGATCGCAAGCTTCTTGACCTGACCAGTTCGCTCATAGCTTGACGAAACAAGAAGCCCTACTCAAGTGACATCTTGCCGTTCGTTTTCACTTGTCTACCCACCTTAACCTTCTTCGAGTTTTGCCTACATCTCCTCCCTTTGCTTCAACGATTCTGCAACGATTCTGCACTGTTCCTTCGGGTTTCATCAAAAATCGATTCTCGATTCAGTGTCAGACTTTTCGAAGACCTTTGACAATGAAACGTTAGAAGACAAAGAGGAACGGATATGAGGCAATCTCGAGTAATCAACGAGACTAAGGTACGTCCGACTTAGAAAATTTTATCAAGGTTTTAATTTTTTCGTAGGCAAGGAATGAGAACGTCTTGTAAACTGCCGTAAAATTTAGGGAACTTAGAACCTAGGTGGATAGTCTAGCAAGCTAAGAAGAAAATAACTGATGAGATGATTCCAACAATGGAAGATCGACTGCACGAGGTTGAAGATACATTGAGAGCATTCTGCGAGAACTACAGACGCGAAGCATCGACCGATATGACATATCGTCCATCGCCCGATATGAACTCCAGCGAGTTTTGCACCAGAGCTGATATGGAGGAGACAGTTCAAGATCTCTTCACCATAGTTCAAGAGGTTGGAGATTCTACCTACCAAAGCTTTGAGAAACTATGGTTTCCAGTGCAAAGCGACGTCAAGAGCATGGAGTACACTATAGAGAACATCCAGAAGGAGATCAAGACCATCTCAAGACAACTCGCGGATAGACCAGCGCCATTAGCATCGACCGATATACCAACCAGGGAATCGACCGACAGACCTACACCAGTGTCGATAGATATTGACTACCCGAGATCGATCAATAGGCTCATGGCACGAAGGAGAACGTTTGAGAGGCTCAATGACATACAAGAAGAACTCGGTGATCTATCCCAACACACCTATCCAACATTCAGAAACCACCAGTTCTACATTGAGAGCAATGCAGAAAATATAGAACGTCTGCGCGCTGAGGTTATTGAATTAAAGGAGAAACTAACCAGAGGAGATAAAGCCACAAGAAGCTTCTTCACCATTTGGTTTGGAGAAAAACATGGAGAGAACACGGATGAGGCTTGCTTCTCAGCAAGTGTCATGAATTCACCTCACTAGCCTCATTACTACCATAGTCAAGCTAAAGACTATAATAAAGCGCTGAGTGGGAGGCAACCCACTATTAGGTATTTTCTTACTTAGTTAAATCTGATTTATGTTTTTATTTTTCGTTTTTCGTTTTTTGTTTTTAAGTTTATCAGATTCTAGACGATTACCATTCACATCGACCGATACAATCCTGTCGACATCGCTCGACATACCCCTATCCTTATCGATCGGCATAGACGACTCACTATCGCTCGATACGTAACCACGGTCAGGTATATCGTTCTAATTTTCGATATCAGTACATTCCTTATGATTTATTTATGCCCTAATCCGACTATTATACACTGAGGACAGTGTATGATTTAAGTCTGGGGGGAGATTACTGATGCTACCTTACCTTTTTGATTTCACCAAAATGTTTTCAAAATTGGTTTTATTGAGTCAAGAAAGGGACTAGGATATTTATCAAAAATTTTCTTTTTATCTAAGCACTCTTTAGCACCATTCTTAGATTTGTTGATTACAGAAAGTACTAAAGATGCTAAAGTGGATCAACTGTCACCTACGACAATACTTCTCATGATTGCCTGGAAGAACCAAAGCTGATCTCCAACCTAACCTGACAATCTATTGCTTGTCTTATGGCTTGGTATACAAGGGATCGGAATCCTCCTGCAAGTCTGGAAGGTAATAGTCTGTGTGCTTCTGATTCCCTTCTCTCTCTCTCTTCAGCATCCTAAGGAAAGAGAGAAATTAATTGTATAAAGATGTGATATGATATCTTGAGAAGTAGAAGGGTAGGAGTGATTCCTGCGACCCCATTATTCTACTTTAAAAGATTGATCAAAGCGAGGGGTAGGAGTGATTCCTGCGACCCCATTATTCGCTTATTCAAAAGTATGTGTTACTAAGTCAATGAGATAACGCAAAGATAGCCTTTGTGGCAATCAGTGTTCATCAAAATTTGAAACTATGAGGATCCAGAGAAGAGAGATAAAAAGGGGGGAAGAAAGGGATCAGAGAAGACTTGCTGTTGGGGTCAAAAACGGTTCTCTCGAAATCAACGGCTAAAACTATTTATCATGCGCGGACTTTCCATAAAACAAGCGTCGAAAACAAGACAAGTCGTATAGCTTAAAGAACCTATGTTAAAGTCGATCGTTCTTGATTTACACGATAAACTTTACGAGAAAACCAAATAAGATTTAGTCGTAAAACTTCGATGATACAATCAAGAAGAACCGAGAGACATTAGGTCCGTAGCAAAGATGACACGACCATACGAAAGTATACGGAAGAAACGGGAAGTAATCTAAGTTTGGACAGGCCGAACGACAAAGAATCCGCCTTGAAACTTCAAACAGCCCGTTCTCTCAAACCGTGAGGACCCAGAAAACGAGTAAGATATCAAATCGAAGCCCTTGCCGAGACGCACGTGATGCCTCTAGGCGCCGGGCGCCTAGCGCCCGTGCTGCCTCTAGGCGCCGGGCGCCTAGCGCCCGTGCTGCCTCTAGGCGACGGGCGCCTAGCGCCCGTGCTGCCTCTAGGCGCCGCGCGCCTAGCGCCCGTGCTGCCTCTAGGCGCCGGGCGCCTAGCGCCCGTGCTGCCTCTAGGCGCCGGGCGCCTAGCGCCCGTGCTGCCTCTAGGCGCCGGGCGCCTAGCGCCCGTGCTGCCTCTAGGCGCCGGGCGCCTAGCGCCCGTGCTGCCTCTAGGCGCCGGGCGCCTAACGCCTGTGCTGCCTCTAGGCACCGGGCGCCTAGCGCCCGTGCTGGTCCTAGCCGTCCGTGATGGTCCTAGCCGCCGGGAAACTTCAAGGAGCCCGTTCTCTCAAACCGTGAGGATCCAGAAAACGAGTAAGATATCAAATCGAAGCCCACGCCGAGATGCACGTGATGCCTCTAGGCGCCGGGTGCCTAGCGCCCGTGCTGCCTCTAGGCGCCGGGCGCCTAGCGCCCGTGCTACCTCTAGGCGCCGGGCGCCTAGCGCCCGTGCTGCCTCTAGGCGCCGGGAGCCAAGCGTCCGTGCTGTCCGTAGGCACCGGGCGCCTAGCGCCCGTGCTGGCTCGGGTCTTCGAGCGATAATCTTCCGTGCACAAGTCCCAGGCCCCGGCCGTCAGAAGTCTATACTTTCAATCTTTCCCAAGTCCTCGCGGAATGAATCATTGAGATTCCGCGTACAAAACTCGCGTTCTTACTCCAAACTAAGATCGTCGGTAACACTTCGGAAACTCGTAAGATATCAACGGGAAGGAAGATCTTAAATTCTTCGTACGAAACAGTGATGGTTATCTTGTGATACCACTCATCTCAAATCTACGAAGGAATGAAGATCTTCCGAAGAAATCGTAGAAAATAACGGAAGTCCTAGAGACGGCCCGAAAGGGACCAAACACGATCGGACAGTCTGTTTACGATTATCTGAGATAGATACGACGATTTACGTTTATCTTTACATAACAAGATAAATGCTAAATTTTCAGAAGGATAAATGTCAAGTTTCCCGAAGATAAATGTCAAGTTTCTCGATAAACATGAAGGCCGACGAAAATGGAAAAAGCCCGCTTCGTGGCCCAAAAGGAGAATAGACCGTCATAAGAAGGAGTATATAAAGGAGCTTTGGGAGAGAAGGAAAGAGGAGCAAAAATCATTGAGAGACTTAGAGAGCAGATCCGAGATTTTAGACTAAGGGAACTTAGAACTTAGGTGGTCAGACTAGCAAGGCATGACCTAGGACGTCTGGCTGCCTCCCGTTCTACCTTCGTCTTGTCCCCAGACTTCTGTTCCTTCGCAAGAATCTAACAATCCCTTTACTCAGAGTTCCGCACATAGAAACCCTAGGCGTTATTCTCGACACGCCCGTTTCTATGACAAACGCTCGTACTAGACGAACTTCGCCAGGCAGTTCGATCTCTTGTTCAAATCTTTCTAACTGAACTACGTCCGACTTGATCCTCGAAAGGGGTACGTAGGCAGCCTTTCTCAAGGTCCAGTCCCAACTCATAACAAAACCCCTTTTGTACGATTTTTGTCTTTTGTTATCTTTCCATATTTTCCGTACTTGTTCGGTCACTTGTCGTTGGCTGTCGCAGAGAATCCGGGCCTTCAGGGAAAACTAGGTTTACTTAGTTTTCCTCCGATAAAACTTAACTAAAATCGACAGTGCGAATTTCGGTTCCCACAGTTTGGCGCTAGAAGGAGGGGAGGACGGATTACTCTTACTCTTACGGCCGCAAAACGCTTGATCAAAGCAATGTCTGGAAATATGAAAGACAAACTCGCAGCTCACATCGACGCTGGTAAAACAACTTCGGCAGTGACTGCTCCTACGACCAACGCTTATGCAAACGGTTATCTAAGATTATCATCTTACGGACAAACGTCCTGAGAACGGACCATCCCGATCAATTTCGGGTCCTATCAACCATGCACCCCCATCCAAGTTCCTGCAACACGGTCCTCGGGTCCATGGACACAACCCCCCTCGCTTGGAAGAATTCAAAAAATGACTTGGTAGTCGAGACGGATTCCTGCCTGCCGTATACAACGGCTATGGTTAGCTTGAACACCAGTTGCCTTAACTATACGGGGAATCGAAATCCTTTTGGAAAAACCAGCGTCACATCAATGGCTCTTTCTAAAGAAAAATCGTAAAAACGTCTAAGTCCCTAGACGGCCCAAAAGGGGCCTGAATCACGGCTAAACGACCCACATACGATTTTAGAGTAGGATCAAGCCCAAGGCTGATATGATGGTCTGATTACCGAGTAGAGTTTTGACTGGAAATGTCTTTTAGAATTTCCCGGAAAAAATAAAGACTTGTTCTCCTGGAAATCGCGGAGAAACCCCAGATTACTCATGAAACAGAAAGCACGACTGATCGGGTTACCAATCAGCGTTTCTAATGCTAAAATTCGATAACATTTTACGAAACACCTTTCGTAAAATAAATTCTCTAAAATATTTCACGAGACGGTTTTGGCATGATTAAACTCGACAACATTTTACAAAACAGTTTCCGTAAAATTAACTCGACAACATTTTGTGAAATAACTCTCGTAAAATAAAAGGTCAACAATGTTCTAGGAAACAATTCCTTGCTGGGATCATGATGGAATCGATGTCCAAAAGTCTCGGAAAAACAATTAGAGAAACCTCGAGAGACTAAGTGTCGATCGAGAAACCTTAAAAAAAACAGGCAGTTCCCGCAAGGAAGCACAGTCCCGGGCGGCTAGCACGTCCGTACTGCCCCTAGGCGCCGGGCGCCTAGCGCCCGTGCTGCCTCTAGGCGCCGGGCGCCTAGCGCCCGTGCTGCCTCTAGGCGCAGGGCGCCTAGCGCCCGTGCTGCCTCTAGGCGCCGGGCGCCTAGCGCCCGTGCTGCCTCTAGGCGCCGGGCGCCTCGCGCCCGTGCTGCCTCTAGGCGCCGGGCGCCTAGCGCCCGTGCTGCCTCTAGGCGCCGGGCGCCTAGCGCCCGTGCTGCCTCTAGGCGCCAGGCGGCTAGGACGCCCGTGCTGTCCCTAGGCGCCGGGCGGCTAACGCGCCCGCGCTGCGCTGGTCACCGGACCACAAAACTTTAGGCGAACGCGGCAAATCCTCGCGAAACCATCCCCGACGATAGTCCAACCAAATACTTTGCACCTTTCGTAAAATAATCCTAGACAATACTTCACGAGACAGCTTCTGCACGATTAAACTCGACAACATTTTACGAAACAGTTTCCGTAAAATTAACTCGACAACATTTTGTTGAATAACTCTCGTTAAATAAAAGCTCGGCAATATTTTACGAAACATCATTCGTGAAGTATAACAAGATCGCAAGCTTCTTGACCTGACCAGTTCGCTCATAGCTTGACGAAACAAGAAGCCCTACTCAAGTGACATCTTGCCGTTCGTTTTCACTTGTCTACCCACCTTAACCTTCTTCGAGTTTTGCCTACATCTCCTCCCTTTGCTTCAACGATTCTGCAACGATTCTGCACTGTTCCTTCGGGTTTCATCAAAAATCGATTCTCGATTCAGTGTCAGACTTTTCGAAGACCTTTGACAATGAAACGTTAGAAGACAAAGAGGAACGGATATGAGGCAATCTCGAGTAATCAACGAGACTAAGGTACGTCCGACTTAGAAAATTTTATCAAGGTTTTAATTTTTTCGTAGGCAAGGAATGAGAACGTCTTGTAAACTGCCGTAAAATTTAGGGAACTTAGAACCTAGGTGGATAGTCTAGCAAGCTAAGTCTTAGGCATTTTCTTCCAGTTTCGTTCTATTGTTCCTTGACTATCTAGGCAGAACACGCAAACCGATCTAATCTCTCGAAAAACCGAGAAACGATCGTCACGCATCCTTGGCATACTCATTCTACTTCATAAAGAAATAATTCCTTTCAAAAGGCAAATGATACTCTAAGATTCGTCCGAAACGTTAGCGGCATAACGGTGTGGTCAAACCGTTACAAACATAGTCTTGAAAACTCTACACCGTCTCTTGTTGCAATCTCGCGACAAGAAACTCGTACAACGTCAGACTAATAGCACGACGGTGAGCTAAAAAATTAACGGAATAACCTTCGGTAAAACTCCATGAGTAATTCGAAGCAACTTTCGCCAAAAGACGAAATCAAAGCGGAAACATTTCCCGTGTAACCCATAACTCGGAAAACTCCGCTAAGATTTGCATGTCTATCTCAACGAATGCTATTCGGCCATCGGCCGACTACACCTTTCCATAAATCCCGAACCTGAATTCGGCATCACCGTTAAGGACAATCGTGAACCATTATGACCTTAATGCGAAAGGATCGCAGTCTGATCGTTTACCAACTCCTTGGTTAAACGGCTGAACACAGCCTTCACGCCAAGACAAAACAGCTGAACGATCGCCGCTCCAATCACTTAAGGGCCAAACGATAATCCACGATTTGTCATAAAACGCCAAGTGACCATTACGCAAGCAACTCTGTCGCATAGCCCAAAAGCGGAAATCATGCGATAAATTTCTCGAAATAAAATCAGTCCTAACAGCCATACGGTTAACGGAAAAATTTGAACTTAACATCGACTGATTAAGATCTATACACCCCGTAAACAAAGCATGAAAAGAAACACTCGTGACAAAGCTCCTAGAGTTGTACGAGTCATCTTTAAAATCCCGGAAGGCCAACACTTCGCAAAGCAAAGCGAAGGTAGACGCTTCTCCCTGGGTCAAATATACGCGACCCCTGGTCCTAATTCCTCGATCAAAATTTTTTAACTTGCACGTCCAAACTGAAACAACAGTTTCCGACTACGGACATTCGCAAAACATCTCCAAGCCCGCGAA
Source organism: Hirschfeldia incana (assembly GCA_026261945.1). Taxonomy (NCBI): domain Eukaryota; kingdom Viridiplantae; phylum Streptophyta; class Magnoliopsida; order Brassicales; family Brassicaceae; genus Hirschfeldia; species Hirschfeldia incana. The sequence goes on along the minus strand of JABCMI010000013.1, from coordinate 2,410,438 downwards.
CATTTGACGTGCGGCACAAGGGAAAATTAACTCGTACACATTTGAAATGTGTATGCTTGTATAATCCCACGTTTTTTGAAGAAACCGGATTTTCGAAACTCTTTACAAACACAGAAACCGAATTTTCGAAACTCTTCGCAAACAAACTCGCCAATCGCTAAACGGCCTCAACAAAGGATCCAGTATCCATCAAATAAATCATAAACTATCGCCCGGAAACATTCTGCGATTTCTAAAAGCCCATAGTCCTTTATGGCATAAGAAAAAACAAACTTCAAAGCAATGCGAGACGTCGCTTCGTGCCTGAACATTCGTTTTTCGATTAAAACCTTCATATGCCTTCTAAACGGCATCATATCGTTGTTGCTGATCACAACAAACGAACTCTAACGTCCTAAACAGACAAGCCACCTAAGGGTAGGCTCTTTTACATCCGACAAGGATCCCATAGCGCGCTATACAAAAAATCCAAATTTGGTTCAGCACTTCGTAAAGGAAGTAGCTCGATTCGTGCCCAGACAAATCATATAAGCCGATACCACTTTGCGGATTTTAAAACGGTACGAATCAGGTTAAAATCACAAACAGGCAAAACGAAAGCCGATTTGTCATCGCACAGCCTCAGTCTGAGAGTAAACCTAGGTCTTGCCCTAAACCCAGCCTTGCTGGTACCTTAACATCTCATAGGCAAAGCGTCAACGACGCGAGATCCCAAAACTTGTCTCTTCACTCAAGTCTGTACGTTTCCACGAATTTTCGCGTAAATCGTAAACCGCAGGAAAATCTCGCTTTGTACAAACGACGGATACGGTGATCATCAGGGAGGCAGGAATGAGACGACAACTCACACCATGTCCCTCTAACTTCGATAGATAGAAGTTCTGAAAACGCAACATTAATATTTTATAAAGATTGAGCCGCAGAGTTCAACAGATGCCCTGAAAAAGGCCGGGATTCGAAGCCACCAACGGCCAGTCCCACAAGTGTACATCATGGCCTCTTAACGGCCGAAACACAATCAAAATCAAAATCTCTGAAAGGATTGATAAACCTAGACGCTCCCCGGAGCATCACCTTCATCCTCAAAACTCACCCAAAGTAGGAACGGTCTCACCGTCGCCTCCATTGGTCGCACCACCGTTGCATGTTTCATATGCGCCGGCTTCACGATCTTTGACTGCGTAGTCCTGGTCCTCCGAACCCTCCGAATCCGGGACAAGGGTACACACGGGTTTCAGACCAGCGAGAATCGAGTCGAAGTCCTCTCCGTCAAACTTGCGAGTCCCCGTCTCCTCAAGACTCTGAATCTTCTCTTGAAGACGACGGACTTTCGAGGACATATGTTCTTCTCTTTCTTCACATTGAGCAACGAACTCACGGTCTTTCCGACGTCACGTTCAAGATCGCCAATCAAAGGTGATGTGGATGTCCGCAATGAAATATTCTTAGCCACAAATTTCGACTTTCAACTCATAATCTTCCGCCCGCAAGATCGTCTCCGCGTCTTACAGGCTGGGGGGCTAACTGTTGGGGTCAAAAACGGTTCTCTCGAAATCAACGGCTAAAACTATTTATCATGCGCGGACTTTCCATAAAACAAGCGTCGAAAACAAGACAAGTCGTATAGCTTAAAGAACCTATGTTAAAGTCGATCGTTCTTGATTTACACGATAAACTTTACGAGAAAACCAAATAAGATTTAGTCGTAAAACTTCGATGATACAATCAAGAAGAACCGAGAGACATTAGGTCCGTAGCTAAGATGACACGACCATACGAAAGTATACGGAAGAAACGGGAAGTAATCTAAGTTTGGACAGGCCGAACGACAAAGAATCCGCCTTGAAACTTCAAACAGCCCGTTCTCTCAAACCGTGAGGACCCAGAAAACGAGTAAGATATCAAATCGAAGCCCTTGCCGAGACGCACGTGATGCCTCTAGGCCCCGGGCGCCTAGCGCCCGTGATGCCTCTAGGCGCCGGGCGCCTAGCGCCCGTGCTGCCTCTAGGCGACGGGCGCCTAGCGCCCGTGCTGCCTCTAGGCGCCGGGCGCCTAGCGCCCGTGCTGCCTCTAGGCGCCGGGCGCCTAGCGCCCGTGCTGCCTCTAGGCGCCGGGCGCCTAGCGCCCGTGCTGCCTCTAGGCGCCGGGCGCCGGGCGCCTAGCGCCCGTGCTGCCTCTAGGCGCCGGGCGCCTAGCGCCCGTGCTGCCTCTAGGCGCCGGGCGCCTAGCGCCCGTGCTGCCTCTAGGCGCCGGGCGCCGGGCGCCTAGCGCCCGTGCTGCCTCTAGGCGCCGGGCGCCTAGCGCCCGTGCTGCCTTTAGGCGCCGGGCGCCTAGCGCCTGTGCTGCCTCTAGGCGCCGGGCGCCTAGCGCCCGTGCTGCCTCTAGGCGCCGGGCGCCTAACGCCTGTGCTGCCTCTAGGCACCGGGCGCCTAGCGCCCGTGCTGGTCCTAGCCGTCCGTGATGGTCCTAGCCGCCGGGAAACTTCAAGGAGCCCGTTCTCTCAAACCGTGAGGATCCAGAAAACGAGTAAGATATCAAATCGAAGCCCTCGCCGAGATGCACGTGATGCCTCTAGGCGCTGGGCGCCTAGCGCCCGTGCTGCCTCTTGGCGCCGGGCGCCTAGCGCCCGTGCTGCCTCTAGGCGCCGGGAGCCTAGCGTCCGTGCTGTCCGTAGGCGCCGGGCGCCTAGCGTCCGTGCTGGCTCGGGTCTTCGAGCGATAATCTTCCGTGCACAAGTCCCAGGCCCCGGCCGTCAGAAGTCTATACTTTGAATCTTTCCCAAGTCCTCGCGGAATGAATCATTGAGATTCCGCGTACAAAACTCGCGTTCTTACTCCAAACTAAGATCGTCGGTAACACTTCGGAAACTCGTAAGATATCAACGGGAAGGAAGATCTTAAATTCTTCGTACGAAACAGTGATGGTTATCTTGTGACACCACTCATCTCAACTCTACGAAGGAATGAAGATCTTCCGAAGAAATCGTAGAAAATAACGGAAGTCCTAGACACGGCCCGAAAGGGACCAAACGCGATCGGACAGTCTGTTTACGATTATCTGAGATAGATACGACGATTTACGTTTAACTTTACATAACAAGATAAATGCTAAATTTTCAGAAGGATAAATGTCAAGTTTCCCGAAGATAAATGTCAAGTTTCCCGATAAACATGAAGGCCGACGAAAATGGATAAAGCCCGCTTCGTGGCCCAAAAGGAGAATAGACCGTCATAAGAAGGAGTATATAAAGGAGCTTTGGGAGAGAAGGAAAGAGGAGCAAAAATCATTGAGAGACTTAGAGAGCAGATCCGAGATTTTAGACTAAGGGAACTTAGAACTTAGGTGGTCAGACTAGCAAGGCATGACCTAGGACGTCTGGCTGCCTCCCGTTCTACCTTCGTCTTGTCCCCATACTTCTGTTCCTTCGCAAGAATCTAACAATCCCTTTACTCAGAGTTCCGCACATAGAAACCCTAGGCGTTATTCTCGACACGCCCGTTTCTATGACAAACGCTCGTACTAGACGAACTTCGCCAGGCAGTTCGATCTTTTGTTCAAATCTTTCTAACTGAACTACGTCCGACTTGATCCTCGAAAGGGGTACGTAGGCAGCCTTTCTCAAGGTCCAGTCCCAACTCATAACAAAACCCCTTTTGTACGATTTTTGTCTTTTGTTATCTTTCCATATTTTCCGTACTTGTTCGGTCACTTGTCGTTGGCTGTCGCAGAGAATCCGGGCCTTCAGGGAAAACTAGGTTTACTTAGTTTTCCTCCGATAAAACTTAACTAAAATCGACAGTGCGAATTTCGGTTCCCACACTTGCCTGTGTGTTCAGAAACTTGCTTGAGTTGAATCCATGTGTTTCTTGATCGATATCCCCAAGGTAAAGCCTGCACTTTATTTTTTTATGCATAAATGAGATCAGTAGAGGGGATAGACAGACAGGATTGTTAAGATATTTGGTTAGGAGATTTAGTTGCTAAGCTAGGATATAGCATAGTGTACTCATGTGATTAATAGTCATAAGATGTGGCTTGCAACAAAGTAGAGGTGATGATCCTAAGTTAAGATTTAAATTGAGTCCCTGCTATTTTCAAACTTCTTTCTAAGACTACCTGTATGTTTGCTTGAGGACAAGCAAAAGGTTAAGTCTGGGGGAGTTGATATACCATGATTTTGACCCACTTTTACTCATGGTATTTATATGATTTTACTATATATATATCTATGTTTTGGAGTCTTTTAGGTATGTTTTCAGGTTCAAGGGCATTTTGGAGTAAAGTGGCGTTTTAGGTGCCATTTGGAGCTTAAAGGAGAGTTTTCCCGAGATGACTTGAAGATCAGACATCGAGGTCGATATCCAGAGTTACATATCGATCGATACACATCTTGTGTAATCGATCGATGTACACTTAGTACCATCGATCGATATCGAGCGTGCAGAAGAAGGAAGAATATTCTCAATCGACTTGAAGCCCAAGATGTCTCAACATTACTATAATGCCCCTGACGAGTTTTTAACCTAATTGTACTCAATATTTATACCTTTGCCTATGTGTTTTGGCAAAGTAAGCTTTAACAACATATCATTGTTCTAGTACTTCTATTTATCAATAAAGCATTCTTTTCATCTTAATTCTGTTCTCATCTAAGGTTATAGGATTCTAGATTTAGAAGAAAGATACAAAGAGATTTGTTATCACGAGGAACTTGATTGTTCGGTCTTCTAAATGAATCTCTATTATTACCTAGATGCTATGAATCTCTCAGTCATGTCTGAGTAGATTCCCTTGTTAGATTTAGGGTTCAAATAGTTATGAGGGATTAGCCCCAACTATGGACTGTTGAGTTGTATACTCATTATCCTGATGAACCCTAATGCTTATTCTAGAATAGCTAACTAGAATATGATCCTGGAATTGATTTAATCCATAAATCAATCTCCTGACATCATCTTGAATAAGCTAAGATCCTCTAGGGATAAGCGAGAGCCGGTCTATGATCTTGGTGAACATATATTCGATTCGATCTAGAGCTATATCGACCGATACTCCAATAGAGTAATCGATCGACGACACACATATCGATCGATACAAGCTATCAAACATCGATCGATATTGTCGGCAGACAGATCAATAGACGAGACTAGTAACGATAGTTATTAGCCAACTCTAAAGAGTCGAAGTTCTTTAGTATATGCAAGCAACTCATTAAAACATCCATAGCATTATAATCCTGAACTTACTGAATAGTAACCTTGAATCTAACTAATTCTCTTATTGATTACAACCCTCAAACACTCTCTTGAGCAACTAATCATTGCTCACAACTTGCAATTTACATTTAAACCATTTCAACCTACCTTAGTCACTAAGGATTAAACATCTTTTGTGTTCCTTCGCTCCCCGTGAAATCGATCCCTAAGTACTACATCTGAACCTCTTATTTGAGAGAGTAATTCACTCCTAGGGTAATTTGAGTGAGATCATCTAGGAGGTCTAGGCTTAGGTACATCAGCTCGTCATTTTCCTTGGGGGTTAGGATGTTGGAGATCGTGGTCTTGACATGTACCTCGGTTGGTATTGCTGACTCGGTGCCGTAGACGAGTGAGAAAGGGGTTTCTTGGGTAGCTGTCTTTGGGGTCGTCCGGTAGGCCCAAAGGACTCCGTGTAACTCTTCTGCCCATCGCCCGTGAGCCTTTTCCAAGCGCTTCTTGAGCATGTTCACCACCGTTTTGTTGGTTGACTCTGCTTGTCCGTTTGATTGCGGGTGCCTTGGTGCTGAATATGAGAGTTTGATATCCCAATCTTTGCAGAAGTCTTGGAAGTCGCTGCTGGTGAATTGGGGTCCATTGTCTGTGACAATTTCCTGAGGTGCTCCGAAGCGGGTTATTATGTTCGTCCAGGTGAATTTCCTGATCTGGAGGTCCGTGATTTTTGCCAAGGCTTTGGCTTCTACCCACTTCGTGAAGTAATCGGTCATTACTAGGAGGAAGACCTTCTGCCCCGGCGCCATTGGGAATTTCCCCACGATGTCCATGCCCCATTTACGGAAGGGCCAGGGGGAACTTAGGGACTTCAGGTTCTCTGGTGGTAAGTTGGAGATTGGGGCGTGCTTCTGGCATTGGCTGCAGGTTTTGGCCTGTTTGAGGGAGTCCTTCGCCATGGTAGGCCAGTAATAATCAGCCCTTCTCGCCCTGAGAACCAGGCTCCGTCCGCTGGAGTGTGAACCACATTCCCCATCGTGGAGTTCCTCTAATATTCGTGTGGCTTCTCTAGGGGATAGACATCGTAGGTAGGGTCCTGAGAAAGATCTTCTATATAGTTTTCCCTCCGAAATGCAGTATCTGGCCGCTTGTCTCTTGATCTTCCGGCTTTCCTCTCGGTTTTCGGGTAGGACGTCGTCTCTTAGGTACTCGGTGATAGGGGTCATCCAGGTTTCTCCTTCGTCTACTACCGTCACCTCTTCCGGTTCAACCTCTTTCTGGGTTGCTGGCCATTGCAGGACCAACAACGGAATACTCATATGTTCCTTGGTTTCTAATGCGGAACCCAAGTTTGCTAGAGCATCGGCTTGGGAGTTTTGTTCCCTAGGTATTTGGGTAAGCTTATAGCTTGCGAATTGGTCTAGGAGACGTTTGGCCACAGATAGATACCTGATCATGCTAGGGTCCTTGGCTTGATAATCCCCTTGAGCTTGACTGATGATGAGCTGCGAATCACTGAAAACCTGGATGCCTTTTACTCCCATTTCCTTGGCTAGTTCTAGGCCTGCTATCAGGGCCTCGTATTCCGCCTCGTTGTTCGTTGCTTTGAAGTTACAACGTACAGCCCTTTAGGCCGATTCTCCCGTAGGGAAGGTCAGAACCAGTCCTACCCATGCGCCTCTTATATTGCTGGAGCCATCCACGTCTAGGGTCCATTGACCTTCTTCTGCTTCTTTTCCCAGAAGCGAAGTTTCTAGATCTGGGTCTGGAAACATAGAGGGAGAGAACTCAGCCACGAAATCAGCTAGGACTTCGGACTTGATAGCGGCGGCTGGGCTGAAGATCACGTCGTATTCTCCCAATTCCACGGCCCATTTCGCCAATCGTCCTGATACCTTGGGTTTATGAAGGACTGCTTTGATGGGGAAGGAGGTGACTACTACGATTTGGTGGGACTGGAAATAGGGACGTAATTTTCGGGCCGCGACTACTAGGGCGAGGGCTAGTTTCTCTAGTTGGCTGTAGCGAGTTTCTGCGTCTAGCATGGATTTGCTGACGTAGTATATGGGATGCTGCCTTCTTTCCTCCTCCCTTACGAGGACTGCGCTAACTGCGTGTTCGGACACGGCGAGGTAAAGCAGTAGGGTTTCTCCTTCTAGAGGTTTAGACAAGAGTGGTGGAGTAGTGAGATAGGCCTTGAGGTCGGACAGTGCGGTTTCGCACTTCTCTGTCCATTGAAAGTCCTTAGGGTTCTTTAGTGTTTCGAAAAAGGCATGGGACTTGTCATAAAGCCTGGAGATGAACCCTGCGTCGAGCAGGTTCTTGACCTCTTCGTTAATGATTTCATCCCTTTCGGGAGCGAACTTCCTTCTCTTTTGTCTAACAGGAGGATGCTCGGGATTCACTTGGAGCTGATGCATGATGACGCTGGGGTCGATTCCGGGCATATCTTCGTGGGACCATGCGAAGCAATCGGAGTTAGATCTTAGGAAATCGATCAGCCTCCGTCTCAGATCCTTAGGCAGCTTGGAGCCTATCTTGAGGTTCCGCTCCAGGTTTCCTTCTATCAGGGGGACTTCGTCCATGTCTTCAACCTCGGGTTCTTCGGCATGAGGAACGAGAGGCTGCTTCTGTAATTGCTATAAAGCTTGGGTCCTTCCCTTCAGGGTGGTTTGATAGCAGGACCTAAAATTTTCTTGATCCCCTCTAATGACCTTCACGCCCCAGGGGGTAGGAAATTTTACCAATTGGTGGATGGTTGATGGTATGGCTCCCATGTCGTGGATCCAGGGCCTCCCTAGTATTACGTTGTAAGATGACAGACAGTCGACGACCAAGAACTTGGTAGTTTGGTTTATTCCCTCGGTGTAGACTGGGAGAAGGACTTCTCCCTCGGTTTGCTTCACCTCTCCGCTAAATCCCACGAGCGGGACCGCTTTCCTGGTTAATGTTTTAGGGTATAGCCCTAAATCCATATAGGCCGAGTGGAAGATAATGTTGCTGGAGCTGCCATTGTCCACCAATATTCGTATAACCAGGCAGTTGGCTATAACAAGCGAGATAACAAGGGCGTCGTGATGGGGAGCAAGGACTTGTTCCTGCTCCCTTGCAGTAAAGTTGATTTCATCCGTTCCCAAGAGTGGGCGCTTGGGAGTCTCGGTCTCTTGACCGTTCCTAGCATTGCGAGTACTTCGTTTGGCTGCGGCGCTGCTGATCCCGCTTACTTCTGATCCTCCAAAGATGACGTGGATCACTCGTTCTTGTGGTGGAGGTAGCGCAGGGACCGCTTCATTGGCGAGAGCGGGGCCCTCTCTGTTAAGGAGATCCTTGGCCTTATCCGAGAGGAATTCCCTTAGGTAACCCTTCTTGAGAAGCTCGGCTACTTCCAATCTTAAGCTACACAATCCTCCGTGGTATGGCCGTGATCGTTGTGGAACCCACACCATCTTTTAGGGTTCCGGGTAGCGTCAGGGGACCTCATTTTAGGTGGCCACTTGACTTGTGGGCCCATCTGCCTCAGGACTCCGATGAGCTCCGGTTTGGATATCGCTAGGTGGGAAATGCTGGGCCAAGTCGAAACCATCATTCCTTCGGATCGAGGTAAGGGGCGATGTTGGTATCTGCCCCTGCTTTGATTGGTGGATTCCCGGGAAGGTCGGGATCGGATGGTTTCTTCACGCTCGTCTTTCGATGGTTTAGAGGACTTCTGATCGTACTTGGAGGAAATCTTGGCCCTGCTCACGACGTCTTCTTCCCACCTTACTTGGGCCCAGGCACGGGATAGTACATCCGTCATGTCTCCACATCTGTACTTGGTTAGCTCCTTGTAGAGCTCTCCCTCTGGGAGTAGGCCCTTCTTGAAGGCTGAGATTGCTGTATCGGCGTTACACTCGGGTATGGAGACCTTCTCTTGGTTGAAACGAGCTATGTAGGAGCGTAGGGATTCGTTTCTGTATTGTTGGATCTCGTAGAGGTCATCTGATCTCTTCTCCAGGTGGCGGCTACTAGCGAACTGTTCCACGAACTTATCGCTGAGGGCGGCGAAGGATGCTATGGACCCCGTGGGGAGGTTGATGTACCATTGGAGGGCAGGACCGGTTAGAGTTGACCCGAAGTCCTTGCACATGGTGGCTTCCCTTGCGTCATTCGGAATAGCCACGGCTACCATGCGTTACTTGTACTGGGCGATGTGGTTGTCAGGATCTCCTGTTCATTCGTACATCTTGATGCTCGCAAAAGAGAACTTTCGAGGCATCTCGATCGAAGCAATCTCCTTCACGAAAGGCGTGTCGGAGTACGACCTTGGATCACTTCTACGGATGGGGGGAGCTACTCCGGGGAGCTTTTCTACCATGGATTGGATGGTGCCGAATTTTTCTGATACCACCTTCTCTAGGTAAGCGGCTAAAGCTGGATCCGAGATCTCGGGATGATCAGGTGAGTATTCTTCGTCCTCTGTATCGGATTTGTCTTCTTCTTCTTCTCGGGTTACGCCTCGAACGTTTTCTCGACCGCCGGGTTCGTCTCCAAGCTACTGAGGCGTTTCCTCGTCGTCGTGCGGGGTGTTGAGCGAAGCCATGGGTCGAACTTTGGTTCTGAACCGTTTTCGTTTGTTCCCTACTGCCCCGAGGGATTGATTTTCTCGTCTGAGAGCGATGTTCTCGGCTTCCATGGCGTCTAGCTTCTCGGCGCTTTGCCGGAGTTGCTTGGAATGTTCTCCAAGTTGATCTTTTAGGTATTGAACTTCCTGGACGAGTTCTAGACCTGCAGGTGCGGTTTCCTGGGCCTTGTGAAGGTCGGTAATTTGACTCTGAATGGTTTCGAATCGGCTCAGAAGCTCCTTCTCCTTCGGGGTCAGATTGGCTTGATTGGACTCGTCTTCTGATGCCATCGTCACGTAGTTGAGTTACTCCCCTCCTTCTAGCACTAAACTGTTGTGATATTTTTGTGTAGGGTCGTTTTAGTACTACGGAACACTGGAAGACTATCAAGTTTTATGTTTATGTGTGTGTTTAGAGAATAGAAATCGAGGCAAAGAGATGTATTATTGAGTGTGTTTGGCGTTACAACGTATTGGGTGTATAAACCCTAGTTTTCTATCCTAACTCTATAATCTCTAAGCCCCGAAGTGTCGATCCCTTGTTCTAGGGTTTGGGTTCCCCTTTTATAGTTGATGTAAGTCGGTCAATCTTGGGCGGCCTCTGTAATATTCGGGAATATATTAGTTTCCCCTTGATTTGGGAAACTTCCATATTCTTGCGGAGGATTGGTTCCTTGGTCCTTACGGCAAGGGCTGGGCCTTGGTTCCTCGATATAGGGACTGGACCATGGGTACTTGTCAGATGGAGGTCGGGCCCTGGTGCCACCTGATGGAGATGGGTTCTTTAAGTTGAGGAGGGACCCTGGGTCCTTTCCAAACGAGGGCCCGGAAGTTGAGGCCCCTTCGGAAGCTGGAGAAAACTCTAGCCTTGGATATTTTTCCCCAACAGCAACTTCAAAGCAACGAACAACGAGGCAGAATACGAGGCTTTAATAACAGGTCTAGAACTAGCTAAGGAAATGGGAGTAAAAGACATCCAGGTTTTCAGTGACTCGCAGCTCATCATCAGTCAAGTTCAAGGGGATTATCAAGGCAAGGACCCGAGCATGATCAGGTATCTATCGGTGGCCAAACGTCTCCTAGACCGATTCACAAGCCATAAGCTTACCCAAATACCTAGGGAACAAAACTCCCAAGCCGATGCTCTAGCAAACCTGGGTTCCGCATTAGAAACCAAGGAACATATGAGTATTCCGCTGTTGGTCCTACAATGGCCAGCAACCCAGAAAGAGGTCGAACCAGAAGAAGTGACGGTAGTAGACGAAGGAGAAACCTGGATGACCCCTATCACCGACTATCTAAGAAACGACGTCCTACCTGAAAACCGAGAGGAGAGCCGGAAGATCAAGAGACAAGCGGCGAGATACTACATTTCGGATGGAAAACTATATAGGAGGTCCTTCTCAGGACCCTATCTACGATGCCTATCCCCTAGAGAAACCGCACGAATATTAGAGGAACTCCACGATGGGGAATGCGGTTCACATTCCAGCGGACGGAGCCTGGTTCTCAGGGCGAGAAGGGCCGGTTATTACTGGCCTACCATGGCGAAGGACTCCCTCAAACAGGCCAAAACCTGCAGCCAATGCCAGAAGCACGCCCCAATCTCCAACTTACCACCAGAGAACCTGAAGTCCCTAAGTTCCCCCTGGCCCTTCCGTAAATGGGGCATGGACATCGTGGGGAAATTCCCAATGGCGCCGGGGCAGAAGGTCTTCCTCCTAGTAATGACCGATTACTTCACAAAGTGGGTTGAAGCCAAAGCCTTGGCAAAAATCACGGACCTCCAGATCAGGAAATTCACCTGGACGAACATAATAACCCGCTTCGGAGCACCTCAGGAAATTGTCACAGACAATGGACCCCAATTTACCAGCAACAACTTCCAGGACTTCTGCAAAGATTGGGATATCAAACTCTCATATTCAGCACCAAGGCACCCGCAATCAAATGGACAAGCAGAGTCAACCAACAAAACGGTGGTGAACATGCTCAAGAACCGCTTGGAGAAGGCTCACGGGCGATGGGCAGAAGAGCTACATGGAGTCCTTTGGGCCTACCGAACAACTCCAAAGACAGCTACCCAAGAAACCCATTTCTCACTCGTCTATGGCACCGAGTCAGCAATACCAACCGAAGTACATGTCAAGACCACGATCTCCAACATCCTAACTCCTAAGGAAAATGACGAGCTGATGTACCTAAGCCTAGACCTCCTAGACGAAAAAAGAGAAGCAGCCCGCATGAGGAACGCGTCGTACCAAAAGAAGGTGAGATCCAGAACCTTCCAAGAAGGGGACTGGGTCCTAAGGCGAGTCTGTAACCACACAAAAGACAAATCAGCCGGAAAACTCGCCTCCGGATGGGAGGGGCCCTATCAGGTAATAGGGGTGCAAGGGGCAGGAGCCTATAAGCTGCAAGACAGCACAGGCAAGGTACAACCCAACTGCTGGAACGCCTTGCACCTCAAATTCTATCATTTCTAAAGGCAAGATCTTCGGGTCGAGCTCTATATATACTATTATATATCTAAGTATTTTGGTTTTCCTACTCCTATGTATAACGAGAACGTCCTCGGACTAGGCTTATAAAATACATTTGGTTTCGACTAAAGGGAGTTAAGGAAACACCAATATACTTAAAGCGGCATATTAGCTGGATCAGGGATCTTCGGGACCTCAGATCTTAGCTAGCCCCCTAGCTGGTGAGGCTACTCACCATAGGTGCAGACAGATATGGAAGAGGTCTGATCAGCCCTGAGCCGATGTCTGTGCGATAGGGCCCCGCGTAAAGACCTTTAGCCGAGAGTTATGCGGGGACCACGTACTAGTGCCATTCAAACCCTCGTGAAATACGCTGTAAGCTAAACGCACGCTGGAGGCATGACGTACACAGCCAAGTATTGTAATCAGATTCTGGCGGCTGATATGCAGGGAGCAAAGTGCAAATAACCGGTTAAGCAAAAACAATTTAATACCTATCCAGACATGGAAGGTAGTGTGTCTGGGTTGACAGAACCTTGCGAGGGAACCCACCCCAGACCACAATAAGTCTGAGAGTGACCTTTCTGCAGAAAGGTAGAGTGCAGCATTGAGAATTTCGAGAATGGCCTATGCCCACGGATAGCACAGTGCGATTTCTCAATTTAGATCGAGAGTGGCTCGCCTCTGGGCAGCAGAGAGCGATCAAAAAGACTCCCCAAAAACATAAAAGTCCAGAGACCTTTGGGTCCAAAGACCTTCGGGTCCAAAGACCTTCGGGTCCAAAGACCTTCGGGTCCAAAGACCTTCGGGTCCAAAGACCTTCGGGTCCAAAGACCTTCGGGTCCAAAGACCTTCGGGTCCAAAGACCTTCGGGTCCAAAGACCTTCGGGTCCAAAGACCTTCGGGTCCAAAGACCTTCGGGTCCAAAGACCTTCGGGTCCAAAGACCTTCGGGTCCAAAGACCTTCGGGTCCAAAGACCTTCGGGTCCAAAGACCTTCGGGTCCAAAGACCTTCGGGTCCAAAGACCTTCGGGTCCAAAGACCTTCGGGTCCAAAGACCTTCGGGTCCAAAGACCTTCGGGTCCAAAGACCTTCGGGTCCAAAGACCTTCGGGTCCAAAGACCTTCGGGTCCAAAGACCTTCGGGTCCAAAGACCTTCGGGTCCAAAGACCTTCGGGTCCAAAGACCTTCGGGTCCAAAGACCTTCGGGTCCAAAGACCTTCGGGTCCAAAGACCTTCGGGTCCAAAGACCTTCGGGTCCAAAGACCTTCGGGTCCAAAGACCTTCTGGTCCAAAGACCTTCGGGTCCAAAGACCTTCGGGTCCAAAGACCTTCGGGTCCAAAGACCTAAGGGTCCAAAGACCTTCGGGTCCATAGACCTAAGGGTCCAAAGAACCTCAAGGTTCCAAAGACCTAAGGGTCCATAGACCCAAGGGTCCAAAGAACCTTAAGAGTCCATAGACCTAAGGGTCCAAAGAACCTCAAGGTTCCAAAGACCTAAGGGTCCATAGACCCAAGGGTCCAAAGAACCTCAAGGTTCCCAAAGACCTAAGGGTCCATAGACCCAAGGGTCCAAAGAACCTCAAGGTTCCAAAGACCTAAGGGTCCATAGACCTAAGGGTCCGAAGAACCTCAAGGTTCCAAAGACCTAAGGGTCCATAGACCTAAGGGTCCGAAGAACCTCAAGGTTCCAAAGATCTAAGGGTCCATAGACCTAAGGTTCCAAAGAACCTCAAGGTCCCAAAGACCTAAGGGTCCATAGACCCAAGGGTCCAAAAAACTTCAAGGTTCCAAAGGTCTAAAGGTCCATAGACCTGGGGGTCCGAAGAACCTCAAGGTTCCAAAGACCTAGGGGTCCAGAGAGCCTAAAGGCTCCTACTCCTTCAAGATTTAATGGGTAAAGTCTCCCAGGTTCAAAGTAAGGCCTCAGAGCCCAGGTAAGGAACTTAAGGGGCCTAGATCCTGAGAACTTCCAAGTTCGAGGGATCAAGAACCCAAGGGTTAAAATCAGACCGGAACTCACTAGTTCCCGACAACGATTTCACATCCTTGAAAACTCATGTTTTAACAGGATTACGAGATCTAACACGGCTTTATTCTAAGGCCCAGAAATAGGCTTCGAATCCCAAGGCAAATCAGTATACAAATTCAAAAAGAATATCTCAGTTCGACAACAAGCCTTAAAGGACAATCGTTACAAATCCCTAAGATCTGCCACGCCTAGACGAAGGAATAGCTGGCTCGTCTCCAAATGTGGGAGGCTCGACACCCTTAAGCGCCGCCTCGGCCAGAACCACCGTCTTAAACTGAGAGAATTCTTTGAGCAGATCCCATTGGGAGGTCTGTCCCCGGAGCCATTCCCTCATTACCTCCCAGCGGGCCACCATTCTTGCCCCACTCACGGCCATAATCTTCTCATTCCTCAAAGTCTCTACCTCCGATCAAAGTTCTGCGACAGCCTCTTCTAATTCTTGCTTCTCTCGACTCAACCGAAGGGATTCAGCCGAAGCACTCTCTACCGAGCCCTCAATGACTCGAACCTTGTCCTTCAAGTCCCGAAGTTCCAATTTCGTAGCGACTCGTCTGTCCTCCTCACGGGATAATCGCCTAGACACTTCCACCATCTTGTCCCGATTAACGCCCTCTTTCGCCATCCAGTCGCTCAAATGGTATAGTTGCGAAAGAACTTATATAAAAAGGGAGACGTGAACCAAGGATTCGAAATAAGAAACAAAAAAAATGTTATCCACCTGAAGAAGCCCACTCTGAATCTGCCGCACTGCCCCTGAAGAACCTTTGTCCGAAAACAGAACCTGCATCTTGGGAAATACGCTCTCATTCAAATTGTTCAAAACCGACGTTAGCCCTCCATGCGAATGTCCGCTCGATAGTGGTTGTCGACTCGCCGGAGTCGAATCCTCCCTCGATTCACGGTCCCGACCCGAGGAAGAATCCTCGACGTCCGTCATCCTGCGCTTACCCCCAATAGTTGCACTCGTCCTACCAGTCACCTCCTGCATAGACAGACCTTTCTTGGCCGAAATCGCATCAGTGGCCCTCCTGAAAGAAGCTACCGGATCCTCTGAATCCTCTTCCATCACACTCACTGATCACAAAACTCACACGATCAATACGATAATAAAAGACCCGACCAACTTTAAAAAGGTGGACTCACCCACAGTTTGCTACGGCGTAACACCTCTGGGCTAAGAAGATAAGGTACTAGGCGCCGCTCGACAGGAATCTGCCTCGCACGAAGAACGTTATCCTTCCCATCGGCCGGAGCAGGACGAGTCCCCTCTGCGAAAGAACCAAAAAGAAATAAGCAAAATTCGACTACAGACAACGGAAGCATTCCTCACCCGTGAAATTCCATCGATAGTAGGATCCAGGAAGGGTCACAAAAATATACTTCTCGGGCCATCTTTTCTCAAAGGCTAGCCCCTTGCGATCAGTTTTTGACAGCTCCTCAACTATAGGAAGACCCGCGGGAGGGCGAAGATGGAAACGTCCCTCGTTGCCATTTATTGGAGCTAAGTGATAAGCGAAGAGAACCTCATTGACCCCCAAAGTCAAATTCTCTTCGTCGCCCAGATTCTGGATCGCCGTGAGAATGCGCCAAGCTGGAGGATTAAGCTGGGACGGCGAGATATGAAAATAGTCGCATAAACTCGCAACCAACGACGGTACGTCGCCTCTAAAACCCGACTCGAAGAAATCTTCATAAATGGCGATCTCTTCGGGCATACCGCCGGACGCACGCTCCGGCGGCTCAGGGACGCGGAGAGCAACAGAAGAAGGGAGCGCGTACTTTCTCCGGAGGTCGCGTACTTCATCCTCCCCGATCAACGAAGCAGGGCCCACCAGTGGAGATCCGAGTGGTATGAACGATATAGACGCTCGAAGATCTTGAGGGCTGCCAGATCTAGACTCTACCCTCTTCCCCGAATCTCTCGTCTCCGCCATTATAATAAAAAAGAGAAGGAGAAAAATCTGAATGCAATTCTAGGAGAAAAGGAAGCGATGAAGGCAATCGAAAATCCGGAGCACATATTTATCAAGAAAAGGAAAGAGCCGTTGGACACTACCTCGGGAAAGCCGCCGAATTCAAAAATCCTACGGTCTCCGAGGCAGGATTTAAAAATCAAATCAGCCTGCTCCCCGGATCTTCCGAGATACCAGCTCACAAAAAGGAAAGAGAATCCAAATCAGAAAGACTCGTTCAGATCGATTTTTGAAAACTTCGAATCAAAAATATTTCAAATCGCCATACCAGCCAAGTTCTTATGTCTTAGATTCCGGAATCTGATTATGAATAAAACCCTTCTCCTGCTGGAAGAAATAGTACCAAGATCCAAGACTACATATTATCCCTTGATCCCTACGAAGCAATCAAGGAATAAGGGGCAAACTGTTGGGGAAAAATATCCAAGGCTAGAGGTTTCTCCAGCCTCCGAAGGGGCCTTGACTTCCAGGCCCTCGTTTGGAAAGGACCCAGGGTCCCTCCTCTTCTCAAAGAACCCATCTCCACCAGGAGGCACCAGGATCCGATCTCCATTTAATAAATATCCAGGGTCCAGCCCTTGTATCGAGGAACCAAGGCCTAGCCCCTGCCGTAAGGACCAAGGATCCGATCCTCCGCATGAATATGGAAGTTTCCCATATCGAGGGGAAAGTAATATATTCATGAATATTACGGAAGCCGCCCAAGATTGACCGACTTACATCAACTATAAAAGGGGAACCCAAACCCTAGAACAAGGGATTGACACTTTGGGGCTGAGAGATTAGAGAGTTAGGCTAGAAAACCAGGGTTTATACACCCAAAACGTTGTAACGCTAAAGATACTCAATAATACATCTCTTTGCCTCAATTTCTCTTCTCTAAACACATACATAAACATAAAACTTGATAGTCTTCCAGTGTTCCGTAGTACTAAAACGACCCTACACAAAAATATCACAACACCATTGTCCTTTAAAGTACAATGCATTTCCATAAATATATTATGTTTCTTCAGTAATGGATCCATCAGGAAGAAGATCTTTGATGAGACCATTGGTATGATCTTCAGCCCATTTATTCAGCTCTCTACACACTTGTTCGGCCTGTTGTGTCATAGTTATGTCAGAAAGAGAATAGACACTAACTTAAATCAAGAAACAGAGTTTACTTAAAAGCTGACCTTTGATCGAAAGTCTACGCGATCAAAGACAGCTTTAAAGAAGTTCTGAAAGAGATCCTTTAACGATGAATCAATTTGTAGAGTTTGCTCGATCCAAACGCCATTGATGAATGAGATATTTGGTCCCCGTTAGCGCTACGGTCAGCGAAGACGACGGGAACAATCTTGCTGAAGACATCGTTGAGTTTATCGGTTGAAGAAGACCGCAGGAAGGTACAGATCTCATCAGAGACATGAGAACCGTCGGGACCAGAAGCCGCCAAAGTGAGCGCAGCATTTATAGACGCTGGTGAAAAAACGGTGTTGGAATGTTTGGCTTTGGTAGAGAAGAGACGCTTTGACACGATCAACGCCATGTCGTTTTGGTTCTTAATGGCTTCATCGACATCGATGGTTGATTTGGACTGCAAGCTAGAAGGAATCATTATGCGGTTTTATTTTCTGATCAATGGATCAACTCAGTGTCTTTCTGTCTTCCCTATGTGATTATGAATTTATATGGTTACACACACACACAACTATAGACATAATCATGTCTATGATTCTTTCTTTTGTAGTTTTAATATATTTTTTATGATCTGTATTCATTAAACTAGATTGCAGATATGTCTCAGTTATATTCTAACTTATATTTTATAGGGAGAATTGCCAAGTGTGACTCATAATTTGGAGTCAAACCCAAAAGAATACCCCAATTTGGGTCAAATGCAAAAGTAACCTAAAAGTCTATTGAATTTACAACTATCCCCTTGTGACCAAACAAAAAAAACGTAGTTTTTTTTACGTTTTTACCCCTCGCAAGTCGTCTGTTTAGACGACTTGAAAATAACTCGTCCAGACGACTTAACTGAAAGTCGTCTGCACATTTATTCTTATACATAATTTAAACATTTTGTAAAAAATATTTTGATAAGTGAAAAATGAGAATTATGTAATTAACATATGTCTTAAAAGATATAAATCAAGATATAACAAATTTCAATTGTTTTCAGCATAGATGAGTGAAAGTAGTGAGTCATGATATTCTTTAGTTTATGTTTCATCAACATATGTTATAGTATTGTATATGTTCTTATGGTTAGATTTCGGAAAGCATTAAAACCGTTTTTGAAAAATTTAAAAATTACCTAAGCGTGTTTATTTCTGTGTATAGTAAACACTATTGAAGTATAATTTGATTTTATAACGTGGTTAGTTAGTTGATTTAATCACTTTAGTTTAGGGATTCATTTTAGGGTATGAGACGACTTAACATTTAGTCGTCTGTGAACAGACGACTAAATATTAAGTCGTCTGATATACATTATCAGCCAGAATAAGTCGTCTAAACCGGACCAAACCTTAAATTTTACCAATGTATTTTTAAAGCTAACCGGATTATTTACCCAATATATAAGGTGATTTTTTTTTCATTTTTTGCGAAATTCAGAAACCCTAACAGTTCTCTCTCACCGGCGATATCAAAGGCGATTTCGAATTCCCACTATTTCCGAACAAACCATCGTTCTCAACGTCGGCTATCTAACTTCATTCTCACCGTTCTCGCCGCAGCTTCTTCTAACCCTAGCGCCGCCGCTTCCTATAAACCCTAGCGCAGCCGCTTCCACTATTTCCGAACAAACCGTCACCCTCGCCACCGTGCTCACCAACGTTCTCACCGCCGCTTCCTCGAAACACTAGCACCGCCGCTTCTTCTAAACCTTAGCACCGCCGCTTCTTCTCTGTAAACCCTAACGCCGGTAAGTCATCAATCTCGAGGAAAAGATGAACATAAAACGTTGTCTCTATCAATTTACTCATTCTCACCGTTTCACGTTTATTTTTTCAGATCTATAACCGCAATGACGAGTACTCCAACTCCTTCTGCGACTAATCAGGTCCGCTTTAAATTTTTATACTGGAAGACTTGTAAGATAAGTCGTCTGGAAAGTCTTCCAACTGGACGACTTAGTAGACGACTTAAATATAAGTCGTCCAGCAGGAAGACTTTCCAGACGACTTATTACAAGTCGACTACTAAGTCATCTATTTGGAAGACTTTCCAGACGACTTAATATAAGTCGTCTACTAAGTCGTCAAGTTGGACGACTTTCCAGACGACTTAATTATAAGTCGTCTACTAAGTCGTCTGGAGTAACAATTAAGGCGTGATTGATTTAGCTTGTGTTCTGACTTATATTGTTGTCTTTGATTATTTTGCAGACAAAAATGATGGATATTCCAGAACTCAACCGTAGGTTATACACATCAGGGGAAGAGCCACCAGCCCACAATAGCATTTCGTATCACACGATAACAAGAAGTTGCATACTGCTCTTAGGAAAGCTTTTACTGATGACGAATTTGAAGAGCTCAAGGAGTCGAGATTGAGAGTTTTCATCAAGTTCAAGGAGCAGGGATTTGGTTGGGCTTCAAGACTGGTTCACTACATGCTCAGTTTCAAGCTGGACATTAAGAAGAAGTATGAGATGTGGTCTCTCGTTGGTCCAGAACCTTTGAGGTTTTCATTGTTAGAGTTTGAAAACCTCACTGGTCTAAACTGCGAGTACATCGAGGACCTTGAGACACCAAAATGTGAAGTTATTAAAGAGATGGTTTCTTTCTGGGGGGATGCTGGGAGTTCATCTTGAAGCTGGGCCAACTACTGATCAGATAATAGCAGCACTGAAGAGATGCGGGGATTGGTCCACGGAATATCGCAAGCGGCTCGCGTACCTTTCCATCTTCACTGGATTCATTGAAGGGAGAAAGTTTTCAACCGCTACACGATCTAGTCTGGCAAGGCTAGTGATGGATTTAGATCGTTTTGAGAATTATCCATGGGGGAGAGTCGCGTTTAAGGTGGTGATGGACTCTTTGTGGAACAAAGATATTACTGGCTGTTACACCGTGGATGGTTTTATACAAGTTCTTCAGGTTTGGGTGTACACAGCTATGCCGGAATTGGGTGCTAGTATTGGTGGTCCCAAAGCGAACAGTCCTTCTCCACCGATACTGGCTTACGGAGGCAGGAGAGGCCGCAGATCAATGAAAGTTGCTATCTTGAGTCATGTGTTTACTTCAATCCAAAAGACTGCGCAGACGATTTATATTAAAGTCGTCTACTAAGTCGTCTAGCTGGACGACCTTTCAAACGACTTAATTAGGTCGTCTGGAAAGTCTTCCAACTGGACGACTTAGTAGACGACTTATAATAAGTCGTCTGGAAGGTCGTCCAGCTGGACGACTTACCAGACGACTTATTATAAGTCGTATATTTAGTCTTTTTGTTCAAATATCTAACTCGATTCTTCTATTTACTGCAGACTCGCGTGATCAACTTTGTCCATAAGGACATTAGTGAAATGTGGCCAAAATGGGACTCTGAGGTTGAGGACCTGCCCGCGGAGAACATCATTAAACTCATGTATGATCGGAGACCGTGGAAGTGGACCATGGATTGTTGGGAAGTCACTGGTACTAAGGTCTATACAAAACCTAAAGAGGCTCAATCGAAGAAAGCCAAAGAGATAGAGATGGTTTTGGTGGAGGAGGAGGAGGAGGAGGAAGACAATCCAAGACCTCTGAAGAAAACTCGTAACGAGGCTCCTAAAGAGGCTCCTAAAGAGGCTAGTGAAGAGGCCAGAGAAGAGGCTAGAGAAGAGGCTAGTTGGATGACCAGAGAGGAGTTGGAAAAAATGTTCAAGGACGTAGTTGACTGCATGAAAGAAGGGTTTAGGAAGTGCATCAAGGAGATTATGAATTTGTCCGATAGGGTGGAAGCTGTGGAGAAGAAGGTTGGTATCACCAATCAAGCTACCCCTCAAGCAAAACAAACCGGGGTTAATAACAAACAGCCTACACCTCAACCCAATCAGACAACCCCTCAAGAGAAACAACCTACTCCTCAACCCAAACAGGGTACTCCTCAACCCAAACAGGCTACTCCTCAACCCAAACAGCGTACTCCTCTTAAGAAACAACCTACTCCTCCTACCAAACAGCCTCCTCCTCAAAAGAAACATCCTTCTCCTCAAAGGAAACAGCCTCCTCCTCAAACGAAACAGACTACCCCTCAAGCCAAAGAGGTTAGTATCAAATCCTCTCCCAACAAGAATTAAGTCGTCTAGGGTTAACTAGGTGTCCAGACGACTTAAATAAAAGTTGTCTGGACGACTAGTTGACCCTGGACGACTTAAATGTAAGTTGTCTGGACCACTAGTTGACCCTGGACAACTTAATTTTAAGTCGTCCATGGTCAACTAGTCATCCAGACAACTTACATTTAAGTCGTCCAGGGTCAACTAGTCGTCCAGACAACTTACATTTAAGTCGTCCAGGGTCAGCTAGTCGTCCAAACAACTTTTATTTAAGTCGTCCATGGTTAACTAGTGTGCAAATTTTATTGCAGAGATTTTTGCCGGAGGGTACAACAGATGAGGCTTTCTCGGTAAATAAGATCTTGCCGGAGGATAAAGCAGATGGCGTCTTCTCCAAACATATTGTTGCTGTCACTTCCACTGACCAACATAGCCTCGCTTCCACCGAACAACAACCGAGCCTCGCTTCCACCGATCAACAACCGAGCCTCGCTTCCACCGACCAACAACTGAGCGTCGATTCCACTGATCCAAGCGTTCCAGCACCACAATCAAGCGTTCAAGTTTCAGAACCGAGCCTGGTTGTATTGGACAAAACAACTCTCACTGCTACTGTGCGTGCAAGGAGTGAACGAGCGAAGATACCTGCTCCCACACAGAGATCTCCTTATACGGCAGAGAAAAAAAAAGATAAAGTGGCAGCATATAAGCCATTTCAGCCAGTAAACAGAGAAAAGCTGAAGGATCTCGCTGATTGGTTGAAAACTGATTCGTAAGTGATTGCTTTACCCAAAACTGATTGTTTTTTTGCTTGATTTAATCTACCAAAACTGATTGTTTTTTTGTTTGCAGTGATTATTACACTAAGCAGGAGGACAAACCACGTACATCACCAACTTGGTGGTATCACATCCTCCGGACAGCCAAATAATGGCTGGAAGACTGCGTAAGTCTTCTTAAATATAGGTCGTCCAGACTTAAATATAGGTCGTCCGGAAAGTCGTCTAAGTGGTCGTCCAAGTAGACGACTTTCCAGACGACTTATATTTAAGTCGTCTGGCATCTTCTAAATTGTATTATTTTATATGCAGCATATAGATGCTTGGATTAATGTGCTGAGGCAGATGTATCAGGAGAACCCACAAGCTTTCAGGAGCGAGCGAATGTGCTTCCTGGATCACAACTTTTCCCAGTCTTGGAGAGACCAGTATCACGTCTTCAAAGCCTCGGAACCTGATCACAAAGGTTTAAGGAGAGCTCTACCTGGTGGGGCGTGGAATTTTTATGACGGATCAATACCTTCATTTTGCCAATCAAACAAGAAGTGGGGGGAGGACATTGATGATATCTATGCGCCAGTGAACTTGGACAACAAGCATTGGGTTGCTATTTGGATATCGATCCCTAATAGGCACATAGTCGTCTGGGACAGCATAGCTTCATCGTCGGTACCAGAAGCATGGGATGAGATAATGCAGCCTTTTCTCGAGATGGTCCCTTATCTGCTTGTTGAGTGCGCTCCCAACGATGAATTACGGGTCGAACGCGGGTTGGAGCCATACACCTATGAGAGACAGCTGAAAGGAGTACTCACGGCCAACAATGGTGATTGTGGCGTGTACGCTCTAAAGTACATTGAATGTCATGCTCTTGGGGTCCCCTTTAACCCTAAAGACTTTGCTACGTCCAATACGAAGAGTATGATGGATAGTATGGCAGTGGATATATGGATGGAGCTTCTTGATCAGCATTTGAAAGAAAATGTGGATGGTGATAAGTTCGTGGGCATGTATGATTAGCTGTATAGATTTGAACTCCTCTTTGAATTTGAAAGAAAATGTGTATAGCTTTGAACTTGTCTCTTGTATAGATTTGAACTCCTCTTGTATAGCTTTGAACTTGTCTGTTGTATAGATTTGAATTTGTATTTGAACTTGTCTTTGTATATATTTGTAAATTTATAAGTCGTCTGCAAGGTCTTCCAGCTAGACGACTTACAAATAAGTCGTCTGGAGTGTTTGGACGACTTACAGTTAAGTCGTCTGAAAGGTTTTCCAGCTGGACGACTTACAAATAAGTCGTCTGGAAGGTCTTCCAGCTGGACGGCTTACAGTGAAACTTACAGTGAAGTCATCTGGAAGGTCTTCCAGTTGGACGACTTACAGGTAGACGACTTACAGGTAGACGACTTACAGTGAAGTCTCTCGAAGGTCTTCCAGCTGGACGACTTACAGTTAAGTCGTCTGGAAGGTCTTCCAGTTGGACGACTTACAGTTAAGTCGTGTGGAAGGTCTTCCAGCTGGACGACTTCTAAATTTAATAAAATACACTGGACTTCTAAATTTTATAAAATACACTTGAAGGGATAGTAGAAGGTAGTCTATAAATAAAATACACTGGACGACTTAGTAGAAGGTCGTCTAAAAATAAAATACACTGGACGACTTAGTAGAAGGTAGTCTAAAAATAAAATACACTGGACGACTTATATATAAGTCGTCCGAACGGGTAATCAAGACTAGACGACTAAAATTTAGGTCGTCTGGACAACTAGTCAACTGGTTGTGTACATTGTGGTTTCGTATGGCCAGTTTCCTTGCAGTTTGAGAATCTCCGTGCCCTGTGTTTCTTCCTGGGTTTGTGTCCTCTCATCCTAGATAGCTCCAACCAAGATTGCCATCTTGATTTCTTATGTCTCCCCGGACCACGCTTTACTTCTAGAGGAAAGCATTCTCGTTCCTCAATATGTTGTGACACGATAGGATATATATTCTCTGAGTATCCTGCATAAAGATTATTCTTTCAGTACAGTGGACATACAAGTGTGGAGATATGCAAACCAAATTTTGTTCCAGCAGCTATAGCATGAGAGCAAAGTATTTTCTCCACTCCATAGACACCACAATCACACTTTACATGTTCCAAATCAACCACACAGTCCATTTTGCCACCTTTGACAAAGAATCGCCATCCATCAATTGGTTAGACCGTCATCATATCCGCTATCTCTGTTCGAACAGCAAGCAAGTATTCAACACCCCGGCTATGTGGAGTTGTGAGACTCAAAGCATCTTGTCTCCTTTTCACATACCATTTTCCTAATTTCTACCTTATGAACTCCAGCAGGAACGTAATCGAAAATCCTCTTGCTCGCTTTAGTGCGAAATTAATAGATTCAGCGATGTTGCTTGTTTTTATGTTGAACATGTTCCCCTTACAATAAACCCTTGACCATAGGCTGGCGTCGGCATTCTCCAAATACGTTGCAAGTTCCGGGTTTGCACTCCGTATCTCAGCCATGTACCGGTCAAAATCGTAAACCGTGTGAGCATAATCAGCCCCTTTCACCAAGTACATGAGATGTTTCCCTTTAAACTTTTTGACAATGTTATCTTGAAGGTGATAATAACATATTCCTTGGGTTGCCCAAGGAAACACCTTATCACACGCACTTTTAATGGCCGCGTGCCGGTCGGAGACTATCACCAGAGGCTTGTCATGAGATATACAACTAGCCAATTTTATGAAAAACCATTCCCAAGAAGGTTCATCTTCAGCATCCACAATTCCAAAAGCCAATGGGAATATCTGAAAATTGCCATCTTGTGCGGCTGCAACTAACATAACACCTCCATACTTTCCACTTAGGTGAGTTCCATCCACCACAATGACCCTTCTCTGATACTTAAAACCTTTGATAGAAGCTCCAAAAGAGAGAAATAGATACTTAAATCTTTTAACAAAATCAAGTTCTATAGCCGTGATAGAATCATGATTTGCAATGGAGATTTGCTCGAGATATGATGCCAGACGCGAATACCCTTCTTCTGCTGATCCTCTCACCAATGTTTGTGCATATAACAGTGCTCTGTATGAAGTGGTGTAATCAAGCTCCATACCAAACATGTTCCTCATTGCATCAGCGATATGCTGCGGAGTTATCCCATCAATGATTCCAACACGATCAATGAAAAGACTACCAACATACTTCGGAGTACAGTGTCTCCGCTGAGCGATTCAGTCTCCCACTGAGCATAAATGTTTTTCCACATACTTTTTTACCCGAAACGTATTTGTCCCATGTTTCACACTCGCTCTGATCTTCCATCCACAACCGCTAACCCGACATCTTGCCACAAGGAGAGTTTTCGTTGATTTGTATATTCTGAAAAAAAACCTACCCCTCACTGCTGCCAACCGCAGCTCTGAAAGCAGTGCATCCTTGCTAACAAACTCTGGTTGACATAGATACTGGTACCATCTGATTTTCCTCCTTCAGTAGCTTTTGTCTTAGCATATGTCTTTTCAATTTATTCAAAACAAATATTATCATCATCTAGCTCGTCCTCATCTTGAACATTTCCATAAAGACTGTAATCCCCACTATTCTGATCCGTTTCACCAACAATAGAGTTATCAGCATCTTCCTCCCCATTTTCCTCCTCCCCATCCTCCTTCCCATTTTCCTCATTATCACCAACATCTTCTTCCCATTCATCAGCTTCATCATTATCACCAACATCTTCTTCCCATTCACCAGCTTCATCATCACCAACATCTTCTTCCCATTCACCAGCTTCATCATTATTCTTTTTCTCTGAAACTGTTTCCACCTTGCTGCGGCTTGATACACAAAGACATACTCTATGCGTTTTGAGTATCTTGAGCAAGTTTCGAACTTGTCTATCACTTGTAACATGAATGGGAGGATTGCCTGGAGTCATCATCATTTCTGCTGGTAATGAGTAGCTAATCTCCACAGTCACTGTTCTCATGTCCAGGTTATAATCTTCTTGAGCCATTGCAACAAGTTCAGCATGTGTTGAATCTTCATTCAATAAAAACAATCTTGCTCCTTTGAGATCATCAACCACAAAATCCCAACGGCAATCTCTCAACAACATTTCTCCATACACTACATGTAACTGAAAAATCATCTGCAAATATTCAAAATAAAACACATCAGTAAACATAGAGAAAATGAAGAAGTTCAATAAACATTGCCGCAGACGACTTAGAATTAAGTCGTCCAGAAGACTTAAAGGTAAGTCGTCTAAAGAGGTCACTTTTGCAATTGAAAATGAAAAGGGACAACTTAATTCTAAGTCGTCCAGCTTTGTTTGTTCAAAAAAAACTTCAGACGACTTATATTAAAGTCGTCTACGAGAAACGGGTTAGTTTTGCATTTGACCGAATCGTGTCAGATCTTTGACTATTTCTGGACGACTTATAATTCAGTCGTCTCTGGGAAAGTTAAAATTTCAATATTTTATTCAAACTAGACGACTTAAACGTAAGTCGTCCTAGGTTAGTTTTGTAATTGAAAAATAAAACTTGAAATTTAACTTTCTCCAGACGACTTAAATGAAAGTCGTCCAGATAGACAACTTAATTTAAGGTCGTCCGGTTTAAGTAAGGTTTGACCAGAAAATTGGGAAATATTCTCGACGACTTTGCTTTCCCCGGACGACTTTAAATTAAGTCTTCTGGTGGGACGACTTTATATTATGTCGTCTGGTAAAAGTTAAATTATGAAGTTTTATTTTTCAGTTACAAAACTAACCTAAGACGACTTACACGTAAGTCGTCTAGTTTAATAAAATATTGAAATTTTAACTTTCCCAGAGACGACTGAATTATAGTCGTCCAGAAATAGTCAAAGATCTGACACGATTCAGTCAAATGCAAAACTAGCCCGTTTCTCGTAGACGACTTATATATAAGTCGTCCAGAGTTTTTTTTTAACAAACAAAGCTGGACGACTTAGTTTAAGTCGTCCGTTTGACCAGAAGACTTATCAGTAAGTCTTCTACATACAGATGACTTACTAGTAAGTCTTCTACGCGAACAAATCTTTAAAAAAATTGAAATTCGTACCTTAAACTAGGTTGAGATGACTTCGTTTGCACACATGATCTTCTCCAACCACCCAGAACCTCAAATGAAAGCAACTGTAAGTCAAAACGAAACAAATATGGCTCTGTCAACCATAAAATATTTTGAATCAAAAGCTTGAGTTTTTTAGATGAATATGGAAAGAAAGTGAAAGAAATATTGTTTTTAGTTCATAACAATTGAAACAGAGAGAGTGTAAAGAGATTTACGTGCATTAAAGGGCATTAAAAGCTCCAAACGGTTAGTACAAGGTTGTTGGAACTATTCATGGTAGTGGCACTATTGTAAATACTTGAAGAAGACGAGGTTGAGACAGTAAAGAAGCCATTTTCGAAAAAAAAAATTAATGGCATTTTCGTAGATAAAATGCAAGTGTGGGGTGAAAATCTCAAAAAAATGAGTCAAAAGAAAATGTTAGTTTTCTGTTTGACTCCAAGTTTTGAGTCACTTTTGCAAAAAGCCCTATTTTATACTCTGAAAAAGCTAGATTTTATACTAGTGTCAATTATAGTATAAATTACATTTTGTACATGTGTCTAGATTTTTTTTTATTTTGCATAAGTTAGATTTTATATATGTGTCATTTATAGTATAAATTAGATTTATATATATATGTATATAGACATAATCATGCTGTGATTCTTTCCTTTGGCTGTTTTAAATTAATTTGTGTAATATTATCTATTTTAAGTTGCAAAAAATATTCTATATTTTAATTACTATATTTTATAAATGTGTCAGTTATAGTATATGCCAGATTTTATACATATGTCTATATATTTTTTTTTGAATAAAAATAAATTGTATACTAGTGTAAGTTTAGTTTTCATATATTATGTATTATGTATTATAAATGTTTCCTTACATGTATATTTAATTATACATGTAAAATATACATGTATAATTAAAAATAAAATATTTTTTTATTTCTCTACTTCAATTTGTTCTAATAGTTTTCTGTAATTTTCTACTAATTTTGATTAAGTTTTAAATTAACTTGGGTAATCTTTTCTATTTCTCTATATTTTTATTTTAGATTAAGATAGAATTTGTTCAGGTGTAAAAATCTAATTAAAAATACATGATCTCAACCTTTATACTTTAAACATTTCGTACACTTTATACGCTCCACATTCACACTTATCACATTATTGTAAACTAGAGTACTAGAGACTTTGATCCGAGAACCACATTTTAAGGGGGTGATTGGTAAGTGATGCGGGTGCTTTCTACAGGTTATTTTATTTTTACTGCTCATTTAGTTTACCAATCATGCTTTAAAATATAATTTAAAGGTGCAACCCTAATATTAAAATAGGAAATAAATGGCTCTAGAAATCAAATTTTCTACTGTTTTATATTAAATGCTTTGAAAGTTACTATTATAAATCTACACTGATAAAATATATAGCCACAACAACAAAATTTACAGCTACTATTCTAAAACCAAAAAGTATAAGCCACAACACTTTCCAATCAACCCCTAAAACTGCAGATTTTTAAGTTATTTATAAAAGACAAAATTGCTAATTATTAAATTATAAATTTAATTTTTTTATCCTAGTTCATTTATAACTCTTTTATGTCCCAAATTTTCAAATCCAATCTAAATTCACAGATGAACCGATAAATAAAATGGTCCGTCCGGGAATCGAATATTAACAGTTCATTTAAAAATCATCGTTCAGCTCATAACAAACGGGACCTACACAGAAAAAGAAACAATATTATTGAGTTCCACACGTTCCGGTCTAAATGATATTTGATATATACACGTATAAAATCCAGTTCATATTTAACTAAAATCAGCTATTTAAAAACACAATTAATTTAATGTAATATCTTTTTTATGACCTGTATTCATTTAACTAGATTGGAGACATGTCTCAGTTATAGTTTAAGTTAGATTTTATACTCTGAAAAAGCTTGATTTTATACTAGTGTCAATTATAGTATTAAAATACATTTCGTACATGTGTCTATATTTTTTTTTCACTTTGCATAAGTTAGACTTTATATATGTGTCATTTATAGTATAAATTAAATTAGACTTGTATATGTATATATATATATATATATATAGACATAATCATGCTGTGATTCTTTCCTTTGGCTGTTTTAAATTAATTGTGTAATATTCTCTATTTTTAAGTTGCAAAAAATATTCTATATTTTTAATTACTATATTTTATAAATGTGTCAGTTATAGTATATGCCATATGTCTATATATTTGTTTTTGAATAAAAATAAATTTTATACATGTGTAAGTTTAGTTTTCATATATTATGTATTATGTATTATAAATGTTTCCTTACATGTTTTTATAATTATACATGTATAATTAAAAATAAAATATATTTTTTATTTTTCTACTTCAATTCGTTCTAACAGTTTTCTGTAATTTTCTACTAATTTTGATAAGTTTTAAATTAACTTGCGTAATCTTTTCTATTTCTCTAGATTTTTATTTTAGATTAAGATAGATTTTGTTCAGGTGTAAAAATCTAATTATAAATACATGATCTCAACCTTTATACTTTAAACATTTCATACACTTTATACGCTTCACATTCACACTTATCACATTATTGTAAACTAGATTACTAGAGACTTTGATCCGAGAACCACACTTTAAGAGGGTGATTGGTAAGTGATGTGGGTGCTTTCTACAGCTCATTTTATTTTTACTGCTCATTTAGTTTACCAGTCATGTTTCAAAAATATAATTTAAAGGTGCAACCCTAATATTAAAATAGGAAATAAATGGCTCTAGAAATCAAAATTTCTACTGTTTTATATTAAATGCTTTGAAAGTTACTATTATAAATCTACACGGATAAAATCTATAGCCACAACAATAAAATTTACAGCTACTATTCTAAAGCCAAAAAGTAAAAGCCACAACACTTTCCAATCAACCTTTAAAACTAAAAACAAATTTAGTTATTTATAAAAGACAAAATTGGTAATTATTAAATTATGAATTTAAAAATATTGTATCCTAGTTCATTTATCACTGTTTTATGTCCCATTTTTTCAAATCCAATCTAGATCCGCAGATAAACCGATAAGTAAAATGGTCCGTCCGGAAATCAAATATTAACAGTTCATTCAAAAATCATCGTTCAGCTCATAACAAACGGTCCAGTTTGTTATGAGCTGAACGATGATTTTTGAATGATATTTGATACAGATAATTCATCTCTAAGTAACAATATTATTGAGTTCCACACGTTCCGGTCTAAATGATATTTGATATATACACATATAAGTTCCAGTTCATATTTAACTAAAATCCGCTATTTAAAAACACAATTAAACCATTTAAAAATCCAAAACCCACTATTATAATAGCATTTTTAAATATTATATGTGATTACAAAATAGATTAAACTTCTTATATATATGTTAAATAGTATATGTGTTTTGTGATTGCATAAACTTATAATAAACTGATTAAATTATTTAATTTGTGTTTCTGTAAATATCAAAAATCATTGTGTCTGAGTTTTTGAATTATTTATATGAGCATATAAATCATTTGTAAGAAAAATAAAATTTGAAAAATAAAGAAAAGTTTTGGCAAAAAAAATAGGAAGAAATTAGCAATGCGTGTTAACTTTGATAAATTGAACGAAATAAAATGAGAGAAATAAGAATAGGCTGAAGAAGATACATAATATATGTTGTAGAAATTAATATGATGATTACATATATAATTTCAAAAAAATTTGATATTACTAAATATTCATCAGTTATTTTTACATCAAATTTATGAAAATTTTGCGACTGAGAATTATTTGCATCAAACTTGAGAGAGATTTATTAGGAGAAGGATTTCTAAATAATTTTAAAAATTTTCAGAATTCATTGTTATTTATTAGCGGATTCTTAAATTCTTAGTAAAATTTATTTTTATTGGTTAACAGATTTTTAAAATTTCATATTTTTAATTCTCTAATTCTTTTATAAGCTATGTTACTTAGAGATGAATTCTCTACATTTTTACTCATATACCAAAACTTTCAAAATATCAAAGATTTCAATGAGATTCTGAGAATTCATGCTTAAAAAACTTTCACTTTCGCTGTCAAAAAACATACACTTCAAAGAAAACAAGAAATATAGAGATATGTAAATAAACTATTAAAGATTAAGTGAGCTGATAAATAATAATATATAATGTAATACAATGATTATAAAGTGACTTGAAATAGTTATTTTTTGTTTACTGGTCACGAGTTTATTAGTCATTTGATGAAAAATCATCTAAAGTAAATATTTTTAGCAACTTAAATTAATATTATTGAAGTATCACTATTTTTTTTTAAACTGGTTTTCATATTAAAATTTTAAAAAGACAAGATTTGACAGAGGGGGACACATCAACAAGCAGACAAGTATCACTAAATTTCATGCATCAACTAAAAACAATATCGAAATTTTAGATTTTCAAGTTAAAATATTATTCAAAATTCAAGGCATTGTATTCATAATATATTATTCTTTAACAATATGTATAAGCGCAAAATCGCGGACAACCATTTAATTTTGTTTAAAATATTGAATTACATATTTATAGCAAAATTGACATTGAACATTATAAATCAACCATTTTTAAACTAGGAAAAATAAAGTTTCATTAAGGGAAAATGTTTTCCTTTAAATTACTCATTTCCGCTTTTACAGTTTAGTTTTTGATGTATGTATCTGTAGTCTTCCCACTAATCAAAACCAAAGCTTTAAAACTGCAGTAAATAGACAAATAAGAGATAACGTTAGAGGATACAGAATCGAGAAACACAGAAAAAAAAATAATATTATTCTGACGTTTGAGAGTTATTTTAAAGAATTTTAAAATGATCAGACCTTTTGTCAGTTTGTTAGCAGTAAGTTAAACATGTTACCCGTGAGAGGGAGAGAGAGACCGTCATTGAAGTCTCATTCACCCAATAAAAATCATTGAAGGAGAAGAGAGAGACCAATCCAAAAGACCAAAATTCTGCTTAACACTTCCTCCAACCAACCAAACTCAAAAACTCAAAATCTTTGCGTTTTGTGAGAATGGATGAAGAAGATAGGATTGAAGAAGCAAGCAGCAACACCAGCTTGAGACGTGTTGGCACCGGAAGCAGCAGTGACCGGAGATGGGTAGACGGGAGCGAAGTCGGCTCTGAAACGGCGCCGTTCCCGGAGTTCAAAGATGTTGCAGACTATAGTTTCGGGAACTTGAGGAGAAGACTCATGAAAAAGCCCAGAAGAGCTGATTCTCTTGATGTTGAAGCCATGGAAATTGCTGGTGCTCATGGCCACGATCTCAAGGTTTTGAACCCTTTTTTTAATAAAAAAAAGTTTTGATTTTTATTTATTTGACATAATAATAATCTTGACTTTGGTTTTTTGTAATGAAAGGAAATATCACTTTTGGGAACAATTGGGATAGCGTTTCAGACGTTAGGTGTGGTGTATGGTGACATGGGAACAAGTCCTTTGTATGTGTTTAGTGATGTCTTCAGTAAAGTTCCTATCAGATCAGAAGTTGATGTTCTTGGTGCCTTGTCTCTCGTTATCTACACTATTGCTGTCATTCCTTTAGCCAAGTATGTCTTTGTTGTCCTTAAAGCCAACGACAACGGCGAAGGTAATAACAATACCTCCCTAATCCTTGTTTTTGTAATAAAGTGGTGCTATGTGGTTCTCACTGAGTATATGTGTGTGCAGGAGGAACATTTGCTTTGTATTCGCTGATTTGTAGGTATGCAAAGGTGAACAAGCTGCCCAATCAGCAGCCTGCGGATGAGCAGATCTCGAGTTTTAGGCTTAAACTCCCAACTCCTGAGCTGGAACGAGCTCTGGGCATTAAAGAAGCTTTAGAGACAAAAGGGTATTTGAAAACTCTTCTTCTGCTTTTGGTACTGATGGGAACTTCCATGATTATTGGCGATGGTATTCTTACACCAGCTATGTCAGGTGAAGTCTGAATTGTTATTGTATTTGCTGCAATTGAGTTGGATCCATAAGATGTAACTTTGCCTTTTTAAATTTTTATGCAGTGATGTCTGCAATGAGTGGTTTACAAGGTGAAGTTGAAGGTTTTGGAACAAGTGGGTATTACTATCACATTATTTCTTTTTATGTTCGTCTTAAATTTATTTTTGATCATTTACATATACAATCATGTTGTGTGTTGTGTGTCAGATGCATTGGTTCTGTCTTCTATTGTGATCCTCGTGGCTTTGTTCAGCATACAACGGTTTGGGACGGGTAAAGTGGGCTTTCTCTTTGCTCCGGTTCTGGCGCTCTGGTTCTTCTCACTCGGTTCTATTGGAATCTACAATCTATTGAAATACGACATCACCGTCATAAGAGCACTGAACCCCTATTACATCGTCTTGTTCTTCAACAAGAATAGCAAACATGCTTGGTCTGCTCTTGGTGGATGTGTCTTATGCATTACAGGAGCCGAAGCAATGTTTGCAGATTTGGGACATTTCTCAGTTCGTTCCATACAGGTTAGGCATCACTTTCTTGATCATCAACTATGCTAATGATGATGATTATAATAATGATATATTTGGATCAGATGGCATTCACTTGCGTGGTGTTCCCATGCCTCCTCTTAGCTTACATGGGTCAAGCTGCTTATCTAACACAGCATCCTGATGCTTCAGCTCGCATTTTCTATGATTCAGTTCCTGGTAAAAAAAATTCCACATATTATTTTGTTGATGTGGTAATAATGTACGCAGTATATACTGAATGTTTTTGAAAAATGCAGAGAGTTTGTTCTGGCCTGTGTTTGTGATTGCCACATTAGCAGCAATGATAGCGAGCCAAGCTATGATCTCTGCGACTTTCTCATGCGTCAAACAAGCCATGGCTCTCGGCTGCTTCCCGAGGTTGAAGATAATCCACACTTCTAGGAAACGGATGGGTCAGATCTACATTCCCGTCATCAACTGGTTCCTGATGATCATGTGCATTCTCGTCGTCTCCATCTTCAGAAGCACAACCCACATCGCCAATGCTTATGGTACAGTTTGATTCAGTTCAGTATTCCCCCAAAGCTTTCTGGTTTCTTGATTATCTTTTCTTGTTTCAGGCATAGCTGAAGTAGGTGTGATGATGGTGAGCACAGTGTTGGTAACACTAGTGATGCTTCTCATCTGGCAAACAAATCTCTTTCTTGCTCTTTGTTTCCCGCTCGTCTTCGGATCCGTTGAGACCATTTACTTGCTTGCGGTTCTCACCAAGATCTTGGAAGGCGGTTGGGTTCCGCTAGTATTCGCCACTTTCTTCCTCACCATAATGTACATTTGGAACTACGGGAGCGTGCTCAAGTACCAAAGCGAGGTCCGGGAGAGAATCTCCATGGATTTTATGCGTGAGCTTGGTTCAACTCTCGGAACGATTCGAATTCCCGGTATTGGACTGCTTTATAACGAGCTTGTTCAAGGTATACCTTCTATTTTTGGACAGTTCTTGCTCACTCTTCCTGCCATTCACTCGACAATCGTCTTTGTCTGCATCAAGTATGTCCCTGTCCCGGTTGTTCCACAAGAAGAGAGGTTCCTCTTCAGGCGGGTTTGTCCTAAAGACTACCATATGTTCAGATGCATCGCTAGGTATGGTTACAAAGATGTGAGGAAAGAAGATTCAAGAGTATTCGAGCAGCTTCTCATTGAAAGTCTAGAGAAGTTCTTGAGATGTGAAGCGTTGGAGGATGCTTTGGAGAGCACTCTCACTGATTTCGATCCTGATAGAGTTTCCGTTGCGAGTGAGACTTACACAGACGACCTCATGGCACCTCTCATTCACCGAGGAAAGCGGTCTGAGCCACCAGAGGCAGAGTTGGATACAGATGTTTTGCCGTCTTCAAGCGTAGGGGCGTCCATGGAGGAAGATCCAGCTCTGGAATATGAGCTTGCGGCCTTAAGAGAGGCAACAGACTCGGGGCTAACGTATCTGCTGGCTCATGGAGATGTGAGGGCGAAGAAGAACTCGATATTTGTGAAGAAGCTTGTGATTAATTACTTGTATGCGTTTCTGAGGAGGAACTGCAGAGCTGGAGCTGCTAATCTCACTGTTCCTCATATGAACATCTTGCAAGCTGGGATGACTTATATGGTCTAGTGTTTGATATATACTTTGGAGATCATCTCTGCATGCGTTGGGCTTTGTTTCTTGCGATCCACTTTTGAGTTTCTCGTTCGTTACCGTGAGGAAGATTTCCTGATATTCATGTTTGTAATAGTCAATTAGGGGAGATGAAAATTTATCATCTTCTTACACGTAAACATAATTTATAGCAGATAATTATATATTTTTGTATATTTGTCAAAAACAAATTTCCGATTACGAACTACAAAGTGGATCCTACTTGTACGTTGTAAGTTGTACCTGTGTTTTTATCAAATGTTGCATACTTCATCATTATAAAATTGAGAGCATTAAACATAGATATATTAGCTTGTCAAAATCTCACACATTTGACTATTTTGCATGTGGTTTAGACTGACATGTGTTTGATCCAAAAACGGTAGATTTGCTGGAAGTGTTACTTGAAATCAGACAATGAATTTGTATGAAAATTTATGAGAAATCATCATAAAAATTTAATGAGAAAAAGAACATCCAAATATTTATTGAAAGATTCATTACAAAGAAAGATATCAAGTGTAAAGGTGAATATAATGATATATAAATCTTTATAAGAAGGTGTTCTAGATATAAAAAAAGGCAAGAGATGAGATCCTTCTTTTAATAAAGAGTGGCTCCTTATTAATAGAGAAGGAGAAACCTAGGGTTTCTTAGTAGAACGAGCTTGGTTTCATTGTCTTATGGGGCTTTGTTCAGGGTGTCAAACTCATATCCAACAATAAGTCCCCCCAAGTTCGTAGAGAGAGATGAAGTTGACCTCTGTGGATTTTACGAATAGGGTTTATGAGACAATGAACTCAGCACGTACTCACGTCGTAGACAAATTGTCATGAACAGGTTGTTATGGTTAGGTTGTCATAAACGAAGTGTCGTGGGTGGACTGTCTCGGACAAGCTGTCATGGACATACTTCTGATTCCAATCGGAGCTTACTCGGGGATAGTTGCGTGAACGATCTGTGTTGACAGTGTTCAGAACCACCCGAGTGAGTCGCTATGGATGGAAGTGTCAGTTGACTAACTGTCATGGACAAGTCACCACAAACATCGTCATGAACGTACCACCATGAACAAACCGTCACAAACGAATCGTCACGACTGATAGTGAGAGAGCGGTATGCGCCAAGTGACCGCGAGAGAGCGATCCAAGTGAATCCAAAAGAGCGAGCCGAGTAACCGCGAGAGAGCGATCCGAGTGTCTGCTAGAGATGGATCTACTCCGAGTAACTGCTAAAGAGCGAGCCAAGTGACCGCAAGAGCACGAGCTTTGCCAAGTAACGGCGAAAGAGCGAGCTGTGCCGAGTAATGGCGAGAGCGAGCTATGCCGAGTAACGGCGAGAGAGTGATCCTCGTCGAGTAACAACTTCGCCGAACAAAGACTTGACGGTGAGACGCTTCGTGGTTGCTCGCCCATGAACCTCATGCCACTTTAAAAGACTTTGAGCTCGTCTTTCAAAGCATGAGGACCATCTCAATGACCTTTGGCTTGACGAATGTAGTCGGCTCTGGTTCACAAAATCATTACCAAGATTAGATCAATACAAATCAAAAGAAATGACCACTCTTGCATAGTTAATAAGCGAGCAATCAAACTAATTTGAAAGTGATCAAAAAGATGTGATGATTTAGTAAAGAGCTTATCTTTAGGGTGAAGAAGAAGCAAGCTTATCTCGAGCAAAGTGACTACGAGAGAGCGATCCATTCCAAGTAACCGCGAGAGAGTAGCGACTGCTAGAGACAGATCTGCTCCGAGTAGCAGCGAGAGAGCGACCGTCGTGTGACTACGAGAGAGCGACCACGTAACTGATAAAGACCGGTCTGCTCCGAGTAAGTGCTAGAGAGCGAACCGTGTCGAGTAACCGCGAGAAAGCGAACCGTGCCGAGTAATCGCGAGAGAACGAACCGTGTCGAGTATCCTCGAGAGAGCGATTCGTCCCGAGTAATCGTGAGAGAGCTCGACATGCTTCGAAGATAGTTCTCCTCTAAGGTTTGGCCCCCTCCTTCTAGCGCCTATTGTTTGTAGAACGTATAATTGAAGATATTATTCACAATGTACAATAGAGAGATTATATACAAGACTAGTCTTGGAGACCAAGTTACGTAATAAGTGAACATTCCAAAACAGAGGAATTGTAATATATGGAAGTTATTAGACGATCTTATCGTATCTATCTTATACGCTTCCTCAAGCTGGAGTTGGGGAAACCACGCCAAGCTTGTTCCTAAGATCGATGAAGCGAGCACAGGTGAGAGGCTTTGTCAAGGCATCAACTAATTGATCCCGAGTGTTAACGTGTGCAACGCTGAGAGCTCCTCGCTGAACTTGATTCTGAACAAAATGGTAGTCTAGTGCAATATATTTCATTCGGGAGTGAAAGACGGGGTTGGCACAAAGAAATGTAGCCCCAACATTGTCACAGAACACAACTGGAGATGATGGAAGCGTGACTCCTAGTACGGTGAGTAGACTACATATCCATGTGATTTCAGCTGCGGCATTTGCGACAGCACGGTATTCAGCTTCTGTTGATGATCTGGCCACGCCATTTTGTTTCTTGGAGGACCAGGAGATAGGGTGTTTCCCGAGATAGACGACATATGAGTTTGTGGAGACATAGTCATCACTATCACCCGCCCATTCTGCGTCGGAGTATGCCTGGATGGCAAGTTTGTTTGTAGCCGAGAAGTATATGCCGTGCGTTGGGGTTCCAGCGAGGTATCGCAAGATGCGTTTAGCCGCCTGCCAGTGATCCTCCGTTGGTTTGTGCATAAACTGAGACAGGCGGTTTACTGCATAAGCTATGTCAAGACGGGTTAACTGTAAGTATTGTAAACTCCCAATCAGGCGTTTGTACTTTGTAGGATCAGATAGTGAGACTCCGGAGTGTAAGTAAAGTTTTG
This sequence comes from Hirschfeldia incana, assembly GCA_026261945.1. NCBI lineage: Eukaryota > Viridiplantae > Streptophyta > Magnoliopsida > Brassicales > Brassicaceae > Hirschfeldia > Hirschfeldia incana. Next base: position 2,371,928 of record JABCMI010000013.1, on the reverse strand, counting down.
GTGAAGAAGCCATCGGTGTGATGACTGGTTTGGCGTTGGTCATGTCATACTTGTGTAACAAGTCAAGGATATATTTCCTTTGATTCAGATAGAGGCCCCTTGTAGTCCGGTGAGCTTCTATACCAAGAAAATAATTGAGATCTTCGACATCTTTGACTGAGAACCGTTATGCGAGGAGGGTTAGAATCCGATGAATTCCAGTAACTGTGTTTCCAGTGACGACGATGTCGTCTACATAGACAAGGAGATAGATGTGATGATCTCCACTATGCAGAACAAATAAAGAGGTGTCTGCTAGAGAATTCTTAAACCCCAAACCGAGTAGGAAGGTGCGGAGTTCAGTATACCAGGCGCGTGGAGCTTGCTTGAGTCCATACACCGCCTTGTGAAGGCGACATACATAGTCTGGTCTATCTTTGTCTGCGTACCCAGGGGGCTGATCCATATGCACCTCATCTGTCAGTGTTCTTTGCAGAAATGCATTATTGACGTCCAACTGTTTGATCGGCCAGGAGTTGCTGATCGCAACATCAAGAAAGAGACGAAGCGTTGTGGACTTAACAACTGGGCTGAAGGTCTCGACATAATCACGCTCAAAATCTTGGTTGTATCCCTTTGCGACCAGGCGAGATTTGGAGCATCAACGAATGCCATTTGGGTGGAACTTGTTCTTGTATAGCCAGCGGCAGCCAACGACATTGATGTTTGGTTTTCGTGGAACTAGAGTAAAGGTTCCATTTTGTGCAAAGGCATCCATTTCAGTTGACATAAAATCTCGCCAGATTTTGTCTTTGAGAGCCTGTGTAATTGTTGTGGGTTCAGCCGGAACCATGGTTAATAACGCCGCGGAGTAGTTGTATTTTGGGTTTGGTTTGGCAATCTGGTTCTTCCGTCTCGTCACCATGGGATGATTATTTGTAGGAGGAGGAGGTGGAGGTGTCTCCGATGAAGCTCCATTAGAAGAAGAAGAGGTCGTAGATGTGGAATGGTGATGCGTAGACGACGAGCCAGAGCTTTGGACATTGTTGGGTCCTGATGCAGCTGACCCTGTCGATATATCTGGAACATCGGTAGCGCCGTCAGTAACACTTAAAATAGGTGTTGAAGAGTTTACCTGTACTGACTGATGAGAATCCGAGCTCGAGGTCCTCGTTTGCTCTACAAGTGGTGGTGGAGGGGTAGGTTGAGTAGGTGTTTGGGTTATAGGCTTACAGGTACAATCGTGACTGGTGGGAAGGGTGGACTTGGCGGGTCTGTGGTGGATGGGGACGGTTGAGGTGGTGTTATGTTGGTTTTGAACGGGAAGACAGACTCGTCGAATCGTACATGTCGAGAGACATAGATACGACCTGTACTTGGTTGGAGGCAAAGGTATGCAGATTAAGTGGGAAAATAGCCGATGAAGACACAAGGGGTGGATCGGTCTTGGAGTTTAAGAGTGGTGTAAGGGCGTAACCAGGGGAAGCAGAGACATCCATAAACCTGTATTTTGTTATAGTTGGGTTGGTTGCCGAAGAGCTTATGAAACGGGGAATCCATGTTTAAGACAGGTGTGGATAGACGGTTGATGAGGTACGTCGCAGTGGCGAAAGCATAGCTCCAGTATTTCTTTGGCATGGATGCGTGGGTGAGGAGTGTGAGGCCGGTTTCAACCACATGTCTGTGTTTTCTTTCGGAGATTCCTTTGTGCTCAGGTGTGTGTGGGGGGGGGGGAGATGTTAGATGGGAGATGCCGGCTTCAGACAGGTATTGACGGAGACCTATGAATTCACCACCATTATCTGAATACAAGGTTCCGATCCTGGTGTTGAAATGGTTTTCGATAAGGGCTTTAAAGGCTTTGAACGTCTCTTTGACTTGCGACTTAAGTTTTAGCGGGTATAGCCATGTGTAGCGGCTGTAATGATCGACAAAGACCAAGTAATACTTGTAGATGTCGATAGATATAATAGGGGAGCTCCAAAGGTCAGTGAAAATATATTGAAGGGGTTGAGTGGAGGTGATAGAGGTTTGATGAAAATGTAATTTATGAGTTTTAATGATAGCACAATCTGAGCACAAAGTGTTTGTGGTTACATACTGAGAATAAGGTAAAGAAAAACTGGAAACAACATTTTTAAGAATAGAAGGAGACGGGTGTCCTAAACGGAAATGCCAATCAGAGAGACTTATTTTGGGGGTAGAAGAAACGAAAAAAGGTTTAAGGGTAGAGGGTTGGGCTAGCCACTCATAGAGCTCATCCTTCGTCTTGCCTTGGATTAACGGGACCTCCGAGCTGAGATCTTTCACCTGAAAATGAGCAGGGAAAAATTCAACATATACTTTGTTGGCATTACATAGACGATAAACCGAGATCAGATTTTTCTTAATGTTTGGGACACAAAGAACATTATTTAAAAATAATTGACGAGCAGGAGATGGTAGAGATATAGAACCAGTGTGAGTAATTGGTAGTCATGATCCATCGCCTATCATCACAGAGTCATCACCTAGATATGGCTGCTATAGCGACATGTTGTGCAGGTCGCTTGTGAAATGATGGGTTGCTCCAGAGTCCATCAGCCAAGCTGTGGAGGGGTGTTGTGCAGATACGGCAACATTGGCTCGAGGTTGCTATGGGCGGAACGGCGAGCCGGAAAGGTTTGGGGCCTGCTGCTGGAGCTGAGGACAACGTCTCGCACTATGTCTAAAGATACTGCATATCTGGCACCAACCTTGATATCCTTTTGCTGATTTGTACTCATGCCTCTGCGTGATGTGTTTCGGTTTTTTGTAGTTGTTGTTCCAGTTGGAGTTGTTACCTCGTTTTTGATTTAGCTTTGAGCGAGTTGTTGCCATGTTCGCTGTTACTGGGACCACAGTGTTGACATGAGGAGTAGAGGTCGCCAATATTTTTGCTTCCTTATTAATTAGTTTCTCATGTATCTCGATGATGGAGGGTGAGATCTCACGACCTTCGACTTGATCAGTGACTGTCTTGTACTCTTCTGGCAGTCCATCAACAATGAATTCAATTTTATCCTCAAGATCTAGTGGCTTGCCAAGAAGAGCCAGCTGATCAAACCGCGTAGTGAGGCCGCACATGTATTCGTCAATGGTTTTGTCTCCTTTTGTGTAGTGCTTGAGTTGGAGACGAATCTGTTGGATGTGGCCTCGAGTTGGCGTGGCGTAGGTGGTGCTGAGTGACTTCCATACATCGTGAGATGTTTTAGTGTTTGTCACCATCGCATGGATAGATGGAGACAAGGTACCTATTAAGGCACTGTAGATGAGGCGGTCTTGATGACGCAACTTAGTGAAACGCTGGATTCGTGGTGGTTTCGTCATTGACGGTGGTGGTTTCTTCCGGCGCCGGTGTGGATCCGTCAAGGTGTCCCACGAGGTTGTAACCATCGAGGAGGGCAGTGACTTGAAGGTTCCAAGTCATGAAGTTGGTGGTCGTGAGTTTGGTGATGTTCACCATGTTGATGTTGAGGAACTTATCGTTGTTGTCAACAGTTTCAGCAAGAGCGGCCATGGTTGAGTTTTGGTGAAAGGAAGAGAAACAACGAAGAAGAAGAAGAGGGTTGTGTGGCGGCCGGGAGAAAACAAAAAAAAATTAGGGTAATCTTATGCTCTTGATACCATGTCGAACATATATTTTAAGATATTATTCACAATGTACAATAGAGAGATTATATACTAGACTAGTCTTGGAGACCAAGTTACGTAATAAGTGAACATTCTTAAAAAGAGGAATTGTAATATATGGAAGTTATTAGACGATCTTATCGTATCTCTCTTATATTGTTTGATCCAAAAACGGTAGATTTGCTGGAAGTGTTTGTTGGAATCAGACAATGAATTTGTATGGAGGTTTATGAGAAATCATCATAAAAATTTAATGAGAAAAAGAACATCCAAAGATTTATTAATCAAAGATTCATTACAAAGAAAGATATCAAGTGTAAATGTGAATATAAGGATATATAAATCTCTATAGGAAGGTGTTCTAGATATAAAAAGAAGCAAGAGATGAGATCCTTCTTCTAATAAAGAGTGGCTCCTTATTTATAGAGAAGGAGAAACCTAGGGTTTCCTAGTAGAGTGGGCTTGGTTTCATTGTTTATGGGCCTTTGATGAGGGTATCAAACCCAGATCCAACAATATGCTTCTGACACAAACGAGTAGTGAAGATTGCAGTTGAACAAATGACTTTAAGGTCTGGAAGTTCAATATTGAGTGGTGGGTACTCATCCAAATTAGGTTACTGGTTTGGATTTTAAATCCAAAAATCAGAGATCATATTAGAAGCAGAGATGATGCCGTCCATCAATCCTCTAAAGCAACAAATATGGAGTCTTAAATTTTTGTCGAAACTCAAAGCATTTCTCTGGAAGATCATGTCTGATGCATTGCCAGAAGCTGTAGGCATTCAAGCTCGTAGAATGAGAATTGATTCTACTTGTTAGGTCTGTGGTGAAGGTTTTAAATCTACGAACCATTTATTGGTCACATGTCCTTTGTGGCTAGACTGCTATGTTAAATTTCTTTACTCTAAAGGTGTCGAATTTTCTTAGGATAAGACTACACAAAAACAAGAGCAGGAGAAAGAGAACAAAGGAAACATAGTTGTTGAAAAGAGTTGTTGCAAAACAGAGTACGAGAACAGTTGAAAGAACAAGAGAGCAGCAAAAAGAAAAGGGAGGACACACAAGATTTTATCTGGTTCACTCCCATTAATGCGGGTATTCGTCTGGCTGAGTTTTTAACTCGGTCCAGTAGATTCAGATAGTGTTTACAAGAGGAGCTACAAGTGACTCATCTCTGCCTCACATTATCTTTTACTCACTACAAAAAAAGTGGACATTCATAGCACATGACGATAGCTCGTTTTACTGATCTGATATCGTAGCTGCATTAAAAATTTATAAACTCTATAATAGAACTAGATTAGTGCTATGGTAAAGTTTTAGTAAGCGGAAAGCTGAAATCGATTTTTTTGCGAGACACTTAGCGAAAAAATAATTTTTTTCCCTCTCCTTTCACTTTTCCCTCTTCGATATCATTTCTCCCTCTCTCATTCACCCCTTTTTCTTTTAGAACTCTAACAAAAAGGGAGATCAATTCTACACATCCCAACCCTAATCGCCTAATCCCAGTTGTAATTCATCGCCATTTCCATCATCCGAAGGCAATCCGAAACCCTAATCGTCTAATCCCAACCCTAATCGCGAGGTCTGACTCGCTATTGAGCTCAATTCGAGCTTATGTTGTATCCTACACATAATTTCTGTTTATGATTTCTGTTTATCGAGCTTTGATTCTACACATATATGTTTGCCTGAGCTCAGTTCTTTCTATCGAATTCGTTTTTGCTTTTGTTTTTGTGTTTGCTTTTCCATGGCTGAAATCGAGCTGTGTAACCTCAGACAAATCCAAATTGAAGAGAATGTACCGGTCTGAGGTGATGGCCAAGGATTTACGGTGGCGTTTCAGCAACAAAAGTACTGATGGAAAACTTCAACATCCTGTTGATTCAGTCACATGGGATCAAATGAATGCCAAATACCCTGCCTTTGCCGCTGAAGAAAGGAACATGAGGCTTGAACTTTCAACAGACGGTTTCAATCCATTCAATATGAAGAATACGATGTACAGTTGCTGGCCAGTTTTGTTAGTCAACTACAACGTTCTACATGATTTATGCATGAAGAAGGAGAACATCATGCTTTCATTGTTGATACCCTGTCCACAACAGTCTGGTAATAGTATAGATGTGTATTTAGAACCCCTTATTGAGGATCTTAACCATCTGTGGAGCATTGGAGAGTTAGTGTACGATGCAGTGACTCGATCAACGTTTACTTTGAAGGCGATGCTGCTTTGGACGATCAATGATTTCCCAGCTTATGGGAATCTTGCTGGCTGCAAGGTAAAGGGAAAAATGGGGTGTCCTTTATGTGGGAAAAATAATGATAGTAAGTGGCTAAAATTTAGCAGAAAGCATGTGTACATGTGCCACAGAAAGGGTCTGCCCCCAGGTCATAGATTTCGTGGAAAGAAGAAGTGGTTCGATGGAAAGGCTGAAAAGAAAGAAGGGGAAGGAATTTAACTGGGCATGAAATATCTCAAAACCTGAGAAATTTCAAGAATGAGTTTGGAAATGTGAAATGATCTGGCAGTAAGAGGAAAATGGTGGTCCGTACAGATATATGATCTGATTCTGAGGGTTTATCAAGTGAATCAGAATCAGAGGAACAGGAAGATGTAGAAGTCGAAGTTGATGAGGCTGAGTTATCTAGATGGAAGAAGAGATCAATCTTTTTCAAACTACCTTATTGGGCGGTAAAAAACTACTTTCTTTTGCTTATATCTTTCTATCATTGTTGTATTTTTAAAAATTATATGAAGCTAATATCCTTTGCTTATGAGTTTTTTAAATTTGTGTTTGTTTTTAATAGGAACTCTCGGTGAGGCACAATTTAGATGTAATGCATGTTGAGAAAAATGTGGCAGCTAGTTTGGTTTCGACACTGTTGCACTGTGGGAAATCGAAGGATGGTCTTCCTACTCGTAAAGATCTGGAAGATCTTGGTATTAGACAAGATTTGCACCCTAAAATCCAAAGAAAGAGAACATATCTTCTTCCAGCACAGTGGTCATTATCCAAGACAGAGAAGAAGGTCTTTTGCAGGCGTCTATTTGACTTTAAAGGCCCGGATGGATATTGTTTCAAATTTCTAGAGGTATTTCACTAGATAACTGTAAAGTCACAGGTCTGAAATCACATGACTATCATGTGTTAATGCAACTACTTCTTCCGATTGCTCTTAAAGGGTTGTTACCTAAAGAACCTAGGCTAGCAATCACAAGGCTATGCGCATTCTTCAATCTGTTGTGTCAGAGAGTGATCGACAGGGAGCATCTTTTGGTTATGGAAGCGGATATTGTGGAGACTCTCTGCTTGTTCGAAAGATATTTTCCTCCAAGTTTCTTCGATATCATGGTTCATTTGACAGTGCATCTAGGAAGGGAAGCTCGACTTGATGGACCAGTCCATTGTAGATGGATGTATCCATTTGAGAGGTATTATCATTGTCTATACCACTTATTTCATTCTTAATATTCATTAGCTAATCTATATTTACTCACATTTGGTCAGGTACATGAAAGTACTCAAAAACTTTGTCAGATATACTGCAAGACCAGAGGGATGCATTGCTGAGTCATATTTAGCTGAGAAATGTATCAGGTTTTGCAGTGAGTTTCTGAAAAAGTCAACCAATGTAGAAGATAAAATTGAAAGAAACATGGAGTATGAGAACGACTCTATCTTAGAGGGGCGTCTAATATCCACTGGCACCTCAATTACACTCACTGAAATGGAGAAGAAAATAGCACATCTTGCTATCATCTAAAATCTGGCTCTCGTAGAACCTTATGTCGAGTAAGTATCATATTCTTTTCATTGAAATTTAATGCGTGTTTATATTATTGATTGACAATGAGATTTATTTCTTTTTCTCAGCGAGCATCTCCAGTTTTTACAAAACACAAATAACAGATGTCGGCGGGATGCATCATTCTTATGGAGTATACATACAAAGAATTTTATAACTTGGCTAAAAGAACAGGTGCGTCATGAGAAATCATAGTTCTTTAGTTATGGTACTTCACATGGGATCAGATGTGTATTTTATATACTTTTTTTTACTTTATAGGTCCCTCTTGTTTCTAAAGAACACGAAGAAACACTCAAGTGGTTAGCTTATGGACCACGGTGTTCTACAAGGTCATATTCAGGATTTATAGTTAATGGGCAGAGGTTTCGTACATCTACAGTTGATAGGAAGAGTCAGAATTCTAGAGTTTATTATGAGGCAACCACAGTTTGTAGATCTAGTGCTAAAGATACATCACAAGTGGTTGATTTGGTATTTTACTACGGCAGAGTTACTGATATCATTTTGGTGGACTACAATGTCTTTTATGTTCCTCTGTTCTGGTGTCAGTGGGCAGTAAAAGGTAATGGAGTGAAGATTGAAGATAGATTTACACTTCTTAACATGCATCAGAGTCAAGCCTCCTTTTCCGCTGACCCTTAAATTCTAGCATCACAAGCAAAGCAAATCTTCTACTCTAGGGAAAATGAGTCATCCAATTGATATGTTGTCATGCGAGGTCCTTCACGAAGATACAGTAAGAAAGATGTTCACGAGGGAGCTGCAGACATTGGGCCATTGCCAAAAAATATTGACATGGATATTGACAATGATGATGACGACAATGCCAGAGATGATTGTGAAGGAATATATGTGTGAAGCATATTGATTTCGTGTGCGCTTGATTAGGTTTACTTGATTGTGTGTGCTTGATTGTTGTATGCTTGATTGTTGTGTGGCTTGATTGTTGTGTGTTCTTGAATTATATGGAATGAAATTAACTCTTTTTATAATATTTTTTTTCAGGTAAACCGAGATGGGACGACCAAAGACAAAGAAGGGAAAGAAAAAATCACCTAAAAAGGCAAAATATGCAGATAACGAGGTTAAGTTTGCTTGTACGATAGAACCACATACACTTGAAGAACATATACCAGAAATAGCACAGCCTAATGAAGAAGATGAAGCAGATGAGCAGCATAACACCGAAGAGCCTGAAGAAATAGCAGTCCAATGAAGAAGATGAAGCAGGAGCTCAGCATAACGCCGAAGAGCCTGAAGGTGAATTCGAATTATGTACAAAGCAAGAGCCTGATGTTGGAAGCACTCGTAAGAGAAAGTGTGGACCTACAAGGATCAAAGAAAGACCTAGCCAAAGATCCAAATACCAACATCCATGTTGATTACAACTACTTGGGAGAACCTTATGGTGATGGTTCAGTAAAGTTATCTTCATATCTAGGTCTGTTGGTAAGAGAACACGTTCCTGTGACACTTGAAAACTGGAAAAAACTAACACAAAAAGTGAAGACAGTTCTCTGGAAGTCGATCCAGGTGATAGTTTCTATACACCTAGCACAAATAAATGAGATGAAATCAAATTATAGATATCTGATTTATCTTTTTTGTGATTGCAGGCGAGGTTTGATATAGATGATGACTACCACAAGGATGCATTGCTCAAGCAGATGGGAGCCTTGTGGAGATCATCCAAGTCACGCCTAGTCACTCAAATAAATGAAGCAGATAATAACCAACAACGGATGAAGCTCAGACCTAAGAATGTGTCTCCGGTTGGGTTGCGCAAATTTGTGAAGCTGAAAACTAGCCAAGAATTCAAAGTATGCTTGTTGACTTGAGTAAGATTTTAAGTTGAAAGTATATTACATATACTAAGAATCATATGATAGGTTGTGAGTGATAGCTACAAAGAGAGAAGACGCAGCCAAATTCCTCACACTTGCAGTCGCAAGGGAATGGTTAGACTTGCAGAAGACATTGTCAGTATATCTTCTTCCTGTTGTTTCCTTTTACGTGGTTAGTTGAGGATACTAAGACATACGATATTTATTATTGTTGTTTGTAAGAAAAAAAGTTCTGAAAACCCATCTGGAGGGACGAGGTTTAAAATATGGGTGAAGTCGCGTACCAGAAAAGATGGAACTCCTATCAATACAAATGCGGCTAGGAAGATTGTGAGTTTATTTTCTGATTTGAATTTATGTTGTGATTTTGGTTGGGAGTTATCTGAAGATCCATTTGTTTGCCGTTTGTTATCTGATGTGAAGCAAAAGGCAGCTGAGCTTGTTAAAGATAAAGAAAAAAATGAGGAAATAGTAGTCCAACAGTTAGGTCCTGATAATCCTGGTCGTATGAGAGTAATGGGCAGGAATATGAGTAAGACAAAATTAGCTTGCTTCCAAGTGAAGAACACAAGTATGTCTGAAATGCAAGAGAAGCATATTGAACTGCAGGAAACGATTGATCAGTTAAAAGCTGAACTTGCCAAAGTGAAAAACCAGGTTGGAGAACAATATGAAGTGGGTGAAAACTCAGCTACTAGAGTAAGTCATTAATAGTAGATAATATTTGTTAACAATTTTTGGTCTGTCACATCTTAACTCATGACTATGTTACAGAGTGTGAACAAAAAAACAATGAAGAGGTGTCTTATTATTGATTGGGCTGATGAAGTTGGAAATGTTGCTGAGGGGTGTATTCTATCTTCCGAGCCAGATGATAGAGTGAATGACAGTCGCTTAGGCCCTAAGGATTTTAAATTCTTAGTTGAATCTGCTACTGAACCAGAAGCTTACCTTTGGAGACCTGCGAGAAACATGTGCACCATTAAGGAAACTGTTGGCCATATTATTGCATGGCCTAAGAATAAATGTGTTGAACTAGGCCAGGGCCTCCAACCAGAAGACATTGCACCACTGGTAAATGTTTATTTGCTGTTGTCTTACAAGTTAAGTGCACAACTATGAATACTGATTCGGCCACATATTATTCTATGACTGTGACAGGGCTCAAGAGCAAATTCTCTCAACAAATTATAACTACTGGATTTATCCGATGATAGTGTGGTTGTTGGTGAAGGACATTGGCAAACTACTGAACCAAAAGCATTGGTTAATGGAATTCCCCTCGGACCAAAAGTAGTTAAAGTCTTTCTGGATGTGATACTTGAACCTGATGCGTTTTTATGGAAGCCTACTTCGTATGTGGCGTACCTTGAAGACTGCTTAATGTCGTTTATTTCATGGCCAGCTCACAAAGTTGTCTTCAAAAACCCACCAAAAGGAACAAGAAAAGTATCTCATGCATGTAACACTGCATCGTCAGTAGGTCAGAAAGCTCCATCTTTCAGTACTTCAAAGTATCCAACTGCAACAAGTCAGAAAGCTCATACTGACAAGTTTCCTGCTACATCAACCCTGGTATAATTTTTTTCAGTACATCAAGCTTGTATTGTTACCATTACTGTGTGAGAATGAATTCAATTTCTATGGGTAACATTGTTGTTTGTCTGCTACAACAAAATAATGGATCTTAAGCTATACATGTGAACCAGAAGTGCAAATTGATGGACATTGGTGGAAGGAAACAGGTTGTCGCCGAAGGGCGTGTGCATTCAACAGACCCTGATCAAATGGTTCACTTTGTGCAATTGGGTCCTAATGCAGCTAGAGTGTGGGTAGATGCAGTGATGGTTGATGATGCAGACGTATGGAGGAAGTCTGATGAAATAGAATCCATGAAAGATGCACATGGTTCTTCAATTGCATGGCCAATTGATAAATTAGTCATCTATTAACCAATTGTAAGTGTTTCACATACTTTCTTATTTCAAACTTTCATGTGCAAATGCTAAACTGATGGGAGTTTTTGATTGTTGCAGCAAGATGAGAATGAAGAACTTTGGTCTTGAATTAGCTAGTTTTAGACTAGGCTAATGAACTTATTACTATCTTGTTTCTTAAGACTTTGCCTTATGTTTCTGCTCTTTAAACTTAAGACTTGTGTATTATATTATGAATGCTTGGATGTTATGAAGAATCTTTGTTTTTATTGAGGTTTCAATTCTGAATATCAAAATGGTCGAAACATAAAAACTAGACTCTATCATAGCTCACGAAATAAATCATCAATAGCAAAAAAAAATTGTTATTATCTACTAGCAATAACGTTTAAAATTAACTACGAAATAGTCAATCATAACACATTAGAAATCATAACAAAAATAATATAGCATTGCAAACCAGCTATTGTAGATAACCTATAATAGCACACATAAACTTTTTTATAACTAAAATGTCATCTTATTATAAAGTTAATCACTGCACCTATTTATTGCCATCGTATCTGAACATAAAACAGCGTCCAAAAAAACGCTATCGTAGAGAGGGTACCTATGATGGCTGCTGATGACATAGCACTAGCTGTTTCGCTATGATTGCCCTACCATAGCACTAATCATGTGCTAAGAATGTGCATATTTCTTGTAGCGACTATATTTCTCTCCTAGATCATCTACAAAGGTACACAAAAATATATTTTATAATTCACTTTAAAATAGTGTAACTCTATTATAAAGTTAAATTTGCTCTAATCGTTCATTCTATAATAGAGTTACACTATAATAGAGTGAAATATAAAGTAATGTTGCTTTTTAACTCCAAATATAGAGTAAAAAAGTAACATTACTCTATATTTCACTCCATTATAGGATAACTCCATTATAAAATGAACCATTGAAACAAATTCAACTTTATAATAAAGTTACACTATTTTAAAATGAATTATAAAATATATTTTTGTGTACCTTTGTAGATGCCCTTACATTCTGCATTACAACAAGACAATATATTTATATGAAAGTTTTGAACCTTTGTGTAAATGACCTAACGCAAACGCTCCTTTTTAAACTTGAACGCTGACTCGCATCATCAAAGCACGCTTGGCACAATAATCCAAATATGCTTTCGACCTTTTGGTGACACAAGGACAACGGTACGAGCTAGCAGCCGTTTCCAACATGATTGGTCCCAAAAGCATTTCTAACTTTGATTTGATATACACCAATTGTAGTTAGAACTTGAGCTAAGTCTGAGCAAATTTGATATTTGTTGTAGTTGCTTGGTCATCAAGGTTTCATCTTCACATGCTAACTTCCCATTTCACCGGAACCTTGTCCACCATTTAGAATATATAATTCGTTCTTCGAACAAGTAGGAAAGGAGGTGAGATATAGTATTTGAGGTTGGTGAAATGGTAGATAAAGTTGGATCACAAGGAATGGTTACAGGGTCAAGTCATTGATTCTCAGGTGGATCAACTCTCCTGGTATCCTTCTGATTCTGGCAGGAATAAATGGGTGCAATCAGAAGCATCTTGGCTTAAGTATGACACATGTGTGGCGTGGAACAACTCCTCCTTGGTTAATAGTGTATATTAGATTCTGAAGAATGAAATTGGTTAGGTATTTCTACATGGGTAAAAGTTGTTTGTTAAGACCATGATTATCTCTAAAATCCATTAAGGGTTTCTTAAATTTTTTTTATTTTTTATTTTTTTATTTTTTTGTTTGACTAAAAAAATTAAAAAACGCACCAATCACACCGCTACGTGTTGGTGGAGCCTGCGAACAGTGCAAAAAACTCACATAAATCGATCATTAGTTGGTTGTTTCTGTGACCGGTTTTCAAAATTATGATGGAATCTATCCAATAGTTTATTATATTTTCTTAAGGATTCTATGCTTAAAAAACATTTTTAATGCTGCTCTAGTGTCAAGCAGGGGCGGATCTAGTAGCATAGAAGGTGGGGCACGTGCCCCATGCCAACTTTGTAATTTTTTGTTTATAACACAATTTAGAGTATGTTAATCTGGAATATTCTGTTAAAATACGTTAGTGGTGCCAAAGACTCCAACATTTGACCATATATTTATCTTTATGTTATTTAACTTTTATTGTCAAACTTTTTATTTTGGTGGGATGCGATACTTTTATTGTCAAACTTAACTTATAGTATAACTACTCTTTTTCATATTTTATTTGTGTCAAGTCTTGTTCCCTTAAACTTTATTAAAACAGTTATATTTTCTATTTTTTTAGTTTTATTGCGTAAATATCAATCTTGAAGTTCAAATTTCATTTTGCCCTCATTCTATTTCTAAAAAAAAGTTTTATGTTTCATATATATATTAAAATATATTAAATATGATAATAAATATAGTATTTTTTTGTGATTATCTAATAGTCATTCAGTAAATGAAATGATTATCTTAAGGTTACAATTTGTGATTATTAACTCATAAAATGTATTGAAAACATAAAATATACTCCTTCCGTTTCAAAATAACACATATTTTCAAATTTTCATACTTTTTAATAAAATATATTAAAACTTAGTTATAAATACATAGTTTTTGTAGTTTTATATTTTCTAAATTTTTAAACCAATAGGACTTTAAAATGCAATTAATGTTTTTGAACTTCATAATTTTTCATTATTAGCTAGCAAAAACTGCACTGAAGGTATAAATAATGTATTTTTGAAACATTTTTCGCTAGAATATACATTTTCTTTGAAACAGAAAGAAATTTTAAAAAAAATTGTAAAAAAAAATATTTTCGGAAACAGAGAGGATGTTTATTTTTTTAAAGATTTACTGTAAGCATATATTATTAATAATAATATAATAAAAACTGTAAGAAATATTTGTATAATCGATATATAAAAAATTATTGTGCCTCATACATAATATTTTTCTGGATCCGCCCCTGGTGTCAAGTTGAGGTTGGAGGCTCATGGTAATAGATGGCTTTGGGCCATTGACAATATGTTGGAAGCTCATGGTAATAGATGGCTTTGGACCATTGAAAGTAGAGTTGGTTACGCAAAGAGACACTTTTCTCTCTTTTTTGACACCATTAGACACTTCCTACTTGGAGGACACTTTCTTTCTCTTCTCTCCTAAGTGTTTTTACCCATATAGCCTTTTGTCTTGGTTAAGGTTTTGAAGAGATAATATGTCGGCTTTCTCTTTCTCGTTTATTTTCTTCTCTTCTTCCCTATTTTATCAATCTCATCTATTTCTTTATGTGGTTATTGTAACATATTTGAAATATATAAATAAATAAATTTGATATCATAAATTATGTTTTTTTGTTCTCTACATTTTAAGATCCATTTTGGTATATTTTTGCAATTTGAATATAAAAAAAATTGTGGACATGGACACAGTAAATGTATACAAAATAGTACATGATTTAGTGTTGATTTGATTGGTGTGGTTTCATATTAACTAAATTAACTAAGATCGTATTTTAAGTCTTTGAACATTGATAAAAGACAATATGTCTATGAGTTACCATGTTAAAGCGAGTCTCTCTGATATGCATATGTGTATACGTGTTTGTGGATGCTGAAAATAGTTGTCGTTTGTGGATGTGGACAAAAGTTCATTGTTGCCATTTGTGGATGTGGATAACTGAAAGAATATCAAGAAACTATAATTGTGGACATGTAAATTATATGGACTCATGTTAACAAAAAAATAAATGGAGTTGTGAACATGTAAATTATGTTGACAAGACTCATATGGATAAGAAAAGAAAAATATAGACAGACTCATGTTAACAAAGAAAAAATAGTGTGCATGGACTCATATTGACAATAAACTTATGTTACCAAAACCTCAACAAAACACTGATCACAAGTCATGAACTGAATCACCAAAACCACCACTATCATCCACACCGTGGCTGCTTTCTCCTCCAAGTCTCTCCCCACTCATCAAGTTTTCTTCCAACTTCTCAACTTCCCGTACAAAATCATCATCTTCCGCAAGGTTTATAACCTTAGTCTTAGAAGCAGCAGATGAAATGTAACGCCTTTTAGATGACCCCGAAGAAAACTTTGCTGCATCTGGTGACACAAATCCCAAACCTGAATCATCCACAACAGCAGTGTCCACAATTCTGGGTTTCTCTTTAAACTGGGCAAACATGTTTCAGAAGCCTGGCAGTGGAGATGAGCTGCGCACTGACTTACTATAGGTGATTGGGGCTCCTCATGATCATCTCTCTTCATAGCATTCATATCCTACATAGAAGCCAGAAAGAGAGTATTTCATCTTCAAAATCCTAAACCCAGAAAAAAAACTCTGCAATTGGACTCAAATAAACCCAGAACAACTCCAGAAAAAACCCTAGAATTGACAAAAAAAAAAACTCTAAAATTGTGAAGAAAAATCGCACGGGACTCGATTAAAAAGCCCAAAGATTGAAACTTTATATAAGAAAACAACAAAATTCAAAAAGAGAATAACCAGAAGTTGCCAAAATGCTAACCAGAAGTTGCCAAAATCCTTCTTGGCCTTTGTCTGAGAAGATTTGGATTTTTTCTTCGGTTGCTGCCGATGTTGTATAATTCACTCCAGTTTCGAGAACGTGAAATAAGGGTTTTTTAGAATTGGAGAAAGTAGAATCAGATCTATTTTTGAATAAAATAAAAAAATAACAATGTGTCTTGATTTGTCCGATAAACAATAAAAAGAATTAAAAAAGGTTGAACCATAGTTACTTTCTCTATGGTTAGGTAAGTTTGATGTGGTCTAAAACGAGGGTAAGAATGACTTTTGACAGTCATAATGTGTTCTCCAAGTGGGAAGTGTCTAAAGGAGTAATTCAAAAGACAAAATGTGTCTTAGAATGTAAAAAAATCTTGAAAGTATGGCTAGCCTTCGGTTCTCCAATATAGTTTTTTTTTTTTTTTTTTTTGAGACCTCTGTTGGAAATATTGTCTAGACCATATGCATGGCCATTCTTTAAATGGATTTAAAAATAAGATTTGGTACTCACTTCAAGCTTTTGGACAATAGAAACTGGAATTGATTAACAGGGAGGCTAATGTTCCGGCTAATCACAATGCTAAAAGTTCAATTGCCAAAGAATCTCTCTCAGTTGTATGTAGTAGAAGCTAATCCTTTCTAGTTGTCTTCATTTTTTGGTTAAGGTAGCTACTGGTTTTTGCTTGAATATTTTGATGTTTGATTGAGATTAGTTCTTGTATTCGTTTATTCGTGTTTTGGTCTAGTCTAGGTTTGTATATTTGGTGGTGATTATATGAAATGAAAGTTCAGGTAAAAAGAAAAAAAAAACAATTGAAATGACCTTTGATTTATGTCGATATATGCATAACAGATTTACACGTTTGTCTATAATAAACTTTAAGACAATTAGTTATTCCTTCTTCTTTTTTTTTGCAACTAGTTATTCCTTCTTGTTCTGTATATATCAATTCGTTAGGTCTTTTTCACGGTTTTTCATATTCTTTTTGTTGTCTCTATATATGTTATCTTCTTTAGTTTTTGTCCTTTTGAAAAGATTGATGAGCATATATTATTTTCGCCGACTGATATAACAAAATTAAATTACAAAAAGCCACACTAAATGTATTTTCCTCAACCAAAATTTATATAAATCAGAAATCTTAGTTGTTAATAGGAAAAATGATTGCTGACTACACGAAGTATCGGCCGTCACATGGCTTACCATGCAAACTAAATTAATGTTTACTTAATTACATCAACTATATGTAATGCATGACAACATACTTCAACTTAATGATGTTATGTAGAGTTTAATTTCATGCATCCAAAAACTGATGTAGATGTGAGACCGTTTAAATATTTTATTTCATTAATTAAAATATAATCAATTTGACCGTAATTTAACTAAAATTAGATTTTAGTCTGCCTTTTAAAAGTGCAAGAATATTTTTAAAAAAATTTAATTTAAAAAGAAATATTTTTTGATAAGTAGTGTTTTAACCTTTTTATTTAATTTATTTGAAAACTATAAAATTATAATATTTTATTTATATAAAATATGAAAGTTATATAAGATTATTTTTTTTTCAATTATCTAATCTGTTTTTTATTATATTTTTATAATAGTTCTCTAATTCATTTGATTAGTATGTGATATATACTTATTTGATAATTTTCATAAAACTTATTTGATGTCTTTTTATATATTGACTCTAAAATTTTATTTGTTTGATGTAAAATTAATTAAATTAATGAATTATTTTATTTCTATTTTCATAAAAAAAAATTTCATTCATAAACTTAGCAAAACTTTAATATTATATTTGTATTATTAGATTACTTTTATTCTTAACAATATATAATTAATAACTATATACACGAGATAATCTTTGGTTTATGGTTTAATTTGACATCAAACGAGTTTAAAGAAAATAAAATATCAGATTGACGTCAATTAAGTTTTATAATTAAAAATAATAATATCTTATATGACTTTCATTTTTAATATAAATATAAATAATATAGTTATATAGTTATCAAATACGCTAAAATAAAATGCTAAAATTCTACTTATCAAATAATATTAAAACATATTAATATGCTTTTAAAACACATATTAAAATCCAATTTAGCTAGATTAATGTCAGATTGGTTATATTTTAATTGATGAAATAATATGTTTAAACGATCTCTAATCTCCACATCAATTTTCGAATGAATGAAATTAAACTTGTGATGTTAACTACATAACATCATTAAGTTGAGGGATGTTGTCATGCATATCATATACTTCGTGTAGCTAGGTATACATTAATTTAGTTTGCATGGTTAGCCATGTGATGGTTGATACTTCGTGTAGCTAGCAATCATTTTTCCTTGTTAATACTAAACTAGATCTCGATCCGCACAACCGTGCGGATGTTATTTTTTACTTTTAATACTTTACAGTTATGGTAATTTTCATATGTTTTGATTGTTTGTAAATTATAATTGTTGATGAAATATGTTATTGATGTTTAAACAAATAACTCTAAATAAATAGTTTGGAACTTGGAGTTTTTTATAACTTACCATTTTTAAGTATATTTATTTATAAATCATACAATTTGGATATTTATTGTATTTAATACATATATGCTAATAAAGACAGAATTTTCATAGTCTTGGGTTTGATATTTTTTTTATATATCCAATTTATTTTATATTTTATTTAGCTATAACACTTGTAATATTTGATTAATTAGAAATCAGAGATCATAAAAGATAAAATATTATTAGGCAATATTCAAAACATGTTGTATATTGTGGTCCTAAAAATTATAATGTCCTATTTATCTTTTTTTTAAAAAAAAAATCTACGCCTAATATTGATACAGGTAAGCATAATATTCTTTTTAATTGATATTGCTTAATATTGGAATATAGTTTCCTTGATAATTATTTTATAAAAATTGTTACAATCACGAAATTATATGATTGTTATACCATTATTATTTTCAAACCTTTGAACAATTTTGTTTCTGTTAAATTAATATACCCCCGTATTTGATATTTGATTATTTTGAATACACCCAACTTCATCTTCTCTAAATGTATGTACTTAGTACCTCAAAAAAATCACATAATACAAAGAGCACAATCACTTAAATAAGGCTAACACAAATTTAAAGAAAGAATCAAAGAGTAATAACTCAAATACAAGTCAAGATGCTTACTATAAATAAAACACTGTTTGTAACATACAAAGTATGGTTGAGCATGGTCATACAAGAAATTGTGACCTTTATTTTAAGTAATAGACTAATAGTATATAGATATCAAATCAAATGGATTTTTCATAAGAAAAAAGGGACCTGATGACCATTGAGAGGTGCATAGCATACACCATAAATAGTGTTTATTTATGTAAAACTAAGATGTTACAATACGACGTGATAATAAATTAATAATCATTATCTTCCTATGATAATATGAACCAAGCAAGACAGGTTATGTTAGTAAAATAATCATTTGATTTGATCTATGTTTGTATTTTATCCAGTAACATATGTATGTTCGTAAAGATATGCTCTACATATATTAAATGTACACAAATGGTCTTGTTAGGAGGACATGATTTTTGTAAAATGGGCTGGTTAGATTTGTCTCTTATGTTAGTTTTAAATAGATGAATGAAAGATAAGTTTAATATATTGTTTGAATATAGTTATGTAAATATAAAAATAACCAAATTTTTAAAAAAGATCTAAATTTTTAAAATTACAAATAAATCAAAGTTGGGACTTCTGTTTTAATATATAAGATACAAATAAACCCCACCAAAGTTTACACGTAAATAGTTCCTGTAACAAACCTTTATATATATATTTTAATGGGATTTTTATTAAGGAATTGAAATGGTATTTTACTGATCATCTTTACGTCTAAAACAGAAACTATGGAAAAAAAAACAAAAAAATCCAATTGTCAACTCGCCAGCTTGCTGTTTTGTTTGTTTTTATATCTCAAAAAGAAATTTACGGTGAATTCGTCGGTGAAGAGATGAGGATGAGGCCATTGAAGCATAGGTCCCACTTATGATGTAATACCGTGAAACGCGGCGAAGTGGATAATCAGTGGGGTCCATTATCGCCACAGCACCACAAGTCACCAACGAGTTTTTTCTTCTTACTCCGTGGCGACCACATGCCCTCCAGTTCCAGTCTAAGGCATCGAATGTTTACAACCGTCTCTCCCCATACCGTCTCCCCCTATCGCAGTTAACACTAACAAAAATTTCTATATATATCATAAATTTATACATTTTTATATATGTTAAAATCGATCTACAGTTAAATCGTTTGTCCAGCACTGTTAAAACCACAATTACTATTCAAAACCTAAAAACATTTTTATTCACAAAAAGAAAATCAGACATAAACTTTGACACTCATCCCATACAAATTATATTCCATCCATTTCAAATTAAATATTGCTTATTTTTTTTTGAAAATTTGAAAAAATATACCCAACTAAGATTTTTTTTAGTCATCAATAGAAAACAGACTCATATAGATTATAATTTAAAACTAAACCATTACTTAAGATTTTGAAAAAAGCACTTATTTATATATAAATTACCAACTCGTTCAATCTTATATATTTCTCAATTCCTAGTTTATTTTATATTTAAAGTAATATTTTTATAAAACAATGGTTTTAAAAAAAAAAATAATTTTTATCTACACAATATCTTTTAATATATCTTAAATTTGTATTATTTGGAATACAAAAATAAACCTCAAAACGTCTCCTGTTTTTCTTCGTACCCTCCATTTCTGATTTTTTTCTTTAGTTTCACACTTTTTTCCTCTCATCTTATTAAGTGGTTTGTTGATTCACGAATCAGATTTTAATTTTTAATTTTGTTTCTATTTTATTCTAAAAATAGTTTTAATCTTCTAGGAAAATTATGTTGCAAATAAAAATTTATATAAAAATTTATATATTGTTAAGGAATATATATATATATATATATATATATATATTGCAGAACAAAATCAAAATAAATCATAATTCTTTATTTTATAATATTCTTGTTATTGTAAAGTTTAAAATAGTAAAACAACATATTTACTCAACAATCTTAAACATACATAATTATAATAATATTATTTTCATTAACTTCGAAATTATATCTTAATTATTAATATATCTAAACTGGATTAAAAAACCAATTCACACCTAAGAAAATGTAGTTAAAAAAAATAAAATAGAAGGTGTAATTTTCAAATTTCAAACTGTAGTAGAGTAATTTAGAAATTATACCTAAAAAATTCATGTAGATTTAAAAAAAAAAGTTAAATATGATAATTTTGATAGTAAAGAAAATACCGTGAAATAATGTTTGTAGTAAAACCACATTGGTGCGATGGCGTCTCAGTGTTCTTAAGCGATTTGGATTCGAATTCACGTAAACTCTTATTTACCTATCTTATGCGACCAGACAATAAAAGTATATAATTTTCTCTCAAACAATCAGGTCTGACTGGCATCAGTGGTCAAACCCTCATGAGACTAATCGGTTGAGTCTCTTTCCACCAGATACCCCCGCTTATAGAAAAAAGTTTGTAGTGAGTTCAGAAAATAAAACTACTTGATTCACTAAAATTCACATTATATTATTTATTTAAATATAAAAAATATGGTAATTAATTTTATGAAATAATTTAGTTCTATATTATTTACATATTAGACAAGCATTCATTAAATAAACATATATGAGTATAACCACTTCTTTTATGTTCAACAATCTGAGCAGAATTCTAGCTACAAAAAGTTATCTGCAACACAAAATCCAACAACAGCAACAAGAAAGCAATACAAAAACCTCAAAAACTAGCAACAACAAAACGACCTCATCTCACAAGAATTTTGACAGCCAGAAGCCAATCCCAACATACAAAAATATTATGAAAGAGTCAAGAACATCTCTATCAAATTTCAGTTCAGTCAGAAAAGGTTTTACCGTCAGAGTTTATCAAACATTTAAGACAATACTACTGAAGTACTAGATCAACTAGCTTTATTAAAACTCAGATTACAAAAAAGGGCTTATTGCAAAAGTGACTCAAAACTTGGAGTCAAACAGAAAACTAACCTTTTCTTTTGACTCCTTTTTTTTTTGAGATTTTCACCCCACACTTGCATTTTATCTACGAAAATGCCATTACTTTTTTTTTATCGAAAATGGCTTCTTTACTGTCTCAACCTCATCTTCTTCAAGTATTTACAATAGTGTCACTACCATGAATAGTTCCAACAACCTTGTACTAACTGTATGGAACTTTTAATGCATTTTAATGGACGTAAATCTCTTTACACTCTCTCTGTTTCAATTGTTATGAACTAAAAACAACATTTCTTTCACTTTCTCTCCATATTCATCCAAAAAACTCAAGCTTTTGATTCAAAATATTTTATGGTTGAGAGAGCCATATTTCTTTCGTTTTGACTTACGGTTGCTTTCGTTTGAGGTTCTGGGTGGTTGGAGAAGACCCTGTGTGCAAACGAAGTCATCTCACCTAGTTTAAGGTACGAATTTGAATTTTTTTCAAGATCTGTTCGCGTAGAAGACTTACTAGTAAGTCATCTGTATGTAGAAGACTTACTGATAAGTCATCTGGTCAAACGGACGACTTAAACTAAGTCGTCCAGCTTTGTTTGTTAAAAAAAAAACTCTAGACGACTTATATATAAATCGTCTACGAGAAACGGGTTAGTTTTGCATTTGACCGAATCGTGTCAGATCTTTGACTATTTCTGGACGACTTATAATTTAGTCGTCTCTGGGAAAGTTAAAATTTCAATATTTTATTAAACTAGACGACTTAAACGTAAGTCGTCATAGGTTAGTTTTGTAATTGAAAAATAAAACTTGAAATTTAACTTTCTCCAGATGACTTAAATCAAAGTCGTCCCACCAGAAGACTTAATATAAAGTCGTCCGGGGAAAGCAAAGTCGTCCAGAATATTTCCAAATTTTCTGGTCAAACCTTGCTTAAACCGGACGACCTTAAGTTAAGTCATCTATCTGGACGACTTTCATTTAAGTCGTCTAAAGATGGACGACTTAGCCTGGACGACTTTGCTTACCCCGGACGACTTTAAATTAAGTCTTCTGGTGGGACGATTTTCATTTAAGTCGTCTGGAGAAAGTTAAATTTCAAGTTTTATTTTTCAATTACAAAACTAACCTAGGACGACTTACGTTTAAGTCGTCTTGTTTGAATAAAATATTGAAATTTTAACTTTCCCAGAGACGACTAAATTATAAGTCGTCCAGAAAAGTCAAATATCTGACACGATTCGGTCAAATGCAAAACTAACCCGTTTCTTGTAGACGACTTTTATATAAGTCGTCTGAAGTTTTTTTTTTAACAAACAAAGCCGGACGACTTACTATTAAGTCGTCCCTTTTCATTTTCAATTGCAAAAGTGACCTCTTTAGACGACTTACCTTTACGTCGTCTGGACGACTTAATTCTAAGTCGTCTGCGGCAATGTTTATTGAACTTCTTCATTTTTTCTATGTTTACTAATGTGTTTTATTTTGAATATTTGCAGATGATTTTTCAGTTACATGCAGTGTATGGAGAATGGTTGTTGAGAGATTGCCGTTGGGATTTTGTGGTTGATGATCTCAAAGGAGCAAGTTTGTTTTTATTGAATGAAGATTCAACACATGCTGAACTTGTTGCAATGACTCAAGAAGATTATAACCTGGACATGAGAACAGTGACTGTGGAGATTAGCTACTCATTACCAGCAGAAATGATGATGGCTCCAGGCAGTCCTCCCATTCATGTTACAAGTGATAGACAAGTTCAAAACTTGCTCGAGATACTCAAAACGCATAGAGTATGTCTTTGTGTATCAAGCCGCAGCAAGGTGGAAACGGTTTCAGAGGAAAGGGATAATGATGAAGCTGGTGAATGGGAAGAAGATGTTGGTGATGATGAAGCTGGTGAATGGGAAGAAGATGTTGGTGATAATGATGAAGCTGATGAATGGGAAGAAGATGTTGGTGATAATGAGTTTGTTGAAGATGAAAATCAAGATGGGGAGGAAGAAAATGGGGAGGAGGAAAATGAGGAGGAAATTGTTGGTGAAACAGATCAGAATGGTGGGGATTACAGTCTTTATGGAAAGGTTCAAGATGAGGATGAGGAAGATGATGATAATGTTTGTTTTGAAGAAATCGAAAAGACATATGCTAAGTCAAAAGCTATTGAAGGAGGAAAATCGGATGGTAGTATCTATGTCAACCAGAGTTTTGATAGCAAGGATGCACTGCTTTCAGAGCTGCGGTTGGCAGCAGTGAAGGATAGGTTTTCTTTCAGAATATACAAATCAACGAAAACTCTCCTTGTGGCAAGATGTCGGGTTAGCAGTTGTGGATGGAAGATCAGAGCGAGTGTGAAACATGGGACAAACACGTTTTGGGTAACAAAGTATGTGGAAAAACATTTATGCTCAGTGGGAGACCGAATCGCTCAGCGGAGACACTGTACTCCGAAGTATGTTGGTAGTTTTTTCATTGATCGTGTTGGGATCATTGATGGGATTACTCCGCAGCATATCACTGATGCAATGAAGAACATGTTTGGCATGGAGCTTGATTACACCACTTCATACAGAGCATTGTTATATGCACAAACATTGGTGAGAGGATCAGCAGAAGAAGGGTATTCGCGGCTGGCATCATATCTCGAGCAAATCTCCATTGCAAATCCTAATTCTGTCACGGCTATAGAACTTGATTCTGTTAAAAGATTCAAGTATCTATTTCTATCTTTTGGAGCTTCTATCACAGGTTTTAATTATCAGAGAAGGGTCATTGTGGTGGATGGAACTCACCTAAGTGGAAAGTATGGAGGTGTTATGTTAGTTGCAGCCGCACAAGATGGCAATTTTCAGATATTCCCATTGGTTTTTGGGATCGTGGATGCTGAAGATGATCCTTCTTGGGAATGGTTTTTCACAAAATTGGTTAGTTGTATATCTCATGACAAGCCTCTGATGATAGTCTCCGACCGGCACTCGGCTATTAAAAGTGCGTGTGATAAGGTGTTTCCTTGGGCAAACCGAGGAATATGTTATTATCACCTTCAAGATAACATTGTCAAAAAGTTTAAAGGGAAACATCTCATGTACTTGGTGAAAGGGGCTGCTTATGCTCACACGGTTTACGATTTTGACCGGTACATGGCTGAGATACGGAGTGCAAACCCGGAACTTGCAAAGTATTTGGAGGATGCCGACGCCAGCCTATGGTCAAGGGTTCATTGTAAGGGGAACAGGTTCAACATAAAAACAAGCAACATCGCTGAATCTATTAATTCCGCACTGAAGAAAGCAAGAGGATTTCCGATTACGTTCCTGCTGGAGTTCATAAGAAAGAAGTTAGGAAAATGGTATGTGAAAAGGAGACAAGATGCTTTGAGTCTCACAACTCCACATAGCCGGGGTGTTGAATACTTGCTTGCTGTTCGAACAGAGATAGCGGATACGATGACGGTCGAACCAATTAATGGATGGAAGTACTTTGTCAAAGGTGGCAAAATGGACTGTGTGGTTGATTTGGAACATGCAAAGTGTGATTGTGGTCTCTATGGAGTGGAGAAAATACCTTGCTTTCATGCTATAGCTGCAAATAAAGTTGGTTTGCATATCTCCTCACTTGTATGTCCAGTGTACTCAAAGAATTATCTGTATGCAGGATACTCAGAGAATATATATCCTATCGTGTCACAACATGTTGAGGAACGAGAATGCTTTCCTCCAGAAGTAAAGCGTGGTCCGGGAAGACTTAAGAAATCAAGATGGCAATCTTGGTTGGAGCTATCTAGGATGAGAGGACACAAACCCAGGAAGAAACACAGGGCACAGAGATGCTCAAACTGCAAGGAAACTGGCCATACGAAACCACAATGTAAGCAACCAGTTGACTAGTTGTCCAGACGACCTTAACTTTAGTCGTCCAGTCTTGATTACCCGTCTAGACGACCTTAATTTTAGTCGTCCAGTGTATTTTATTTTTAGACGACCTTCTTCTAAGTCGTCCAGTGTATTTTATTTTTTAGACGACCTTCTTCTAAGTCGTCCAGTGTATTATATTTCGTTTCATTAGCAACTTATCAACTTATGTATTTTGGTTTGTACAACTTGAATGGTTTTCTATGTGAACTTTTATTCTAGATGTGCAAAATGTTAATTGTAAGTCGTCCAAACCTTCCAGACGACTTATTTGTAAGTCGTCCAGTTGGAAGACCTTCCAGACGACTTAACTGTAAGTCGTCCTAACCCTCCAGACGACTTATTTGTAAGTCGTCCAGCTGGAAGACCTTCCAGACGACTTATTTGTAAGTCGTCCAGCTGGAAGACCTTCCAGACGACTTATTTGTAAGTCGTCGAGACCTGAAGAACTTGCAGACGACTTATTTGTAAGTTGTTCAAAAAAAAAAGACTTGTCAAATATATACAAGAGACAAGTTCAAATCTATACAAAAGACAAGTTCAAATATATACAAGAGAAAAGTTCAAAGCTATACAAGAGGAGTTCAAATCTATACAAGAGACAAGTTCAAATCTATACAGCTAATCATACATGCCCACAAATCTATCACCATCCACATTTTCTTGCAAATGCTGATTAAGAAGCTCCGTCCATATATCCACCGCCATACAATCCCTCATATTCTTCACGTTGGCCCTAGCAAAGTCTTTAGGGTTAAAGGAGACCCCAAGAGCATGACATTCAATGTACTTTAGAGCGTACACGCCACAATCACCACTGTTGGCCGTGGGTATTCCTTGCACCGGTCTCTCATAGGTGTATGGCTCTAACCCGCGTGCGACCCGTAAATCGTCGTTGGGAGCGCACTCAACAAGCAGATAAGAGAGCATCTCGAGAAATGGCTGCATTATCTCATCCCATTCTGCTGGTACCGACGATGAAGGTATGCTGTCCCAGACGACTATGTGCCTCTTAGGGATCGATATCCAAATAGCAACCCAATGCTTGTTGTTCAAGTTCACTGGCGCATAAATATCATCAACGTCCTCCCCCCCCCACTTCTTCATTGATTGCCAAAATGAAGGTATTGATCCTTCATAAAAAGCCCACGCCCCACCAGGTAGAGCTCTCCCCAAACCGTGGTGATCAGGTTCCGAGGCTTTGAAGATGTGATACTGTTCTCTCCAAGACTGGGAAAAGTTGTGATCCAGGAATGCCATTCGCTCGCTCCTGAAAGCTTGTGGGTTCTCCTGATACCTCTGCCTCAGCACATTAATCCAAGCATCTATATGCTGCAGATGGCAATAATACAAGTTAGAAGATACCAGACGACTTATATTTAAGTCGTCTAAATGGTCGTCCAAGTAGACGACTTACCAGACGACTTATATTTAAGTCGTCTGGTAAATATAAGTCGTCTGGAAAGTAGTCTACTTGGACGATTTTCCAAACGACTTTCCAGACGACTTATATTTACCAGAAGACTTAAATATAAGTCGTCTTGCAAGTCGTCTACTTGGACGTCCAAGTAGACGACTTTCCAGACGACTTATATTTAAGTCGTCTGGTAAATATAAGTCGTCTGGAAAGTAGTCTACTTGGACGATTTTCCAAACGACTTTTCAGAAGACTTATATTTACCAGACGACTTAAATATAAGTCGTCTGGCAAGTCGTCTACTTGGACGACTTTCCAGACGAGTTATATTTACCAGACGACTTAAATTTAAGAAGACTTACGCAGTCTTCCAGCCATTCAGTTTTGGTCCGGAGGATTTTATACCACCAAGTTGGTGATGTACGTGGTTTGTCCTCATGCTTAGTGTAATAATGACTGCAAACAAAAAAACATTCAGTTTTGGTACACTAAATCAAGCAAAAAAGCAATCAGTTTTGGGTAAAGCAATCACTTACGGATCAGTTTTCAACCAATCAGCGAGTTCCTTCAGCTTTTCTCTGTTTACTGGAGGAAATGGCTTATAGGCTGCCACTTTAGCTTTATTTTTCTCTGCCGTATAAGGAGATAACTGCATGGGAGCAGGTTTCTTCGCTCGTTCACTCCTTCCACGCACAGCAGTAGCAGCAGGGGGAGCTGTTTTGTCCAATACAACCAGGCTCGGTTCTGTGGCTTGAACGCTTGATTCTGGTGCTGGAATGCTTGGATCAGTGGAAGCGACGCTCGGTTGGAAGGTGGAAGAGAGGCTCGGTTGTTGATCGGTGGAAGAGAGGCTCGGTTGTTGATCGGTGGAAGAGAGGCTCGGTTGTTGATCGGTGGAAGAGAGGCTCGGTTGTTGATGGTGGATGCGAGGCTCGGTTCGACAATCTGTTTGGAAGAGACACCATCTGCTTTATTTACCGAGAAACCCTCATCGAATGTATCCTCCGGCAAATATCTCTGCAATATAAAAGTTGCACATTAGTTAACAATGGACGACTTAAATAAAAGTTGTCTGGACGACTAATTGACCCTGGACGACTTAAAAAAAGGTTGTCTGGACGACTAGTTGACCCTGGACGACATAAAAAAAAGTTGTCTGGACGACTAGTTGACCCTGGACGACTTACAATTAAGTCGTCCAGGGTCAACTAGTGGTCCAGACAACTTACATTTAAGTCGTCCAGGGTCAACTAGTCGTCCAGAAAGCTTTTTTTTAAGTCGTCTGGACAACTAGTTAACCCTAGACGACTTACATCTTTGAGTTGAGGAGGAGGAGGCTGTTGCTGTTTGGTAGGAGGAGGAGGAGGCTGTTTCCTTTGAGGAGAAGGCTGTTTGGTAGGAGGAGGAGGAGGCTGTTTCCTTTGAGGAGAAGGCTGTTTGGTAGGAGGAAGAGGCTGTTTGGTAGGAGCAGGAGGCTGTTTGGTAGGAGCAGGAGGCTGTTTGGTAGGAGCAGGAGGCTGTTTGGCAGGAGCAGGAGGCTGTTTCTTAAGAGGAGTACGCTCTTTGGCAGGAGCAGGAGCCTGTTTATCTTGAGGGGTTGTCTGAATGGGTTGAGGAGTAGGCTGTTTATCTTGAGGGGTTGTTGTATTGGGTTGAGGTGTAGGCTGTTTGTCTTTAGGGGTAGCCTGATTGGTGATACCAACCTTCTTCTCCACAGCTTCCAACCTATCGGACACCTTCCTAATCTCCTTAATGCACTTCCTAAACCCTTCTTTCATGCACTCAGTTACGTCCTTGAACATTTTTTCCAACTCCTGTTTGGTCATCCAATCCTCTTCACTAGCCTCTTTAGGAGCCTCTTTATGAGCCTCTTTAGGAGCCTCTTTAGGAGCCTCTTTAGGAGCCTCTTTACGACCTTTCTTCAGAGGTCTTGGATTGTCTTCCTCCTCCTCCTCCTCCTCCTCCTCCACAACAACCATCTCTATCTCTTTGGCTTTCTTCGATGTAGCCTCCTCAGGTTTTGTATAGACCTTAGTACCAGTGACTTCCCAGCAATCTAAGGTCCACTTCCACGGTCTCCGATCATACATGAGTTTGATGATGTTCTCCGCGGGCAGGTCCTCAACCTCAGAGTCCCATTTTGGCCACATTTCACTAATGTCCTTCTGGACAAAGTTGATCACGCGGGTCTGCAGTAAATAGAAGGATCGAGTTAGATATTTGAGCAAGACGACTAAATAGACGACTTAATTATAAGTCGTCCAGCTGGAAGACTTTCCAGACGACTTATTACAAGTCGTCTACTAAGTCGTCCAGCTGGAAGACTTTCCAGACGACTTATTACAAGTCGTCTGAAAGGTCGTCCAGCTGGAAGAAGTCGTCTGAAAGGTCGTCCAGCTGGAAGACTTTCCAGACGACTTATTACAAGTCGTCTGAAAGGTCGTCCAGATGGACGACTTAGTAGACGACTTTAATTAAGTCGTCTGAAAGGTCGTCTAGATGGACGACTTAAGAGACGACTTTAATATAAGTCGTCTGCGCAGTGTTTTGGATTGAAGTAAATACCTGACGCAAGATAGCAGCTTTCATTGATCTGCGGCCTCTGCTGCCTGCGTAAGCCAGTATCGGTGGAGACGGACTGTTTGCTCTGGGACCACCAATACTAGCACCCAATTCCGGCATAGCTGTGTACACCCAGACCTGAAGAACTTGTATAAACCCATCCACGGTGTAGCAGCCAGTAATTTCTTTCTTCCACAAAGCGTCCATCAGCACCTTAAACGCGACTCTCCCCCATGGATAATTCTCAAACCGATCTAAATCCATCACTAGCCTTGCCAGAGAAGATCGTGTAGCGGTTGAAAACTTTCTCCCTTCAATGAATCCTGTGAAGATGGAAAGGTACGCGAGCCGCTTCCGATCTTCCGTGGACCAATCCCCGCATCTGTTCAGTGCTGCTATTATCTGATCTGTAGTTGGCCCAGCTTCCAGATGAACTCCCAGCATCCCCCAGAAAGAAACCATCTCTTTGGTAACTTCACATTTTGGTGTCTCAAGGTCCTCGATGTACTCGCAGTTTAGACCAATGAGGTTTTCAAACTCTAACAGTGAAAACCTCAAAGGTTCTGGACCAACCAGAGACCACATCTCATACTTCTTCTGAATGTCCAGCTTGAAACTGAGCATGTGGTGAACCAGCCTTGAAGCCCAACCAAATCCCTGCTCCTTGAACTTGATGAAAACTCCCAATCTCGACTCCTTGAGCTCTTCAAATTCGTCATCAGTAAGAGCTTCCTTAAGAGCAGTATGCAACCTCTTGTTATCCGTGTGATACGAAATGCTATTGTGGGCTGGTGGCTCAGAGCCTGGTGTGTATAACCTACGGGGGAGTTCTGGAATATCCATCCTTTTTGTTTGCAAAATAATCAAAGACAACAATAGAAGTCAGAACACAAAGCTAAATCAATCACGCCTTAATTGTTACTCCAGACGACTTAGTAGACGACTTATAATTAAGTCGTCTGGAAAGTCGTCCAATTGGACGACTTAGTAGACGACTTAATTATAAGTCGTCTGGAAAGTCTTCCCAATGGACGACTTAGTAGTCGACCTGTAATAAGTCGTCTGGAGAGTCTTCCTGCTGGACGACTTAATTTAAGTCGTCTACTAAGTCGTCCAGTTGGAAGACTCTCCAGACGACTTATCTTACAAGTCTTCCAGTAGAAAAATGTAAAGCGGACCTGATTAGTCGCAGAAGGAGTTGGAGTACTCGTCATTGCGGTTGTTGTACTCGTCATTGCGGTTATAGATCTGAAAAAATAAAATTGAAACGGTGAGAATGAGTACATTGATAGAGACAACGTTTTATTTTCATCTTTTCCTCGAGATTGATGACTTACCGGTATTAGGGTTTACAGAGAAACGGCGCTACGGTTTACAGAGAAGAAGCGGCGGCGAAGCGGCGGCGCTAGGGTTTGGAGGAAGCGGCGGTGAGAACGTTGGTGAGCACGGTGGCGAGGTCGACGGTTTGTTCGGAAATAGTGGAAGCGGCGGCGCTAAGGTTTAGAGGAAGCGGCGGCGCTAGGGTTAGAAGACGCTGCGGCGAGAACGGTGAGAATGAAGTTAGATAGCCGACGTTGAGAACGATGGTTTGTTCGGAAATAGTGGGAATTCGAATCACCTTTGATATCGCCGGTGAGAGAGAACTGTTAGGGTTTCTGAATTTCGCGAAAAATGAACAAAAAAAAAATCACCTTATATATTGGGTAAATAATCCGGTTAGCTTTAAAAGTACATTGGTAAAATTTAAGGTTTGATCCGGTTTAGATGATTTATTCTGGCTGATAATGTACATCAGACGACTTAATATTTAATCGTCTGTCCACAGACGACTAAGTTTTAAGTTGTCCAGACCCTAAAATGAACCCCTAAACTAAAATGACTAAATTAACTAACTAACCACGTTATAAAATCAAAGTATAGTTCAATAGTGTTTACTATACACAGAAATTAACACGCTTAGGTAATTTTTAAATTTTTCAAAAACGGTTTTAATGCTTTCCGAAATCTAACCCTGAGAACATATACAATACTACAACATATGTTGATGAAACCAAAACTAAAGAATATCATGACGACATACTTTCACTCATCTATGCTGAAAACAATTGAAATTTGTTATATCCTAATTTATATCTCTTAAGACATATGTTAATTACATAATTCCCATTTTTCACCTATCAAAATATTTTTTACAGAATTTTTAAATTATGTTTAAGAATAACTGTGTAGACGACTTTCAGTTAAGTCGTCTGGACGAGTTATTTTTAAGTCGTCTGCACTTGCCGAGGGGTAAAAACGTAAAAAAAACCCGTTTTTTTGTTTGGTCACAAGGGTCCTAGTTGTAATTTCAATAGCCTTTTAGGTTACTTTTGCCTTTGACCCAAGTTGGGGTATTGTTTTGGGTTTGACTCCAAGTTTTGAGTCACAATTGGCAATTCTCCCTACAAAAAATTCAACTGCTGAAACGAAAATCCCATTGGTAAATCTCTAAACTATTAAATAATAAATTTTTCTGCAAAAAATCAGCCAAATTAGGGTTTCTTTAAACCCGCAAAAATCTATTAAAAGAGACTTAGATGAGTCATGCCTTCTTCTCTTTTTTTTTTATGCTTTACGAGTTATATTCTTATATCTAGTGTTAACCACATAATAATCTCATTGACCAATATAATTAAGTTTAATTCTCTCCAACCAAATTCATTGAGTTTCTTCTCACTAGGGAAAACCCAACAAATATCTTATCTAATCCACAATTAGAAAAGACATTCAATTGGATAAAAATTAGACAAAAAAAAATAAAATATAAAAATGAAGAGTCTGTCCAACTTATCCAACTTTAAAGATCAAATCAAATCGCATAAAAAAGAATAGAAATGCGTCTAGTCTCTTGTGCTGTCTCTCACACACAGAATATCCCCCGATTCCATTTCCTCTCTCTCTTCCTTCAGATCGAACGCCGGTGACGGAAACCTTCAACAGAGCTTACTCTCGCACGGTGACCTCCGGTTATTTTCTTTTTTCTTTTTTTAGGTGTGTGTGACTTTCCTTTGGTAAGCCAAGCCCAAGCAAGCACTCTTCTTTCTTTTTCGCTTTATCCGCTGATCTTACCTTATTAAGCTCTTAAATCGCTTATTTTGTCTGATTGATTTGTTCTGATCCTTTTTGTTTCTGAAGATTTGGGATTTCTGATCGTGTTTATTAATTTGCTCTTGTAAAGGGGGGTTTTAGAATTTTTGGATTCCTTGATTATGATTCAGACCACTCACTGCAACAAACTTCTTCTCTGTGCTTTATAATCCCCAAAACCCTTTTTGTAATTTTGCAAATTTTAAAGAAGATGATTAACATCACCGTAGCTTATGTTGGAACCCAACTCTGTTAAAGACTTCGACTTTTTTTTTTTGAGTATAATCCTGATTGTGTTTATCAGTTCTCATGAATTAGTTAAACAGTGTGTGCAGTTTTCTTGTGACTTTTCCGACACTTTCTTTGTTCCACTTAACGAGTTTCGTCCACTTAACGAGTTTCGTCACGTGTGCATATTTATATCCCCTTGACCTTGTTCCCGTGATAGGATAACACCTCCTCGCTAATACTATTGCTCTTTACACAACACTTGTCTTGTTTGCTCACTGATTTAGTTTGCTTGGTGTGCTGATTTATTCAGTATGTCATCTCTTAAAAATACTGATTTTGTTTTTCAATTTCTTTCAGATAAGGAGTATCTATCTTTTATATTAGTAATGGGGTCAAAATCATTTGGAAACCTCTTAGACTTGGCCTCTGGGGATTTCTTGGACATTCCTCACACTCCCAGACCTCTTCCAAGAGTCATGACAGTTCCCGGCATCATCGATGGATACGGAATCAGTAACCGTGACTCAGATGCCATCTCATTATTGCCTTGCCGCGACCGCAAAATCATAGTCGCCAACTTTCTTCCTTTAAACTCCAAAAAAGATTCAGAAACCGGACGGTGGATATTCACCCTCGACAACGACTCTACCCTCTTACATCTCAAGGATGGTTTCTCTCCAGAGACCGAAGTCGTTTACGTTGGATCACTCAAAACAGATGTCGATCTTACCGAGCAAGACGAGGTCTCTCAAATGCTTCTTGAGGACTTCAGCTGCGTTCCCACTTTCCTCCCACAAGACGTGCATAGAAAATTCTATCTCGGGTTTTGCAAACAGCAGCTTTGGCCATTGTTCCACTACATGTTACCCATGTGTCCTGATCACGGTGAACGTTTCGATCGTTCTCTTTGGCAGGCGTATGTCTCCGCCAACAAGATATTCGCGGATAAAGTGATGGGTGCGATTAACCTCGAGGAGGATTCCATCTGGATTCACGACTATCATTTAATGCTTCTCCCAACTTTCTTGAGAAGGCGTTTCCACAGGGTTAAGCTCGGTTTCTTCCTCCACAGCCCGTTCCCTTCCTCCGAGATTTACCGAACCTTGCCTGTTCGAGAGGAGCTGCTAAGGGGACTTCTAAACTGCGATTTGATCGGCTTCCACACTTTTGATTACGCGCGGCATTTCTTGTCGTGCTGCTGTAGGATGCTTGGGTTGGAGTACGAATCCAAGAGAGGTCATATCGCTCTTGACTACTTGGGACGTACAGTTTTCCTCAAGATTCTTCCTATTGGTATTCAAATGGGAAGGCTCGAATCCGTTCTTAATCTTCCCGCCACTGCTGAGAAACTGAAAGAGATCCGAGAGAAGTACCGGGACAAGAAGGTGATACTCGGCGTTGACGACATGGATATATTTAAAGGTCTTAGTCTAAAGATCTTGGCCTTTGAACAGCTCTTACAGCAGTATCCCACCATGCTTGGGAAGATAGTTCTGATTCAGATTGTTAACCCGGCAAGAGGATCAGGTAAAGACGTTCAAGAAGCCAAGAAAGAGACGTATTACACTGTTGATAGAATCAACGAGCGTTACGGTTCTCCTGGTTATGACCCTGTGGTTCTGATCGATCGTCCTGTCCCTCGGTTTGAGAAGTCTGCCTATTACGCCGTGGCGGAATGCTGCATAGTGAACGCGGTGAGGGATGGGATGAACTTGGTTCCGTACAAGTACACTGTCTGTCGTCAGGGGACTCCTGAGATGGATAAATGTCTGGGACTGAGCGAAGATTCTCCTCCTAGAACAAGCACGCTTGTTCTGTCTGAGTTCATTGGTTGCTCTCCTTCTTTAAGCGGTGCTATTAGGGTTAATCCTTGGGACGTTGACGCTGTGGCTGATTCGATGTACTCTGCTCTCACCATGTCTGAATCCGAGAAGCAGCTACGGCACAAGAAACACTATCAGTACATTAGCACACACGATGTGGCGTACTGGTCGCGCAGCTTTACACAGGATCTGGAGAGGGCGTGCCGGGATCATTACAGCAAGAGGTGCTGGAGTGTGGGTTGGGGTTTGGGTTTTAAGCTCATCGCTCTTTCTCCTAATTTCAGAAGGCTGTCCATCGAGCATACGGTCGGTGCTTATAGGAGGTCGAGCAAGAGAGCGATATTTCTTGATTACGACGGTACTTTGGTTCAGGAGACGTCGATTGTGAAGGAGCCATGTGCTGATGTGATCTCTGCGTTGAAGACGCTGTGCAGTGATCCTAATAACACTGTGTTTGTTGTTAGCGGGAGGGGGAAAGATTCTTTAAGCGAGTGGCTTGCACCGTGTCAGAATCTTGGAATTGCAGCTGAACACGGTTACTTCACAAGGTACGCTACGCTACTGCTTTTGTCTTAATAATTAAAAATAAACTTGGAAGATAAAGTCTTTGTGATGTGCAGGTGGAATCATCAGTCTTGTGACTGGGAAACAAGCGGCTTTTCGAATGACCTTGAATGGAAGAAAATCGTGGAACCTATCATGAGACTGTATACAGAAACTACGGATGGATCGACTATAGAAGCGAAAGAAAGTGCACTAGTGTGGCATCACCAAGATGCTGACAGGGACTTTGGTTCTTGTCAAGCCAAGGAACTTCTGAACCATCTAGAATCTGTTCTTGTAAATGAGCCTGTTGTGGTTAACAGAGGCCACCAAATCGTTGAAGTTAAGCCTCAGGTAATAATACACTTTCATTACATTGAATCGTTCCCAATCCTTATATAGTTCTAAACTGGGATCTTTGGACTAATAGGGAGTAAGCAAAGGTCTTGTCACCGGGAAGGTTCTTAGCAGAATGTTTGAGGACGGGAATGCACCGGATTTTGTGGTATGCATTGGGGATGACAGATCAGACGAAGATATGTTTGAGAGCATAACAACAACATTCTCGGCTCAGCCATCGTCAGAGATATTCGCGTGTACGGTGGGAATAAAACCGAGCAAAGCCAAGTACTTTCTGGATAAAGTAAGCGACGTGGTGAAGCTGCTTCAAGGACTTGCCAACACTTCTTCTAGCCCAAAGCCTAGTTACCCCTCTCACCTTAGAGTTTCCTTCGAAAGCGTGGTATGAGTAAAGCTGTAAATCAGAGATCATATCAGCGTTATTTAGGAGACAACTGTGAATCTGAACCGTGAAAAGAAACATGATTTGTACATAGGAAACAGAAAGAAAACAAAGACAAAACTCATTGTCGTGGTTTGATATTTAAGAATTATGAGCAAGAGACGAGCTCTTTCGCTATTGTGTGTTAATATATGATCTACGTTTTTCATTCCTTTATCAATCAACTAGGTGGACCGCACATCAAACCTTTTGAACAAGTCTTATAACATTAAATTTCATCCATGGAGCAATTGTTAATTAGATGACAACGACGCCAAACTGGTTAAATAAACCGCTATAACAGAGCGGAGAACAAACTCACCAGAGCAGAGCAAAACATCATAGCTAAGCAACTAAAGTCGTGGAGGAGTCCTCTATCCTCGACGTCTATTATACAAAGACTTGAATCGCTGCAAAAGGATTTAGATAGCACGTAACATCATAGCTAAGCAACTAACGTTATACATGTGGAGTAACAAAAGAGCTAAAGATTGAGAGCATTTGATCTGTATGCAATGGACTAAGCAGTAGCAGCAGTTCAATGGCGCTATGTCTTGCAGCTAAATCACAAAAGAAAACCCATGAAATTGGAATACGTCGATGGATGCATTGAGGATAATTTTTTTTTGGTAAACTACAGACAGCACCAAGAAGAAGGAGCATGTATTATTGGTGGGAAGGATAAAACTGATCTTAACTTACTATATTTTTATACGAAAAAGAACTTACTAGATTTTTGTTGGATGTAATCTGTTGAGAAAAAACCATATATACATATATGTAATATTTATGCCAGTGGTGTATCTTTGTTTTTCTTTTGAAGTTGTCCTTATAGTTACTACTGCAACAATTAATGATAGACCTATAGTTGCAACAATTGATGATAAAGTTCTTAAATTTAGACGGCAGTTCCGTTTTGATAAGAGGTGGATCGGGAAGGAAGGTTTAATGGAGTCTGTTGAACGAGGGTGGATGGTCCAAAGAGGAGGACAAAAGGGAAGTATAGTTGATAAAATTCATAATTGTCGTCATGAGATATCGGTGTGGAGGAAGGAAAACCCTTCACATAAAAAAGATAAGATAAATACGCTTCAAAAAGCTCTGGATGAAGTTCAGAATGATATGACAAGATCACAGGAGGAGGTGGTAGAGGTTACTCGTAAATTAAAAGAGGCCTATAAAGATGAGAAGCTTTATTGAGAACAAAAGAGTAGGAACAATTGGCATATTTTTAGGGATAGGAATACCCAATTTTATCATGCTTTGACAAGACAACGAAGGATTCAGAATAGGATCGGTGGCTTGTATAATGAGGAAGGGGTGTGGATCAACTCGGAGAATGAAATTGAAAAGGTGGCGGTTAAGTACTTTGTAGATTTATTCCAATTTACATTGTCTTCAAATTTTGATGGTTTTTTTGAGGAACTCCCGACGTTAGTAACAATGGATCAAAATAGGAAGTTAATTGCTATGGCTTCAGAAGAGGAAGTGAGGGAGGCGGTATTCATGATGCATCCGGAAAAGGCATCGGAGCCGGATGGAATGACTGCACTCTTTTATCAACAATCATGGCCGGTGATTAAACATGATGTGGTTAATATGGTTAATGAATTCCTATCTTCGGGGAACTTTGATGATCGAATTAATTTGACAAATATTTGTCTAATACCGAAGACGGCTCGACCAAGTCGAATGACTGAACTGCGGCCCATTAGTCTATGTAATGTAGCTTATAAAATTATCTCCAAGGTTTTGTGTCAGCGACTTCGTGGATTGCTTCCACAGCTTATTTCGGAGATCCAATCCGCTTTTGTTTCTGGGAGATTGATCTCCGATAATATTCTCATTGCTCAGGAAATGTTCCATGGATTACAGACGAATAATGCGTGCAAAGAAAAGTTTATGGCTATTAAAACGGATATGAGTCAAGCTTATGCTAGAGTCGAATGGTCTTTTATGGAACGATTACTGTTAAAATGGGGTTCTGTCAAATATGGGTTTCCAGAGTGATAAAATGTACTTCGTCGGTTCAATATAAAGTATTGTTGAATGGACAGCCAAAAGGACACATCGTCCCGGCAAGGGGTTTACGACAAGGAGATCTTTTGTCTTCATATCTATTTATCTTGTGTACGGAAGCTCTGATTGCAAATATTAAGAAAGAGGAACGAGGAAAACAACTGACGGGTCTTAAAGTATCCCGTGGAAGTCCTGCGATTTCACATTTATTTTTTGCGGATGATAGTTTATTTTTCTGCAAAGCGAATGCAGCAGAATGTGGGGTTATTCTCAAATTGTTTAAGGATTACGAGGCGGTTTCAGAGCAACTTATAAATTTTGATAAATCATCCCTTCAATTTGGACATAAGGTACCAGAGATTACTAAGTCTGATATTAAAGCGCAGCTAGGAATTACTAAGATAGGAGGCATGAGAAGTTATTTGGGCATTCCAGAGAGTCTTGGGGGATCAAAGATACAAGTGTTTGGTTATGTGAATGAGAGGATCAATCAAAAGATTAATAGCTGGACAGTAAGATTTCTTACTAAAGGGGGTAAAGAGGTTTTATTAAACACGACGGCTAATGCAATGCCAAATCATGTGATATCTTGCTATAGGTTACCTAAGGCGGTCATAAAGAAAATTATAGGGGCAATCTCTCATTTCTGGTGGGGAGGACATGATAACAAGAGAGGAATGCATTGATTATCCTGTGATAAGATTTGTAAACCTAAAGAGGAGGGTGGTCTGAACTTTCGAGGTTTAGAAAACCATAATACTTCTTTATTGGCAAAACAATTGTGGAGTTTATTAGATAGACCAAATTGTCTTTTTTCAAAGGTTTTTAAAAGGCGATATTTTCGAAATACCGATCCTTTGGATACACACAGGTCTTACTCACCATCTTATGGCTGGAGAAGTATCTGTTCAGCTCGATCTCTGGTTAAAAAAAGGCCCAATCAAAAGAGTAGGGAATGGGAAATCTATCTCAGTATGGAATGATCTATGGCTTCCTGCTTCTCGCCCGAGGTTACCAACCCCAAAAAATCATTCTCAGTTTCTACCGGATCTAAAAGTGGAATACTTCATTGATCCAGTCACTTGTTCTTGGAATGAGGATCTGCTTAATGCAGTTATCCATTCTGATGATGTTACTATCATAAAAGGTTTAGCAATCAGTCGGCCTTCTCGACCTGATTCTAGTGGATGGGCCTTTACAGATTCTAGCCGATATACTGTTAAAACCGGTTATCAAATAGAATCAAAATTTCCTGATAAAGGTAATCAGGGGATTTCTTTGGGACCGGATACCAATGCCTTATTAAGTCATACATGGAAGTTAAATTGCTCGCCGAAATTGAGACACTTCATCTGGTAAGCCATTAAAGGGATTTTACCGGTTGCGAAAAATTTAAGATTTAGAGGTATTGTCTGTGAACTGCGATGCAGTCTATGTGGTGCGGATGAAGAATCCATTAATCACATCCTCTTTGAGTGCCCATCGTCATTACAAATATGGGTATTGTCGAAAATTCCTTCAGCTCC
Source organism: Hirschfeldia incana (assembly GCA_026261945.1). Taxonomy (NCBI): domain Eukaryota; kingdom Viridiplantae; phylum Streptophyta; class Magnoliopsida; order Brassicales; family Brassicaceae; genus Hirschfeldia; species Hirschfeldia incana. Next base: position 2,332,118 of record JABCMI010000013.1, on the reverse strand, counting down.
GGGTCTTTTTCCAAGCTCATCTTTATTCTTTAATATATATTACCTTTTTTGGAGATTACCAAAAGATTATAACTATGATTTTTCCTTTGGATTTTATGGTACATTTGGAAGAATAGAAATAATAAGCTATATACAAATAGAGCGGGTGATCCAAAGGAACTACTTCACATAGCGAAAGTGGAAGCAGAGGTCTGGGCAGATGCTCAAACATTGGTTCCTGGTAGAAGAGTACCGGATTTTCCGTCTTCTGATTGGGTGGGATCAGAGAGTTTGAGGATTTGTTTTGTGGATGGAGCATGGAAACCACAAGATAAATTTACCGGACATGATTGGTTTTGTAGGAAGAATGGTTCAACCGAGAAAATGATGGGAGATATAAATCTCCGAAGAAGCTTATCTGCTTTGCATGCTGAATGTGAAGCTTTGATATGGGCGATGAAGTGCATGAAGACCCTAAATTTCTCAGACGTAGTTTTTGGCACAGACTGTTCTCAACTGGTGAAGATGGTGTCATCACCAGCTTTTGCTACACATTTGCAGGAGTTCCAGCGCAGTAAGTTGTTTTTCCCTACCTTCAAAATCCGACATATTCCAAGAGCGCGCAATCAAGTGGCGGACAAGTTGGCACGAAGTGCTAGGCGTTCCCCTTCTACTATGTTTTATGTCGACTCTATGCTTCCGGTTTGGTTCTCTGAATCGGAAGAGCATATATCATAGTTTAGTTTTTATCATTGTTGTCAAAAAAAAAAGTTACCACTGCTACCAATTTTTGGGGTCCATGTTTTTTTATAGTCCAATAGTTTGATTCGAAAAAATTGCTTTATGCTTAATTTTTAAATTTACTGCATGCTTAATTAGACATGACATATGGCAGAATTTTTTTATGGTAGAATTTCTATTCGGACAAGGCAAATTTTTTCCTATTCATCTAAAATTTTGTAAAATAATCAAAAATAAACTATTAATAACGTCAATTTGAATATTTTTAAACTCTAAACTTGACATTTAGAGTTTTATATTACTTAGAAATTATAAAATTTTATAATATAAAATTAAAAATAAAATTTCTAACAAAAATATATTTCAACTAAATCATAAACTAGAGTATAGAAAATAGAACACATAAAATCATAGTATAAGATATTTCATGTTTTGAGGTCGGGTATAAATTGTTTTTTCTCGGATCGACACTATTCTAGTCGGTTTTGTTGGGTCTGGTTCTATTCGATTCAGTTCATTTTGATTCTATTTCTTTCGGATAAAATAATTTTATACTCAATTAGATACTTATAAATTTTCAATTCGGTTTCGAGTAAAATGCCAATGTTGAATTTATATATAATGTTCGATACAAATTATGAACAAAAATATATAGTAATTTCATTTGGTTAAGATCACGATGTTCAATCTGGGATTTTTTTTTGGTTGAATCTGCCCAACCTATGCAGATTATTTTTCTTTTGGTTGAAATAAAAGTAGGTGTATGAGTAGTGGTGTTTTTATATGGAAAACAACAAAACTAAATGATTTTTTAACCTGTGTGGAAAAGTCTTAAACGACACTTATTCAGAACAAAGAGAATATTATATAAAAAAAAACATTGACATAATATGTGATGATAATTAGTGATAAATAAAAATGAATATGTATCATGAAATGTGAAGAATGTTCATTATTAATGTTTTTATATATTCAAACTGCGAGAATGTTTTTGTTTCGTAGTATTCATGGTTTCCAAAAATCATGTTTTCTAGAATGTACTTTCCAAAATATACAGTGGAAACCACAATCAATCACACGATATTTTCTAACCATTACGCTGTCATAATATTTCTATTGTATGGAACAATAAGAAGTATCTCAGTTCGGATATGTTTTTCAATTCGGTTCAGTTTGGTAGGATTTTAAAAAAAATTGGTTTATGGTTCTTTTTAGTTTTCGATTTTCAAAAAAAAAATTGAAAAACCGAAAATAACCTAAAATAACCAAAAAACCGAACCAAAATTTAGCGAAAAAAATATCTCAATTTAACTGAAATTAGCCGAAAATATCCGATTTTTTTAAAGAAAATTATACCGAAAGTGGCCGAAAACCATTAATATCAGTTATTTTCGGATTTATAATTGAAATTCGAAAATAACGGATAACCGAATCGAAATTCAGTTTGGTTAATTTCAGAATTAATTTTCAAAATTTCGAAGATCCGAAAACCAACGGTTCGGTTCGGTTTTGGAAAACCAAAATCGCAGGACTACTATACATACTACAAATTTGATTACTTTTCACATATATAATATGTAATGTTGACTATACTTTTATGTAAAAATGAAGTCTTATGGTAAATATTAAATCTATGAAAAGTAAATTTAACTCTCAATATGAAAGAAAAAGATAAAAAAAAAGGATAATAAACTATAGAAATAGACGACAGGAAAAATAAACCTAAAAAGAAAAGATTCTACAACCGACTTCCAATCCTAAAGAGGATTTATCTATTCCTATAAATATTGTTTCAACCCCGTGAAGTTTCTAAATCATAGAATTGTAGCTAGAGATCACAATGAATGCCTCTAGCTTCCCGTCCAAGCCAATCATTGATGTAGAAAAAGCCATTAACAACCAAAAAGACATAGCACTGATCGTTTCGAAGGATCTCTTCTCTACCAAAGCCAAACACTCTTAACTCCGTTTTCTCACCAGCGTCGATAAACACGGCGCTCACTTTGGTGGCCTCTGGTCCCGATTTCAGCGACGATTCATCAAAATCCAAAGAGATCCTCTCCTTCCTGAGGTCTTCTTAAACTGATGAACTCAACGCGTCTTCAGCAAGATCGTTTCCATTTCTTCGCTGACCATAGCGCGAACGGTGGACCAAAGATCTCGTCCCTCAATGGTGTCTGGATCGAGAAAACACGACCCATTGATTCATCGTTCAAAGATCTCTTTGAGAATGTCTTCAAAGCAGTTTTTGATCGCGTAGAATTCCGATCAAAGGTAAGCTTTTTATTACTGTTTATATGCTCTGTTTCTCAAAGTAAACTCTGTTTCTATGTTCTGTTTCTTGAATTATATGCTCTGTTTCTTTGTTTAACTTTGTTAGTATATGTTATGTCTTCATACTTTCTGACATAACTTTGACACAACAGGCTGAGCAAGTGCGTAGAGAGCTGAATAAATGGGCTGAAGATCATACCAATGGTCTCATTAAAGATATTCTTCCTCCTGGATCCATCTCGAGTCAAACCGATTGTGTTTATGGAAACGCATTGTACTTCAAAGGAGCATGGCAAGTTCCATTCGCCAAGTCCAGCACGAGGGATAGAGAGTTCCACCTTCTCAACGGAACCTCAGTGGCTGTTCCTTTTATGAGCAGCTACGAGAACCAATAAAGGCTTATGATGGCTTCAAGGTCCTCAGGATACCTTATCGACAAGGCGATGATGAGACAAATTCTACCTTTCCTTGTAGCGGAGTTGATGCTGCCAGTCGCAGCTTCTCTTTTGGACAAGGTGGTGGTTATCGTACCAATGGCAGCTTCTCGATGTATTTTTATCTTCCAAACTAGAATGATGGATTGGATGATCTTCTGAAGGCAATGGCATCTAATTCTGGATTCTTAGATTATCACGTTCCAAGTCGCAAAGTTTTAGTTAATGAATTCAGAATCCCAAAGTTTAAGATCGCTTATGGCTTAGACGGCGAAGACTTGGGACTACGTTCAATGGCGTTGTATCATAAAGCATGAGTGGAGATTGATGAAGAAGGCGCTGAAGCTGCTGCTGTCACTTTTGCCGACTATGAAGACGGATGTGGGAGATATATGAAGCCTCCTAAGAGGTTAGATTTTGTGGCAGATCGTCCATTTTTGTTTGTAATTAGGGAAGATAAAACTGGAATTGTTTTGTTTGTTGGTCAGATCTTTGATCCTTCTGACAGACCTGCTTAGACTTTCGGTTTGGTTATATGGCAAAAAGTGGAATTCACTTTGGTTACAAGTTGTTACCGGTTAAATTGAATTAGGTTTGAGCTTTATATTCAATCGTGAATTACATTTTGACTAACGTTTTCAAAACGCGGGTATTTTTTCCTTTGAAAATCTCATATAAACGAGTTAAATATCTGTATGTTCAATAAGTTAAATCAGCAAACCATTATATCATTTTGTTCATAACAATGTCCACGCAATTACTTATCATATATTCTCTATGTTTTAAACTTACAAATATTTGTCTTAGTTTACATTATAAAGGATGACATGGTAAATACATGATTGAGAGAAATGATAAATACAAAAGAAAAGACGAAAAATATCAACACCGGCTCTGGTTTATATGGTGTTTACGTCAGTAAGTCAAGAAAACATACCGATACATTCCAATTTTTGAAGAGTTGATGTCAAATAGTTTTAGATTCTTTGATCGACTATTTTTCGTAGCTATTCCAATGAAATAATTTTTAACATTAAAATGATCATGATTAGAGCTAACCGTGAAAATAAATATGAAATGTGAAGATAATGAATTTATCTGAGAGTTATAGATAAGTAAACTGTTTAGTTCACAGGAAAAAAAAATGAAGAATGATCAAATCATATGTTTGCTTCAAAAGAGAATCATTATGATAGTTCAGTACATAAGCCAAAGCCCGAATCAGCAAACCAAAGATTTATGTATACATATAAAATCTTAACATTCTAAAATAAAAAAATTACTAAATTGAAAGCATCAAAAAGTTAACATCATAAAATTGGGTAACAGGAAATCTTTTTGGTATTGATCCCGATCCAGATTGGGACATCACTCTGACGCGGCTGCTCACGGGTACTTATGATCGTCTCACTTTTATACTTCTAAGACTTGTCCTCCAAGTATCAATCTATCACATCTGGCGTGAGCGAAACGAAAGAAAGCATAACACTGGTTATAAATCGGTGGATCAGCTAGCAAAGGTGATTGACAAGACCATAAGGAACCGTATAACGTCTCTCAAGTACGCCCTCAACCCTCGCCTAAAAGGAATGATGATACGTTGGTTTCAAGCTCATGAAAACTCAGCCTAGATTTGAGTAATTTTGAGTAATTGTTTTGAGTTGCATATGTTTCTATTCCTTTAAACTTATTATAGATGTACATATATTCTTTTCCAGATGATCAATAAATTTAACATTTCATCAAAAAAAAAAAAAAACATCATAAATTTCAGTTGACTTTGTTTTTCTGTTATAAATATTTATATACTAGGTGTTTTGTCCGCACTTGCGTGCGGGCTTAAAAGTTTTTTAAACTACAAATAGATATGTTATCAACTGAAAATCCATCACAATAAATTATTTTCTTGTTTTTAAATATAACTAATAAAATATTATATATATTATAGTTTTTTTTTTCAATAAAATACCTCTTATTATGTAAAATAAATTTAAAACAATCATATATAGAGAACTGTATACCTGGATTTATACTTATTTTTAAAAACATATGATGTAAACTATTTTTAGACAACATAATATATAATATTTTTAGATAATAATGATTATTAAAATAAGAAATTTTTTTTTATTAAGGGTAATTATATATTAACAAATATTATAGAACTATTGCTTAAGGATTATAAAGACTTTAAACGATCTAACTTTTAACGTGAGAACAAAAAGATCACTTCACAAATAACCATATAAATAAATATTTAATTTTTACATTTTTCAACTTTTTTTTTGAAATTATCATAATAAGTGATTTTGATTATTATAAGAAATTTATCTTAGAGATTTTCATGTTATATTATGTGATATATACTAAAATAGAGCCAGTTTAATATACAAAACCAAATATAAAAATAATCATATAATATTTTAATATTATTAAAGTAAATATAATGAAAATTTAATTATGATAGTATCATTTTATTTTTTAATTATTCTGAAGATAATGATAAATTATTAGTTAAATTACTAAAATAATTTATTAAGATTAATAATTGAGCATAAAATATGACTAAACCTAAAACAGAAAAGAGTATGACAAATTAATATTTATTAATATTAAAAATTAAGGGGATTTGTCAAAAATACAATTTTTAGGATACCACTTTTCAAAAATACACTAACCAACTTTACCACTAATTTTTAATGAGTAGAAAGACTACTATACCCTTACATACACAACATATTATCTTCTCTTCCTCTCAAAATCTCATCGTCGATATCACACCGGTGAAAAAGTTCGACTCGGCCGACGCGGCCAACTTCTCTCCGGTGAGTAATTCCGACGATATCAAAAAGATCCGGTGATAATCTAACGACGACAAAAGCCGACGAGATCAACGACGAATTCAATGACGCCATGCTGAGTAAATCTAATTACTCCGACAAAATCCGACGAGATTGATGATACTCCGGTGAACACTTACAAGCTCAGGTTAAAGTAATCGAAAAAATCGGAGATAAATTTGTAAGTTTTTTTTGAATTCTGACTTTAATTGAATCAATTTAAAGCCCTAAAGCTAATTGATGTGTTTTAAGTAGCTAGATGAAATTATATGTGTCTGGTTCGCGTTCAGATTTTGAAGATCAAAGAGGTTGGTGAGCTGTTCGAAGAAGCAAGAGGGACTCCGAAAAAGAAGCGGTTTGTGCTATCAAAGAATTACAGATTTATAAAGCTTTATAAAAGTTGCAGAGTTTGACTGCAATCGTTTTGATGTTGATCCCTATTTTTCTTGTAATCAGGTTATAATGATCGAAGTGTGTTCTGTATGTGGGGAATGGAAGCTAATAAATGGAAATCATTGGGATTTCAAAATCGATGATGAACGAGGTTGTTTTTTTAGTATGATTCACGAAGATGTCAGCTACAATGATTTGATTGGGGTTGTTATAGAAGATTTTGGGATCGATGAGAACAAAAACAGTGTAAATCTTAGCTATGTCTCACCTTCCAAATTAAACTTTGGTACAAAAGAGCTTCCTCCAGTTTTTATTAGGAATGATCATCAAGTAACGTCATTTATGAACAAACTTCAAGAGAATGCAGACATTCATCTATGTGTAACTATTAAGGTAACAACATTAAACTATCAGTTATTCTTCAAGGTAGTGTGTAGTACTCATGATTTTAGAGATTCACTATTATGTTTTCTTTTTTTTGTGTTCAGAGAAAAGCACATATATCGCCATTGATTATATCAAACATGATGCAGACACGAGATGAAATTTCCACTACTCATGATTCACCTATTGCTGGAACTAGTAATGCATTTGAGGTACTTTTCAAAAGTCTTACCTTAATGTTTGTAATTATAATGCCTCATATATTGTTTTAGACATTATGATATAATGGAGTACTACAAAAGGGTATTGCTTCTATAGAGCTAATTTTGTATTGTGAGCTAATTTTAGTGTGACGTTTTTAAACAAAAAAAATTATTTTATAATGCTTTATAAAATTTAATATATCCATGCTTACTTTTGCAGAAAGGAACACACACACACACTCTGAGAGTGAATTTAACAACATTCTGAGAGTTGACGAAGTCTCTGGTATAGAACATACTCGTATAAGAGATACTCCTACTTCTCTTTCTATTGGTGTTGTTGGCAAGAAGGTACCTATAACGTTCATTTGATGTGAATATATCAGTAGCTTTATAATGGGTTATAAATTATATTTTCTAACTGTTTTTCTAATTGTTTTTGTTTTAGAGAGGATTGCACTCAATGGGACCTGATGTATATGGATCTGAAAAGTCAAAACTGTCATCTTTTTCTAGTAGATGTGGTAGAGAAAGCATGACAGAGGAGTCACATTTCCATTCAGAAATCTTGTCACCAATTTGCTTTGCAAATCAACGCGATGATGATAATGATTTGTTCTGCGGGATGTTTTTCAAGGATAAAAAGGAAATGAGCACAAAGTTGAAGCTGCATGCTGTTAGTCAAGGCTTTGAGTTCTGCACACAGTATTCAGACAAACAACGTTATATTCTTAAGTGTGTGGATGAAAAATGCAGTTGGGATTTTCATGCAAAATCAATTAAAGAATCTGAGAGTTTTGTTGTGCGCCATTATGTATCTAAGCATACATGTGACACTTCTCTGAGACGTGTCAACCATTGGCAAGCTACTGCAAAAATATTGGGAAATATGGTCAGCAATAATTATAAAGGAGGAAAGATTGGGTTAAAGCCTAAACAGATCATTGACAAAGCTAGAGATGAACATGGTGTTGTGATTTCATATTCAAAGGCTTGGAGGTGTCAAGAGCATGCCCAAGATCTGGCTAGGGGTACTCCTGATGACATTTTTGAAGCTTTGCCCAGCTGGTTTCACATGTTTGAAGAGAAGAATCCAGGTTCAACGACTTTTATGGAAATAGATTCTGTGGGGAAATTCAAATATGCATTTTTGTCATTTGGTCCATCTATCAGAGGTTTTACGCTGATGAGGAAGGTACTTTCTGTTGATGGTGCGCATCTGAAATCAAAGTATAAAGGAACTCTACTTGCTGCGACAGCACAAGATGGTAATTTTCACTTGTATCCTATAGCTTTTGCTATAGTAGATTCTGAGAATGATGCTTCATGGAGTTGGTTTATGATGTGTCTGAAAACCATCATTCGACGAGGAGGATCTGGTTTTTATATCTGATCGTGCAGACTCTATTGAAAAATCTCTTTTACAACATTATCCACTTGCTCACCATGGTATTTGTATCTTCCATTTTGAAAAGAACGTCCTGGACAATTTCAAGAGTACAACACTTATCCCTTTGATTGTTGAGGCTGCTTATGCGTACACCAAGGGAGATTTCCATTATTTGTTTGATGAAATTGAGGCATCCGACCCTGAAGTAGCTGAGTCTCTTCGTAAAGCTGACTTCAAGAAGTGGTCACGAGCTTATTCTCCTGCCAATAGATTCAACATCATGACGTCAAACTTGGCGGAGTCAATCAACTCTTTGCTGAAAGATTGTCGTGACTATCCCATAGTCTGTCTCTTCGACAATATCAGGATGATTATGACTAGGTTGTTCACTGAACGCCGTGAGGAAGGAGCTCGTCATATCCACCTCTCCACATTCAAAGTAAGGGAAAAGATGAATGAGTTATATAATTCTAAGTCTCGCTTTCTTGAGGTTTCCAAAATCAATGATTCAGAGTATGAGGTTAAGGGAGATACAAGAGATCAAGTGGTGAATTTTGAAACCAGGCATTGTTCATGCTTGGTGTTTGATGTCGAGAAGTTCCTTGTGCTCATGCTATTGCCGCTGCAAAAGCTGGAAATAAAAATGAAAATGATTATGTCGATGATTTTTTCTCCAATGAAAGGTGTGTTCTCTTAGCCATGTTTATAAATTTTTATAAAGTTTATCTTATTTTACAATAGTTTATAAACAATATTCTTTAACACTTGTTTTACATTTTCTCCTTCTTGGTTGTATCTTTTATCTATTTCTCTCAATTTTTTTATTAGTAGTCTTTCTACTCATTATAAACAATATTCTTTAAGCATATTCAGAAAGCATATTTCCTGTTGGAGATAAAGCATATTGGGATATTCCCTCCCATATAGCAAAAATTGTTTGTCGTCCTCCATCTACTCGATTTCCTAGTGGCAGAAGGAAGAAAAAAAAAGAATTCCAAGTTCGTGGGAGTATGGAAAATACCGCTCCAAATCCAAATCAACATCAAAATCATACAAATGCGGCAGATGTGGACAGCAAGGACACAACAAGAGTACATGTGTTGAGCCAATTGGATAACAAGAGTCTTATGAAAACTTGTCTTTCATTTGATTATTTTATATGATGTTATAACAATTTGAATCTCATATCTTTTGAACCTTTTATTATTACTTTCATTATTTTATAGCATGCCTTACAGAGCTTATAAGTGTTTCTAAAAGTTTAAGTTACTTAAAAGTCTTCATGAAACTAGTATTTTCTGAGTTTTGTAATACTTTATAAGGTGTTATAAGTATTTTCCGAGTTTTAAAATACTTTATAAGGGGTTATAAGTTATATAATCTCTTCATGAAACTAGTATTTTCTGAGTTTTAAAAAAGTTTATAAGTGGTTATAAGTTATATAATCTCTTCACGGAACTAGTAAATCTTAGTTTTATAAAGGTTTATAAGGGGTTATAAGTTATATATATAATCTCTTCATGAAACTAGTATTTTCTGAGTTTTGTAAACGTTTATAAGAGGTTATAAGTTATATAATCTTTTCATGGAACTAGTATTTTCTGAGTTTTATAATACTTTATAAGAGGTTATAAGTTTATAAGGTGTTATAAGTTATATAATATCTCCGTGAAACTAGTATTTTCTGAGTTTTAAAATACTTTATAAGGAGTTATAAGTTATATAATCTCTTCTTGAAACTAGTATTTTCTAAGTTTTTTAATACTTTATAAAGGTTTATAAGTTATATAATCTCTTCATGAAACTAGTATTTACCGAGTTTTATTAAAGTTTATAAGGGGTTATAAGTTATATAAACTCTTCATGAAACTAGTATTTTCTGAGTTTTTTTTTTTGTCACGAAAGTATTTTCTGAATTTTATAAAGGTTTATAAGTGATTTTTAATAAGTTATAAGATATTTTATAAGGGGTTATCAAACATTTACAATACTATATAAGGGGTTATAAATCCAAATTAACATCCAAATCATACAAATGCAGTAGATGTGGACAACAAGGACACAACAAGAGTACATGTGTTGAGCCAATTGTATAACAAGAGTCTTATGAAAATTTGTCATTCATTTGATTATTTTATATGATGTTATAACAATTTGAATCTCATATTTGAACCTTTTATTATTACTTTCATTATTTTATAGTATGCTTTACAGAGTTTATAAGTGTTTCTAAAAGTTTAAGCTAATTAAAAATTGTGTGGTTATATTAATCAACTATTTTTTTTATAAATCTCTTATAAATTTGAGATTTGAAACTAATTGCAGAATTCATGTGTTTCTAAGATAATTGATATCATGGGCCCAACCTACAAATGTGAATATAGACCTAATAAGTTTCTTATAAAAGGATTAAGTTCAAACCAGAATGATTAAAGTACAAATCAAAAGATGTTTTTTTCATCAAAGACATCAACAGAAGATAATAGTTAAAATTTCAAAAGGGTACAAAAGATAGCACTAAAAAATGAACGAGCTTCATTTCTTCAAATTCACCATGTCTTCTACTTCGGGATGTAGGTGCCTGCAACAGCTCTCTTCATAAACAAAAAAAAATGAGAAATCAATAATGATTTTTGGAAGTAGTCAATGAAACTCGAAAGAACATTTTATAAGACTTTATAAAGAGAGTTATTCACCTTTCTTCCTGTTGGTTTTCCTTGTTTCTTCTTTTCAACTTGCTCGGGCTTCTCTGCTTCATCATCTGCTTCCACTTGTTGTTTTCTCTCCTCATTTTTTTTGCCTTATATCAAAAGAAAAAAACTATAAAAAAAATTCATTGGAAGACAATTTTATAAGACGTTATAAAGAGAGTTATTTACCTTTCTTCCTTTCGGTCTTCCTGGTTTCCTCTTTTCACCTTGCACGGCCTTATCGGCTTCATCATTTGCTTCCCCTTGTTGTTTTTCCCCTCATGTGTTTTGTTCTATTTCAAAAAACAAAAAAATATATAAACAAAAATGATTTTTGGAAGTAGTCTATGAAATTTGGAAGAACATTTTATAAGACGTTTTAAAGAGAGTTTTTTACCTTTCTTCCTGCTGGTCTTCCTCTCTTTTTCTTTTCAACTTGCACCGGCTTCAAGGCTTCATCATCAACTTGTTCTTCTTCTTGTTGTTCCTATTTCCAAGAAAGAACAACAACATGTTTATATAGGCTTTTTTAAATTCAAATTTGTTATGTGTATTGGTAAGTTAATCCACTTTGTTGTCGTCTTATAATTCAAACCTTGAGGTTGAGATCTTCCAATACACCTCCTATAACATCATCAGCTGAAACATCCCTAGGTTGTATTTTTTGTTTTTTTGGATTTGGAGATGCTGTTGCCGGCTTCCTTTATAAGCAAACCAATTAAGAAAATCATGAATTCTATTTTGGGAGCAGTCTACTGAATTCAAAAGAGCATTTAATAAGACATTATAAAGAGAGTTATTTACCTTATTTCCTCTTCCTCGTTTGCTCTTTCTAACTTGCTTCGGCTCATTTGATGCATCTACATCCTTCATTTCTGTATCATCGTCGACAGTTTGTTCTTTGGATGCATCTTCATTTACTTCTTCATCTTTCTGTTTTCATAAAAAAGTTCAAAAGATTTACTTAACATTTTGAAAAAATTTCCAATTCACAAAAGTTTATTTATAAGCTTACTTCATAGTCTTTGGAGGTTTCACTTCCTTCACCACTGATAGCAACTTCTGCACCACCTTCTACATTTCGTTCTTCTTCCTCCTCTATCTGACCCTATTATAAAGGTTCATACACATCAATTAGCTTTATCAATTCATAAAACAATAGCAGATTTAGAAAGACTTATAAAACTAATAGTGTAAGTTTCGAAAGCTTTATAAATTAGCTTACTTCTTTGTCTTTTGCAGTTTCTCTTTCTTTATCACCGTCGTCCTCTGCATCATTATCCACTAGTTGTTCTTCTTCATCTCGAGTCTTCTTCTATTTCATTAAAAAAAAAGATTTTATAAATGGTTATAACTTTAAAATAACTTAGAAATTTCGAATTTATTAAAGCATTATAAGAAGTCAAAAATACAACCTTAGAAATTCGCTGCCTTTCGGAATCAAGGTAAGACTGCATATTTCATCATCTTCCAATTCCTTTTCGAAATTCTGCTCATTTTCTTCTGATTTCTCAGTTTCATAATACAAGTTAGAAGAATATGAATCTTTCTGTTCAATTAAACACGATACAAATATATAAAATATTTTTACCTTCTCGGTTTCTCGACGAATGCCCAAAAGATCTTCAAGTTGCTCCACTCTGTCTTTATAAAACTCCAGCTTCTCGGTGAGGAATTCAATATTCTCTTTATCAGTTGCATCAGTCCCAGGACCATAATTGTTTTCCTCTATTTCAGCTTCAGCAGCAGTAATGTTGACATGTCCATTACGCCAATCTTTTCTCTTCAAACGATATCCTCTCTTGACAAGATCAACAACTCTTCCAAACTCAGTGTCAACATCTTCAACCAAGTTGCTATGCAATTCCGGATCTCCAAGGATGCATTTGACAACAATCTGATAATTATTACAATGATTAGACGATAGATAAAAAATAAAAATGCAGAGACTAAAAAATTTTTTTATAAAAGTTTATAAAATGATACCTTTTTGGTGCTAGCAATTTTGGTCACCTCATTCATAGTAGGCGATTTGGTTCTCATTCAATGCAAGCACAATGGAAACTGAGTTTCTTCATCTTTATCACCAAAAAAGTGCCAAGTTGATCCACAGAAGACAAAGCCCAAAGCTGTATGGCATATATAAACCAAGAAATTCCATATTGATCCTTCTCCAAATCTTCAGAGGTAATCTTCTCCACTGCAGCACGTAGAGCATCATAGGCTATATTCCCCAGGGATACTTGCAGAACTCGTTGAAGTTTCTAGCTCTCAGAAGTCTCTCAACGGGTATATTATTCAATGGATTGTTGGCTATCAATATCGATTCCACAAGGATAGTAGCCCCCAATCTCAGCTTATGATTAGTAGTAAATTCCTTACTTTTTTCACAAGTAGATCAACCAAGGTAGCCACAGTTTGATTCTTCGTCATCCATGGATCCTTCTTCTTTTTTGTTGCTGAAGCCTCTTCTTCTTTTTCTTCTTCGCCAACAACGCAAGGCAGACCTGTTGCCAAATGGAATTCTCGTAGAGAAAACCGCATTAGTTGTTCTCCAAAAGAAAACCATAAATTCTTCTCGCCTACTTTAACTCTCCTGAGAAGCAACTGATGAATCAGATTCCTTGAAAACATCATAGTCTTAGTTCTCATCCCCATCTGAATTATAGGGCCCAAGAATGAATCTTCAAGCTTCTTGAAATCACTGCCCAAAGCCTCTTTAACAACAGCAATATGCTTAAAGTAGCAATGCTTGTTGATTCGAGTCAAAACCCCTTTTTCTGAACCAGGTTCAAACTCTCTCTTTGGCAAAACAATCTTATCAGAAGATGTACTCATCCTTTCACCTGAAACATTTTAAATTTTTTGCAAGGTCAGTGATATGTTTTATAATGGATTATAAAGTAAATTTTATAAGCACTTCTAAATCATAATAGAACCAAATCAATATCGCAAATAACAAAAAAATATATTGGATTGTAAGTTCTGATATACTAAAACTCAAATACCCATAACTCTTAAATAATTTAGTCAAATTTGTTTTAAGTAAAATGAGAAGAAGAATCGCATATCCGGCGGTAAGTATAATCGATGTCAAGAAATTTTATAAACACTTCTAAAGAACAATAGAATCACATTAGTATCAAAACGAAAACACAAGGCCCCAAACGATAACATATATCTTGAACAACCTAATCTAGAGAACTGTAATTTAAGAAATACTAAAACTCTAGGCCCCAAAATCTTAACTAAATTAGTCAATTTTTTATGTAAAATGAGAAGAAGAATCGCATTACCGACGTTAAGTAAAACAGATGGCAAGGAAATTTTAGGTATCGAAACAAATATGCTAGGGTTTGTATTCAAAGATGCCGAGATCGGCGGAAGGTGGAACGTCCAAAGATGATGAAAACTGAGGAAAAAACCGTAAGTGATGCTTTATACTTTAGGACACAATTTTTAAGGCCCATTTTCAAGCCCATCGCAAGCAACATTTCAAAATTTAAAAGCTTGGGCTAGTTAATTTTATATAGACCTTTATAAACATTTGTATATTATTTCATACAGATTTACAATTTCTTATGAAGAGTTATCAAGCCATTGTAAATAATTTTATATAGATTTATAGGCTTTTATAGGTCTTTATAAATTGCTTATAATACTTTATAATTACTAATCCTTAGTTAGAGAAAGTATGATTACCTATTGGGGGCTCAGCATCAATTGTTCTACCATCATCCATTTCATGATTCTTGTTGAGGATATCTTGAGGCGTCCTGATTTCTGTTGGAGCATCACTCATCATATCAACCTCAGAGGATTCCAAAACAGGAGTGGTGCTATTGTGGCACACTTCAGAGGTTATGGCTGGGGGAGGAACATTCGTATTGTCTTTGTCAATCTGAAAAATTATGAAGACAATGTACCAATTAGTGTTTCTTATTCACAAAAGAAGAAAAAAATTGAACAAAAGGTAAGTGTGAGAAAGTACCATATGTGCTTCAATCCAAACATTGTTTTGCCACTCCATGAACCGCTTAATTTCAGTGTTTTGAATAACAGCCTCCTCTTTTGGGTCCTTGAAACACACTTTGTAGTGGTTGTCTTTGTGATTTTCCTTCACTACACCTTTACACCACTCATATCCAACAAACACTTCAACAATGTCTTTCAAGTCGTACTCTGCACAGAGATCAAGAGGACGAGATGGCCTTATTTTGCAAATGTCAACTGCTGTACATTTCTCTTCCTCTCCATCACTCAATTGCTGTGAGCCTGCCATATATCTTTTAACCAAAAAAATCTCTTTTATCACCCCCGTGAATCTCTTTAACTACTAATGATTGGACCCAAATATTTTCCCTTTCACCAATCTTACAAGCCACTTCCACCAATTTCCCTGTGCTGAACTTCTCTTTACTAATTTCCTTCAATTCCAGAAATAATCATATATAAGCTAAAACCCTCAACAATTCAAAAAAAAATTAAACTAAAAATATACAAAGAAATAACATACATTGTCTCTTCTTTTCATCCATTTAAATCCGGTCCAATGAGCATGAGGTCTCAGTTGGTTTTTGTCGAATATTAATATGTCTGGTGGATAATCAAAGTAAACCAAAAAACTTCAATCTTCCTCTTCAGCTACGATAAAACCATTCCACCATCCATCATTTAAATAAGCATCCACCTCCATCCCTTCATGGAATTCGACACCTTCATTCCACCACTCTAGATGGACGGGCCTAATAAAGCTTCTTAAAACATGTTCCCTGCAACGCATTACACCGTCTTCTTGAGCAAAGTTGTGTAACAGACCCAAAGCTTTTCCCCTTTCACTTTCGTCGGATCTTGCTCGAGGATTGCTCTAAACCAAGAACCTTGGAACCCATCTTCTCCAGGAGAGGCTTCTACTTCACTACCTTTGGAAATGGGGGGGGGGGGGAGGTCTTCATATTTTCTTCCAATTCTCCATCCTTGGTTACTCGTAAAAACGAAACCTTGGAAACAAAACCATACATAAAAGAAAATTTAGTCATACTCTATCACACCCAATTAACAATCATACAAGCTTCCCGCAAAGCTACTTGGATTCAACACCATACTCAAAGTTACTAGGATTCTATTTCACATTATTAAACAAAGAACACAACAATCAGAGAACCGTATGTTCTACTTTAATCTATCAGAAGAACAAGAAAAGGCCTTGACGATGAATCTATGAAGGAGAAGAAACAGAGCAGTAATTGAGAGAAATCGAGAATTAGAGGAACGTTTATCAATTATAAAGCAATGAAATGGAACATCTAATACTAGAAGAGCTACTTAAATCCTATTTTTTTTATAATTCAACACCATACTCAAAGCTTCTAAGATACTATTTCACATTATTAAACAAAATGTTTGCTCGAATTTGAGTGTTTTCTCGATTTTTTTTTTAACTTGAATCAACTCATTTAGGTTTATCAATTAGGTACCATACTGAAACAAATTGAGATTTTAGGTTTATCAATTAGGTTCCAAAAAAACAAAAATCAAGAAAAAAATAAGGTGAATTCCGACAAAATTATCGACTTGCATTCAACAAATTGAAACAAATTAAGTTTTAGTTTTATCAATGAGGTTCCAAAACTACAAAAAACATCTCGAGTTAGAGTGTTTTACCTTTGCCACAGTCTCTTATGGTTCAAAAGGAGGACGGATAGAACGATAGAGACGCGGAAATGAAGAAGACGCCGAGGCTTGGTGATTTGGTCAAGACGGTGGAGTCCGGCTCCGATTCCGCGAATGATCTAGCTCTAGTTTTATAAATATATATGTTTGTACAACAATCACTCCCAGTATGGTACTTGTGAGACTTCAGACTTTCACTCTGCTCTTGAGAACGCAGTGATGCTCCTCAGAGCTTGTTTCACACCCATCCTAGAAGCTTCCCTCAAATACCAATACTTGAAAAACTAAAATTCAAAGAACAACATCACCATATATATATACTAATTAAACAAGACATGTCGATAGCATCCATGCTCAATACTACAAGACAAAATAAAGATCAAATGATAAAAGTTTAAAATCATCTGGATAGAAAATACATCAATGAAGTTAAAACCAACTGATGAGACTTCAAATCCACATTTCCCTAATGATAAAATTCAAATACTATTTCACAGCACCTCTGTACCGAGTTTCATAGGAAACATGAAACAGAAGATCATTCACTAGTATTCTTAGAACTAACAATAGCAGTTTCAAGGCAGTAACTCAGGTCGTGCAAGAACAACGTAGCCAAACTACAAAACCAGCATCAGATATAAATGACCCAGCCAAACTACAAAACCAGCATCAGATATATCAAAAAAGAGACCACTTCAACATCAATTACAATGAGCATAACATTTTTAACACCAAAACAGTTTTGAGACAATGACACAAGAGAAGAAGAACAATGAACATAAGCAGAATTTTAATTAAACATAAGCAGAGAACAACCACGTTTATATTAAGAGAAGGGAACATGAAACATAACGATAAGAATTACTCCTAATAATAGGCTAATACAACAAACATCAATCATAATCTGAGACATGCGTAAACAACAAAACAACCGCTTTACCTTTTGATTTGAGACGACGCAGAGAAGAGCAGAGCCACCGACGAGAGGAATCGAGAGAGAGAAGGCCAAAGGGTGAGCCCGACGAGAGGAATCGAGACAGGGGGAACGCCGACGAGAGCTAGATCACCGACGAGATCAACCGAGGGAGACAAGCCGGAGAAGGCCGAGAAGGATTCCGTGAATCCCAAATCGACCGCGAATCCCAAATCGGATCCGATTTCAGTCGCGGAGGATTCGAAAATTCAATCTTGAAGTGATGATTCTAAAATGGAATTTCCGGAATTAGAGAAGAATAAATAACACATAGAAGAAAGGATGGAGAGATGGATATCGTTTTCTTTTGTCGGAGAAGACAATGTGAGATGGAGATCGTGTTCTTTTGTCGGAGAAGACAATGTAATCAAGCTAAATTTACAGTTTTGCCATTACTTTGTTAAATGATAAAAAAAAGCATTTCTTTGATTCGAAACCGGGGTTAGACGTAACTGTAGGTTAAATTCTCTACGATTCACCACTAGACCACATCACATTCTTGGTTCATTTTAAAACAAATGTTTATCTATTTGTTCTTGTTTTAGCAAATATTTATTATGCCACTTCTTTGTTATAGGTCTTTATATATCAAAATTATTGTGTTATATGAAATCTTACAAGTTAATTTTCAAACCATCTGCATATTGTTTATCATTTTTATAAATCCTAAACTTTTATTACTGATTTTATAAGGGTTTATAATCCATTTTTAATAAGGTGTTATAAAGATCATAAAATACAAAGTTTTATAATGGGTTATAAATGATTTTTCGTAATTCTGATGAATTATTGTTTTATAAATCTTATCTCATACATTATACGTTGTTATAATACTTTATAAACTCTTATAAATTTTTTAAATTATCTACATATTGTATCTTGTTATATTAAATCTTATAAACTTTGATTAATGATTTACAAGGTGTTATAAAGATCATAAAATGCAAAAGTTTTATAATGGGTTATAAGTTTTATAAATGCATCAGAATTTATAAGTCATTTTTAACAAGGTGTTATAAAGATCATAAATTACAAAGTTTAGTTTTAAAATGGGTTATAAAGTAATTTTTCATAACTCAGATGCATTATTTTTTTATAAACCTTATCTCATACATTATACGTTGTTATAATATTTTATAAACTCTTATAAATTCTTAAAACATTTTCTAAATCCTAGATCACTGTTATAATATTCGGATAATGATTAAACATAATATCTTATATAACTTTATAATCCTTTATAATCCAAAATATTTTTCTTATCGAAGACATCAACAAAAGATAACATTTAAATCGATTCAAAATGGAAACACTGATTTAAAAAAAAAAAACAGTGGAAACTGAAAGAATATCATTTCTTCTAATCAACTTTGTTGTAGTCTTTTTAGTTCACACCATGAGGTTCAGATCTTCCAATAATCTTTATATAACAACATCAGCTGTAGCCCCATATTATTTCTTTTTTTTTATTTGGAGGTGCTACCGCCAGCTCCCTTTATAATCAAAACGATTAAGAAAAATCAGGAAGGTGATTTATGAAATACAAACGACTTTTTATAAACAGTTATAAACAGAGTTATTCACCTTATTTTCTCGAACTCGTTTCTTCACTGGCTTTTTAGATGCATTTTCATTTAGTTCTCCAACCTTCAATTTTCATAACAACATTAGAAAAGTTACTTAAACTATATTAAAATTTTAGAAAGATTATAAATTTATAAAGATTTATAAATCAGCAATTTCGAATTTAATAAAGCCTTATAAGACATCAAAAACACAACAACCTTACTGTTTTGCTGCTTTCTTGAATCTATGTAAGACTTGAAAGTTTCATCTTCACTCAATTCTCTTTCGGAATTCTCTTCATTTTCCTGAAAATTTATATGTGAATACAAATACACCGTATTTTTTAAATTTTGTTGATTTTATAAATAACAAACCTTGGTTTTTGTGGTATCTTCAGTTTCTTTTGATTTCTCAGTTTCCTGTTACAAGTTAGAAGTATATGAATTTTTTTTTTTGTCTAAAACCAAGTTATATAATCTCTTACTTTATAAGGGGTTATAAGTTTTATCTGAGTTTCTTATTTTTTCTTATTTTTATAAAGGTTTATAAGGGGTTTTAAATTATATAATCTCTTCATGAAACTAGTATTTTCTTAGTTTTATAACACTTTATAAGGGGTTATAAGTTTATAAGGGGTTATAAATTATATAATCTCTTCATGGAACTAGTATTTTCTGAGTTTTAAAATACTTTATAAGGGGTTGTAAGTTTATAAGGGGTTACAAGTTATATAATCTCTTCATGAAACTAGTATTTTCTAAGTTTTGTAATACTTTATAAGGGGTTATAAGTTTATAAGAGGTTATAAATTATCTAAACTCTTCTTGGAACTAGAATTTTCTGAGTTTTATAAAGGTTATAAGTTATATATTTCTCTTACTTTATAAGGGGTTATAAGTATATAAGGGATATAAATTATATAATTTATTCCTGAAACTAGTATTTTCTGAGTTTTAAAATACTTTATAAAGGGTTATAAGTTTATAATCTCTTACTTTATAAGGGGTTATAAGTTTATAAGGAGTTATATATTATATAATATATTCCTGAAATTAGTATTTTCTGAGTTTTAAAATACTTTATAAGGGGTTATAAGTTATATAATCTCTTCATGAAACTAGTATTTTCTATGTTTTGTAATACTTTATAAGGGGTTCTAAGTTTATAAGGGGTTATAAATTATATAATCTCTTCATGAAACTAGTATTTTCTAAGTTGTAAGAAGGTTTATAAGGGGTTATAAATTAGATACAAATATAGAAAACAGTTTACTTCTCAGTTTCTTTTTCTTGACGAATGGCCAAAAGATTTTCAAAGAACTTCGCTCTTACTTTATGAATCTCTACTTGCTTAGTGAGGAATTCAATCCTCTCTTTATCAGTTGCATCAATTCCAGGGACATAATTGTTTTCCTCTATTTCAGCTTCAGCAACAGCAATGTTGACACTTTCATTAAGCCAATCTTGTCTCTTCAAACGATATCCTCTCTTGACAAGATCAACAAATCTTCCAAACTCAGTGTCAACATCTTTAACCAAGTTGCTATGCAATTCCGGATCTCCAAGGATGCATTTGACAACAATCTGATAAGTATTACAATGATTAGACGATAGATAAAAAGAAAAAGAAAAATGCAGAGACTAAAAAAATTTAATAAGAGTTTATAAAATGATACCTTTTTGGTGCTAGCAATTTTGTCACCTCTTTTATAGTAGGCAATTTGGTTCTCATTCAATGCAAGCACAATGGAAACTGAGTTTCTTCATCTTCATCACCAAAAAAAGTGCCAAGTTGATCCACAGAAGACAAAGCCCAAAGCTGTATGGCATATATAAAACCAGAAATTCCATATTGATCATTCTCCAAATCTTCAAAGGTAATCTTCTCCACTGCAGCACGTAGAGCATCACAGGTTATATTCCCCCAGGGATACTTGCAGAACTCCTTGAAGTTTCTAGCTCTCAGAAGTCTCTCAACGGGTATATTATTCACTGGATTGTTGGCTATCAATATCGATTCCACCAGGATAGTATCCCCCAATCTCAGCTTCTGATTAGCAGTAAATTCCTCACTGTTTTTCTCAAGCAGATCAACCAAGGTAGCCACAGTTTGATTCTTCGTCATCCATGGATCCTTCTTCTTTTTTGTTGCTGAAGCCTCTTCTTCTTTTTCTTCTTCGCCAACAATGCAAGGCACACCTGTTGCCAAATGGAATTCTCGTAGAGAAAACCGCATTAGTTGTTCTCCAAAAGAAAAACATAAATCCTTGTCGCCTACTTTAATTCTCCTGAAAAGCAACTGATGAATCATATTCCTTGAAAATATCATAGCGTTATCTCTCATCCCCATCTGAATTATAGGGCCCAAGAATGAATCTTCAAGCTTCTTGAAATCACTGCCCAAAGCATTTTTAACAGCAGCAATATGCCTAAAGGAACAACGCTTGTTCATTCGTGTCCAAACTCCTTTCTCTGAACCAGGTTTGAACACTCTCTTTGGCAAAACAATCTTATCAGAAGATGTACTCATCCTTTCACCTGAAACATTTCAAAAACTCAAATGCCCAAAACTCTTAAATAATTTAGTCAAATTTGTTTTAAGTAAAATGAGAAGAATGAATTTTATCACCTGAAACATTTCGAAATTGTAAGGTCAATGATATGTTTTATAATGACTTGTAAATCCTAATTCACTATTACCTATCGGTATCTCTTGGAGGTCAATGATTGGGGTGAAAGCATCATCATTCATAGTATTATCTGAAACAAGGGTGTTACTGCAGCTCTCTTGAGGGGTTATGATTTCGGTTGCATCATCGTTCATCATATCATCTTGATTAAACTCTAAAACAAGAGTGCTACTGCTCCTCTCTTGAGTGGCAATGCTTGGAGTGGGAGCATCATTCATCAAATCATCCTCAGTGCCGTCTAAAACATGAGTTTTATGGAGAATGACGGGAATAAGATGATATATATATATATATATATATTTATAATCCTTTATAAATTAATTATAAGAGTTTATAAGTCCTTGTTCACTATTACCTATTGGTATCTCTTGAGGGTCAATGATTGGGGCTGCAACACCAGTCACTGCATCACCTGATTCATGAGATAATGGTAACTCCAATTCCTACACATCATTAAAAATAAATATTTATTTCAATAATAAGGAAGATAAGCTAACGACAACACACATGGAGTAATATTTTAAGACTTACAACAATTTGGGTTTCATTTCCAGTGGCTTCTAAAGCAGGGGTGTTACTGCAGCTCTCTTGAGGGGTTATGATTTCGGTTCCATCATCACTGCAGCTCTCTTGAGGGGTTATGATTTCGGTTGCATCATCGTTCATCATATCATCTTCATTGAACTCTAAAACAAGAGTGCTACTGCTGCTCTCTTGAGTGGCAATGGTTGGAGTGGGAGCATCATTCATCAAATCATACTCAGTGTCGTCTAAAACATGAGTCTTACTAGGGCTCTCTTGAGGGGATATAAGTGGGGTGGCTGCATCATTTTTCGATTTGCTGGTACCATTTGAATGAGTTTCTTCTACAGATTCTCTCTGAAAAACAGTGAAAGAAGTTTTCTAATTAGTTGTCATTCACAATAAACCAAAAATGAACACAAATTATGTGTTAGAGGAATACATGCTCTGTGTGAATCCAACCACCATTTTTCCACTCCCGTGACGGTCAAAGTGAATAGTTTTTAAAAACCGCCTCCTCTTTTGCGGCCTTGAAGTGCACTGAGTACTGGTTACCAGCGAGAACTTTCCTCACTTCTCCTTGACGCCATCCGCAGGTAACAAACACTTCAACAATGCCTCCCAATATATACTTTGCCCAAAAATAACGAGGCGGACATGGCCTGAGTTTGCAAATATCAATTGTTTTAAACATTGCATCGTCTTCATCATTATCACTCAAACGCAGTGACTTGTCTAATTTTTTGATGATAACTTTTCTTTTACCATCCTCTTCAATCTGTTTAATAACCATTGCTGTTACCCAGATATCTTCCATTTTACGGATCGTACGAGTCATTTTTACTATCTCTCCTGTGCTATAAATGTTATCACTCATTTCCAAAGAAAAAAATATATAAGCTAAAGTGCTCATCAAACCAAAATTATAAAAATTTGACATAAAAATAAGAAAACAATACCTTTTTTTGGCTTTTGACCCATTTAGAACCGGTCCAATCACCATAAACATAAACATTCACCACTGATCCTCTCTCATATACGAAATCGTTATTTAAATTCTCTGGCTGGATCGGAAGAATAAAGCTTTGATTAACTCTTTCTTTGAAAGGAGTCAAACTATCCTTGTCCAGCAAAGTTTTATAGCAGACCCGAAGCTTTCCCCCTTTCACTTTCTTCGGACTTTCCTGCAGGATAGCTACATTCCAAAAACCTTTGAACATTTCTTTTTCTGAAGTGACTTCTACTTCAGAACCTTTGGCAAAGGGCATAGAATTTGCTGATTTCTTCAATTTTTCCATCTTTGAAAGGGAATCTGAAAGAGAGAAAAAAATTTGGGTCAAATTGTATAACCAAAAACGTGAATGAAGGAAACAGAGTTTTATAAGAATGTTTTATAAGAGGTTATGAAGAGAGCTATTTACCCTTTTTCCTCTTGGTCGTACTGTTTTTTTTTTTTTCAACTTGCCCCAAAAACAATTCAAAGGAAAGAAGGGCAGCTGGGATCTTTTTTTTTTTCGAAAGAGCATAAACTTTTCAACAACACTCCTTTCTGAACCCTTTGTGTTGAAAGTTGATTCAATCGGAAATGAAACAATTCAAGCTGAAAGTTGATTCAAGTTGAATTTTTTAATGATCACGAAGACTGGAGTTGCAGAAAGAGAGAGAAAATTATAAAGAGTTATGATAGAGAAAAAAAATCGTGAGTCATTACAAGAGAAACAAGACACATGTATTTCTCTAATATACTTCTAACATGTGTTTCTATATGAGTATGAAAGCTGTAAACCATGTTTGTGAATCCTTAGATAATGGTGATAAATGTTTTAATCATCTCCTTCAAATAGTTATCTACAGGCTTTAATATAAAATATTTGCATTAGACATATAAGAGAAACAGGACACATGTTTTTCTCTTAGCTATATATCTTTAACACCTATTTTTATAAGTGACTGAAAGCTGTAAACCATTTCTAATTTACATTTACTCTAATTTCTTCTTTAAAAATTTAGTAACAAGCATCTTCATTTTTTTTATTACCGATTTCATGTTTTACTTTGTAGTTTTATAAAGGTTTATGAGGAACTAGTAAATCTGAGGCACATAATATTTTTGTTTCCATACATTTTTAATAATGATTTTCACGTTTTAATATGTTCAGTTAAAATACTATGTTTGCTACATTATTATGGACAATAAAGACTTATAGTTTATAGTAATTAGTAACCGAGTATTCACCAAGTTTAACTAAATTAGTTTTTATGTTAACTATATTATTCAACCATTTGTTTGCTTGGTGAACTAATTATTATGTAATCGACTTTTTATGATTGGTTAACAAGTTATCACAAAGACATATATTTTTGCCTTATTAATCGACGATAAACAATATTGTCGTCTTACATTTAAGACAACTCACTACTATAGTATCGGATATATGAGAAAGAAGACATATTCTCTTTAAAAAAACGAACTGTATCGTACCAAAAAACTTGAAACGACACGTAAAAGACAACAAACTTGAAACGACACGACCTTTCAAGGACCTTCCTTTTCATTATAAATAAGACATTTTTGGTTTCTCTAATAAACATTCAACCTTTCTCATTAAAACTTATTCTCTCTCTTCCCCTCCCTTTGAGACTCTCCAAATATCGGTTAGACTTTCTCCTTCTTAGATGTTCTTCGTACATATATTAGTTTGTAGATCTATCTGTTTTTTGAGTATTTATGCCATCTGACTCAATATTTTTTTATGTATAAAGTTCCCCCATTAATCTTCTATATAGGGTTAAAATAGTTTTGACCAACTAAAGTAAACTATCGAATCTTCTTCTCCCTTTCAATACGCATGTTCATGATCTTGCTAGGGGTTAAAATAGTTTTGATTTAATAAAGTAAACAATTATATTGAAATCTATTTTAAATTTTTTGATATGTATGAAACTCTTCCAGATTTTAGGAGATCTTGTTTGATCCATGTTTTTGATTATTATGTGAGATTTCAATATATTATTTTATTTTTTCTAACAAATGTTGCATTTGATAACATGCAGCCGAAGATCTCACCATGGCAAGTAACAAGGATCTCAAACTCAAGTCTCACATGGTTGTAGACTATGGGAATTCTGTGGAAGAGGCATTCAAGAAAGGAGAGGAGGTGACGACCGAGCATTACCGAGCCAAGCTTTTTAAGCTCAAGCAACAACAGGATGCCGAGTACGAGAAACATAAAGCGGAGCGTGAGGTCTCGCGCATTCAAGGGAAACTTGAACTCGTTCACCAACTCTTCAGGGGCCCTGCCTTGAAGGAAGTAAAGGCGAAGTTGGAGTCGGAACTCGTGCTTGCTGAGGCGAAGGCGTCGGATGTCCATGTACTGTGCATCGATTGGTACAAGTTGAATGAACCACAGATGTATGGTGGTAAATAGCTTCTAGGTTTCTTAATCTCAAGTTCAAGTTGAATGAACCACAAGAATAAAACGTTTAGTATTTTGGTTAGGTCCTTATTAAGATATCTTCTGGTTTTTGGTATTTTTGTTATGTCCTTTAAACTTGGCTGGTTTGTTAAACCAAACTTTTTATGTTATATGTTAACCAAGTGCTTGGATGCTAATCTCATTATTGGTAATTTATTGCATCTACCTTATAAATATTGTTTTGGTTAGACATTGGTTACATTAGTTGTGTTAGTATATAAGGTTTTATAAATTCAAAACCGATTATATATTTTATAACTTCCTTTTCCTTAGTTTATAAGGTGAGTGATTATGTGTTTAATAATGACTCCATATAACCTGGAACCAAATAGTAACTTTAATAATACTGTGGAATAATGGGCAATTTACTCATTATTCAATCAAATATACACACATAAACGCGGATAAACATTTCACAACATACTAAATCAAAAAACTCACGTCATCAACGAAAGGTTCTTTAGTTGACAAAATAAAAAAATACAAAGGTTCATTAGTTGACGAATAAAAATTCAAAACACACTAGCCAAGTAGAAAATGAACAAGCATGATGAAATAGATAGATAAACATGTAAAATCATAAGCTGGGAGATTACATGCTTGCATAGTAACGACCACCCCAACTCTTCTTTAATTGTCATGTTCCATAGCAAAATCAACAAATTGGTAAAGCCTTTTGAAGTGGTAACAATCCTTGCATACTTCGAACATGTCATCGTATTTGTAACAATTTGACTTTGGATGAAAGTTGACCATATTCGTATGATACGATCTATCCATAATTTTAGGGATTGAACTTAGTGAGCTACTGACTCTTTCCCAGCACTGATCGGATGTTGATAGGCTTTCTTTCCATTGCATTTGATCCAAATACTTTTTACCTTTATCATAGCGACCTAAGGCAAGCATTAATATACCGAAGAGATACGTACTGTTTGTATTGTTTAAAACGGAGGCTTGGCGTAGATGATACAGTCCGACCTTTCTCTTTTTCTTGATAAAGTATTGAAGCACGCCCTCAATATAGTGTGCCTCTGGGTTGTCAACCTTCAAGCACCTTTCCAGCAGCTTAGCATGTTTAGTAAGCATTTCCAAAGGTTTCCCAACAAAATACGTGAGATCGAGGTTTCTGAAGTATGTTGTGGAATCTGAGTTTGAGGAGGAAGAGGAATCACCGGTTTCATGAGTGTTGTAGTTCTTCACCGAATTTTCAGACCCCATCTTCTCGGAAGTAACTTTGGCGGATGCTTTTGTGTAAAATCTTTGTATGGTTTTTAGTCTCTATCAAGAGCTTAGAAAAACTTTGAAACCACATATGTTGGAATTTGTAGAGGTGTTGTTATATAGAAGATTGGATGAAGAAAGCATGAAGTGATAGTACATGTAATTGGTGGACGCATGCCAAGAAAGGCTGTTTGCAAAATGTGTTGTCATTTCCTTACAAAAGTTATTTGTTTCTATTTGGCATGCTTCTTGATATGACAAATCGAGATATTCAAAAAAGTTTGTCTTATTTGAGTGATAATTCATATGCACTACTATAGATCATTATAATAAACTTGATACAACATTATGTTTGCGTCACGGGATGAGATATTCAAAAATAAAGTGTATTTCGGAATGTTATTATGGTATGTGTATCGAGTTCATTTTGAAATGTAGCTAATTTTGTTTGGATCATCACCACAATCTACTTAATTTTTTTTCAAGGTCATTGAAATGTTTTATAATGGATTATAAAGTAAATTTTATAAGCACTTCTAAATCATAAAAGAACCAAATCAATATCGCAAATAACAAAATTATAAGGAGTTGTTGATTATATAATCTCTTCTTGGAACTAGTATTTACTGAGTTTTAAAATATTTATAATTGGTTATAAGTTTATAGGGGATTATAAATTATATAATCTCTTCTTGAAACTAGTATTTTATAAGTTTTATAAAGGTTTATAAGGGGTTATAAGTTTATAAGGGGTTATAAATTATATAATCTTTTCATGAAACTAGTATTCTCTTCATGCAACTAGTATTTTCTGAGTTTTAAAAAGGTTTATAAGGGGTTATAAATTAGATAATCTCTTCTTGAAACTAGTATTTTCTAAGTTTTAAAATATTTTATAAGGGGTTATAAGTTTATAAGGAGTTATAAATTAGATAATCTCTTCTTGAAACTAGTATTTTCTAAGTTTTAAAATACTTTATAAGGGGTTATAAGTTTATATGGGGTTATAAATTAGATAATCTCTTCTTGAAACTAGTATTTTCTAAGTTTTAAAAAGGTTTATAAGGGGTTATAAGAGGTTATAAATTATATAATATCTTCATGAAACTAGTATTTTCTAAGTTTTGTAATACTTTATAAGGGATTATAAGTTATATAATATCTTACTTTATAAGGGGTTATAAGTTTATAAGGGGTTATAAGTTAGATAATCTCTTTATGAAACTATTATTTTCTGAGTTATAAAAAGGTTTATAAGGGGTTATAAATTATATAATATATTCCTGAAACTAGTATTTTCTGAGTTTTATAAAGGTTTATAAGGGGTTATAAGTTTATAAGGTGTTATAAGTTATATAATATATTCCTGAAACTATTATTTTCTAAGTTTTGTAATATTTTATAAGGGGTTATAAGTTATATAATATCTTCATGAAACTAGTATTTTTTGAGTTTTATAATGGTTTATAAGAGGTTATAAATTTATAAGGTGTTATAAGTTATATAATATATCCCTCAAACTAGTATTTTCTAAGTTTTGTAATACTTTATACGGGGTTATATGTTTATAAGGGGTTATAAGTCATATAATCTCTTCATGAAACTAGTATTTTCTGAGTTTTAAAAAGGTTTATAAGGGGTTATAAATTATATAATATATTCCTGAAACTAGTATTTTCTGAGTTTTATAAATGTTTATAAAGGGTTATAAGTTTATAAGGGGTTCTAAATTATATAATATCTTCATGAAACTAGTATTTTCTAAGTTTTGTAATACTTTATAAGGGCTTATAAATTTATAAGGGGTTATAAATTTATAAAGGGTTATAAATTATATAATCTCTTCTTGAAACTAGTATTTTCTATGTTTTAAAAAGGTTTATAAGGGGTTATAAATTATATAATCTCTTTTTGAAACTATTATTTTCTGAGTTTTATAAAAGTTTATAAGGGATTATAAATTATATAATATATTCCGGAAACTAGTATTTTCTGAGTTTTATAAATGTTTATAAGAGGTTATAAGTTTATAAGGTGTTATAAATTATATAATATATTCCTGAAACTACTATTTTCTAAGTTTTGTAATACTTTATAAGGGGTTATAAATTATATAATCTCTTGATGAAACTGGTATTTTCTGAGTTTTATAAAGATTTATAAGGGGTTATAAATTTATAAGGTTTTATAAGTTATATAATATATTCCTCAAACTAGTATTTTCTAAGTTTTGTAATACTTTATAAGGGGTTAACTTTATAAATTAAAGCACAGCCATAAAATCCAAGACATAAACTCATATATCATTTAGAATCTGTAAACAAACAAAGTTCACCAAATACGCGTAAAAACAGATAGTTGTTCACACAGAAACTATAAGCAAGTGATAATTTTTTTGTCATTCTCCAATTAGTACTCACTGTAATTCCGAGAAGATATCAACCGCCAACTTTTCTCTGATATAGTCAATTTTCTCTGCACTCAGCTTAGTGAAGTCTGCTATATGCATTGCATTGCACTCTATCAGCTTCAGAGCATAAACTCCACTGTCTTCTATTTTAAGAACCTGAAATTCGAAATGTATGAAATAACTTATAGTATACCCTTTTTGTTCAATAATACAAATCTAACATTTAAAATTTAAATATTTATAAGCAGTTATAATTATGTTACCTGTGGGAGACCTTCAGATACAACATTTATAGCGAATTTACTTGTATCCATGTTGATATCTTTGAAGAGGTTGCGAATCATGAAAGGGATAACCACTGCATATGCATGTACATATGCGACCAAACTCGCATCCGGGTACTTCAGTGCCGCACAATTGAATGTTGTGATGCTTCTCTTCTCCATATTGACCACAATTCCAAGCCAATAATCTTCTTCAACTGCAATAGCCGAATAGAGAAAAGTGATATTCTTCTCTATGTTGTACTTGTCAAAGCCACTTCCAAACTGGAAACCTTTCTTGTCATCTATAAACTCATCATAAAGTTCGTCTATCTCTTCGAGAAATTTCACTCCAACAACTAAGGCAGTTTTGTTCAAAAACAAATCTGGATTGTTTCTCTTTCTTAATTTCAACAGCTCCAAACCTGCTTCAATATGCTGAGACCAAAACAAGAAAAAAAATACTCATAAAAAGCGATCATAATTTTTTTTAAAGAAGAATAATATGAATTTATAAGCGATTGTAAAGAAGAATTTTCAATTATAGTCTAACCGTTTTTGAAAAATTTCTTCCTAGAGTTTCAAGATCTGTAAACCATTTTGCGTGCACACTCTCTTTGTTGATTATCAGTTTCCTACGTTCAATACACATACTTATAAAATACTATGCAGGTATATATTCTGCACACCTCATTAAGTATATAATACCTTATAAAATAAATCTTACTTGTTTTTGTTTGACTTTTTCCATTTTGTCATTTTTTTCCTTTTTGGTCTTATCAACTGGCTCAAAGGGATGGACTATTGGATGTTTCTTCATTGCTCCCGTAAATGGTGGCTGTGTATCACTACAGGAAATGTGGGTAGTAACAGCGGATGGAAACCGCTATGATTTCTGTTTGATAGCGGTTCCTTGTCCGCTCTGACAGCGCCCGTTATAATAGGTCCGACCCTTTTAATAGCGATTTTTCTTTGTGCTATAATTAATCGTACAACAATAGCGCATTTCGTTTTGCAATTGTTAATATTTATAATAGTGAATTATTTTATTTAAAATAATATTTAATCTGAATTTTTATAATAAAATCAATTAATCATATTATAAAACAAAAATATGTAAATGATTAAAACAATAATTAAAACTTAAATCATCCAGATATAATTCAATAGAGAAATTTAAATTTAAAAATTAAATTTTATTCACTAATAATAATTTGTTTACAAAGAAAATCAGGTTATACATCAAACCAAAAAAATTAAACCAAAACCTAATTAACCAAACCTAAATAAACTGAAAAATTCATAACCAAACTTAAATACCCTAGATCTAAGTCTTTTTCTTCTCTTCTTCTTCTTTGATAAGTTTCTTGGGCTTCCACTTAAAACCAATTGGCAATTAGTGGAGTTCTCCAAGTCCCTTATATATTATTCATGTCCCTTACATCTTTCCGATGTGGGATCTTCTCTCCAATACCCTTCCTCGAGATAATGGTGGGTCTAACCATTAATCTCGCAGAATCCATCATACCCCTCCGAGATCATGCTTTATCTTCTAGCGATCTCGGAGAACTGAGCCTTCTCTGGGCAATCAGCTAATGGGTTGATCGGGCCACTGTCCGGGCCGAATTAAAGGGTCAAGGTATTGGGCCTGCTCTGATACCATGATAAGTTTCTTGGGCTTCCACTTAAAACCAATTGGCAATTAGTGGAGTTCCCCAAGTTCCTTATATATTACTAATGTCCCTTTCATATTTCCGATGTGGGATCTTCTCTCCAATACAGAATAAAAAACACAAAAATGTTTATGGAAGAATTATATTAGATTCTCATGAAAATAATGTTACAAAGATGAATAGTTTATATAGAGAATAAATCAAACTAATTTCCTAAATATGAAATCTTATATAATAGATAATGATAAGTTTCCTATTCTAATATATTGATGTATATTCTAATATTGACCATTGGATTAGGTCGATCTTCCAGGTCTCCTAATACCCTCCCTCAAGCTCATACGTGGTAACACGTATGAGATTGGACAATCTTAAAAATATAGTAGTAGAAAGAACTCAAAAGCTTGTGAAACAACGATTGTTGATGATGTTGCAGAAGCTTGATGAATGTCTCATAACTCTTCTGCGATTCCGCGAGTTGAGATAAATGTTTGTTTTATCCATCCTACAATGAAAAAAAATGTTTGCTATCCAATCTTCACGGTAGGTTGAATCGGCTGCTGGTAAACTGCCGTCAAGAAATATGAAATTCTTCCGTGAGCTGATTGCCATATGGAAGTTGATGATGAGAGATTAGTTGATGTTTTGAATAGATGTTTTGTGTATCAAATATGTCGAGACACAAAGATTTTTTTTTTTTAAAAAAATATGTTGTTTTGCGATTTTTGCAAGAACAACAAGATGATGAAGATGTTTTGAATTGATGTTCTGTGTTTCAAAGATCACGAAATCACAGGAATTGGTGATGATATGATAGGTTGATCTTCGATTTTTTGAAGAGCAACGAGATGATGAAAAAGATTAGAAATTTTTAGTTTTGTTCTGGCTCTGATACCATGATAAGTTTCTTGGGCTTCCACTTAAAACCAATTGGCAATTAGTGGAGTTCTCCAAGTCCCTTATATATTATTCATGTCCCTTACATCTTTCCGATGTGGGATCTTCTCTCCAATATTCTTGTTTGGCTTGAGATGTCACGGCTAAAGTTTTGTACCACTCTTTCTGCAAAGTTAAGCATTAGCATTAGTTGAAAGAAGCTCGGCTTGGAACTTTGCAGCCTGTTCAGATTACCTGCAGAAAATATCAAAACAAAAGAAGACTGTACGCATCAAATTGAAAGCTAGGAGAAAAGCAAGAAACTCACATAGCTTTTCTTAATCAGTCGAAATATTTTTCCAAATCCAAGAACACATCCTAATCAATCTAATAATGATTAAACTTCAGAGACAAAACAATCAAACCAACTTCATGTACCAAAATCAAAACAAAATCAGAGAGAGAGAGCTTCAACGAAGAGGTACATGGCAAAGAAAGGCTGAGACTTCCCCTTTTTTCATCTCCTGCGAGCTTTCTGAGGATATGGATGAGGCGGTGAGAGTCTGCTACATTGTCGTTCTGGACACGGAGAGAGAAGCGGCGAGAGGGATTGTAGCGGTGGTTTGAGAGTAAGGTGAAGACGGAGGGTTTGGAGCGGAATACCTGCTCCTTGTTTAGGGTTTTGCCTTGGGGGAGCAGGTGGGAGAGAGAGAGAGGTAAAGAGGACGGAGTAAAGATAGAGATGATGAGTTGAATCTCGTAAGTGTTTTGGTGGTAAAATATATAATTTTTTTAATTATTGGAGCCAATACTTAACAAATTAAAGCGGCTAACTTTTTTATTTTCCCGTGTGGGAACCGAAATTCGCACCGTCGATTTTAGTTAAGTTTAAAACGTAGGAAAACTAAGTTGACCTAGTTTTCCCCGAGGATCCCGGCTATCTGCTGGGCCACGCACGGCAAAGTTAAAAGAAGGCTAAGTTGAAAGTAAATACGTAAAATAAGAGAGCAAAAAAGAAAGAATTTTATTTCCGAAATTCGCGGAGAGCGTTGGAACAATAGGTCGAGATCGCGGCCGTAAGAGCTGTCGATCGTCGCTAGTCTTGAAATCCTAGATCTAACCTAATTGAGTCGCAGCTCGCTAAAAAGGAAATAAAGCCTAAGTTCTAAATTGCTCTGAGAGTAGTTTGCCTTGTGATTTTCGGATCCCCTTTCCTCTGCTCCTAGACTTGCTTATATACTCCCATATGACGGTCTATTCCTGACGGGCCGGCGCGAGCTGGGCTTTTTCCATTTTCGTCGGCCTTCATGTTTATCGGGAAAGTTGACATTTATCTTTTCGGAAAATTGATGTTTATCTTTTTGGAAGTTTGACATTTATCCTGTTTTGGGAAGATAATCGCAAACTGTCGTATCTATCTTTCTAGAAAATCGTAAAATGGTTATCCGATCATGTTTGGTCTCCGTTGGGCTGTATCTCGGATTTCCGCTATTTTTACGATTTCTTTGAGAGAACGTTCCTACTCGGATATTGGGTCTTTCGGAAGATCTTCGATTCTTCTATGTGGCAAATGGTGTTTTTAGATAACCGTTGCCGCTTTCTACAAAGTTCTCCCATCCGTTGACGTCTTACGGGTTTTCCGAAGACTAGGAAGAAGAAAAGGAGTTTGGTTTGCGGGATTTAAGAAAGTCGCAAAACTTCGATTTCTGGCGGTTTACGAACTTGGAACTCACGCACGAAGGCTAGCCGTCCGATAACTCGAGCTAGCATGGCGCTAGGCGCCCGGCGCCTAGAGGCAGCACGGGCGCTAGGCGCCCGGCGCCTAGAGGCAGCACGGGTAAAGGCAGCTTCGGGCGCTAGGCGCCCGGCGCCTAGAGGCAGCACGGGCGCTAGGCGCCCGGCGCCTAGAGGCAGCACGGGCGCTAGGCGCCCGGCGCCTAGAGGCTGCACGGGCGCTAGGCGCCCGGCGCCTAGAGGCAACGCGGGCGCTAGGCGCCCGGCGCCTAGAGGCATCACGGGCGCTAGGCGCCCGGCGCCTAGAGGCAGCTTCGGGCGCTAGGCGCCCGGCGCCTAGAGGCAGCACGGGCGCTAGGCGCCCGGCGCCTAGAGGCAGCACGGGCGCTAGGCGCCCGGCGCCTAGAGGCAGCACGGGCGCTAGGCGCCCGGCGCCTAGAGGCAACGCGGGCGCTAGGCGCCCGGCGCCTAGAGGCAGCACGGGCGCTAGGCGCCCGGCGCCTAGAGGCAGCACGGGCGCTAGGCGCCCGGCTCCTAAAGGCAGCCCAGGGTCGTCTCTCGTTTCTTTCGGCTCGTGCGAGCTTTTGCGTTCTTTTTTACTTCTCAGAGATTTTTATCGTGCAGAGAATGTTTTTAATCGTTGATTTCGGAATGCCTTAACATTTTCCCGAGTTTTTTAGAATGAAACTTATTCTCTTAATGCTTCTCTAACATCTTTCGTATTTTGTCCGAACTTTTCGGACATCGATTTCGTCTTAACCGATTTTGACCCCAACAGTTAGCCCCCCAGCTAGCTAGGAGCCGTAGCGGTCGTAGGTCCTAGCTTGCTGTATGGTTCGTGAGGAAAGTTATGGAGACGAAATCGTGCCGAAGGTCGGGGTAAATAGTAAAATTTCATTCCTATAAAGGCTTGTGAATCCTTTACCATTTTTACTTCAACCAAGAATCCTAAGTCAATTTCTCCCTCAAAGATTCTCTCTCTATTTTTAAGAAAAGAATGACTTCAAGATCAAAATCTTCGAGGAGACAGTCTCGCTCTGCTTCGGGCAGTTTCCATGCCGAGGAGGAAGCTCCGAAGCCCTAGGTTTCAGAGGTCGAGAGGAACGCGTACTGTGACGCCGTCTTCGGTCCCGATCCCCCTCTTCATGTGATTCCGATTCCCCGGCGTCCTGTGAAGGCGCGTGTGGAAGCTGATTCGCCGAGCGAGGTATCTCCCGAGTATCTTGAGATTCTTCGTAAGTTCTATAACGTTCCGGAGAAAGTCGTGTTTCGTATTCCCCTTGGGGATGAGAGTCCAGAGCGTCCTCCGGAGGGTTACTTTACTTGCTACGAGGCATTCCTGACGCAATGTCGATTATGGTTTCCGATCCCTGGAGTCATCGTCCAAGCTCTCGATCGTTTCGGAATCTCAATCAGCCAGTTGAACGTGTCGGCTCTAGAGAGCTGGCTTGGCGTTGTGATTCTGAGTTACGAGTTAGGAATGGATCTTAGCCCTTCGGACTTTGAAGGGCTGTGGCTTTCCAAGAGCGTGAAAACCAATGGAATATTTGCCATGAAATCGAGGACTGATCACTCGGTGATTTGTGGGCTTACCTCGCATGCTAAGGATTTCGTTAATCGTTTCTTTTTCGTGAGGATAGATGGAGAGTCTGTCGAAGAGGGCTTCCTTCATCTATTCCCGACGGAGTGGTTGTATCGACGTGGTAAGATTATCGTAAATTTGATTTTTTTTTTTTTTTTTTTTTTTTTAGCAATCGAAAGTTGAACTCTGAATGCATATGCGCATTTTTTTTTGTAGAGAATAGGTGTCTCACGCACATCCCTTCCGATCTTACCGTCAAGAGAGACATATTCAGGTCGAGGGCCTGTTCCTGGGATTCTTTCGATCTCGACCAGATTCGGAAGGCGGTCGCGCTTCACCGATCGCGAGGCGGTACGCGACCTCTCATCAATGACGGATCCTTCGTGTTTGCTCCTTCGAGGCGGAGGGGGAAATCTTCGAAGGGCAAAGGGATCGCTTTCGAGGCCTCGTCGGAAAACAACGAGCCATCGAGGTATGATCCCGACTTTGTCGCAGAGAGCGGGGGTGCTTCCGGTCCGAACCCTCCTCCAAATGACTTCTTTGATGAGCTCCCCCCGGCTTTTACCCGTGACGAGTCTTTGGACAACGAGGAGAGGGACAAGGTGACAGCGGAAGGCACTCGTTTGGTTAACGAGGTTTGTTTTCGACACTTAAGCAAACTCTTCCTATCCTTTCGCTTGACCTTGATTTTTTTTATTTTTGCAGGCCGTGAGAGTATGGAATGCGTCAATCGACGGAAGTTTCCGTACTGCTCGATTGGCCCGCTTCAAAGCGGAGGAGACCGAAAGGGAGTTTGCCAAGTATCGGTTGGAGGTTGAGGAGCGAAACCGTCGGCAAGCCGAGGTACAGGCTCGAGCCCTCGTCCGTGCAGAGAGGAGAGGACGGAGAAGAGCCGCCGCCGAAATGAATCGACGGGCGGAAATCTTTTCTGCCTCACGCGTACAAAGAGGCTCAGGACTTCGTAGGTGACTTTCGCGAATGTCGCGGTTCGGTGGGTACTCTTCACAAGGTGCAGCGTGAGGGTTTCTCACTTTCCAGCGAGCTTGCCGCGATGGATGGTTCGATGAGAGTATGTGCTAACGCCGAATCCTTTGTTCCTCCGATCGAAGGAAGAATTCGGGAATTGTGGAATCCTATTCAAGTCTCGGAAGATACAGCGGATGTCGGTGCAGACGCGAATGCAGGTGACGGGGGCGAGGAGGTCGACCAGCCTGATTCCTCGTTTGATATAACTTTTTCTGATTGTCTTGCATTTGATTATAATTTGTAGTAAGCCAAGTGGGGCTGTTTGTATGTGTTGCGACCCTTAGGGGGTTGCGTGACTTTATGCTTTTCGGGATCGGCCGTCGGTGGCCTTTGAATCCCTATTATGAATGTTTTTATGAATCATGCGTTTTGATTTATACTTTCGCCAAGTGTAGAGGACTTTGAATACGCGTAGTCACTTCATATTCGAGCTCTTTTTGTCGCTTAACCTGCAGGTTACTTTGTAGCGAACGTTAGGTTTATAAGCGATAAGAGGCAAGTTTTGGGATCTCGTATGCTGGATACTTATGCCTATGAGATGTTTTAGATACCAGCAAGGCTGGGTTTAGGGCAAGACCTAGGTCTAATTTCGGCTGAAGCTATGCGATGACTAATCGGCTTTTCGTTTTGCTTGTTTGCGATTTCGACCTGACTCGTACCGTTTTAGAATCCGCGAAGTG
Organism: Hirschfeldia incana; assembly: GCA_026261945.1. Classification (NCBI taxonomy): domain Eukaryota; kingdom Viridiplantae; phylum Streptophyta; class Magnoliopsida; order Brassicales; family Brassicaceae; genus Hirschfeldia; species Hirschfeldia incana. The sequence continues at coordinate 2,294,423 of JABCMI010000013.1, read as the reverse complement.
CTTATCGGCTTATACGATTCGTTTGGGTACGAGTCGAGCTACTTCCTTTACGAAGAGCTAACCAAAATTTGGATTTCTTGTATAGCGCGCTATGATATCCTTGTCGGATGTGAAAGGACTTCGTTGGAAGCCAGACTATGAATTTGATTTAAGTGAAACGTTTCTATGTTTTTCCGTCGGGGCCAATCGACGGAAATAGGGTTTTTAAAGTCGCGGAAAGACTGTTTGATAGAATTTGTTGGAGGAGAGTAGAGAATCGAAACTGGTCAGGAACTTCCGACGTCTCGCGTTCCTTAAAGATACGATTTTCGTTTTCCGTAATATTAGTGCTTTTGATAAGCAATTTCGAATTTAGGACTGTGAAAAGTTTCAAGAATGTCGAATACATGTAGAGAGTATTTTCGCGGGAGTAAAAGATTATTCGTTCCCATCTTTCCCCCCCCCCCCTTTTTTGGTGGGGGGATAGCTGAACTCGTCGGGTTTCGACGAGCTGCCTACGTACCTCTTGCGAGGATCAAGCCATCTCGTAGTTCTGCTTATATCGCGGATGTTATTACTCCACGACTTCCGGCGTTTCGACTGTCTTAGCTAAGTCGGTGGCCGCGTCAGGAGTTGGATCATCCGTTCCGTCGGCGATGGACTCAAGGATTGGCTTATCATCCTGAGTCGTGGCCTTTTTGGACGAATCCGAGTCGTCCTTTGCCGAGTTCTCAGAGATACTCGGATGCTTCTTAATTCGCTTCAGGTTAGCCGCTGGGGCGTTCCGATTGCTGCGCAATTTATGTTCGGCCAGGAAGCAGAGTCGCGATTGTTTTTGGCTTCCCCAGATGACCGCCGTTCCAGTTGATGTTGGAAACTTGACGCTGAGATGGTAAGTGGATGGGACTGCTTTCATGGCGTTTATCCAAGGAGTCCCCATTATGGCGTTGTAGATAGCCGGGTTATCCACTACCGCGAATTCGACGATCTTTGTGACTTCTCTTGCCATGACTGGGAGTCTGATCTTTCCGAGGGTCATGGAAGTGACGCCCGAGAATCCAGTCAACGGTCTCGGTTCTGGGATGACTTCTCCGAGGGGTATGTTCATCCTTTGGAGGGTATCGCGGAACATGATGTTGACCGTGCTTCCCGTGTCGATGAGGATGCGGCCGACTTCGAGATCTTGGATCACCAAGTCGATGACCAGAGGATCGTAGTGAGGTTTGTCGAGTCCGGCCGTATCTTGTTCTTCGAAGACGATCGCGTGATTGGAGACGTCGTCTTCTGGGCACCATCCGGGACTCGTTTCGGCTTTTCGTCCATAGGCTTTGATCGACGAAACTGAGTCCTGGTAGAAGTGCGATCCGCCGATGATCATGTTGATCCTCTGGCGATTGCTGTTGTTTCCTTCGCCATCTTGCCTTCGTCCGCGTTTTTCACCCGATTGAGTTCCAGGAGCGTTATTCTCGGGATTAGCTCCGTCGGTCTTCGGCGGACGGTCGGAATCTAAAAGCAGGTCTTTCACGCTTTTCACCGTTGCTAGTTCGCCGGCGAGCAGCTTTGTAATGAGTCTAGCGCCGAGAACTTTGCAATTGGCGGTTGAGTGACCTCTCGTCTGGTGGAACTCGCAGCTGGAGTTGTCCTTGTACGAGTTCCGCGTCCAAGTGTTTCCGGCGGTCCTTCCTTGCTCGGAGTTGACGGCGTAATTATGCTCGCCTTGGACGTCTTCCCCCTCGTGATGGACGTACTTGTCGTTACGTGAGGTTTTCTTCTTACCGGACGCTTTCTGCGGCCCGTGCTTTTGCGCCAGGACTTTCATCTCTTCCTCCATGATGATGAAATCCGTCGCTTTGTGGAGAGTGTCCTGGATGGTGCGCGGTCGCTCCAGAGAAATCCACTTTCGGAATTTCGACTTGTACCAGAGGTTTTTCCTCAGGGCGTCGATGGCGACTCTATCGCTGAGGCCTGTTACCCTGGACATTACGAGTTTGAACCTCTTTATGTAGTCGCGGAGCGGCTCGTCTTCCTTCTGAATGAGGCTCCAAAGATCTACATCGGAAGTTTCCCTGTCCATGAACATGGAAAACTGCTTCAGAAAGGCTGAGGCTAGCTGGCGAAAGCTTCCGATGGAGTTTCTTTTCAAGCGTGAGAACCACTCGAGTGCAGCACCTCTGAGGTTCTCGACGAACAGGAGACAGCAGCCGACGTCTTTCTCCCGCTCTGGAAGTTTAGACCTGGCCATCGCAATCTGAAAGGATTGCAGGTGTGCCTTCGGGTCTGTGGTTCCGTCGTAGGTGGGAAGCTTTATTTTCCCGGGATCCGAGACTCGTGCGTCCGTGATTCGAGACGTGAACGGAGTCTTCCTCGATTCTTCGAGGAGCAGGTCGATCTCGGGGGCGGTACTGGTTGCGTGGTGAATCTGCGATTTTACCGCTTTCACCTCGGCTGCAGTCTTTGCGATGTATTCGCGTAGATCGTGGATCTCATTGGCGCCGTTTGCGCTTCTCTGTCTACGCTGGCTGCGATAGGCCCGGGTCTGGTCTTCGGCTAGCCTCTCTTGCTCTGACCAGTAGAGGTCTTCCTCCTCTTCCGTCATCGGTTTCTCGAAGGCTGCTGCCAGTCGAGCCGATTGACTTCGGGTCCTTCTGTGGTGGACGTCGGCGTCTTCGTCGGACGGATCCGACTGGTCGCTGATATCCAGATTGATTCTTTCGACGTCGACTCCTTCGTTTTCCCTCGCGGGAGGTGGAACGTTATCCGTCGTTTTCTTCTGCCCCGCCGGAGTGGTATCGTCAGGGATGAGTTCCGGGGATTCTCTCGGGGCGTCTTTTTCTATGTCTCCGGAAGTTCCGAAGTCGAGTCTCCTGACATGCCTCACCTTGGTGGATCCGCGCGGGAGTTTGCTTTTCGCTGTTAAGGTGCTGACCTGTTTAGCGAGCGAAGCCATTAGCTTCTCTTGTTCTTCCGACCGTTTCTGGGCGGTGGCGAAAGAACGTAAAATAAGAGAGCAAAAAAGAAAGAATTTTATTTCCGAAATTCGCGGAGAGCGTTGGAACAATAGGTCGAGATCGCGGCCGTAAGAGCTGTCGATCGTCGCTAGTCTTGAAATCCTAGATCTAACCTAATTGAGTCGCAGCTCGATAAAAAGGAAATAAAGCCTAAGTTTTAAATTGCTCTGAGAGTAGTTTGCCTTGTGATTTTCGGATCCCCTTTCCTCTACTCCTAGACTTGCTCATATACTCCCATATGACGGTCTATTTCCTGACGGGCCGGCGCGAGCTGGGCTTTTTCCATTTTCGTCGGCCTTCATGTTTATCGGGAAAGTTGACATTTATCTTTTCGGAAAATTGATGTTTATCTTTTTGGAAGTTTGACATTTATCCTGTTTTGGGAAGATAATCGCAAACTGTCGTATCTATCTTTCTAGAAAATCGTAAAATGGTTATCCGATCATGTTTGGTCTCCGTTGGGCCGTATCTCGGATTTCCGCTATTTTTACGATTTCCTCGAGAGAACGTTCCTACTCGGATATTGGGTCTTTCGGAAGATCTTCGATTCTTCTATGTGGCAAATGGTGTTTTTAGATAACCGTTGCCGCTTTCTACGAAGTTCTCCCATCCGTTGACGTCTTACGGGTTTTCCGAAGACAAGGAAGAAGAAAAGGAGTTTGGTTTGCGGGATTTAAGAAAGTCGCAAAACTTCGATTTCTGGCGGTTTACGAACTTGGAACTCACGCACGAAGGCTAGCCGTCCGATAACTCGAGCTAGCATGGCGCTAGGCGCCCGGCGCCTAGAGGCAGCACGGGCGCTAGGCGCCCGGCGCCTAGAGGCAGCACGGGCGCTAGGCGCCCGGCGCCTAGAGGCAGCTTCGGGCGCTAGGCGCCCGGCGCCTAGAGGCAGCTTCGGGCGCTAGGCGCCCGGCGCCTAGAGGCAGCACGGGCGCTAGGCGCCCGGCGCCTAGAGGCAGCACGGGCGCTAGGCGCCCGACGCCTAGAGGCAGCACGCGCGCTAGGCGCCCGGCGCCTAGAGGCAGCTTCGGGCGCTAGGCGCCCGGCGCCTAGAGGCAGCACGGGCGCTAGGCGCCCGGCGCCTAGAGGCAGCACGGGCGTTAGGCGCCCGGCGCCTAGAGGCAGCTTCGGGCGCTAGGCGTCTGGCGCCTAGAGGCAGCACGGGCGCTAGGCGCCCGGTGCGTAGAGGCAGCACGGGCGCTAGGCGCCCGGTGCCTAGAGGCAGCGCGGGCGCTAGGCGCCCGGCGCCTAGAGGCAGCTTCGGGCGCTAGGCGCCCGGCGCCTAGAGGCAGCACGGGCGCTAGGCGCCCGGCGCCTAGAGGCAGCACGGGCGCTAGGCGCCTGGCGCCACGGGCGCTAGGCGCCCGGCGCCTAGAGGCAGCACGGGCGCTAGGCGCCCGGCACCTAGAGGCAGCACGGGCGCTAGGCGCCCGGCGCCTAAAGGCAGCCCAGGGTCGTCTCTCGTTTCTTTCGGCTCGTGCGAGCTTTTGCGTTCTTTTTTACTTCTCGGAGATTTTTATCGTGCAGAGAATGTTTCTAATCGTTGATTTCGGAATGCCTTAACATTTTCCCGAGTTTTTTAGAATGAAACTTATTCTCTTAATGCTTCTCTAACATATTTCGTATTTTGTCCGAACTTTTCGGACATCGATTTCGTCTTAACCGATTTTGACCCCAACATCCCGCGATACTAAACATAGCATTTTAAATTTATAAACTCTATTAAAAAAACCAGTGTTGGTATATGATAGCAGAATTGTCAAAAACGCTATAATCTAGTGCTATTAATACCCACATTTCCTGTAGTGTATGAATTGATGGAATTTGACCTATTTCACTTCTTTTTAGTGACACGTCACCTATATCAGCTTTATTCTTTTTTTTTAGTGGAGGTTCAACATCGTCATTTAGCTATACAACAAATGAAACAGTTTTTACCAACATCATCATTTGTTTATCAACCTAGACAATATTCGTAACCTTTGAATCGTTTTTAAATGAAAATAGACAACATCATCATTTACCTCGTTGTCTTGTTGTACCAATCTTTTTTTTGTTTCCATTAAAGGTTGGAACAGTCTTCTCACTCATATCTTGCATAAGAACATGAATCATGTAAATTGTTTCGATGAAACTGTTTAAGAGACCTTATCAGTTATGAATAAATTTATAAGGCATTTTAAATTATCTCATTCGCACCCTCTACACTGTGACGACTTTCTTGAGAAAAAAAATCAAACTTAGGAGTAGTAAATGTTGGAGTAGGCGATGTAACATGTATATAAATTATTTTGAAACTATAAGTTTAAGCTTTATACATTAAAATTTACAAGACCTTATAAATATATTAATTTTTGTACCTTTGTATCAAAGTTTGGAGTAGTGAATGTTGAAGTAGATGATGTCCCTTACAAAAGATGATAACATCAGTGAAGCTTTATAACATAAAAAACTTACAAAACTTTATAATTTATTTTTCAGATTTGTACCTGTGACGTTTTTTTCATGCAGCTTTCTTCATTATTTTTTTCAGTGTCTTCGTCTCCACTGATTTTCACTGAATTCTCAATTTTCCCAAAAGTATTCACTTCCGTTATTTGCTGTGTTTCAGAAACTGCTTGTTCGTCATCACCATGATTTGTTCCTTCTTCTTCAACATTTTCACCATCTGTTGCATTTCTTTTATCACCAAGATTTGCTTCTTCTTCATTTTCATCAATGGGTGCCCTTTTTGTATCATCAAAGCTGTTTGCATTCTCCCAATCCTGGTGTTTATTTGTTGAACATCAGCTTCTTTCAGCAAATCATATAATAATAGTAAGTGTTTTGGTAAAGTTATTTTCTTACCTTAACTCCTAAGACATTCTGGATTATTTCTACTCGTTTACCCAAAACATAACCATTTGGATTAGCTTATCTAGTTTCTCACTGCTTGACATGGAACCATCTTCATCTTGATTTTCCTCTTTATTTTTCTCATAAGCTTCATATTTTATTGTCTCTTCATTCTTCTTATGCTGTTGCTCCTAAAACAGATTTATGATGGCTTATAATTTGAAAAATTGATAGCCTAATATACAATTTTCACAACACAGTAAGAAAAGAACATTTTATAAAGCATTATAAAGTTAAATTTCTACCTTATTTCCTCTTCTTCGTTTCTGATTTTCAACTTGCACTTGCTCCACGACTTCTCTATCGACTTTCATTTGTTCTTCCTCTCCCCCAACTGTCTGCACCTATTCAAAGAAGAAGATAGAAAAATAACAAGTTTGTGATGGCTTGTAATTGTAAAAAATGATAGTCTAATTTTATAAATGTTTATAAATTAGCTTACTTCATCGACTTTTGAAGTTTCTTTTTCTTTACCACCGTCGCCGACTTCAGCATCAGCTTCCACCTGTTGTTCTTTTCCATCTTGTGTCTGCTCCTAATTCACAGATAGAAAAAAGAGAGAAAAAGGAAATTTATAAATGCTTATAATATGTTTACAATTTCATATTTGACAAAGCTTTATAAAACAAGAAAAAAACTTGATTTTTCTCATAAGCTTCATCTTTTCTTTTTTTATGCTCTTGCTCCTAAAACAGATTTATGATGGCTTATAATTTGAAAAATTGATAGCCTAATACACAATTTTCTCAACACAGTAAGAAAAGAACATTTATAAAGCATTATAAAGATAATTATCTACCTTATTCCCTCTCTCTTGTTTCTGATTTTCAACTTGCACGGGTACCACGACTTCTCTATCAACTTTCATTTGCTCTTCCTCTCCCCCAACTGACTGTCCATATTCAAAGCAGAAGAAAAAACAATAACATGTAATTGTAAAAATGATAGTCTAATTTTATAAATATTTATAAATTAGCTTATTTCATCGACTTTTGAAGTTTTCTTTTCTTTACCACCGTCACCGACTTCAGCATCAGCTTCCACCTGTTGTTCTTCTCCATCTTGTGCATGCTCCTATTTCCCAGTGAAAAGAAAGAGAGATATGGAAAATTTCATAAGCTTCATATTTTCTTTCTTTACGCTCTTGCTCATAAAACAGATTTATAAAGCATTATAAAGATAATTATCTACCTTATTCCGTCTCCCTTGTTTCTGATTTTCAACTCGCACGGGCACCACGACTTCTCTATCAACTTCCATTTGTTCTTTACCACCGTCGGCGACTTCAGCATCAGCTTCCACCTGTTGTTCTTTTCCATCTTGTGCATGCTCCTAATTCACAGATAGAAAAAAAAAAGAGAGAAAAGGGAAATTTCAGATTTGACAAAGCCTTATAAAACAATCAAAAAATTGTTTTTTTCTCATAAGATTCATGTTTTCTTTCTTTACGCTCTTGCTCATAAAACTGATTTATAAAGCATTATAAAGATAATTATCTACCTTATTCCCTCTCCCTCGTTTCTGATTTTCAACTTGCACGGGCACCAAGACTTCTCTATCAACTTCCATTTGTTTTTTACCACCGTCGCCGACTTCAGCATCAGCTTCCACCTGTTGTTCTTCTCCATCTTGTGCCTGCTCCTAATTCACAGATAGAAAAAAAAAGAGAAAAGGAAAATATAACTAAGCAATTTCAGATTTGACAAAGCCTCATAAAACAATCAAAAACACAACAACCTTAGAGTGTTGTTGTACTTCTTTGTCTTCTCCGCTGCTTTTTCGACCAATATCTTCCGTTACAAGAAAAATATCCACAAATCCTTGTTCCCAGTCGCTTTTCCTCACTCTGTATCCTTGCTGAACTAGTTGTACAACACTCTCAAAGTCCCTATCATCAGGATGTGTTGGTTTCACCAAATGGTTGAAATTCTCAAGGAATCCAATCACTATATTAACCACAACCTGTAACAAAGATAAAACAACGTTTTATAAGTCTCTCTGATTCTCTTATTTTTAAATTTATAAACCATTATGAAACAATATTTATAATATTTTATAAAACACTTCACCTTTTTTACCAAGGCGTCTATTTGTGCCCTTTTTCAAGGACTATGTCTATAAACCTCTTCTAAAAACTTTAGTAAAAACTTACATTATTTATCTTCTCCACTTCCAACAATTCAGTAATTGTCGGATTCCTTGTTGAGTCCCAATGTAGACATAACGGATCTGCAGAAGAGGTTGTGTTGCATGGTTTCCCCAAAGCTTTACCCAGCATCGGCACTGATGACATAGCCCACAAATTCAGGACAAGCGGAAAACCACTAACTTCGTAACTATCTTCTGTCCACGAACTTGCATCCAAAAGCTTGATACTCTTTGACAAAACTTTGTACGCAATTTTCTCCAAGCCATCTTACAAAAGGTATCATAGTTCTTATAACGCAGTAACCTCTCCTTTGGGATTAGAGAAGTCGGGTTACCTGCCATAATAACCCCTTCCGTGATAATAGCTACTCCAAGAGACAACCTCTCCAGTCTTGACATTGATTTTGCTCTCTTTTCAAGCTCATCACACAAACTCCGAATGTTGTACTTGTCTCCTTTGGTCAGCATCCAGGTATAGGGTTTCCTCACGAGTTTGAACAAAGGGTCTGTTACTGTATTGTTTTCTTCACAAGCCAAGCATGTTGTCAAGTAAAATTCACGCATGGAAAACCGCATTGGCTGATCAGCAAACGTGAACCAGAGATCCTGCCCTTCAGTTTGAATTCTTCTCTGCATGAGGAAATGGAAGAGATTTTCCGAAAACAGAACCCTACTTCTTCTTGCTAGCTTCACAATGCTCCCCATGTGTGACCGCTCTATCTGACCAAATTATTTTCTTCCTAATATCTCTGCGACTTTAGATACATAAGCCATGTTTGAATGTTGGATCACCACCTTGTGATTGTCTGGTGGTTCTGATCCATAGATCCTAGGAGGCAAGATCATGTTTGTATAAAACTCACTGGAATCTAACTGCAAAAGGAAATGAAAATATGAAGTTAATAGTTTTCTAAATATGTGCAAACTTATAAAGACTTATAAATCGTTCTTCTTTATAAAGACTGATAAAGACACTACTATTATTTGATAAATCGTTCTTATTTATAAAGACTTATAAATCGATAAACCGTGCTTCTAACAATATCATGAAATCCAGATTTTATAAGCGATTATAATTCTGTAAAAATGCAATGTGATCTAGAATCATTCAAATGAGAACAAAATCAACAAATTATAACAAGATATAGAGATTTGAAATATACAAATACTGAATCTGGAATCGACATTTTGGAGGAATGGCTCGACGGAGATCTTGACGTTGGAGAGAGAATCCGGCGGCATGAGAGAGAGAATCCGGCGGCGTGAGAGAGAGAATCCGTCGACGATTGATATGGAGGCGATGGTCGGAGGCGATGATATCGTATAGAAGAGGGATAAAATTGAAACAGGATTCAACGGCTGCGTGAGAGAGAGAATCGTTCGAAACTGAAGCAACGGAGGCGATGGATATTGAAGACGGAAGCAACGGAGGCGATGGACACACGACGGAGGCGATGGACAAACGACGGAGTGGATAGATATCGACGGACAGAGAGGAAGTCTGAGATAGGGTGTTGTAGATGTGAGAGGGTTATTCTTGTCATTTTAAAAATATCTAATGAGTTGTTTGCACCCAAATTTGTGTAAAAAGAATTCATTATAAATATTTAAATATCAAATACATGAAATTTGGAGAGAAGATATATCATCAGCTGATTGCAAAAACTTGTTGATTGGCATATTCTACTACATATATTAAATAAAGATAATAAAGAAAAAAATATTCATGATTTGATTGCAACGGATTTGATTGACATATCTCAGTATAAATATTTAAATCATAAATAATAAATAGTTATATTGATATTTTTAACTTTTGATGAATATTAAAATTCATTAAAAAATATGCAACCATATTCGTTAGCCGGTTTGTGCAGATTAGTCAAAATAGATAAAACTCATTTTTGATATTCTATTTTGTTTAGGAATGTTGAATCACCATTTAGTATTAACTATTCTTTTTAATGTGATATATTAAATATGTGTATATTCTGTTGGAATATTTCAGAAATTAATTATAATGAATGACTAAAATTAAGGAACGATATGATAATGTCCAAAATAACCTTAATAAAATACACGATTTTGATTCAGAGATAGTGACATATTAGTGGAAGAAACCGAAGGTATATAATGTTTTAATAGTTTAGATTTATGAATCAACTGATTCGTATTTATATATTTAGTTATTCATAAATTTTCATTACTCACATGCTTTTATTTGGTTTTTATATATTAACTAGGTGTTTCATCCGCTTATGCAGGGTTAAATATTTTATAATACTTATTAATACATTCATTATTAATTAAAAGACTATATGATAAATGATTTACATTTTTTAAGAAATTATTATATATATTTTAATTTGAAAACTCTTACTTATATATATATATTAAAATATTTGTATATTATATTCATTATTAATAAATAAATCTTAAAATCACTAAAATTCTCTTTTCAATTATAAAAAATAAAAACTTACTTGATTAATATTTAGTTATGTGTTTTCTGTTTTTTTTTTCTATAAATTTGAATTTTTTTTAAAAAGTATTTTCAGATAATATTACAGTATATATTAATTATCTCTTATTTGAAAGGATACTTTTTAGATTTTGGATGATTCTTATTACTATTAATTTTGATCATTTATTTAATTATAATAATTTAAATTAATTTTTCTAGTATATAATTTATATATTAATAATTACATATCAATATACTCACTACTAAATAAATACAATAATTTATCATTATTTCTATTTTCATCTAAAAATTCTTATGTCTTATAATTGTTTTGTAAATATTTTTGTACACTACAATAAATTAGGAATTCTATTTCTTATTTTAAATCTCAGACAAAAATATATTTTTCAAACTCAGACAAAAATATATTTTTCAAACTCCTGACCTGTTTTTTGTATTAAAACAAACTAGATTTTGAATCTGCGCGTCCGCGCGGAAATAAGTTACCAATGATTATAACATAAAATTTTTGTTTTTAAATTTTGTTATATTTTTTTGTATTTTGAGATAGATGTATTTTGTTCACTTTGTTTAGTGTCCGATTATAAAATATGATGTTTTAGGGTTTTTTATTTTATTTTATAATTTTAACATTAGTTTGTTCTTAATATCTGAATATAAACAAAATATAGTGGGTGCTTTATTTTTTTAAACAGATTTTAAAATTATAATTATAGTTTTTAACCAGTAATAATAAAACTATTTGAAAGTAAAAATTAAATATAAAAGCCCTACAAAAAAATAAATGGCTAATTGTACCACTTTATGATGATAGTAAGAATGTTTCATCAATTTTTTTTTTTTAAAAAAGTCATCCATATTTATATTATGGAAGCTCAACACGATTTTGGTTCAATTTAAGTCAAAATTTTAAATTTTAATGTAGTGACATAATAATATAATTTTTGTGGAAAACTTAAAACTGATTAAATTTTGTACTTCTATTTTAATATATTAGATTTTCTCCGCTCTATATTGGCGACCTCTGCATCTACTTAAATGGATCACAATCAGCACAGTGTTTGTTATACCGTCTGCTTGTCTTTTTCTGACTAAACTGTCCGCTGTCTACTTGTCTTCCTTTTTATAACTTTTTTCTTATTCAGTCAGCAGTATTTATAACAAGTTATATATATATATATATATATATATATATCACTAGGATCGACCCGTCCTATGGGCGGACGGGATATACAATATAAATTTAAAATAATTAAAATAGTTATGAATATATTTATACAAGTGATCGACCCGCCCTACGGGCGGACGGGATATACAATTTAAATTTAAAATAATTAAAATAGTTATGAATATATTTATACATATTTTATTGTATTTGAATAAGCATATTAGTTATGTTTCACTAATAGAAACATGCTATATTTGAAATAAAATATGTGTTTTTATGTGCGTGCGCAGGTAAGAGATCAATTTGCACATCATTTTGTTTTGTTTATGATTTCCTTACCCCACTTATTTAATCCGGGCTTAGTTTGGTTATATTACAACAAAGAAACCACAACTTGGTCGAACACAAACCATAAAATAATTATATAAATAAACCTATAATGCGAACACAGCAGTGGAAACCTGGTTCATATATCGACATTCACAGTCTGTATGGGAAAAACGATTGATCTCGTTAACCAAAAAAAAAAAACCACAAACCTACTTGTCTTTTCTTTTCCTTTTTTATAGCTTCATACGAAAGTAACACCTCTTTGAATTTTGCTTCAGCTACATCTGCAACAATCGATGAGACCACACTCAAATCAAACACAAAGTAAGATCAAAGTAGGGTCAATTATATTAAACTATAACGAACTATAACGTCACCTTTGTTATCTTGATTTTGGTCTGGATGGAATTCCATCGCCTTCTCCCTGAAGGCTTTCTGAATGTATAACAAAATCAAATCAAAGCATAAGGACTAAGTGAGGATTACTGCATGTGAATACAAATGAACTTGCATGTGAATTGAGTATCTACCACTCCTCTCCCAACGAATTCATGTCTTGGCATTTATTGCGTTTCAGAAAACAAATATATATGCAATATTTCTTGTATATGAATAACATATTGCGTAGAACTTAACGACACTTTCTTGTAGCTAAAATCAGAATCGAACTGTTTCAATATTGACCAAGAACTTAAGATTTAAACAGAATCAATGACCAGAAACAGAAACAGAACCAAGACCAAACCGAAAGTGACTCAAAGAGGAGTTTCAACTCTCTCAAAGCCCTAAGACTTCTAAACAAACTAATGATCCCAAGATCCTAATCTGTTCTAACCCACACTTATGTACACTATTTCTATCAGTTTCATCCATAAAGTGTGAAGCGAGAACCATGTACAAATATCTATGTGTGAGCATTTTGTTTCTATAATAGAAAGAAAAAGAAGAAAACGCAACCTGCTGAGCCCTAAAATAGAGTAGTGATGCGATAATGGATAGACTCTAGAATCATTTTCCTTCCAATTCTCGAACCCCCCTCTAAATTTGTTCCTCTCTCTGTTGAAAACGCTTTGCATACGCCTAATATGCTCCTGCAAGAGAGAGCATCAATTATCAAAAAGATTGATGAGTTTTGAGTTTCCATTTTCCAGGTAAAGAATCGCTTTTTTATTCTTCTCTCCAGGGGCGGCTCAATGGTGTGAAGGGCCCTGGGGCAAAAAAAAAATTATTTCCAAACTAACATGTTTTATTTTAAAAATTAGATATATATTGGTTTTTCTTTCAAAAAACCAGAAATATTTAAAAAAAAACTGTGAAAAAATAAAAAAAACTTTCATAAAAAAATAGTTGGCCCCTTTTTCTAATTTTTAATATAAAATTACATGTATTTTCAAATGAATCGGGCCCTTATTTATTAATAAATAGGAGAACAACGGACTGGACCCGGGGCGGTCGCACCGCTTGCCCTCCTATATAAGCCGGCACTGCTTCTCTCCTCCGTAACCACGCATGAGCCAATATTCAAAATCTGGTTTTAACTCGTACCTTCCTGTATTTATAGAAACATGTCATTCAAAGGAGAGTTTCAAAAACTTCCAGTGCTTTCCAAAGGTAAAAGTTAATGTGATACTGACTATACTTATCTCCCCTAAACAACATAGGGAAAATCGAGAAGCTCATCCTGTAGATTCTTAAGTCTTCCATGGACTCCAGTTTACGGCTCCAGCGCAAGTACCCGCTATCTGCAAAGAAAGAAAGCAGTTTGATAAAAAATTGCATGTTAAGCTATTCAACTAAGAGAAAGCAGTTTGATAAAAAAATGCTCGTGTTAACCTTAGAGAGGACACCGAGTCCAGAACACAGGGCGTCAAGCAACACTTTATCATACTGTGCCTCTTTTGTCACCTAAACGACATTTGAGTTTGAATCAAGCAATATGAGTAGCTTATACACACTTGTTCATATCATGAACCCAGTCTTCCTTCTCCCATTGACCTTTAACGAACTTCTCGGAGTACCATCTGCAGAATAAAAATAGAGGATGCAACTTAATGGTTTTGAGGACATAAAAAGGGAATAAAATCGATTCTAATTGACTGGAAATCGATCTTGATGCTAAATAACAGTCCATCTAATAAAAAGGGAGAAAAAAATACAGAACCAATGGTAATTGACTGGAAATCGATACGATCGGTATAATAACTCGGAACAATCAAAATAGTTAAGACTTAGAAACGCACAACCTTGACGTTCCCAGCCTCAAAATAGAATCGAAGCACTCTCGCCTCGACAACGGATGAGCACCGCTCGACTTGAGATCGGAAATAAAACACCTTTGTGTTGGCCATTGTGTTGAAGAGAGAAGTAGATATATAGCAGACGAACAGCGCAAGAGGTTGATTCGTAATGGGAGATTTAAGACAATTAAAGCACAAACACGTTACAGAATCTCTACAGTCTCGGCGCTGCTCTAGATGGACGAAGAACACGAAGATCGCATCTGATTAGGTCTTCCGCTGAAGACGGGCTCGATGGGCCGCAGGAGAAGAGCGTAACAATCAAAGCCCAATCCGAAGAGTTAATGAAACGCTGCGGATCTGACGTGGCGACGCCAAAGAACCCCTATTTGTGACATGGCATCCGAGCTGGCGCAACAGGAGGGATTGAAACCTTTCTTTATATATAAAGATGTCTATGACAGTTGATAAGGAAATTTGTTGACTGTGTTATGTACCAGATTGTGATCGACCATGGGCCAAGCCCGTACTGCAAGCTCATCCGGATAAAGACCAGAGACGTGATTATCTTCTCCATACTTATCTAGAATATATTCCATGTTTATCTGTAACTTAGTGTTTATCCTTATCCTCATTGTATTAGGATAAGTACAACCTGATGTATATATATTGGAGACCTCCTGGTCGAGATCAATAAGAATAACAACAAGTTTCCCCTTTCATTATACAACACGTTATCAGCACGAATCTGCTCCAAAAACCCTAAACCTAAAATCCAGAAATAAACCCGAGCACCAAAAACCCTAATTCCCGTCGAACTTCAAACCGTCGTATCTTCCAACTCCGGTGACTCCAGACGACGTATAATATACCAATTTGAAGCTCTTGACGAGAGGAATCCAACGCCGCTAACGTCGCATCAATCCGAGCTCAGACGCGCCCTCACGCTCATCCACAGTAGACGCCGACGTTTGCTCCAAAACCCTAATTTGCAGCAGACAACTTCAATTCTTCTCAGCTCGTGTTTCCCTCTCTCTGGTGGTCCAAATCTACACTCCAAAAGATCAAGAGGTAAACTTCCAAAACTCTTAAGAAAACCTACAAATCGAATTTTGATTGAGTGTTAAAGATATGACCATTAAAAATCGGTTTATATTCATGAAAGCCTAGGATTAATAGATCACAAAAACCCCTGAGTAATTTGGAAGCTCTAAAATTCCAAAAGAGATTGATTTTATCAATTAAAATCGAAACCATAAGGTTTTGAATCTCACAGCCCCAATGATCTAATGATCTAAGTATTTTAAGTAATCATATCATATAAACCCTAATATTTTCTGAAAAATCCGACTGCTATATTTGATAGAAACAGATTGATTGCTTGCTTAAGTTCTCTGCTCCTGTTTTTATGAACTTCTCTGATAATTAAAATCGACTAAAATTTGTTTAGGATTGCAAACTACATAATTTTTTCTAACATGATCATGTTAAATCCGAGCTTAGCTCTTTGTTCTTGTCTGAAAATTTGGGTTCCTGATGCATTAGAAAAGCTTAGGATTGTCAATTACACGAATCTTAAATTTTTTTAAGCAAATCAGTTTGCAAAACCTGAAAAAAAATCGATTGTTTTGAAATATTTGATTGAATGATTTGCTTGATCTGGAAAATTTAGAATTGTTTTCTTGATGCTAAAAGTCGACTGAAACCTGATTAGGATTGAAAAAAAAAAATATATATATTTTTAATATTTAAAATTCGAAATTATAGAGATAAACCTGAAAAAATATTTTTTTTCAAGAAAATATACTTTTAAATATATCTATAACTATTTTTTTGATATATTTCGACTGAAAAAATAGGGAAAGTATATTTTTTATCTGAGATTACTATAATCATATTTTTCGGATTTAAAAATTAATTAGTAATTATCAGAAATCATAAATCCTATTAGTATTAGGAATTATCTATTTTCCAGAAAATTAAATCCCTTTTGCATTTGGATTTGTTAATGTTTATCAGATTAATTTTCGAAATCATCCTGAAAATAATTGATTGAATTATCTGATTTATTTATTTTTGAACATTATCAATAGATTTAATTATCTGAAATTAGAAATTTTTGAATTAATCTAATTACTTTTAACTTTAAGTAATAATTTTTAATAAAGATTAATTAGAAATCGAAAATAATATATCAAAAGTTTCCAATCATAGATGTTTCCTTCTTTAAGGAATTCCCTTTCATGGAAAACTTTCATGATCATCTAGAAATATTTTCCAAGATAGAATCATCGAAAATAAATTTATCTAAAGGTCTTAAAAACCTAAAAATCTAAAGGTGTATGATTGTTTTTCTCATACTTGAATCCTTTTAAAAGTTGATTCACACCTTAGCCATCAGGCTTAAAATTCATAAAAACATCATTTAGAAATTTTTTTTCTTTGGTGTGTGTGTGGAATGAAGTATGAAAATTTCTAAACTAATACATGTTCTTTGAACAATGATTTCAGATGTCAAGTTTTGAAACTTTGGATTATGCTGCCCTAGATCTCTCTGGAGATAATTGGTTGGAATGGGCAATGAATACTTCAGAAGTCCTGATGTCAAGAAGACACGGACAGTGCATCACTCAAGGTGAATTTGCAACTGAAAGCGACAATGAAAGGGCCATAACCATTATGCACCATCATCTCACAAATGAACTGAAAGATCAGTATATACAGCTTAAAAATCCTCGTGACCTCTGGACAGAATTACAATCCAGATATTCAAAAGCACTATTACCAAAGGTCAGGTATGAGTGGATAAGTCTCAGAATCCAAGACTTCGAGTCTGTGGAAAAATATGACTTGGCTCTGTCCAAGATCGTTTCCAAACTGAGACTATGTGGTGAAACAATAACTGAGGAGGACTTACTGGAAAAGACCTTCACAACAGCAAACCCTAGAGATTTGCTTCTACAATTTACGTATAGAGAAAAGGGCTTCACCACCTACAATGATCTATTCACATGCCTCTTACAAGCTGAGATGAAACATGAAAATGTTACAGAAAAATCCAAAGGAGCCGTGTCCAAAGTAACAGAAGGAGTGGCCGGCTTACACATCAACTAAAGAGGATAAATTTCGACATTCTGATTTTTAGATTTCATGCTTTATGATTTGAATTATGATTTACTTGTCATTTATATTTTATTGGAATAATAAAATTGATTTTGGTTTTAAGAATTATCTTGCTGAGTTTTGCTAAGATAATCTGATGTTTAAATGACAAAAAAATCCTAAAAGGATAGTAAATCCATCCATACACCACAGCCCAAAGATATTGCCAAGAAAAGGCACGAAATAATAAGTCTCATTGAGATTAAAAGGATTTAAGAATGGTTTTACATTCTGAACCAATGAGCAAAGAAAATAAATTTTCTTTCAGATTTTTGAAAAAAATCGCCTAAGGCATTGAGAATGCATTTACCCAAATCTTCTACTGATTTATTCTATGCTAAGGATCAGTATGAAAGAGGCATAAAGCCATAGTAACCAGTAAGGTTCACCACGAAATAAACACTTATGGCATGACCAGATTAGCCATCTTGGTCCAAACATGATGTAAAATCGATAAAGGCACAAAAGTGATCCCATAAAATCTCACAATGTGTTACATGTACACATGGGGACAATCACTAAAATAATTAAGGCTTTACTATCCCAAAGCATCACGAAATTATGCATATGATCATGAGGGGGAGAGAGGACTAAAACCCATAGTCCATGACCATATCATAAATTCGGATTCCATGGTTTAAAACCAGGATATACACGGCTGGAAAGCTTGAAAGCTCTCACTGGTGGTACATCATCCACGTCCAGCCAATGCTTAGGAACATCATGAGCATTACATGTATAAAGATTGATTTACATCAGGCCATACAAGTGAGCATAGATATTCCCACCATCTGAATGATTAAGGGTCATAAACCAGACATATACATAAACCATCTTAAGAAAATATATATATACCACCACATACATGTGTGCCATTTAAGATGGAACCTCAGATGAGGATTGGGAATATATGTGTTGGATAGATAAAGACTTCCTCCATGAAATTTAAATGTATCTTGTGCCAAACATGGGTGATTTTAATCAGTGGCCAAGAACATATATTGCAAAAGATAGTAATCTGATTATCCAACATTAAAAAGGAGAAAGTTATAAGCTGGAAAAGAGTAAAGAGAAATATAATGGTATTAACCATAGCTGTCTTGGCAAGATCCTCAGACCAAAGAATATGATCAAAAGATATAAAAGCTAGCAGAAAATATGCAAGACATACTGACCCGAAAAGAAAGACAAATGACTATGTCATACCAGCTTAAGCACCACAAATTTGATGTCTAAGAGACACAATCAAGTTGCTACAATGTCTATTAGAGATAGACTGATAAGTTCCAAGTATAAGGAATTTTGGAATGTAATGAAAGGTGCATAGAAAAGTACATTTCCGAGTTCATAAGTGAAACCAGTACAAACAGAGAAATAAGGCTGGCCAGCCACACATCTAAGGTACCAGACCATGTAGTTTGGGACGCCAAACTGCAAGGTATAAAGGTCCTGAATAATAAGATCTCAAATCTAAACATGTCTGGAACAGTATGGAAATATATACAAGAGTGTCGACACCTAAGATGCATTTTACATCTTAAGAGCTCATGAAAGATTATAGCACTTGAGATATTGAAAGATATAACCTGAGGATCATGAACCCACGTAAGAGTACTCATAAAAGAATAAAGGGACGTGGAGTTTCAAAGAATTCAAAGCATTTATAGAAGAGATGAGTGTAAAGGCCATAAACACATAGAAACACCATCTAAGAAACGAACCAGTGAATGGATCTTGTGAGGATAAGAATTCCGTGAGATTAAAGGACATGACCACGTGGTCTAGTGTGTCAATGTACCTTCTAAATAAAGTCCAAGTATAGCTTGATTACACAAGGAAACTCACAAGGACCAAGGAACAATTTATAAGGAGATATGCTCCTATATGGTGGATGCTACTACAGAAAATCAAGTTTGATTTTGTCTGGATATTTAAGAAAGAAATAATGGTGTAGTAAGCAGTATATGATCACTGGATAAAGGTATCAAAGTACCATAGAAAGTTGAGAAAAGAAATTCTCAAAGAACAAGCTTTGTTCCTAAGTTGTTTATAGACTGAAAAATACAGCAGCTGCATATAATATGAGAGACTAAGTAATGCTTAGTAATGGAATTGTCTAAGGACGAATTCAGTTCAGTCCATACATACATAAGAGACCCTTGTGTTCAAAACTAACCTAAGAAAGGTTCAAAGGATTAATGGTTCAATAGTCACAATGATACAAGTTATCAATTGGTTAAACAAGACTATGTTTGAATATGTTAAGACTACAGAAAAGAACATAGTCGTGTGAGTGAATGATTAAAGATCAGCACGTCTAAAAGTCACACATGAGGTGATCACATTGAACCATTAAATTCCACGCCAAAAAAGACCATATAAAAGAAAAGCCATATCAGGTTCCAATACAATCATGTTTTAAGAAACAAGATTACAGTGTGGGACTGCAATGATTGCACGAGCCCTAACCCTTATGATTATATCAGTGAATAAAAGGGAACCCTAATGACATAAGATAGTGACCAGAAGCATGTCTGGTCGTGGCTTAATAGATATAGCATTGCTAAGAAGCAAGAAAGATCGATAACCATGTATAAAAGACATGAGTGCATTTGATTGCGAATTCATAAGTTTGATGAGTTTCATTGCAGCAAATAATTATTAATAGTATGACCTGAGACACTCATGGTAATGGACGTGTATAGACATGGTCTATAGCATAACATGGATCGACAAAAGGAAATAAAGAAAGATTGGCTACAATGGATAAAACCATTGGCACATACGAAGTAATATAAGTCCTAATGAACAAAAGATATGAAGTATCATTGTCCGTATGTGTTTAGAGTCTATGACTCAATATAGTAAAGTGTCCGCGTTTGATAAAGCCATATAACAAAGAGAACCCGTGGGACATGAAAAGGATTTGCAAGTAAAGTTTTTATTGCAGATCATGAATCCATCCGAGCAGCGTTCGAAGCGCCAACAGTCCGATCAAAGACAAGGAGTGATCAGCAGCAAAGATGTACATCCTGAGCACATCTTTATGGAGTTCCAAACACACCAAGACGTCCAAGTGTTACCAGTTTATTCAAGGAGAATCCAGCTGATCATTTTCACCAAGTTCCAGGCGGCTTCAACGTTTAGAGAGACTCGGATACCAGATGGGAATGCGTCCACTACAAGTGATGCATTCATCAGGGGGAGTTCATGTGTTGTACTCTTTTTCCTGTCCATGGTTTCCCATTTTGCCACATTGGTTTTGGGGTTTTCCAGGAGAGGTTTTAATGAGGCAACATTAAGCATGTAACGAACCTATACTGGATGTGTCGATCAAGGGGGAGTGTTATGTACCAGATTGTGATCGACCATGGGCCAAGCCCGTACTGCAAGCTCATCCGGATAAAGACCAGAGACGTGATTATCTTCTCCATACTTATCTAGGATATATTCCATGTTTATCTGTAACTTAGTGTTTATCCTTATCCTCATTGTATTAGGATAAGTACAACCTGATGTATATATATTGGAGACCTCCT
This sequence comes from Hirschfeldia incana, assembly GCA_026261945.1. NCBI lineage: Eukaryota > Viridiplantae > Streptophyta > Magnoliopsida > Brassicales > Brassicaceae > Hirschfeldia > Hirschfeldia incana. The sequence goes on along the minus strand of JABCMI010000013.1, from coordinate 2,273,472 downwards.
GGTCGAGATCAATAAGAATAACAATAAGTTTCCCCTTCATTATACAACAGACTGCAAATATTTGAAGTACTAAATAAACTTTTTCCATTCAGTGGTTTGACTGATTGACCTTATAATTTAATTTAACAATCGATATTTATTTTTAACATTGACAATAATAAAATTTAGTTTTTAAAGTTAACCCCACTTAGAAATTTTTATTTTTGACTATGAAAGTTGAATACTATAAATTTTATTAATTGAAAATATTTGAAATATTAGATATATTTCTTCCAATTTAATTAGTTTGACACTGATTGGCCTTAAATTTAAACTTAACTAATCCAGATTTATTTTTAACGTTTACAATCCTAAATTTTAGATTTGTAAAGTTGATCTACACTAGAAAATTATTTTGTTTCTTTGACGATCGAAGAATCAACGTGTTATCTATAATAATAAAGTTGACTTGTGATGGTTTCACAGCCTTCCACGGCACCAAAAAAGGGTGGGGCGTTTTCGGACACGTGTCGGCTCAGTAGGGCGTCCGTGCGTTTCACGCGTGTTGCCTTCTTCCCACTCGTATGTTTTCGTTAATTACGGCGCGTCCCTCTTCTAAAAAATCATATGATATCGTGACTTCATTTTTGCTGGGCTTCATGACATTTATTTTCCAGATCTGCTCACCATGTCTCTTTGTCGCCTAGGTCGTGAGCTTTGTACTTCGGCCGCCGATACAGTTAAACGGCCGCTGTTCGCTGCGTTCCCATCGGTGACAATGTCGCTCTCTTCATATGGTGTCTTGCTTCGTCAAGCCGCTATGTGTCTCCTCAGACTCGAGCTCTGGCTTCCTCTTTCTCTGAATCAAGCCGTCGTGAATCAACTTCCTCGAGGTCTAAGATGGTGTCCAAGCTCGCGTTATCCTCTGTTCGTGCTCCTCCGCCATGCTCTGCAGGATCTCCAGCCCCTTCGCCGTAAACCGCCGCGTTGAAAGCTCTTCTCCACCGCGAATCAAATATCCAAGCCACCGTGAAGTACCGTCCAAGTCGTCGCTCCGATGCCGTGCGCTGTCGTTGCCGAATCAAGCTTCGCCATCGGGATTCAGATTCGGGAGAAGCTTATGTCTCCAACGGCCAACTCTTGGCCTTTTGCAAACAACTCCCTGAACTTCTAATTATTTTCATTTTGGACACAAACTTTTATATTGGATAAATGACCCTGCGAATTTCACATATCGTTAGATATTGTCTTTCTCATGATCTTTATTATTTACTCATTAACAAATTGAGTTTTACTAGAAAGATTTGGTGAAATTGTCCCACTTCGATTAAGATTGAATTTGTCCATTAAATAGAGGAGTTTACAAACCGTTTATAGTTTTTAGCTAAATGGCATATTTAAATCCATATTAAATTCGTTAAAATTGCCAAATAAGGGTGGACAAATAAGCATTTCGTTATGGAACGGACAAAATCATATATTATAGCAAAATTGATATAGAAAATAACTGTATGTTTCTTATTTTAAAATACATCTTTTTGAGAAATTTCAAACTAAAGCAACACATACACAACTCTCACCTTTATAAAGAGGCAACATGGTAATCTATAAAAATATATTCGATACTCACCAATTATCTTACCAAAAATTGACACTTCACCTTATTTTTTATAAAATATATAAATTTGAAACTTATTATATCTTTCTATTATTTGCATGAAATATATTAGTAAATTTTTAAGAGTTCATAATTATTTTAGTAATTAATAATATCAGTATGATCTCTAAACAAAATATCAACTTTGCTTTATGTTTAGTTTCCAACTAAATTAATCTTATCGTCTTTTATTCTATTTTTACTAAATTGATTAGTAACAACCAATTATGCTATTCCTCTTTGAACTAAACAACTTCAAATAAGATAATACACTACAATCGTTAATCACTATCAAAAATGATCAGAAAATCTCAATTTCTTTTAATATATTTTTATTCATATTTTTAACATATTTTATTTACTAAATCCATATAATAAATTATAAATTCATGTAAAAATATAACATTCGAACCCGGCGCGTAGCGCCGGAACATCACTAGTTTGTACATATTTGACCAATTGAAAAGAGCAGGTAAGTACTATAGAAAAGTCACTATAAAAAAAAAGACCGTTGGCAATATTTTAAACGGAACAATTCGCTTATTTATTCTCCAAACAGCCTCTTCTTCGTATAGTCTACTACTTATTCGTCAAGTCTTCTTCTTCTTCTCCTCCTCATCAAGTCTTTCCGTCTTCTCCTTCCAAAACTCCCTTTGATTTTGTGTTCCCGATTCTCTACGCTGAAAAAAAAATGGAGCATCCTAACGATGCGAACGAAGGATTCTCTACGCTGAAAAAATGGAGAATCCAAACGATGAAGGTCTCAATCTTCCCACAATCTTAGAACTTTCATCTGCTTCTTCCACCTGTTGGGATAAGCTTGAAGGATAATGCTTAAGGGAGAGCAAAACGGACTAAACGGGATCGTAATCTACTTGAGATTATGATAAAGATGGCGAGCTACTGTAGGAGTTATCTGCAGCTTTATAGGATCTTTATCTAGATTAAGTTCACGCGTTTTAGTTCGTATATATACACCAGCTACGAGTTATGTTTATGGTGTGGAAAAGAGATTGTAAGACTTGAGGTTTGAGTCAGTTTTCCTTGAGTAATAAAGAGCGTTATTCTTAATTTACAATCTTGTACAACAAGCAATCACTTATACGTTTGTTCAATATTTGGTATCAGAGCTAAGGAGATGGATACTAAGGATCTAGTGGTTGCTGCGACGAAGCAGAAGGAGACAGGACCGTCTTCTATTAAATGCCCTATATTGAATTCCACAAACTACACAGTGTGGGCGATTAAGATGAAGATCATATTGAAACTACACAAGGTTTGGGAAGTCATAGAGGAAGAGGCAGTTGGAGATGAGAGAAACAACATGGCCATGGCGTTGTTGGTTTCTTCCATACCCGAATCTCTTGTTTTGCAAGTTGGAGAGTTGAACACTGCGAAGAAGGTGTGGGATGCTGTGAAAACTCGACACATGGGTGCAGATAGAGTCAAGGAAGCTCGACTTCAGACGCTCATGGCAGAGTTTGACCGGTTGAAGATGAAAGACAACGAAACCATTGACGAATTTTCAGGAAGGATCTCTGAAATATCTTCAAAGTCTGCTGCACTTGGAGAAGACATAGAAGAGCCTAAACTTGTCAAGAAATTTCTGAAGAGTCTACCCCGTAAGAAGTATATTCACATCGTGGCTGCTTTGGAACAAGTTTTAGATCTTAAGACAACTAGGTTCAAGAATATTATTGGTCGCTTGAAGGCGTACGAGGAGCGAGTAAGTGAGGAAGAAGAGGAGGAACAGAGCAAGCTAATGTACGCTCAGTCCGATCAACAGTACGACCGAAGCTTCAACAGCAGAGGTCGTGGTCGTGGGGGGAGATTCAATAACAGAGGCAGAGGTCGAGGACGGTCTGTTCCTGCTAGAGATGCATCAGGAATCACGTGCTACCGCTGTGATAAATTGGGGCACTATGCTTCAGATTGCCCTGATCGTCTACTTAAACTCCAAGAAACTCTCGAGAACAAGGAGGACGAGACACATGAAGCTGAGGACTTGATGTTGCATGAAGTAGTGTTCCTAAATGAAGAGAAGGTGAAGCCAAACGTTTTCGAGACTGACTTGGACAGAAGCAATGTGTGGTACCTGGACAATGGAGCTAGTAACCATATGACTGGGAATCGATCATACTTCACATCGTTGGATGAGACAATTACAGGAAAGGTGAAATTTGGGGATGATTCTCGTATAGACATAAGGGGAAAGGGTTCCATCAGCTTCGTTTTCAAGAACGAGATCAAGAAGAACATGTCAAATGTGTACTTCATACCTGCTCTCAAGAGTAACATCATTAGTCTGGGGCAGGCTACTGAGGCCGGGTGTGAAGTAAGGATGAAGGAGGAAACTCTGACGGTGTATGATCGAGAGGGAAAGCTTCTGATAAGAACGAGTAGAGGAAGGAATCGCCTTTACAAGGTAACATTGGAAGCTGAGAGTGCAGTGTGTTATCAGGTGATAACGTCCAACATCTCTAATAAGTGGCATGCGAGATTGGGACATATCAACTTTGATAACATCAAGGTGATGATTGATAGGAACTTAGTCACAGGAGTTCCAAAGTTCACAGTCGAGAAGAAGACTTGCGTCTCGTGTTTACTTGGGAAGCAAACGAGACAGCCTTTCCCTCAGATGACAGCATTCCGAGCATCGACGAAGCTAGAACTACTACATGGTGATCTCTGCGGTCCGATCACACCTCCTACGCTAGGACTAAACAGATACGTCTTTGTGATCATCGATGATCATACTCGCTACATGTGGACATTACTTTTGAAGGAGAAGAGCGAAGCACTTGAGAAATTCAAAAGGTTCAAGGTAACTGTTGAACAAGAGACAGGTATGTCCATAAAGACTTGGAGAACTGATCGTGGAGGAGAGTTTACGTCGCTAAACTTTAATGCATTTTGCGAGAAGAATGGAATTCATAGGCACTTGACTGCTCCTTATTCTCCCCAACAAAATGGGGTGGTTGAGAGACGCAACAGAACAATACTGGAGATGACGAGAAGCATCCTGAAACACATGAAGGTTCCCAATTACATGTGGGGTGAAGCGGTGAGGCATGCTATGTATCTTATCAACAGAGCCGCCACAAGAACTCTGTCTGATGCTACTCCATATGAGGCATTCAAGGGGAGAAGACCGAACCTGTCTCACCTGAGAGTATTTGGCTGTGTTGGCTATGTAAGGACCGAGACGCCTCATAGGAGGAAGCTCGACGACAGGTCTCGCCCCTTAGTGCATCTTGGAACTGAACCTGGAACCAAAGCTTATCGTCTGCTGGATCCAACGACTAGGAGGATTACAGTAAGTCGAGACGTGGTCTTTATGGAGGACGAAGCCTGGAATTGGGATAAACAGGGAGAACCATCATCTTCTAGCTCAGTTAACATCAGTCTTGGAGAATTTGGAAACAGGGGTCTAAGAGAAATTGAGCCTAGCAAGCATGATGAGGAAGGCAGCAGTGACGCAAGAGCAGGAGAAATGACTGAGGTAGTCGACACAAGCTCAGACGAGGAGGCAGGAGAGATATCAGATCATGAGCTTGAGTCACAACCTCAATTAAGACGGTCCACGAGGACCCGAATGACACCAGATTATCTAGCTGACTATGTTCTTCTTAGTGAAACAGAGTGTGAATGGTTACTGATGGCAATCAATGATGAACCGTGGGATTTTTCTGAAGCAAAGAAGATGAAAGTGTGGCTAGACGCGTGTGAAGAGGAGATATCTTCGATTGAGAAGAACCAAACGTGGATACTGGTGGACCTACCTTCAGGAATCAAGCCTATAGGCCTTAAGTGGGTGTTTAAAGTCAAGAGAAACCCTGATGGCAGCATAGTGAAGTACAAAGCAAGACTAGTTGCTAAAGGGTATGTGCAGAAACATGGAGTAGATTATGATGAAGTGTTCGCCCCTGTAGCTAGAATTGAGACCATCAGGCTGATCATCGCTCTGGCTGCGTCAAATGCATGGGAAGTACATCATCTTGATGTAAAGACTGCATTTCTTCATGGGGATCTCAAGGAAGAAGTCTACGTCTCTCAGCCTGAAGGATTCGAAGTTAAGGGTAGTGAAGGAAAGGTCTACAAGCTCTCCAAAGCTCTCTACGGTTTGAAGCAAGCTCCGAGAGCTTGGAACGACAAGCTGAATCAGATCTTGAGAGAGTTGCAGTTTACCCGGTGCTCTAAGGAACCTTCACTATACAGAAGAAATAGGAAGAATCATCAACTCGTAGTGGTTGTGTATGTGGATGATCTTCTAATCACAGGCTCTGACTTGAGAGGTATAATTGAGTGTAAAGGGGAGATGGCAGCAAAGTTTGAGATGAGTGACTTGGGTAGATTAACCTACTACTTGGGGATTGAGGTGACACAGGATGATGAAGGAATCACGCTTAAACAAGAGCGATATGCTGAGAAGATTCTGCAGGAAAGTGGTATGAACGACTGCAACGCTACTTGTGTACCAATGGACGTAAGTTTGAAGCTGTCAAAAGGCACTGGAGAAAGGCCTACTGAAGAGAAGAGGTACAAAAGGATGATAGGCTGTCTACGCTACTTACTGCACACACATCCAGATATGTCATACAGTATTGGAGTGTTAAGCAGATACATGGTTGATCCTAAAGAATCACATGATGTTGCACAAAAGCATGTCTTGAGATACTTGCGTGGAACTACATCCTATGGTCTCACGTACAAACGTAGCAGCATAGTGCCAGCATTGTTGGGATTTAGCGATAGCTCTTTGAATATCGATGGTGATGATGGGAAGAGCGTTACAGGACACATTTTCTATCTAGAAGAGAGTCCTATTACCTGGTGCTCACAGAAGCAAGAAACGGTTGCTCTCTCTTCCTGCGAAGCAGAGTTCATGGCAGCTACTGAAGCTTCAAAACAGGCGATTTGGCTTCAAGAAGTTCTGAGTGAGATCACTGGTGTTGTGTCTGAAAGAGTAGTCATCAGAGTTGACAACAAATCTGCAATACAACTTACCAAGAACCCGGTCTTCCATGGGCGGAGCAAACATATACACAGGCGGTACCATTTTATACGAGAGTGCGTGGAGAAAGGACTAGTGGACGTTGAGTATGTTCCAGGAGACAAGCAGAAAGCAGACATCTTGACAAAGGCGTTGGGCAGAACTAAATTCAGAGAAATGAGAGAGTTCATTGGTGTTCAGGAGTTGGTGAAAGACAAGATCAAGCTTAAAGGGGAGATTGTTGGGATAAGCTTGAAGGATAATTCTTAAGGGAGAGCAAAGCGGACTAAACGGGATCGTAATCTACTTGAGATTATGATAAAGATGGCGAGCTACTGTAGGAGTTATCTGCAGCTTTATAGGATCTTTATCTAGATTAAGTTCACGTGTTTTAGTTCGTATATATACACCAGCTACGAGTTATGTTTATGGTGTGGAAAAGAGATTGTAAGACTTGAGGTTTGAATCAGTTTTCCTTGAGTAATAAAGAGCGTTATTCTTAATTTACAATCTTGTACAACAAGCAATCACTTATACGTTTGTTCAATACCACCGATGCCTCACGATCCGATACGGCAGCTCCTCTCCCTTTCTCTAAGGTTTTCTTTCTCTCTACCATCTGTCTAATTCAAAGTTTCTTTTTTTTTTCTTTTTAAATGTAATTTTAGGGTTTCAGCTACTGTTTGTCATGGGGTTTAGATTTAAGATTGGTTTATTTTTGGAATTTGCAGAAGGAATGTGCGATTTGTTTGGATGAGATTAGGAAAGGAGACGGTAAGGCAATATTTACAGCAGAGTGCTCTCACTCGTTCCATTTCGATTGTATCACCACCAACGTGAAACACGGTAACAGGGTTGTCCTCTGTGTAGAACTCAATGGAAACAAGTCCTTTCGTTTCCTGTCGATAAACGTCGTCGGCGTCGCCCCTCCCGTTTCCACATCCCTGTCCCTCCCCTTCCCTTCCCCACCGCCGCTCAAATGGGTTTTGAAGATGATGAGTTTTTACCCCATAGAGAGGCCCAGTCCCAGGCCCATGAAGCTCTCGAAGTTAAACTCCTCCCACAAGTCTCTGCAGTGGCGAGACATGTTAGGCTCGGTGATTTTGATGTTCTGGTTCATCTCAAAGCGGGTGATGTGAGTGATGACTCCACTCGCGCTCCATTGGATCTCATCGCGGTTCTTGACGTGAGTGGTAGCATGGCTGGTCCCAAAATGGAGCTTCTGAAAAACGCTATGGGCTTTGTGATTCAGAATCTTGGCGAGACGTACAGGCTCTCTGTGGTTGTCTTCTCCTCCAATGCTCGCCGGGTATTCCCTCTCAAGGTGATGTCTGCCACGGGGAAGCAAGAGGCGATTCGAGCTGTTAACTCCTTGGTTGCTAATGGCGGCACTAATATTGCAGAGGGACTCAAGATTGGTGCTAGACTGATTGAGGACAGGAGATGGAGAAGCCTTGTTCCTGTTATGATGCTTTTGTCGGATGGACAAGACAACTTCACGTACTCTCGTTATCAATCCCAGGGTCGTGATTACGAGTCTTTGCTTCCGAGTTCCACTAGCGGGGTTCCTATACATACCTTTGGGTTTGGATCTGACCATGACGCTGAGCTGATGCACGCGATTTCGCGAGTCTCTAGTGGCACGTTCTCGTTTATCGAGACGGAAACCGTGATTCGTGATGCGTTTGCGCAGTGCATCGGAGGGCTTCTTAGCGTTATTGTTCTTCAACAAGTTGTGGAGATCGAATGTATTCATGAGGAGGGTCTGAAGATAACTTCTATAAAAGCTGGGAGCTACAGAAACAGCGTCTCATCTGATGGGAGAAGCGCCACAATCATTGTCGGGGACATGTATGCAGAAGAAGAAAGGGACTTCCTCGTGGTTCTTGAGGTTCCTCGCTGCGAATCTGAGTCGTCCATGTCGTTGCTCAAGGTGCGATGCGTCTACAAAGATCCCATTGGGAGAGATACAGTCCGTGTGGAATCATGAGAGCTATTCATTCAAAGGCCAAATGTGCTAACGGGAGAAGAAGTGGTGTCCATAGAGGTTGATAGACAACGAAACAGGTTCTTTGTTTCACAAGCTATCTCGGAGGCTAAGGTTTTAGCCGATGGAGGTTTCGTGAGGGCGGCAGCTGAGCTTCTCGGCAAATGTGAAAGAGACTTGTCAGAGACATTGTCTGCTCGGTCGGGTGATGGTCTATGTGAGTCTTTAACCTTGGAGCTCAGAGCGTTGCAAGAAAAGATGACGAGCATGAGTATGTACCGAACATCAGGTCGAGCATACGCATTGTCTAGCATGAGCTCTCATTCGGCTCAGAGAGCAACGGCTCGTTACTCGTCAACAGGATTCTCGCCAGGACCAGCAGGGTATAGCATGTCCTTGCCACAGGCTTATCAGACGTCAGCAATGGCTCGTATGGTGACTCAATCTCAGCAACTCGGGATCCTAAGCCCAAAACCGCCTTCTCATCCTCCTGGAGACCAAACCCCAATTTGACAGAAATAGTTATGGGAAGCAATCCAATCGAAAAGTCTTTGTGAAATTCACGTAGTCTTCTCAATTATTCATCATTACCATTCATGTTGAACATTCTCTGTTCATTTCACATTTCACATTCACGTAGTCTTCTCAAATTTTTTTTTCATTTCACATTCTTATCTTTATGATTCTCTGATTCTTCCTTCAAAAGTATATTTATGTTCCCTATCGTTCCCACTCGCTACAATAACAAAAGTAAGAGAGAGTTCTCAAGTTTCTTTTTAGTGTACAAAATCTACTTTCATCTTCTTCTACTGTTGCTCAGGACTGGCAATAAACTCTGATGAGCAACTGTTAATAAACAATGGTGATACAAAAACTGCTCCAAAGAATTTTCTCTCTCATTCTCACAAACCACAGTGTCATTGTCTATCATTGTAAAGAAACATATCATTGCTCTCTGAAAACAAGACCATCGTAGAGAAGAAGAGAAGAATGAATCTATCACAGAGAAGGAAGCAGCGAACAAGGAGAAGAGAAAATTAACGCTCAATAACATCCCTTTCTCATTAACTAGCATACTTCACAAGAAGTATATTCTAGCAGACCCAACAGCTGAAAGAATCCATCATGGACACCAGTGGCGGAGCCACAGTTTTAGCACATGGGTCAACTGACCCAGGTGGATTTTTCTATTTTAAAAATTTTACCGGTTTAATTACATTGAAATTATGTAATTATTGGTAACTTTAGCTAGATGACCCATGTGATATATGTTAGTTTTTAGACATTGACCCTCCTAAAAAATTTTCCTAGCTCACTCGAGTGACTGTTGTTTTGGACTCTTCAAATCAAATTGTTTCTTTCAATAAATCAGGAGGAAAGGCTCTTACTGGTTTACCAGCCATCAAGGTGAGAGTTTTCACCAGTCTCCTAAACCAATCCACAGGCCTCTTTCTTATATAATTTTGTTTTTTTCTGCAGAGCTGCGTCAAGTTAGCAAGGAAGAGAGGATACAAGAGTTCATATTCATACGATTTTAGTATCATTTGCATTTTGTTATAACAAAAAAAAAAATTAAACTTTTGATCACAAAATTTTCAAAGTGGATTTTCACATTTTTAATCATTTTCAGTCATTTTAATTTTTTAAAAATATAACATATTTGAAAAAAAAAATCTATTATATGATTCATGTGATTATTTAATTTTTTAATAATATAAAATTAAATAAATATGTATGATTTATAATCATTAGTTGTTATATATATGTTAATCATGTTATGTCTCAAGTTTTTATTGATAATCATATTAATAAAAATACAATATATATTTAAATGGACCAAAATTTTTTTTGAAAGATTATAAGAATGACAACAAGTCAGTTGACCCAAGATTATAAAAATAATTTTAAAACGAAAACATGTTGTAAAATTATTTTGAAAATTTTATTGACGGTCGTTTGAGAATTCCGTTCCTATCAGCGATTCCGTTAATAATTTTCCGTTTTCCTTGACGGGAAAAAATAAACACGCACACCACTCCCTCGCTTCATCTTTTGATGTATCAATGGAAACAGAAGAAAAAAAAACTCTGAGATCCCAAGAATCACTCAATCTCCTTGTTCAATCTGGAAATTTAGCTCCCTAGATCCATGATTTGTCGAATCTCTCGTTAACATCTTTTCATCCCGGATCTGATTTCAGCTTGGGTGTCATGGATACCTTCTTTTCCGGCACTCGTCTCAGGTTTGGAATCTGTTTCTTCGATCTCCACTTGACAATTATTGCGTCCCTAGTTTCTAAAACCGCAATGTAGCTTTCATTCTTCCACTTTTATCGGAGAATCTGTGCTTTTATTGGTGATTTGTGCTATACATTTTGCTTGATCGGTTTGTGTAAATGACGACATAAATTGTAGCGACATGATTCGGGCGATACGTGCGAGTAAAACCGCTGCTGAGGAGCGTGCCGTTGTAAGGAAAGAGTGTGCTGCTATCCGCGCTTCCATCAACGAAAACGAGCAGGACTATAGACACCGTGATCTCGCGAAGCTCATGTTCATTCACATGCTTGGTTACCCTACTCATTTTGGCCAGATGGAGTGCCTGAAGCTAATTGCTTCGACTGGGTTTCCAGAGAAGAGGATCGGTTATCTTGGTTTGATGTTGCTTCTTGACGAAAGGCAAGAAGTACTTATGCTCGTCACCAACTCCCTCAAGCAGTATCCTTACGCATTTTACTACCTTTTTTTTCTGGCATCTTTGTTGTGAGAACCTTGACTCGTGCCTAGAGATCTGAATCATACAAATCAGTACATTGTGGGGCTTGCTCTTTGTGCTTTAGGCAATATCTGTTCTGCTGAAATGGCCCGTGATCTCGCACCTGAAGTTGAAAGATTACTTCAGTTTCGTGATCCAAACATACGCAAGAAAGTGAGTGTTTCCCTGTCTTTTGTACATATAACAAGTGTCTTTTAGTGAGGTTGTAAAACGTTGGAATCGTTGAGAAGCTAAGTGCATGTTGCTTGAAGGAAATGTCTACTAGTTCTCTTTACTTCTGTAGAAATATACGTTATCATGTATCATTCATTCATTCTTTAATTTAAATTTGGTTATTTTAGGCAGCTCTTTGCGCTATACGGATCATCAGAAAAGTTCCGGATCTTTCTGACAACTTTACTAATCCTGCCGCTTCTTTACTCAAAGAAAAGCACCATGGTGTTCTCATTACGGGAGTTCACCTTTGTACGGAAATCTGTATAGTCAGTTCCGAAGCCCTTGAATATTTCCGCAAGGTAATCTCTTTATACCCTATCACTTGTATTGTATGCACTGTGCTTCTTTCTTAGGGAATCTGAAAGCGGCTCTGTGTCTGGTCATTAGTCTTAGCCTCGTACTTTCTCATGGTTCCATGATTCTCTTTATACCCTATCACTTGTATTGTATGCACTGTGCTTCTTTCTTAGGGAATCTGAAAGCGGCTCTGTGTCTGGTCATTAGTCTTAGCCTCGTACTTTCTCATGGTTCCATGATTCTTGTATCTGAAATCTATATCATCCCTGCTTTCTCCATTTTGTCTCTTTAGACTCATGATCTTCTTGAGACAGTTGCATAACTGATTCGAATGTTTTCTTTCTTTTTCCTTCTGCTCATGATGGAAAACTAGTGGTTTCCTTTTCTGTTTGACAGAAATGCACAGAGGGCTTGGTTAAAACCCTGAGGGGTATTGCAAACAGTCCGTATTCACCTGAGTATGACGTAGCTGGAATTACCGATCCATTTCTTCACATCAGATTGCTCAAACTGTTGCGTATCTTGGGCCAAGGGGATGCAGAGGCCAGTGACCGTATGAATGATATACTTGCTCAGGTTCGTTTGTACGTAGTCTGTCGAGAATTATCTCAAGCCTTATGTTGTCCTAAATGACTGCTACTATGTTGTGGCCTTCTTTTTGTTTTTAAAAAGTTTTTTTTGACTCCCAACTTGATTTTTAATTTCCTAGGTGGCATCTAAAACCGAGTCAAACAAAAATGCAGGCAACGCTATCCTATATGAATGCGTTCAAACGATAATGAGCATCGAAGAAAATGGTGGCTTACGTGTCCTTGCAATCAATATCTTGGGAAAATTCTTGTCCAACCGAGATAATAACATCAGGTTTTAAATGACTGCCCCTAGTATTTGAGTTTTCTGTTACCTTGTCTCTGACATCTTATTATTCGTCGACATTAGTCTTCCGCTCTTCGTTTGCCATTAGTTTTCAGTGATTTTTTATTCGTCTATTTGAAGGAGTAGGGGTTTCAAAAGATAAAAGAAAACAAACCTGATATGTTTTGACAGTTTGTGTAACTATTTTATGTTGAAAAAAAGTGATAACACACTTCATCTAATGCCTTCCCCAGCTCTCCATTGTTACCTTCCACAAAAAAAAAATATAAACCTTAGCTTTTCTTTCTCAGATATGTAGCATTAAATATGCTGATGAGAGCCTTAACAGTTGATTCCAAAGCGGTTCAGAGACACAGAGTTACAATACTGGAGTGTGTTAAGGTACTTAATGTGGTGTTACAATTGCCTTATTGGTGTATCTTACTGAAATACAGCGTATTTTGTTTTTCTTTCCTACTGGTTACGGAATGCTATTTATCCTCAGAGCTAACCATGCTACCCAGCTCGGTATCACATTAGAGTGACTTTATCTTGTTTTTCGTTTTAACATTTAACCATTGAATCCTGTTTAGGTGGCCTGAGAATTTATTAAATGGAGTGTGTTCTTTGTATCTTCTGGTTTAGGATTCAGATGCGTCAATTCAGAAAAGGGCACTTGAACTTATTTACCTTTTGGTGAATGAGAATAACGTGAAGCCACTAGCAACGGAGCTAATAGAATATTTGGAAGTAAGTGAACAAGATTTTAAGGGAGATCTTACTGCAAAGATATGTTCCATTGTGGAAAAGTAAGTTGCACGGCTTTTCAATAATGAAATTTCATAGTTCTAAAAGTTAGTGTCTATCAAACATGCTTGGTTAAAAAAAAACATGCTTGGTTATATGTGTGCTAACTTTGGTGTTTCCTTTCTGACTAGGTTTGCTCCAGAGAAAATCTGGTACATTGATCAAATGCTAAAGGTTCTATCTGAGGTATATTTTTAACCCATGTAATGAGGTTACATTTTCCATCAATTTATTGGCATCAATGGTCATGTAGATTTCTTTAATTGATGTTTTTACATGTTATGAATATAAGATGATCTTAATTTGAGATTTCTAATCTTGATTATGTTCATAACAGGCTGGTAATTATGTGAAAGAGGATGTATGGCACGCGCTGATTGTTGTTATAACAAATGCTCCTGATCTCCATGGGTACACTGTCAGGGCTTTGTACAGAGCATTACTTACATCTTCTGAACAGGTAAATTGCATTCTTGTTTTGGTTAAACATTTCCTAGTTTATGTAATTTAGGAGTAAGACGGTCATTATGATGCTTGGGCAGGAAACCCTTGTGCGGGTTGCAATATGGTGCATAGGAGAATATGCTGATCTGTTGGTTAACAATAATGGAATGCTTGAATTAGAAGAACCAATAACGGTGAGTACCATCATTCGGCGGTTTTTGTTGTGACTGATACTGGAGGAGACAGTTATGTGTTCCTCACATCCTCGAAAGCAACTGCTTGTATTGTTTATTTTCCGCACTAGCTCGCTCTTCTGCTTTTTAAAAAGTGAAGAAATTGGTTTATTACTAAACTTTTCTGCGTGCAACTTTTTGATTGAATATCTATCTGTTGATGCTAAAGATAATATTATTTAGTCAGGTATGTAGATATTGATTTATCTTCTCAAACTTCTGTAATCAGGTAACAGAATCAGATGCAGTGGATGTTGTCGAGACTGCTTTTAAACATCATACATCAGATGTCACAACTAAAGCAATGGCACTCATTGCTTTGTTGAAAATCTCATCTCGTTTCCCTTCTTGTTCAGAGTATGCCAACTCCTAGCTAGCTTGATTATGTCATTCACTGCTGATTCTAGATTTTTTGTTTGTTTATTAGGGTATAACCATGCGTCGATTGAATCGATTCGATTCTTTTCACGGCCCTGTAATTTTGCATATATTTTGGTCGCAGTGGAAATTAGTCAATGATGCTTCTCGCCGATGGCTTTGTTGTATTTGCTTGCAGGAGGGTTAAGAGTATTATAGGACAGAACAAAGGTAGCTTTGTCTTAGAACTGCAACAAAGATCTATGGAGTTCAGTTCGATTATACAAAAGCATCAGAACATAAGGTAATTCTTTTGAAATTACTGGACATATCTGTTTTGATTAATTTGTAGGAGAGAGTTCCATGGATATTAATCGACCCAATGGAACTATATTTATGCAGATCTTCCCTGGTCGAGAGAATGCCGGTCCTTGATGAGGCAACCTTTAGTGGAAGGAGAGCTGGTTCCTTACCAACAGCTGTGTCAACTTCCGGAAAGTCTTCACTTAGTATTCCGAACGGTGTTGTTAAAGCTGCAGCTCCTCTTGTAGATTTACTCGACCTGAGTTCTGATGATGCTCCTGCTCCTACCTCCTCCAGTGCTAACTTTCTTCAAGATCTTCTTGGCGTTGATTTAACACAGCCTTCGCCACATCCTGGTTAGATTTCCAAAATATGTCATATTCCTTTCCACCATCGAAATAACAAATAACTATATTAGTAAGAGTTGTTTGGGACCTTCGGGTATTGCGTGATGATGATAAACATCTGTTAATCATGTCTTCTTGAAGTCTTAAGGCAGATCATAGTTTTCTTCAGCCTGGTCATGTTTCTGTAAGTTGTTAACTTCAGAGGCAGTATTACCAATCCAAAATATGACCTGAGGAAAGATGTTAATTTTGTGTAGTCAAGATAAGTAAATATTTGTATGTTTTGAGGAAAGTTTAGGTTGTTTAGTTGTTAACTAGCATTGTATTGTTTAAATCTCCAGGCTCTTTGCTTATTCTCTACCTCAATCAGTTTCAGGTACCATGCAGCCATCAAAAGCTGGTGCGGATATTCTTTTTGATCTGTTGTCAATCGGAAGTCCTGCCCCTAGCTCGATCAATGGAGACTTATTATCAGTTCATGAGAATAGTGCTCCAGTAACCACCATCGATGCAATTTCGTCAAATTCTCCCACTGCGCCGTCTTCAGTGATGGATTTATTGGATGGATTTGGTAAAGATGCGATGTTAAAATTCAGAAGTTCCACATAATTGATTCATGTGATTTAAATTAGATCTCTTTTTTTCGTTTTACCGATGACAGAGGACAAGGTTCCAATATATCCGTCCATTGTAGCATTTGAAAGCAGCACCTTGAAGATTGAGTTCAACTTCACAAAGCAACCAGAAACCCCTCAAGCTACAGATATTGTTGCCACTTTCACAAATCTTACTCCTAAAGTGTACACAGATTTTCTTTTCCAGGCTGCAGTTCCAAAGGTCAGTTCCTAAACTTCTTTTTATTTATAAGCCTGTTGCTTCATAGTTTACACCACGTGATCTTTCCTACTCAAAAGATCTGCCATAAAGCTTGGTTCTTGGCTAAAACGGTCTAAGCTTGTCATGACATGATTATACATATTATAGCAAATTCTTTTACTTACTAAATCAAAATATATAACCGATTTGGATAAAGATTTGTGTCTGTCTTAGTGTCATTATAGACATCCATGTATTCTTTGGTTGATCAGTTATAAAACAGTAATCAGTAATTCAGAAAACGATTTGCTTTCAAATATATCTTTGACGATGTTCTAATTATTCATATTCCCTGTCACCACACACATTACAGTTTCTACAACTTAACCTAGATCCCTCTAGCAGCAACTCTCTTGCCGCCAATGGAAACATCAAACAAACTATGAGAGTTACAAATAGCCAGCACGGAACGGTATTGTTTCCCTCACCATCACAAACCTCGATCAGTTGCAAAAGTCTGACAAATCTCTGGTTTTCAGAAACCCATGGTGATGCGGATGCGGGTAGGTTACAAGATTGACGGTAAAGATGAGTTGGAGGAAGGACAAATCAAAAATTTCCCTCGTGAGTTATGAGAAAAGTATTAAGGTATTCCAAGATTCATATACATATTCCTAACTCTTGTCTTTTATAATCTTTTCTCCCATAGTTTTTAAAAAAAAACTTCTTCGTAGAAAGTTTGCGCTTTTTGAATTATGAGAATGTGTCTTTTAATTTTATTCTCCTAGCTGCTTCAAAGTTCCCTTTTCAGTATTAACAATGGTTCTTTTAGTGAAGATGAGAATGTGTCTTTTTTAATTTTATTCTCCTAGCTGCTTCAAAGTTCCCTTTTCAGTATTAACAATGGTTCTTTTGGTGAAGATGAGAATGTGTCTTTTTTAATTTTATTCTCCTAGCTGCTTCAAAGTTCCCTTTCCAGTATTAATAATGGATTTATTTTTTTTTAGTGAAGATAAAAAAGGGCAAAACTCTCAAGTTGTATACAATGATGGGCTCGTCATTCATAACTAGTATAACAATATCAATTATTCGTTGTTCCTGCATCGCCTATCAGAACACATTCATAAATAATCAGTTTGCATGTGTTCTTTTAGCTCATGGGTAGTGGGAGTTCAAGTATCCAATTTTTTTTTTTTAAGAATCACAGTAGTTTTTAGTTTTATTTCCTCTAAAATGAAACTTCTTTTTTCATTCTGATAAAATGAAAATACATTAACATTCGCTTCTAACAAACAGGGCATATAAATGGTTAGAAGCGAAAACATGCAAGAACGTTAGCTTCATTGTAACCAGTGGAAGGGGTTGCCTTGGGGGCAAACCTTAAATCCATTAGTTTTAGTTCGATCCTGCCGATAATTATAGCTGTCACAATTCATCACTGACGAGTCAAATTAGAGCGTTCTTAATGGACTAAAGACAAAATTGGTCTATAACTGGACAAGACCAAGAGCAAATGGGCATTCTTCATGTTCAAACTTTTAAATATAAGAGTTTGTTAATTTGAAGATTTATTTTATTGATTTTAAATTACAAAAAAATAATACTTTTGATGGGAAGACATAATTTTTTTGTGTTTTTAGTATAAAAATATCATTTTATGGTTTTATGAAAAATACATTTTTGTGCCGGAAAAATGTAATTTCAAAAATTTTAGGAGAATACATAATTTTATTATTTTGGAAGAATATTTAATTTTAAAATTTGTCAGGAAATCACAATCTATTATATTGGTGAGAGTTAAAATTTATTCAATAAGTAGATAAAACTTAAAATTATACTGCAATGAGTTGTCCATAGATATGTCTATTTAGACGTGTTCTAATTTGACATAGACTTTTTTTCAGGACGGTTAACGACCGATCAATAAATGTCTAAAGTTATGTATCATTTGAATAAATCCATTTGGACATTTAGACGGACCATTTGTCAGTTTTACCAAAAACCAAATTCTTGTTATTTAACCAAAACAAATTGGGGTCAGTTCATACTCCTTCAGTTAAGAAATTCAGCTTCTTTCGATACTTCAATTCTTAATTGAGAATCTGAGATATTAAAAAAAGTAAGATAAAATGGATAAAAATGGTTGCCATTTTCTCAAACAAGAGTAAAAAAATGATAACTGAAAAACCAGATATATGGCTTAATAACATCATCTTAGCGGTTGATGTGAGAAGTTTCGGGTATTCAAATTTCTTTCATCGCTTGAGACCACCACTAGTTGGTTTAGCTCTCTAATATATACTTTGGTTTAAGCACATCCATCAAACGAATAATTTGTTGTAGCTAAACAAAACTAAATTAAAGAGATTCTTATTACCTTTTTGTTGCATTATGTATGTAGATATGACTATCTAGAATGTAAAAGTTATGATATGTATAACTTGATGAAATAGTACAGTTGTAATCGGTTTTAGATAAGAGTTTATGCATCTACATGATTTAAGAAATCCAATTTAGATATATATATATATATATATATATACACTTTGATCTAATTAAATATTTGCTCGCTTCAAAACTAACAGGCACTGCGATTTTCCAAACTTTTGGTGCTAACTACAAAATAATTCCGTGAGTTCTTGAGTCAAGAATCTTGACCAAAACAGGCTTAAAGAAGCAGAACACTGGAAATTCCATTGCGCGAAATTAATATTTATTGTAATCCATCTCTATTTTTTTTTGTTTTCCAGTACAAACGTAATATTTTATTCAGGCGGTGGAATCTGCAACAATTTAAGACAAGTACCGTCGGAATCAACGTACTACGTTAGCAACAAGACACTGTCTTGATTCTCTTGAAGACAGACATACACAGTTATAAGAAAAATATTTATTTCTCTTGCCAACTAAGAGAAAAGTAATAAAATCTAAGAATTATAAAATGTCAGACTTGTGCACACACAAAAAATGTCAGACTACGGAAATCTTAGTACAATTTATAAGAACAAACAGATTTATTAGACACTCAATAATCCGCACCAAGAAACCCACCGATCTTGTTCTCTCTATCGTAATTATTATTGCTGCAGTTATTGTTATAACTATCATTACTATTGTAATCATTATTGTTGTTACTATTACTACCCTCACCAACCAACTCCGTACGTTGAGCCCTAAACGCATCGTTTGGATCTTCTTGACTCATTTCTTCCTTAGCACTGTGGTGAAACGGAAAGTACCCCGGCTGCGTCGCCGGAGGTACAACAGACGGAAGCTTTGAGAGAAGAGCCTCGAGGCTACTCATCGACGGCGTTATCTTCATCGCTTGCGGCTGGTGGTGGCTGCTCATCAAGAAGTGGTGGCTGTGGTCAGAATGGTAGAAATGCTGTTGGTGATGCTCAGGTTGCGTCTGAGGAGGAGCTATTCCGAGAAAATTCCACGTGTCAGAAGGAGAAGCGTTGATGAAAGGGTAACCAGAAGAAGAAGGATGAGGAAGAAGTACTCCAGGGATGCTTTCTATATAGCTTAGCTTTTTTCTTAGCATAACAACATTGCTCAAATCCTCTATCACCTTTAATTTGTAAAAAAAAAATTGAAGTATGTAAATTATCGTGTCTATATAACAATAAATAAAAAGCATAGCGGATATAGAGAGAGAAACCTTGTGAACAGATCCTAACTGGACAACACCTTCTCGAACCGAAATCAAGGCAATTGTCTGCATAACATTTTCATGTAAATATGCTTAACTTAATACTTATATGTACGTAATGCAATTATTATATGGAAGTTTGTATGTGTGTTGATGTAATTGAAAAAATAAATACCTTGATGCCAGATTGAAACTGAGCTTCCCATGTCCTAGGGTACTGCACAGTTACATAAGTTTGAATGACTATGTGGTTAATATAATGCTGTATAAATCTATGTGTGTAATTTGTAACTTTCAGATGTATTGATACTTTTTCTTCTTCTAAGCCGATTATGCACGTGTATGCATATAAAGGACATTTATAAAAACGTGTATATATAGGTGTGCATATGTATATCAGCATATGTATATCAGCATATATGCTTACTGAGTCAGCAGAATTGTGCCAAGCAGATAAGAAGTTAATTTCTTGGTCATTAGGTTCTTTGTAAATCCACTTGTGACTGTGATCTGCAGCTACTTTTCCAATCAACCTGCACAAAATTTGATAAAACTTCAATCATTAGAGAGAATAATTAAATTAATTTACAATTATTAGAAGAATTCTTTATTTAGTTGACAATGATTATATAGATGCTTTCTTTTCCAGAAAATGATTAAATACTCCCTTCTCAGCAACTTTTTGATCAAAAACACTTTGCAAATTACCCTGAAGACTTGTAAGTACTTATAGATCATAAACATTGAATTAAAAAGAGGAACTTTGACCGATATAACTTTCTTAAACCAACTTAATTACATATACATACATACGGATTTAAACTGAGTTAGAAACATAGGTATTGAAATAGTATGGTCTCTGGTCCAAGAAACAGTTTACCAAAACAGTGAAACCAAAAAGACATAGTATACTATATGAGAACGGAAAACTGAAGAAACTGATCTACTTTCGTAACAAATCTTATAATCAACAAATCTTATGCCTTATAATTAACATCTGCTTAGAAAAATATGTAATTGTATATGTATATAGTATCCTCACATACCCTTCTCCATAATTGTAGATTTCATGGGACATCTTAAAGAACAACTCAGGCAGAAGCCCTTGATATTGCTGATAATCATTTCCGTAAGTCGTCGAGCTGCCACCACCGCCGCTACATTCACTGGAGTTAACTTCCCCGGCAGAAGCTGCAAAGTTGCAAAACCCATCTTCCCAAACCAAGATCCTGCAATAAATAAATGAAACCTTATTATTAATCATATATTCATATACACTTAAGAAACGTTATATGATATAACTTATATCTTTAATAGGTTGTAATACGTGGTTTAACTAGTACCAGTTTCTCCTGTTCCCTCTTGATCTATCATAAGCTCCTTGACCATCCCATCTACTTGTGAACAGCACCAAATGATCAGAACATATTAATCATTCAAATGAAAAATACAAATACAAAACTACCGAAGAAAAGCTAGCAAAAGAAAATAATAACAAGAAAGCCAAATAAAAATGTAAAAGAAAAAGGTTTTACATTTTAATCATAAACTTACTTTGGGGGAGGATAATTTCTGGGCAAGATCCTCCAAAAAACAGCATAAACCCATTGGGAATTATCGTGTATGCATAAGCTTCTTAGTGTGTGTTGAAGAAGATGAGTCACATTTAATGGATTTAGAGGTTCTTCCATTTAATTTGAATTTTCTCCGTTTTTCTTCTTTTTTCTCTGTTTTCTTTGGTGTTAAGATTTTCTTTAGATAGAAGAAGGTAGAAAACCCTCACCATCTATCATCCTTTATATAATAAGCTTATAGATCCATCCCCCAAAGCATCCTTTTGTTTTTGTTTATTAAATTTTGGATAGCGGTAAGAAATTAAATTATTTACCCAGTTGGCTTCTGCTCGTGTTAATTAGCCATTTGCCTAACGTCATCTTATTCTTGTTTTCTTAACTTTTTTTTTCAAGTAGAAGTCACATAATATTCTGATGCTTGTAAAACTGTATTCAGAACTGATACATTAGATATCACTTATTTAAGAGTTGCAGTTCATTTTAATGGTTTATTTTGCAGTACATGTGCAGATCCCCATCACCGTGAATATTGTAAGGTAAATACTCCGTGTTCTACCCTTTAACCAAAAAAAAAACACACCATCTGTTTTATAAATAAGATTTGTGTGAATGTTTACACATTAAAATTTATTTAATGTTTACAACCTTTTAACTCAAATTTACTAGGTAAATAATATATTAGGTGTTTGTTATTAAATACATATCAATATAAATTTAATAATTTATGTCAAATCCTAAGTAATGTATATTTGTAATTGTATATATACTATTTGATTTAAGATTATGAAATAGTACAGTAAAAATGGTTACATTCAACTTTTCTTATGTAATTTTTTTTCCGAATTATACAGAGGTATTCTGGCCTCACAGGAGTGACTCCAGACTAATCACATATTTTCAGCTTACATTATCGATCCATATGTTGGTCAACTGTCTCCATCGATGCCGAAATCTTAATTTTCCAGTGACCAGAAGGATTCGAACTCGGCTCCGTATTAGAACCGAATGGTTCTTTTTATGTAACTTAACCACTAGTAAAAAACAAAGGCTTGATTTCTAACATACTGTGTTTGTGCAGTATACGTTGTGGTTTTCTTTTCTAGTGAGTAAAGCTGAAATAGTATATATGTGTGCGCGCGCGCATGTAGATCTAGTGGTACCACATAAAACACATTTCGTCGATCGTCATATATACTTTATCCTATCCAAAACCAAAGTATCAAACTACATCAGATTTCTTTTGAATTGGTGGTATAAACAATTTGATCGCCATCATGTAAGTTGCCAAAACCTTATAAGTTGAATATATACAAAATCTACTGTTAGTCCGGACCAGATAGTATACGTATCAATTTCTGTAAGGTACATGACTACGATACCATTAATTCTCCCTAAAATGTAGAAGCCACATATTCAGCATTATTAGGTTTTACGCAAAATGAGAAACTGTCTCTTTACCTGTAAATCATATGTAAGTTAATGTTTACTTTCATTGAATGAGTGTTTCTTCTGACAAAAAACTGTCAAACTGATTTAATTTAAAATCTTATGAAATAAAGTTTGGGGTCTCTTTTCCTTTATTTTCAGCTCAGTGGCCTAACGGAAACTGTACGTCTTTCTTTGATTCTTTTGTACATTAATTATTTTTTATCCATATTTAAATGAGAAATCATTATTTTGTGCCAAATTATCATGAGTTTAAATCATGTTTTAGTTTCTACAATAGTGTGATCCATATATATTAAAGCAGACCATTGATTTTAAATGCAACAAATGATTAGTGTACTACGTCAACTAAGCCATGAAAAGAAAGTTAGGAAAAATGTCGTTGCATGCACAAGATTTCATTGCTTATTCATCCAACCACATTCCAATTTCATGTAGATGCAATGTATCATTTTTTTCTTGTCCAAAACTTTGTTTACTTGCACAAAAACTCAAAACATACATTTTTAGGGGAAAAAAAAAACTCAAAACATACATGCATGGGTGTCTGAAATTATGCACATGCGATGGCCTTAGGAATCAAGATCTCATTGATGATACTCAGGATTTAATAATCAATAAATTATATGATGGTATACCACACACCAAAATCAGAAAATCCATGATATATTCATGTCAAATCAAAATCGAAATCAAAATCGAAATCATAACACGTACCGCATCTAGGATTATAATAAGGCATATATCTACATATGGAGATGTTACGTTTGTGAATATTACATTTGACGGACCCTACCGTTTGCGGGTAGAGCCAGTGGCGGAGGGAGGTTGTAACCAAGATGGTCACATGACCCCTATGGATTTTTCAAAAAAAAAAAAATATTACTTGCATTTTTCTTAAAAGTCTGATGAAATGCTGGAAATTTAACAAATTGACCCTTGTAAAATGTTGTGTTTAACAAATTGACTCAAACAGAATGCTGCCTCCGCCACTGGGTAGAGCTCTATAACTTCAACCCTCACCTTATGGGTGGGCACAAATCAAAAATCCAGGTTTTTTTTTCTTTATGGGAGATATTTGTAATTCGATATGTTTTGTTTGAATAATCAATCATACGTTTCGTTTCAAATGTCCATATATCTATAAATTTTTATACTTTTAATCAGATATCGATTTGATCCATACAAATACATATTTTTTAGAAAGTCGAATAATAATATAAAACAATAATATTTTATTACAAATAAAAGTTTTAAGCTATGATAACTAAAAATATAAAATTTAATAAAAAAAGTTAGAAAAGTTACATAATTTGATTGGATATCCGATTGGATATTTGTTCCCATAAATATTAATATTTGTGATTTTATTTTGTTTTTATAGAAATTTCATATTATTAATTATTTTTGCTTTAAATGGTTATAAATATTTGTTTATTTTATTTGAATTGATACGGATAACAAATCAAATTAAAATTCCTGATATTTTCCCAGCCTTACATGACATGCATGATCCTTATGAATTATGATAGTTTTGACGAATTAATGATTCATTTCTGGACAGGGATACCGAGACATATATTCGAAGAAAATTAGGTAATAACTAATACGTAAGAATAGTCCAATGATTATTCTTCTATCGGTCAAAGCTACAAATTGATTTTATTACTGTTGTTCCATCTGCAACATCATTCTCTCACTAATACTATAGGTCTCAATGATGTGAATTTCAAATTTAAGTTCAGTTTCTTCGATGTCGGTGAATGAAAGTTCATAGGAAAAACAATAACGATATATATTTTTCAATTTTTAATATGGTGTACCTATTATCTATCATTTCTAAAATATGTTTGACAACTAACCGTCTTACTTATATATTATGGTTATGGACGCTCTCAACTAATGTGTTGGGATTCACGACTACATCAGAGACTACGTCAACAAACCCTTCAGATACTACGTCAGGATTTAGTGATGGAAATCAACAAGATCACATAACTTAAACCAAGACAAGGACGTCATGTTAAAAAAAAGAAATGTCACTTTTATAGAGATATGAAAGTTGATAGGTTACTGGAAATATTATTTTCATGGAGTTATGGAAGTTGCAAGTATTTTGAAATATTTTCTAATAGGTGTACGGAAAAGAGCGAATGCCCTAATCCAACTAGGTTAATGTAATAAACTCCTACTATATAAGAGGAGCTCGTGTGTTCTATTATGTCTTGTCCGAAAGGTCCAGTCGTGACCAAGCAAGCCGGCTTGTAGCTTGTGAGAGAGAGAGAGAGGTGCTATGTCTTTGTACTTGAGATTATAGTGAATTGCCTCATTGCCGGGCTCCAGGGACGTAGCCATTCTAGGTGAACCCTGGGTAATCAATACTGGTGTCTATCTTCTATGTTTTATTCCGTGTTTTTCTTCTGTTCTCCATTATTTTACAAACTTTCATACTTTCTAACTTACTTCAGCGAGTGCGTCAGAGAGTGTCTCAGCGAGTTTGTGGGGTGTTATTTTCAACAAAGTGGTATCAGAGCCTTATGTGGCGTTAATCTCAGTGTCTAAAGCAAGGATTGAGGTGGAGCGGTTCGATGGAAAGAGAGATTTCTCGTTGTGGAAGAAGAGGATGCTTGTGCATCTGTCTGTCCTTGGTTTAAAGGATG
Source organism: Hirschfeldia incana (assembly GCA_026261945.1). NCBI lineage: Eukaryota > Viridiplantae > Streptophyta > Magnoliopsida > Brassicales > Brassicaceae > Hirschfeldia > Hirschfeldia incana. The sequence continues at coordinate 2,248,074 of JABCMI010000013.1, read as the reverse complement.
TAATAGAAGAGTCTACGTCACCTTCTGTGTCAGCTATTCAGGAGGAGGAAGACGAAGATGTATATAGGGAGAGTTTGGCGAAAGGAGAAGCTGGAAGGCTTGGAAGATCAGAGACGGTGATGAATCTGATCAGTCTCGGTGTGGGATATCATGTGCTAAGGAAGAACGAGTTGTGTACTTCAACAGTTTTTTCATGGTCTACTCTAGAGATGTTATATCTTTCGAATACTCTACTGGATATAACTCACTTGGAGCACATATTATATATATCTTCAAGATGGGTTGATATTCGGAGTATGAGAATATCAATGGCTTCTGGAAGGTTGTGTCTTACCTGTCAAGCGTGAATGGAACTGTGTCAGAGGAGGTGCAAGACGATTCTGTTGTTGAATCAGATACCTCCACAGTTCGGCTCTCTCAAAGAAACGCTTAAGCACAACATGGATTCTTTGTCGTTGGAAGAGGTGACGTGTGCTACAAGGTCTAAAGATCGAGATCTTAAAACCTCTAGGGTTTCACATGATTATGGTGAAGAATATTATGCTAGAGGCGAGTCTGGGAAAAAGGATCTTGTGAGCAATGTTTGGGGTCGGTTCTAGATCAAGCTCAGGGTCTAGAATTACCTGCTGGTCCTGTGAGAAGCAGGGGAATACCAGGAATAACTGCTATGTTACAAAGAAGAAGTATGGCGAAGAAGCCGAAGCAGCGGCTGTGATAGATCTTGGTCTAGAGGGTGATGCACTATTGGTAACAGATACGCAGTGTCATGATAAGTGGGTGATTGATTCTGGATGTTCTTACTACAGGACATGTAAGAAGGATTGTTTTCACATGGTTCAAGAGCTGACTTTGGGACAAGTACTTCTTGGTAATGATTGTGCGGTAGGAGTGCAATGGATTGGTACAATCAAGAAATATTATGGAGGTTCGGTCAAGACACTCACATATGTCAAACATGGGAAGACTAAATTTTACAAGTATGGGAAACTAGCTCTTTAGAATGTGTCTGAGTCATTGTACCTGTTAGATGGAGAGACTGCATCAGGTGGAATATATAGCAGTGGCAGGAAGAAACCATCTATGGATGAGACAGTCTTGTGGCATAGACGTCTTGAGCACATGAGTATGAAGAATCTACAGATTCTTGCCCCGGGAGGGGGTGATCAATAAGGAGGACGATTGGAGTTTTGGAGTTCTGTGAGAGTTTTGGGAAACATGATACAAGTAAAGCTCTTAGGTATGTACATGCGGTTTAGTGTGTGGATCTCTAAATGTAACTCCAAGTCTGGTGTGGATGTTATCCTCAAGGTGACCTTGCGAATGGTACCATGTAGTCTTGTTGTCGAAAGTTTTTTTAACCAAGGGAGTTAAGCGGCGTGTTCCGTTGGTACAGACGGTGGTGCAAGATTGGTATTGAGTAGTTTGCTGGAAGGTTGAAGAATCACTGGTTTAGGTGGTCTTTGTTTTAAAGAGGGTGGTTATAATACTGCAATCCACGGTTTTTATATTATTGATGAGGACACTACGTCAAACCAGAAGTTGAGACTTCAGATGGAGCTGTTGATGAAACGGCTGATATAGTTGCTGATGTAGATGTTGAACAATGTGACACTACGTCATATCAGAAGTTGAGACTTCATGTGGAGCGTTGATGAAACAGCTGATATAGTTGATGACGTAGATGTTGAAGAAGGTGACACTGCATCAGACCAGAAGTTGAAACTTTAGGTGGAGCCGTTGACGAAACAGCTAACATAGTTGTTGATGCAGATGTTGAACAAGGTGAATGTTTTTGAAGGATGTCGGCTAGTAATGGACATAGTATGAAGAACATTAGTGCCACCTGCACAGTACTCTAAGTCCGAGGATATAGCAGGGTTTAATGCTATATGTAGCTGATGAGGTATGTGCTGAAGAACCTCAAGACAATCATGGAGCGATGAGCAGCGGATAAATTGGTCAATGGGATGAATCATGGGGTGAAGATATGACTTCACTGGATAGGAGCCAAACCTGGAAACTTGTGTGAAGGCCTGAGATGCGTGAAGCGATTGGCTGCAAGTGGATGTGTTAAACTGGAGTCTGGTACAACTGGTGTTGAGAAGCCTGGATTTGAAGCTTGGTTAAGTTGCAAAGGGATATTCTCAGAGGAAGAGAGTATTGGCTTACAAGATGTGTTTTCACCCATCGTGAGACATGTATCTGTGAGGTTTTTTCTGCTATATAGAACCTTGACTTTGAGCAAGTTGGTGTAAACCGGCGTTTCTTCATGGAGTATTTGAAGAATGGTTTCACATGAAGCAACCAGAAGGATTTCAGCTTAATGGAAGAGAGGATCACGTGTGTCTACTTCATAAGAGGAGTGTGTTAACATCTGCTGGTGTACATTCTAGATCGTCTGATGTAGATGATGATGAAGTAGAGATGAATGGAGAATATTCCATGTACGAGTAGTGATCTGTTATATGGGTTGGTTAGCAGGTTTATGAGTAAGCCTGAGATGATTCATTAGACTGCGTGGGAGTTGAGATACCTCACGGGAACACAAGATCAGACTATGCTTCAGAGAAGAATGAAGTGTTTATAATTGAAAGATTTTGTGATTCAGATATCGGATTATGTTTTACATGGCTGGTGATGATAAAATCAGATGGAGATCAAGGCTACAAACTGTGTAGTGACTATGGCGCTGGTTGGAGGTGTCATAGATGTGGCGCTGGTAAGAGGTGTCATGGAAGAAGTGTGGTTAAAAGTGGCTTAGTGTAAGAGCTTGGATTCGAGCAAGACACGGTGGTGATATCGTGTGACTCTCAACGTTCATTGTTTCCAGTAAAGAACAATGTGGATCGTGAGAAGGCTAAGCACGCCAGCAGAAAGTTGCACTTCATCAAAGGTATCGCTCAAGGTGATGCAAGTGTATAGAAGTTGAGTACTTCAAGGGATCATACTGATATTGTAACCAAGGTGGTTCCTGAGTTTAAGGAAGCTGTTAAATTTCTTGGGATGGTCGAGAGCATCGACTTCGTCTGGCAAAAGCACGAGTTTGCTTAACCTAAGTAGTGGATCATGTTTGATGTCATCAATGTGGAGTTTGTTGGGATTCACGACTACATCAGAGACTACATCAAAGAATCATTCAGAGACTACGTCAGCGAATCCTTCAGAGACTACGTCAGCGAATCCTTCAGAGACTACGTCAGGATTTGGTGATGGAAATCAAGCAAGATCGCATAACTTAAACCAAGACAAGGACGTCATGTTAGGAAAAGGAAATGTCACATTTATGGAGATATGGAAGTTGATAGGTTCCTGGAAATATTACTTTCATGGAGTTATGGAAGTTATAAGTATTTTGGAATATTTCTTAATAGGTTTATGGAAAGGGGCGAATGCCCTAATCCAACTAGGTTAATGTAATAAACTCCTACTATATAAGAAGAGCTCGTGTGTTCTATTATGTCTTGTCCGAAAGGTCCAGTCGTGACCATGCAAGCCGGCTTGTGGCTTGTGAGAGAGAGAGAGATGTGCTATGTCTTTGTACTTGAGATTATAGTGAATTGTCTCATTGTCGGACCCTAGGGACGTAGTCATTCAAGGTGAACCCTGGGTAATCAATACTGGTGTCTATCTTCTATGTTTATTCCGTGTTCTTTTTCTGTTCTCTCTTATTCTACAAACTTTCATACTTTCTAACTTATTTCAGTGAGTGAATCAGAGAGTGTCTCAGCGAATTTGTGGGGTGTTATTTTCAACATAGTGTTTCCAGTACTCGAATTTATATAGTTGTTACATTATTCTATTCTAGTTATACTCATTTTAATATAACAATTATTATCTTCGTTTCTCTTTTATCAGACATTCACTAAATAAAATTTCCACCTGTCTTATTCAAACAAGTCTTCGCTTGTTTTGTTCTATTTTTAATTTTGGATGCATCATCAAATATTTTAATTATGGTTCACATACTTGAAGGCTACTGCGTGGTAAGAAAACTAGAGTTATATTAATTTCCAGATACATATTTTAAAAAATAAAAGCTATTTACAAAAATATTCTCAATATAGAAAAAGATTTGAATATAATTTTTTCTACTCCATCCATCCATGTAGGTTTAGATTTCTTAAAATTAATTCAACAACTAAGCTAGATTTAGAACATTGTTACTCGATTACCAAAAAAAAAAACATTGTTCCCCCATGCATTGAAACCAAAAGAAACACACAAAAAAACAGTCTATATCATTTTAGTACGAAGGTTGTGTGCCCACGTAGCTAGGTTTAGGAATAGAAGTAGAAATAATAATAGATGCTTCATTTATTGTTATCTTACAATCTTACATCTCTCTCTATACGGATATAAGCGTATATAACTAATAATAAAAATGAGGAAAATCAGAATAATATATAAAATGAACATAGCTAGATTGGAGGAAAAGGACATGATGACTAAAAGGAGCTTTCAGTGCTTTTAATTCAGCTCTGAGGCTGACACCAAGAAAGTGTTTTGGGCAGACCATTATGCTCTTGTCTTTGACCATTCTTTCCACCTTCTCTCTTATTTTCAACTAACCAAGCTCTCTAAGTATACATGTTGGTTCTACTTCTCATAATTTTAGGGGAGATGATTATATATTATGTCACTGAAACTGGTATCTAGCAAGAAAAATACAAGTGTATGTAAAAAAATAATGGACTCACTATAAATATACTCTTAATTTTGAGTTTGAGAAGAAGAGCCATTTTGTATAAAAAACAAAAACAATTTTTCTTAATTCATGAGAAAACAATATGACAATTTCACATGCATAGTCTTTAATTCATAGGACTGGAAATTTGTCCGCACCTCTTAGATTTTCTAGATATGGACATACATTGAATTTCTTCTAAGTCTCACTTGGCTTCTTCCCTTGGGAACCAGTATTTTGTATTTTCATCATAAGCATTATATGCTAGATATAATATGTATGCATATTTTCTGAATGTATCATACATCTCTCTCTATAAGTTGCAAATTTGCAATATACAGTATTTAAAGTAGTTTCGAAGTGAATTCAAGTGCTGCAGCGTATGATAAAAAGTAGATTCAGATGTAAAGATACATGGTTTGAATGCGTTTTGGTAGATGATATCAAATTTTCTTTTATTAGAAATAAGAATTCGTGTGCAAGAAAAATAAAATAATTCCTGAAAACGTGAGCTACCGTTATTGCGCAACATGCATGTTGCACATATACACTGATACACATCATGCTAGTGTGATATATATATATATATTACTATTGTACTACCTACTTATATATTTCTATGTTATATTTCATGTTTATGAACAAGAGATAATCTTATAACTTTAATTACAGCAATTGTGACTAATAGTACAAAATAGTTCTAATAATACCGATCATTTTTAAATATTTTATTTCTAGGATAAACTTAATTAATTTTAATAGGGAAACTTAAATCTTAAATTGGAATGAAAACCTCAAATAAAGTATTAACTTTGTTAGCAATTAATTCAGGATAAGCACGTTATTTTACCCAATAAGTTTTCCTATAGACCTTAAATTTGTTATGCTAGTTTTAGAAGAACAGACTATTTTCTGCTATTATATAGTTATCTTACACATATTGTGCTGCCTCCTAATTATTATGCTGACTATATAGACTGACGATGCGTTGATATTGGTTCGAATTCGAGCCAAAAGACAAAATTACATATTATATTTTCTTTGAAAAATGGTTTCTGATAGTCTAGATCTTACTCGCGATCCGATAAACTACTTGAATTATCAGAAATATTTGTGTATATTAGATATATTTTGATATTTCGAATATGCTGTCGCACTACGAATACTTTTTAAGTTTGAGTTTTCGGTTATAGTTTTAGGCTTCAGGTAAAATTTCAAAATTTAGAAATATATTATTATATTTGATTAAATTCTAGGTACTTTTTGATTTATCGGATCAGATTTGTTATCAAATTCGGACCATTTGGTATTTGAATATTTTGGGTATTTTTTGTATTTCATGTATTTTTAATGTTTTTGGGCAGTGTTTCATGTATTTTTAATGTTTTTGGATAACTAACGGGTCCGAATCAGTTCAGATATTTAGGATCCGAAAAATATTCGAAGTATCCTTTTTTTTATCAAAAAGGGTACTTCAAATCTTTTTCGGATCCTAAATATCTGAACTGATTCGGACCCATTAGTTATCCAAAATTTACATCTAGTTTATATGTATTTTAGTTTTTGATCCAACCCCAAAAGAAATCGACACAAACCTAAATAAAAAAAATTAAATACCTACTTAGGTCAAAATGTCTAGGATCCGAAAGATCCATACCCGATCTTCACCTGACCCGAATACCTAAGCCTACTCTCTCTTATTATAGTCTATGTGCATTTTATAAAAGTTACATTTATTGTGTTTGTTAAGAGTTAACATTACTTGAAAGTGTTTTTATAAAAATAATTTAAATAAGTACATAATGATTAAAATAAATATGTCTGAATCTAATTTTGGTATAGAAATATTATGGTTTCATAAACATTGAGAAACTTAGAATATTTAAATATATATCATTACATACATATTCGATACAGTTTTAGAAATGTGATTTCATTTTTATAAAAATTGGTAACTATATAATATATTTATATAAATTGATAGTTAAATTTTAAATAAATAACAACATAATATAGTTAGAGAAATAGTAAAATTCCCTTAATCCCCTAATCCCTTCATAATATTAATATTATTATATACTAAAAATAGTAAATATATTGGAAATGGTTTATTAACTGGTATGGAAATATTTATTCTAAATAAAATAATCTTTTGCAAAGAAACACTTCCAAAGGTTAAATTATATATTTAAACATATCAAGGGTTTAGTGCAAATATTTTTATGGTATGTTTTTTTTCGTTTTCCTCAGTCAATGTGGTGTGATATTTATAGTAACATAATATTTTATCATTTACATATCATATCAAAGAACAAAAGCAAAGTAAAAGGATAAATAATTATGTTTGTGGTAAAAAAAGTACTGTAAATATAATTATGTTAGACCAAACATATAATACACTGTGTATTGTTATAGTGCTTATTACTTTTTTTTTTTGACGTCGAAAGGCCATTCTATTACTCAAACTTGAAGTGGTCTGGGTAACCAGACCGGAATAGAACAACCAATAAAAAACAACTTTCTATGGAACGATCTAGCAGTCTTAGCCAAAAAATCTGCGGTCTTGTTCTGGGCTCTAGGGACATAGATGATGTCGAAGTCCGGGAAGCAAATCTTCAAAGTCTCCAACCTTTCCAATTCTGTCGCGTAGCTCGGCCAGGCTTGTGGCTCCTTAATCATTGCTATCAACTCTTTGCAGTCTGTCCCAAATTTCTGACATGGTGAATGTTGGAGCATGCTCTCCATCGCCCATCTTAACGCTTCTGCTTCCGAATGCAAAGCTGACTCCCGTCTTGCTATATTCCGTGTCCCCATTAGTTGTGGCCTTCCCCCATTGTCCATCCAGGCCCATCCACATCCACTATACTCCGCGTTTGCCGTCCACGATCCATCCACCAAACATATGTTATCCAAGCGTATGACTTGGGGATTCTCATTAGTACTCTCTTGCATCTCAGGTGATATCATCTCATTTGCATTGAACCAAGCTTGACATTCACTCTCTGCATATCTAACAAGCTCCAGTGGGTCTCTATCTATCCCTCTAAACAGCTTATCATTCCGGGCCTTCCATATATACCATATTATCCAAGGATAAGGATCCCTGTCTTGGTCTGGTTCAATGATGCTATTCTTCCTCCAGAATAAGTAGTCCATATTAGTGTAGATGCTTGGTCTTGGGAATATATCTGGGCTTGTCGGAGTCGCCGATAATGTCCATACTTGAAGGGCTGGTGGGCATTCAAAAATAGCATGAGTCACAGATTCCTCTTGCTCTCCACATCGCGGGCAGTAATTATCACATCTCATATTACGCCTTACCAAGTTTCTTGTTACTGCCACATAACCAGTCAACAGTTGCCATATAAGATGACAAATCTTGCTGGGTGCTTTTATCCTCCATGCAAAGGCTTGGAGTTTTGCTATACTTGGTTCCACCACTTCGTTTTCCTCCTCTGTTCTTCAGATGTTTTGAGCAACCCAATAACCAGATTTAACTGTATATTGGCCGCTCTTGGTGTAACTCCAACAGTATGTATCTCGTCGATGTCCTGAGCTGATGGCTAAACTCCGCACCAACGGTATGTCCTCGGGATGAACATAATATCTTAATATTCCAGTATCCCATTCCTTTGTGGCCTGATCAATGAGATCGCTTACTCGCATATTCATGTTCATCACTGGTGCAACAGGGATAGCTGGCCTAGCAGGTATAGTCGGAATCCATGGGTCCTCCCAGGCTCTCACTTCATATCCAGAATGAATCTTTTTCCTGATCCCTAAAAGTAACAACTTCCTTGCTGCCGAAATGCTAGTCCACACATAAGATGGGTTGTTAACTGATTCTACTCTCAGCGGTGTACTCAACCTGTGATATCTTCCCTTCATAACTCTAGCGACCAGCGAATCAGGGTTCTGTACTAGCCTCCAAAGTTGTTTTGCCAAAAGTGCCAGGTTGAATTCATGGATCATACGGAAACCAATTCCACCTTTCTCTTTAGGTAAACACACTTTCTCCCACTTTGCCCAGTGTATTCCTCTTTTTGGTGGGTTTGAGCTCCACCAGAATTGAGCTATAGCACTTGCAAGGTTTTCACAAATCTCCAAAGGGAGCAGAAAGGTAGACATTACGTATGTTGGAAGTGCTAACAGAATAGACTTTATCAGCACTTCCTTGCCTCCTTTGGATAACCATCTATCCGTCCATCCATTTACTCTGTGCCTCAGCTTATCCTTTAGGAACGCAAAAAGCTTACACTTTGACCCACTAATATCTTCAGGGATCCCTAAGTACGTTCCCATTCCTCCCTCATTCTGAATTCCAAGGACATCTTTGATTTCCTGTCTGTTGACTGCGTTGATCCTCTTACCAAAGAGTAAGGAAGATTTATCAAAGTTGATGCACTGACCTGATGCTTTCCCATAGATCCTAACTACTTTCATCACTTCTTCACATTCACGGGGCTCCGCCTTACAGAAGAACAGGCTATCATCAGCAAAGAGAAGGTGTGATATCGAGGGACATGCGCGTGTAACACGCATCCCCGTTATCAACCCTTGGTTCTCAGCGTGATTAAGAAGGCTAACGAGCGCTTCCGTGCATAGAATAAAGATGAAAGGAGACAGAGGATCTCCTTGTCGCAGGCCTCTCCCAGGCACAATATTTCCTCTTGGTTGTCCATTCATGAGAACTTTGTAGCTAACTGTCGTGATACATCTCATGATCCATGTGATCCAGGTCTCAGAAAAGCCTTTTTTTCCTCATGACAGCTTCTATGAAAGACCACTCCATCCTATCATAAGCTTTACTCATGTCCGTCTTAATGGCCATTCTCTTATTTCGTCCGCTTGGCTTAGTCCTCAGGGCATGGAACATTTCTTGGGCTATCATGATATTGTCTGAAATTTGCCTTCCCGCAACAAAGGCTGACTGGGTCTCTGAAATCAGCCCTGACAATATCTTCTTTAATCTCTGGCATAAGACCTTAGAAATAATCTTGTAACATACATTACACAAGCTAATGGGTCGAAACTGCGTCATCTCATTGGGCCTAGTTGTCTTTGGGATAAGGCATATATTTGTATCGTTTAATCCACTCGGTATCGTCCCTTCAACAAGGAACTTATTAACCATAAGGGTTAAATCCTCTTTGACAATATCCCAAAACTTCTGATAAAACATTGCCGTCATCCCATCTGGTCCTGGTGCTTTCTCTGGATGCATAGCAAACAAAGCAAGTTTAATCTCCCATTCCGTCACCGGAGCAGTAAGATCATCATTCATTGGTCCAGTGACTTTCGCCTGAGTTTCAGAGAGTGCCTCCTCAATGTCCTCTGGATTAGAGGTCTCAAAAATTTGCCTAAAATAACTAGTAGCGATGGCTACTAATCCCTCCTCGTCTTCCACTACATTACCATTTTCGTCTAAGAGCTGTGTAATCTTATTTCTTGCCCTCCTTTGCTTCGTCAGAGCATGAAAAAACTTTGTTTTCTTATCACCCTCTCTCAACCAAAACACACGGCTCTTTTGTTTCCAAAACATCTCTTCTGCCTTAAGAGCATCAGATAACTCCTTGAGTGCTGCCGAAATTTCCTTTGTCGTCGCATTATCATCAGCATATAAGGCCTCTACTTTTTCTTTAAGCTCTTCCACCAATTTAGCTGAATTGATATTATGTTCCCTCCGCCATTCACTCAACGCCTTCCGACAGCTAGATATGTGTTCCATAATGGACGCATTAGGTGGTAAATCAGGAGATTTCCACCCCTCCAGGATGACTTGTCTTAGTTCCTCGTTATCCAGCCATCTCTTATCGAATTTAAAATTTCTCCTCCTCCGTGTTGGCTTAATGAGTATGTCTGCAAGGACCGGACGATGATCCGATCCCCAAAGTCTCAAATACTTTACCTTCGAGTGAGGGAACTTTTCATGCCAATCCGCATTTCCCACTGCTCTATCCAGTCTGCACCTGACAGTTATTCGTCCCGCTCGTTTACCCACCCATGATAACATATCTCCAGTGTAGGGAAATTCCAGCATTCCACAATCAGTAAGCATTTGTTTGAAAGGCAGGAAAGAAGCATCTGTACGTTGTCTCCCTCCTGTTTTTTCATCATGACCCGTGATTTCATTAAAATCTCCTATCATAAACCAAGGTCCATTTCTTGTTGTTGAGAAACGCGTAAGACGTTCCCAAACTTGATCTCTCCTCTCTAAAACAGGGTCCCCATAAACAAATGTCATATAGACTTTTATTCCATCAATGACTGCCTCAATGTCAATCATTCTGTTATTTGAAAATAAAACATTAACTCGAAATTCATCCATAAAAAACAAAGCTAAACCTCCGCTGAGACCAACTGGCTCAACGGTAAACAATTGATCAAATCCTAAGTCGGCCTGAATGTCTTGCAACAGCAGCCTCCTGTTCTTCGTTTCAGAAAGGAACACAAGTCCTGGGTGATGCTTCTGACACATCTCCGTAAGGCGTCGAACTGTGAGGTCGTTCCCTATTCCTCTACAGTTCCAACTGATTGTCTTCATTGATACTACTTGGAGAAGTTTTTGGACCCCTCCACACCATCATTATCACGCGTAGTAGCTGTTGACTCCTTACCAGAACCTGAACGTCTCTTATCCTTCTGAGAAAAACCCCTAGCATAGGTTCTCAACCCTTTCGGAGAACCTCGACGGAGGAACTCAGCCTTCTTGTTCGGTAGGCCCATAGGAAGCCTATATTTCTTCCCATGTTTTCTCTCTAGAATATGTCCGGACTTCTCTAAACCCTTCTCTTTATTATCACTATCTCCCCCCAGTCCCTTCAGCTTTCCCATTTCCATATCCATTAGTTCCTCCCCTAGTAGATCCTCTCCGAGCTCGTCCACCTCCATCACCTTATCATGATGTTCCTCATCTCCTTTAGCTAGAACTGTAATCTCCATATCATCCAAAGCCTCAATAACATGAGCATCAGCTGGCAAGACATCCTCCTCAGGGGAATAAATCAATAACCGCGGCGAGACTCGTACGCGCTTTGTTACATTTTCATCCGAAGGTTGTCGTGATGGCGTAACAATCTCACTTGCAATCCTCTTTCCGCTGCTCTTATTAGCATCAGTTGCCGTTGCCATGACCAAGTGATCATGAGATTTACCATCCATCGCATAATCTGAACGATGAGCATACGACTCACCCCTCGTTTCCACACCATGATCTTTCACTCTATGATTCTCCTTAACCTTCCAAGTCTGTGGCTTTTGCTTCTCGTAAGGTGCATATCGAGAGCTATGTCTAGATGACACCACTCTGTTTCTTCTGTCTCTGTCACCTCTCCATCCTTCATACCTATCATTAAAAACTTCATTACTCTGATGTGTTCGCCGAGCATCACTCATGAAACCTCCAGTCGCACGACGCTCCTCCACTGGTAGTAAGCTCGTCTGATTCCACATACGATGATCCTTTTGTTGATGTCGTTGATTGTTGCCCTCATGATGTTTGTTACCCTCGTGTTCCTGTTGTTGACGTTGCGAAGGCAACTGAACCCGAGCAAAAACACCAGTGCGGTCATCTTGTCCTCGTGGCCTGATACTAGTCGTAGGACAATAGCCTGCCTCATGTGTGATCATCCCACAGGTCTTACAATGCTTAAAAAGCTTATCATAGTGAATGTGGATGGAGACTTCTTCTCCCTTAGGTGAAGCAACCTTTCTAGTAAATGTTAAAGGTTTGCGGGTATCCACCTCTACAAGCATACGGCCTGCCTCTACCTCAATTGTATCCTCGTGAACTGTTCCCAGCCTCTTCCCAATACTTTTAAGGTTTCCCATTGTCCATAGGTGTAATGGTATCCCAGTGATCTCCACCCGGAACGGGATAGTCCACGGATAATCATCATGTACTATCGGCTCCCATCGTACAAGAACAAACATACAAAAGTTGTAGTGGAAAGGCCCCTCACTTAAAACGAAGTTCAAGTCCTCCTCAGAGACAAAGTTCAAAAGGAACTTGCCATTGCCGAGATCATTAGCAGTGGTCTTGTCTTGCATACCCCACTGCGCCAGCATAGTTTTCAGAAGCTTCTCAACAGTTTGCTTTTTGGGATTCAAGATCTTCCCTATAAGAGAGAGATGATAATCCCGATCTCTGGATGATTCACCTTGATCAGTGAGTTGAATGGGTTCATCATCATCCTCATAACATGGGGCTTTGCCTTTCACCTCTGCCATATGAGCAGAGCGTGGACGATTCATCGTTTCGTGCCGTGTGATACGATCCATTCTAAGCCGTTCCTGTGAAAGGAGAAACAGATCGTGTGGGATGGTGAAAGATCAGATCGTGAAGGCTTGAAACAGAGGAACCAGTTGCAGAAAAAAACAGATCTTTATGAAGATCGAAGATGTCGTGTGAAGGAAGTTACAAAGATAACTCCTTTTCAGATTGAAACCAGAGTATGAACCGAACAGCAGATTGCAGAGAGAGGGATGAGGGTGATCTGGACGCCGAAGAGCGTGTAGATCAGAGGAAGATCGAAGCCTTAAAGAAGGTTTCAATCTGAATGATCGCCATCGCCTGTTTAGTGCTTATTACTTTAAACGCGAAGAAATAATGTAATATCATAAGTACATATGCTATAAAAAACCGATTAGCATTGTGAGATTAGATTAATTATTTTTTGGCTGTAGTGTTTCTTTGAAATTGATTAATAACAACAACCAATACAACTGACGTGATTTTCCTTAAATATAAGAGTATATATTTTGATTGATTAAAGAACTTTTTAAACAAAATATCTTATTAATGAAACAATCCAACAACCTTGCATAAGTATTTTTTTTCAGCATGCTTCTCTTTTAATATTATAGACTAGATCTCGATCCGCACAACCGTGCAGATGTTATTTTCAATTATATATATATATATATATATATATATATATATATATGTATTAATTTATTTATTTTAAATCGCTAATGGTATTCATTTTTAACTTTAGTGTTTTAAAATTGTTTCAAATATAACAACTTATAGTTTACATGTTATAGCTAATCAATTTCTTAAAATCGTCACATGTATTTTTTATCTCTTATTATATATTTATCTTATTGTATTTACTTTTAGTTATTAAATAAAATAATATGTGACGGATTGTAAACAATAAATGTATACTTATTAATGCATAATGATATATAGCTCAATTCTAATTACAAAATTAGTGAAAATTATGAAACTGATAAAATATTTGGATCAACATAATAAATTTTAATATGATTGATTATGATTATATAATAGATAAAAATATAATAGAATATTTATATTTTGTTTTATAAATGATAACTGAATATATTAATGTATAATTATATTTCAAAACTAACTACGAAATTAGTGAAAGTATTTACATATAATTTTTGAAAATTAAGATCTTCTTAAAATATTTTTAAATAGTTTTTTTGAATTTTTAATATATCTATATATTATTTATTTTTTTGAGATGAAAAAATATCAAAAGATATTGTGGTTATGTTTCTAGTTTATTAGAAAATAAAATTATATCATTCATGTTATATATAAGTTATATTATAAATAATAATGAATGATGTTAACTGATTTTTAGGATGATCCATTGGGTTTATTTTGAAAAAAACAAATCACACATGAATCAAAGTTGTGACCTCTGTTTTAATATAGTAGACTAGAATTTGACCAGCCATTTCAAAGGGCGGACAAGATTTTTTTTATCATCATCCTATGTATTGATCTTTCGCGTTTGTTAAACGTCTGAGATTGGTTTAGTCGACAAAATTATTAACCCAAATTTTTATTCATCAATATGTTTAAATATAATGTTCGGTTTTCAGTTTTAGTTTTAGGTTATTTTTCTTTTTGAATATCGGTTTCAGTTCGATTAAGGTTTTTTTTCTTTTTTGGTTCAAGAGATATACTAATCGTTCAGTTATTTCAAATTTATTTACTGAAAATTAGAAATTTCATACATGTATTTTTAATAAATATAATTTGTTGAAAATAAGATAATTCATTTATATAGCCACTATTATTAATTTTATTTATATTTTAAAACTTTAAATTATATTAAAAATTTATTTTAAATTTTTATATTGGTCCAAAATTATTTTATTATTACATAAATAAAATATATTTCATTCAACCCGTATCGTACTATATTAAAATATTTTAATATTATAATTTAATATGTAATTATTTATTATTTTATATATCTTACTTTACTATTTTGTTTTAATACATTGAACTATGTGGTAAAATTCATGAATGTATGTTATTCTTAAATTTTATTATTTATAAAATATTTAATAAATGAATTAAGTCAATTTATATTTATTGGTTGATGTATTAATTTAATTATGAATATAAATATCATGTAATATTATTTCTTATTCTATATTAAAGAATTAATGTTCGTTAATAATTTATTTAATATTAATTACGAATATTATCTTAAATAAAAAGATATTAAAATATATTACTAAAATGAAATCTTTGGAAAAGATACTTGAGGATATATTTTTAGATATCTTATTTTGAAAATATCAAAATAATAGATTGAAGATATTCTATATTTAATAATAATGAAGTTAGTTGTTAGAGAAAAAATAGGAGGTTACAAATTCTATTTTAAAAATATTGAAATATTAATAGATATTTGTTAGATTAAAAAACATTATATGATAATAAATAATGGATTTATTTTAATTTGACTGTTATAACTTTTTTGATAGTCTAAAACGTAGTCGATAAAAAGTTCTCCTGTTTTAATAGCAATGATTGTATTTCGCCCAAAAAAAAATAAACAATTGTAATATTTCCGACACGGTAAGATGCCATAGCAGAAACAAGGACAAGCTCTGTACGAGATGAGGTAAGCACTTGAGTACAATAAAACTTTTGAATAGTGAAGCACAGGGATATGTGTATGTGTAAATGACTATCAGAGTATGTAATTTACACTCATTTTGTGCAACCAATGAGTACGCACATCGAAATTAAAGTTATATAAGTTCAAAAAAGAAAAATAAAGAGGGGCTCTCATCAATGAATTAATGAGTTTATTCGCCATCCGAAGGACTCGATTTCAGCTCCGGGAGAAACCTAGCTTTTTCAGCGAAATTGGAGGAGAACCCCTTATATATTATACTAGGTAATTATTCGTGCCTTGTGCGGAATGAGATATCTATATAAATGTTGAAATGATATATTTTGGTTATATATAACATAGTGTAGTTTTACATCAGACCAAACTATCGGTTATTGAACGCTAATGATATAATCAGTTTAAGAAAGCCATGACTTAGGACTGTTCAATATGGTAAAGCCGAATCGTACTGAATCGAACGAATCAAAATATACAATATGTTTTTTTTGGTATATATTATATAAATTAAATGAATGTGATTTATAAAAACAGTAAGATTTGGATATAGTTTGGTATATAACCGAATAAATCGAGCAAACCAATCAAAAGTAGTAACATGTAAAGATGTATATATTTTTTAACGACGCATAAAAATTTATTTTTTATATATTTTTTTTTTGCTAATAACTATTACCATATTTTCTTCAGTAATAAAGAAACTCTAATTTGTAAAATACTTAAAATATAATTAAATAACAATTCACGCAACCAAATTTTTTTATTTTTTAATCTTATGTTTTTATCTTTTACTTTATTTTAGCATTTATTAAATTGAATTAAAAATTATAAATTTGATGGACAACAATTAGTGGAAATTTTTTTTCTTATCTATAAAGGAACATAGTTTTGTGTTCAATCGAAGAAACATGATTCCGATGAACATTAAATATGAAAGCATAGAAAAAAAATTATTTCATGCTTCTGTTTTATTTTTATTTTTATTTTTATTTTTAAATTTCGGGATTTAATTTTAATTCTAAATTTCATTATATTTTATTAGATGGTAGAAGCGTATTTTATTTTTTTTGTTCTTTATTTAAACATATATTTTTTTTATGTTTTCGGTATAAAATCGAATAAAACCAAAAGCCGACGGTATATAAACGAACTGAACCAAAGTAAATATGGATTTAGAATGGTAGTTGTATTTTTCTAACCGAAATATCGAAAAACCAAAAAGTTTGAACCAAAACCGAACCGATATCCGGATTGAATAACCTTTGGTGATACTACATAATGCAATACAAACACAATATACGTGGACTTGCGGCTTAATATATTTGTTGATTCCTGCTTCTGTTTTAAACATTCTCTCACCCACATAATGGAATTTTTAAAACATTGACACTGTAAGTGTAAAAAGCATACGATCTAAGAAGACCATCTCATGCACCCACATAATGCAATTGTTTTGAGCAGGGTCTTTTCTAAATTATTCTTGGGTCGATTTTTGTTAACAACTCATAAATACTTAGCTCCTTACTTCTTACCTGATTTTGATTTGATTCCTATATTTTCAAAACATTGCATACTGTAAACATTTTATTTTCTTTTGTTGATAAATAAATTTCACATTTCGACAAAAAAAAAGCATTCAAAATGTGGTATCGTGAGAGCTATGATTTTAGTGTAGAAAGATTTGATAAATCACGTGGTAACATAATATTAATGCTGCATTGGATACTATGGCTTGCATTAAATCACAGATTATAGACAATTTTACTGCTGTTTTTCTCTTTTAAAAATAAAATATGTAAGATTCCTTTCTGAAGTATATATATTTATAAAGTTTAATATAGAAAAATGTTAACTAAAAAATAAAAGAAAACAAATGGTGAGAAATAAAAGAAAGTATCAGACACAATCTACACGTTCTTCTGCTTTTCTCTTAACACATATGTTGTGCCCCTTCTTTTCTTCTTGTTTCCTCCTCTTTCTTTCTCAAATTTGCTTTGTTCACTTTCAGATTCTCCCACCACTCACAAACTCCAGATTCACTCCGACAATGGAAACATTCCATCTCTTCCTTTTTTTTCTCTCACTTTATCTTCTTCATGACGCATACTGCGCTTACGTCTGCAAACTCTCAGATTGTTGACTGTATAATGTGCACTTCTTGTGACAATCCATAGACAAACCTCAAGATTGAAACTTTTTAGTCATGCCATTGAATCTTGACAATGTGAATTTCTGTTATGAATGCTAATCTCCGTTATGAATGAATAAGCAAAGTACTCTCTGAGGAGGAAGCAAGCTTGTCACTCTTTGTCTATTGGTTGACCAAACCAAATAATCTTCGTTACGTTCTCAAATTGTTAATCTCTGCTGTATGAGTGAAAACTCGCAACAGACAATCAGTGTTGTATTTCGTAAGTCAGAAACTACGATGATAACTCAAAGTTGAACTGGTGAAGAAAATATAAAACGTTACTTTTGCGAGCTGGATTTTTATGAATCTTTACCTAAAAATAGTTAAAGCCATCGACGAAGAAGAAAGCTCACTTTTTGTATATCATATCGCCTACGTTACTTTGCAACGTTTGAGTGGCTCGAGAAAGAAGGAATCTCGTGGAGAATTTTTTTCCTCCGCTTTTATTGACGGCTGAATAGAATTGTAAGGAAAGTAACGTTATCATTAAATGCGAGTTTTTTTTGACATGCATTCTATGCGTGTATTCGTTTTTGAAAATAAAATCTTGTCAAGAAGACACGTCACACCCTCTGCAAATCCCATTTAGGAAACTCTTAAAAGTTATTCTCCTTTAATATAGGACAAGACTTGAATTCTCCACATGTGGTGAATTCTCTAATTCACCTCAACTCTCTACACCAATTAAAGTGACATGTAGGATTAGTGAAAAAAAAAATAATTTTTAAAGAACAAAAAAGTAAAACAGGTGAAAAAAACGTCGTCTTCTTCTTCTTCATCTCTCACCGAAAAAAACTGAAATTTTAGTTGTCAAACTTTTTGAATCTCCAATTTTGTGTTTTCAAATACAATTCTATATCCTAAATCCAAATCATATACCTTAAACCCAAACTGTAAACCCTAAACCCAAACCCAAATTATAAACTATAAACCCAAACTGTAAACCCTAAACCCAAACTGTAAACCCTAAACCCAAACTGTAAACCCTAAACCCAAATCTAATACATCTAAATAGTATTTGTGTTTAGAGTTTATAGTTTGGATTTAGGATCTACGATTTGAGTTTATGATTTATGTTTAAAAATTGATGCAAATAATTGTTTATCTATCTCATAAGAGAACATGATTTGATTTGATTCCGAGAAGTTAAAGTCGAAATTGGATTTGAAATTATTGAATTGAAGATTTAAATTTGACAAACAAAACTTCATATTTTCTCTGTGGAGATGAAGAAGAAAGAGATCACGTTCTTTTAGTTTTCATGTTTTTTTTTTTAATTTTTTTTTAACTAATCCTACATGGCAATTTAATTGGTGTAGAGGGTTGAGGTGAATTTGAGAATTCACCACAGAGGGTGAACCTAAGTTTTATTCTTTAATTTATAGGGGATTTAAAATTTACTGAGAACTTCTTTCTGGGCTTGCTTGGCTCACTTTCCCGGTTCCTTACTTGCTTGGCCTGTTCTTTCTTTATTTCCTTGATCCAAGACTTCTCTCTTTACTCGTGACAAGCAGCAGGTCCATTAAGCCACGGAGTGTGGTCACTCACCTGTCTTGTTTGCCCATGTACCGTGTTCCCTAGATCATAATAAGCCAGTGATAGAAGGAAGAGTGGATTATATGAGAGTTTGAATCGTGAGTCCAGCGTTTTTTTCCCGTAAGTAATTGTTTTTTTTTGGTTTTCTTCACATTTTAAAGTCAATTATATATTTTCTTAAGCCTTTTAATGAAAGTAATCTGTTATTCAAGAAAGTCACTTATATATTTGATCTATTTTTGACTTTCGCGTCCAAAATAAAAGAATTTACAAAATAATACTCGTGCTGAAGTGTAGCTAATTAAAGTAAGTGATATAGTTTTACACTTAATAAACAAGCTAGAGGCGCAAAAAAAAAACTAGATATATTTATCAAAAATGAAATTTCTATGGTGAAAAATACTGCGGATTTTGATAAATAACTTATCTCAAAGTAAAAGATGATATATTCCATACTCTGAATGATCAACATTTTAAAAGTCACCTAGTTTATCAAGTTCACTAAGTTGATTAATACCATCTAGTTGGTTCAACCCACCTATTTGGTTCAGCTAATCGAACTAAGATCAGTTCAACTTCAACCATTTGATCTTAGTTTTTTTGGCTGCCAAGTCATCCTCTGGTTCACCGGATCAACTCCCAAATACTCTGTCATGTCTTGGATTGCAGTACATAACCGTCTTGCCACAGGAGATCGACTGTTACAGTAGAACGCTCAAGTGAATGCTTAGTGTATCCTCTGCAACTCAGCAGTGGAAACCCGGAATCACTTATTTTTCAGTTGTCCTTTTGCAGAGACTAAATGGAGAAATCTCATGAGGAAACTACTTGGACAGAGCTACTCTCATTCGTGGAGTCAAGTTCTTGATCTCATATCGACAATTCATGTCTCAGGTGTGAAGAAATTCCTTCTCAGATATGTGTTTCAACTATCAGTTCATACTATTTGGCTTGAGAGGAATGGTAGAAGACATGGCACGGTTCAGCGACCTCCAAGTCTTCTTATCAAGTTTATCGACAAGCAAACAAGGAACCGAATCAGTTCTCTTCAGGGACGACGAGGAACCTCCTTCAACCAAGCTATGGTGGTTTGGTTTTCGTCTAGAGATTAGACGAGCTCTCATCACTTTTATTTTTCAAAAAAAAACTATCTTACAAATAGACTAAAGCTGCATTAGTTTGTAAGAAAAAAATCTTAATCTGAACAAATTTAACAGTCTTTCAAAAAAAAAAAAATAATTTAACATTTTGATCCCGTCCCTAATCATGCCAGATGCTCACTGAAATAATTTATGTCATTTGGCCATCAGCAAATGATCAACACTGACTTCTAATTCACATGTAATCAAATGAGTTCATTCGATATATCTTAGAATTCTGTTGAAGTTAAGATTCTCATCTTTGGAACTGATTGATCATTTTTCCAATCTTTTATTTAACGCTTCTCATAGCTGTTATTAAAGAAGATCTGCTAGAAAATATCCAATGAATTATAATTAAGAATCTCAAGTATCGGAACCAAATTTAAATTAAAAGAAAATATCAGTCTAAGGTCTAAAAGTTACCCATAGTTTTATTTTATCGTTAATTATATGAATAACAATAATAACTGGATAATTTTAGTCTTTTACCAGGATCCATGACATAGATTTGTGTTCTTCGTATTCACATTGGCTTAATAATTGTATTCTTGACATGTAGAATCATTGTGGACGAATTTACTTACACCAGAGTAAATATTAAATCCATGTCAATTTGCTATCATTAATCTGCAAATGCAAATCAAACTCCAAATTTTCTTAGATACAAGTATACAGCATTAATTATTCATCTAAACTGAACAAACAATTAAACTAAAGGGATTTCTACTTTCTCTTTTTTTTTGTTAAATCTTTATTAGACTCCAGGCAGTTAGTTAATTCTAAAACTAACATATATGAATCTCTTACGGTTGTATCATACATATAATATATATTATTCCAATTAAAATCGTCTTCTCCACCCAATCTCTCGTTTTTGGAGTAGATTTTGTACGTTCGTGGGATAAATAAAAGATGGGATAATCTCACAGCTCTGTGTTTTTTCTTTCCCCCAAAGACTTGCATGGAAAATAATTCTGGGAAGGACTTCAAAAAAAAAAACAGTGACGGTTGTATATTTTGTATGCATTTAATCCATTAACTTTAAATTATATTGTGGTCTAAGAAAATTACACACTGAAACAGGGACTGCCCCATCCATTTCCTTCATTTAGGGCGTGGAATCTCTGCTCCACCCATTCTCTCATTTATCCCATCTTTTTAATTTTGTTTTGATCCAAATATAATGGAAAACATTATCATATGGCTTAGATTAGCAATAAATGTTTATTCTTAAAAGAGTATAGTACGAGCGTAAGTTATCATTATATGTTACACACACACACACATTAGGATTCTCTACAAAAAAATCAGTCTAATGTTCCGACCGTCTGCGACAGTAGCGGTTCTGAGGGGAAGCATTACAAGCACTTGCTTCCAATCCACAAAAATATTTGTACAAATCAGTTATTTTAGAAAAAAATTATCTACAAAATTTATAGAATTGGCCATTTTTTAAAAAATTGCTTGTGGTCTTTCTTATATCAGGACCGGTACTCTGCGGACTACGGTTAATGAGCATTTCATGCTTGTTTATTTGGTTTATAGATAGAGATGGCAATTTGTACTGCGGCAAGTGGGCTAGGCCTATAGATGATCCATGTGAAACAGATCTGGGAAGAGAAAAGTCGAGGCCTACATATTTTCAAGGGGTTTGGTGGAGACTGTGGCCTGCAAGGAACAGTACTGCTCAAAAATAAATCTGCGGGTCAGGACGGAACAGGACTGGAATACCCAATTGGCATCACTATTTATAGTTTGTCATTTCGAACCTTCCAAATATATCATATTATCTAGGGGTAAGGATCCTTATCTAATTTTGGTTCGACAATGTTGATCTTCCTCCAAAAAAGATAGTCCATATTAGCGTAGTTACTCGATACTGGAAAAATATCTTGACTTGTTGAAGTCATTGAAAGGGACCAAACTTGTATTGCTGGTGGGTATCAAATATGGCATGAGTTACAGATTTTCTAGGTCTCCACATCTTGGACAATAGTCATCGCACCTCATATTACGCCGTACTAGGTTCCTTGATACTGCCACATGACTTGTTATCATTTGCCATATAAGATGACATATCTTTTTAGACGCTTTAATTTTCCAAGCAAAGATTTGAAGCTTAGTGATACTTGGCTCCAGCACTTCCTTGTCTTCCCATGTCTTTAATATGTTCTGAGATACCCAATATCCTAACTTAACCGTGTACTGACTATTCCTTATGTAACTCCAGTAGAATGTATCCCGACGATGAATTAAGCTTATGGCCAAACTCCTTATGAGGGGTATATCCTCAAGGCTAACATAATTTTCCAGTAAGACAAAATCCTACTCCTTTGATAACTGATTAATAAAGTCGCTGACTCTCATGTTCGGATGCAAAACTGAGGCTAAAGGAATAGCCAGTCTCGTTGGTGTTGTAGGGACTCATGGGTCCTCCCACACCATGACTTCATAACCAGAATGTATTTTCTGTCTGATTCCCACTATCAATAGCTTTCATGCTGCAAATAGGCTAGTCAACACATAGGATGTGCTACTAAAGATAGATTAACTTTGTTCATAATAAATCTCTAATAACTTACAGTAAAACCTCTATAAATTAATAATGTTGGGACTTTGAAATTTTATTGATTTATAGAGATATTAATTTACAAAAGTTTCCTTATTTAGATTTTTTTCTATTTTAAAATATTTTTATTTATAAAAAAGAAAATATTTTATTTTACCGTATGTACATTATTTAAATTTTAGAAATTTGACTTTCATATTTTTTTATTATCTTATGTTGTTTATCTTTTTATGTTTCATGGAATTAATAAGTGGTTTTCGATATAATTTTACTAAATATTATCAAAATATATTGAAATGTTAAGAAAAATAAACAAATTTCATTGTGAATATAAAACCAATAATATAATATTTAGCTTGTACTTATATAAAAATTATATATAGATAAATTATTAATTTATGATTTTAAAACTATATATTTACATAGAAGTTTTAAAAATATTATTATTTTATCATTTTATTGATTGTGTTATATTTAACATATGCTCAACTTGTGACCGACAAAATTTATTAATTTATAAAGATTATTAATTTATAGAGTATTAATTTTTAGATGTTTTACTGTATTTAGTTTGCATCTTTATCGCACCTGAGAGTTCACCTAAGTCTAATTTTACCCTAATCTTGATAACTTACAAACCATCTCCATTAATTCACTTCTTTATATCTTAATCTTGAAAACAAAAAAAAAATATTGTGTAATTTAAAGTCTATATGGATTTGATCTCTAAATACTACAACTGAACTTCTTATTTGAGAGAGTAAAATTTTCTATTAGAAAATATTTACCGCAAGTAAGCACATTTTAAGTATAAATTGACAAAATCACATTCAAATATTTTAAGAATTTTTTACTCTCTAAGACACTTTATGACTTTACAATTTCATTTCAAGTCACATTTCACTTGAAAGACACATTTTGAGTGTTGTTTGTCTGTCTTACCCTTTTTTCAACTAAAAAATAATTTCTCAACACAAACATCCTATATCTGTCTCGTTATCTAAATTCATCCATTATCAATAGAATCAACCTAAATAAAACCTTCTTCTCACATCGTCACTATGTCTTCATCATTCTCATGGTTCTCTTCAAAACACCTATTTTCCATTTTATTTGCATATCACCAAACAATCATATCGATCAAAGAAGACAAAACACCAAAAGAGCTTCTGACAAGAACAAAGCTTTATGTAATGTAAATTTAAGGAAGAAAAAAAGAGATTGAAAAAATTAGAGAATAATTGCGAGGGTAGATGAAATCAGTTTCGAGAGGTGACGAATTCAAACCCTCTTGTTTGTGACGACGGTGAGAATTGGCGTTCTCATCTCTTCTTTCTATGTCTTCTCCACTATTTACTCTCCCACCAACAGCTCCACCTCTTGGCTCTCTTCTCCTCCTCACTTTCCAGTAACATCTATCCCTCCTCTTTTCTCTGCATCTATGCATTTAACTGTTGTGGCAAATGGTTAATTTGCTTCAAAGTTTGGGTCTTTTGTTGTTATGAGCTTCAGTATTGTGTTGGTTCTGTCATCAGATAGGCTCAAAATCTAGATCTGCAAAGTTTTGATTTTCAAATCCAGATCTGGAAAAGATGTGGACGGATAACGTGTGGATGGAAGGTTGCGTGGGTAGGTGGTGTGTGGATACTTCGAACGTGTATGGGATTATGTGTGGATGGTTGCTACTACATCGATTTGTTTGTTATTTCATTTCCAAGTCTTTGGTCTCTCGTTGATTAATTGATTTTAATGTTTTTAATGTTTCTGGATTCATGGGTTCTCTTTAATAAAACTTTGTCATTTAAGTTTTGTTGTTCTTTATGAACATGTAAATTAATGTTTTTGGTTTGAAGTTATCAATTTCTTTATTCTTGAGATTGTGGTTACATTCATGTTCATATCGTGCATCCATAACTTGTCGTCCACAATTCATCATCCATCTCCCATTTATTTTCATTAAGGGTATTTTCGTCTGTAATTGTTGTGTTCACACATAAAAAGTGTGTCAAATGTGGAATGTGTCTTTGTGTGTAAGAAAAAAGACAAAATGTGTCTTAATATGTAAGTAACTGATATTTTAATGTGTTAAAATAATTAAAGATAAATGATGGTAAAGCTCTTGAATATGAAGAAAGCTCTTGAAACTGAGACATCTAGTATATCATCTATGCTAAAGTATATGTTGGGTTTTTTTCTTTGGAACTGCAGGTCTTGGTTCCAGTCCAGGTCCTACCCGAGATCTGATTGGATACACGAACTATCCGTAAATTATTGTATATATTAGGCACATTCGAGTGATTGTTTTGGTGTTTCAGATATTATTTAAAGTTATGAATTCAGGTTCTCGGGTATAGTTTTAGGTCTCAGGTAAAATTTTAGATTTTCAGAAAATATATTCGGGTATTCGGGTCAATTTTTGGGTACTTTTTGGGTTTCGAGTCTGACTTTGGATAATGTTTTGAGTATTTGCGGTTCTTCCGGTATTTTTATAGTTTTTTAGGTATTTTTGGGTTTTCAGGTCCAATTTGGGTACTCCGAGTCCTTTTCGGGTTTTAAATACGCGAACCGGCCTGGATCCAAAATATTCCTGGAAATTACTGATATTTTACGGATATTGAAACTATAAAAACGAACCGATCCAGTTCCCACAAGACCCAACCCGAAACCGACCCAAAATATATATGTACCTATATGGGTCCAAATTTGCAGGATCCGAAGGACCCAGGCCCAAACCTGACCCAAGGATCCAGAATCCGAGGCCTAAGGTGGATGATGGTAAAACAGCTTTTTCTGGTTTGATGACTCGCTGCAACAGGGAAAGCTTATCGACATCACCAAATCTGTGGCCATTTATTATCGTGGTGTTGCTCGGTCGCGATGGTATGTGATGGTGTTTCACAGTCTGGCTGGAACATCATAGGTTGACGAAGCCGCTTCTTTCATGATCTCTATGGTCGAATTTAAAGTGCACCAGTTCCCATACAAATCAAGGCAGTGATGTAGTGCTCTGGATGCATTCCTATGACACTTACAAGACCTATTTTTATTCGGCCAGAACTTGGGAGCAAATCAGAGAACGGAAAGACAGAGTTTTCTGGAGTAAAGGGGTATGGTTTGCACAGGGAGACCCACGTTTCTCCTTTATAGCATTGTTGGCAGGGAGGAATATACTCTCAACAGGTGATAGAATGAGCTTGGGGCGTTTAACATGGTTGCGTGCTGTGGAGAGCGGGACGAGACAAGAGATCATATTTTTCGCCTGCCCTTATTCATTTACGGATTGGGACAATCCTGTGAATCGATTAAGTGGTCACAAGACCAATCCAGACAGGACCGCAACACTGCAATTTGTCTGCAGTAAAACTCTGCAAAACATGGATAAGATCTTGATAAAAATGGTACATCAGAGTTGCATCAAATATTTATTGAAGGAGAGATACAATAGGAGACACCAGACTGACTATCATACGGTGGAACAACTGATCCGGATCAAAGAAACAAGACGGTGCGAAACAGAATCACATCTCTTCAATACAGGGCTGATCACAAGTTGGCAGGCATGATGCAGCGCTGGTTCGAAGTTAGAACATAGCGCATAGGAGATCAATTTTTTTTTTACAATTTTCTTTTTATGCATTTTTAGTCTCATGTAAATGCCTACTCTTTCTAGTATGATCAATAAATTTCACATTTTATCAAAATAAATTAAAGATAAATTTCACTATGAATAAAATACAAACTGTACGAATTTATATATATATATATATATATATATATATAAATTTTGCTTACACTGATTATTAATTTATGTCTACATTGGACCATATATTTACATAAGTTTTAAAAAATATATTATCCTATTAGATTATCGAATTGTATTATATTTTACATTGTTCCCAACTTAAGACTGGAGAAGTTTAATTATTATTTACAATGTTTAATATTTTATTGAATATTATTTATAGAGTTTACACTGTACTTCATTTTTTGGTTTTTTTTTTGAAAGAAAAAGCATTCTGTTGAAATCTCTTATATATTAACTGAGAAACATTACAACCTTTGAGTGCAATCACTTGTCATCACCAGAATGAAATTCAAAATCCTTAGAAAATATGTTGGTCCAATTAAGTATATATTATAGTTTTTATTAAACTAATCACAAAATTAATTAAAGTGTACAATTACTATTTTATTTTTTTCCTTAAATAAAAACTACAAAGTTAGTAAATATGACTGATATATAAATGACAACTAATCATTATAATAACAAAGATTTGATAACAATCTATATCTCCTCCATCATTTTTGTTTAATTTTATATTATTAAAATAAATTAAACAGTCAAATTAGCTATAAAGCTAAAATTTAGTTTTTTTGTATATTATATTTTGAATTTAAAGAAACAACAATAAATTAGTAAAATTTCTAAAATTATTATGTTAAAAATAAATGATTAATGGTTTAACATTCCTTATATATTAATTGAGAATCATTACAATATTTATTTGTACTTAAATGTTACCATGAAAATGAAATTCAGAATTTATAGAAAATATGGTGGTCAATCTTAATTTATATTATATATTTTATTTAAACTAAATATAAAATTGATAAATTATGTACAAAGGAAAATTATTGCACTTTTGTTAAATAAAAGCTATGAAATTACCTAATATGATTAATGTATATATGAAAATTAATGATTATGATTAATTAATATTTGTTAACAATTTTGTATCTTAGATTTTTTTTGTTTAATTTTATATTATTAAAATATATTAAACAATCACATTAACCATATAATAAAAGAAAATTAGACTTTTTCTTATATGTTATGTTTTGGATTTTTTATAATGAGTATACATTATTAGAAATTTTAAAATCTCACTTACAATTTTTTTTATCAATGGCTTAATTTGTTATGTTATAAAAAACATATAAATGATCATAAAATTGCATTAATATTGATTTCTATTTATTAAATATTCAAAATAAATAGTATATATTCAACTAACAACTTAAAGCAAGAGTAATATATATTCAACAAGTATATATCTTCAAATTATGTGGAATACTAAAGCAAAGTAATATGTTTTTGAAAATAATACGAAACTGATAGTTCTAAAACCATTAAAATGAATCTCCTGGATGCTTTGATGGGCTTCCTCCGGCTATGTTCCGATGGACGGTCATTGGCGATAGTCGGATTCTCTCGAGTCTCCAGATACAAGATGATCAAAAAGAAAAAAATAAAAAAATGTAAAACTAGTTTTTTGTTAAAAAAATTACTTGATGACCACATTACCATTTTTATAGGTTTAAAATGGTGAAAAATATTTTAAACCCAAATCGATCACGTTTATCATAAATTTAAAATAGATTCCGGTCCATAATTTATGTTACAACAAATATTCATCCCAACATATAGATGATTATATACAGAAAACATAATTGATGCATATTAAAAAAAAAAAATTCAAACACATATACGGATTTAATTCGTTAATACAATATATTTTAATTTTTTCTTATATAAATTTTTAATCAAAATAAAATACAACACAGCCCATCAGGCAGTTTTTCGAAACAGTGGCCTTAGTACAAACCCAGTAGCACATAATCGAGACCCAACTTTAGAAAGCAATAAAGCCCAAGGCTTGAAGATAATCTGGTGAAGCCCAAGATAGAATTATAGGGGAGACGTTACGCGTTCCAGACGGAGAAAACAGAGGATGAGAAGCGTGGGGAGGAATGGCGACTCGCTGTGATTTTTGCTCGGATAGTTGATTCTATGGAAGAGATGACTGAGTCCGGGGGCTTGAAGACTTTTCTATGTAGTCTGCTGTTGCGCTCTGACCATATTAAATACATCGTGCACTGCCAAGCGAGAATTGAGAGATACACCTCACATAGCGTGGCCGATGCTGTTGTTGCTGCATGTCAGAGAGCGTTTGATTCCAAGAAGAGGATGGTAGAAAATTGCATCTTCTCGTTATCGCTGACCATATTCTCCATGAGTAGCTGCAACAGAAGAAAAGATGATCGCGGCTTTCCGGGGAACTGTTACAGAGAAACAATTTGGACCAGTAGGCAATCCCCAGCTGTAAACCAGAGGTCTCAAACGCAGCAAACGTTTAACCAACCAGAATTGATTGCTTGATTCTTTTAATGTCCAGAAGTTAGAGCGATCACCTGCAAGTTTTTTTGGTTATTCAGCCTAATCTCCTAGACTCCCACCATATTTTCAGTAAATTTAAAAAAGAAAAAAAAAAGGTTCCGGTCGTTATGTTTATACTCAAGACCTTTCAAATCCAACTCTTGTCTTTGCCTGACGATGACGAAACTCCGGTACGTAATCTGGTAGAACAAATCTTAAACTGAAAGCATTAGATGTCATTATCAATTGTTTTTCGTTTGTTTAAGTGATATTTGTCAGTTTTTTTTGAGAAAGTTAAAACGATCAGTGAGCCTTATTTTTTTTGTTTTTGCATAAGTAATATTGACAGTTTTACAATATTAGATTTTACTAAAATGACAACGATTTCTAATTCTTAATCGGCACTCAATGTCCTAGTTTCTAGAGTTAAATCTTTTAAAAATTAAAAGTACTTTAAATGTCTCTTTTCCTCTTCCTCTTCACATTTAAGCTTTGCATGGGTTCCGTGTTCTCCAAGTGGTTCTTTCTTTTGCAAAAGTCTTAAAGAAGACGCGCAAAATCCACTCTTTTGACGTTTCTTTCTTTCTTTATATTGACGGTTTCTTCTTACATAAATCCCCGACAAATGTCTTTCTCTGTTCTCACTTCATCTTCTTATTCTTCTTTCACTTTCTCACTCTTTTTAACTTTACCCAGCATTTCAATAACATTTTTCAGCACTTTCGGTGTAAACAGCTCCAACGTCTCTTTCTCTCCTGAATTGCTTTTGAGTTTTTCATCAGAAGTGAAAAAAAATGGCTGGTGGTGGTGAAGGAGGAGGAGGACCGGCGCCGCCCCCAAAACAGGATGAGCTTCAGCCACATCCGGTGAAAGATCAACTAGCATCTGTCTCTTATTGCGTCACCAGTCCTCCTCCTTGGCGTAACCCTCTTCTCTCCTAATTTCACATCATTTGTGCAAGTGTCATTTGTAATATAACTGATCAAGAATCACTGTTCTTTTTGGATCAGCCGAAGCAATACTTTTGGGTTTTCAGCATTACTTGGTGATGCTTGGAACAACAGTTCTCATCCCAACATCTTTAGTTCCACAAATGGGTGGAGGAAATGTAAGTCTTTCCTCTAGAACAAATCAGTTCCCACGAACATTGTTGAAAAGCTCTGTTTTTTTCATTTTGTATTCATTTGTTGTAGGAGGAGAAGGCAAAGATGATTCAGACACTGCTATTTGTTTCTGGACTCAACACTTTATTGCAAAGCTTCTTTGGAACTCGTCTCCCTGCCGTTATTGGAGCTTCTTACTCTTATGTACCAACCACGCTTTCGATCATCTTGGCTGTTCGGTACAACGACATTTTGGATCCTCAAGAGGTTAGTCTGAGAATTTAATTATGTCTTTCTGTGTTAAACGCAGTCACTGATTAGAGTAAAAACACTGCAGAAATTTGAGAGGATCATGCGTGGAATCCAAGGTGCTCTTATCGTTGCCTCACTTCTTCAGATCGTTGTTGGCTTCAGTGGCCTCTGGCGCAATGTGGTTAGGTTAGCTTAAGACGATTCTTAACACCAACAGATTTTCTTGTGTGATACTTCCTGATGGATATTGTTTCTTTCTTCTAGGATCTTGAGTCCTCTCTCTGCAGTTCCTTTGATTGCACTCGCTGGTTTTGGACTTTATGAACTTGGTTTCCCTCTGGTGTGTCATTGCTTTAACTGATCTCTCATTAGCTTTTTATGACATTTTCTTGAGTACTGAGTTTCTATTTTTCTTGCAGTTAGCTAAATGCATCGAGATTGGATTGCCTGAGATCATCCTTCTACTCATATTCTCACAGGTTAAACCTCTGTGCAATGATCTTCTTGTTAATTTTAAACAGATGTTAACCAGAATCATTGTTTTGGCTTCTTTCTTCAGTACATTCCTCATCTTATGCGAGGAGAAAGACATGTTTTCCATCGATTTGCTGTGATTTTTTCTGTGATTATTGTCTGGATTTACGCGTACTTTCTGACCATTGGTGGCGCCTATAAGCACGCAGAAACCAACACACAGACAAGTTGCAGAACAGATCGTTCTGGCATCATAAGTGGCGCTCCATGGTAATGAAATGATCTCTTTTATCTTTGACCATTCTCTAGTGGCATTGTGCAACGTTCTTTAATATTGATGTTATCTTGATAATTCC
The DNA here is from genome assembly GCA_026261945.1 of Hirschfeldia incana. Classification (NCBI taxonomy): domain Eukaryota; kingdom Viridiplantae; phylum Streptophyta; class Magnoliopsida; order Brassicales; family Brassicaceae; genus Hirschfeldia; species Hirschfeldia incana. Next base: position 2,216,703 of record JABCMI010000013.1, on the reverse strand, counting down.
AGGATAAGAGTGCCTTACCCCTTCCAATGGGGACCTCCAACATTTCATGCTGGTGAAGCTTTTGCTATGATGGCTATTTCATTTGTTTCCCTTGTTGAGGTTAGCATTCATCTAAACATATTTCCTTATGGATGCAACAACACTAAACATTTGCCTTAATTTTCATACTTATTTCATGTTCTTTACTCTTGTGAATCTTGTAAACAGTCCACAGGGACTTACATTATTGTATCAAGGTTTGCAAGCGCAACTCCTCCCCCACCGTCTGTTCTCAGCCGTGGAATTGGTTGGCAGGTAATATTGTAAAACATTGACCTCAAATGTGCTTTATCACCAGTGCTCTGATATTGTGTGTTTATGCATATGCATTTACGTATATAGGGTGTTGGAGTTCTTCTCTGTGGATTATTTGGAGCAGGAAATGGAGCATCTGTATCAGTGTAAGACACCTTCCTCTAAAAATCTAATGAAGTCAGTCACAACAGTCTTTGCTTAAATCAGTCACAACAGTCTTTGCTGAAAAATCTAATGGCTTTTCTGATGGACTTACAGAGAAAATGCTGGTTTGTTAGCGCTAACACGCGTTGGTAGCAGAAGGGTAGTTCAAATTTCAGCAGGTTTCATGATCTTTTTCTCCGTCCTTGGAAAATTTGGAGCTGTCTTTGCTTCTATTCCCGCTCCTATCTTTGCAGCATTGTATTGCCTATTCTTTGCATATGTTGGTATGTTTCTTTGAACGTCTTTCTTGGAATGAAACCGTGAATGAGTTTTTCTAAGATTCAAATGAATAATAATTTCAGGTGCTGGTGGTCTAAGCTTACTTCAGTTCTGCAATCTAAACAGCTTCAGAACAAAATTCATTCTTGGTTTCTCGGTTTTCATGGGATTATCAATACCACAATACTTCAACGAGTATACAGCTATTAACAAATATGGACCAGTTCACACAAAAGCAAGATGGGTAAACAAAACAAAAAAAACATACTATTAGTTTTCTTAAATTCTCTAGCTTATGATAATGCCTGATTGTTTTCCTTCTTGTTCTTCACAGTTCAATGATATGATCAATGTTCCGTTCTCATCTGAAGCATTTGTTGCTGGGGTGTTAGCATTCTTTCTTGATGTAACATTGTCCTCTAAAGATAGTGCCACGAGGAAAGACCGAGGGGTGTTTTGGTGGGATCGTTTCATGTCCTTTAAATCAGATACTAGAAGTGAAGAGTTTTACTCTTTGCCTTTCAATCTTAACAAATATTTTCCTTCTTTGTGATATTGAAGATGATACTTAAAGAGTTCAATGGCTTGACCCTTACTCTCTATGTATAACATTTTGTATATTTATCAACTTTGAATTATTTAAAGACTTCAAGGATTCCTTTTTCTTGGATAATGCTATTGAAACCATAGGATCTCATAGTTTTTTTTACAACAGCTCTCTTATATCACAACTACACACAAGAACACCCACATCTAGGCCCAGCTCAAGAAATGGGTGGACCCTGTGCCATATAACAATTTTCCTGCTATGTTTGTATATGGTTTTAAAAATTTGGACTTTTGATTTGTAAGAATTTTAGAATTTAGGACCTTATAAAAATAAACAAATTTTAATTAAAAATTGAGGACCTTGTGCATTTGCTCCATGAGCACATTCACTCTATGTTGATTTTGTACTGTCTCTCTCTACTTCTCTTATTCCTTTGTTTGTGTTCATCATGAAAACAGATACACTTTATTTGTTTAACTTGGTTCAACCAATCGGTGTGATGGTGTCGACATCCGAAACCAGATAACTCCTGACAATTCACTAAGAAAGAAGAGTACATCTCAGCTCAATGTACAACAAGGGAGAGAAAAGAAGCTCAAAATGACTCAACTAAATAGTTGACTAAAGAAGAAGCTAGGGATTTTAGTATTTATACTCAAAAAACTTATGTAACAACAAAGCCTCTATAGCAGCAAGAAAGTTTGCTTTTGCTCTTTTCTTCTTCTTTGTCCAATGCTTCACACACCATAAATCAGTTTACTCTATTCTCGGTGAGCTCAAACCGATATTGACTACAAACTGAATCGCCAAGATATATCAATATCCTCCACATAGATTTAATTTCGTTCTACTTCTCTTTCTCTTCTTTACTTAGTAAATTATACCTACTTTGGATTTAACCTATGACATTAGAATATACATGATCATCTTCAGAAAACTTCAAAATCTGATTCAAACATGAAGACTACATTGAATCTATCTCTTCGAACTATTTGAACCTTCTTCTAGACTAGATACCCTTGATACAATACTTGTAACTTTCTCAGCAACCAATAACACCACTGCATAATCTGAGAGTACTCTTTGCACCAACATGTTTGAACAGGCATTTTCCTGTTCAATCATTCTGCTAAACAGAATCCACTAGTAGTTTATTCCACTATTAATTATCTTATAACATGTCTCATATAAAACATATTTGTGATATGCATGAGACTCATCTTCACAGTCTATTTTCATCAAATCTTTAAAAACCATGACGCCAATCCTGTACAAATAACCTGACAATACATTTGCAGGTGTATGGCCTCCACAAAGCTCCATAGCTATTGCATCTTTATCGATTACAAGTTTAACTAGAATCTCTCCGATAACCATATATCACCGTCGTCACCTGTTTTGTGCTTATGATATTTGTAGATGGATGACTTAATTTTCTGCAAGTGACATACTCCCCGAAAGGATCTTCCAAGCCTGATTATATATGATGCTCCAAACCTAGTTAGAGTTCCTTTGATCACAATCTTCCAAATACAGTTTGGAAACTCTGTATTTTCAACCTTTATATACGCAGAGACGGACCTACTTGGACTGTAGAGGTGTCAGCTGAATCAAGTTAAATTATAAAATTTAGAATTTCATACTTAAAACAATATAACACTATGGCTAGTTTAGTTAAAAGTTTGTGTGGCTGTAACCGTTAACCTGAGTTTGAAATCTCACATGGTTCAAATTTTCTTGGTTTCTGATCTTCTTTTTGAATATATATACTGTGGCTATTTTGGTTAAACGTTTATGTGGCTGTAACTGTTAACCTGAGTTCGAAGCTCACATAATTCATATTTTCTTGGTTTTACCTTTTTATCTTCTTTTTTGATATATAATGACACTGGTTATATTATAACACAGTATAAGAACATGATGGGTCCGCCATTGTATGTAGGGAAGGAACAAGGATGCTTTGGTTCAATGCTATGTAGTTTGGTAGAAGAAGCCAAAAGACAGCGTCTAAAGGATGTACTACTAGAGCTTTGGTTTAAACGGAAAAGTATATAGAGATTTGAACGTTTAGTGGCAAAGCAACAATCGTCAATCGACATTTTATCAAAGAAGAAAACAACAATCGTCAATCGACATGCTAAACTAACTTTGCACACTCCTAAACACCACCACATTTTCCACTTAATTAGTGGGTCATTTATTTTATTGTCCTCAAATCTGTGTGGGTCCTTAAAATTATGTTAAAAAAAATCTGTTGGTCCTTTCTTTCGACGAATATTACGAACATTATAGAATAATAACTTTACCTTTATGTTTGTCAAAAGAATAACTTTACGTTATATCTTTTATGAAACAAGGGCGTATATACATACATATTTATTTTTATATTCTATTCGTTTCGGATTAGATGTCGTTTTAGAGTAAATTTATGTTTCAAAATAAATGTCGTTTTATAATTTCAGTGCAAAAATTATTGAATTTTTATTTTAATTTATTTTTCTATTGGTTGAAATCTGATTAGGTGTATTGGTAATGATGTTTTATTCTAGTAAATATACAAAATTAAATATTTTATTAGTCTGTGTGCCACGATTAAAAAAGCGAAATGGAGGGTGTATATGTTTATCTGAAATAGCAAACACAAAAAAAAAAATTGGGGCATGCTAAGATAACCAAACAATATCATTGTGGCATGCAGAAATATTAACATCTTCGATGCGGAAACAAGAACAGATGATTACGCCTCACGTAACATTTCCCTTTCGAATGATTAATCTCACTGGGTCTTGTATTCAAACCCATAAATGTTAACTATATAAATACAATTAATTATACAACTGCAATTAGTATATGATTGTGGATAAAATAAAATTAGTGCTGAAGATATTCCGGGTCAAATCCAACCACTAGTTCTTTTGTTTAGTCACTTGCGTAGCTACATTTATCAGTGTTCTAATTTGGTCTTTATATATTTATAACTAGAGGCTTATCCGCGCTTCGCGCGGAATATTGTTCAAGTGTTGTGAATATTGTTCAAGTGTTGTTAACTATGATTTTTTGGATGATGTAATTATGTGATTGTTTTTATTAATTAAATGCATTATGTTAATTATCTGGTGTTTTAAATGTGTTATGTAGTAATAGATAATCAGTTAATATATTTAGTATTTAACTTTTCAATAATGTGTTGTTGTGTATATAGTAGTACTTATTAGTGGAGAATTGGTTTAACTCAAGGAGGAGCTGAGCCAGCAGCCTATGATGTAAAATATATTGAAGCCTTTGATATAAAGCATATTGAATTTTAATAAATTTGTTTAATTGATTTAAGATTAACAATTTAGCAATAAACTTTATATTTTATGTTTTTTTTAATTATTTGAACATTTAAGATGTTTTGTGCCGTCTCCCCATATTTTGATATTGAATAGTCACCATCTATGTATTTCGTTTACCATTTTGGTGTGATTTATTTCTCACCATCACTGGAAAAAGACTCACCACCATTCTCTTGTTCTTCCTCACATTTTTTTATGTGAGATTATATGATATTTGTTATAGATCGGATTTATAAGTTCTTAGTTATGCGGTTGTTTATAACGGCATTGTAAGCTGTTCCAGTCAATATTGGCTGCTTCTCCTCTTTCTTAAATTTCAACTGATGTTAGGAACTGCATCTCCTTGGGTTGGATCTGAGTTTAGTCGTCTTTGATGTTGTTATCATCGTCGTTGGTTTTACTGTCAATAGTCTATGCTTGTCTTAGTTTTCAAAATTTGGATTCTGGTGATCTAACTTGTATGTTCTCGTTCGTTGCTCAAGGAAGGCTCCACGGTTTATCGATTTCATTTCATCTACCATTTTCTCTCTGTTTTTTCATCTCGTTGCAGTTTTCATCGTTGTCCGCGTCTCTTGTGACTCTCTCTCTTTCGCCATCTGTTCGCATCTCTTGTGGCTCTATCTTTCGCCATGCTTGCCAATCTAGGTTTGGATAGTGTTTTCCTCTGTGTATGCTTTGTAGGTTTCGAAGATTTTTTTTGTCTCAATTTTGCGCTCTGCTTTGGCGGTAGTTGGCTTCCATTCTTTCTCCCTCGGGTTGTTTTTTTTTCTTTCCTTGCTTCCTTTAGTATAAGTGTGCGGAACTAATCTCCTGGAGCTTTGGTCCATTCTATCCAGAGCTTTGTGGTTTTTTGTTGGCACGAGCTTTTTGTTTGTTTTTGTTTAGTTTGTGAGGTGCTTCTTACTTCTTAGTTGGCAGTTGTGCTTATGGTGCATTAGGAAATTGTCCTCCTGCTTCGTAGCGATTTTGGTCTTCTATTGATTATTCTTTATGTAACATGTTTTCTTATTTATTGTGTTAGTCTTTGATCGCACTTCTTTGTGTTCCAGAGATTGCTTTGCTTCAAAGTTTATCTTTCAACCATTCTATCCAGAGCTTTGTGGTTCTTTGTTGGCATGAGTTTTTTGTTTAGTTTGTGAGGTGCTTCTTACTTCTTAGTTGAATGTTGTGCTTACAGTGCATTAAGAAAGTGTCCTCTTAATTACTTCGTAGCAATTTTGGTCTTCTGTTGATTATTCTTTATGTAACATGTTTTCTTATTTTTTGGTGTTAGTCTTTGATCGCACTTTTTTGTGTTCGAGAGATTGCTTTATTTCAAAGTTTATCTTTCAACCATTTTCTGAATTTTGTTTGTTCTGGGTGTGACACTCAATATTAAACCGAGGTAAGTTAGTCTTTGTTCTTGATTTTCTTTCAGTTTTAAACTTCTATTGAGTTAGTGTTACTTCGGCAGTTTGATTTTATTTGTGATTATGGAGGTTTTGTGTTTAAATTATGTGTTGTGATCTAGTTTATTGTTTTAGTTTAGTTAATATTAAAATTAAATATATAATTTGTAAATAAATAAATTGAAAATAGTAAGATAAAAAAATAGCGAAGATTTATGTTATTTTTTAGTTGTGAATGAATTAAATAATTAAAATATATTTATATTACTTTACTTATTTTTTAATTCTTCATGTATTTTTATGACTGATAAAATAAATTATAACACTTCAAATGATGATGATTTGTGTGAGAAGGATTAAATAGTGCATAATTAAAAAATGGTGAACCAAATTGTAGTAATATAAAAGATGAAAGAGCAAAAATGTAAAAAGAAATAAAAAAGGGACACATGTCATCAAACCCCTCTTCCACATGTCACATGAAGAGAGAAAAGTCTATTTTATATATATAGATAACTCTTTGGTTTTGGTGTGTACACACATTAATCTTAAGTTCGATTTTCTTTGAAGATTAAATTATCATTACGTAGTCAATCTGAATTTAAGTTTTGACTCAAATGATTTATATGTTGGATCATAAGAAATGATTGATTCTCTCCATAGCATTAGTCGGAAGATATTTCAAATTCTGATCAAACCAGTTTATTATGTATCATTATGTATGTTCTTCCCGGGACCAACCGAGCTCGATAAGTTTTATCCAATATATATAAGAAGAAGAAGAAGAAAAATACACCTTGTAATTGTATCAATAATACACCTTGTATTGCGTCATCAAATTGTGAACACGTAGTTCAGTCCACTTGGATCAATCGGGTAAAGATTCCAAAATTACTAAAAGTAGTATGTTCAGTATTTTCATTATGGCATTGGGAATACCAAATGAAATACTCATTCTATTTAAAATTGATAGATCTTTCAGTTTTTTTGACACAAATCTAAAATTTGAGTATAAATATATTGGTTAGTAATTTCAGTCAATTTAAAACTAATGTTATAGTAGTCAACATTTTTATTAAATTTTATAGTTTAGTATTATGTGCTAAAATACATAAAAACTTCAAAATTTATTTATTTCAAGAGAACGTGTAGAAAAAAACATTTTACAAAGAGGATTGCATTAATAGGATCCAATTTAAAAAAAAAAGGTCATACCTGTAACAATCAATGGGATATGATATGATACAAATTAATAGGATTTCAAAAAAAAAGGAAGTAAATTGTGCTGGGAAAACGCCCAGCTTGATCTGACAATTCTCTCTCTCTTTTTTCTGTACTTTGTTAATAAAAGGGAAAATTGCCAAACAAAACATAATTTCAGCATAGTTGTCTATTTGGTAGAATACTACTAACTTGACATTGTTAATATAATATACTTTCTTTTTTTATCCCAAAATTGTAGAGTGAATGCAACCAATTGTAGAGTGAGTGGGAGCCTCTTCAAACTGTAAAATCCGCTTGAGGAGTTCAACCATGTCTTTGCATGCATCAGGACCGGACATGTCCGGTTTCGTACAATGTATGTGGCGCAGCGTATCAATGATAATTCAGTTCAAATCTAAAGACTTATGTTTAAATCTCCAGAGACCTGACTTCTTGGATCGAAGAATTGAATCAATTCGATACAAGGCTCTCGTATTGATGACAGAATCGAATCAATGCAAGGCTTTAGAGAAAACTCTAGGTTTATTATTATCTTTCAAAAACTGTCTTCTATAAATCTAGACATCATGACTTTATATAAGTCTTAAGAGTCGGTGGAAACATTCTAATCCTTCTTAAAACAGGAAATAGAAACTAAAAAGGAAATTATAAATTTGAACACAAAAGGAAAAAGAAAGCCGCCATTGTTGCAGGTGGTTGCTTGACGGTGAAGGTACTATCATGCTGCATCAGGTCCCCCCTGGTTAGAAAGATTCGACCCCAAATCGTGATCCTGATCTGGAGGGAAGAACCGTGACAAGTGACGAACGTTGAAAACATCAGAAGTGGTAATGTCAGCCGGTAATTGCAGACGATATGCATTATCATTAATGTGCTCGAGAACTTCAAGGGGACCGATCTTCTTTGCTTTCAACTTGTTATAGCTATGAGCAGGCATGCGATCTTTAGTTAAAAACGCCCAGACCTTATCTCCAACTTCGAAAACCACACGCCGGCGATGGCTGTCTGTTGCATTTTTGTATTGCTCTGTCGAAGCCTGTAAGTTAGTAATAACTTGATCATGAACTCTGTGAATATTGTCGACAAAATCTGCTGCGACTCCGTGTTGTCTTGTCGGGTCTGGAAGAGTAGACAAATCAAAAGGTCCGCGAGGAACCACACCATATATGACTTGAAACGGACTGAACCCGGAGCTTCTATTCAAGGCATGATTGTGAGCAAATTCAGCCTGAGGTAGTTTTGAATCCCACGATTTGATCGCATCCCCGACAAGGCAACGAAGTAAATTCCCCAAAGAACGATTAACAACCTCCGTTTGACCGTCAGTTTGTGGATGATAAGCCGAACTCATATCAAGACTAGTACCCAACATTTTCCATAGAGACCTCCAAAAGTGTCCAATGAAGCGAGAATCACGATCAGAGACTATGGACGTAGGTAAACCATGAAGACGGTATACCTCGCGAAAGAATAAAGCGGCGACTTGAATAACATCATTCGTCTTTTTACAGGGAATGAAGTGAACCATCTTGGAGAAACGATCGACCACAACGAGGATAGAGTCAAAACCCTTTTGTGTACGAGGAAGACCCATCACAAAATCCATACTGATGTTTGTCCAAGGCTGCGTTGGTATGGGAAGCGGCATATAAAGGCCTGCATTAGTGGCACGGCCCTTAGAGCGTTGACACACAGCCCATCTCTCAACGAAACGTTCAACATCTCTGCGGAGTGTAGGCCAAAAATATGAGGAAGAAACAAGATGAAGTGTGCGGCCCCTTCTTACATGACGCTCATTGTGAATTTCTGTAATAAACTGAAGACGGAGACTGCAATCAGGTATACAAAGACGATCTCCCCGAAAAAGAAACCCATCATGGAATGTAGAGTCACGGGAGATGGCAGACTGCACATCCAACAAGATGCTCCCAAAGAATGTATTTGTTGCATATAATTCAGAGAAGGTCGAGAAACCTGGGACCCCAACATGGAGAACGGAAAGGAGATTACGTCGGCGGCTCAAGGCATCAGCAACACGGTTAGAGACACTGGATGTATGCTTGATAACAAACGTAAACTGCTGCAAATAAGCAACCCAGGCCGCATGGCGTGAGGATACTTTATCCTGGCTACTAAGATGCTTAAGAGCATCATGGTCAGTGAAAAGCACAAACTCCTTGTGAAAAATATAGTGTCTCCAATGTTTGATGGCCTGGAAAACGGCGTAGAACTCGACGTCATAAGTATTGTACCGAGAACGAGCACCACTTAATTTCTCGCTAAAGAAGGCAATAGGACGAACTTTTTGACTAAGGACTGCACCAATGCCAGATTTAGAAGCGTCACAGTGCAATTCAAAGACCTGAGAAAAATCAAATAAAGCGAGGATGGGAGCTGAGCTGAGCTTCTGTTTAATGATGCTGAAGGCGCGGGACGCCTCTTCTGTCCACATAAAAGAACCTCACGGCGAATACAATCTGTAAGAGGAGCCATAAGACTGCTAAACTGCTGTACAAAACGTCGATAGAAGGAAGCAAGGCCATGGAAACTACGTATCTCAGACAGAGTTGCAGGTATTGGCCATGAAAGAATGGCTTCGACCTTTGCCGGATCAACAGACAAACCCTCGGCTGAGACAATGTATCCAAGAAAATGTACTTTAGACGAACCAAACTCACATTTCTTTTGAGTTGCGAATAGCTGGTCCCGACGGAGTACGATGAGGACTTGTCGAAGATGATTAAGATGTTCGGCCATGGTCATACTGAATATAAGTATATCATCAAAGTAGACGACCACAAATTTACCGATGAAAGGACGCATCGCTTGGTTCATGACCCTCATAAAAGTACTTGGTGCATTAGACAACCCAAAAGGCATGACAAGCCACTCAAAAAGACCTTCACGAGTTTTAAACGCGGTTTTCCACTCATCTCCAGGGCGTATACGAATCTGATGATAGCCACTTTTGAGATCGAGTTTAGAGAACACGGCTGCAGTACCAATTTGATCAAGAAGATCGTCTAGACGAGGAATGGGAAAGCGGTAGCGGACAGTGATTTTATTGATGGCGCGACTATCCACGCACATTCTCCAAGAACCGTCTTTCTTTGGTATGAGTAAAGCTGGAACTGCACAAGGACTCAAGCTTTCGCGTAAGAATCCTTTAGTGACGAGATCTTCAACTTGACTTCGGAGTTCTTCATGCTCTGTGGGACTCATGCGATAGTGAGCTCGGTTTGGGAGCACTGCATCGGGAACCAAGTCAATACGATGTTGAATGTCACGAAGAGGTGGGAGGCCAGGTGGCAAGTCGTTGGGAAAGACATTAGCAAATTCTTGCAGGAGGGACGAGAACGCTGATGGGATCGGAACTGACACAGGTGGGGATGGAGTGGTGATAAGAGCCAACACGAATCCCTCCTCCCTGAAAGTTTCTTCAAACTCCTTGCGTTGTAAAAGCAGAACCGTAGAAGATGATACATGCTTCTTTTTTGGAACTGAAGGTTGAAGTGTGAAGTTACGATCCTGAAATCGAAAACTATAGGTATTTTTGATACCGTCGTGTTGTATACGTCGGTCAAAGATCCATGGACGGCCTAAGAGGAGATGACAAGCATCCATAGGCGCGACATCACACTGAATTTGATCCTTGTAAGAATCTCCTACCGAAAAAGAAATCAGCGCGAGGCGAGTAATCAACAAATCTGTTTTTTGATCGAGCCAAGCTAACTTGTAAGGATAAGGGTGGAGCTCCGTTGGCAGTTGTAATTTGTTTATCACTTCCTCAGCGATCACATTCTCACTACTGCGAGAATCAATGATAAATTTGCAGACTTTTCCTCCAATCGTGCACTTGGAATGAAAAAGATTATGACGCTGCGGATTCTCTTCTTCCACACGAGGTGCAAGACAAACACGACGAAGCATTAAAGATGTACCAGTATCAGCAGTAAGAACCTCTGTGTCCTCTGGTGTTTCTGTTGTTTTCTCCTCATAGATTACTTCGACATCATTACTGGAAGCGTCAAGAAGAAGCCCTCTACGATTCCGTGTGGGACAGTTAAACATGCGATGTCCAATCTCACCACAAGAGAAGCATCGAAGGGAACTTGGTCGGTTTTGACGATTGTCTAGAACTCGAACGATGGATGTATCTGTTTTGGCAGGAGCTACATCGTCTGGTGTCGCTGTAGACATCTGAGGTTGAGAAGCTCGTGCTGGACGGGCGCTGGTCCAAGACGAGAAGGACGTCTTTGTTTGAGCTTCAATGGTGATCGCCTGTTGATGTGCTTCAGATAATGTTAAAGGATGGAAAAGATTGATGGTGTGTTGAATTTGTTGCCGGAGTCCCGCTGTAAAACGTGTTACTAGTTGGCGCTCAGAATCTTGTATGTCTACACGGTTGAGAAGAAGAAAAAATTCAGTGGAGTATTCAGCTACTGAACGGGTTCCTTGCCGGATGGTGTGTAGACGTTGGAACATTGTCTGATCATAATTATAAGGCAATAAGGTTTTCCTAAGTTTCGACTTAAGCTTATCCCTAGACTGGATTTTAGGTTTGTCGAGACGAGCTCGAGTTGTTTTTAATTGTGTCCACCATGCAGCTGCTCTGCCACGAAAGCGCATAGTCAAAACAGGGACACATCGATCCATTGGAGCATTCTTGAACTCAAGAATTTCTTCAACCGTTACTATCCAATCAAGTAGTTCTTCTGCTGATGTATTACCATGGAATTCTGGTATCTCGGTTTTAAATCCTCGTTCCCAAGGAATCTGTGCTACTGCAACTGGAACATGATCTTGAACTAGAACACGGTTATTACGAAGAGGAGCAAAGGGATTATCATCAGCTGCGGCTTCTGCTGCTGCTGCTGCTGCGAATACGTTGTCTTCGTCAGCTTCATCTTCGTTATCGGGTGGAACGTATTCAACGTTGGCACGAGCTGGTGCTGGTGGTCGTTGACCATTGAGGTTTTGTAAGGCGGTGGTGATTGTGGCCATCTGGGCTTGAAGCTAATCGATGGCGTCGCGGGTGATTTCTGCTTCAGTACGTAACGGTGCTCGACGAGTTCTTGCCATCGGGTGAGAAAACAAGGAACGTCGCGGAGGCTCTGATACCAACCTGGCGCAGCGTATCAATGATAATTCAGCTCAAATCTAGAGACTTAGGTTTAAATCTCCAAAGACCTGACTTCTTGGATCGAAGAATTGAATCAATTCGATACAAGGCTCTCGTATTGATGGCAGAATCGAATCAATGCAAGGCTTTAGAGAAAACTCTACGTTTATTATTATCTTTCAAAAACTGTCTTCTATAAATCTAGACATCACGACTTTATATAAGTCTTAAGAGTCGGTGGAAACATTCTAATCCTTCTTAAAACAGGAAATAGAAACTAAAAAGGAAATTATAAATTTGAACACATAAGGAAAAAGAAAGCCGCCATTGTTGCAGGTGGTTGCTTGACGGTGAAGGTACTATCATGCTGCATCAGTATGGTCTTCAGAAATGATTCTCGACCCAGGGGAACTTGAAAAAGGTATCGAGGTCTTCCACCATTTGGATGTATCTCGTAGTGGGGTTCGGGGTTCGGGATTTGCTTGTGTGCAATCAGAACGCCATCTTCATGCGGGTTGAAATTCAACGGAATTAAGATTACAAGCTTAAGAGAAAATAAGGTTTTGTAATAAAAAATAGGATGAAAAGCTAAAAAGATAAATATTATAAAGACAAATTTAAACTAAATTGTCTTTTGCTCGACATAAATACCAGAGGGAGAAGATTGTTGAAAAGTATACAGGGCTTTTCACACACCGAAAGTGTGTGACCAGCAACATATATCTAATAGTAAGCATATATACGGAAACTGTATGTTAAGTTTTTTTTTTCATTTTTTATAGCCATGAATTTGCCATGTAAATTTTTTGTTCATTTTGACCATATATGCTTTGCTAATGGAAAAAGAAGAGCTAATTTTTTTTCACTTATACTTGATTAGACAGACAAGTTAGAAAAGGTCTGAATTTTTCTCAGTGATCAGATCAGTTTTTGAATTTTTTACCTTCTTAGACACTTTATGTCTTTCAATTTACAACTGAAGACACTTTTAACATGTCACACACTTTAAGTCTAGTTAAAGACATTGATACCCTTATAGTAAAGAAAACCAAACCAGATCTCTATTTACCTAAACCAAATCATACCAACTTAAAATCCTACACTTCATCATTCTTCTTTTCAATTCACATTTTTTTTCTCTCTTGGATTCCTTTTACGGCGCAAATTAACAATCTTAGTTCCTCTATCTTTATCTTCACCTTCTCAAACTCATTTTTCTCTTGTGCGTCACAAACCTCCATTCCAAACTCACATACTCACACATTTTTTCAATCTCATTATCGAAGAGAACTCACCATCACCTCCTTTTCCATCATGGAAGGTTTGTTTTTTGAAATCCATACATGTTTTATCTTTTTTTCTAAAACCCATTTCTGAGATCTGTTCATTTTCGATTTAGATATGTTAAGATTGTTAAAACTGCTCAAATCTGTAAAGTCATGGAAAATTCAATTTTGATACAAAAATCTCAGAGATCCGCTGTTTTCGATGCGTTTTAACTTTTTTTTTAAAAAAGTTTCTGTTAGATTTTTTTTTTGATTTTATTTCTTAGTGTCGTTGTGGATTTCAAAACTCAAATATGTGATGTTTCGATTTTAATTTTGATGGTTAAAGTGTGGCGTGGATTCGAAAGAGGGTGGACAGGTGGAGTGTGGATGAGATTTGTGTGGATGGGCAGTATGTGGATAACTAACTGGTGGGATGGGGGTGGTTGTGTGTGAAAGTTTGATGTGGAAACAGGTGATGTGGAGACGGTTGATGTATGGAGTGTGGCGTGTACTCAAGAGGGGTGGACGGGTGGTGTGTGGATAGCCAGCAAGTGGAATGTGGATGTTTTGTGTGTGAATGGTTGATGTGGGAACATGTGATGTTGGGACAGTTGATGTGTGGATAAGAGTATTGTGGTCTTGGTCTGCATGGACATGATCTCCAGAGTCTGGCAGGTGAGCCGTCCACAGCCAGTAGACTGATTGATAACATTGCAATTGATGTTGCAGTAATGAGAGCTATCTCATAGTTATATTGAAAACTTCTTTTATATATAAATCTGCACACGAACACTTCGTTTGTTGTCTCTTATGTAACAAATTTATGTTTCTTTTTCTGCTTTAAAATATGGATTGTTATTTTGTGGTTGCATATCAACATAACTCAAACATTGATTCAATTTATTAAGCAACTTGTGTTCTCGCTTGTTAAATTCTCTACAAAATGTATACAGTGATGACTATGTATTCCTCTCTTTTCTCCCACACCTCTTCTTTTCTCTTCAGTTTTATAAAAATTAAAATGTGAATGAGTTCAAATTACACCATCCACAATACATTGTCCACAATATTGTACCCACATAATTCAATTTTAAATTTTACAAAAAAAAAAAATATCAAAATAAATATATACATATGGATCTCAAAACATAGAAGAAAAAAAATATAATTTACTGTATATATTATATATCAAATTAAGTTACCATAATATGAGATAATAACAAATAAAATCTGTTAAAGTTAACCAAAAAACCTTTAACAAAGATACAAAAATGATGTCGTATCTTTAGTTCTCTTACACCCACTTTTAGTTTTGACCTTTGAATTGGAAGTATCTCTTCACCATCCAACGGTGAACAATAACACATTTCTATTAATAAATCTAACACATTAATGCATCCTAAAAACAAAGACCAAATTGAACCGGTTTGCCATATTGGAATCTCAAACTGTCGAAGCTTTCACTAAGGGCATTATCGTTCGACCATGCACTACATGACAAAATAAAGTGTGTCAAATGTTGTAAGTGTCTCTGAATGAAAGACAAAGTCAAAATGTGTCCTTTTACGTAATCTACTCTCAGTTTTTTTTTGCCACTAGTAGATTTATTCGGCTATGGATTGAGATGTGCATTTAAATCGATGTAGTGAACAAACTTGAATATGTAGTTGCAATACACTTAATAAGTCGAGAAACCAAAAATACTACCAACACGTTCACATGGCACACACACACAGTCTGACCGTTGTATCAAAACCATGTGTTCACACATGTCAACCAACTAAAGTCTTAAGTGTAACTATTAGCTAAATACTCGGAATTTCAATTTGCTAATGTGTTTGATTATATATATTATTTAGTTATCCAATAATTTTACAGACAAGTCCAAGATGCTCTGAAAATTTAGCAGGTTTGTTTGTGTTTAACGAAAGTAAAAGATTATTATAATCTGTGATGTTGGGTGGATAAAGAACCAAAAAACATAATTCGCGTTCCAAAAATCTTGATTCCTTGCGTGTTGGTCGCCGTACAAACGTCAACGTGATTAGGCCTCCGTATATAGGCGAATCTGGATTTTAACTTTAGTAATTACTTTTTTCTTTTTACAATTAAGTTTGTACAAAATCAAAAGATGATGGATATTTTAGGTAGGGTCGTGGGGATGTCTCCACGAAGGATCATCCTTTTGATTTAATTTATTTTTTTGTAATTTAAATATGATTTAAAGGACACTGAATCACTGATCATGAGTCAGGTTTTTGTGGCCAGGAAAAAAATTATATATTTAAAATTTTATTATCAATATTTGTCATGAGGATGTTTCCTTAGGATATTCGAATCCTCAGTCCTACTTATTACAGGAATTGATTACCTCACGTGAGTCTTTGCAACAGTAACTTTCAAATGTATAAGTATAATCTCAGGAAAGTCAACATCTAAAGTTTGAGAATGCAAATGAATTTGCAAATAATGAATCTTCCAGCTCACAAGTTGCTATGGAATATTTTCGATGTTGATTATCGACACAAACCTCACAATGACTTGTGTTTAGACATGGGTATTGGGTACTCGTGATTTCTCATAGCATATTACAAGGAAGTTTTCTTTAATTTTTGAACTCTTACTTTTGCTCAGTAGTTGCATGTTTCCATTTGGGGTTTGAAATCTCGTTATTGTGATTTCTTTGAAATTTTATATAATATTTCGGTTGTGGTATATGAAAAGTTTAAGAGAATTGGTTTGACTATTTATGTTATCAAATTGATTTTATTTTTTCAGACACACATCAATTTCAAACTCCATAATTAAACGTGCTTGAAACAGAATAATAAAAATATGAGTGATTTATCGAAAAATGATTCATGATACCGTGTAAATAAGACCAAAACAAGGAGAAAAGTCATGTGATAGTTGCAAGATTAATAAACAAGACTTTCGAGCCTTCAAAAAATTAACACACCACCCTCACACAGAATGTGGCACACTGGCCAAGTGAGCGACCATGGAAGCCCATTAGCCGTGGACGATCAGGGCATTGGCATCAGAGCCGGATTTAGATGACTGTGAAGTCAGTAAAGGCTCACACTAACATGGGTACGATCTTGGAGCGCAACGAGGACATTACGTTTTGTGAGAAAGGATGAATTGTAACGTCTCGGTTTATAGTATATGAAAAATGTTAAGAGAATTGATTTAACTATCTATGTCATAAAGGTGCATTTACCTTTTCGGTTACACATCCATTTAAAACTTCATTATTAAGCATGCTTGGGTTTAAGTAGTGAAAAGATGGATGCTATATCGGAAGGGATTTACGATACATGAGAATGTCGCCAAAACATGGGGAAATATCTTGTGGTGATTGTATGGTCAATATACAAGACTTTCGAACCTTCAAAAAATTAACGCACCACCCGTCACACAAAATAGGGTCCATGACTTGAGTGTGCGAGTGTGAGAGGCCTATTAACTGAAGGCAAGCATGGCGTTACAAGTGGTATCAGAGTCAAACTCAGACGAGTGTGGGGGTATTGTGAGGGTTTACACTAACATGTATATGTCATAGGGCACAACGAGGATGTTGCGTTCTTTGAGAGGTGGTGAATTGTAACATCCTGATGAATGGTATGTGTTAGAAGGTTTAAAACAATTAATTTGGGTACTTATGTCATAAAAGTGTACTTGTCTTTTAGTTAATACATCCATGTAAAAGTCTAGAATTAAGCGTGTTTAGGCTGGGAAACGATGGCTAACCAATTCAGAAGTGATTCGCGATAATGTGCGAGTGAAACCAAAATACGAAGAAGAATCATGTGGTGATTACAAAGCCAATAAACAAGTTTTTTTAGTTTCAAAAAATTAGTGTACCGCCCATCAAACAGAATAGAGCCCACGGACCGCATGAAAGAATTGCCTATTATTTATAGACAAACAAGACGCAACAATTTCATTACGTATATCTTGTTAGTTTTAGTTTAAAATTCAACAGTATTTATAAAAATAGTACTATAACAATTTAATTTTAAAATATGTATCACGTAATTGTATGTCAATAGAGACAAATATTTTGTGTACTTTACAGATTTCTCAATCTTCTTCTACTAATTTTCACGCTTAATTAGTAGACGACATCTAATCTGGTATCAATCATTTCTTGAAATCTTAGTATCTTACTTTAGGCTGTCTTATAATTAAAGCCTAGCCCTACTGTATATCTTCTAGTTCCATCCGTAGTCATCATTAAAGTGGTGAATATATATATATATATATAACCTCATTAGAAAGAAAATAAAATAAAATAACAATGTTGGTACAACAATTAAAAAATAATCCTACTAGGAATTAGGCTTAGACATAAAATCTGGAATCCAAAAGATCCGACCCGTTATCAAACCCAAAATGTAAAAATATCCGAACGGATTTTGTAGGGTGGTAGAAAAAATATACGAATCCAAATATTAAGGAAAATCAAACGTGTAACACGAAAAGTCTGAAATTAATAGTCAATATAAATATTTTGAAATATATGATATATAATAAATATTAAAATTTTAATAAATGCTTTAAGTATACAATTAGTTATAAATAAGAATTTTATAATTTGCTTATTGAAATAAAAATTTTACTCTCTATAAGGCAATACATACTGTTTACAAATGATGTTTGTTTTCATGCTTGATTTAACACTTTATTGTTATTTTCTCAATTTTATGTGTGATAAATTAATTTTTATTTAGTTTAGATGTTTTTCCTTATGTTATGCTTCAAAAAGTTTGCTTTTTACTTTGATTACATTCAAACCGAACCGATATAACCCGAATCAGTACGATATATGATTACTTTATAGGTTTTAGAACACAATACAATTTTGAACCAAACCCAAAGCATATCAAACCCGACCCCTACTAATAAAATCTTAGTATGGTACTTAGGAGCGTAAACCCGATAAACCCGATCTGAATGTCAATGGCTACCCGAACGCTCAGGCCTACTAGGAACATTCGACCTTCTAGAAGTTAAAATAGATGCTAGAGTGAGAGATGAATAAAAAGTGGCTCCTACACATGTGAGATATGTTTATAAATTGAAATTTACATATATAGTAATTTATCTTCTGAGGTATTTTATAATATTTATGTTTTAAGTTTGTGTAATTATAGGGTACACAAAAACTAAATAATAATTAGCTTTTTAACTAAATACAATTTATAATAATATTTATACAAATTATTTTGATATGTATATAAATGTTATGCTTATTACATTTATAAATTATTAAAATAATTAATAATATAACATTATATATATATATATTTGTGTGTGTATTTTCATTTGTACAGTATTTGTACCGTTTTTATCCACTTTTACCATTCATATATATATATATATATATATATATGTATACACACAATATCCTTATTGCTAAATAACATCATGTTTCAGAAGTGTTCGTTAACCTTTTTAATCATGTAGAGAGCCAGAGAAAGATAACGGGAATGTGTGTTTCATGCGCTAGCCTTCGGTATCTTATATTTGATTTGCTGATTATATCATTTTTTTCTATAAGACGGAATCCCGTAGTGTGAAGAAATTATGAAAGTAATAAGAAAATATGAAAAAGCACATGCCAATATATCAATTCTGATAAGTCTTCATTACTCTTTGGTAAGAGGATCATATGAAATGATAGACAATCAATTAAAGATACACTTAGGATCCATATAGATGGGTGAATGGAATTCTACTTAGGAATCTCAGAAGATATTATTGGATTTAAGTGTAAATTATTTGTCTTCCTCAAAGAAAAACTGCTTAATATAGTGAATGGATGGACTAGTCGGTGGCTATTAAAAGAAAATGAAGTACTAATCAAATCTATTTTATTAGCTATTTCGACAGATGTATCAAGTTTATATATATATATATATATATATATATATATATATATTTTTTTTTTGTTTTACTCTGGTTAGAAACTTACTTTACTAATTTTATGAATTATGTTACCTTTTTTTTGAAACAATGAATTATGTTACTTATTATTAAATGTATCAAGTTTATAAATATTCCTTTGTCTATATAAATTAATGTATACATAACACAACACATTTTATTCTTTAACTCTAATTAATCATTTTGTCAGTTGATTATTCCAGATGGCTAATTCCGTATGGTTCATTTGATGAACGAATGGGTACACTTCAATATCTCAGGAACATGCCATATATCCGAGCGTATAATATTAATAAGTAGAACTGAATCATTCAGAAGAACCAAACCAGCACCAACCCAATGAATCACAGATAAGTAAATAAAAACAGAAATAAAATGTCAACCGAAAGCATTTAAGTCTGTGAAAGTGAGAAAAGAAGATAAGAAGTTGCAGTGTCTCTTGTCCACCCAATCAAAATCTTGATTTCGTGTTTCCTATTTCTAAAGAATATTAATAATTTTGTATTTTTACTTGTCATGAGTGGTACCAAAATTGATTTGGATATCATCAGCTATATATGATTTTTTTTTTCATTTAAATCTATATACCATAACTTTTTGTCCATGGTCTAAATTTTTTTTTTGTCAACTATCCATCTAAACTAGATTAAATATTAGTTAACTGAACCGATATTTCGAGGAGCATCTCCATCTATTTGTATCTGATTTATATGGGAAAAGATATATCATAAAGTTCTTGTTTCTTTTGCTAATAGATCTGTCCAACTATTTCTACTCCAAAGAATATAAACCAGACTCACATCTTTGAGTCCTTCTGCAGTCTCTTGAACACTTCTATTTTTGTCACCAATGATGGTCAGTCAGATTCGTAGTCATGTCCTTTAGGTACAAACAATCTGCTTCGAAACATATCAAGACTATCTTCATGTCTCTTATACATGAAGTTGTCCAAAGTAAATATTGACCTATTTTTAAATATTCTATAGAATTATATGATGTTTATAAATGGATAAAATAAACATTACATGTTATTTTTTTGAAAAAACTCAATAATATTAAAATAGAATGCTAATATAAAAATAATATTTGTTTTATTGGACATGTAATATATGACTCCATTAAAATGTATATAATCTTTAGAGTTTATTAAGGTTGTTTTCGATATATCTTTTTGACCAAAATATAAATATATATAAAAATATTTCCTAAACTCAATAACTAAAAAACTTCTAATATTTAATTAATTTTAAAAAGTATAATTCATTTGTAATCAATAATTTAAAATTATTTTTAGTCATCATTAAAATTTTAGTAACTTAATACTGATTAAGTATTGATTTATCTAATAAAGTGAAATATTTTATGCATATATATACTTCGTAAAAAATTTAAATGATAAAAAATAATAATAAATATGGTTAAAATTTTATAGATTAATTTTTGCAATTATAAATTAAATATATGTTATTATACATACAAAATAACATAAATAAAAATATTAGATAGTTAAACATAACATAAAATACGAAATCAGTTGAATGAATATATTAATGTATTTCTGTTATAAAATATTGAGAGGATTATAGCTTTACCTCAAATTTGATACTTTTAATCAATGTGAGACATTATATTTAATTATTTCATTTTAATTATAAATCATCAGAAATAAAACTATAACCAATGTGAAACAATTTAAAATGTTATAATTGTTTTTGCCAATAATAGAATAGTCTTCTGTTTTGAAAAAATGCAAGTCAAAATCTAGTAACAGTTTAAGTGGAAAATGTTATATTGTCTCCATTTAGATTAAGCTAACCTTTTCTCAATTCATCAAAGTTACTAAAATTGAAAAATGTTGTTTGAAATTAGTTTTTTCTTTATTTATCAAATGTTAGAAAACCTTAAGTTTTAGTTGAAATAAAAAAAATTAACATATCTGTATGTATTTTCTTTGTTTTTCGAAGTCAGATCTATGTAACTGATTTTGTTTAACAACCCAAATAAAACTTTTAGGATTATCTATGGAAAAGTTTGTTATTCTTTCTGTAGTAGCATAATTCAAGTCCTAAGAAAAAGTCAAACAATATACTAACATCTATTATATTAAAAGAGAAATCATGACTTCTCAATCATGTGTGATATTTAGAAAAATTGACTCTTACTAGAAATAACAACTCATTAGTAAAATATGCTTAATAATATGTCACACATATAATTTTTGATATCTTTTCATTTAAAATCTAAATATATATATATATATATATAATTTCAAAAATCTGTTAGAATAAAGATCTTAACAAGATCTTAATTTTCAAAAATTATATAATATTTTCACTAATTTTGTAATTAGTTTTAAATTATTATTATACTTTAATATATTCAGTTGTTTTTTATTAAATTAAAAATAAACATTTCATCTTATTTTGATATATTACATAATCACACTCTTAATTTCCAAAAAAAAATTGTAAATATTTTCACCAATTTTGTAATTAGTAATGAACTATTATTGTGCATTAATATATATTCAGTTATTATTTTAAAAATTATAAATAAAAATTATATCATATATTATAATAATAATCGATCATGTTAAAAATTATTGTATTGAACTAAATATAATAAAACTATATTACATTGATAAATTTACAAATTTTATTTTCATAAATATAAAATATTTTTGTTAAAAATATATTATGATAAAAAACGGCATAATATTAGTAGACCATATAATGCATGTATAGAAATTAACATATGTTTGATTTTTGTATATACAATAATATTTTATGTAAAAAAACATAAAAGCTATTGCTAATAAACCAAAAAAATAACCACAATATCTTTTGATATCTTTTCATTTCTAAAAAATATATATTAAAAATCCTAAAAAAACTGTTTAAGAAAAATCTTAATTTTCAAAACTTATATGTAAATATTTATAAAACATATGTTTAAATATTTTCACTCATTTCGTAGTTAGTTTTGAAATATAATTATACATTAATATATTTAGTTATCATTTATAAAATGAAATATAAATATTATATTAAATTTTATCTAATATATAATCACAATCAATCATATTAATTTATTATGTTGATTTAAATATTTTTAAAATATCATAAGTTTAACAAATTTTGTAATTAGAATTGAACTAGATTTGATTATGCATTAATAAGTATACATTTATTTTCTACAATCCGTCACATATTAACTTTTAATAACTAACAGTTAATACAATAAGATAAATATATAATAAGAGACAAAAAAATACATGTGATTTAAAAGTTAATACAATTGATTATTTACAATATGTAAATTATAAGCTATTATATTTGAAATAATTGTAAAACATTAAAATTAAAAATGTATACCATTTGCGATTTAAAATAAATATATATAATTGAAAATAATATCCGCATATATATATATAAAATTGAAAATAACATTCGCACGGTTGTGCGGGTCGAAATCTAGTTAACTTATTAAAGATGTCCTCTTATATTAACCACATTAGTATATAAGAAGAGTAAGAAAATTAAATGCAACAATTTAATACAAAAATAAATTTATTTTAAATCAGTAAGAACAAAAACAAAAACATCGAAATCATCGGTCCCTGATCTCCGGTGCCGGCACCCACCCGTTTCTAATCATCTATTAAATTCCGACTATCCTATACATCACTATATTCCATTAAATTTTAAACTCGAAAACCAACAAAAGAAAGAAGAAGTAAACGTCAGAGATGGCCCCGGCAGCAACAGTCAAATCTGCAACAATATGGTTACAAATCCTTATTATTATTCTTATCATTAACCCCGAAATGACAGTCCAATAAAATAATCACGACATCATATAATATAAATAATAATAGTAACAAAAGTGATTTTATTTTAATGACATAATGTTTGGGTTACATGCTTTATAAGCAAAGATCTGTGTGTGGTGGACCTAAACCCTTCACGCTGTCCCGAGAAAGACACTTTCTCATCTCTTCCTCTTTTCTTTCACAAGCACTCTCATTCTCTACTCTGTCTTTTTTGTTCTCTCTCAATAATAACAATCTTTTCATTTTTGAGGAAGAGATGGGAAACTGTCAGGCAGTTGATGCGGCGGCGTTAGTTCTACAACATCCCGACGGCAAAATCGATAGATATTACGGTCCTGTCTCCGTTGCCGAAATCATGCGTATGCATCCTGGTCACTACGTTTCTCTCATTATTCCTTTGCCTGAGGCAGACATTCCGGCAAAGAAGACGGCGGAGGAAGAAGATGGTAAGAGTCAGAAAAGGGTCGTGAGGTTCACGCGCGTGAAACTTCTCCGACCAACAGAGAATCTCGTACTTGGTCATGCGTACCGTCTCATCACTTCACAAGGTTTGATTATTGTTCTTTGAAATTTTTTAAAAAAATTCTATTGTTTTGTTGTGTGTGTCTTCTAATGGTCTTTTTAAATCAAATTAACTCAGAGGTTATGAAAGTTATAAGAGCGAAGAAGTATGCGAAAACAAAGAAGCATCAGAATGAAACGACTAGAGAGAAGACAAAGCCATCCCTGGAGAAGAAGGTTGATGAACTATCCGACAAGCATCAGGATCTGGTATGGAATCTTTTCTACGAGTATAAGAAATGGGTTTAGTTAAAGAATTAAGCTTTACTTGACAGTAATTAAATATCAGTTTAGTTAACAAATCAAGCTTCAGCAGTCTTTCTGGACTTGAGCACAGTAGATTAGTGTTTTTTTTTCTGTTAATGATTTGTTTTTTTTTCTCTCTTTTTGATAGGAACCAAATGATGAGAAGCAACGTGCAGTGTTAACAAGCTCAGGTTCGTCGAAATCGAAAACATGGAGGCCATCATTGCAGAGCATATCTGAAGCTACGAGTTGATTTATTTTATATTTTGCTTAGGGAACAAGAAGTAAAATCTCTGTGTGAGATCATCATAAGATGGAATCTACGAGAAAAAGAGATATAAATACTTCTCTTTTACGTTCTTTCTGGTTTTCACATATATCAAGAGAAAAAACTCTATAGATATTAAAAATCGAGTCCCTTTTTTAGCCACTGTATTATGTATATAAGTTCTCAAGATGAATAAATCGATCGAAAAAGGAATTGTAAAACAGATTAATTTTTTGGTGTTTAGAAAATAAAATACAGACTGTTTATACAATTATTATGTTTTTCCTCCTGAATGTCTATACAAGTTCTTGGAATAAAACTGTAGCAAGAGTATAATATTCAAAAACATTAATGATAAATGTGTCCAAAAACATTTGATTTGGATTTTTGTGAAGCATAAATGGTTGTAAGAATTGCATTGAGTTGGAATGATCTTAGTAGGTATCACATCCTTTCAAACATTTATGGGATACCTGTTTCAGAAAATGAAAAAAAAAATTCAATTTGGACTATTGTCTTACCAGATGACTTTCTGATAATTATGCATAAATATTTTGTTTAAATGATTTTATTTAAAAAGAAAATTCAAATTATGTTTTACTGGTTTAAAAATATCTGAACTCATTAATAATTATTCATTTATTTTCCCATTTAATTTAACAAGTGAAACAAACTGTTGATCTTACGATCCAGAACTTCCACTCCACAAACTATCACAAATCTGAAAGGAAAATCCAACTTCTCAAACCAAAATCTTCATTAATAGGATCCCATCGCCACAACCCGAACATATGTTATACTAGAAAGAAAACTTAAAATTGGATATGTCAAACTTATTAAAGTGTTTCATCTTCTGTTTTTAATTCGTATTCTGAACAAGAAAATGATAACTGTGTCAATTCAAATCAAACCAAAACAGAACGGAACCAGTCTTTATGATAACGGAACCATTTTAGATTTTGTTGGAATATGCAAGCTTAAAGAAGCTTAACCCAATTCCAGCTAGTGCATTGTAGACTTTGTGATAAGATATTTCTTGTCTTTTTTTTTTTAATATACTGATTAGCACACTTTGCATACAAGTATGTTTTACATATCACAATGAAAAAAAAAAGTTACTTTAGCGAATCAAAAGAAACCCAAAGAAGATCACATACAGCCTTATCTGCAAACAAAACCAATAACTTAGCATTGACTCGGTTGCATTCTATTAATGCCTTACAACAATATCTTAAAGCTATAGCTCAATGAGTTGTGAGAGTAGATAATCACCAAAACAATCCTCAAAACTTAATGCGGTTCTATAAGTCTTTAAACCACAAAGTTCACCGAATTTAAGCAATCTACATTCACTCTGATCCCATATAGTTTGAGCTTAGAAGGATACATAACTCAAAACAATAACGCAAAAACCATCTCTGCATCTATGAATCACAAGCGGGTCCCGGATATTTCGGAAGGATACAGTCACGATATAACAAGCAGATACTGTAGAAGAGATGGAGGCGTAAAATGATCTTAATTTTGGTCTGTTCGCATTGAGATTTTGGGATAGGATCGATCCGATGGTAAATGGATTCTGGGTTAGTGAAGATAGGTAAAAACTACTAAAAAAAGGAAGCCTGTCAGACAACCGTGCGACCACTCCGGAGAGGTCGAGGCCTAACCGGATAGCGATCCTCTACAGCACAGAGAGTCCAAGAACAATCATAGCCGTTAATCACACTCAGATCGCAAGGTCATGATTCATCAACCAGGTTGAGGGGCCCGTCTCCTTAGAAATCAAGGATACAGAGGTACGAGCCTATAGAACAGATCCTGTTCAAGTAAGGTCGTGACCTCTGTCTTCTTCCCTTCCATATATAAACAGAACGACTTCTCTCTGTTTTACCGATGTGGGTGATATATTACTTCAAACGCCAAATACGCCGCCGTTTCAAAGCTCAACTCACTAATGCCCCTGATACGACATCGTTCATGAAGAAACTGTGAAACAAAGGTTTATTTTCTTAATAATCAGAATCTCATTTTGCTTTAGCTATTTTCGGTTAGCGTTTTCTTGAGCGTCTCTTCGGTTGTGGTGTAGAAATCTCTGGAAGTAAGTGATGATTCTCCTTCCATGAACCATGC
This sequence comes from Hirschfeldia incana, assembly GCA_026261945.1. Classification (NCBI taxonomy): domain Eukaryota; kingdom Viridiplantae; phylum Streptophyta; class Magnoliopsida; order Brassicales; family Brassicaceae; genus Hirschfeldia; species Hirschfeldia incana. The sequence continues at coordinate 2,190,107 of JABCMI010000013.1, read as the reverse complement.
TCGTTCTATGACTTCATTTGGCTTAGGTATCATTACAGTAAAATTGTATTTTGGAGACAACTGCGAATCTGAATCCTGTGAATTGAGGCTTGTTTAGTCAAGTTTTGGTACATGTACGTAAATCATTCACGACTTCAGAGCAAAGACTTTTAACTATTGTCTGTTTTTCATGTGTTCCCTTACCTATCTATTTTTCATGTGTTCCCTTACCTATCTATTTTTCTTGTTTATCCGAATAGGCAGGACATTTATAAAGCAAAACAGAAGAGAAATCAATTCACATGTTATGGGTTTGGCTATTAAGATATAATGATCGTCTCTCTGACTTAGCGGAAAAGACGGGGAATTGTCCTTTGAGGCACTTTCCCTTGTAGCTTGAGACTACGGTAGGACTCTCGGATATGGCAAGGCCTGATCTGTCCTGATTCGTTCCTTTTCACCATAACAAGTCGAGCTGTTTCCACGAGTTCACCAACGAACATTTTTGCTATACCACTAACAACGGACAGCCTAGGGTCGTCGTTGTTCATATTCTTAATCCCTGTGATACTCTCTAGTAGCTTCTTCATGCTTGTTTTATGAAGTGTAGATCTCCTGAAACTTTCGTATCTGCTCATTTGTTCCTCTGTGAATTGCGATATAATGCTGTGCATCTTGGCTACCTTCTTCTCACGATCATTAGCTTCAACAGTTGGGATTCGGGTGAAATCAACTTCCATATTCTCAGAAGATTTAAGTTTCTTCACCTGACGGAGAAGGCAAACATCGTGGTCATTACCATCTCTGTCTCTGCCACTGTCGGAAACATGTGATTCTGGAGGAGATTCATCTTGTTCCTCCTCCACAATTGCTGCTTCAAAGGGATTTTTGTAACGTTTCATTAAAAATTAAATTTTTCTAATAAAATGTATATGGGACCCCTTTATATACTCATGTTTGCCATAGTAAAATAAGTTGGCCTTCCGATGTGGGACAAGTTATATGTACTCATCTCTTTCTCGCCAAACAATAGACTTCACTTGTCAAACTCATCATACAACTGAAACTCAAATCTTTAAAGCTAAAGCCAAGGTGCAGAGATCTCTGCTCTGGTTCTATATGCTTATCCTTCCTTTTCTCTAAGGCCTATCATTTTGAAGCTACTGTACACCAAGACTGTTCTGATGGATACACTACCTATGGTGTGATAACATCAAGATGGGATTAGCGTTCTTGTGTGTTAGAATAAATATGGAGAAAAACGCACGTAGGCTCATGATAATCAATTCTGCAGTTATTTAAAGAGAAAAGTGAGTCACTGGATACAATGGATTGTGGAACAAGCGCTCTCATGAATCATGATCAATTAAAAACTATATTATAGCTAGAATACAGAGGGAGAAAACAAAAACACAGAGAGACTCATGAATCATGATCAATTCTATAGCTAATAAAAGAGACAAAAATGTGACACTGAATATGTTACAACGCTCTCATGAGTCATGATCATCAATGCTATTTACCTGCAAAGCTTGATAACACACAACACTTTATCCTTCATTGCTTCTTCAACAAGTCTATACTCTTCCATTATCCAAGTTAGCAACACTTCTTCTCCGTCCACAATATCAAAGTATCTGCCTTTATCCTCTTCGCAAAACTTGAAAACCCTCCTGTAACCCATAACCTCATGGCTCATCGAGTAGATCGCATTATCCTCTTCCATCATCATCCAGCAGCCGCTTTCACACCCATCGGTATAACCACAAGCCTCTGTCCTGTTAGCGAAGATGCAGAGTCCACATTCTGTAAACCTCTTATCTTCATGATCCACAAGCGTCGTTGGATGCACGCAGTAGACGTCGTTGGTAACGTAGCTAGGCCATTTGTTTCCATCAGAATCGAATATCGTCTGCAGATGACAGGCACCATCGTCTTGTGGATTGGCTAAATAGACTCCATAAGCTGGCAAAGACTGTGTTGGAGGAAGCGGATCAGATGAGTAGGAGAAATGCTTGGTGATATATGGTGTTTTTCACACCATTTGCATATATGTTTTTATTAGATTCAAGTCTGTAAATCGTGTTAGTCTAGTACTTTGTGGTCTTTTTCAGGTCCAGAGTTGGTAGATGAGTGAATAGAAGGTACATGAAGAAAAGATGCCTTTTTGGAGTTATCCTGCGGAGAACACTCAAGAAGAACAATGGAACAAACGACGGAGTGATCCCGGTGATTGTTCCAGACGAATATGGAAACTCTTATTTCGGGAATTAAAGCCCAAAAGCCCTAATTCACTTCTACCTCTTGGCGCCTCCTTATAAAAAGACCTGCTACTCCTATTTTCTTTTCTTACGTTAGTTTTTACAAGACATAGACTTTGTTTTTGGCGATTTGCAATTGTAAGGGAGAAGGCTCAATCTTCCCTAGAGAAGATCAACCTGAACCCTTTGTTTCTCTACTTCTATCTTATGCAGTTTATTTCAGAATTAATGTCTTTGATTGCTTGCATCATGATTGAGTAGTAGCCGTGCTCGCCTAGGGTTTTTAGGGTGTTGAACCTGAGCTAAACATAGATAAGCAATATTCATAACTGTTCTTCATTCATACTGCTCTTAATGCTATTTATAATCTGATCACTTATTGATAGATCTAGGGTTTATCATCTAGCTAACTGCTTAGGAGATAACCTGACATGTATTGAATGAGCTTAATATCCCTAATCAGCGAAAGTAGATATTAGGGTAGTAAGTGGACTAATCGGACTTGATCTCTAAAGCTTGCAATCAGATCTCATCCCAACGACAGTTAGGTGGTGAGATTGATCTGCAAAGCGATCGCTGCCACGATAGTGGAACGATCCAGTTGAGTGATCCGAGTCCTAGAAAGCACTTCATCGCGCTTGAATAATTGTTTGGCTCTATATCGACACCCAATGAAATACCCTAGGCTAGCTCTTTATTAATTTGAACCAATCTTAGTTTATCTTGTTAGCTATTTGTCACTTCTTAAAATCAAACATACTTTTCATCTTAGCTTGATTACGAACTTTTAGAAATAAAGTGTAGACTGGTCCTCTGGACTTGAATCTTAATTACTACAATTACAACTGTTAGCTTGGCAGTAGCAAGGATTCATTTTTAGTGTATCGAGTTTTGGCGCCGTTGCGACGGGGACCATATTTTTTTACCTCTATTTCTCGGTTTTATATCTAGTCTAAGATATCTAACTCGCTTCTATTTTCTTGTTGCAGTTAATGATCCAGGTGTATGACCGGTAGACATACTCGGAGCAATACACAAGGACGACTACAGCAATTCAGTAACGAGGAACTAGCGAGATTAGAAAGACAGAACCGTCAACAAAGATCTACGACCACAGCAATGGCCGATCCAGGCAATCAGGATGGACTTGCAGCCACAATCGCATTGATGCAGCAACAGATGACGCAGATGCAAGCCACCATCCAAACACAGCAAGCTGCTGCAGTGCTAGCAGCTCAGAACAATCCGCAGCAGGAGCAACAGCATGAAGAAGTTGTCCCCATAGGGCAGAGAAACCTTCTCCACAACCTGCCTGCTACGCGATCTGCAATCACTCCTCCACCCTGCACTCGACAGGATTTTGAGATCAAGCCTGCCTTCATAAGCCTGGTGCAGAGAAAGATCTTCAATGGACTCCCTGCAGAAATCCCCATTGATCACATTGAAAACTTTGAGAGAATGTGCGGCTTCACAAAAGCGAATGGAGTACCACCAGATTACATCAAGTGTACCCTGTTCCCTTTCTCTCTGGATGGGAAAGCTGCTCGCTGGCTTGATTCTCTACCAACCGGATCACTCACCACTTGGGAACAGGTCCGATCTGCCTTCCTCACCCACTTCTACACGAAGTCTAAGAGCGCATCCCTAAGGCACAAGATCACATCCTTCAAACAGCATGCTAATGAGTCGTTCTGTGATGCATGGGATAGATTCAGCCTCTACCGTAGAGACTGTCCCAATCATGGTTTTGAGGATGACTACCTCCTTGGAGTGTTCTACGATGGAATGGGATGGGAAGCCAGAAACGCCTTGAACTCGGCCAGTAATGGAGATTTCATGACTCAGTCAACCCCAGGAGCTTTCAAATTGATTGAGAACATGGCTTCAAGTTCTGCTGACAGCAACAAAGACAATGATCGGACTGAGAAGGTGAACAGTGTTGACAACAGCAGGATCGACGAGTTAGCAGCAAAGATGGATCAGATGCTTAAGAGCCAGCAAAACCAGGTGTTCATCATGGAGGAAGCTACACCAGAAAAACCAGCATCAGATGGCAAATCAGAGGCGGATCAATCTGCTGAGGACCTGAATGAAGTGAGCTACGTGAATGGCCAAGGGTGGCAGTTCAAGAACTATAACCCAAACCACAATGTCAGGAACAACCCTCACCTGTTCACTAATAAACCGGATGGAGCGACTGACAACACTCAGACCAACCAGAACACTGGATACCAGCGGAACTACAACCATCAAGGAAGGACCTTTGTGCTTAGCCACCCGCAGAACAGTCAGTTTCACGCTCAGAAGCAGCCGACCAATCTACAATCTGCTCCGCAAACTCAATCAGCTTCTCAATCAGCTTCCAAAGATGATACTAAAAGCCTTGCCATGATGATGCAGCAACTGCTCCAAGGACAGCAAATGCAAGGCAAAGCATTGAATCAAGTCACGACAGACATCAATGGAAGGATGAACCACATGTTCGATGATCTGAGTGCTAAGTACGACCAGGTCTCTAGCCACATGAGGCAGATGGATATCCAGATTGCTCAAACTGCCGAGAGTGTGAAGAGACAGCAAGGAACACTCCCAGCAAGAACAGATAAAAACCCCAAGGAGTGCAATGCTGTAACACTAAAGAGTGGAAGACCTCTAACAGAACACACACCTAGGAAGCACACAGGCGCTGAGAAAGGAAAGCAGAAGGAATCAGATCAACCGCCTGAAGCAGTACAGACTGATGAGGAAGAGGCAGAACAGCCTACCGAGACAGAACCAACAGCTGAAGAACGACCTGCTGGGGCCGTTCCTCCAACCGTTAACCCTTCCCCTGCTCGCCAGTACGTTCCTAAAGTCCCCTACCATGTTCCAGCCAAAGCCACACGTAAGGACAAAGAGGAGATTAAATGCAGGAAAATGCTAGAGGATCTCACGGTTAGGCTCCCTTTAATGAATGCGATCCAGATGATGCCATCTATGAGAAACTTTGTCAAGGGACTGATCTCTGGGAAGATATCAGATGACAGTGAATACATGGTTGTCTCCAAAGAATGTAGTGCAGTACTGCAGAATCGAAAGATCAAGAAACAGGGTGACCCAGGAAAATTTGTTCTGTCGATCCAGGTTGGAAGAACGATCTTCTCCTGTTCGCTGGTTGATTTAGGATCCAGCATAAACCTGATGCTGTATTCTGTTGCTAAGCGCCTTGGGTACTCAGATTTCAAACCCACCAGGATGTCTCTAGTGTTTGCTGATCGCTCAGTGAAGACACCAGTTGAAATTCTTCAAGATCTACAAGTTCTAGTAGGAAACACGCTGGTCCCGGCCGATTTTGTTGTTCTGGAAGTCGAGGAAGAGTCCAAGGATCCCCTGATTCTGGGCAGACCATTCCTCTGCACAGTGGGAGCCATCATAGATGTCCGACAAGGAAATATTGACTTACATCTTGGTGATATTGTGATGACTTTTCAGATGGAGCAAATGCTGAAGAAGCCAATGGTGGATAGACAGACCTTCACTGTTCAGGAGAAGAGTGATCTGCTGGATCCACATGAGGGAATAATTGAGGAAGTTCTCACTGATGATCCTCTAGAACTCGCTTTGACAAGAGCCAAGGCTGAGCAAAGCTTGGAAAACGTTGATGCTGATGCCTATGCGAAGCTTCTGGACTCAGCACGAAGTATGGAGAGGTTAGTGGCGAATCTAAGTCTGGGGGAGAACAGCGAAAGCAGCAATCCAGCCGGAACAGCCTCGACTCAGAACCCATCTGTTCCAGCGTCTCAGGCCGACGACTCATGGAGTGAGCTCAAGGCTCCAAAGGTAGAACTTAAACCCCTTCCTAAAGGGCTCAGGTATGCGTTTCTCGGACCTAACTCAACATATCCTGTCATTATAAATTCTGACTTGAACAATGCTGAGACTGCTCTGCTCCTGTGTGAATTGAGGAAATATCGTAAGGCATTAGGTTATTCTCTAGCTGACATACCTGGCATCTCACCTGATTTATGCATGCATAGAATACATCTAGAAGATGAATCGATGACTTCTGTAGAACATCAGAGGAGGTTAAACCCAAATCTAAAAGATGTTGTTAAGAAAGAGATAATGAAACTTCTGGAAGCTGGTGTGATCTATCCGATCTCTGATAGTAAGTGGGTTAGTCCTGTTCATGTAGTACCTAAGAAAGGTGGCATCACTGTTATAACAAATGAAAGGAATGAATTGATCCCAACTAGAACAGTTACAGGTCATCGCATGTGCATTGATTTTCGTAAATTAAATGCAGCAACTCGCAAGGATCACTTCCCACTTCCTTTTATTGATCAAATGCTTGAGAGATTAGCTAACCACCTCTACTATTGCTTTTTAGATGGTTATTCAGGTTTCTTTCAGATCCCCATCCACCCAGATGATCAGGAGAAGACGACGTTCACATGCCCATATGGAACATACGCCTACAGGAGAATGCCGTTCGTCTTGTGCAATGCTCCAGCAACATTCCAGCGATGCATGATGTCGATTTTTACAGATCTAATTGAAGACATAATGGAAGTTTTCAGGGACGATTTTAGCGTCTATGGAAGCTCCTTTCATGTCTGTTTGTCAAACTTGTGCAGGGTATTGAAGAGATGTGAGGAGAAGAACCTGGTGCTGAACTGGGAGAAGTGTCACTTTATGGTCCGTGATGGGATTGTTCTAGGACACAAAATATCAGAAAAGGGCATTGAGGTAGACAAAGCAAAGATCGAGGTCATGATGAGTCTACAGCCACCTACTACGGTGAAAGCAATTAGGAGTTTCTTGGGACATGCCGGATTCTACAGACGATTCATTCAGGATTTCTCTAAAATTGCTAGACCACTCACACGGCTGCTCTGCAAAGAAGCCCAGTTCTCGTTTGACAGCGACTGTTTGGCCGCATTCCATGCGATCAAGGGGGCTCTAGTCAGTGCGCCTGTTGTTCAACCTCCAGACTGGGATCTTCCTTTCGAGATCATGACAGATGCGAGTGATTTTGCAGTGGGAGCAGTACTAGGACAGAGGAAAGACAAGAAGCTGCACGTAATCTATTATGCGAGTAAGACGATGGATGAAGCTCAGTGCCGATATGCAACTACAGAGAAAGAGCTCCTAGCTATCGTCTATGCATTTGAGAAGTTCAGATCCTACCTGGTTGGATCAAAGGTAATCGTGCACACTGACCATGCAGCTCTAAAGTACTTGCTCACCAAGAAGGATGCTAAACCACGACTCTTGAGGTGGATTCTCTTGCTCCAAGAGTTCGACTTAGAGATCAGAGACAAGAAGGGGGTTGATAATGGAGTTGCAGATCACCTTTCACGGATGAAGGTCTCAGATGAAGCTGTTCTCGACGAGGAACAGCCGATGGAATATGTCAACATGATTGGTCTAAACTGTCTGGAACAGTCATCTACTGCAAACACCGACTGTTCTAGCGCAGGAGAGAAGTTCACAGCAGCAATCCAGAAGCAGTATCCTAATCTTCCATGGTTTGCAGAGATAGCCAATTACCTTGCTGCAGAGAAGGAACCCCTGAAATTCACTGGTAATGAACCATATATATATCGCCAAGGTAAGCTAGACATTATTTCTGGGATGAACCATATATATATCGCCAAGGTAAGGATGGGATTTTCAGAAGATGTGTTCCAGAAGATGAAATTCAAGGAATTCTCCATCACTGCCACGGTTCCTTCTATGCTGGCCACTTTGCTACTTTCAAAACAGTCTCCAAGATACTTCAAGCCGGTTTCTGGTGGCCTACTATGTTCAAGGATGCTCATGCATTTATATCACGATGTAACTCCTGTCAAAGGATGGGTAGTGTGAGTAAGAGAAACGAGATGCCACAGAACTACATTCTAGAAGTGGAAGTGTTCGACTGTTGGGGAATTGATTTCATGGGACCATTCCCAATTTCTCATAAGAATGAGTACATCTTGGTCGCCGTGGACTATGTCTCCAAATGGGTAGAAGCCGTAGCTAGTCCAACAAATGATGCAAGGGTTGTAATCAAGATGTTCACTTCAACAATTTTCCCAAGGTTCGGTGTTCCTAGAGTAGTCATCAGCGATGGAGGAACACACTTCATCAATAAGCTGTTCCAAGGGTTGCTAAGCAAGAATGGAGTAAAACACAAGGTCGCGACCGCCTATCATCCTCAAACCAGTGGTCAAGTGGAAGTCTCAAACAGAGAGATCAAGAACATCCTGCAGAAAACAGTGAACACTACTCGTAAGGATTGGTCTCTCAAGCTGGATGATGCTCTCTAGGCATACAGAACCGCCTATAAGACGCCATTAGGAACGACTCCCTATCACCTGGTCTATGGAAAGGCGTGTCATTTACCAGTTGAACTAGAGTACAAAGCCGCTTGGGCTGTTAAGCTACTGAACTTCGACATCAAACCAGCCGTGGAAAGGAGAACAATGCAACTTCATGAATTGGATGAAATTAGGCATCTGGCCTATGAGAGTTCTAAGATCTACAAGGAGAAAACAAAGGCGTTTCATGATAAAAGAATCCTCAATAGGAGCTTTGCACCGAAGGATCAGGTCCTGCTCTTTAACTCTCGACTGAAGCTCTTCCCTGGAAAGCTAAAATCGAGATGGTCTGGACCTTTCACCATTAAAGAGGTTCGCCCATATGGAGCTGTTGTATTGCTGGACACAAAAGGTGGAGAATTTGTGGTCAATGGTCAGCGTCTAAAGCCTTATCTTGCTGACACACCAATCGCAGAAGGAGTAGAAATACCCTTAGGCGATCCTTCTCTAGCCTGATCCGCTCATCAAAGTCAAGCTAGTGACGTTAACCAAGCGCTTGGTGGGAGGCAACCCACTGGTATGTATATATTTCTTCTCTATTTATGTTTCTGTTCTTTTAAATTTCAATTGCAGGTCATAAAAATCAAGAAAATCTGAGTTATTTCGGCAGAACAATCAGGTGACTGTTCCACTCGACTGTTCCAGGTAAGTTCTCAGAAATAAAAAAAAATTAAAAAATAATAAAACTAAATAAAAAGAAGAGGAAGCGGTTAGGTTTTACCTTTTTAAAGGTTTTTACCATTCCCTTCCCCACTACCTCTTTCACGCCGCTCCCCCTCTTCCTCTCCCACTTGAACCCTAAAATCGAAACCTTCAAATCTCCTTCTATCTCTTTGATTTTCGGTTTCTACAACTCAATTCTTGGCAAGTTTACTCTGTTTTTACAGGAACTCACCAACTGGAAAGGTAAATCGCGGATTGACAGTCTCCCTCCCTCACATGCTTCACGCTCAAATCGCTCTTCTCTCTACTCTTGTTCTCGATTTCGATTGTCCTTGATATATAGCTTTAAATCAGTGTTCTCTTATCAGCTAGGACAGAAATCAACCACTTTGAACAAGTTAGCCGATTGCATGTTAGGGTTGGGTTTTGAAATCGTTTTTGAGATTGGAACTTTAGGCTTGATCTAAGTTTATAATCGGTTTTGAGATGCACTTTTGTGAGTTTCAAGGGATTTATAAATGGCATAGGGAATCATTAGTTAAGCTGAAATTGTGTTGTTTAAAATTGGTTTTGGAGCAAGCTTGTTTAATCGATCTATACCCCCTTGCATAAGCTTGCTTGGTTTTTCTAGAGACTTGTGCTAATAACATACTTATGTTTATTCTTTACAGATAGGTCCCAAGCTAAGACTTCCAAAATCAAGAGGAACTCCCTCCCCTGCCGCACGAGCTCCTGAAGGATACCCTTGGCCGAACCAGGAGGAGAACAAGCGTATTGACATCAGTGACCCTATGCTGCTGGATTACAATGTTGAAGGGTGGGATAAAGAGTCGGCAGCGAGGTACAACAAGCTCCTCAAGGCTGAGATCTGCCCCACCGAATTTCCAAGCGCAGACGTTTTAGCTGATCTCGGCCTTGACACTGATGTGTTCGACACACTGGACTCCATTGGTCTCGCTGGTCTCTGCTACAGGGTGTACCCTCTATACCCAGATTTGGTGAGGCAAGTTCTTGCTACGTGCCAAGTTACCTACCAGAACCCGACGGCACCGACCTACGAGAACTGCTCATTCTCATTCATGGCTGACGGCAAGTTCTGCTCCATCTCTCTTGCTGAACTCAACAAGGTCTATGAGATTCTGGACGAGGATCAAAAGGGAGTCTCAGTGGATAAGAAGTTTGTGCCACATAATGCCTTATGGGATCTTATTGCAGCTGGGAAGTTCATACCTCGCAAGGCGTACCAATCTCAGATCCGGAACCCCACGTTGAGAGTTCTCGCCAAGATCATCTCCAACACTCTGTTCGCTAAGGAATACACCTCCAAAGTCACGAGTGGTGAGCTCCAGGTCCTCTACACTTGTCTCAATGATGAGATACGCAGGGACCAGGTTGTTCCGGTGCAGGAAGTCAAGACCAACCCAGGTTTCCACCTGATCTCCATGTTCGCTGAGCGCAAGAACGCACTGCTCCGCACAGATGACAAGAAAGATCGCAGCGGCAGTCTCCTCACTCCCTTGTTCCAGCACTTCGGTATTAACCTCAGCGCCTACACAGTGGTCTCCGAGATTGAGTACATTGACACTCCCTACCTGCTCGCATGTCACATCCTACGCGACGAGAACACCTACATGTTCCAAGATAAGGAGGGAAATCAGTTGTATTGCAAACTCCCCATGCCAGGATTCACCAACTTCCTCACCTTGGACAACATAGTGTTCTTACCACCTGAGGAACAGCTCTTCCCAGACCCACGTGCTCCACCTCCAAACGATGATGATGACATGGATGATGTGGAGGATGTGACTCCAGAAGAAGAGGGCGAGTTCGACCTGGCTCCACATCTTGACTTAGATGATGACGCAGCCTACCGCAAGTGGATGGTGGATTCTCAACGCAAGAACAACAGCCTCATGAAGAAGATCCTGAAGCTGATCACAGGAGGATGTTTCGCAGGACAGAGTGGTCAGGAGGAGCCGAGAACACCACAGCCGAACCGCCGAGCAGGAAAGGAACCAGCTGAGCCTTCCACAGGAGGTGATCGCTTGCCAAGGAACAGGAGGACACCTGGCAACGAGAGCGGCCACTCTGATTGAGTCCCTGAGGACTATTTTCTATCCCATTGTCTTATCCATCTGAACTATTTATTTTTCATGCTTTCTTTATTTTGGTGTGTTTTATTTGTTCCTTCATTCTTATCACAACCAGGGATGGTGTGATTTAAGTCTGGGGGAGCATTGTGTGCTTTGAGTCAGTTTGTTCTTGAGTCATTTTTATGTTTATATCGAGTCTGCTTTAGGATCGAGTCAGTCTGAACTATTGTGGGAATAAGGACCTTATTGTGTGATGCTATCCTAACCACCTCGTGCTCTAACTTTCTTATTCAGTGACCTTAGCAGTGGCGAACGACCCATACATGGACCTGGAACACTCTGACATTTCTCATTAGACTCTCCAGAAGTTCTCAACTGATCAGGTTACACTGGGTAGACTAAACTCCACCTAACTTGGACCTAATTTTGACTTTTAAATCTTCTTGTTATGGGCATTGGATCAGGGAAACGAGACCTACACTTAGGACTTCTTTCTCCTTTTTATCCCTCTTGCTGTTCCTGAGTGGCTAGCTCATCTTTAGCTAGTTCCCACACTTGTACCTTAACCTTTTATTCCACCTACATGCACTTGTTTTCCCCATGTTATATATGCAGATATGTGCAAAAAGGTTGGAGAGGAAAGGATCGACACAGCCTCTTAGACCATCTCCACCCCACCTCTATTTCTATCTCTATATTTTCCTTTAAAATAGAGAAACTCTATTATAGAGGTGAATTTGCTCCAATGTATGCCTCTATAATAGAGTTCCTCTATTTATAGGGGAAAATATAGAGATTTGCCATTTTCATCTCTAAATATAGAAGCATAAAGTGAAATTCCTCTATATTTTCCTCTAGAGTAGAGGAACTCTATTATAGAGGTGTACATTGGAGCAAATCCACCTCTATAATAGAGATCTCTATTTTAGAGAAAAATATAGAGGTGTACATTGGAGATGCTCTTACTCATCAATGCTCATCATTCAGAAGAAGAGGAAGGAACATGTTACAAAGGAGAACAGTCTGAGGCCTGGTCCGCCATTGAGACGAACAAATCAGAGAGTTGAGGTAAAACACTCCAGTGGCTCCCAAAATTTCTTGTTACCTCCTTATTTCGTCACTATGCAACCATTGTATATATGTTATTTCAAAAAAAAAAAAAAAAACGAGTATTCTATTATTTAAGTGACGAGATAGGAGATGAATTCATATGATTGTGCCACTGGGAGAGGTGTAATAATTCAGTACCATGGATGGAGTAAGAAAGAGTTAGTACTATGGTGTGGAGCAGTTAGATAGAGTGATCCGACTGGAGAACAGCCAGTTTGATCAGAGCAGAAGTGAGTAAGAGCTGTGGAGATCAATGGATCCGTCCTCTCTTGCAGTTTTGTGCTATATCCTGCATCCACCTAAATAAAATCGGTAACCGCTAAACACTATAAGCTCCACTACTCAAACACTTAAACAGCCTCCTTAATACCTAGCCCGTCTACCCTGAGTAGTGCATGTGACGAGAAGCTCACGCTGATCTTAAATGAATGTAGGGAGTTTTGTCTCGATAGTGTTGCTTTTTCAGGTATGAGATGTAGAGTATGGAGCCGATTTTCGAACAGCAGTCAGAAGGTTCCAGTAAGTGTATGAGGTCCTAGCTAACTTCTTGTATGGTTCAGAGATTTGTGGTAAGAGTATGGTTTCTGATGATAAGCGAGTTCCCACACTTTCAAACCTTTCTCCCTGTTCTTGGTACTTGCCTTGTTCGAGGACAAACAAGGATCTAAGTCTGGGGGAATTGATATATGGTGTTTTTCACATCATTTGCATATATGTTTTTATTAGATTCAAGTCTCTAAATCGTGTTAGTCTAGTACTTTGTGGTCTTTTTCAGGTCCAGAGTTGGTAGATGAGTGAATAGAAGGTACATGAAGAAAAGATGCCTTTTTGGAGTTATCCTGCGGAGAACACTCAAGAAGAACAATGGAACAAACGACGGAGTGATCCCGGTGATTGTTCCAGACGAATATGGAAACTCTTATTTCGGGAATTAAAGCCCAAAAGCCCTAATTCACTTCTACCTCTTGGCGCCTCCTTATAAAAAGACCTGCTACTCCTATTTTCTTTTCTTACGTTAGTTTTTACAAGACATAGACTTTGTTTTTGGCGATTTGCAATTGTAAGGGAGAAGGCTCCATCTTTCCTAGAGAAGATCAACCTGAACCCTTTGTTTCTCTACTTCTATCTTATGCAGTTTATTTCAGAATTAATGTCTTTGATTGCTTGCATCATGATTGAGTAGTAGCCGTGCTCGCCTAGGGTTTTTAGGGTGTTGAACCTGAGCTAAACATAGATAAGCAATATTCATAACTGTTCTTCATTCATACTGCTCTTAATGCTATTTATAATCTGATCACTTATTGATAGATCTAAGGTTTATCATCTAGCTAACCGCTTAGGAGATAACCTGACATGTATTGAATGAGCTTAATATCCATAATCAGCGAAAGTAGATATTAGGGTAGTAAGTGGACTAATCGGACTTGATCTCTAAAGCTTGCAATCAGATCTCATCCCAACGACAGTTAGGTGGTGAGATTGATCTGCAAAGCGATCGCTGCCACGATAGTGGAACGATCCAGTTGAGTGATCCGAGTCCTAGAAAGCACTTCATCGCGCTTGAATAATTGTTTGGCTCTATATCAACACCCAATGAAATACCCTAGGCTAGCTCTTTATTAATTTGAACCAATCTTAGTTTATCTTGTTAGCTATTTGTCACTTCTTAAAATCAAACATACTTTTCATCTTAGCTTGATTACGAACTTTTAGAAATAAAGTGTAGATTGGTCCTCTGGACTTGAATCTTAATTACTACAATTACAACTGTTAGCTTGGCATTAGCAAGAATTCATTTTTAGTGTATCACTTGGCTAACAAGAAACTGATCTCGGTTTGGAACAAGAGCTGAATCTTGCAGACCACGTGATCTTGATTAGGGTTCCATTTACTCGGAAGCCTGTACTCCTCCATCACCCAACTTCTCTTGTAACCTCTCGCTTTCGTTTCTCCGCAGAACTTGAGGATCTTCTTGAACCCTAGAATCTTCCCAGTTTCCTCGTCTTTGATCAGTTTATCACGACCGATGATCCTCCACCCACCAGAGTCGCATCCATAGATTCTACCACTGGCTTCCGTTATTGGGTAAACGAAGACGAAGATAGGGTTCTCAGACTCGAATGCTTCGCTAGGATTCTTGGTGAACACGTCTCCGTCTTCCCTGAACTGTTCAGGCCATGAATCTCCGTTATCTTTGACACTTTCCAGATAAATCGACATTATTTTCTCGTCATTTGCTTTGCTGGGATCGTCTTTGATATCCGCATACTTGGCAGCCCGGATCTTCTCCATAGTGAAACTCAGTCGATCATTAAAAAATCTGTGGAGGCGAAGGTATCTCTAGAGAAAGAAACGCAAGAAGCAAGCGAAAGGATATTTGTTTCTTGGAGACGAAGGGAACAAGAAGAGGAAGAAGAACGAGTGTTGATGGAGTTGCTTTTTTCAGTTGATTGCTAATTTCGATAATCAGAGATAACAACTCCATCAACTCCAATTTTGATCTATGATTTTAAAATTTGAAATTAGTTTTGGCTGCCAAAAAAATATTTGATGAAAATTATATATTTTTCATAATTTAGGTATTTTTAATTTTATTTTACATAATTTACCATTAAATGTGTCTACATCATTAGTTTAATCGATTTATAGGAGTGACAATTTTTTTTTTTAGATTTTTGAAAAAAAATCGTGACATGTTATGTAAATATATATTGAATAGTTATGTTAAATTTTAAACCTGTATATTAACACGTGATCATAATCTTTAAGAACATTTAATATTTTTAATTTTACCAAAATGGCAACTCTAATTATATATATACATATTATTACATTAATTTATCATATCACATCTTATTATATAAAGCTTGGTTTTTTAAGTTACTAATTAACATGATCGTGACACATGTCAATTATATATTTAAGATTGTGACATGTGTTAACTACTAATTTTTATATAAATAGCTAATTAATAGTAAAAGCTATACTATTTAAAAATATAAATATAAAAAGATTTTGTATTTTATATTTATATTCTTTGTTTAATTTATTATTATCTTGAAACTATATCCATATTATGCATATGGATAATAGTTTAACAAACATCACAATTTTAATTAAAACAAGTTGGGTCCATATCTAGTTGGACCCATGCGTTGCAACAATCTATATTTTTGGTTGATCGTGATAATTCTTATTTAATAACAAATATGTATCATATTTGTGACAAGTGTCAAAAATATGATACAATTATCTTTCGTTTAGGATTTAAAACAGATTGAGGAAAATAAAATTTCTATTACAAAATAAGATCTTATAAAATAAAAATTACTATTATATAATTTTTTTTTACATTATATTTGAACGAAAAATATTTGATAATAATTTTCATTATAAAAAAAGTTCTAAAGAAAAAATCATTGTAAGAAGCTATTTGAAAGTGATGTTTACAATTACATAGTCTTTAAAATTATATATTATTTAAACATTTGATAGTAATTTCTTCTTTTTTAAAAAGTATAAAAATAATTATAAGAATCTGTTTGAAAGTAATTATTTTCTAAAATAAATATATATACATATATATATATATATATTTTGGTTTCAAAGATATTAAAGAAAGATAATTATACAGATAAATATTGACTTTTAAGCAAAAATATTAAACAGAAACGAATTATAAAACCCTACAAGTATAATAAATTTTTAATAAAATCATATAGAAAAACTAACTATAAAATAAATAATATTTCTTTTAAAAAATTCTAAACAAAAATAGAATTAAAAAGTACTCTTATTATTTCTTATAAGTAACTAATTTTTCTTTTCTAATAGATATTTGTATGCTAAACATTTATGACAAAAAATAGCTACAAATAGTTCACATCTATATTTAGGTTTAAGCTACCTGAGTATTTTTTTAATTACTTGATACAACTTCATTTTTTCTCTTATCTTTATTACATCTTATGCTATTTATCACTGTTCAGAGGATATGTGACAAAATCACTTCTCAAATAATGTATATGATATATATATATATATAATTAATAAAAAATTATAAAAATAAGTTAGTTGTATAAAAATATCAAAGATAACCCAATTATAAAATAATTAATTTTCCTTTTTTAAAATTTTAAATAAAATAAAACTGTAAAAGTAATCTTATTTTTTGTATAATTAACTAACTTTACTTTTAATAGTTTTGTGTTAGAAAATTATAAGCCAAAATGAAAAACATATTTCACCCGATATGATTGTGACATATATCAATTAAAACAATTAAAATATGCCATTATGTGAAAATAAATTTTCTTCCTAAAATTCCTGAATAAAAGAGATTCATAAAATATTTTTCTTTTTAATTAACCAAATAAGATTTTTTAAAAAAAATCCTGATCAGAGAGAATTGTAAAATTTGACTTAATAGTAATTTTTACTTTGAAAAATTATTGATAAATATTATAGTAAAAAAATAATTAACAAGAAAAATTGAAAAAATATTACTGGTATTGAGAAAGCCTAACCTTGAGAATGTCAACTTTTAAAAATAGTTAATATTAACTGGACATAATTATTTGATAATAATTTTATTTTTCTTAATCCTAGACAAAATAGAATTGTAAAATATTATTTAATATTGATTTATTTTATAAAACCCTAGAAACTGTAAAACAATTTTTGATATTTTTTTTCCTTTCTAAAAATCTTAATCAAAAGAGATTTGTATCATATTTTTCGGTCATAACCAAAATAGAATTGTAAACAATTATTTGATAATATTTTAAGAGAGAATTTAAAGATGAATATGATACTAAAAATTATACAGCTAATAAAAAAACTGTAAAATAGTATTCATATAAATTGTGAAAATAGTAATTTTAAATTATTTATTATAAACTAGAAATAATTATTTGATAGCAATTTTTTAAAAAAACTTCTAAAGAGAAGATAAATTGTAAAAGTTTATACAACAGTAATTTACCTTTTCTACATCCTAAACAAAAAAGTAAAAGAGTATTTAATAGTATTTGTATATTTAAATTGTAAATAAAAAAGAGATTTATAAAATAGAATGTTTTCCTTTTAGAACAAATCCTAACATAATAAAAATTTAACAACTTATTTAATAAAACAACTACTTATTAAATTAAAACACCAAACAAAACATGTTGCAATGCAACGGGCTTATGTCTAGTTTATTATATAAATCGAAATATGGTAATCTTTTTGTATTTTATTTTAAAGATTTAAAACTGAAATAAGTATGATTTATTTTAAATTATAGTTAAGATATAGATTTGATTAGTATCCACCCTTCACAAGCAATTTCTAAATCTCTCTCAGATTTGATGAGCCTTATCTGCAAACAAACACCTCTCAATACTCCAAAAATATGTTCCTTTCTCAGCTTTAGAGCTATAGTTCAATAATTCAAAGTATTTGCGAGAGAACATAAGCACCAAAACGTCCAAACTAATATGCAAAGTGTCACTAACTAACCTTCATTGTCTTAGACAAGGATTCCACATCACAACACAAATCATCGTAGAAAGGTTCTATAAGCTCAAAAAGGAAAGACAACTCAAACTGTAGTAACAATCATCTCGGCTTCCATGATTCATACGCGGTCTTTAAATTTCGACATGTACTTAATAAAACTCATCAATATTTCGAGTCGAGATTATGGTATGTGACTATGTGAGCGATGATAAATATATAACGACACAGCTAGAGAATGAAGACAAATGCGACATTTGGAACGGTGAAAACTGGGTTATGAAAGAATTAGAAAAAGTATAGATTGTTTGACCAAAAAGAATATGAAAGAATTAGAAAAAGTATGAATTGTTTGACCAAAACAATGTTATGGATTGAATTGTAAGAAACTAAATATTGCGAGGAAAAACAAAAGCTCAAACGCACAAGGAGATTTTTTTTTTGTTTTACAAAAGTTTTACCAAAATAAAGAACCAAACATCCCAAATGTGCTGCCGTTCTAAGCCCAGCGCACAAGTGTCCCCGATACGCTGTCGTTTAGTTTATCTCTCTGTCTGATGAAGATACAAAAGGTTTATTCGCAGAAATTAAGAATGACTCATTTGCTTAAACCCTAAAACCCTTTTAGATTTGGTATTCATATCTTATCCGCCGTTTTATCTTTCCGATGATTCTCTCACGCTCCGTCTCTGTTCTTCATTCTTGTAGAGTTTCCTCGGCCCCTAAACTCATATCCCACAAGCTTAAGCTCTCCTTCCCTCTCTCTTATGGCTCTTCCGCGTTGATCTCTCTCAATCGATCCGAAGTGAAATGGGTTCGTGTGTTCGCCTCCGCTACTGAAGCTGAAGTTGAGAAAAAGAGTAGCGACACGTTTTTTGCGGACCAAGCCGTTTCTTGGAAGTCTCTTGGCTTGTCGGATAAGGTCTCTGCGGCTCTACGAGATTCTGGGTTCGGAAGACCCTCTCTTACTCAGGTAAAATGTTATCAAATTTGGTGACTTTCTAACAGAGAAGTTAGTGAAAGCATTTGTTGATTGTGAAATGATGAGTTTTTATTTTTATACTATCATTCAGTCAATTCTTGAGTTGAAATTATATGGTTCAGTTACTTATAGTTGTTACTTTGGTCGGATTGCAATAAAGCTTCATAAGCTTTGAAAGTAAAATGAGAAGCTTTCTTACAACTAAATTGAGTTTGTGGGTTTTGTTACTTATAACTGTTACATTGGTCGGATTACAATAAAGCTTTGTAAGTTTGAAAGTAAAGTGAGAATCTTTCTTGCTACTGAATTGAGTTTGTGGGTTTAGCTATATAACTGTTACTTAGGTCGGATTACGATCAAGTTTTAAGACAGATTAGTTGTGAAAGTAAAGTGAGAATCTTTCTTACTATTAAATTCAAAGGATGATTCTATAATGTTTTTTTCTTCCTGTTAGGCTGTTTGCATACCATCGATATTGTCCGGGAAAGATGTGGTTGTTGCAGCAGAAACCGGAAGTGGCAAAACACATGGATACCTTGCTCCAATTATCCATCAGTTAACCAACACGGCTCCTGATTCCGAGGAGCTTACGAATGGTGAAGAAAGGCGGATGCCACTTAAGGACATCTCTCTTGTTCTCTGCCCTAACGTGATGCTGTGTGAACAAGTTGTTAGGATGGTTAATGGTCTTCTTGGAGAGGACGGTCATCCTCTTCTCAGAGTTGAAGCTGTTTGTGGGTCACAGGTAACAAACGTTTCATTATCTGTCTTTTGTGTTTTGGTATCTGTTAGCTGAATATGGGAAGTTGCGTTTTGTTGCTTCAGGGTTGGCCTGATAAACAGCCTGATATTATTGTTTCGACCCCTGCTGCTCTTTTGAATAACATTGAGCCTAAAAGAAACAGGCGTGTGGAGTTTCTTCGTTCTGTCAAATATGTGGTATGGTTTCTTTTGTTGTACTTGTATTCTGTGCTTATATATCTTGATGAAATATCTGTTTCACCTTGCAGGTGTTTGATGAAGCTGACATGCTTCTCTGTGGGAGCTTCCAGAATCAGATTATCCGTCTGATAAACATGCTCCGTTTTGATGAGAAACAAGCGTCTCGTTTGGCTACTTCCAAATTTGGAAAACCATTGGAGGTTGATGCGGAGTCTTTATCACAAATTGATTTAGAAAATGAGGATGATGATGCAGATTTTGAAGAAGACGGGTCTATCTCTGACGAAGAGGAGGAAGAGGAACTAGAGTTTCTAGATGATACCCCACAAATCCCTGCCGTTGAAAATGGAGCTGGTCCTGATATTAGAAAGGGGTGGAGAAGAGTGAGAAAGATCTATACCCGTAGCAAGCAGTATATTTTCATTGCAGCCACACTTCCAGTTAACGGGAAGAAAACTGCAGGAGGACTTTTGAAACATATGTTTCAAGATGCTGTCTGGGTTAGCGGAAGCTTTCTTCACCGTAACAGTCCTAGGTGAGAGCTTCTTTCTCTTTCATATGCTTTGCTTATCTTGGTGTATTAGTTCGTAAGACTCCAACTCAAGAGTTGTGATTCTCCTTGCTATATTGCAGACTCAAGCAGAAATGGGTTGAAGTCACACTCGACACACAAGTTGATGCTCTCATTGAGGCTGTAAACAACAACAACAACAGTAGCACAGACAGGACGATGGTGTTTGCAAATACAGTTGAGGCGGTGGAAGCAGTAGCCGATGTACTGGAGAAAGCTAGTATCCAGTGCTATCGTTATCATAAGAACCATACGCTTGAAGAGCGTGCTAATATATTGGCGGACTTCAGAGAAAACGGTGGAGTCTTTGTTTGCACTGATGCAGCTGCACGTGGAGTTGATGTGCCTAACGTCTCACACGTTATTCAGGTTGGTTTTTCTAGTTTCAACTCACACACACTTTGAAGTACTCACCTCCCTAAAACCATTGTGTGATTTGCAGGCGGATTTTTCTAGTTCTGCGGTGGATTTTCTTCACAGGATAGGTCGAACAGCTAGAGCCGGGCAATACGGAACGGTGACAAGTCTATACACTGAGGCTAACCGTGATTTAGTGGAAGCAATCCGTGAAGCAGTGAAGACGGGTCAGCCAGTGGTATAAATTCTATCAAACTCACATAACACAGTAACTTAGCAATAGCATATTATTTCTGGTGATTCACTCTTGTGTTATGTTTATATGAAATATTCAGGAAACTGCGTTTAGCAGGAAAAGAGGTTTCAGGAACAAGCTTAAGAAGAGAGGTAAGAAACTTGAATCCATAGGTGCAAAACATTGTGAAAGATACAGAAGCTTAGAAATACTAAAAGCATTGTGTTTTGTTTTTGTGATTTATGTTTCAGCTTTTTTGAAAGCAGGAGAGGCAAAAGAGTCTCAAGCTGTGCGAGCTTAAGTCGTATTCTGTTGTTGTTTTCTTTGTTGTATATAAAGCTACCTCAAAATCAGTTAAGAACTTCTACCACTTTGTTGTTTCAATAAAAAGAGAATATGATTCCTATTTTCTTTCTAGTTTCAGCTTAATTGTTTTCATACCTTTTCGACTATTTAAGTGGAAAGTTAAAATAGCCAATTTCAGAGAAATCAAGTAAAATGTGAGACAAATAGTTTGTGATGAATTCTCATTTCATATTTTAACAATTAGTTTTTGATGATTTTACACACTGGGCTTGGGTTTCTCTTTCTTCGTTCACTTTTATCTTTGAGAACATCATTAATAGTTTAGGTGTTATGAATCCCCTTCTTATTATTCTAACAAGTACGTTAAATCTGGTGTTACACAAACCATAACATACATCAAACTACTCATTGTTGAAGCATATTGAACAATGTCATATCTTCCTTTTCTATGTATGTTTCCTACTTTGATGATTGCTCAATATAAAGTGTATAGTAAAGAAATTGCTCTAAAACTTTAATCTTATCCAAGTGAAATTGTCTAACTATTCTCTATTGCGTCAAACAAAAAGAGAAAGATTCTAGACCAAGGAACTTGATATGCTCTTGACGAACATCATGTTAAGAAAGGTTATGAAAGAACAAACTGCTTTATGAGTTTGGAAGTTGCAAGGTGACTATCAAACTAAGACTGACCTAATCGCATTTATCTAAAGCAATTGTTGCAAGTTTCAAAATGTTTGAGCAGAATACTATTGAAGAGAATCTTGATGTGTTCCTCAAGCTTGTAGATGACTTGGCTAGTTTAAACATAACTGTTTATGATGAAGATAAATCAATTCAAGTATTCTCAAGTTTACCATCTCAGTGTGACTCTTTACTCCATACATTAAAGTATAGAAACAGAAGGAGACATTGACTTTGGAATCATAGTCTAAAGAAACCAAGCTAAGGGGATAAGGACTTATAGGGATACCACGGTTAGGAGCCGAGGGTCTTATGGTTTCCAGAGGAAGAACTTTGAAACGGTTCAAAAGGCATGAGTAAGAGTAGATATTTCAAGTTCAAGAAGAACATTTGGTCACAAACACCAACCAGAGCCAGAGAGTGTTGTATCTGTGGAAGAAAGATCACTTCAAGAGGGATTGCCCAAGAGGAAAGAAGGTCATACGGAGCAGACTGCTAACGTTGCTCAGAATAAGCAACCTATAATTCTAACTGCAAGTGTACATGATACACGTGATCAATGGGTCCTAGATTTAGGATGTACCTTTCATATTACACAGAGAGAAAAATTCTATCTGATTTTCTTGTAGTTGATAGTGGAAAAGTACTCATGAGGAACAACACCTTTAGTGAAGTGAAAGGAATTGGGAATTTGAGGATCATGAATCCAGATAACTCTGAAGTGGTTCTAACTGATGTACGTTGCATGCCAACAGTGGGAAGAAATCTTCATTTGGTCAACTAGAAAATAATGGAGGCAGCTGCGAGGGATCTGGATTCGTGTTCCGAAATGCGGATCTAGCCAGTTAGTCGACTGCTTAGGCACTCGGCATACGATTTTGACCAATCAGACCACTATAAACCAGCCGTGTAAATCTATTAATCAAATTTTTTTCAATTTAAAACTCACTTAGGAGCGATTTAATTTTAATCTATGACAAAAGTTTCATGCATTGAGCTTTCTCTCTCTCTCTCTACTGTAGAGAGATATATCTTCTTTCGATTTCTTCATCCCTCTTATCCGATTTTATTTTTAGAGGGAAAGAAGTCGAACTCCCTGTTTTATTTTAAAATATTTTCGATCAATAGATCGATTTTGATATTTCAGATGAGGATGTAATTCTTCGCTATGACTAGTCTTTTTGTGTGTGTATTTCAACCATGAATTGAGCTGTTTAAAACGATGATGTTTTTCTCTGTTTTGGGTTGAACCATAAAGGTCTGGTCTCGTTCGATCGGAGATATCTCAAAGGTCTTACTCCCTTTCTTCATCTCTACGTATCCATACTGCTTTTTTAAGATCATATACCTTATTATCGCTTATGCTTGATTTATATTCTTTGAAGATATCAATCTTAACCAAGTTGTCTTGGCCTAGTGGTAATGAAATTCCGGCTGGAGTGCCCGCCCTGAGTTCGATTCCACTTGGCCACCGGGACTAGCGTTAAATCGCAAGAATACATGGGTTGCCGTCGGCCTCAGGGGGATTAGTCTTTGGGCCTAGAAAGCCTTTGGGATCACCCCCTGGTTAATCAAAAAAAAAGAAGATATCAATCTTTGCTTGTAAATGGTCATAGGCAAAGTATTCCAATAAAATAAAGAATCATTTTTGCATGGTTGTCTTCATCTGTTATCCCATTTAAGAAAATTTGAAGCTTACTCTTCTTAAATGTTTCAACATCCGGTATAAGTGTTGAAGTTCTTTGAAGGCAGAGGCGTTTAAGAGGGTAATCCAAGCAAATGGAACTAAATTCAGAGTTGTTCTCCAGAGTTTGGAACCATTAAGCCACCAGTGTTGGCAAGTTTTCCGGTAACTTGTTCCCCTGTGCAACATATACATCTGCCTTAGCTTGATATTGGACGCATGTGAAGACATGTGTTCTATTTTGCTTCAACGTTATCAGTAAAAATTAGGCTTCAGGTGGGTTTGAATATGTAATAAGCTGACGTATTTTATTCCATTTGTAGCCTTTGAACTTCGTTCAATGAAACGATATTGACAAAAAAAAACAATTACAAGTTTTGGGCCTTTAGGAACGCCAACCTTGCTGACCAAACAGTTGAAGAAGTACGTTTATTTACAAATTATTTGACATGCATTTTTTGGTCGCCTCTGCTATGTGGGATGTTGTTATTCACCTTTATGCTCTTTTTTCTTATATTTTTATTTCCATTTTGAATTTTTAAATTTAATGATGTATGATCGTCACCAGATTTTCTTTATTTGACCTTATTAGTTCATGTTTATTTATTAAATATTTTTTTTTTTGTAAAATGTATACAAAAATTGTATTATGTAAAATAACAAAGACAATTATATTATTTGTTCAGTTTTGGTGTGTATTTATAAATCTATGAATCTTACACCGATGATGCTTTATACATACACATATATTATTCAAAAATGTATTATATGTATAAATGAACTATTATACATCTAAAAAATACAAAAAAATATCCTTACGTACTCACCGAATTTGTTTTTCAGAAATTAGCACAGATGAACCTAAACACACGTACAAATGGCCATATACTCTTTATTCAGAAACTTTTTTTATTGGACATTTTTACCCCTACAAGTACACCATTCTACTTTTCTTCCATGTGTAGTTAATGTTGTGTGCCAGAATGAGCCCGAAAAGTAAAGCTACTTTCTCCTCACTCTCTCTTAATTCTCTCTCGTTCTCTCTCTTTCTTTTCCTCAATTTCTTCTTTCTCTTTATTTTCTTCCATTTTCTCTTTTTCTTTCTTTTCCTCCATTTTCTCTTCTTTTTTTTCTTTTCTCATTACTTATGACTCATATTCTCAACCTCTGATTATTAACTTCTGATTTTTTCATCTATTTATTAACTTCAATCAGTTATCAAGCTCTTTCACATCATCCAACTCACTCTGATTTTTCAGCAGTGATAAAACAACTCTCTTCTTCTGATTTCTTGCCACTGCAATCGTAAATGTCTTCTCTCATATTTCATATTTTGTCAAAAAATATCTGGTTTTAAACTTTTTTGTGTTGGTTCTCACAGTTGTTGTTTGTGTTATGCTATGAATAAATATATATGTATGCAATATTATTATTGTTTACATGTTAAATTTTTTTTATAACATACAAATTCTTTTATTTGATCGTTAACTTTAAAATTAGTTAGCAAACTTTATATGTTAACCGTCAAAGAGTGTGTTAGATTGGTAAATAAGTCTGAATTATATAGTGTATTATTAAGCCAACAATTTGTTTAATTTTTTATAACAAAATATAACTTGATAACATAATTTGTAACATGTTAACAAATAGTATTCAAAGATAATAAAATGTGTTAACATGTAATACAATATGTTAACTCGATAACAAACTCTGTAACACGTTTAATAGTCAAATTCATAGTGTTTTAGTTTTGGTAAATGAAACTGAATTATATAGTGTATTTAATGTATTACAACCAATAAAGCTTATGTCTTTATATTAATAAATCATATGTCTTTATGTCTAATATTTCTGAAATACTATGCTAAATCATACAAAAATATCTTATGCTAACATTTTATATTTGTCTCTAGTAATCTGTTAGTTGATATTTCTATACGTATATGTTAACATTTTATTTAACAGATACAATATCATTAACTGTTAAATGATTTATCAACTTATATATGATTTTTTAGCTGCTATAAACTTGGTTATAAAGTAGTGTGTTAGATGATTTACCATATATTTTCGATCTGACAAAAAAACATGAAATGAAAGTGTAGAATACCGTGTATAAAAGAATAATATGATTTATGTTAAAGTATTAAAAATTTTAAAATGAAAAAGCAAAAAAGGAAAAGAAGCTATCAAAAACAGGTGTCCAAGAAAAACAAAGTATTGGTAAGAATAGCAGAGCACCCTGCCAAACCTGCTGCAACAGTATTGTGGCGGGTCCTGCATCTGACACGAACATGGTATTTTCGGCAATGCACTACCAAAAGGATATTGTGATGTTTTGTTATTTCACCTCATGGGCATATAGCTAATTTTGGCTTCTATTGAGGGTATTTGCCTAATTTTCTTTTTTTTTCAATTTTTAATAAATAGCTAGGCCTATATGTACATCATGCGTAGCTCCTACCAAAATTTTGAACAAGGATTCCCTGTAAGATTTTCTACGGCAAAAAAACTGGTGATCTTAGGAATGTATAGAGATGTACTATACTATCTAAATGGAGTTGTTCAGAAGGACACTGTGTCTATTTTGAGACCAGAAGTTGATACTACAAAGAAATGCCATTCAATATTGGAACATATGGGACTCAAGTGTATGAACGTGTTAGTCAAATCGGTTATCTCGATGGAAAGGAAGTTCACAAACTTGAATTCTGTGAAGAATGTGTACTCAGAAAAGCACAGAAAAAATGTCATGAAGGGAAGCACACCTCTATAGAGCTCTAGAAAAGATTAGTCCTAGAGCTACAAAAGGATATTTCAAGGGATATTGTCAAGAGTGTTAAAGATTACAGAGTCCGGATTCTAAAAGAAAGCAAATGTACTTGCAGCAGAAATGTAGTTTTCCTTGAGGATAAAGTATTCAAAGATATTGTAGAAAAGGAACCTAGAGATTCTGGAAAGGCTAAGAAAGTCAAGAGGGTATCATTCAGCTTCAATAAAGGACAAGAGGATTTAAGATCAGGTGGAGTATTGATTGAGGCATAGGATTTATTCAGATGCAAAGGATGCACATGGGGAATCTGCTACATAATGCCTAAATGACTATATTCTTGCAAGAGATAAAGCTAGAATTAAATTTTGAAAACTGGACCGAACATTGACTCGGCATTGTTACTGGATAGCTGGTCGGACCGGTTCAACCGGTCGAACCGGGGTTTTTATTTTTCCTTATATATACATACTCATATATATGATATGAAAATTTCAGAAAAGGAATTAGAGTAAAACATAATTTGAAAACCATTTTATTTGAAATTACATATACAATTAATAATATACTAGGTGACCGACCCGCACCCTGTCCAGACATAATAAAATTCAAAATATTGAATAAATAGTATATAACTTTAGAAGTTACTGATTTTACATTATAATACCATTGTCTTTGGGAGAAAGTATCAGCCATGTAGAAAAGCTGGTACGCAATATTTGACATGGACGAGAGAGAACAACATAACTTCAGTATCAAGAGGCAATTATTGTGTGTAAGCATAATTGTAAGTCGCAAAATAATTTGTGTGTTTAAGAAGATACTTTCATTCAAATTATGGAATAAAAATTGTATAGTTTTAGAAGAAGCAGATTTTATATTATCACTAATTAGAATTTTTTTATATATTCTTGTAATCATATTATTTAGCTGAATAATATGATTATGTTTAAATATTTCGTAAAATGTATGTAGACATATTAAAACAAAATATAATAAAATTCAAATTATTATCCATAGATAATATAAATTATGAAGTACAATTCTCGATAAAGGAAAACAAATCCATTAGAAACCTGCATAAAAAAATTGTAAGAAATCTTCGCCCAGCAGTAACCAAATTTTGCAACTCATATAGTACCATCCCATATCATAATCAATGGCAGTAATTGTACACATAACAATAGATTTCTGCCGCTGTGTATCCAAAAAACAGAGTGTTATAAAAGAATCGTAAAACAACTTTAAGATATAACATCTCTTTTACATGTTCTGTCTCTAACACTTCAATAACCGATTTCTGAATGATAAGGCTTAAAAAATCTATACTCTTCACAATCCGGAATCAGACAATATGGTTTCTACACCACCAATGCATTCTGCGGGTCTCTTTTGTTCACCTTGGAAATATTTGAAAAGTATTTGTAATTATGATCGAAAAAGCGTCGGTATAATATATATTTTGTAAAATATTTCAGTGAAATAATTGTGAACGGTTTCCAATTTTGAAAAAGCTTCAACCTCTAACATTTCAGGATTGAAGGAAACGTCAGTAACACCGTATGCAGTTGATACACTATCTTTTGGTCACAAAATCAAAATAGTTAAGTAAACCGCATACATATAATAGACTTCTCCTGGATGAGGTTTTGTGTAGCATCATGAACAAACATAGCATATCTACCCCACATATGAACCGTGAGGCGATCAGAACTGCAATAAAAATCCAGAAACAAAATCTCATATATTTTCTAAAAATATGATAATTTTTTAAGAATTTGAAAAACATACAACTGATTATGGAGCTCCAGTGTTATCTTCTCAGTGTCTTTTCTATTGAGAGAAACAATATCCACATTGCTGACCCCAACTATTTGACCTATGACGTCTACAAAAAATAATTGAGGAAAAATATCAGTTAAAAAATTGGACCGGATAGATGTGGTAGTAACAGAATAAGCGCTTGAGAAATGAATCTCATCCAAAACATGTTTTAAAATACTCACCAACAAAATACTCAGTATTGACAAAACCATCCAAGTATTTCTGAAAGCAACTGGTTGGAAACCAGTGAGTGGGCATGGGAGGAAATCAGACACACAAACACGGGTATTATGGACATTTTCAATCATGTATGCATCTTTTCTTGTTCGATATGCGCCTCCTGATTTGAGAACTGAATTTTTTTCAAAAGTTGTCCATAACCATATGGTACTACCAAAGCAGTACCGATAGAAGCATGAATCTTATCTCTCTGCAAGTTAAAAATTCATATAAAGGAGAAATCTATAGGTCGGTATACATAAATACTTTGGTATACTAAAGTCTATGAAAGTCTATATCTTACCAACTCAATAGTATATAGATCAGCTGCAATATAGTTTTTCCACAGACGAATAATCTAAACATTAATGGAATATCTCTTTGTAAGGCTCGAGCTCTGAAACTATTCTTAAAGTAGATATTTTTATGATTAAGACCTTAAAATTAGGTTAGACGAACTCTTTAGGTTGAAATGTGTTGTTATATAAACATATTCTTATTAATGGTGTGTCCGCCAAGCTAAATTTCTATATGTTTTATAAATTGGGTCCATAAAATTATTATGTGTATATCCTCTACCCATATTTACTCGTAATCATAAATTTGAAATCAGTTGTAATTAATGTAAAAAATATTTACCAACTCCATATTCAAAGTAAATATAAATGATTGACTTTAATTTGACATTAATTCAGAAATCTATTTACTTTCTAAATACAATAATTGAGAACTAATCTAATAGGTAGAAACACAATTAATTTGATATCTACATAAATATTGAATTACAGTATTGATCAAGTAATTCACCTTCCTCAACGTAAGATCTTCTCATTTGTTGTGTTTGAGATCAAGATATGGGTATTGGCAAAGTAATTTTTAAACAGCTTTATTTACCTATATAATATTGACATTTACATAAAATGGTTTACAATAAATATGATATTAAATTCCGAAAGATATCTTATTCAAAATAAGGTAAATTAATAACACAATTGTATTAACAAATGAGATACATTAAGTGCAATTACAAATAAACAATACTTTTACTATATAAGTTTATATTATCTTGTACCTTATTCAGTTTTGTGATAAGAAAACTTCTTCCAATTTTTCTATCATATTATATTTTATATAAAAAATTTAAATGAATTAGCATATGTGTTTATAATGGATTTTATTACTTGTAGCCTTTAGAGTATGTCGTTGTAGGTTCGATGGAAAGATAATTTTTGTGTTTTTGTTGTCCTTATTTTGCCAAATAGTTGATTGTATAAAACTATTTTCCAAATAAATGGATAATAATTAGAAACATAAAAATCCCAAACAAATTAGACATAATCTAAGCGAACAAATAATAATTTCGTTTAAAAACGCGGGAAATAAATTTTAAAAATAAAAATATCAAATCTTAAATTTCAGGTTCCATGGCTTAGATTTTGGATCCCAAACAATTTGAGTTAGAATTAATTATTAACAATTTAGAAATATTATAAACTCGAATTAATGTGAAACTAATTTGCGCAAGAAATGCTTATCCTCAATAAGGCAACTATATATTGTCGAACTTTAAAAAATAAATGATGTTTCAATATAAATTTTTCACAATAAATATTTAAATATGTTAAAGAAATTTATCCCTCTATTAACTATTTTACCGCCTATTTTATATTGGTTGCAATTGGCAATAAAATTATCAATAAATGTGATAATAATTTTGGCAAGAAATGTTTAAAATAAATAAGGTAACCTACAATTTTTTGATTCACAACTTGCGCAAATAATGTGACCAAGGATTTAAACAAATTAATTTATTTAGTACGTTATTATTTTTAAAATCGATTACAGAAGTTTGAGAGTTATTAGGGTTTTCGACAAAGTGTGGAATGAGAGTATATATTGGAAAAAAAAACAGTTGCTTTATTTATTTTTGTGAAGATATTTTATGATATGAATGATCATTACAATCCTAGATAACATACAAACTAAATATTATTTGCTAAATAAAAAATTATTTCAATCAATACAATTTTGTATTGTCATATCAAAATCATCATTACAAACATATAAAGCCTAAATAACTTGTCAAAAGATTTAAATTAAGGGGTTTTTTTTTATTTTCCTAGTGTTTTCGTTTTTGGTAATACCTTTAAGGAAATATTATAAATCTTTAAGAATAATCGTATATTGCCTTGGAGTGTTTGGAAACGTAATCAAAGCTGTTCTCAAATAACTCTTGGACGCTGAATAAAAAAAAGAAAAAGAAATTACCAAAAATCAACCAATAAGATTAAGAAAATTAATCCTAGAAGTTCTCTATGAGTGCCACCTAATGAGAAATCACTAAAGTGACTTCTCTTTTAGTGTATAGGAGATGCAAAATCAGTAATTAAGGAATGATATATAGATTATTTATAAAGATCATAAGTTTCCCTATATTTCATCATGCACGTCGATGAGAATTGGTTTGGCAGATTTTTGTTTCCTTGTTCTGAAGGTAATAAAAGAAGTAAAAATAGAAATATTTCCTAAACTAATGATAATATTGCATTAAATTGCAACACAAAAAAGGAAATAAATGATATAATATATTGGAGTAGATGGAGGATAATTACGTATACTTACGTTAGAAGATATACTTGAAGTTATTAAGAGATAATGATGTATTTAGCTGAACATATCTAATAGTCGGTTGAGGTCGTTGTACTATATATACTCATGTAATGTGATCAATGAAAGGAACTCTTTTACGTCATATTTACATGGTATCAGAGCCAAGATCTGCTTAAAGTTTTTTGAAGTGTTGAGCAAGGTTCAGTGGCAACGATGGGTGATCAAGACGATGCGAAGCAGATTACTGTGAAGCAAGGTGAAACGATGGTGTCGTCACCTTATGCTTTGTACTCGTCTGATAATCCAGGTGCGATGATAACATCTGTGAAGTTGAAGGGAGATAATTACAACGAATGGGCCATGGAGATGATGAACGCCCTTCGAGCAAAGAAGAAGATAGGGTTTCTCGATGGAACTCTACCTAAACCGAGTGGTGATAGTCCAGATTTGGAAGCGTGGTTGAGTGTAAACTCAATGATAGTGGGGTGGATTAGGTCCTCCATCGAGCCTAGGGTGAGATCTACCGTAACTTTTATCACAGAAGCTCATAAGTTATGGGACAATCTCAAGAAGAGGTTTGAAGTGGGAAATAAAGTTCGTATACATCAGTTGATGGAGCAACTTGCATCGTGTCGGCAGAATGGTCAAGCTGTGATAGACTACTATGGTCAGCTTGCAGTGATGTGGGAGGAGCTACAGACTTATCGACCGCCACCTGCCTGTATTTGTTCAGCCGCCGCGATGTATGAGAAGGAACGTGAGGACGAGAGAGTGCATCAGTTCATTATGGGACTGGATGATTCAAGATTTGGGAATGTTGTGACAGCAATCATTGAAGCAGACGAGTTGCCTGACTTGGGAAAGGTGTATGCTAAGGTGATCAGAGAGGAGGCACGGTTGAATGCAGCCAAGGCTAGAGAGACTGTGGCACAAGATGCAGTTGGGTTTGTGTCAAGGAGAGAGACACAGACTGAGGAAGATGCAACTCGTCGAGATGCACAGAACTCGAGAGATACAAGATCAGAGAATAAAAACTCTGGTTTTGAAACAGAGCAAGGGACTGGATATGTACCAACTGTGGTAAAATAGGACATGAGAAGAACAATTGCTGGCAAATAATAGGATATCCAGAGTGGATGACTGAGAAACGAGGAAGAGGAGCTGGATCAGGAAGGGGTCGTGGAGGATATGGAAGAGGAGGAGGACGAGGTACTGCAAATACAGCGCATGCTTCTAGTTCTCATGGAGCAAGAAGTTCCGATCTCACACCTGATCAGTGGAAAGCAATAACTCAGATCATCAACGAAGGAAAGACAAGTGGTCCTTCAGAGAAATTGTCTGGTAAGAATCTTGGTGATGTGATTATAGATTTGGGAGCTTCGCATCACATGACAGGAGACTTGACTCATCTTGTCAATGTGAAGGAGACTCTGAGATGTGTTGTAGATTTTGCAGATGGTGGAACCTCAATATCTGTTCAGAAGGGTGATCTAATACTTAGTGATAGCATCATGCTCAGAGACGTTCTATTTGTTCCAAAATTGGATTGCATATTGATCTCTGTTTTGAAGTTACTAAAGCATACCAACTGCTTTGCTGTGTTCACTGATGCTATCTGTGTTTTGCAGGACCGTTCTTCGAAGACTCTGATTGGAGCCGGTGAGGAACGTGATGGGGTTTACTACTTCAAGGATGTGAGAGTGGTTCGAGCTAACAGAGCTGAGAGAAGTGCAGATCAACTACTGTGGCATCGACGACTTGGGCATCCAGCTTTTAGTGTTTTGTATTCTTTATCTTCAGTTTCTGGTGTTTTGAATAAGGCTTGTTCTAGTCCGTGTGACGTGTGTTTTAGAGCAAAGCAAACAAGAGATGTTTTTGGTGAAAGTATTAATAAAACTACGAAGTGTTTTGAGCTTGTTCATGTGGATGTCTGGGGACCATATCGAACTCCAGCATCTAGTGGTGCTGTTTATTTCTTGACAATAGTTGATGGTTTTTCAAAAGCAGTGTGGACTAATTTGTTGCTTGCAAAGTCTGAAGTGAAGAAGGTATTGCAACGATTTTGTAGTTATGCAGAAACTCAGTTCAGCTTGTCAGTTCAATCGGTAAGAAGTGACAATGAAACAGAGTGCATGTGTTTGGGAGAGTACTTCAGAGATAAAGGGATAGTACATCAAACAAGCTGTGTTAACACACCACAACAAAATGGTCGTGTGGAGAGGAAGCACAAACATATATTGAATGTAGCAAGAGCGTTGTTGTTTCAAGCTAAAATGCCAACCAAATTCTGGGGAGAGGCGATCTTAACAGCAACGCATGTGATTAATATGACGCCGTCCAAAGTACTGAACGGATGTGCACCATATGAGAAGCTGTTTGGTGTGAAACCATCGTATGCGAACTTGAGGGTATTTGGATCATTGTGTTATGTCCACAGGAGAGATAGAGACAAAGATAAATTTGGTGAGAGAAGCAGGAGATGTGTGTTTGTTGGATACCCATTTGGGAAGAAAGGATGGAGAGTGTATGACTTGGAACGTAACGAGTTTCTGGTGTCAAGAGATGTTAGTTTTACTGAAGATGAGTTTCCGTTTGCGCAAAACAAGCCTAGTGAGGCTGAGTTACAGACAATGACCGGTGCACTTGACGATGATTGGATTATAGATATTGACGTGGGAGACAAGGAAAGTGTGGCTCTAACAAATAGTGGAGAAGAAGCAGCGAGGGAGACCGTGAATGAGAATGTGGAGGCTGTGAATGAGAATACTGCAGCAGTAACAGAGTCGAATGCAGAGAATGAGACTGTTGCAGAACCTGAAATGGGAAGAGGATGTAGAGAGAAGGTTCCTTCAGTGAAGTTGAGAGACTATGTAAGCTACAATGCTCGATGCTTACAAGAAAAACCCCATCACGATCTCACTGTCTCAACTCCACAATCAGAGCCTTCGTCGATTGGTCCAGGTAATACGCCATATCCAATCTCAAATTATATATCTGATGAGCGTTTTTCTCCTGCACATAAAACGTTCTTAGCAGCGATTACAAAAGAGAGGGAACCACGAAGTTATAAGGAAGCAGTTCAACAGAAAATTTGGCGCGACTCAATGCAGAAAGAGATTGTTACGTTTGAAGAAAATGGGACGTTTAGTGTTGTTGATTTACCACCAGGGAAGAAGGCTATTGGCAACATGTGGTTGTACAAATACAAGTACAATGCTGATGGCACGTTGGAAAGGCCAAAGTCTCGACTGGTTGCTTTGGGGAATCGACAAGTAAAGGATCGAGACTTCAAAGAGACGTTCGCACCTGTGGCGAAGATAACTACAGTGCGCAGTTTGCTGAGAATAGTTGCAGGGAAGGGATGGATTGTCCATCAGATGGATGTGCACAACGCCTTCCTGCATGGAGATTTAAAAGAGGAAGTTTATATGAAGTTACCTCAGGGTTTCAAGTGTTCTGATCCCAACAAGGTGTGTAGGTTACATAAGGCAGTATATGGCTTGCGACAAGCGCCGCGATGTTGGTTCTCGAAGCTGACAGATGCTCTGAAGCAATATGGCTTCAAACACTCCTATGCGGACTACTCATTGTTCGTGTATTCAAAGGAAGGGGTGGAGCTGAGGGTGCTGATATATGTGGATGATCTACTGGTGTGTGGGAACGACATGGAGGTTGTTACCAAGTTCAAAAATTATTTAAGTAGATGCTTCCATATGAAAGATTTGGGGAAGTTGAAATATTTTCTTGGCATTGAAGTGGGACGAGGTGAAGAAGGTTTTATGCTATCACAGAGAAAGTATGCTCTGGATTTAATATCTGATGTTGGTATGCTCGGTTCTAAACCAGTTGCTACACCGATGGAGCAACAGCACAAGTTGGGGTTGGATAAGAGCCTGTTCTTGAGTGATGCAGAGAAGTATAGGAGATTAGTTGGACGCTTGATTTACTTAACAATCACGCGACCGGACATAACATACTCGGTGCATATACTGTCTCAATTTTTGAAGGCGCCAAGAGAATTACAGTGGGAGACTGCTTTGAGAGTAGTTAAGTATCTTAAAGCAACACCAGGTCAGGGCATTATGATAAGTTCGAAGAATGACTTGAGCTTATCGGTATACTGTGATGCGGACTGGTCTGCATGCCCGTTGACACGAAGATCATTGAGTGCGTATGTGACATTAGTTGGAGACTCGCCAGTCTCATGGAAAACTAAGAAACAAGGAGTAGTGTCACACTCATCAGCCGAAGCGGAGTATAGGTCCATGGCTCAGGCTACTAGAGAAGTGAAGTGGTTGCGAAGGTTGCTTGATGATTTGGGAGCAAAGCAACTTCGACCATCGAAAATGTTTTGTGATAGTAAGTCAGAGATCTATATAACGACCAATCCAGTTTTTCACGAAAGGACCAAACATATAGAATCAGATTGTCATCAAGTTAGAGACGCGATTCAAGATGGAACACTAGAGACGGTTCATGTACGAACTTCAGAGCAAGTGGCAGACGTGCTGACGAAGGAACTAGGAAGAGCTCAGTTCGAAGCTTTGTTGTTCAAGTTGGGAGTAAGAAACCTTCATATTCCCAACTTGAGGGGGAGTATTGGAGTAGATGGAGGATAATTACGTATACTTACGTATATTAGAAGATATACTTGAAGTTATTAAGAGATAATGATGTATTTAGCTGAACATATCTAATAGTCGGTTGAGGTCGTTGTACTATATATACTCATGTAATGTGATCAATGAAAGGAACTCTTTTACGTCATATTTACATAATACAAAAAACCAGATTCTAGTACTAAACCGGATCACCGGTTTTGCCGGGTTTCAACCGGTTTTAGCGGTTTAGGTCACATCCAGGTTTCAGCTTAAACCAGACTCGGCTACATAGGCGATTCACGGTCAGAACCGGCCGGTCCGGTCTGTTTTTCAAAACTATGGCTAGAATGGTTGCTAAGGGATTCACTCAGATAGAGGATGTGGATTATACTGAAATCTTCTCGCATGTTGTTAAGCACGTCTCCATTTTTTTCTGCTATAAATTATGGTTAACTTTGATATGAAACTAGATGTGAAAACAGCCTTCTTACACAAGACTCTAGATTCAAGGAGGAAGACGACAGAACTGACCAAGGTTAAGTAGTCGGAGCAACGACAGAACTGACCATCGGAGAAACGACAGAACTTACCAGTTCAGCTGGAGCTTGTTACGGCAATGTTTCAAATGAGAGAGAGTCTTATCTCTAGGGGTTCAGAGTTCAGAAGAAGAAGGGTGGCTCAGACAAATAAACTGACAAAGGTGGAGACTATGAGTGTTTGTCTCATACATTGCTTGATAATCTGGATGTGGGTCTGCGTAGAGTCTGCTAAGCGAAGAATGAGTAATGATCACAGTTGGGCTGGGGCATCGGAGAAACTTGCAAGAGAAGCAAAGGCCCATTTAGTAAAATGGTGCAGTTATACTGAATCATTTGAGGTTCACCATCTTCAACAGGTCATGTTGTAAAAGGTTGTTTCATTATGCTACAACAAAACATAATAGATCGAGAATTAATAGAGAGAGACTTATCTCTAGACTATCACAATGGAGAAGGTGGTGGAACTCCTTGTGTATCTTCCTGATAAAGAATCTGATTGCCGGTGGTTCATTTGCCGAGGTAATCACAAAAATATAGTTTCAGTACGGTACAAGATAGAGTGTTGTTGTATAACGATTACCAAGATTTCATATTGATTATGATTAGCTAGTAGCATGCTTGAGTGTTCGATCTCATTCCGAACAGTAAAAACGAAGTCCAGATGAATAAACCCGTTTGTCGCTTGCATTCTATACATTTTCTGGATCATATTCAAACAAACATAAACAATTTTGAATCTGATTCAAGTACAATCTGAAGTTAAGATCAG
Organism: Hirschfeldia incana; assembly: GCA_026261945.1. Taxonomy (NCBI): domain Eukaryota; kingdom Viridiplantae; phylum Streptophyta; class Magnoliopsida; order Brassicales; family Brassicaceae; genus Hirschfeldia; species Hirschfeldia incana. The sequence continues at coordinate 2,153,065 of JABCMI010000013.1, read as the reverse complement.
GATAACAATACTAATAAGGTTCTTTTCAAACCATTGGTCCAAAAATCATTCCCGAATTTCAGGACCTTTTGTAATTTTATCAAAGTCAACTTCTCCAGGTATTTTCTTCTACTGTTTGATTTCATGTGATGGAATTCGAGTGATTAGAAGAACTGACTAAGAAAAAAAATTGGATTCATCTCCTCTTGAGGTACTACAACTCATTCTGATTGCAAAAACTTGATGCAAAGGTGGGTTTAAACCAGATGTTATTCCTATTAACCACATTCTTTCGACATTCGAAAATCACTACTATGTAAAAGCTACTATTTTTGAGGTTTCTAAGGAGTGCCACGTCAGATAAAATATTCCTGCCAGTTAAAGTGACAGCTAAGCTTTCTATTTGCAATGTCACCTCATCTTGGACTTATGTATTCTAAAAATGTTTGGGCCGTCGATTACAGTGGCCCATAATTAAGTGAAATATATGTGCTCAACCACAACTAAAATCTGACTCCTGCACTTCATCGTCTTCGTTCCCTTTCGAGATACATAATCGATTTCTCATATGTAACGTATGCTTCCATACCGCCGGCTCATAACTCCCCCTCCATTACTCCAACAATAGAAATCCATGCAGTCCTTTCGAATCCATTTTTCTTTACTTCTTATATATAACTCAATTTGTAACTCTTCCCTTCCACCGAAATCACCAGGTATTCTTATTTTAAAATCTTAAAATTGTAGTTATGTTTCAAAGTCTTAATATTGTAAGATATACTATATGTAATATGTTGATACATTGGACTTGCTTTTCTATTCAGGATAGTTAATCCGAGAATAGGCACCTTGATTATTATCATTTAGTGTTGTTATACGTTTTTAGGTACTTTCAACTTCATTGAAAATCTCTCTCTTTACTGACAGTATCACCCGAGCAAAGTGAAGACGCCGTTTTATTGATTTCTGTGCCGATTGGCTATCTAAGTCGACACAAGGAATTTCAGAGCCGGGACGTCGGAACCATCCATGACAGTAAGGCTTTCTCTCATTCTGTGTACTTTCCCATGCCGGGACGTCGTAAAAACACTTTGGTAATGTTGTTCAGATGTCTACTTTTTCATTCTATACATAAAGAACCAAAGATCTCTTTTGTCAACTTTCTTTTGTTGAGACTACAAAATATCTGAAATGTTTTTTTAAGTTATTGGTTTTAGCTGATGAGATAAGAAGAGCAACAGAGTGATGGAGATGATGCGTTGTAGATATATCACCGTAGAAGATCTGAATAAAATGTCCATTGCTGCCGCCTATGTCATTCATAGCGGCAAGGAGGAGTGAAATCAAACGGCGGTGGTAGTCGGTTGGGCTATTCTTGGTTGCTGACACATTACTGATCTCTTTTCCCGAACTCATATTTATGTCTCACACAACTGATTTTTCATTATCTCATACAATTAGTGTTGCCTATATCAATACCACATAGAATAGTAGTTTCAGCTTAGTCGATTGATTTAACTTTCTTAGCTTCCCCACAGCAGGATATGTGTATACTACATCTTCCTCGTTATGTTTTCTATAAATTAATAGGCCAATTGACAGAAAACACAGTGTGCATGCTTTTGGAGTACCATACAAGCCTGTCGAGAGTCTAGGTCCTGGTGTGATTGTGAATCTATCATCACTTGATAAATATAAAATTTCATATTATTCAGTCTTACTCTCTTAGATTTGAAATCTTGAACTGTAGTTGTGTTTTGATTTAACAGGTAACTAGATTTTGACCCGCCCTCAAAGGGCGGGTATATTTTTTGTTTAAAATTTAATTTTCATATTTGTGTTTTTTAATTAATATTTTTCTTTTCTTTGTAATCATATTTGTATTAAATATCTTTTTAATTATTAATAAGCTTTTTAATTATTACACATATTTTAATTGAACATATACAATAACCTATTTGTACAATTAATTGTGGTAGTTATGGATCCTAAAAATATAGGAATTAAAGGAAACAAAAAGTAACTGATTTTGTTAGATAGAAACTGAACGTGCTAGTGTTAAAATATAATTTGATATGGTTATATAAAAAAAGATAAGTAACCACTTAATTAAAAATAATAATTATTTGGACACAAATAATATCAATAGGTCATACTGCACAATTAATAGAATAGATACTTCTAATTTTAAATCGTATTTGTGTTTAATAATAATAATTTACTATAATTTTGGTAACTATATTAAATATATGAAGTTGCATAACCATACACTTATACCATATCCATTTCAGAAATTATTTTTAAACTTTATTCATAAAACTTGTAACATATTATATTTTCTTATCAGTTACCTAAAACAATTGGTCATGAATATTTGTACCAAAAAAAAACTGATTCGAAATTGACACAAAAATCAAAATCTCATATTATATTAGAGATGACTTATATTTGAACAGTTCTTAAAGTGTTACATCCAAAAACCAATATCAAACCCAATCCGCACCAAAAATCGAACAAACGTTTTGAAAAATATTTTAACTTTTTTAAATTTAATATATTATGTTATATAATATATATGGGTTAATATGATATTTACTAATTTTAATCTAATATGATTTTTTAAAATTTAATATATTTTGTTATATATAATATATATACAATAATAAATTTATATAAATATTTATTTCTATTAAAAATCCACTTAAATTTCATTAAGCCCTAGTTTTAATATCATAAGCTTTCTTAATTGATAAACTTAACGCATGTGCAAAATATTTAGAATTTGAATAAATTAACCTCTGGTTGAATAAATTATAATTTCTTGGTGAAATAGTATATATTTTTATTTGGTAATAGGTCAAAATAATGTCTGTCGGTGAAAATAGTATCTATTTGTGAAACATAATTTTGATATAAACCCAACAGAAAAGAATAATTGTTAACAATAACTATTGGCAAATATAAATATAATTAATAATTTACCTGTGCTGCCATATATACGATTAAAATCCAAATTTGTTTCCACAATACGTAAACCTATAAAGTAGGACTCTAAATAGTTATTAAAGGTTCCTTTAAAATAGGAGTCTAAGTGGTTATCATGTTTGAAAGGTGGTTATAAAAGGTGCAGGTTACATAGTTTATTCAAATAATTATATAGATACAGTTATACAATAATTTGGACTTAACTATTATCAATGGATCATACAGGAGAATTAATAGAATAGATTTGTGTGTTTTAATCATATTTGTGTATTTTAATCATATTTGTGTTTTCTTTGTAATCACATGTGTGTAAAACAATTTTTTTAGAAGTTTTAATAATTGTATCAAGATAGTTGGACTAAACCTATATCAATAGGTCATGCTTCTAATTAAATAACTATACACTTTTACCAAAATTTATATTTTTAGTTTGATTTTGATTTTTTTACTCATTAATTTTTACTTTATTCTTAACTTTTTAACGTAATATGTGGTCTAGATATCACCTACTTATAACTATTATTATTGCTCATATTATATTACTAACATTGATATTACTTTTAGTTACAATTTTGTTTGATAATAATGTAGATTAATATTACCTAATTAAAATTCAGGTAGCCAATCAATCTTCATCAAAATATATTACAAAGCAACAAACAATTTCATTTTATGAACAAAAATCGAGGCCCAGGCCCAATTTTTAATCATCAGACACAGAAAACTAACTTTAGCCTTACCTATCATTAATTGGCTATCAATTCGTGTAAATCGTATCGTAACCGTTTTTTTTTGTTGCTCCAAAGAAATAAACATCGTTAGTGGTTAAATATAATGTTGGATACAATTATATTTTGGTAGTAATATTTGTATGCATTTATAGTTTGCTTTATACAGTTATATTTTAAAATTGACACAACATAAATCAATTGGACATGTTGAAAAATTAATAGAATAGATATGCCTTATCTCACTGACAGAACCAAGTTACAAAACGTCAACGATCCTGCGACCAAAGACACCACGGACTTTAACATCTTTACCTGGTTTGTTTGCAAAATTCTAGAGAGTTGTTGTGCGAATATATCTGTATATATGTAAATGTATTACATCGGTGGCGGTTTTATTGTATGAGATAGCCTACTTCTTGTAGTCTTGCATAAAGAATATTCCAGCGCAAATTGCACCATTCACCATCCGCTGCAACAACATTAAATCAGTAAAACATGAAAAACAACACTAAATCAGTAAAACATGAAAAAAAAAACAAATACATAATAAAGCAGAAGAAGTAGTAACAAACAAACAGACAAACTCTCAATCTCATTCAGTGTCATAAATATATAAATGTTCTAGTGATGTAAGCATTATCTTTCTGACGAGTCTCATATGATTACAAAATTTAATTTGAAGAATCGTGGTCTGGTTTATACAACTTAAATATTAATTTTAAGTGGGTGATTTGCTTTTAGAAATAATTAATTGATTTGGTAGGTTCTGGCTTATTTTCAGAGTTTTTGCATTGGTGAAAAAACTTAAATTAGGTTAGTATAGTTTTAACAAGAAAAATACCAAAACACTCTAAAATTAAACAAATAAACTAAAAAATAAAAGTATTATAAGGCTTCTTAATATATTATACATATTATAAATCTTTTTTCGCAAGTGATAAAAAAACATATGCTAACACCGTATATCCATATGTAATTTAGATAGTCTAAACAACCACAATACTCCAAATGAAGTTAAATATATTCCAAAATACTGTACATTCATATATATATATATATATATATATATTATTTTTTGAACAACCTTCCTATATATATATATATTGTATCCATACTTACAATAAATTGTTAAGTCTATCTACTTGCAATTTACAGTTTTTACTAATTTATATTTTGCAATATATTTAGTGTTTAGTTACATTAATTTTGAGAAATGAAAGAATTTTCACATCATACAAGGAATTTTCCACAAAAGAATGTAAAAAACAAACAGAGAATACTATTAACATTCTTTTAAACATATATACACAAATAAGAATAGAAAGAAAAATAATAAACAATGTTTTAATCGAAGACTATCTTTTATATCAAATTTAGTATGTTTCTCTGTAGAGAATGACCAAATAATTTTTTAGACAATTGCAAAATATCAGATAAAAGTAATTTTGATTTAAAAAAACCCCCAAACATATATACAGGTAAAGCGGATATAATTTGAATTAGCAAGTTTGCTTCTTACTAATTACCTTCTTAAACAACTCATGAATTTTTATTTTTTTTGAATATGCAACTCATGAAATTTATTACTCTCTTTAACCCCATGAACAATATTTCACTACACCTCGACATATGTTATCACAAGATAAATCATATTGACATACATAGAATAAAAAAAAGAAAAAATTGGCAAATTGGACAACTTTTAAGTTTGTAATTTGCTATTTGGGCAACTTCAAGTTTAAATTGGAGGATTGGGCAACTTTTAGGATTTGCCCATATAAACTTGAGTCTAAATGTCCTTTGAAACCTTTGTCAGATAAATTATTTACACCTCTGCCATTTCAATTAAAATATATGATACTTTATTTCCACATCATCATCTCTCTCCACATCTATGTTACTTTTTGTTCTTGTTCTTGTTCTTCTTTTTTTCCTGATACTCTAAAATGGCAAAATTGATTTCTTCTCCCTTTATCAAAATTTTACCTAATTTTTTTTCTAATTAAATTTATTTCAGATTTGCCATTTCAATTAAAATGCATCTCTCTTGTAGATAATTAGCAACGATTGTGAAATTGTCTTGTTCATTGCTTGATTCAGTCTTTTGTTTCTTGGTTTCTGGTTTCTGAAATTGTTTATGGGTTTCAGTCAAAATCATTCATTTTTGGGTTTTGGTTCTTCCATCTGAAAATATTTCTGGGTTTTGATAAAAATTAATCTTTTTTAGTTGTTGTTATCTGAATCTTTGATTGTTTAAAATAGTAGAGAAAGATGGATCCAGAAGAAGAAGTTGGTAAGGCTGGTGGTAAGAGCAGCTGAGCCACAAATAACATAAACAACACGAAATCAAAATAAAATTGATGCTTTATTGGTAAGAGAAGTTTGCTGCCATAAAAAAAATGATTAACATGCAGAAAACCCAGAAAAAAATTTGGGGAAGAAGATGAAGTATTTACGAATATGCCATTCATTAATTAAAAAAAATAAGAGCGACAAAAATGAGCTTCGGACAGTTCGAACCCGAGAACCAGCAAAACATACATCTTAAACCACTAGGCTGTTGTATACACTAACAAAATATTTCACAGATTTCATAATATACATTATTCTCTTAACACCTATTAATATCCAATTTCTCATTAGGACAATTTTGCTTTACACTTTTACTTTTAAATTTTGGCTGTAAAGATTTTGGTTTTAAAAATTGTAGTTATTATTCTGAATATTTCTAAAAAATATGATTGGTATCAAAGACTTTAGAAACAGTTACTGTTATGAGAACATATTCCAAGTTAGTTTTTGACATTTTGAAGGTTTTAGTGATATTTAAGTGTATTTATTTAATTTAAAATATTTGCTAATAAAATTGATTTTTAATGTGTCATAAACATATTTAAAATTATTTATTTTGTAGGTTTAAGTTTATTATTTATGAAAAGCATCAGTATTAAAAATTGTTTTCTTAAAAGTAATCCAGTGGAAAAATTTATCTAAATTATATTTCAATTTTATTGATTTTTATTCTTATTTTATTACATTTTTCATTATTTTTAAATTTTTTAATTAAAAAATCTTTGAAAAATGCAAGAAAATAGAATAGGTCTGTTTTTTATTAAAAAAATACCATATCCATCTAAAATTCTAGTTTTCATGGCTGTGAAAAAACTGTCATTTAAAAAATAAATGTAACCGTCAACAGTAAGTTCACTATTGTTCGTAAAATATTCTTTTATTTTATTTTCCAATCCATACTACAAAAATTTGTAAAGAATAGTTAATAAATGTATTTAATGTCACTTATTTATTTCAGCATTTCATTTATAGACAATCTTCAGTTTTAGATGAATTTGTTTGTATAAATGAATGTGCTTCATATATATGAAAACACAAATAAAATAATATGTTAATTTTATTTATTGAATTAAATGAAAACAATTTGGTATATCAGCTTTCACAAATTTAGTTGTTATAAATTATTTGATTGTTGTTACCACTTTTTAATTAATCAGATCATTTATATTGAGATTGATAAATCAGATGTGAAGTTTTATATTAATCAGATCATTTATATTAAAAAAATTGAGATGTGAAGTTTTATATTATTTTGAACACAAATATAGTTATTATATTGTTTCAAACATTAATTATTTGACACAAATTTAGCTATAGTGTTATTTGAAAATATAATAGTATAATTTTATTTTTATTATTTACTTATAACAAAGGTTTTAATTATTTTAAAATTTTACAAAAAGTTATGATTACGGAAATGTTCATGTTTTGAATTTTTTAATAAAATAATCGAATCAAAACTACTTAAAATTTGACATTAGGTGTAGGGATGGTGTCTTACTCCTTTATAAGACCTTTTACGTCAAGTTGGTGATTTCCCCTAGTAAGTTCTCTATATTCTTCCTTCATATCATCAATTTATGTTATTGAGCTCAAATCGAGTTGAATTCGGGTTTTAAAGTATTTGGTTTATAATTTTGAGTTCATGGTTTAGAGTTTAGAGTTTGTAGTTTGGAGTTATATGGTTTAGAATTATGAGTTTATGGTTTAGAGTTCAGAAATTAGAGTTAAAGTAGAAAATTATATTCTTGATGTAGAAAATAAAAATTATTGCTGAAGATAACATGGTTAACATAAATGACAAAACTAAAATAAGTTATCAACATAAAATTGTGGTAAATATAAAACCGTAAGCAGTGTCATAAATGAGATAAAAACGGTAGTTAAAATGTACACTATCAAGTGTACACTATCACGTGTACACTAAACAGTTTCATACATAAAATGGCTTACAAACTTGATAGAAACTTGTTACACAAACATAAAATAGTGTGTAATGCTATAAATGAGGTAAAACAAATAATAGAGAATGTGTACACTACATGGTGTACACGTACACTACAAGGTGTACACGTATACTACAAGGTGTACACGTACACTACCAAGTGTACATGTACACTACCAAATGTACACGTACACTACCAAATGTACACGTACACTATGAGACATGCACGTACACTACAAGGTGTACACATACACTACAAGGTGTACACATACATTACCAAATGTACACGTACACTATGAGGCATGCACGTACACTACAAGGTGTACACTACTAGGTGCATACTAAAAGAGAAAACTAGAAGGTGTACACTACTAGGTGTACACTAAAAAAGAAAATAGAAGGTGTACAGAATTGGTGAATACTTAAAGGTGTACACTACTAGGTGAACACTACTAGGTGTACACTATTGGTGTACACTATTGGTATACACTACTAGGTGTACACGATACTATTGGTGAATATAACGTGGTTAACATATATGAGAAAACTAGAATAAGTGATCAACATAAAGTTGTGGTAAAAATAAAATCGTGAACAATGACATAAATGAGATAAAAACGATCGTTCATGTATATACTATTAATTGTACACTACTTGACTTACACTAAACAGTTTCGCACATAAAATGTAGGATCCATGTAGGTTTCCGAAATTATTACTTGAGAAATTGTCAAATATACCACATTCATAATATAATTTTTCATGTTTATAATAACTATTTTTACCCTTACTTTTACATAGGTAAAAAGATATTTATAATACTAGGGTTACCTTTGAAAAAAAACCTCTAGGTTTAACTAATCAAAATTAGGGTTTAGAGTTGACAGGTTGATAGGGTTTAGAGTTGAAGGGTTTAAGGTTTCGAGTAGAGGTTTTAGGGTTTAGTGTTTAGATTTGAGGTTTCAGGGTTTTAGAGTTTTAGAGTTTAGGGTTTAGGGTGTAGAGTTGATGGTTTAGGGTTTAGGATTCAAATTTCGAAAAAAAAAATAATTTGAAAATAATTTAATAATTTAGGGTTAAGGGTGTTCATAATAGTGTTACCATTTTTAACATTAATCACATCATTGAAACATCGACATAGACTTTAATATGTAGATCAATGGTGTAAAGAACAAGAAGGGTATAGTCTATAAAGATCAAAGTATATTATTTAATGTTTGATTTATGCTAGGTTTGAAGCTTCAAGGTTTAGAATTTAGTGTTTCATTTAGGGTTGTGAGTTTGTTGGTTTAGAGTTTAGTGTTGTATTTAGAGTTTTGATGTGGATATATACTTTATAATTTCATATATTTTTTTTCAGGAAAACCCTTTAAAGAAATAATTACATTAATAAATAGTTACATTAATCTACATAAAATGATTTATACACTTGATAGAAACTTCCAACATAAACATAAAAAAAAATAACAGTGGATTAGTGTACACCTAGTAGTGTACACCTAGTAGTGTACACCGACATTTGAACACTTTTCAAAGAATTTGCGACATCTCTCACCTTGTAGTGTACACCTTTTAGTATACACCTTGGGTTTGGATTTAAGGTTTCATTTAAGGTTTTGAGTTTGTGAGTTTTGTGTTTCATTTAGGATTTTGATGTGGATGTATACTTATATAGGAAAATCAAAATTATTACTTGGGAAAAATGAATGATTCGATGTAGGTTTCCAAAATTATTAGTTAGAAAATTGTCATAAATACCACATTCATAACACCACTTTTATGTTTATACTAACCATTTATATCCTAACTTTAAAGAGAATAGAGACACTAAAGATATGCTTCATGGATTTCAAAATCACACATATTCCAAGAGCGCAAAATCAGATTTCAGATTTTTTAGCCAGGAATGTGAGATCTTTCCATAGAACTTTTTATTTCATTGATTTTGTATTCCGGTATGGTTACCTAGACCACCTCAAGTTTGAGTAATAGACTAGTGTTTCGTCGTCTAAAAAAAAGAGGTAAAATGACATTTATAATCTAGGGTTAACGGTGACAAAAAAAACTTAGGAACTAATCAAAACTTAGGGTTTGGTTTTAGGGTTTAGAGATGAGGGGCTCAAGTTTAGGGTTTAGAGTTGAAGTTTTAAGGTTTAGAGTTTAGAATTGAGGTTTTATGGTTTTAGAGTTTAGGGTTTAGGGTTTGGTTTTAGGGGTTTATCAATGATATTTCTAAACTTAGGAACTAATCAAAACTTAGGGTTTGGGTTTAGGGTTTAGAATTGAGGGGCTCTGATTTAGGGTTTAGGGTTTAGAATTGAAGTTTTAGGGGTTTAGGGCTTAGAGTTGAGGTTGTAGGGTTTTAGAGTTTAGGGTTTAAGATTCGAATTTCAAAGAAGTTTAATTTAAAAATATTTAATTTTTTTTTATTTTTTTTACATTTATTTATTTAAATATTATTAGAGTTTAGTGTTTTACTTAAAATTTTAAGTTTTTGAGTTTAGGGTTTTGATGTAGATGTATACTTATATAGACAAATAAAATTAGAAAAGACATGTTTCTTCTATCTTAGGGTTAACTAATCAAAACTTTGGATTTAGAATTTAGAGTTGAGGATATAGAGTTTAGGGTTTATCGTTGAGGGTCTATGGGTTTAGGGTTGGTTTAGAGTTGAAGTTTTAGTGCTAAGAGTTGAAGTTTTAGGGTTTTAAAGTTTTAGTGGGTTTTCACCCGCTTCGGGCTAAAACTTAGATAGAAGAGTCCAATGAGCCCAAATGAAATGTAGAGTTGATGGTTTAGGGTTTTAGGATTTATGATTCAAACTTTTTAAGAGTTTGATTTAAAAACATTTAAAATTTTATTTATTATATATTTTAAATTTTATTTACTTAAATATTTATTAGAATTGCTGGTTTAGGGTTTAGTGTTCATTTAAAATTTTGAGTTTGCGGGTTTAAGGTTTTGATGCGTATGTGTATAAATATAGACAAATAAAATAAAAAAAGATTTGGTTCGTCTTATTTATACGTTTTTGCCACTAACTAAAATAGGCTTATTTATAACTTTAATATTTTCATATTTAGATAATATATTAATTTTATTTAATATAATTTAGATAACAATTATCAATTTATGAAAATTAGCATATTACTTTCAATTTTCTTTCAAGATAAAATTTTAATTAACCTTAATTTTTTTGCTCAAAATTAACATTTATTTTTAATATTTTATAAATAGTAAATCAAATTACTTAATGCACTGTGAGTTAATTAATTCAATAAAATTTTGATTATGTGAGTAAAACTAAATAAATATTACTTAATTTTTAAGTAACAAATATGTGAGTAACAAAAACAAAAATAATTCTGTGAGTAACAATTTTGTGTTTCACGAAAGCAAAATTGATTCCTTGAGCAACGAATTTGTCATTTTATTAACGAATTTTCATTTTATTAACGAAACAATTATTAACGAATGCAATGTGAGGTCAATCCTAACTTCTCATTATATTAACAAAAAAAATGATTTATCATTTTGCTTTGGTATAAATATAGTGAATTTATGAGTTATGTTTCCATTTTTGACCAAAACAATGCGGAATTTATTTTGGCAAAACAATGTAGGATCCATATAGTTTTTTTAGTTGATTAAATTTATCTATAAATTTACAGAAATCTATGAATAATTTATCATACATTTAGATAAATTTTATAAAATTTGAAGCTTAACTTATAGTTAAAATGCACAGTTTAATAAATAACTTTCATATATTTAATGGTTTAAGGCAAATTAGTAGGTTCTACAAAAAGTAATGGGTTCTACAAAAAGTAGTAGGCAAAAGTTAATGTTGAGCCCACGAAATTACACTATTAATTTGCCAAGTTTAATGAGCAAAAATGCTAAAATAGTCTAACATATATTCTCTCTCCTATTAGACAAATTAGTAGGCTCCACAAAAAGTAGTGGGCAAAAGTTAATAATGGACCCACGAATTACACCATCAACTTGCCAAGTTTCTTGGGCAAAAAGGCTAAAATAGTCAACAATATATTCTCTCTCATACTAGGTTGCCTAACTAGCCAATTTAAACTTAAAGTTGCCCAACTAGCAAATTTCAAACTTAAAGTTGCCCAATCTTCAAATTTTCCCTAAAAAAAAACAAAACACCAAACACTATAGAAGACTAATGTAAAATTTACGACAAATTATTATAGAAAAACTCTAATTTACTAACATCAACTTTAATATTTTATACATTTTAGTTTATTATTTATAAATTATAATTTTATAATGCAAAATCTGCGCGTAGCGTGGAAAAAGATTCTAGTGTATTGTAATAGTTGGTTTTACACCAACTCTATTTGTTGAGATCAATAAATTTAACATTTTAGCAAAATTGGTTAAAATTAAAGTAGAATAGTATAGACTCAAAGTTTCTTCCACCACTGACCCTTACAACAACACTGACAAGATAATGATCCGATATCAAATCGATCCAGACCGTAGGATTGACGAAGACACCCAAAATGAACACTTGCAACTTGATTAACCTTTCCCTGATATTTTTTTTTGTTGCCACAGCAGAAGAAATCGTCGCTAAGATATTTTCCTTTCATTTTACCATTGACTTTTGACAAGAATTTTCTCACATCAGAATCTGCGTCAGCTTTAAAATTTTCAATTTTGGTGATGGTTTTTCCGACAAATGTATGATTTCCTCTTATACGAATTTAAGAACACACGTGTACTATACAACACGCAAACATAAATTATTTGTGAGACAAAACAAATCCAAATATCAACTTAGCAGCATATAGGCATGGCGAGATAACAATTCCATCATACATGATCTATCTTGCGAAGAAATAATATTTTCTTAGAAACAAACAAATATAGATTAGAAGACATGAAGATCGGACCGTAATGCTTCCATTCCCCAGAAGAGATGAGATGAGATTCAGGTATGGATCCAGACAAAAATACTTGCGATATAACCGTTTATTCTCTCCCCAATACACATCATGTTCCCACTAACATGGATCGATCATTCTGTGAGGGATTTCTCCTTTTGATTCCCCTTACTTTGTTGAACAATAAAAACAAGGCCTTCGTCTCCATCATGTTCGTATGTCTCAAAATCCCTCCAAACTTCTTCTTGTTCTTTGATGAGACTTTGGTTGGGTTTAGTTTGGTGGTGGTGATGATGATGAGACATGAAGATAGATATAGATAGAGAGGGGAGGGGGGAGTGAGAGGAATAATGGCTGTTAAAAACAAGAAGAGACATGATGATTACAAACTAGTACACCACTGAAAAATTAAAAGAGAAGTAAATAGTCAAAATACTTAATTACTCTACAGATGGACATAAGCCAAAGGTACTCTGTTATGGTCGACGAGTTATTTCCCTTAATATCGAATGTGTCTTAATTACTCTACATATTTGTTTGATCACTTGGCCAACAACATATATATGTAGATGGCACTTCCTAATGTAAATGTTGAATCTGAGTTTGGTCAGTTTTAATGATATGAACAAAATTGATTGTACTTTATTCGAAAGACATATTTTATTATTGATTGACCATGAGTGAGATTACCAATCAACTCACTCTCATCGAGTGTTGTCTATTTTTCTTTTATTGTTCATACACCATTGTAATCTCACTCATGGTCAACCAATAAAACATGTCTTACAAATAACGCACAATCGATTTTGTTCATATGAATCATATCATTAAAACTGACCAAACTCAGATTCAACATTTACATTAGGAGATGCCATCTACATATATCTATCTTGTTGGCCAAGTGATCAAACAAATATGTAGATTAACATTTTTTTGTATTGTGTATATATATATATATTCTTCACTATGATGATTGTCTAAGAAATACTAAATTTTTGTGTATACTCTAGGCATTTTAACCTGGAACCGAAGGCTGATCTGGAACTGGTCAAACAATACCCGACCCGAACCCGACCCAAAAGTTTACAAGTATTTTTTGGGTCTAAATTTCTTATACCCGAATAGATCCGGACCCGAAGAGAATCGATCCGAATAGATCTGGATCTGAAAGAACCAATCCGAATAGACCCGACCTGATAACTATCGATTTGTACCCGACTTAAAAACATGTATATTCAAAATTATGATTTTTTGTGCTCTGTTATATATATATATATATATATATATATATATATATATATATGTTATTTTTATTTAATTGGAATATCTTTTGTTAACAAAAAATTATTATTATTTTGTAATACTTTTAAGTAATATGAATTTTTAAAATATAAAATTTAGAGTTTTAAAATATTTATGTTAATTATTAATAGTTTAATTTAAATTATTTTGTAAATATTTAGATATGTATGACAAATATTGATTAATTTGAGTGAGTTTGAGTATGTCATGTATTTTTCAGAGTCTAAATATCCAAACCCTATATAGATCCGAAAATTATAAGTATTTTACAGATATTGAAATTACAGACCAAATCGACCCGGATCCGACAAGACCCGACCTAAAACCGACCTGAAAAATTATAGGTACATGTATGAGTGTAAACTTCCAGAACCCGTATAAACTCATATCTGATAGGACTCGGCCCAAACCCGACCGAGGACATGGGTGCCAGGCCTACTATTGACCATAAATCAATTTTCTGTCTCGCATTTATATAGTTGAGTGTTTTGGCTGAGATATGTTTTCGAGCGTAATATCATCTTTTGGAGAATAACATTAGGTCTGGGTATTTTAACCTGGACCAGAAAATCCGACACGAAACCGGTTAAGAACCGATTCGGAACCGGTCTAAAATGATTCGACTCGAATTCTAACCGAAAATTTACAAATACTTTTCGGGTCTGAATTATTTTACCCGAATAGATCCGGATCCAAAAAGAACCAATCCGAATAGACCCGATCCGAAAAGAACTGACCCGAATATACCCGACCCGATAATAACTGATTTGTACCCACTTAACAACATATAAATTCAAAACTATGATTTATTTTGTGTTTTATTATATATATATATATATATATATATATATATATATATATATATATATATATATATATATATATATATATATATATATTATTTTTATTTAGTTGAAATATTTTTTGTTAACAATATTTATTATTATTTTGTAACATTTTTAAGTAATATGAAAATTTAAAATATAAAATTTAGAATTTAAAAATGTTTTATGTTAATTATTAATAGTTTAATATAACTTATTTTGTATATATATATATATATATATATATATATTACAAATATTGATTAAATCTGAGTGAGTTTGGGTATGTCATATACTTTTCAGATCTTAAATACTCGGATTCGATATGGATCCAAAAAAATATAAGTATTTTACAGATATTAGAATTATAGATCCGAACCGATCCGGATCCACAAGACCCGATTCATAACCGACCCAAAATATTATAAATATCTATTTGAGTCTAAATTTTCAAAACCCAAAAGATTCGGACTCGACATGACCCGATCCGAATCGCGAATCGAATGCCTGGCCTAATGTGAAGATATCTTTATACACGATACAGAGAAGGTTAGAATCCTTGTTCTAAAACGCGCTGCCTGGGACCGATTACTCGGCGAATAAACGTAAATCGGAGAGCCGCCGTGGCGTTTTGCCCCAATTCGCCCAAAAACTCGGATCCGTCTCAAAAATTCAATATTTTTCTAAACTGGAAGTTCAAAATCACAGTTTTCTTAGCAAATCTATCATAATTGGGCCTAAACATAAGAAATAGCAGTTGAAACGCGTAAGAATCGTGAAAAAAAAGCAGAGAACATTAAAATTAGGGTTGTTCGCGACAGGTGAAAGAAAGAAGACGGGGGTAGTTTCGTAAATTAAAGGTTATTAAAGAAAAATGTAAAAAAGAATAACGAATCTCTCCCTAGCCAACTCGCCCAAAAACTCGGATCCGTCTCAAAAATTCAATATTTTTCTAAACTGGAAGTTCAAAATCACAGTTTTCTTAGCAAATCTATCATAATTGGGCATAAACATAAGAAATAGCAGTTGAAACGCGTAAGAATCGTGAAAAAAAAGCAGAGAACATTAAAATTAGGGTTGTTCGCGACAGGTGAAAGAAAGAAGACGGGGGTAGTTTCGTAAATTAAAGGTTATTAAAGAAAAATGTAAAAAAGAATAACGAATCTCTCCCTAGCCAACTCGAACCCGCGTGCTCCAAGTGGAATAAAGTCCCCTGAACCACTAGACTATAGTAAATTCTTGGAAACTTTAGATAATTAATTAAATCTATAATAAAAACACATAAAATTAATCTCTGATTAATCCCAGAATAAATCTCTGATTTTTTCATAAATTGCTAGGCGCTATCCGAACGTACGCACTAGGCCTGCGACTTTTGTCCGAACCGAATGGGCCGAACCGGACCGAACTGGTTTTTTCGGTTTTCGGTTTCGGTTCGGTTTTCAATTCGGTTGAATTCGGTATGGTTTTGAAAATTAATTCGGTTTTCGGTTTAATTCGTTTCAATTTTCGATTTTCAAAAAAAAAAATTAAAAAACCAAAAATATCCGAAAATAATCAAAAATAACCAAAAATAACCGAAAAACCGAATCGAAAATAGCCGAATAAACCGAAATAACCGAATTAACCAAATTTAACCAAAAATAACCGAATTTAACCGAAAATTGTACCAAAATTAACCAAAAATTGAAAAATTCAGTTATTCTCGGTTATTAAATTGAAAACCGAAATAAACCAATAACCAAACCGAACCAAAATTCCATTCGGTTTATTTCGGAATTAAAAAAAGAAAAATCGGTTAACCGAAAACCAAAAATTTGGTTCGGTTCAGTTTCGGTAAACCGAAGTCGCTGGCTTAATACGCACAACGCCTAGCGAGTTTCCAAACAAAGGTTAGAATTAATAGATCGTGTGAGTAAAGATCATATCAAATCTAAATAAGTAATTATCTCTAATTTAAATAAATATCTCTTAACAGACGATAGTTCCAAAACTTTTTGTTGTTCCCTAGAAAGAGAATATTACGCTGAGATTTAATGTTTTTCCAGATTTGTCTCTTCATTTCCTTCACACTGAGAACCCATTTAACTTCCTTTGTAGTGGATTTTTTGCATCTCTCGTCAGATTCATTGAAGAACCCTAGGATATACGTGGTAATTCGTTTGGGTTCTCACGTGTTTTTATTGTTTTCTATTCCGATTTTGTTTCCACCCTGTTCTTATTTACGATAGTTTGCTTCTTTTTTTTTGAATTATTACCCGATAGTTTGCTTCAGGTCAAGCTATATCCTCTTTTCTTTTGTTATTCAAAACACTTTTTCCTTTGTAGACAAATGGAGGATCACAAGCCGACGAGTTTCACGTTTGAGATAGATAACATATCTGAAAAGAAAGGTCTTATATCATCACCAAAATTTTTAAGCGGCGACTGCGAATGGTAAAGTAAACTCGTATACATATGTTGTGGTTCTTAATAGGTCCACTAGATTCAGTTAAAAAATGATCTTGAGATCGATGTTATTTATTTGTTGTACAACTCGAAAAAATAAATTCTTTTCTTTTTTTGACAGCAACATCAAAAAAAAAGTAATTGAAATTTATTTGATTTTTCTTTTCAGGTTTGTTAACGTTTACCCCAACGGATATCAAATTGATGAACGCTTGTCTCTGCACCTCCAGGTTGCAAACCCTGAATCATTGCCACTTGGATGGAAAAAGCATGCTAGCTATTCCTTTGCTCTACTGAATCAATCAGGCAAAGAACTCTACAGAACACCCGGTAATTAACTTATCAGACCTAATCTGTATATCTCTACATGCATATATGTTTGATTGTCATGGAAGAAAAATCGAATAAACCTATCTTTTTCTGTCTTATAGAATCGTGCAGATTGTTCCGCGCTCAATTCACAGGATGGGGAAGCCCAAAGGCCTTCACTCTTCAAAAGCTTCAAGATATGGGTTTTTTGGAGAACAACAAACTGATCTTAAAGGTTGACATTCAAGCTGTTGAGGAAGGAGCTGTAACTGGGAAGGACATGTTACATGTCCGTGGTTTCAAAGTTCTTTATTCTCAGGTATGGTTATTACATATTTTTATCTTTCTTTTTATTTTGTTCCGTTTTCTACGATTGGATCTTGTAAACATAATTATATCCTTTCCTCAGTTACCTTCAGTGAATAGGCTTTTTAGAGAGCACCCGGACGTTGCAGTGAATTTCAAACTAAAGAACCAATCGGCGAAGACAACATACATGAATCTCCTCCTTGGTTTCATCGAGAAACTGGACAAGCCTTCACCTACCTTCACTGAAATTGAGCTAAGCAAGGCTCAAAGCGAGTTGATTGATCTAACACAAGCAGGCTTCGAGCTAGACTGGTTGAAGAAAAAGCTTGATGATATTTCTTTGGAGAGGAAGAGAGGAGTTACTGATGGTTCTCGAGTCCAAGAACTAGAGGAAAACATCCAGAATCTCAGCCTTGAACTGGACATGGAGAAGGTAAGGTATGCTACTTGTGCTGCTAAATTATTGTCGTTGGAGCAGACAGTGTCCGAACTCAGGGTTGAGCTGAGCAAAGAGAAGGGAAAATCTGATTCTTCTGCTGCTGAAGTTTTATTGTTGGAGCAGATGGTGTCAGATCTCAGAGTTGAGCTGAACAAGGAGAAGGACATATCTACTCCTCTTAAAGACTTGGCCGAAGATGTTGTTCACTCTTGGGAAGTATTGGATTACGCCGATCTCTGTACTAATGGAGGAGAATGAAAAACAATCGTTCTTATATTTTCTTATATTTTTTTTGTCAACTTTTATGTTTTCTTATATTAAATAAGAAGTTCCAGGTTTTATTTTTATATTTTTTTGACAAAAAGTTCCAGGTTTTATAGTCACCTCAATCTGAAACGAAGCTTTTAGCATTTTATTTCTCAAGTAATCTTATCATCTATTGGATCTGGGCACAGACTAGTGAAATCTTAATTTGGGTCCCAAATATATATAGGGGATTCTTTACATATGCTGATATGCATAAACCTTCAAATTCTGAAAAAAAAAAGTTAAATAAAATTCTAAAAAAAGTTTCAAATCTTTGCAAAGACAAGATTGAACCCAGTACAAATTTACAAATAATGTTCTTCCCCTCATGCAATGTCTTTGTCTAGAAGGCAACATGAAGTGTTTCGGATTTGTATATATGATCACATCTATCCGAAGCTATTATTCCTTTAACCCTTATTCCTTTATTAGTGGTACGACCAGAATATCTACAAATATATTAAAACTACAGATCTGCTCAACCGGAGGGGTGTTTGTTTTTATTGAAAGAATAATAATGACAAAACGTAGTACATAAACGCATATGATTAGTAAGAAACAAATAAACACAAATCATCTCACAGTTTTGTTTGCGAAGATCAACTCAAGAGTATCTCCCCCATATTTGGTTCTTTGTCTCCATGAATGAACGAACTTTACTTGAATGCACCATTCATGTTTGAAGGGCTTGATGTTTTTGAGCAAAGATATACTCTTATTCGTATACATGGCTTTAGGGGTTCGAGTTTGTGATGATGGTTGATATAGTGAATCTTGGTATCAATATTTATAGATGGGTTAAGTGTTTTAGGGTATTCTAAGAAGTATATTGTGTGTGACTTTTAAGTATAGCTAGTAAATTTAGGAAATTATAAATTGGTTGTTATGGTTACCTATAATGATCTTCTATACTATTATTTATGAAGTGATTTTGCTAACTTGTCAACTTTTCATAATTTTAGGTGATTTTGCTTATTTTGTTATTGCTTATTGTATATTAGTCAAATTTTCCATAGTTTTTGGTATTTTGATTATTTATTGTATTTTTTAATAGTTTTTGTTTACTGTTATTTGTGAAGTAATTTTTCTTACTTGTAAACTTCTTCATCAATTTAGATTATTTTTCTTATTTATCATCGCTTATTGTATATTTGTAACATTTTCTATAATTTTAGGTATTTTTTTTTATTTTTTATATTTTAAATAGTTTTTGTTTTGCTTATTTGTCACATTCTTCCTAATTTAGGGTATTATTTATTTGTCATGTTCTTAATAATTCAATTGGTAATTGTCATATTTTAAATATTTTAGGTGGTAATTTTATTTTGATTATGTTCTCCATGATTTTAGCCTATTTTCATATTTTGTTATTTTTAGAATTTTATTTTTCATATTTCATGATTTAAGTTGAGTCATTAGTTTTAATATTTAGATTTTTTAAATTGCATATTATCCATGATTTTAGTTTATTTTGTCTATTTTCTTATATTTTATTATTTTCCAAATTTAATTTTTTTCATATTCAATGATTTAAGTTGGGCCACTGGTTTTAATAGTTTAGTTTTTTTTAATCGTTAGTTTTAAACATTTTTTGATTAAAACTTTCTTAGGTTATTATTATGATCATGATGTTTTTTTCATGTGTTGTTTTGTAATAAAATAAATAAAAAAATTGCAATTACCAAACCATTATATATATTGCATTTTAATTAAAAAGGTAAATTAATTGCCCATTATCTATGTTGCGTTTTAATTTAATATTTGTAATTAATTAAATAATTTAGATTGAAATTAAAAATTAAGTTAAAATATAAATTATGCATCAATATTTTAATTATGGACATTTTATACAATTACGCCGTTTAGTCGTCCTTTCAATGTAAGCTCTGAACATAGGATAATACAATTATTGTCTTATTCTTTCATTGACTGGAAAAACAATACTACAAAAACATTAATAGTCAAATAATATGTATGAAGATGTCTGTGAATGCCAATCTTCACATGAGGTTCATCTATTCCGTACAATAATAAACTGGCATACGACTTATGTAGCTATATGTATTTGACAGAAAACGTTCACTATACGTATTTGACTGGAAAAAATAAGTCTTCATGCTGTCTAACAAAAGTACTGTTGATCTTTTTGTATGTTTTTGTAGGATGAGGTCGATACGTCAAAGGATCTTAAAGTGTGTACCTGTATGTTGTTTACATGTTGAATAAGATCAAGCGTAGATATTGATATATGTATCTAATAATATGTGTTATATTTAATTTAATGTAGTTGTTATTAATGATTGAATGCAAAGAGACCAATTCTAGTAAATAGTTTATTTTTTAAAATATCATTCATGAATTCTCTTAATAAAATAGACTAAATTTTGATCCGTCTTCCAGAGGGCGGGTATATTTTTTCTTTTGCACTTTGTTTTAAAACATTAATTTTTATAGTTGTAGTTTTAATTATATTTATGTTTTCTTTGTAATCATATTTATGTAAAATATTTTTCTCAAATGATTAGTAAGAGATTTTAATTTATTTTATTAAAATAGTTCGACTAAACATATATCAATAAATCCCTTTAAAACGATGTGTATATTTTTATTTTTTTTTTCTTAGAAAGAATTTAATTTTTATATTGTGTTATCTTTAATCATCTTTGTTTTTAAAGTGGTTAGAGTTATGATATATTTTTATGCAATTATCAAAAAAATTAGATATAACGTTTATCAATGGGGCAAAAAACCCGGATCTAATCCGAAGAAATAGTATCAAACCCGAACCGGGATTGATTAAATATCTGAATCAGTTCAAGTTTTTAGTATTTAAAGAACTGAACTTGACCTGAACCAAAGTATTTTGGGTACCCGAGTATATCCGAAATATATTTATATACCTATATATATTAATTATTTTTAGATTTAATGTATATTAAAAACATTCAAAATATATAAGATACTTTTAGTTGTCAAAAATACTTGAAAATATATACAAATAGTCAAAAGTACATGTCTAAAATAGCTAAAGTATATTCAAGACACCAAAATACTTAAAATATCATTGATTCTCAATTCAAATATTTCAAATCAAACCAATTTATATGTTAATTTTAGTTATTTTTACCTATGCTATTCAAATTTATATGTAATATAAAGAACCGAACCCGACCCAAACCAAAGTATTTCGGGTACCCGAATATATTTGAAATAGATTTATATACATATACCGAATTAATTATTTTTTTTAGATTTAATGTATATTAAAAACATTCAAAATATATAAGATACTTTTAGTTGTCCAAAATACTTGAAAATATATGTAAATAGTCAAAACTACATGTCTAAAATAACTAAAGTATACTCAAGACACCAAAAATACTTAAATATCTATTGATTCTCAATCCAAATATTCAAATCAAACCAATTTATATGTTAATTTTAAGTATTTTTACCTATGCTATTCAAATTTATATGTAATATATATATATATATATATATATATATATATATATATATATATATATATATATTTTTTATAGATTTTATGAATTTCAAATATATAAGGAATTTTAAAATTCTAAAAATTATTTAAATGGATCGCAAATATCCGAACCGAACCCGAACCAAAATTTAGAAATACTCGAATGGGGCTGAAATCTTTGAACCCAAAAAATCCGAAACCCAAATAGAACTGAAACAAATCCAAATGGATACCCGAATACCCATCCCTAGGACATTTAATAAATAATTGTAATTGAATAATATATTGAAAACCTGTTAAACTAAATGAGTTTATAAGAATATTTATTTCTATTAAGTCCACTTAGACCCCATTAAACCATATTTTAAAATCATGTGTGTTGTTAATTGAAAAGCCTAATGTCTATATAAAATATTTAAAATTTGAATAAATTAATGTCTGGTTGAAGAAATCCTTTTTTTTTGGCTGAGATGTAAGTTATGTTGTTGTAGTGTGATAATAATTTTTTTTAAATGGTGTTCAATTGTAATGTTTTTTTGCTAAAGATGTTCAATTCTATTGTTGCAAACAATATATGTTAAATATGATTACAATATTTAAATTAAAATGCTTTTATATCGATGTAAACAGTTTTAAATCATACATGGACGAATTTGAATATAGTCGTATGAGATAAAAAAAATCAGCATTAAATTGTTGAATATAAATTATATATATCACTATAATAGTGCTCTTATAAATTTTCATCAAAAAGGGGTTGTATAAAAACTATCAAAAGCTAAAAACAGTTTTAATATGATTAATATTAATTTCAAAAGTAATATGTGGTTATCAAATTGCCCACTACCCAAAGAAATAGGGAGTTACGTTTTGTTACATCAAATAAGTAGTTACGTTTTTAACTTTTAAAACCATAATATTATATTATACATAAATTAAAAAGTTATTTTTCCTTTTTGAAAGAGTATAAAACATGTAACTCGTTGGACTGGACTAATCTTAATAGGCCACACTTGTGTTTTAATAGATTAACTAGATTATGACTTGTTCTTTAGAGGGCGGGTATATTATTGTTTTTAATTTAACTTTTTTTAGCAATTTAAGCTTTCTATTTGTATTTTTAATCAGATTTTTGTTTTTCTTTGTAATCATATTTGTGTATACTATTTTTTTTTATGTTACATAACTATACACTTTTGTTTTTGAACTATTGCATAACTATACACTTATACCTAATTTTTGTTTAAATTGAACCCAGACCTGCAGTTAAACTGGTAAACCCAACAATCTGGTTTGTAATTGTTTTAGGAAAAAAAAATATTATTTAATAATCCAGTATAACTCAAAATCGGTTACCAATTGAACTACTGGTTGAACCAATACATAATTTTTAATTATTAAGGCATGTGATTTTTAGTTGCATTATTAGAATCTGTTTGTATTTCAATTAGGAAGTTAGACTTTTTATTTTTTTATAAAATACGTTTATACAATCTTGTGGATCATGAATTTATTAACAAAGTTAATTGTTGTGATTTAGCATTAGTTTATTTTGTTATCAATTATTTAATATAATATTATGTTTTATTTTTTTATTATTTAAGATTTAAAATTTAATTTTCTTGTTCACATTAGACATTAATAATACTTAAAGATTTTCAGTTTAGGATATAACTCGTAAACTGAAATTTTATACTGCTAGTTTAGGATATAACTCGTAAACACATAGGATGGTGCTAGCGCGGGATTATTTTCGAAACATTTCAAAACTTATTTGATATAAGTATGTATAATAATACATTTAGATTTATAAATGAAACATTATTGAGTATTTTAAAATTTGTCCAGTCCCACAGTTAAATTGACAAATTGTATGGTCTCGTATGTAGTTTGGTTTTGTTTTCAAAAGAAAAATTATTTTAAAATCCTATAAAACACGTAAAATAACTAAAACCCAGGATCTGACTACCGTTTGAACTGATAGATGATCCAATATGCAATTCGGTTTGACGTAAGTTATTATAGTCAAATTAAATTTTCATCTTGTTGTAAGGTTAATGAATCAACATCCGAGAAGATGCATACTAAAAATGAAATATATTTCATCATCAACAATTTGTATATGTTTATTACAATTTAATGATTTATGTTTGTAAATATAATTTTCTTTTATTTAGTTAGATTACTTTTGTTATTCACATGCTATTAGAATTTTTGATGTTTTGTTTATGACTTATTTTAAATTTAATTACATTATTCACATTAGAAATGTAAATATTTAGTAATTTTAATCTTTATATATTATATATATATATATATATATATGTTTTACAACTAATTAAACAATTGATCCATACTCTCTTGCATCGATTTATGTTAGTGTAATGTTTTATGATATAATTGTGTTAATATATTTTTTGAATTAGTTAATATTCGGTAAATATATTACATGTGTTTGAATAACCCGTAAAAATATATTCATAAAAATATCAAGTAACATGTTTCATAGTGTTTTAAATATTAATTTTATCGAACTATTAATATACTTTATCATATATATATATATGTATATATATATATATATATATATATATATATATATATATTTATGTATATGTATATATAATTTAATAAGAGATATATTTTTATGTATTTAGTGAGGGTTTTTAAGAAATTGTTTTTTTTGCATTTTTTTGGATTAATATATAGTTGTATATATACGAATTAATAGACATATATAATTATTTATTACATTAATAAATAAAATATAATTTATTTTTTTGAAATTTCGTATTTATATAAATTAAATTCATTAGTTTAAAAAATAATAGATTAGTTAGTTAGTTCCTTAATTTTAGGCATGATGTATATTTAATTGCAATTAAATTAGATATATAAATATATGAATAGAAATAATAGGAAAGATAATTAAATTAGATATATGAATATATGAGAGAAAAAATAGGACCAACGTAAACTTTTTTCATAGTCCAAAAAGTGGTCGATAAATATTGCTTATGTTTTAATAGTATTGATAGATATATTAAATAACTTGGAAATATTTGCAAAATGATCATATTGAGTACTACAAAATGCATAACTAATACCCCTGACTGGGAAGAGGCATTAATATTCAAAAATAATATACAAATGCAATGCATCAAAAACAATTTTTTATGGTAGATAACAGAATCAGCTAAAAGATGCTCTCCACGTTTAAACTTATAGTTAATCAATCTTTATCTTCTTTTATTTTGATTTATGTTTTGTAGTCTTGACGTCCAATACATATATATGCAGCCTTTGCAATTTATGTTTACAGTGTTACATCTGACATAATCTATAAAAACCTATTTGGGATGACAATCTGGATGAACAAATATCATGCTTCTTGATATGCTTGGAATACCAAAGAGCAAATTCTATTATGATGAAAAAAAATTCTATTATGACGTAAATTCTATAAATATTCTCAGCTATATAATATGAAGTGATATTTTAAATACAACATCACTACATATTGTTTGGTTGCTGAGAATATTTTTAAAAATATGTCATCATAGAATGTTTTATCCTCGAATATATCCATTTTAGTAAACAAGATTGTATTACATATATGAAGAATCTATCTATATATACTATTATTATCTATAAGTGATTTTGCTGATTTGTCATTCTCTATGAATTTAGATAATTCTAATTATTTTTCATATTCTTTTTAGTTTTAGACTAAATCATAAATTTATTAATTTACATAATATAAATATTTCAAATTTTCAATTAATTTATTAACTTAAATAATATTAAAGTTTCAAAAGCTCAAATTGGAATTGTGATTATAATTATTTTAACTTTCATAAGATTCTTATTAGTTTTTTTTAGCTTAAATCATTAATTTATTAATTTAAATAATATAAATATTTCAAACTTTCTAATTGGAATTAGAATTATAATTATTTTAAACTAGTTAGGACCAATTCTTATTTTCATATGATGTAAGATATTTTAAACTCTATAGTTTAATTTTTCTCATCTATCTAAGTTGTCTCAATTTTTCTGATTTGTCACATCCTCCGTGATTTTAGTCAATTTTACGTATTTGTCATATTGTTATTAGTTTTTATATTAAATCATCAATTTATTAGTTTAGATAATATAAATATTTCAAACTTTCTTATTAATATATATATATATATATATATAATATAAATATTTCGAAATTTCTTATTAGAATTATGATTATAATTATTTTAACTTTCACAAGATTCGTATTAGTTTTTAGCTTAAATAATTAATTTATTAATTTAAATATTATAACTATTTCAATTTTCTTAATTGAAATTACAATTATAATTATTTTAAACAAGTTAGAAATAATTTTTATTTTCGTATGATGTAAGATGTTCTAAAATATAGTTTGATTTTTCTCATTCATTCCAAGTTGTCTAGATCGATTATAGTTTTCACATCTATATTTATGTACTTTTGACATTTGTTTTTCGGTTTACATAGTCTATATGAGTCTGTCTGTATATGTCGATGACAAAAAAAGATAGTTGTTTTTATTTTAGTTGGAGTTTTATGTTTTTCTTCTTTCTCTGAGTTTGAAATACTAGGAGCAAATTGTTTTTGTTACATGAAGTTTGGAATTATGAATTAAGTACCATGAATTACTTTGGTAGATTATGTTTTATTACTGTTTAATCAATAAGAAAAATATGCTTTGATATTAAGTTTACAGAGTTTTTGTCTATGTAATCATCTTATGAACATGTGTTTAATGGTTTAATTTCTAAAAAAGAATTTTAACATTAAAACCCCCAACTAAGTTTGTTTCGGGTAAAAACCCCCAAATTAAGTATTTAATGAAATAACACTCAAACTAACTTTATTTAGTGAATTAAACCCTAACCGGTCATAATTATCTTTATTACTGGTAAATCATCAGTATAAGAGTTTTTACATTAACTAAACATAGTTGAGTGTTTTTACCTTTAAAAATTAAAAAACAAAATCCAAAATATAATAACATTGTCTAAAAATTAGTAACTTTAGTTTCAAAATTATGATTTTTAAAAACTTCTGTAAATATATGAGTCTGATTTGTTTTAAAAATCAGACTCATATATTTACAGAAGTTTTCAAAAATGCTAATTTTGAAAATTAAAGTTACTAAATTTAGACAATGTTATTATATTTTAGATTTTTTGTTTTTTTTTTATTTTATTTTTAATAATAAAACCCCTCAACTATGTTTTGTTAATGTAAAAACCCATAAACTAATGATTTACCGGTAGGAAAGGTAATTATGACCGGCTAGAGTTTAATTCATTAAATAAAGTTAGTATGAGGTTTATTTCATTAAATACTTAGTTTGGGGATTTTTACCCAAAACAAACTTAGTTGAAGGGTTTTAATGTTAAAAATCCTTTCTAAAATGGCTAAAGTATACACTCCCTATGTTTTATATTAGTTGTCGTTCAAGGTTTATGCATGCAGATTAATAAAACAATTAATTTTACATATTTTCAAAATAAAAGTACAATTACAATACACCTAACCATATTTCAACCAATATAAAAATAGAATAGAGAATATTGTCAATAAATTTTGCATTGAAACAGAAAAATACACTAATTTTGAAACAAAAATTCTATTCTAAAACGACAAGTAATTTGAAACGAAGAGAGTATTAATGAAATTATATTTATCACTATATAATTAATCATAAATTAACTTTAATAGTAAAACTTTCTGTATCTATTTTTATTTTATTTTATTAACAATAAATTTATGAAATATTAAGACAAGTCAATGTAATATTGATGAAGTAAACCATGAAATATTATCTTCATCTCAATTCGTTTTTTTAAAAAAGTTTTCATATAAATTATCATCGAAATTTATTTTTTATTTAATTTTTATTGATTTTGTTCTTACTTGGATTTTGTGTGTTTAGTGGTTTTTTGGTAATTTAATACATATTTCTAGTTCAAAAATAAAAATAAAATATATTAAGGGAGGCCAAAATTTTACATTCTAAATTTATTTGATTGTGTGAAATATTTAATATGTACTTATGCTATTATGGTCTCATACTTTTATAGTTTTCATTTGTGTTAATGAGACGTAAACCAAAATAAAAATCAGAAAGATTAAAATGATTAAGAATATAAGTACTATGTTATCATGATGTTTAAATCATAATAATTATATTAACAAGTATTAGTAAAATGATTTTGTCCGCATGTGAGGATAAAACACCTAGTTTTAAGTATTACGAAAGGACAAAGAAATTTGAATTAGACTCATGAATATGTATGAAAAAAATTTAATACTGATATTAATAAATTAATATGCATATACAAATTATGTATATGTAAATATATGATATTACTTTCGAATATATTATTTGCACCCCAATCGAGAAATAAATCAATATCGATCCTTGCTTTTGGTATTTTAAAAAATTCAAAACTAATTGATTTTTGATTACTTTGGAAGTCAACGATTTCTTTTCATTATATATAATCTCATAAATGGATTAAAAAAATAAAGAGAAGGCTTATTTTAAATGAATCACAGCAATTAAGTTTTGTCTAATTACATTTGTTAAGTATTTCATATAGATTGGAATGAGAAATAATTTATAAGACAATAATCCGCGTGCATGCGTAGAGTGGGTTTTTATACTAATGTTTGTTCATAAAGTGGTTTTAACATTTTGCATTACTAAAATTTTTTATCGATTGTAAAATGACAAATACAAATATGGATCTTTTAAATTTATCATTATTGGTGAAGAGTAATGTATTACCAGATAGGCAACATTAATTGTAAAATGAGAAAATGGAATTAGGTTTTCTATTTTTGATTTGTTTACTATTGATTCCCTATAAGTAATTTCATTTTGTACCTCTATAAATTGTGCTTTCTTTCTTGTTTCTATTTAACTGATATGAGTTCTGTTTCTTTTTTAGTTACATTGTCTCTCTCTGGATACGTATCTAAGAATTAAAATTTTGAAGAAAATCACCAGTAAACTATAATCACATGTTAGTGTTCAAATATAATATATCAAGTTGATATAGAATATAAGCATGTACTCGAAATATAAATGTTTGTTTTGTATATTTTCACCAGTTCGCTAAATCATCTAATTCTAGAATAACAAAATAAATTACTTATTTTATTAATCAACGCTTTTGAGTTTTGGTTATATAGGAGTATACCGATAAAAATTATAAATAATATTTTACCATTCTAGTATATGCAAACTAATAATTGTTTGATGTATTAAATGATAAACCATAAAAATTATAAAAGCTAGCTAGATAGGATATCCGAGAGAAACAAATCTCAGACGAATGATCAAAATCTTTCATTCTTCGAACAAACCCAACACGAGGTAATTGAAATATTGTTATGATATTTCATCAAAAGATATTAGAAATAAAAATCAAGACTAAATTATTTAATATAAATGAAATAATATATAATGCTTCCAATGTTAAAAATTACTTCGATTTGAATAAGTGTATTTCTAGGATCGTTAGGATCGAATAATATATTATAAACCACATATTTAAAAAATATTATGTATACATAAAAGTATATACATTACAGCAAGAACAGAAATCAAAAGCAATACTTTTGTTTATTTACAATCAGTTTTTTTGGTAAATAAATCAAAAGAATCATTTTATTTACTTAAATGGTATATAACTATACTTTAGTGAAATTGACATAGCTATAGATATATTTATATATAGCATATTTTGATATAAATCTTTATTATTGAAACTTCACACTCATATGATTTTATTAACATTTGTATATTTACTGCAACCAAAAATTTAAACTGTATTTCATAAAAAAAAATTTAACTGTTAATCAAAAATATTTTAATGTCTATTTTTCAATGCAAATTGCAGAATTAAAATATTAGGATCTCAATTATTTCTCAACGAAAATTTAAAATTAACATATTTTTATATTTTTATACAGTAGATAATTTAGTTTAAATGATATATATATATATATATACTTGATATGAATATCTATTAACGATACATCATATTCATAAAGTTTTTGTATCTTCCTTTAACAAAACATACAGACCATTGGTCACAAATATTCAATGTGGGACTTACGGCTGTGCGAAAAATCTGAATTTGAAGAACCTAACTGAACTCGATCCAAAAAGTAGTATCGAATCTGAACCAAAATAGACTAAATATCTGAATAGATTCAAAATTTTAGTATTTGGAGAACTGAAAATGAACCGATCCGAACCGAAGTATTTTGGATACCCAAATGTATCCAAAATAGATTTATAAATCTAAATATTTTTTTTAGATTTAATGTATATAAAAACATTCAAAATATATAAGACACATTTTGCAAAATACTTTAATATATATATATATATATATATATATATATATATATATATATAGTAGAAAGTAAATGTCTTGAATACCTAAAGTATACTAAAGACACCAAAATACTTACAATATTTATTGATTTTTTATCCAAATATTAAAACCAGATTATATATATATATATATATGTGTGTGTGTCTGTGTGTTAAGTTTAGGTATTTTGACATATGTTATTCAAACTTATATGTAATATATTACTTTTATAGATTGTGAGAAATTTTAAAGTATATAATGAGTTTTAAAATTTTAAAATAGTGTAAATGGGTTATCTTAACTAGAACCGAACAATCAAAGATCCGAACTGAACACAAACCGCAATTTAGAAATACCCGAATGGGGCCGGAATCTTTAACCCTAGAAACTTGAAACCCGAATAGATCCGAACCGGATCTGAATGGGGTATTAGAATGCACACCCCTAGTGGGACCTTTACCAGTTTTACTAATTTATAGTCATTTAAAAAAAAAAAAATCAAAAATAAATTATATAAGAAATTATCTAATTCTTTTAATATATGCTTAATATGATTGTTTAATTTCTTTTAATAATATAAAATTAAACAAAAAAGAGAGAGGATACAAAAACCTTTATCAAATATGTATATATGACTCATAATCATTAATTGTCACATATATAAATATATAAGGTAATTCCATAGCTTTTATTTAATGAAATGATTTAGACTATTTTTTTATACACTATTAATCAATTGGATAAATAGTTTAATAAAAAAATATAATATATATTTATATGGACCAACCTATTTTCCTAAGGATTCTAAGAATCATACTAGTGATGACACATGGATACGAAAACATGTTATAATGCGTCATAATTAATATATACCGAATTATTGGATTTTATTTAGGGTTCGTGCATTAGCCATGTTGTTTTGATCTTTATATTGTCCATTTTTACTCAAGGTTACATAAAAAATAATAGAAAAGGTAAAAGATCTTTGAATTCTTACCTAACAATCAAATTTTATTAAATTATTTGAATCATTGAAATACTTAAAACTAAGAAAATGAATAGAAAAACAAAATTTGTTGGTTTCGGTCAAAAAGAGAAAGCAATATCATGAAAAGCAACACATTATATCTTGCATCAAGTCGTATGCAAAACAATAGAGCTGGTAACACCATTAGTGGTATATACAAAATGAAGTGTGAGATCAAAAAGACAATGTTGGTGGACTCATAATGTAAAATATTGTTTGCGGCCTCCAAAACATCCAGTCCAAACAGTTTTTGTCACAATGTTATCTTTATGTCATCTTAAATATACATTCTACACATAAATTGAAATGTTTCCATATGCTTATAAAACAATCCCAAAACCCATCCTACAACTTATGCTACGATAAGAGAATAATTTGTTCAAAAAAAAAATGACCAACAAACATTACACTTAACACTAACACAATTTCAAACATAACTCTGCATTTAGTAATAATACACAACACATTATCAGTACAAGCACTCTTCCATTCCAACAAATGATATTTAATTTCGTCAATTTATTGTTATATCTCAGAGTGATAGGCTATGCCTTCTCCATTTATATTTCACGATGATAGGTGTTGCTTTTCCTGATTGATCGCTATGGTAGAATATGATTTCACGATCAAATGATCATGCAGTAAGTTTTGCTTTTGTGAAGTATTAAATGATCAATATGTTACATTATATCTCCTCATATCATATGGAAGATTTTGCCACTATGAATTATTAAATGATCAAAATGGTATACTATGTCCCCTCAGATTATATGGTAGGTTTTGGCCTTCAATATTATATTGACTATGTTTTTTAATTTCTTCAGTTAAATTATACCTTTATTTTTTGCGTTTAAATTTCTCTTTGTTAATTTATGCTTTTAAATTTCTATGTTTGTATTATGTATTTATTATATTTTAATACTATTATTCTTTAAATACTGCTATTGAGTCAAATTTGATAAAGATCAAAATAATTGTATTTGATATTGCTGCTAAATAATTATATAACATCGTCAGTAGGTGAAAAATGCACATAAGAGAAAAAGAATACTCTTAGTAACCATCGATAAATAGAAAATAGTGCTGAATGAAAAAAAGATAAAAGTCATAATAGTTTTACATCACCAGATTCATGATGGTTTAAAAAATAAATATATTATGAAAAAGATCATGCAGATTTTGGCAATCTCAAATATGGAAACTTACAGAAAGCCAATCACTAGTGGATTCATCATCTCCGGTTCAAAGACTACAGAGTTTATAATTCCATGATGTTAATATCTACATAAAGGATGATGTTATATGGATGGAAAATAAGTGATTATGACATGATAGAAACTAACATGTTTTTCCTAGTCGACTTACATATAAGTCGTCTCGAATTTTTTTTATCAAACAAAGTTGGACAACTTACATATAAGTCATCTAGAAAAAATTAAAAGTCAATTGCAAAACTAACCTCTACATTGACTAGAGGACTAGGTAAGTCTTCTACATCCAGACGATTTACTTGGAAGTCGTGTGGACGAACATATATGAAAAAAATCTCAATTTCATAGTTTCAACCATTGAGGTAATTTGTTTAGCACACAGAAGTAATCTCCAAGCACCCATAATCTCAAACAAAAGTGACCCGCCAAGAATCGCTTTAATGGCTCTATGAACTATGAAAATTTTAAAATCAAAAGCTTGGGTTTTTTTGGATGAATATGGAGAGAAAGTCAAAGAGATGTTGTTTTTAATTCATAAGAATTGAGAAAGAAGAAGTGTAAATCGATTTTAAATGCATTAGAGCTTCAAATTGGTTGGTGTATTCATGTGTCTAAATTTGACTTTTTGGACGACTTACAAGTAAGTAGTCACAACGTACATATCTAAGTGGAAGATGAGAACCATCTAATTAAAAATTATGCAAAAAGAATTAGTTAGAAAGACACTAAACAAAACTAAAAAATTCATATAAAATTAGGTGTTTTCAAGTCAAAGAGATTAAAGTGGGTTTGGAGAGTTTTAGTTTGGAAAAAATGTAAGAACTTTATGCAAAAAAGTTACCAAATGAAGAAAAATCAGACATAAAAACTTACCAAAATTTTCAGATCTGTTATAAAAAGGAGAGACATGGGAGAAGACTCCGTCAGAAATCTTCCAGAAGTTGTCTGGAAGACTTCCTGGAGGTCGTCTGCAAGACTTCCAGAAAGTCTTCTTGAAGACTTCCTGAGCGCATTATATTTTAGACGACTAATATGTAAGTCGTCTTAGAAGTCTTCCAAATCCAGATTTGAAAAACATGCATATCTAAAAACGTTCAAATGACTTAAAAAACAGAGAAAATTAATGGAAGATTAGATAAATCTACCTTTATAGTACACACAAAAATACATTCTAAAATTAATAGATTTACATTTAAATGAGTGGAAAATGATAACTATTGATAAAAACCTTAAAAAAACAAAGGTAAATCAGTGAGAAAGACATGAAAAAGAATTGATATAAAGTTTGGTGTTTATAAGTTCAAAGAGATTAGAGAGAGGTTGGAGAGTTTTATAACGATGAACATTACATTTTTGCTGCAATTTGAGAAAAGAGAGAATGTGTAAATTTTTCTTTATATATGGAGACAGAAAATCTAATTAGGTTAAGTATTTCGAGTCAGACAACTTACTTGTAAGTCGCCCAGAAGACTTTAATATTTTTAGCGAGAAACTAAAACATTTTTAGCGGAAAACTAAAATAGAAGAATTTCTAGACGACTTACAAGTAAGTCATCTGGTTTAAATTATTTAAGCGGAAAAATAAATTATTCTTAAATTTAGGCGGAAATATTAAGATGACGTACATGTAAGTCGTCTGGTTTAAATTATTCATCAGACGACTTACAACTTAGTCGTCTAAATCCCAAACATAACCCCTAAACTTAATTAACTAACTAAACACTTCATAAAATCAAATTAAACTTAAAAAGTGTTTACTATATATACACATAAATAAACACATATAGGTAAAATTTTAATTTTTCAAAAAAAAATATTCAAGTTTTCCAAAATCTAACTCTAAGAATACATACAATACTACAATATATGTTGTCAAACCCTAAAATCAAATAATATCATGACTAACTACTTTCACTAATCTATGTTGAAAACAATTTAATTTTATTATATCTTAATTTACATCACTTAAAATTGTTTATAATTACATGACCTTAATTTTTCACTTGTCAATTTCTTTTTTCAAATTTATCAATTATTTCTTAAGATCAACTACATCAGATGACAACTACATCAATCGTCTAGACAACTTCTAGCATCTTAAATGACTAAGATGACTTACTGGAGGTGATGATTTCCATTTTTTTGTTTGGTCACAAGGCGCTAGATATAATTTTACAAGACTTTTAGGTTAGTTTGCATTTGGTTCAAGTTTGAATATAAATTTGCATTTAAAATCATGTTTTGAACCATATTTGACAAATTCCTCTTATATTAATGCAATTTATGACTATCTTAAACTCAGAAAATATCAGATTTTGAGATTCATGATTGAGATATATGTCTAGCAAATAGTGCTTCAAACACGATAATTAAATATAAGAAATACTTCTCCAGATTAGAATAAATTATTTGATTATGTATGATTGATGAATAACTAGCAAAAATTTATTTTCGTAAAAATATCAGTTGTAATCCGTTCTACTATGATATAAAATAATACAAATATTCGTTACTTTCAAATATTTTAGTTTTATCAGTTATATATATATATATATATAATTTTAATATTTTTATTTTATAAAGTTTCATTTTATAAAATATGTCATTGATTTAGTAATTACTTTTATAATAATATTTTCATAAATTAAAGTTATTTGGCATATAACACTAACATTAACTACACGAATTATATAAAACTATTTACATGAGCCCTTTTGCAATGTTTGACGATTCTATTCAGCCTTATATTTGCCATTTTGCTAATATAATGCCAAATTTTCTTAAAATATATAATATAAAAACCTATGTCATATTCAATCTTCAAAATAAGGATCGTCACTCAGGAGTTTCACGAATTTGCATATTGGATGAGTCCACAAGGATCAAATATCCCTAACTCCTCAACAGCTATCGGTAAGCAAACAAGAGTACTAAAAAAAGTCAAACATTCCAGTTTCGCATTTACACCTCAACATCTCTCTTTTCCAGATTATTTTCGGCGTGTTCGAGCACATCTACACATTACCATATCTTACCAAAACCATCTCAAATCCCATTTATTATCAAAGCAAAAAAGTCACGGGTTGGTTATAGAACACTAGAAAGAACTATAACGGTAGGTGTAAAAAGCAGTATGAATGAATAAAAACTAATTGAACAATATTTAATGATTAAGCCCTATCTCAAACAAAAAACAAAAACATATTTAATGATTTGATTATGAACTACAGAGAAGTCAGCGCGTAGCCGAAGTTATAGATCAAAGAAGTCAAACATGGTAAAAAACCTTTTACTAATCGAAATTGGAACACAGGAAGACCTGGTCTGGTCACACACGTCCGCGTTACGTAAATGAGAAATTAACTTCGTCTAGGCCCGCGTCAAAGCCGACCCAAAAAGCAGCCACGCTTTTGACATTGGACCTCATCTCACCAAAGAAAATGATTTTTTTTTTTTTTTGCTTTAATGGAAAAAAAGAGAGAAAAAATCATAAATGTGTGAAAAAACATGAAAATGGTTGTCATGTTCATCGAATCATTCAATACGTCTCCTCACAACCTCATTCTTCGTTGTCAAAAATCCTCAAGAACCTTCTGACTTCTCATAAGCTCCGCCGCGTGAAATCTTAACCGCCGCGATGTCGTTCCTATTCCGTAAGAACGGGAGTAGTTCACGGAGGCGGATCAAAGAGAAACTTCGAGGTAGAAACTCAGATCGCGGGAAGAGAGGAGAAGAAGAAGTGGAAGAGAGAGTCAGAAACGATTCGGTGCCTCCGCCGCCTTCTCCTTGGGGGTTTCTCTTCCCGGAGGATTTCGTGAGAATCGATGGTAATCTCAAAGCAGTTATTGTGGATGAAGAAGGATTAGATGTGATTTACTGGAAAAAGCTTATCGAGCTTGAAAATAGCGGGAAAAACCCTAAACCTAGGAGAGGAGGTAAATCCGATGGTGGTGGATTCAGAAGAGCTGGAGCAGATGAAGAAGACGACAGACGATCGGAGGAGGAAGATGAATCGATCGAAGAGGCTTTTTCGTTTCATGTGAAGAACTCTTCATCTTCTTCAGGTGGTGAAATTCGAGACAAGAATAGTGTTGAAGGAGGGAGATACTACTCATCTTCTTCTTCCTCTACCTCTGCTGCTTCGCCTTCACGCCATTCTTCTTCTTCTACTACAGGTGGAGTTAGTGGAAAACAATCCCAATCCAAATTTCAAGCTCCTGCCAGCGCCTCGTTTCCATCTTCTCCGTCCCATATTCCGGCGAATCAAATCACTGGCGGCGGCGGTGGTGGTGGCGGTAGTGGTCGTTATCCGCCGCTTCCGCTTCCTCCAGGTCAATTCGGGGCGGCAATTGCGTCTTCTTCTTCGACTATGCTACCGCCTCTTACAGGCAATTACGGCTCATTTCCCTCTTCTCCGCCTATGCAAACCGGCGGTGGTGGTGGTAGTGGTCTTTCGCCGCCACTTCCGCTTCCTCCGGGTCAATTCACTGCAGCAATTGGGTCTTCCTCTACATCGCCGCTGCCTCTTACAGTCAACCAATCTGTACCAAATGTTCCAACTAACCAACCGTCACCACCTCCACCATTAGCCGGGGCACCACCTCCGCCTCCACCTCCATCTGCTGGAGCACCACCTCCGCCTCCACCGCCGTCTGCTGGGGCACCACCTCCGCCTCTGCCACCTATCCCGGCTAAGAAAGCACCTGCTCCCCCACCTCCTCCTCCTCCTGGTAAGAAGGCGCCTGGGCCGCCGCCACCGCCTCCAATGTCGAAAACTGGGCCACCTAAACCACCAGGTAATGGGAAAGGACCCACCAAGGCAGCCGAGAGTTCTTCTTCAGCCATAAGTAAAGAGGATCCAGCGCAGCCAAAGCTCAAGCCTTTACATTGGGATAAGGTTAATCCTGATGCCAGCCGCTCTATGGTCTGGCATAGGATCGATGGTGGCTCCTTCAAGTAAGCATATTGTTTACAGTCACTAATGTTATATACAATCTTCTAGGATGTGTGAGTTCTTATGCATTTGTATTTGTTTCTTGGGTTAGCTTTGATGGTGATCTCATGGAGGCTCTCTTTGGATACGTTGGCGCTCGAAAGCCAAGTGAAGCTAACACTCTACCGCAGAAACCTACTGTATCAACCACGCAGACTTACATTCTTGATCCTAGGAAATCTCAGAACAAAGCTATTGTGCTTAAGTCTTTGGGAATGACTAAGGAAGAGATCATTGACTTGTTAACAGAAGGCCATGATGCTGATACTGATACCCTTGAGAAGCTTTCCGGTATTGCTCCAACCCCAGAAGAACAGACAGAGATCATAGAGTTCAGTGGCGACCCGACCAAACTTGCTGATGCAGAATCTCTGCTCTTTCACATCTTACGAGCAGTTCCTTCAGCGTTTAACCGGTTCAACGTCATGCTCTTCAAGATCAACTACGGTTCAGAGGCTGCTCAACAAAAGGGATCTTTACAGACACTTGAATCCGCCTGCAACGAGCTCCGTGCTCGTGGGTTGTTCATGAAACTTCTAGAGGCGATCTTGAAAGCAGGTAACAGAATGAACGCTGGAACCGCTAGAGGGAATGCTCAGGCTTTCAATTTGACAGCTCTCAGAAAATTGTCAGATGTGAAGAGTGTTGATGGCAAAACTACTTTGCTTCACTTTGTTGTTGAAGAAGTTGTAAGATCTGAAGGAAAGCGAGCTGCAATGAATAAGATCAAAAATGATAATGCCAGTGGCGATATTGCAGATGCATCTAGAGAAGAACAAGAGATTGAATTTGTAAAGCTAGGTTTACCCGTTATTGGTGGCTTAAGTTCAGAATTCACCAATGTGAAGAAAGCAGCTGGAATCGACTACGACTCTTTTGTAGCCACGACCTTGTCTTTAGGGACCCGGTTGAAAGAAACCAAACGGCTATTAGACCAAAGCAAAGGGAAAGAAGATGGGTGTCTGACAAAGCTGAGATCTTTCTTCGAATCTGCAGAGGAAGAACTGAGAGTTATTACAGAGGAACAACTAAGGATCATGGACTTGGTGAAGAAAACCATGAATTATTACCAAGCTGGAGCATTGAAAGAGAGGAACCTGTTTCAGCTGTTTGTTATAATCCGTGATTTCTTAGGGATGGTTGATAATGCTTGTAGTGAAATCGCAAGGAATCAACGGAAGCAGAGACCAGCAGCAACGGTGGCAGGAGCATCAAGTTCAACAGCTGCAACAACACCGAGCGCTGCTGCTGCACCACAAAGAAATGCGGTTAGATTTCCTATTTTGCCTCCCAATTTCATGTCAGAACATTCAAGGTACAGTTCAAGTGACTCGGACTCAGATTCTTGATAACAAGGAGAAAGAGAGAGATTCTTTGCTTTTGTTGTATGTATAGATGTTAGGGAAGCTTGTTGATTAAGAAAAAAAAAAGGATATTCTTTAGGTTCTTTGAAGTGGTTCTCTTGATTTTACCTGTTTTGTTGTTGAATTTAAGGTTGATTCTTTTTTCTGAAAGTCAGGAATACAAACAAAAGTAACATTTGCGCTTCGTTTATATTTCATTTTGTTATATATATTTCTTTAAAAAACTGTATTACTGCAGTGCAACTATAATAAAGATAAACGCCAAGTGCTTGAATATGAATCCTGAGATGGAACAACTGGAAGCTGTTCTTCTGTATTGAAAACAATCAGAAGCAAACTTAGATACAAAAGCTTCACAAAATTCATATGTTTCGTTCAAAGTAAAAGATACTTGGACAACAAAGCTCGCAAAAGCCTTGAACAGAGCACACAACACTGCCCAAAAAAGCCTCTTTATTTCATGGCTTCCTATAAAAGAACTTGGTCATGCCACGTGAGCTTCATGGAAGCGCGGCTTTGACTTCTTTTCTGTCAGCTCCAAATGACTGCAAACAGAGAAAAAAAGGTCAAAAAAGAAGATCATTAAGTATAATAGAGAAGTGTAAAATGGGGGAATGTGTAACTCAGTATTTACCTCAGTGCCAAATCCCTTCACATACACATTGGTGAAAAGCTCAGAAGGCTCTGGCATTGGGCAATCCTGAAATCGCAGAGTTTGTGGGTTAAGTGTCGGGGTCCTTTGAAAGTTGAACTCCCGAAATGAAAATAGGGAAGCAACGTGAATGTTATTTTTTACCTTAGCTTTGGCAATGGCGTCATCTACTTCTTTTCTAATTTCCTTCTCCATATCCTGCACCATTTTTATCCAATCAGATCATAAAACATCTGAAAAATATGTTCCCAGGTTTACCTTAAGCTCCTTCTCGGTTGCTAGGTCATGAGAGAGCACCAGCTTCTTTATTCTCTCAATTGGATCTCGTTCCTGAGTCATTCATACAATAGCAAATGATGTTTCCAGGTTGACAATAACCGAGCCATCAAACACGAAATAGTTAGTGCAGGTAAAGAGAGAGTAAACGAACCTGTCTCACACCAGATATCTCATCTCTTGTACGGTATGTGCTCCCAGGGTCAGACATGGAGTGACCGTGGTACCTGTATGTGTCCATCTCCAGAATCTGTATACAAAGAAATGATGTATATCAAGTAATTCATTTGATAGGAGAAAGTGAACCACTAGAAAAGTTGGCAAGGCAAAGCTACTACTACAATTTCATATCCACTGTCCTTTGATGTTCACTGATTCAAATATCAGTGTGTCATTTCTATCGCAGATAAAAGAATCAACGACCCAACTTGTTTCCCCATAAGACCCAACA
Organism: Hirschfeldia incana; assembly: GCA_026261945.1. Classification (NCBI taxonomy): domain Eukaryota; kingdom Viridiplantae; phylum Streptophyta; class Magnoliopsida; order Brassicales; family Brassicaceae; genus Hirschfeldia; species Hirschfeldia incana. The sequence continues at coordinate 2,112,351 of JABCMI010000013.1, read as the reverse complement.
ATTTTCAGATACTGGAATTCAAATCCTAGCACACAAAGAGGAACCAAGTGACTGTAACTTCCAACTAGAAAATGCAACAGTAAAAAGTTTTCCTCCTACTATGCTAATGTCCTACGGAAGAGCTACATTAGATATTATTGTCAAAACAAATTCACATACTGTGACAGACGACAAAGGGAAAATACAGTAATGTGGGAGAATACAAAAATATAGACAAGCTTACAATTGGTCCATTCTTCAAAGCATATTCCTTAGCAAATTTGCAGGCTTGTTTGACAGCAAATGCATCCATACCATCTACCTGTTCATCCCAAAAATATCCAACCCATCAAAACAGAGTTGATACTAGAAGCACAGTACAAGAAACTGATGCATTCCAGCCATAAAATGATAGGATAATGAATGAAAACTTTAAAGTAGCAAGCTGTTCATGCTTGCAACAACCTGTGTTACTACATGGAAACTAAGCAATTTATTTGAATCAGGAAACCAAACTAATCCATCCACTGATACCCAAGGAGCCAAAAAAAATTAAAGCTACATCAGACTCACAGTAGAATTTTCCAACAAACTCTGTACTATAACGCAGAAGAACCTACTGTCTTACTTGATAGTTCAAAGACGCAAACTTTCTATGTACAAATGCTTCGATGTACAGTTTCAAGGTAATGGTTTCACTCTCACCCTACAAACCACACATTCTTAGTAATCAAAAATGAGATATCAAAGAGGTAAACCTTCAAACCAGGAACGTAATCACCACGTTTATAGTAAGAGGGGCTCTTGGCAGCTCTCCACTCAGCAGTTCCCATCCCATCTACACAAATATTCACATTATAAGAAACAAACCTAAAAAAGTAAATCAAACAAAGAAAGACACAGTAAAAGCCCTTTACAGTGATTGTTCTCGCAGACGAGAATGGAAGGCAAATCCCAAAGCGCAGAGATATTCAAAGCCTCAAACAACTGCCCTTGATTCGCAGCACCATCACCATACATAGCAAACGTAACCGCCTCCTCCTTCCCATACTTCTGCGCGAAAGCAATCCCACACCCCAACGGAACCTGAGCACCAACGATCCCATGCCCTCCGTAAAACGACGAATCCTTCTTATAGAAATGCATCGATCCACCTTTTCCTCTCGAGCACCCGTCCCGCCTCCCCATGAGCTCCGCGAACACCTCGTAAAGCGAGCCCCCTCGGCCCAGGAAGATGCAGTGGTCGCGATACGCCGTGATGATCGCGTCCTTCTTCGTGATCGCCGCCTCCATCCCGATGGCCACGGCTTCCTGGCCGTCGTAGAGGTGGCAGAAGCCGCGGATCAGTTTGGCCTTGTAGAGCGAGTCGGCGGCGATCTCCATGCGGCGCATAAGGGCCATGGTGCGGAAGAAGGAGAGGAGCTCTTGGGTTGAGGATTCGACGGAGCGAGAGGGCGGGTCACATAGGTGGGAGGTGAATGGGAGCGAGGTCTCGATTGTGATTGGTGTGGTGTCGGTTGAGATGAAACGACGGCTGAAGGCGGCGGAGAGGGGGCGAGAGATGATTTTAGATCGCGATGAGAGGCGTGATAGAGCCATTTCTCTCTGCGTCGGAGAGTCAAATTCCAGTGAGGAAGATAATGATGCGTAGTTGCAACAACACTTGATATTTGTTTCTATCAAACCCTAGACACTCTATATGACTCGGAAGGTTTGCTACACACCAGTACCCTCATGCTGAGTCACGTGATACCTGCTGTTTATCACACAACAAATTCTTTTTTTTTCTTAAGATTTCCATTTTATATATATAACTTAGCCAAGCAGGTTTACAGCACAAGTGCTACTGATCACAGGAGATCAGGATCAAAACCAAAAAACAAAAGAACCAAGCACAAAAGTTAATGAAACACTTCAAACCAAGTAGACAAAAAAGAGACTGTGGCTGGAAGGTTTCGCTGAGTGCTGGACAGAGAATCCAGTTTGCTTCTAATAGTTAGCCTAATGTCAGCAATTATTGACTGAGCAGAATGTGATACCGCCGAGTGAAGCCGAGTGTTACGCTCTTTCCAAATAGCATAACATGATGCTTGAAAGGCCAGCTTCATGATGAGGTTGACATTGCTGTTTGTGGTAGGGTCTTTCATCCATCTCAAACATGCCTCAAAAGATAGAGGTGGAGTGAGATGGGCTTTGGAGGAGGAGAAAGACCATAACTCGTTTGAGTAGTGACAATCAAAGAACAGATGTTGGCGATTCTCATCGGTCAACGAGCAGAGGAGGCAGGAGGAAGGAACATCAAGACCCCATTCCTCTAGCCTGTCGCGTGTAGAGAGTCTGTTGAGGGAGATCAGCCATGTTATAAAGGCATGCTTGGGTATGGAACCAGAGAACCAAACAGATTTTTGCCAATCAACATGTGGTGGAGGTGGGAAAGCTGAGCTCCAAGTCGCGGCGGTGTTGAAAGATGTGGAAGGAGGGACGGTTCCAATTTTCCAGAGATATAAGTCATCCACTTCTGAGAGAATGATGGGATCAGCAGGTGGTAGGGAATCTCGTAGCAGACGTAAGATCGGGTTCCTACTACGAGACCTGTACAGCCACCAATTCCCATCAATAATACCATCAGCAACATTTGCATTTAGATCGAGACCTGCAATTTGCGGCCCAAGAGGACCAGTCAGATCGATCAGAGCTCCATTTCCAGTCCAGTTGTCATGCCAGAACCGTGTTGTGATTCCTGAGCCAAGTTGACAGTAAACAAACCGACGAGCCAAGGGTCGCAGTTTGCAGAGCTGTTTCCAGATCCATCTGCCTGAGTTTTGAGAGTCCAAGGTCCAGAAATCGTGAGTGCCAATAACTTCCAGTAAGATAGTTTCTCTTATAAATTGTAGATTTTGATTTTCTTTTTGCAAGCCTGAGATATGTTATGATAAAAATTTCCCTAATAACTTAATAAATATTTTGTTAGTTTGTAATTTCTTTTTCTATTTTAAATATTTTTACATTTAAATCAATATTTTTAAATTCACTCCAATCCGCAGTCAAACAGGTTAATCGAGTGATCCGATAATTCGGTTAATTTTTAAAAATATATACATATTTAAAATCTGTAAAATTCACTAAAATCGGGACTAACCGATTGAACTAATAGATGACCGATATGTATTAAATTTTGATAGAGAAAATGACAGGTATAAAATAATTAAGAACTTTAAATATTTTTGATTATATTACACTTTTTATACAGCTTAATTAACTTTATTATAATTGATTTGGATAATTCATCTTGCTAATAATTTAATTTATACAATAATCAGTTTAAATTTGTTTTTTACAATTAGTGTTAAGCTTTTTTTCTTTTTGAACATTTTTCATAATGGTTTTTGTTATTATATTTAATGTATAATGTAGTTATTTCAGTGTACAATATATATATATATATATATATTTTACTAATGGATATTATTAAGTTATTATCTTACTTAAATAAATGATCTAACCATTATTTATGAAATATAAATATAATAATTCGTTAATTTAACTGATTTGTTATTGGTTGAAATGTTTTTGTATTATCTAAACTTTACCCGATATCCGAAGCCGCACCCGAACCCGACCCAAAAACCCTGAATCAAAATCCGAACCAAAATAGCAAATACCCTAATGGATATTGACTTAGGTAAGATTGGATATCCGAACCCGAAAGGGTAATATCCGAACACGAATGGATATCCGAAAATAACAAAACATATGTATATTTAACCTTATATTTCTAATTTACTCAAGTGGCGAAACTAGGTGGAGATTGGGCGGGACAGTTGCCCCCATGCTTTTTTGGGTGTAATTTTGCTTAGAATATTTATATTGCCCAGGATGAAAATTTGAATATATATTACTAGTGCTTTATCGTTTTTCCCCGGCTAGAAATTTATCCTAGATTCGTCACTGGTTTACTCCTCTTGTTTTATTCAAAATATTTTTATTAACAGAGTCTTTTTTTCTCACGCTTTTCTTCCAGTACCTCAGTTCTTGCTGCCCTTATTTTTGGAAGGTATGTTTGCTAACTTCAACCAAATTCATCTTTAGAATCACTAAGATTTGAATTTTAGTGTAGTTATGTTTGCTCATGATTGCTGTTCTGTTTCTGCACCAGACACTTAATGGTTGCAAATACAGGAGATAGAAGAGCAGTTCTATGTAGGAATGGTGAAGCCATGAACATATCTCAAGACCACAAACCAATCTACTTACCGTAAAGAAGAAAGTGAAGGAAGTGGCGCCTTCCACTATGCCAGTTACTTAAATGGCATAGTGATTGGGACATGAAACTACCACGAGGGTCCGATCTCCACTCATAACTGAACCAGGAGATCAGAAAGATACATTTAACAGAGTAAGACAAGTTTCTGATAATGGGATGCGACGAGATCTGGGACCTTTTGACAATTCAAAAGGTTTTTGTATCATCAGGTGTAAATTACGTCGTTACGATGACCCGATGAAAACTTGAGAATCAACAGCATTGTAGTTTGACGACATAATCTTCTAAGAGATTTGAGGGCCTTAATTGACGGTTGAATGAAGAGATAATGACATTCCCTTTTGTGGCCTTGGTTGAGCTTTTTCTTGCTTTTGTATACTTGGTGTGTATATATATATATATAATATCAAGTGTCTACTTTTGTACAGTTATTTGTTCGTGCATGGATTGAAAGTTTTTATATGTACGTGCTTCATTCAGTTTATATATATATATAACTACATGGATTCTAGTTTATGAAAACAAACTAGATTTCTACAACTACATACATATACAATTTGTATGCTTGGTCGGTCGCTATTTTGTCCACTTTCTTAAGCAAGGAAATAGCTCTGAAATATAAACATTAAGAATAGACATTATTAAACACTAGACATTATAGTTTACCCAAAAAAACAGTAGACATTATTAAATACTTAAGATGGATTAGAAACCAACATTTGTCCAACATGAAAATAGTTTTACATATTTGCTCACTTTTTAGAAGATCATAACTACACTAGAAATTTTACAAATTAATATTAGATTAATTAATAAATTTTATCGGTTTCAAGTTGGACCAATTCAAAATAGAACACAAATCGATAAAATGATAAGATATATCCCATGAAAATATATAGTCTCACTAAACTCATAATTTAATAATTTCTATATATAAAGTTTCTATCTGTATAAATAACATATTGTATTGTTCGTTATATATTTACAATCTATTTTATTTTTATTATTATTTATATTATCTACAAATTTATCTCTAAAACACACATTTAAAGGATATGCAGGTAGAATTTAAAAATAATTAATGAATACATGAACAGTGAAATCAAGTATTTTTTTATTATACAAAAATATTTTCAATATATGTGTATATATATATATTTAAAAATGAAACTTTTGATAAATTAATAGCTCTATAAATTAATAAATTTATATAGTACCAACATTATTAAGGTATAATAATGTTGTGTAGAGGCAATTTTGAAGAGGTAGAAAAACTTTGAATTAACCATCCTGGAAAAATAGTCAATTCAAATCTGATCAATGTTCGAGCATGATTAAGATTTCACTTACTGGATTCAGGATCCCTTTGAAAACAAAGTTTAATCAATACTGTATGAATCCTCAAATTGTCACATCTTTGACATATACAAAGTATGTGAAAAGGACTACTACTTTAAGAGGATGAAATCATTTATTATCTTCTTTCAGACAAGATAATCACAAAAATAAACATAAGCATTTACTTTTTTCATTAACGAACATCAACTTTACTTTATGTTTAGATTTCAACTAAATTTACTTTGTTACGACTATCAGCTTTATATTCTACTTTTATTGAGTCGATGAGTCATAACCACTCATGACCTAAGCAACATTAAAACAAAATAATACACTACGGTCGCTAATCAGAAAAAATATCATTCTCTTTCAAGATATATTCATCTTCATATTTTTAAACATATTGTCTTTAGTAAGAAAATAAAATATATTTAACTAAGAATACGAACTGGCGCGTAGAGCCGGATGACCAATAGTAATTTAAGAAATGAACCCCATAAAAAATGATTCTGACTCCGCCACTGGACATACATCACTTCTTAGTATTTTGGTCCTTCCTACTAAGGTAACTGTCTCCACTCTCTATAAATAGGATCATATGAAGATAATAAAGTTATATTTTCACTTCACTACTTTCTTACGTCACCCCATCCTAAGATGATGATTATTCATTTCTTATGGAAAACTGTTCTAATTATAACAACTATGTTATCTTTGTTACTTTACACTTATCGATACAAAAAAAAATATAGTTTTAAACTACTTAATAACAATCACTATCACATTTCTAGTTCTTAATTCTCACCCATCTTTTTTCTCTCACTGTTTATATTGGATGGCTTAAAAACACTCATGTTGATAGTGTGTTGTGACTTCACCGTGAATATAAAATGACAAAATGGTAGGCTATGTCTCCTTAGACCCTGTAAAAGACTTTGCCTCCTTGAAAAAATGATCAATATGGTAGACTATTTTTCCTCATCATGTGGTTGGATATGCCTCCGATTTTATTAATGTTCTTTAAATTTTTGCATTTAAGTTATTCTTATAATTTATACCTTTAAATTTTTGCATTTAGTTAATGTATTTTAATTCTCATTCTTTTATATTTTTATATTATTGTTCTATTAATACATTTATCATGTCAAATTTAACAAAAATCAAAATAAATGCTCTTGATATTACATGAATAGTTAAGTGCAAATATGCACCTAAGAGGAATTGAGCTTTTGAAAAGCATCGATAATAGGAAAATTGTGTTAGATTAGAAAAGGAAAAAACCATGGTATATTTACAACACCACATACATGTGGTTTAAAAGATGAATACATTACAAAAATGAACATGCAAATCTTTGGCAATCATTAAAAAGAGGTTTACTACGAGAAATATGTGATCTAACCGAAATCCAAACACTAGTGGATCCATATCCGGTTCCAAGACAACAAAAAAGTTGGTGAATATATTGCTTTGATTTATGGAATTACATCAAGAACGATGGTATGTGAAGAAAAAAATAAATTTTTATGATATGATTGAGAAAAATCTCTCCACACGTTCCATCATGGAAACGTAGTCCCTAAGAAACAGTACCAGCTTGTGTATGTATATACCCGTTATTCAGAGTTGATGCAAGTTCTCATTGTAACATAGAAGAATCATTACAAGAACATAACAATTTCTAACCAATTTTTTTACCACTAAAAATGATCAAATTTTTTTGGTCCATAATCCAATAATTTTGTGACCATTAAAAGATGTGGAAAAGGAGTTGTTAAAAATTACTAAAGAAAAAATATTGGTTGAAAATTGTTAAAAAATTATGACCAAATCTAGACTACTAAAATATGGTCATAAAAGTGGTAATTTTTGACAATTTTCTAAGCAATATTATTCGTTGGCAATTTTTGAAAACTTCTTGTCCAAAATGAAATGGTAAAGCTCCATCCAGATGATGCTGGTGAGTATGGCGGTGAAATTTCCAGCAGCGACCAAGGCTCCTAAGCTCGTTTTTGATACGTCGAGTTTGTCAAAACATGTTATAGTTATCAGAATAATGTTGTATTGGATCATAATCTAGGCTTTAAATGTATGGGATTAAGAGCCTTTGTTCCATTATTAAAAACATATGTTACATGTCTTATTAAAAAACTGATCGTGTAAGATAGCTTTCATTGATTTTTTTTTTTTTTAAAATCTAACCATGAATAGCGGCAAAATTTTGGAAGCTATATTAAATATGATGAAATCTGACTTACCAGCATTATATCCTACTTATAATCATGTACCTCGTGATATGAAAACACGATGGTTTAGAGCATTTGAGGTAATGCATTTTCACTTATTAGTTTTGTTTTGTGTTTCCCATTGATTATAACTTCTCACTATTCCCAGCAACAATTTCATTGGAAAAGAATGATATTTTGTCAAGTTTGAGTGTGGTTAAGTGATTAATCAAGATTTAAGAATGATTATTAATGGGATTTGTGTATAAATGAGTCTAAGTGTCTTAAGAGATTAGAGAGAGATTCTAAGACTAAGAGAGAGACTCAAAATGCTTAGTATATTATTGAGGAGGCATACAAGTATTTAAAAGAGATACATAAGGGTTTTCAAACAAAAGAAAGCGTGGGAAGTCACTATTAGGAGGAGCATCCCGGTTTGGTTCATCCAATCTCTTCCTTCACACGTTTGATGCTCTTGGCATCTTGACTAGATGCCATTCGCTTCCTGACAGCCTGTACATAGCTGGTGAGACGCTCCACTCTTCTTTCCAACGTTCGGATATCAACTGGTCCGAACCCTCCACTTAGTTAAGTGTCTTCGACCATTTCCTTTTCCACTCGGACCAATGTGGGTTTTACCTCAGTAACAAATGTGTACGGTCATGGTAAATCCGTACACATTGCCCTGACTTTGCACAAACCCAATTGTGGAGAAATGATCATTTCAAGTGATCTTGGTCGCGGCTGGTCCGTACCGTCTGTACCGTACGGTACGGACTGTCCGTACCGCCAGACCCTAAATCTGCCCAACTCCTCCATAGCTTCCTTAACTCTTTCTTAACCCCTTTATGCATCTCATACTTAGCTCCTCTTCTTATTCATGACCACATCTTAACACTCCCCCTCAAGCTTGACCATGTGGAACAAGTCAAGCTTGGAAGGACCATGAGAACTCCCTCATTAAAACCTCATTAAAGAAAACCCAATGGGACAAAACCTTAATGAGGAAAGAGTAGAGTTCACATGATCAGGAGAGTATATAGATTAGTCCTTAGGCCCAAGATCAATGAGCCCTAACCGGATGTGTATGGACTCCATAGTCTTTTGCCTTGCTGCTTTGGTGAACACATCAGCCAACTGATCCTCACTTCTTGTATAGCACGGTAGTATAATGCCAAGCACAATCATCTGCCTCACCTTGTGACAATCAACCTCTATATGCTTTGTCCTCTCATGAAACACTGAGTTTGAGGCAATATGGATGGCGGCTTGATTGTCACAATGCATGGTCATTGGTGTAGACTGCTCAATCTTCAAATGCTTCAAGATCCCTTTGATCCATACCAATTCATTGGTTAGCTTTAGCATTGCTCTATACTCAGCTTCTGCACTAGAGCAAGACACCACCTTTTGCTTCTTACTCTTCCAAGTAACTAAGTTTCCACCAATGAACGTGCAATAACCAGTGGTAGATCTTCTATCAATTCTATCTCCTGCCCAATCTGCATCACAATACCCAACAATCTCTGTGCTTCCACTATAACCCATCCATACACCAAGACTTTGTGTTCCATTAAGATACATCAGTAGCCTCTCAACCATGCGCCAATGATGCTCTTTAGGGACTTGCATATGCTGACTCACTTGGTTCACAGCAAAACAAATGTCTGGCCGTGTGATGGTAAGGTAGATAAGCTTTCCCACAAGCTTCCTATACTGCTTTGGATCATGGGAAGGCTTGCTATCTTCAATCTCCCCCTCACGTGGAATCTTGTACCCATCTTCCATAGGCATCTTAGCTGTTTTCCCTCCATAAGCTCCTGCTTCCTTTAGCAAATCCATAGTATACTTTCTTTGAGAAATGAACAATCCCTCCTTAGATCTACAAAGTTCAATCCCAAGAAAGTATTTCATCTCCCCCAAGTCCTTGATATCAAACACTGACTTCAAGTACTCCTTAGTTGCCTTTATCTCCTCTTTATCACTCCCCGTGATAATGATATCATCCACATACACCAATAGTGCTACAATACCTCTTGGTGTAGTCAAAGTAAACAATGTGTGATCAAGCTCGGACTTCACAAACCCTCTCCCATTCAAAGTAGTGCTCAGCTTATGGTACCAGGCTCTTGGTGATTGCTTTAGACCATAGATAGCTTTCTTGAGTCTTAAAACGTTTCCCTTCTTCACCAAATGTTCAAGACCGGGTGTGTGATAACCCGCCCTTCAGGATAAAATGGTCGAAGAAGTCAAGGTCGAGATCTGGAGCCTAGCTTTTGGGAAATTATATATTTGAAGGAATGTTAAGTTTTGATCACACAAAACTTAGCATGGTTCGCAGAAGACAGAAGATTGGTCGAGCATCAACTTGATGATCGAACCGCAGGCGGTACGGGCCAACCGAGAAGTTCGAAGTACGATGTGGACAAGCAATGGATCGTAAGTGAACTATGAGACAACTTAAGCTGCTCTACCTTTCTTAGAAGAGTCTTAGATTGACCAGACGAAGATTTTGGAAGAATCATATTTTTGGAAGCACGACGGTTTAGAAGCTCGACGTTTCAGAAACCCGACGTTTCTTAGCGACTAAGTTTTCCCCGAAACTTCACATCTATCATCAGAATATTATTTCGGAGATATTATAAGTTTGAAGCAGGACGGGAGTAAGCACGACGGGAAGTAAGCACGACGGGAAGCAAGCACGACGGGAAAACCCGAAGTTGGTCGAAAACCCTAATTTCGGTTTTACGAAATTATTGGAAGAAGCCGGAGGCTCGGGAAATATTTTTAGAGGATCTCAGTATTCATCAGGAGTTTATTAAAAATATTCAGAGGATCAGAACGGGAGCGGAAAAATATTCGGGATTGATCGCGGGACGAAAATTCACCAAAAAGACCGAAATCGCACAAATCGACCGAGAAGCTCGAGGTGGCTTGATAAGAACGTGGTGTCAACCATTAAACCTACTGAGTGTCATCAATAGGAGGAGGTGTAGGCGTGCATGAGTCAGTTCCATGCAGTTGGACACCCGAAGCACGACATGGCGCGATATCTGCAACCTTCGCATGCGTAGCGACACCCAGCGACCCGTGTGTCGCGATGCAAGCACTCCACCCATGCAGCAAGCCATCTGGACGTGAGTGGTGTCATCCTGCATGATCCAGAGGCATGCCTCACGACATGTGTGCACCGTGTGTCACCACGCATGCGATCGGAAGCATGCGGGACGACACACGGGCAGTTGGGTGGCAAAATTCTACTGGTTTGAGTATACTATATAAACCCCAACCCCCAGCTCGTTTTCAATCATTCCTCACACTCAAACCTCACTCTAGAAACGTGGCTTAGAGAGAGAAAGTGAAGTAGAAAAAGAAAGTGAAGGATTTGGAGTTATATTGAGAGAGTTAGAGCATTTTGAAGAGCTGTTACTCTACCGAAGTCCGAGAAGAACATCCAGAAGCTAGAGGAGGTTCTGTCCAAGTCCTGATTCGTCCATACCAGTCCATTGAAGACAGAAGCATTGGGTTTTGGCTAGGCTCTCTCCGATCAACCAGCTGCAAGAACACTGTGAGTTGGTTTGTTTGAGTTCCACTTGGAACTTAGGATAGATCGAGTTGCATATAGAGTAGTTATCACACTGATGCATGAAAGAGTCCTAGGGTTATTTTATTTATGAATTGGACTCAGTTTAGCATGGGCTAAGCTGAGATATAATGGAATTAAGACTAAGTTATAACCTGACTAGGACTAGGATGAATGATGCATTAACCGGTATAATATGATAAATTATGGCGTAGCTGAATTGTTAGGATTGAGATGCATGTTTTCCTTTATTTACTTATGGGTTGATTAGTATTGGGTTAGACTTGCCTTAGAGATATTAGGACTATTGATTGCTTGGTTTGGCAGTGATTGTTGTTGTGCAGGGATGGTATTATACAGGAGATCTTAGGCCATATAGGCTGATTTCCTTCCGTGTCGAGTTTAGTACTACGAGTCCTATGCCATATAGGCTGGACTACGAGTACTGGTGTTAGTGTCGTAGACTCCTTAGTGTATTTAGGAGTCTTGGTCTTATTAGGATTAGTGTGTTGAGTGTAGCCGACAGTATGGGCGTAACCCGCACATACTAGGCTTGTTTAGGGGTGATTAGTGTTTCCTCAGCCTCGTACCCAGCGGGTTTAAGGAAACCCCTTATTCGTTGGATCGGGAAGACTCAGAGAGACGGGATCATGGCCTAGGGCTGAGTTATTACACGACGGTGTAATGTGGCAGTGACCCGAAGGACTGTGGGCTGTCGCGCGGTGACCCGAAGGACTGTGGGCCGCGGTCGGTTGAAAGTTCCTTCTTCTGGCCTCTGTGGTAGGGAGATAGGATATTGCCGATGTTGAGGAGGAACACGAGATCACCAGGGCCCATGTTAGAGTATTGAGTCGTAGAGTTAGGATAGTGTGTCGAGTTAGTTTTATTGTGTCGTCTTGAGGGTGAGGAACCCTCGAGATAGCATTAGCACCGAGATACGGTGCTGATCGAGTCTTGATTGTTAGATTAGGGATCCGTTGAGTAGATGGTCGTTTGGCCATGTCTATTATTAGTATTATTAGATTAAGGTCGAGCATACCTTAATCGGTGCGGTTTTGGGGATTAGCCTTAAAGCTTTATTTTCTGCGCTCAGGCTAGATTGATTGTTATTTTTGGTTGTCTGAGCTAGCTAGGTTTAGGTGTTTAGGTAGCCAGCTCACTGAGTGACCTTCTGTTACTCACCCAACTCTCGTTGTCTTTTTCAGGAGTTAGGCTGTAGAGATTGGACGCATAGGCCACCGGAGTAGATTTGCAGTGCATTTGGCTACAGTTTGATTTTTTTATACGATTTATGTTTCCGCTGCATTTTATCGGATTTGGGATCCCTAAAGTATTGCAAATATTCTTGAAAGTCTTAGATTTAAATCTTAAAAACTAACGGGTCCGATATGATATTGGTTTAGTCCGAACCGACACAACGTTAGGTCGTTGTACGGGTTGAAAAGCCTTAGGCTTCGATCTAACGGACAACGTTAACTCACGGTACGGGTTGCAAAGCCTTATGCATTGATTTAGCGGGACGTGTTAGTGGATGAACTAGTCTAGGTTGCGGAGTAAATTCTGCGACTCTGACCGGATCGTTCCTAGCCCGTCACGTAGCGCTTCCGAACCATGGTGTTGGGTTGGACGGTCAGTCATGTTCTTGTTTGATTGTTGGCTGGCCGGCTGGCCTTTCATCTCCAATCCTCGGTATGGGTTAGTTCGTCGGTCATGTTCTTGTTTGATTGTTGGCCGATGGATCGACCTATATCTAGGACGGTTCGGGGGTGTTACAGAGGTGGTATCAGAGCATGGTTACGATTATGCTCACTGGTTCCCGTGGTTTTTCAAATGTTTTCAATGTTTTTCGAGTCAAAAGGAGTCGCCAATGCACTCTCTAGGAATCCGGTCGTGTCCAATCGTTTAGGAGGGGTAGGAGAGATTTTATTTTATTATTAGCTTGTTGTCTAACCCATATATATTGTGACATGTTTCTGCAGGTTGCTGTACTGGTGTGGTAGGGTGAAGATTTGGAGATTTGGAGTTATGGCGGGTTTCGACGCTTCGCATAGTCCTACACTTGCTGATCTTTTCCAGCCACATGAGTCTGATCAGGTTGTACCAGACATGTTTCCGACACCTATCATCATTTCTGATGATGACACCGAGCCTGATGGCGTTGTTCCGGCACCCTTTATTATCATATCTGACGATGAGACCGATACAGACGATCTTGTACCACAGATACCTACGGTAGCTCCACCGAGCCCCATCACTATCTCGTCTACTGGTACTATTGGAGACACACCGAGTTATGATCCTGCTGAGGATCAGGGCACTTCGCCACCTACTCCGGATGTGTCGACACCATCCTATGATCCTTTACCTTTGTCTCCGGGATATTCGACGTTCGTCCCAGAGATCGACATGCAGTACGAGTTAGATGCCGGATGGATTGAACTTTTCTACCAGCCCATGGAGATTATTGGAGATACTCATGACGACCCACTCTTATACGATCCAGACGTGACGACGACGGACCAGCCACTTCCTCAGCCGGCGGACCTATCATTTTCTCATACCAAACCTGCGAGTGGAGAGCCTTCCAGCTATGTACCCATGGAGCCATCCATGACCTACTCACCATTCTCTCAGCCGTTCTATGACTACGGACAGCCTTCCAGCTTTCCGACGATGGAGGTACCCATGACCGAGTTACCTTTTTACCAGACCACTTATGAGACCGGAGGGCCATCTAGCCTTCCAGCGATGGATACATCTTTTGATCACGGAGGATCTACTTCTTTTGGTGATCCTTACGCACCTCAGTCCTATCACTATGGACAAGGTAGCGATGTTCTTGGTGTCGGAGCAGGATATGTGGATCCACACGGATTCCCATATCATACTTATCTTGGTGGATTGGATCTGTACCCGAGGTGTTTTACTTGTGGAGGCGTAGGACATTCGACTAGCATGTGCACGAGGTACGACGACCCAGCAGCGATACCCTATCTACACCGTACGCAACCAGCAGGGGATTCATCCGAGTGGGGCTACTGCCCCAACTGCGACATGTTGCTCTATATATGGCGTTCTTAGACGTGTAGGACCGGGTAAGTAGGGTACTGACTTTTTGTGGTGATATAGCGGTGTACAGACTTTTGTAGTGTTTTGTGATAACTGATGTCTTTTGTTGTATGATATATCATCAGTAACGATAAAGGATGTTTTTTCTGTCAAGTATATGTATATATTTGATGGGAGGATATGTTTTATAGTGAAAGTGGTTATCATTTGCGTTTTTCTATTTAGTAATTACGTGACCATATCATTCAAGTATGCATGTTCTTGTTTGATTGTTGCATATTTGAATTATGTGGTTTACAAGATGAAAAATAGTGATCGCTTGGACATATGGTTTCACAAAACATTTACAATGGTTGAGATATCACACAAATTGTTGGTTTTAGTAGAACCTTAGTTTTTAGAGCGCCTAGGTTGTTAGTGGAACCTAGAATTGCTAGGTTGTTTAGTTAGAATTGCGGTTAGATTACCCGGTTAGAATCGTTAGGTTGCTGGTTAAGAATCGCTAGGTTGCTGATTAGTTTTGCGATTAGATTGTTAGGTTAGTTGTTGACTAACTTGCATGTGAAGTGTTCTTTTGAGTTGCAGCTTGTTCGTTGATCAGAACTTTAAGGAATGGAAACCTTAAAGTGAAAAGAGTTCAAGGCCAAAAACCCAAAGTGAAGAGAGAGAGATTCAGAGGGACTGGACAGTGGTATGGACTGGACAAGTTTGAGCAAGACTTCGTTGAGAAAGGACTTCATCAGTTTTGAGAAGAGAAATGTTTCAGTGATCAGAAGCAAAGATGGTGCGCGTTACGGCAGAGTAAATGTAAGAAGACGATTCAGTATTCATCAAGTGAAGAGTAATGTGGCAACTTTGAGAAGGAGACTCATGGAAGAGCAGTAGACACAGTGAAGCAGTATGAAGATGAATTCAGCATGAAAGTGAAGCGATATGGAGATGAATTCAGAATGAGTGAAGCATGGAAATCAAGAAGTGAGAGACAGATTCAAGACTAAGGGAATGCTTTGAGATGTATCAAGACAGAGTGAGTTCAGAATCAGAAGTTTGGGTGGAGATCCAAAGAAACCAAAAAGAAGGAAACCAAGGGCAAACCGATAAAGAAGCACATCAAGTGATCAAGACCGCAAGACAAGTGATCCAAGGAGAAATTTTCATCAAGAGAAGGAACCGGTTGTGAAACTGAGCCATTGGACAACTAAGAATTCGAGGACGAATTCTATTAAGGGGGGAAGAATGTGATAACCCGCCCTTCAGGATAAAATGGTCGAAGAAGTCAAGGTCGAGATCTGGAGCCTAGCTTTTGGGAAATTATATATTTGAAGGAATGTTAAGTTTTGATCACACAAAACTTAGCATGGTTCGCAGAAGACAAAAGATTGGTCGAGCATCAACTTGATGATCGAACCGCAGGCGGTACGGGCCAACTGAGAAGTTCGAAGTACGATGTGGACAAGCAATGGATCGTAAGTGAACTATGAGACAACTTAAGCTGCTCTACCTTTCTTAGAAGAGTCTTAGATTGACCAGACGAAGATTTTGGAAGAATCATATTTTTGGAAGCACGACGGTTTAGAAGCTCGACGTTTCAGAAACCCGACGTTTCTTAGCGACTAAGTTTTCCCCGAAACTTCACATCTATCATCAGAATATTATTTCGGAGATATTATAAGTTCGAAGCAGGACGGGAGTAAGCACGACGGGAAGTAAGCACGACGGGAAGCAAGCACGACGGGAAAACCCGAAGTTGGTCGAAAACCCTAATTTCGGTTTTACGAAATTATTGGAAGAAGCCGGAGGCTCGGGAAATATTTTTAGAGGATCTCAGTATTCATCATGAGTTTATTAAAAATATTCAGAGGATCAGAACGGGAGCGGAAAAATATTCGGGATTGATCGCGGGACGAAAATTCACCAAAAAGACCGAAATCGCACAAATCGACCGAGAAGCTCGAGGTGGCTTGATAAGAACGTGGTGTCAACCATTAAACCTACTGAGTGTCATCAATAGGAGGAGGTGTAGGCGTGCATGAGTCAGTTCCATGCAGTTGGACACCCGAAGCACGACATGGCGCGATATCTGCAACATTCGCATGCGTAGCGACACCCAGCGACCCGTGTGTCGCGATGCAAGCACTCCACCCATGCAGCAAGCCATCTGGACGTGAGTGGTGTCATCCTGCATGATCCAGAGGCATGCCTCACGACATGTGTGCACCGTGTGTCACCACGCATGCGATCGGAAGCATGCGGGACGACACACGGGCAGTTGGGTGGCAAAATTCTACTTGTTGGAGTATACTATATAAACCCCAACCCCCAGCTCTTTTTCAATCATTCCTCACACTCAAACCTCACTCTAGAAACGTGGCTTAGAGAGAGAAAGTGAAGTAGAAAAAGAAAGTGAAGGATTTGGAGTTATATTGAGAGAGTTAGAGCATTTTGAAGAGCTGTTACTCTACCGAAGTCCGAGAAGAACATCCAGAAGCTAGAGGAGGTTCTGTCCAAGTCCTGATTCGTCCATACCAGTCCATTGAAGACAGAAGCATTGGGTTTTGGCTAGGCTCTCTCCGATCAACCAGCTGCAAGAACACTGTGAGTTGGTTAGTTTGAGTTCCACTTGGAACTTAGGATAGATCGAGTTGCATATAGAGTAGTTATCACACTGATGCATGATAGAGTCCTAGGGTTATTTTATTTATGAATTGGACTCAGTTTAGCATGGACTAAGCTGAGATATAATGGAATTAAGACTAAGTTATAACCTGACTAGGACTAGGATGAATGATGCATTAACCGGTATAATATGATAAATTATGGCGTAGCTGAATTGTTAGGATTGAGATGCATGTTTTCCTTTATTTACTTATGGGTTGATTAGTATTGGGTTAGACTTGCCTTAGAGATATTAGGACTATTGATTGCTTGGTTTGGCAGTGATTGTTGTTGTGCAGGGATGGTATTATACAGGAGATCTTAGGCCATATAGGCTGATTTCCTTCCGTGTCGAGTTTAGTACTACGAGTCCTATGCCATATAGGCTGGACTACGAGTACTGGTGTTAGTGTCGTAGACTCCTTAGTGTATTTAGGAGTCTTGGTCTTATTAGGATTAGTGTGTTGAGTGTAGCCGACAGTATGGGCGTAACCCGCACATACTAAGCTTGTTTAGGGGTGATTAGTGTTTCCTCAGCCTCGTACCCAGCGGGTTTAAGGAAACCCCTTATTCGTTGGATCGGGAAGACTCAGAGAGACGGGATCATGGCCTAGGGCTGAGTTATTACACGACGGTGTAATGTGGCAGTGACCCGAAGGACTGTGGGCTGTCGCGCGGTGACCCGAAGGACTGTGGGCCGCGGTCGGTTGAAAGTTCCTTCTTCTGGCCTCTGTGGTAGGGAGATAGGATATTGCCGATGTTGAGGAGGAACACGAGATCACCAGGGCCCATGTTAGAGTATTGAGTCGTAGAGTTAGGATAGTGTGTCGAGTTAGTTTTATTGTGTCGTCTTGAGGGTGAGGAACCCTCGAGATAGCATTAGCACCGAGATACGGTGCTGATCGAGTCTTGATTGTTAGATTAGGGATCCGTTGAGTATATGGTCGTTTGGCCATGTCTATTATTAGTATTATTAGATTAAGGTCGAGCATACCTTAATCGGTGCGGTTTTGGGGATTAGCCTTAAAGCTTTATTTTCTGCGCTCAGGCTAGATTGATTGTTATTTTTGGTTGTCTGAGCTAGCTAGGTTTAGGTGTTTAGGTAGCCAGCTCACTGAGTGACCTTCTGTTACTCACCCAACTCTCGTTGTCTTTTTCAGGAGTTAGGCTGTAGAGATTGGACGCATAGGCCACCGGAGTAGATTTGCAGTGCATTTGGCTACGGTTTGATTTTTTATACGATTTATGTTTCCGCTGCATTTTATCGGATTTGGGATCCCTAAAGTATTGCAAATATTCTTGAAAGTCTTAGATTTAAATCTTAAAAATTAACGGGTCCGATATGATATTGGTTTAGTCCGAACCGACACAACGTTAGGTCGTTGTACGGGTTGAAAAGCCTTAGGCTTCGATCTAACGGACAACGTTAACTCACGGTACGGGTTGCAAAGCCTTATGCATTGATTTAGCGGGACGTGTTAGTGGATGAACTAGTCTAGGTTGCGGAGTAAATTCTGCGACTCTGACCGGATCGTTCCTAGCCCGTCACGTAGCGCTTCCGAACCATGGTGTTGGGTTGGACGGTCAGTCATGTTCTTGTTTGATTGTTGGCTGGCCGGCTGGCCTTTCATCTCCAATCCTCGGTATGGGTTAGTTCGTCGGTCATGTTCTTGTTTGATTGTTGGCCGATGGATCGACCTATATCTAGGACGGTTCGGGGGTGTTACAGGGTGGTGGAAGCATGTAGACCTCATCTTCAAGTTCACCTTGTAAGAATGCATTCTTCACATCCATTTGCCAAAGATCCCAGCCAAGATTCACGGCAAGAGATAATACTATCCGTATGGTGTGTAACTTAGCCACTGGAGCAAATGTATCAATGTAATCTTCTCCATAGGTTTGTGTGAAGCCTCTAGCAACCAATCTGGTCTTCCTCCTATCAATGGTACCATCAGGCTTGTACTTAATGGTAAAGATCCATCTGCTTGAAACCGCCTTCTTCCCTCTTGGTAGCTCACTCTCATACCAAGTGTCATTCTTTATCATAGCATAAGCCTCTGCCTGAACTGAATCTCTCCACTCTTGAATCAATACGGCTTCCTCATAGCTCCTTGGAACATAACTCTCATCTAGGCTCACCATGAAGCTGTAGTGTTCTTCTGGATAATGAGCAAAAGAGCAAACAGCTTGAGAAGGATGCTTCACAGCCTGGGCATTGTAGTACACTCTCGTGTTTACCCAGTTGGAAGCATCCCTCCTAATCCGTTCACTCCTTCTCAATGGGACTGTTGGAACCTGAGCTTGAGCTACTGGTTCAGCTGTTGCTTCCTCTCTTGGTTGTTCTTCATGATTTACATCTCCACTTGATTTACCACTTTCACCTTGATCATGTAACGCATCAGAACTCTCTCCACCATTAGACTCCTCATGATCTTGAGTTCTTGTTTCACTGCCCCCTTCATGATCAAGGTGGGGAGTGTGTTGTTCCGGTTGATTGCCACCAGAACCACTGCCATTAGGGGTTGTTCCCCCTCCATTCGAATCCTGGGACACATTGATTCCAAGACCCTCAAGAATATTCCTCAACACTGAAGCCTTATCCATGGTAAGATCCTTCAAATCCTCCTGGTTTTGCTCCTCATAGTACCCTCTTTCTTCAATGAATTTCACCTTCCTTGAAACTAACACTCTCCTAGTGTCAGGATCATAACACTTGTATCCCTTTTGAGTAGTTGAGTACCCAATGAGCATAGCCTTTCTACTTCTTGCTTCTAGCTTGTTACTCATCTCTCCCGGAACCATCACATAACAAAGACACCCAAAAACTCTCAAGTGATCCAACACTGGCTTATACTGATTCAACACCTCAAATGGAGCCTTCCCTTTTAGAACCAAAGTTGGAGTCCTGTTTATCAAGTAACAGGCAGTAACCACAACATCACTCCAGAAGCATTTAGGTACCTTACAGTGCAATAGGAGAGTTCTTGCCACCTCCATGAGATGTCTGTTCTTCCTCTCGGCCACACCGTTTTGTTGAGGAGTGTAAGGACAGCTCGTCTGGTGCAAGATCCCATGCTGAGATAGGTGTTGCTTGAATGCATTCCCTGTGTACTCTCCCCCATTATCAGACCTGAAAATCTTAATCTTGGCATGATATTGGTTAGTCACATAAGATTGAAAATTTTTAAATGCATCAAGTACCCTATCTTTGGTCGGAATTAAGGTTAACCAGGTGTATTTGGATTTTTCATCAATAAAAGTGACATAATACTTGTGATTATCCCTAGATAAACAAGGTGCAGTCCAAACATCAGAATGAATCAAATCAAAACACTTTTCATAAACCGTAGAAGAGTTTGGAAACACAATTTTACAATGCTTGCCTAAAATACAAGCTTCACAATCTTTATTCTCAAAGGAAACACCTGGCACCATCAATTTAAAAGCCTCAAAATTTTTGAAATGATACCTTTCCATGTCTTCCGGCTACTTTATATTATGAGAGTGTCCTAATCTAGAATGCCACAATGCATTTTTATCCAAGCTAGCAGTAGAAAAAGTAGTAAACGAGTAGCAATTATCAGAAACAGGAGCTAAGTCTTCAAGCAGGTACAGCTCTCCCTTAGTAACTCCTTTCCCAATCAACTTGCTACTTTTAATATCCTGAAACTTCACATCATTAGGGCTAACGATCACATTGCATTGTAAATCAGTAGCACACTTTTTAACAGATAAAAGATTTGAAGTAAATTCAGGCATATATGAAGCATTTGACTCTTTATCAAACAACTTAAGCTTTCCTATTCCTTTAATAGGAATCCTATCACCATTTGCAATAAGCACATGACCAATATGAGGCAGGATGTCGTTAATGAGACTAGTATCACTAATCATGTGATGAGATGCACCAGAATCAACAATAAGAGGCTTTCTTGAACGAGAACTAGCAATAAGAGCAAGAATACTAGATGGTTTGAATGCATGATCAATCTTAGCAATACTATCAATGCTCGGATGAGTGTATGCATGGTCAACCTATCTTTCAATTCACTACTCAAATCAAGAGAGTTCTCAACAAGTTTAGCACCAAAGGAATACCCATAGATGTTACCATTATCCTTGAAGATCTTGATCAAGGAGTCAAGGTCTGATCTCCTTAGGTAGTCCTGGTCATTGTTGTTGCTGTTGCTGGTGCTGGGAGAACCGGAGTAAGCCACTAAGGACGTCCCATCACTTGCATTCTGTCCTCTCGCCTCCTAACCCTTACTGGTACCAGTTCCACTCGAACCTCCACTTGCGCCATCAGAAACATTAGCCCTTGCCTCACGATCCTTTCCAAACTTGGCCGGCTTCAAATGGGGGTGGAGAATCCAGCACTGACTCTTCTTGTGCCCTTGCTTCTTGCAATGATCACAGCTGCCACTGAACCTCTCATACTTCCCTTGATTAGCCTTGTTAGCCACGGGTTCAGTGAGCTCAGACTGTCCGGAGTGATCAGCCTTGTTGGCTAGTCCCAACTCTCCCTTCTTCCCAAAGAGACCAATGGAGCCTTGCTCCCTCTGGATCCTAGGACACACTGTCTCAAGATCCGGCAAGTCATCCTCCCTTAGAAGCTTCATGATCAAACCATTGTAAGTCGGGTTCAATGTAAGCAACAATCCAAACACCTTGTCTTGTTCCCTCCTCTTGTTGAGCTCATCCACATCAGTAGTGCTAGGCCTCAACATCTCTAGTTCAGACCAAAAAGACATGAACCTCCCCAAGTGCTTTGTGTACTCCATATCATCTTGTACCAATTGGTTGATAGCTTGCTTTACTTCAAACACACGGCTCAGGTTTGAAGTGTTACCATACACCTTCCTTAGTGTATCCCACAGCTGCTTAGCTGATTCACAGTAGCTATAAGCATCCAGGATAGCCGGCTCAAGGGATGCATGAAGAACAGATAGCACCAACATGTCTTCTTGTTGCCATTTCTCAAGCGCCTCCGCCACGGCTTCCTCTCCTTCTTCTCCTTGAGTAATAATCTTTGGAGCCTCTCTTGGAGTAATGTGCTTCCAAAGACCTCTCTTACTCCCCACAGCCTCACCATCCGGGACCATACCAAGTAGTTGTTGCCCTTGAAACAAACCGCCACTTTCATGTTGTAATGACCTCCGCTTACAACATCTTCCATTTTTCGTCTTTAACCGAGTAAAGATCACACCTTTAGACTTCAAACAAGTAAATCCAAACCAAGAACAGCTTGTACAACCCAAGAACACAGCGGAAATATCTTCACAAGCCACCAAGATCCAGACTTTATCTTGAAAAAGTATCTCTCAGCCGCAAAAGAACACACTTTAGTTTAGACACGAACCAGAATACCAAGAACACTTCACACTGAGCTCGGACAGTGTGGTAAAACCCAGATTTCCCTCAAAGACTCTTCCTTTGAAAGAACACGAACGGAACAACCACAAATACGCCACAAGATACACTGAGCTCGGACAGTGTAAACGACCCGGTAACGTTTCTTCTTAAAGATTCAAACTTTGAATCTTCAAGAGACGAACACACACACTCAAACCGCCTAACCAGGCTCTGATACCATGATATTTTGTCAAGTTTGAGTGTGGTTAAGTGATTAATCAAGATTTAAGAGTGATTATTAATGAGATTTGTGTATAAATGAGTCTAAGTGTCTTAAGAGATTAGAGAGAGATTCTAAGACTAAGAGAGAGACTCAAAATGCTTAGTATATTATTGAGGAGGCATACAAGTATTTAAAAGAGATACATAAGGGTTTTCAAACAAAAGAAAGCGTGGGAAGTCACTATTAGGAGGAGCATCCCGGTTTGGTTCATCCAATCTCTTCCTTCACACGTTTGATGCTCTTGGCATCTTGACTAGATGCCATTCGCTTCCTGACAGCCTGTACATAGCTGGTGAGACGCTCCACTCTTCTTTCCAACGTTCGGATATCAACTGGTCCGAACCCTCCACTTAGTTAAGTGTCTTCGACCATTTCCTTTTCCACTCGGACCAATGTGGGTTTTACCTCAATAACAAATGTGTACGGTCATGGTAAATCTATACACATTGCCCTGAATTTGCACAAAACCAATTTGTGGAGAAATGATCATTTCAAATGATCTTGGTCGCGGCTGGTCCGTACCGTACGGTACGGACTGTCCGTACCGCCAGACCCTAAATCTGCCCAACTCCGCCATAGCTTCCTTAACTCTTTCTTAACCCCTTTATGCATCTCATACTTAGCTCCTCTTCTTATTCATGACCACATCTTAACAAAGAAGCATTGCTTAGACACTGAAAGTTGCTTGCTTATGAGAAAAAGATCCAGAAATCTTTCTCAAGCAACTTGTGTGCTTTGAAAGATAAATGGAAGCTGAACAAAGATCCTCTTGACTGGATAGATAAAGATGAAGATGCCACTCAAGAATAATTATGTATTAATTTGTTTGCTTCCATTTTGTGGTTAAAACTTTTAGTAATGACCAAGTGCAACTTCTTTTGTTAACTTTATGTGTTAAAATTTTATTTTAAGTGTTATGCTAAAACTATTTTGATGTTAATTATTCAGGTTTTCATTATAAAATTTCTTTGATTTAGTTATTTATTTATAATAAATACCATTTGTTGATTAATAAATAAAATAGTGATAAAAGGTTATAGTGTCGATGGAAAATGTGGTCAGCAAATCGTCAAAAAAAAAAGGTTAGTAGCATGTCAGGAAATGGTCAAAATACTGTGGCCAGTTTATGAGGAAATTTCCATAATTTTGACCACTTATATTGTCCATAATTTTTGACCACTTTCCATGCAAATTTGATTTCTGACAAAATCTTTTTGACGACTTTAGGAGGTTGAAATTTGGACAGATATGCTTGTTTTGGATCAACGTCTTTCCTATTTAGTTGTAAAAAATTAAACAAATTCCTGTAGTGAATAATCAAACTTTGACATTCAACCATCATGCAACTAATCTTGCATTACATTCCAGTTATAGAGATTGGAGGGGACAATAGATGAAGTTAGATCACGATACGAGGCGGCGTGATGGAGCCATATATCCCCACCGTTGATTTTAGTGTAAATCTGTTGGAAACACTCGCGCATGAAAGAGAGACAGTTCCAGTGAGAGACAGTGCAAGTACGAGTTGATATTTGCTAATTGCTATATCCTAAAGACTCTACGTGAGCCGGAGCGTTTGCCACAAACAGTTGTCTCATGCGAGTCACGTGATACCTGTAATTTATTAGAGAACAAGCTCAAGTCTATGAAACCAAGCCCCAAAATTTATGTATCATATGGTCTTCAATAATCATCAATAAGATAGGTTCACTTATTAATTTTAGATATTGCAAGCGCATGACATTTTATAATGAAAATTTAACTAATAAAATGATAAATATTATGTTAATTTGTAGGAATTTTGTGTATTTAAAATATATTTGACATTTAAATCAGTGCTTTTAAATTCAATTTGGACCTTTGGTCAAACCGGTTAGTCCAGTGATCCGATAATTTGGTTTAAGTCTGTAAAAAAATCCATATGTAAAATCTGTAAAAATCAGTAAAACCTGAAACTAACCGACTTAACAATGGATTTTATATGCATCTGATTTAAATTGTTATAGTTTCATAATTTTTTGCCTTTTTATCTAAATTTAAAGTTTACTATTTTGTAATTTTATGAATTACGATGTTTCTACAAAATTTGTTAGGGAAAATGGTAAATATAAAATAATAAGAACTAGAAATATGTCTTTGATTATATTACTCGTTTTATATAGATTAATTAACTTAATTCTAATTTTTGTGTAATTTATCTTGCTAATAATTTAATTTATACTATAATCAGTTTAAATTTGTTGTTTAAAATTAGTGTTAAGCATTTTTCTTAGCATAATATATATATATATATATATATATATATATATTATATTTTTCATAATTTTTTTTATTATTATATTTATTGTACAATGTAGTTATTTTCAGTGTAAAGTGTTTATATATATATATATATATATATATATATATATATATATATATATATATATATATATATAAATAAATTTGATGTAGTGGCTATTATTGAGTTATTGTATCACTTAAATAAACCAATATTTATGTAATAAAAATAATATAATACGTTAATTTAATTGATTCGTTATTGGTGAAAAACTATTTTTAGTATCTAAACCTGCAAAAATAATTCTATTTATTTTCGTTGGTTTTATAAATTATTTGATTTTTCAGTTATTTAATTTATCTGAATAATTTGAAAGAAAATTGTTAAAAAATATTTTTTAATTAAAAAATAAAATCTAATGTTTTATATTGTTTGAATAGAAGAATAATTATAGTGTTGTTTGGAAACTTATATATTAGTATAAATTAAAGAGTTAGTTATTTAAGATAGGTTTAACTATAAAGTAGAAAAGTGTTTTTAATTTAAAAGTCTACAAAAAATGTTAGACCATCCGCATTGGGAAGATGGTGCACAAACTCTAAGAAAATAATATATTATAATATGTTAAAATGATGAACCTCTCTCCTTGCAGGTTCACCGGCAAGATTCGTTATCATGGAGGTTCGATACGTGGTGAGACATGATTCGTCCTATTATTAATTTTTTTTTTGAAAAAAATAAAAAAATAAAAAAATAAAAAAATAGAAAAATAAACAGGTGGCAAACCCCACCCCAGTTTGTTGATGATGATGCTCTTAGGTCCAAATGTAGGATATTTCTTTTTTAATATATTAGAGATTGTGTCAATGCAAGACTACTTAGGCTATACACATTGGAGGTGTTGAATCAATTGATTCAACAGTTGAAAGAAAAGAAGACCAAATAATGAGGGTGTTTAATGTCGATGTGGATTCAACCGGTTGAATTTTTTCAACCGTTGAATAAGCCCAGAATGGAACCCACTTCTACACATGTGTCATTGTCTTATTTGTTTGTGTAGATTTTGGATTATTTTTATATCTCAGTTATTCAACAACAATTATTTACCACTAAATTAATTTATAAATTTAGTTTTTATATATCAAAATTCATATTTTTTTCTACTCTATAAATAGATACTTGATTCATTTGATTTGGATACCAAAAAAAACTTTCATTTCTACAATAATTTTCTATCATTCTGTCTTTAATCTCTTGATTATATTTTTAACTATCTTTTTTATCGGAATTGATCCTAACAATTATTTAGTGTTATTCATATTTTCTATGTTTTTTTATTTGTATAAATTTAATTAAAATAATTTTTATTTTATTTTATATTATTTTAATTAAACTAATTGATAATTCTTAATAATAATAAAAATAAAATAGGGTGTTGAATTTTATTAAACAAAACTATTGTAGAGTATAAAAAATAAGTAGGTGTTGAATTGTGAGTTGGAAGAGAGAGATGATGATGTGGAGTGTAAAAAGTGGAATTTAGGATGTTGAATTTTTTATACCAATGTTCATAGTCTTAAACTATCCACAATGATAAACCAATTCAACACCCTCGTTTTCTCCTTTTAACATTTCACATCACTTTCTCTCTCTTCCACATAATTATTCAACACTCAATTCATTTTTAACCTCTACAATGGTTTTGTTTAATAAATTTCAAGACTCTGCCCCACTATTTCTAAATCATCTTCTTTTCATATTTTATAATTCTACAGCTATGTATTATATAATAATTTTGATTATCACTAACTTAAATAATTTAAACGACATAACTTTAAATAAAAAATACTAACTATTTTTTAAAAAATAAGATAAAAATATTATTACAACAAATAAAATTACAAGATTTAAATACACACAATGTAACACACAAAAAAAAACAAATTAAAACACACACAACTTATTTGATACAAGAAACTCAAATAAAAACACACAACTTATTTGGTACAATAAACACAATCATAAAAACATTTTTTAATCACGAAACATTTCGAATTTGCCCATAGGTGTTTGACTAGATCTTGCAGTTTGTGATGTATATTTGAATCCCGTAACTCAGATTTACCACGCACATGATTTGCAAATACGGGTAACACCTTAGTTGAAAATAGATGTGGTGTACTAGAACCACTTGCCTCAGATTGATCACAATCGGTCCAATGTTGAGCATATTTATCTCGTTCATCCTCAACAATCATATTATGGAATATGATACATGACCGCATGATGATAACCAAATCGAAAATTTCCCACATGCAAGCAGGTTCACGAATGATTTTAAATCGTGCTTGTAACACTCCAAATGCATGTTCAATATCCTTTCGGCATCCTTCTTGATGTTTTGCAAAAAACTTGTCTGGTTCACTTTGAGAAAGTCGAATTGATTTGACGAACGTTGGATAAGAAGGATAGATACCATCAGCCAGATAGTATGTCATGTCATATGGACGTTGATTCACGAAAAAGTTCACTCTTGGAGTATTTCCTTGTTCAACATCATCAAACACCGGCGAACGATCTAAAACGTTTAAACACACAAAAATAAATTGGAGATTAATAGGAATTTATGTGAAATTGATCGACTTTTTTTGTATCCAAATGAAGTGAAATTGGTCTCTATTTATAGACAATAAAAAGTTGTGAATTTTGATATAGTTTTTTTTTTATTTATTTTTTTTTAAAATATCATTACAAAATAATTGAGTTCTAATAATTTAAGGGGATAGAAAATCTCCAAGATTTAAAGTAGCCAATGAAATGGCACCATAATTTTCAAAGGATAATGTTTGTCGATAGTTACACTCTCTCACCTATCTCTTCCTTTCTTGTGTTGACAGCTGTTACACGTGGATCCCATTTTAACAGCATTCAACATGTTGAAAGGATTCAACTCGTTTGAATCCACGTTTGATTCACACAAAATTCAACAACCCCACTCTGGGCTTTCAACGGTTGAATATATTATTCAACAGGTCCATTGCTACTAGTCTTACAATTGTATGTTGAAATTAAACAGTTGATATGGTGCAATGAGATGTTTAATGATGCGTTGAAAGTGAGTTGGCATTCAACTCGTTTAAAAAATTAAACTGTGTTGAATTTTGTTGGAGAGAAGAGAGAATGTAGCATGGGCTCCTCCTATTGGTCGAGACAAAAATGTGGGTCATGATTTTGTTTTAATTGGATATGTTGATCTTATTTTGTTTCTCCTTCTATATTATTGATTCAATTATTGTAAATTAAATTATATTTTTAATATATATATATATATATATATATATATATATATATATATATATCAAAATATATCATTTTTATACTCAATAAATAGAGACTTGTTTCATTAGATTTGGACACAAAACAAAAATTATTAGGGTTATCTGTGTGCTTATTAATGTATTATGCTATTTTTTTATAGTGACTCTCTATATTTCTTGTATTTAATAATTTATCTTTTATTAGAATTATAAAATATAGAAAAAATATTTAATCATCCCTTTTTCTTTTAAATATTGTAATAAATTTCAACCAATACTTATTATAAATATGTCATCATACAAAACATAGAACAAAAGAAAAAATAGTAGGGTAAAGTGTTGAATTTTATTAAACAAATCATTGTAGAGTATAAAAAAAGTAGTGGATGTTGAATTATTAAGTAAAAGTGAGAGAAGATGATGTGTAAGAAAGAGAAAATTAGGTAGAGAATGTTGTGTGTTTGAAACCATTGTACATAGTCTAATAGATAACTTTAATTTTTTTTTCATGTTGGTGATAATCATCATTTATCTTGGATATTTTCATTTTCATGACAATTATGTCATACATAGTGGTGGAGCCATGTAGTAAAGACTATGGTCAATTGACCCATATGACATACAAAAAAACGAATTTAGCATATGTAAATTAGATTTTGTTGGAAAACTTGGTTAAACCTTTAGCTTAACCACCATGTCATAAGTTCTAACATTTTCTTTGACCTATCTTATTATTTTGTTTGTAATATTACATAATAATTTTAATAACTGAACCTCATAAAAATGATTTTGACCCCGCCACTGGTCGTACATCACATCTTAGTGTTTTGTTTTTTCTACTAAGTTAACCGACTCCACTATCCATAAATCGGATCATATGATGATAATAAATATATTTTTTTTTACACTTCATTACTTTTTGTGTCAGATCATCCTAAGATGATGGTTATTTATCTCTTATGGAAATTTGTCATAGTTATAATAACTACGTTATCTTTGTCATTTTACAGTCATCAATACAATAGAAATAAAGGACATAGTTTTAAACTACAGAAAAAAAATCACTATAACTTCTCTCTTTCTCGTTTCTCACCCATCACTTTTCTCTCATCCACTACAAGAAAAATTATATGTAGTTACAAACTAGCTACAAAATTTTAAAGGCTGTTATACATAAGCTATAAATAGAGACAAAAGTAGTAAAAAAATAAATACAAAGATTATTGGATATTTAGTTGATATTTGGCTAAATAGCCACAAACTATGTTTTTGTAGCTATTGGTAGAAAGTAAACAACAATTAGAAACAAAATACTTTGTGTAAATAAATATCCGCTGTTAGCCACTAAAATAATATTAAAAATACGTAGATATTATACATTTTTGGCTATTGATAGAAAAGTTTAGCCCTAATCATACCCTAAACCCTAAGTTTTTCATAATTTCATACTTTTAACAAATTTCCGTAATTTCTGTATTTCTATACACAAAATTAGCAATAACTAATTATTGATTACTTGATTCTCATTTTCTTTTTGTTGATCTTTACTTTTTGCGATGTCATTATGATCGTAAAGAAGATGTCCGAGAGCTTGTGGATGTGTTCATACACAAAGTAATGCGAAAAGTAAGTATAATCTCATATATGCATGTAATCTGTAGGCTAGTGATTAGCTTTTGATTATTTATATAGTTCTGATTTACATCACTAACATAGACACTACAAGAAATAGTTTAATTTCTGACCTTCAATTTCGTTAAAAAGCGGTCATAAACACTTTGTTTTGACTATTTTCTGACCAAACTAAATCGCCAAAATACTCCGTAATAAATTGATTATGGTGATATAAAATTTTGACCGTATTACGGGATAGAAATGTCGTCAAAAACAAACCGTCAGTTAATTGACCATTTTGTGTTGATTTTTTACTACTATTTAATAATTGCTCAGCTTATTTTGAATAAATATTAATTGTATGATATTATAAAAATAATAAAATATGACTACAATGTAATTAAATTTTATTTTCAATAAAACAATTGATGTTTGGCAACATATGAATACACATATTGAAAAAATAACTCAAAATGAAATAGGGCACTCCTGATGATTCCACCATTTCTTAATTCCTCGTTCTTCTTGTTCTTGTCTTTTTTTCTCCGCCTCACTCGAATCCTTTCCCTGTTATATTTTGACAAAAATGATAAGATAAATTAAGAGTAGTTTAAAAATACCACACCTAAAGTACTCTTTTTCTTTGTTTGTAAACAAATTTTCACACAGGGGGTTCTGTAACTAAAAATCTAAGTAATAAATGTGAAGTTAGAATAATTTTTTTTTAAAAAAAAAGACAAAATCTAACAATTGTACTCTAGATTTTGGTATAATCAAGTCCGGATCTCTAAATGACGCTAACTAAATATTATCCATTTAAACAAAAAGCTTGCAAGGAGCTTAAAGAAAATTTAGTGGGACCGCTTGAAAAGAAAACTGACCTGATGAATGTGAAAAAAAGATTCAGAACTAGGTTACTGGGAAAATTGTGAGAAAGTGGTAAGAATGTGGTCAAAAATTTGGGACCAATTTTTGACTATATGTTTTGGTTAAAACATTTTAACCATTTTCTGATCATTTTTTTCATTCATCACAAAGTGATTAGAATATGACCATAATTATTTGTGATCATATTTTCTGGTCAGAAATGCTGTCAAAATGTGATATTTTTCTGACCATATGGTTTAGTTGCAAATTTTTAACAATTTTCTAACCATTTTTCTTATTCATCACAAATTGGTCAACATCAGGTGACAATTATTTTTGATCATTTTTCTTGGTCAAAAAAGTGGTCACAGTGTGATATGTTTTCTTGTAGTGAGAGCTACCATAGGAGGGTCCAGACTTGTTCCTGAAAATGTAATACTTGCAAGTAGTGAAGAGGAGTGACATAATTGATTGTAAGCAACCTCTTAGAAGAAACATGTCTCGAAGGGGATCAATATGTATTAAACAGATAACTAAATGCCTACAGTCAAGCTTGCGATGGTCAACCAACACCAGAAGCAAAGAGGCACAGTCAACCGTTTTGATTTAGTTTTTATCGTTGGGTTTAGCCTTTAGGTTATGTTAACCTGTTTATTATTTATAAACCATTTTAATTTGCAAACCATTTTGAAGGTATTATTATAATAAAATAATTTTATTTACTTTTTGGTATTATTTTTGGTATCTATTTTTTTATTGATTGATTAATTTGATTAAACAAAAGATATTTGTAAATTAAATATTAAGATTGCTACAATTATATAAGTGGCTAATTGTGGTTATAGTAGCTACAAATATGGTTTGTTGGTATTTGTAGTTATCAGCTACAATATTTTTGTGTGGCTAATTTGTAGAGGAGGAACAACAAATAGCCACAATTGGACAACAGCCATAAGTACGACGTTGCAATTTTTTTTTGTGTGGTTATTTGTGGCAATGAGTCAAATAGCTACAGAATTTTGGATATATCCAAAAAACTAATTTTGTGGCCAAAAAAGAGATTTTTTTAGTGTCTGTTTACAATGATATATATATATATATATATATATATATATATATATATAAGAAAATATCAATCTCACATAGATTCATAACATGTTAAAAGCACAAGTATTTTTACACAAGCAAGGTAAGGTTTAATATATGTGTTCAATATATTTAATTTTATTAATGTTATGGAGTGATATGCTAGACTTTCTCCGTTTACTTTTCAAATAATAACCTATTGATTTTTATTTTAGCCTATGACTTCAAAGTCAGAGGATCACGTGGTAGACTTTTCCTCCGTGAATATAAAATGGTCAAACTGGTAGACTATGTTTCTTAGACCATATGAAAGGCTTTTCCTCCTCGAAAAAATGATAAATTCGACAGATTATTTTTCCTCAGATCATGTTGTAGGATATGCCTCCGATTTTATTAATGTTCTTTAAATTTGCATCTAAATTATTCCTTTAATTAATAACTTTAAATTTCTTCATTTAATATATGCATTTAACAATTATGTGATAGGATATGCCTCCGACTTTGTCATCTTTACTTGAACAATTAGATGCAAAGATGCACCTACGAGGAAAAATAGTTTTTCAAAACATCGATAATACCATGATTTTTTTCCGACATCACATATATGATGATATAAAAGATGAATATATTACAAATTAATGAACATGCATATCTTTGGAAATCTTTAAAAGAGAGGTTCAATCAACAGAAATATGTGATCTTACAAAAAAACAAACACGAGCGGATCCATATCTGGTTCCAGGACAACAATTTTTAGTGAATATAATATTTTGGTGTTCGAAATTACATCAAGGATGATTTTATATGAAGAGAAAATAAGTATCTATGATATGATTGAGAAAAATCTCTCCACACATTCCATCATGAAAACGTAGTCCCGTAAAAGCAGTACAAGACAAATGTAAATACATGTTATTCGAAGTTGATGCAAGTACTCCTTGTAACGAAGAATAATCAACTTGTGACAATTAACCATCATGCTCGTCCCACTTGATCTGTTCTATTCCCTAAAGCGAATGTTGCATCATCCATTTATCAAGATTGGAGAAAACAAATGCGTCAACACGGTTGAGACCATTATCTTGGTCATGGAAGAGGACAAGGAAGAAGATTTCATCCTTATGACAAAAGAAAATAAAAACTTCCACAAAAAGGAAATAGTCGAGATGATAAAAAGGCAACATGTAGGATTTCTGACATAATCGGCATGAAAGGGCATTAGGTATGTGTTTGTCGTATGCCAAAACATTTATCTGATTTGTATGGAGAATCCCAAAAGTCAAAAGAGAAAGGAAGTACTATGAATTTCATCTCTGATGAACTGGAGCCATCCGTTCATAATTTAAATGATAACACTCATCTCGGTATATGAGAGTTTCTAGTTGAATTCGTGAGAGAAATATTTGACAATCAATATCACATATTGTGAATGGCCAAAGATCAAGCAAGTAAAGCCAACCGAAAATCAATGACCGAGTCGATTTGTGGAAAATACATACATGCTGAAAGGTTTTGTGAGAATAAAAATATTTGTTCTAATGAACCTACTGATTTATGAAGAATTTATATGAAGCTGCGTCTCTCCACAATAAGAAACAAAGACTGACTAGGATGGTTTTGTTGGTGTGAAACCAAAATGTCACAATTATTTATCTGAGAAAGGTCAACTAAGTTTTTCAAGTATCATAAAATATGCTTCTGAGCTATGTTGCATGAAAGCGTGACCCAAGCTCTGGTTCCTGGTTCCGAACCGGAAACGGATTCGGAAGCGCCCAGAAGTGCCAGGAAACGTGCCGGAATCGTGGATCCAAAAATAACATATT
The DNA here is from genome assembly GCA_026261945.1 of Hirschfeldia incana. NCBI lineage: Eukaryota > Viridiplantae > Streptophyta > Magnoliopsida > Brassicales > Brassicaceae > Hirschfeldia > Hirschfeldia incana. Next base: position 2,078,615 of record JABCMI010000013.1, on the reverse strand, counting down.
TGGAAGCGTGGTGTAATCAGTGATTCCGATTTGGAAACGTCAAAATGTAATATTGGAATCTAAAAATAAAATAAAAAAGAAAATATTAAATGGGTTTATGTTTTATTTATTTAACTGAAAGCCCTAATTAAAAAAAAAGTGAAAACTGAAACGATGAAGTCGGCATTTTCGTCTCTTTTCATGTCATAGTTTCATCCTTTTTTCTTCTCTGTACTAAGAGTCTAAGACCAAACAAACAGTCAATCAAGGTAATTTTTATATTTTTATTTCTTTGTTAATCACTTAATTGTTATATTCTTCTTCTCCTTTTCAGAAAATTAGATTTTGTACCTTTTATGTATCGTTCAATAAATCAATGTTTGGATGGTTGCTAATGGTAGAAAGAAAAATTAAATTTGTATTGTGAAACTAAGGTTAACGTTCTATTTTAGTTTTGACTTTTGAATAAGTGCATAGATGTTTTTTTGTGTTTCCTTGCGTTGAAGTTCAATGAACAGAGTTTTCACTATAACAATTATTTTTTTTCGAAGCATGAATCCATCTAATGATGATGCTGTGGATGACAAAGCACCTTTATGGATTTATGTGAACAAGATTGAAAAGATAGCAGGAGGAGGATCACGGAGGTTTGAATGCAAATTTTTGCAATACAACGTACGTTGGATCTTATAAATCATAGAAGTTTCTTTTTTGTGGAGGAGGATCATGGAGGTTTTTTTTTGTGTTTCATTGCGTTGAAGTTCAATGAACAGAGTTTTCACTATAGCAATTATTTTTTTCAGAAGCATGAACCCATCTAATGATGATGTTGTGGATGACAAAGCACCTTTATGGATTTATGTGAACAAGATTGAAAAGATAGCAGGAGGAGGATCATGGAGGTTTGAATGCAAATTTTCCAATACAACGTACGTTGGATCTTATACTAGAGTTGTGACTCATCTTTTACAAGAGGGAGTTAAGGGAATCAAAGGATGCTTGAAAGTTACTCCACAGCAAAGAGGTAACATGAAGAAATTGGTTGATGATTGCAAGGAGAGGATAAAACGTGCAGCTTCTACGCCAGTTCCATTACCTTCATCATCAAGAAAGGCATATGCTTCTTCTCTTGACTAGGACATGAGCTACAAATTTCGTGATACAAGTGAGTCTGATTCAAAGAAGAGAAAAGGAATGGGTTCAGCTTTGGAAAAAGCATTTAACAATCAGGCTAGGGAGCAGTGTGATGGTGAAATATTTAGATTGTTCTGTATAAGCGGATTGTCTTTTAACGTTGCGAGAAATCCTCATTACCGCAATTCATATTTGTGTGCATCATAAATTCCAGGCTATGTTCCTCCTAGTTATAATGCTGTGAGGACTACACTTCTCCAAAAGGAAAGAAAGAACCTTGAAGTGCATTTGCAGCCGTTGAAGGATTCATGGAAACATAAAGGAGTTAGCATATGTAGTGATATGGTTGGTCAGTTCTTCAACGAAGACCTATCTTAAATTTGATTTCTGCAAATGAGAGTGGTCCAATGATGTTAAGAGCAATCAACACACAAGGTGAAAAACAAAAACTGGTGAGGTGATTGCAGACATGATCATAGAATGCATTAAGGAGGTTGGACATGGGAATGTGGTTCAAGTACTCACAGACAATGTTTCAAATTGTGTAAAAGCTGGTGCACTTATTTCAGCTAAGTTTCCTACAATCTTCTGGACACCATGTGTGGTTCATACTTTGAATCTTGATCTCAAGAACATATGTTCACCAATTTATAATACAAGAACCAAGGAAGATGTGTATGGTGCTTGTTCTTGGATAAAGTCTGTCAGTGAGGATGCTACTTGAATCAAGAACTTTATTATGAACCATGGGATGAGGCTTGTCATGTTCACAGAGCATTGTGATCTCAAGCTCCTTACAATTGCTTCTACAAGGTTTGTGTTCTTTGTGTTAACTTTTAAGTTCAATCTTAATTAGGTTTATTTTTAAAAAATAAAATAAAATTATTAAGTTTATTTTTACAGGTTTGCTTCAACTGTTGTGATGCTTAAGAGAGTCAAGAAAATAAAAACCGGGCTACAGAAAATAGTGATCAGTCCTAAATGGGATGATTATAAAGATGATGATGTAGAAAGAGCATCGACAGTGAAGAAAAAGATATTAGATGAGATGTTTTGGGATGAGATTGAATATGATTTATCTTTCACTTTGCCGATATATAATGTGACTAGTATTACTCCTCGTGCTAAGCACGGGTAAATTTATGCTTGCATCTTAATTTTTTTTAAAGATTAGTGTGTTCTTTGTTTGTTGTTTCTTTTATCAAAATTGAATGTAGAATAGCTTATAAAAAAAAGAATTATAAGATACTTGTTGATATTTTTTTACTCGGTATATTAGCATCATAGTATTAATTGTTAGCCATGGTATTCTGTTTCTTCAAAGCTAAAAAAAAAAACAAAATAAAGATATTTAAATAGTAACATAAGAGAAGAATTGAACCCACTATTTTTTTTTTCAAAAAAAACATAAGAGAATAACAAAATATACCATTTTTTCAGATTATAGACGTTTTGTCCTTGTTCTAAGTTTGGCAGAGAAAGCTCTTTTTTTTTTGTTTTGTTTGTCTTTTGTCTTCTTCCTTCCATGTTTCTGTATTTTTTTTTCGGATGCCATAGCAAAGCAAATAGCTTCATGAGTATAATGAACAATTGAAAGAACTGATATATAAATATCCACTTTGTAGATAAGAGTTGGAGATGCTTACTGTTCATTATTTGCTGATAAAAGGTTGATTTTTTTGTTCTTCTACCCAAAAATAAGCTTTTGAACATAATACCTTTTAGCTCAGAAAAAAAGAACGTAGTACTTTTACGTTTCCATTTATAAAAGTACTTCATAAAACTTGTAAGGAATGTATTTTTCAAAAAAAAAAAAAAAAACTTGTAAGGAATGTGTTTTGATCTGTGAAGAACGCAACAAAAAAAAAGTAAATGGAGGAGATGAAAGAGAGACGAAGAAAGATATATAAAAGATAAACAGTTTGAAGAACGTGGTGATAATGTAAGAGATTTTAGGAAACTTTATTTGTGCTCTAGGAAATCTGGATCGAAAACATTTTTTAGCAACATCTTTTTTTAAAAAAAAATTATGTCATATGTCAAAATTTGATTGCACAAGTGACTTGTGCTTTAGTATATAAGGGATTAGAGCTGCTGCTACTGATAAGCCTTCGCTTCATCTGGTTTATGAATGGTGGGAAAGCATGATTCAGACTGTGAAAAAGGCTATCTTTAGAAAGGAAAGGAAAGAACTTGAAGATGACTCATTTTTTTGGAATGCTGTGCAGTCTATTTTGACATCTCGTTGGAATAAGAGTAACACCCCTCTCCATTGTATGGCTCATTCTCTAAATCACAGGTAAGTTATAAATTTACTTTACTTCATTTGATTTATTATCTTACAAACTAAAATTTAAACAATTTCAATAGTTAAACTAACATTATTGTTTTTTTTGCGAGCTCAGCGTGGCTTGGAGAAGAGAGCAATAGAAAAGCTCCACATCAAGATTTGGAGATTACTAGAGAAAGAAAAAATTGCATCGTGAAATATTTTCCAAATCAAGATGAAAGGAGAGATGTTAACATTGAATATTCTAATTTCTCTTTAAGCTTGGATGATTTTGGTAATGTTAATGTAATCCATGATAGATTTATCTTAGAACCTTTAAGATGGTGGGCAGTTCATGGATCTTCAGCTCCCAAGCTTCAAGCTTTAGCTTTTAAGTTTCTTGGACAGCCTTCTTCATCCTCATGCTGTGAAAGGAACTGGAGCACTTACAAGTTCATCCATTCTGCAACAAGAAATAAGATTATACCACAAATAGCTGAAGATTTGGTATATGTGCATACTAATCTTCGTCTCTTATCTAAAAGGAGTTCTGCTTACAAAGAAGGTTCTAACAAGATGTGGGATGTCGGACGTGACCAGTTTGATTCTTTGGATGATCTTAACATAGGAAGACTTGAGTTTGAAGATCTTTCCCTTGATTAACAAGAACTAGAGGCTGTTGATGGAGAAGATGAAAATGAGTAAAACAATTGATCTTTTGACTTTGAATTTTTTTTAGTTGTGTTGCTTAATATTAAGACTTTGTTGAACTTGTGTGGTTTAGACACTTTTAATTTTCAGAATTTATTATATATGTGGGTTTCTATTATATATATATATATATATATATATATATATATATGTATATTATTTATATATATATATATAATTATATAGATAGTATATGTATATTATATCATATATACGCTTCCAATACGTATCTGCTTCCTAATGTTTTAGAAAAACTCGCTTCAACACTTCCATACGTTTCCGCTTCGGCGTTTCCACTTTCGTTTCCATGCAACGTAGCTTCTGAGTAAGTCATGTGACACTCTACAAGTATAGGCTTGAATAAATCTCTCACTCTATGGTGAAAACTTCATCCCATTCACCACAAAATACTACTTTTACTATTCATGTTTATTTTAAATAATCTCATTTCTGATTCAAACTCAGTCTTTTAGTTTTCACCTGTTGCTAAGTTTGTGAAGGAGTATTAGAAATGAAGACCATGTCTATGAATTCTCGTCCAAGACCCATGTATGCTAACGTCTCTAACAAGATAATTCATCTTGTAAATCATTTAATGTCAATGTGATAAATAATTTGGATGTCTAAGAGTATTGTACATCAGTACAAAATGTATGAGTTTCGTGTAAAATAAAATAAAAAATATATGTAAAAGTAAGCAAAAAAAAAGAGAGGAAAAGTGGAGCTCTTTACTGGGAGGATATTTTCTCTCAATGAGAGCTTTTGACCACACTTGTCACTTTTTGTATGGTTAATATTTTTTAAGTGTTAAATAAATGTTTAAGAGACACAATATATGTTTTCACCAATAATATGTTCTAAGAGGTTAGTAAGAGTGGTTGTATGTGATTTCAACAGATATTATATCTTCCTAGATCATATTTATAAGAAAATAATGTTTTAGATTAAAAAACATAACTCCATAACCAAGAATTTAAAAAATATCAAATATCTAAGCTTTCAAAGTAAATTTTTCTATGAGTGATTTACACTCTAAGACACATTATGATTTTTTATTATACTCTAGGACATTTTCTTCTGTAAATTTTTGTTGTTGTTTTACAACTTTACCCTCCAACTAAAAAAATTAAATCATATCATCTTCTTCTTTTGTTAACTCATTTCTTAATGATTTGTTTTCAAAAGTATTTTGAATTCTCAAATCTGAGAAAATACCAAAACTCTTTTGTCTTTGAATTCGAGCCACAAAATTTATTTTTACCAAAATTTTATGAGGTTTTTGATCAACCACGAAAGAGATCGCAGTCATCATCGTTGGGATGACGATTCTGGCTTACGACGGGAGATTAAGAATCCAGGATGAAGAGCTATGGTGTTTTAGTTATAATCGGTTAAGACTTAAAAATTAAAAAAAAAAATGTTTGTGATTGTCTTTTGTAGGCAATACGTTAATGTATACAATATTTGAATGTTTTAGACGTAAAAGCACCAACAAAAAAGAATACACGAAGAAAATCAATCGTGGCTCTGAGATAGAGTTGCAGAAATAGTAAACAACCCTAATATGAAGCTGGTGGTTTTATAACAAAATTGCTACTCATTAAAAAATGAGTAAAAAATTAGCTGGCGGAGCTGCACATCAAAACTGGATCAAGAGGACATAAAGGCCAAGCTCAATACCGCTAAACCATGCACACTTACTTATATAGATTCACATACTATTGGTTTTATTTTTAATCAAAATATTATTCACAGTTATATTTAAAAAAATAAAAAATTTATACATGTGGGCAAAAGAACTCTAATATTTAATGCATGGAACAGACGATCTACAACGAAAATAGTAAATTAACATTGTCAATAGTTACAATTGTTCGTTGATGTACACATGTATATGTTCGTACAAATATTATGTATACACTACTTTACAAATGTCCACATGTACATTGTTACACATCTTTACACTATAGATTTAGAGTGTGATTGTTTGGCATTTTGGCGAGAACTTTTCAGCAGAAAACATGATTACTCTCATTTCCACTAAAACTATACCAATCAGGTGGAAAAATATTTCACTCATTTTAATCTGACTAATGTAAATTCAAAGGTAAAATCATTTATTTTGTTCCATACAGTTTTGGTGGAGGAAAAGTGTTGCGGTGGGTTTTCACTTTCTATTTCTACTCTTATTGCTTTTTTACTCTACAAATTTCACTCTCATTTCTTCTACTTTTAATTACTCTAGGTTGAGCTATAATTTTCAATCACACTCTTAAACATATGTATTGGGAAAATATATTCATGTCCACATATCTATTTATATATAACTCAGTTTCCTCTCTCTAGGGTGCACCACGTCGTCTGCCATGTCACAAAGTCATTCTCTAACGTTGTGACACATGTCCATCTATTTAAAACTATGTGTTTCATTTATGATATATGTTTAATGGGCTGTGTTTGCTTGAGCTTACTGTGAAACTCAGGTAGCCCAAACCTTAGAAACAATTTTCGTTTTCGTAAGTTGCAAACTAAGAAACGACGATGATATCCTAAAACATCCTTTGAAACTAACAATGGAGTTTCTGCAGATTGAATGTCAAATCAGCGTGAACGATCTCTCTGAGTTTTCAAGCGTCTTCAATCGCGTCGTTTAGGTTTCTTTACTGATTAACCGAAACATTTCGAGCAGATGCATTCCCTTTATCTCCTTATTAACTCAATCAACCATAATCCGACATTCAATGCATCTCTCTCTTCCGTAAGGAGGTGTCTCTACACCTATAAAAGGGTTAGCCTTCTACCCTTGGAAATCATTCTCTTAATCCGTGAAAAACAATGGAGTTTTTTCTGATTATCTATACCAACAATGGAATTTCGTGTTGGTTCTGAGACGAATCTCTGGATCCAAACACGTTTTTGATCTACAATCAGATCGAGTCGAGACATAGAAACAAGCTCTAGGAAGAGAATGATCCGACATGGTAATGGCAAAGAGTCTACAGCTTCTTCGTCAACAAATTCCAAATCAAAGGTTTTTTATTTCACAATCTCTCTCTTGCCTTTGACTATAAACACAGTTTTACTTTATGGATCGTGAACCGAATGTATAATGGAACTTGATTTTTAGTTTAATGAAAGATATTCTCTTGATATGTTGATTTGGAGTTTATAATCAAGTTTCAGGAGAGATTAAGGATCCAAGAAAACCAAGCAGGATTACATTTATATTAATACAAAAATGTGATGGTAAATGTAACATAAGGACGATGCAAAGCATCCTGAGCTTCCCAAAGATTACATTCATGTTAGAGCTAGAAGGGGTCAGACAAGCAACAGATAGCCACAGCCTCGCTGAAAGTGTACTAATACCTTCGAGAAACTTTTTTTTCCATTTTTCTGTTCAACTTGACAGTGTTTATGTTTGTGCTTGGTTGTGAGGCAATAAGAGAAAAGATCAGCTAGAGGATGACTTTACTTCAAGATCTTATTCCTGGTAGCAATCGGATAACAGAGGAAGCAATTATGCTTAATATGTGCAGTCCTCAAAGAGACAAGATGTGGTATAACCCGGAATTCTATGAAATATTGCTTGAAATTTTTATTTAAACTCTTCTTAAGATCTGAAACACTTGGTTTGCTTTTCTTCAGTTCTTGACCATGAAACTGGCTATTATATTTATAAATTCAAGGATTGCAACCCTAATGCACAGAGGTAAAACAAAATATGCTTTATGGAGCTGCGATAACACAATCTTGCTATTAATGTAGTGTATCAGTATTGTGTTGCATCTGATGTATGTATAGATGATTATACCGTGAGAGTCGTTAACGCAGTCTCTTTAAACAATAGCTTGGTCAAAGCAAGGACTCCATCAGGATACTATTCTCTTGCCAAGAACATACCTAGATTCTCAGCCACACAGTTGCCCTCGAGCCATGGATTTGTTCAACCTAAGGTACTTAGTACTTAATATCATAGATTATGGAGATGTATTGTCAACCCCACGTACTCAAATCGTTATTTGTGTATTCTGTTTTGATTTTCAGAAATGGATTCTGGGAAAATGATCTGCAAAGCTTTTTTCAGATGGGTTTTGGAGATGTCCAACAACAGAGCAAAAACAACAATGGTGAGAAAAGGTTTAGAGACAGATTCTCTAATGAGAAATTTAAGAACCATTCTTCATGCTAATGATCTTTTTTTTTATGTTTTCAGGTTCTGAGACAACACTACAGATGAAGATTAAGCCATATGAAGAAGATGTTTTATTTTATTTTATCTGCATATGGTTTCCATAATCTATTGCTTTACGGGAATGCCTGACATAATCTCTGCAAAAGACAGTAGAGAGGTTTGACTTTTTATAAAACCAAATAAGGTTTGGAGCCCAAACAATTAGCTATGGTCCAAATGAGCAAAGTTAAAGCATGGTGAGGTTACTCTCAAACCCTTGCCAACAACCTGAATCCATAATTCAGACAGTCAATATGTTCCATCTATAATCTGTAGGAAAAGATGATTGAGTTGACCTGCTAAAATGTAATCAAACAATAGAATATATATATATATATATATTGACCAAAAAAACAATAAAAAATATATAGATATGATAGTAAATGAAAATCAATTTTTTTAAGTCCATTATTAGTTAAATTCAAATTACGTACAATAGAATTATAGAAGATTGGAAATCATAAAGCTCATTCTCAAAATGTAAATTCAAACCAATTAACGCAGTCACACTTGTAGCCAATTATGGCAGTCACAATTGTAGCCAGTTATCTCATATTATAAGTGTCACACCGATTTCCGATAATTCACCAGGTAAAAAAAAGAGCTAACCATGCATGTATATAACCACTAAAAGACTAATTTGAAAACCTTTTTTTCAACTTACAATTTTTTTTAGCCCACAGCATATCGATAATTCGAAAACGTCAGCCAAAAATATTTAACACATTAATGAATCAAACGTAAGACGCAAATTATTGTAGTGCAACGAGCATCACAACCTCAAGAGTCAAGCATGCTGACATATAGATTCATTAAAACAAATTATCGAACAACATGAGCAACACAATTTTTTTAAAGGGTCATCGTATTTAAATTCTTCACCGTTAAAATAAAAACAGAATAAAACTTCAAATAAACAATCTTATTAACCGTACAGAAAAATATAGTTGATTAATTATAATGAGAATAAACGGAATAACGAATAACATTCAATAAAATAATGATTCATATTAATATAGAACAAAATAATTTAAAATTAAAACAAATATTAAACAAAATAAAAAAGTTATTTCTTTAATTATTTTCAAATTATCATCCCGCCAGTAGGGCGGGTCGGCCCTAGTATGTATATCTATTATATTTATAATTAAACAAATTTTCATGTACCAAGCAAAAATTTAGATTTTATAGTTTTGATGCAGATAATACAATTTTATAAGTTTAGAAGTTCATATACATGTGTATACACACATATAAGTGTTTTAAAACAAGGGAACAAATATGGATTTTCAAACATAAAATTGAAACACATAACATCTAACATCAAAAAATGATTGTTACCTCGTCATTAGATGTAACATTATTGTACATATTGATGTTGGGTGTACATGTACATGTGGATAATTTTACATGTGGACAAGTTGCTCACTCTTTATGAATATCACATATATTATAAGACATCTCAAGATTTTAGTGGTTTTTAATTTTTCATTTTAGCTCATTTCACATTTTAATCTTTTTAGGTTGTGTCCAGAAATTAAAATAGCATTTACATACGTAATTTCATGAATTAGGGGTTGAAGTGCTCATTTGAAAGTCTGAGGCTGAATTTGAGGAGAAATCTAAATCAGTTGAGAATTTATAATCAGATTGACAATAACTGAAAATTTAAAGGATTAAACATGTAAAGAGGAGGAACTTCACCAGAGTTTCCCGATCTTTCAATTTGCGATAGAGAAGATAGGCAACAACTCCGGACGATCACAACAGTGGAGCTGAGCATGGTAGAGTGATGCAGAGATGATTGATGAGAGATGAGACAAGAACACATAGATCTTGCTGTTGAAGATCTCTACGCAAAGATGAATCATGGAGGAGATGAACTATGCCACAACGGAGATTTGACGACCACAACAATGGAGGAGCAAAGCAAGGCAGCCAGAAGCTTAATTTCTCAGTGGAAACTTGGGTATAGCTTGATTCTGCTAGGGAGAAGAAAGAATCAGAGCTCAAGTTCAAGGATATTCCATCATAATTCTCATATTCATCATCTTCTCGGTGGAACATATATTCTTAAAGATATTCTATAACCATGGCGTAAAAAAGAGAAAAAAATGTATTAAAAAAATTATGTGATGACATGTCATCAACTAATAATGTTTGATTGAGGTTAATGTATGATTTAAACAAAGAGTCCAGTTTTTTTACAGTGGTTTAGTGTCAGAAGAATAATTGAGTCAACCAGGGTTCGAATCCTCCGTTTAACAGATATACAAAGCTATATACGCACAATCTGATTTGTGAACTTACAAAGCATAAAAATATGTTCCACTTAAGTTTTGTTGTGTGTTTCTCATGTCTTAAAAGATATTTTAGGTTGTTTTCCATCATTCTATCACACAAAATTTGCAAAAAATCATCTTGCAATCTTTTAACCTGTCTAGACAATTTTTTTCATGATTTCTTTCAACCCGTGCCCTTTAATGTGACACATACGCATATGCCACGAAGTGCACTCGGAAACTAGAGTTGCCTCCACCTAGAACCATGTTCACTATCAATCAATACATGCTTACAGATATCATATGTCCCTTCATCACAATCATAACTCTATAGAATATCTTCAACACCTCCCCATCATCAAATTTCAATTACAAACAATTTCTATGAAACATCCGTAAAGATATTAAATTCTTCTTCAAGACTGGAATATGTCTGACATCAATTAGTTCCTGATTGTGTCATCATATATCCAAAACTTGGCTTGTCCAATGTCCACGACATCACATATGTTGTCATGCGCAAGTCGAGTAAAGCACATGTTCCAAGCCTTATATGTTTAAAACCATTACTTATTAGGGTAATGTGGATTGAAGAACATGTATCCAATATCCAAGAACAAGTGTGACCCCCCTAAAGACATAGCAAGCATGTCTGAATTACCTAATCTTTCTGAATCATCATTCTTCTCAACCATGTTTGTAGAATTCGTCATTTCTTTCGATTTTTTTTTTATTTTTCATGAGTCTTATCTAAGTTTGTCACACCTATAGCAGATAGCCAGATAATCTTCTAATCAAATTTTGACTTTGCTCTCTTCTTACTAGACAAATACTAATGTTTTTTCTGCTCTCTTTATCTATTATGATTAACATATAGTCCGTCAGTTTAAGATTTATATACGAATGCTGACATTTATTGGTGCATATATATTTAAGACATTTTCATGATTAATACATGGAAAGGGTAATCATGGGCATGGGGTTCTCCATGCTTGTGATTTAAGATTTGCTCACTCAAGAGAGGATTGTCCAAGAGTACAGTAACTGGATTCAATGGGTGCACAACTCTCACCTCTCATTTGAGGTTGGCTGTTTGAAGTTGGTACCAGTAGAATGTAATTTATCAGCCATAGAGATTACTGCAATCATCACAGAGGTTTTACAGGTTTCAATCGTATGTGGCATACAAAGGTCCTTCATGGTTAAGGGCTCGTATCTTATAGGAAGAATCAACCGCAAACTAACCTTCTCTAGTTCAGCTGGGTAGGTCTGGGATGCTTCTCTGTGTCGTCTTCTTCTCCAGCAACAAGACCTTTGAATTTGATTACCATTATTGACAGAAAAAAAAGAAGTAAAGATTAGCTGCTGAAACCACCATCACTACAACAAATGATAGATGACAAAAAAAAATAGAGAAGATTGAACAGAAAATGAAACCTAACATTAGAAGGAATATCCTTTTTTTAGTTCAACTAGAAGGAATATCCAACATTTGTTTTTAAATGAAAGAATTAAAAGTCTCCCACTTTAGCAATGTCTGGTATATGTATAATCTCACACTATACACACCAAAACTGGCGGCTCCAGAACCAACTTTAGGAAAATAGAAATTTACGGTTGACATGTGAATCTCTTTGAGCCAGAAATGATGCAAGAATCTTTGTCAACGACAGTTTGGTCTCTAGTCTCTACCACTAACTCATACTTGCATATCTCAGCCAGGAATTTTCACACCTGCACAATAATATACAAAAGCCCTACTATCAACTTTTATCTCGAATTTTCAACGATAAATAATAAGTCTGCAAGGCAAAGAGAAGGTTACTTACGTTCTTGAAGCCTGTTGTTAAGGCAAGGCAGCAAGTCTACGGTTCAGACACATGTGAAAACGCGATATTCTTCTCTTTCTCGAGGTTTCACTGCTCCCAGGAGTTTTATCATTGTCAAGCCCATTTTGATTCAGTTTTGGTTTCCTCTGCTTGCTTCTATACAGAAGATCTGATGTGTTTGGTTCATACTTGACCTAATAACAATTTAAACACTCATTATTCATATTTACATTAAAATACAGAAAGATTCTTAATTAGCATGTAACGTACCTTGGAAGAACTGCAAGTCATCTTACATTCCACCTCATTGATAATCTTCAATCCTTCCAATGCACGATACAACCCTGAAGATTCATCTGGACCCCTCATTTTCGCCTTGTTCCTGAAGATAGCATTTATAAAGATGATAACTAAATGCACTTGCACAACCTAATATATAATATAAAAAGGCAAAGCTCTAATCATTGCTTTTTGGTTCACCTCTTCAGAAATAGACCAGGTCTTTCTTCATCAGGCACAAGCGAAAGAAACTCATTCTGTAGATAATTTGCAAAACCTGGTTCCACTGTTACAGCTGTAACTTCAGGCTGATGATCGTTCCCGTTGTTCATAAGTTGAATGGCCAGACGGGTTTGTGCTGATGACTGCATCAGAGATTTTGAAAAGATACATTAGCATGTGAGACCATAAACACAAGGTATCCGAAAAACATTAAGAGAAACATACATATTCAAACCGGTATATGTTCTGCTCATGGAGAAGGGCTCGCACATTCTCATGGTACACTATATCAAAGAATCTTTCGGGCTTTCTGTATTTCTCATATGTATATAGTTGCAGTAGCTTTGTGTCTGTATCGTCAGCTGAAACTGCATGAAGCTGAAGCATGTCCAAGACACTTCAATGATCAGTAACGAGGGAGAAAAGAAGCAAAGTTGCATGTGAATTGGAAACTTACATGCTTGACAAACTTCTGAACTAGCTTGTCCAATGTGAAGAGAATGTACGATTGTGCTCCAATAATAGCTCGGCATTCATCTTCAAACTTTGTATTATCACTTGAGCCGTCAAGTAAATTATAGAGAGCATCCATGAACCTGTGCTTCAAAATCATCAGTAAGGAAGGAACTATTGTTTCAGTTTAAAAGTACCAATACTCACTTAAAAGATAAACTACCTGGCATAAGAATCAGGAGATGTGTTATCTGGATCTGGAGCTTTCCATTTCCTCGCTGAATGTATCTTTGCAGATTGTATTCTCTCATACAACATCTGGAAAGAAAACAACAACAAAATTAGCGGTTTGAACTTCAAGACAATTGACGTATAAAGAACTTGAAAAGTTTGTTTGGTAGTCCTTACTTGATGAAGCCTAAAAAGCACATAAAAGGAATCATTCCCATAGAAAACTCGAGAATCATTCGGAGTATTACTTTCAGTGACTTGTAGTGTTGCAGGGACATGCTTTGCAAGGGGCTTTACAGGTTGCAGATACCGTTCTGAAAATGTTAGACAGCCATCTTCGCTCTCGTTGGACTTAATCATCCCTGCAGCCTCGTTTTCACTCTTACTCACACTGTCAAGCCGGTCAAAATTCATAGATCCTTTATGCTCATCGTTGGAAGAAACTTGCCCACCAAATTTTCTTCCTGAGGCATGAGTAATTTTATTATCATCATCTTTAGGGAGAGTATCGCTCTTTGCTTTGGCTTCAGTAAAGACTGCACCTCCTTTGTGCTCTTGCTCTTTGTTACTCCCTACATTGTCTGGAATTTTCTGAACAGACTCACCGTCGTTGTCTCTATAAACCTCAAAATTACCTTGCTGCTCAAAACTTTCGGTGGGAGATAACTCACCCTCTTCTCGCTCAACCTTCTGATCACCCATCATTACATCACTACGATTATCTACACCCTCCTTTAACAAATCTTTTCTGGGTGGTGACACCAGCTTGGGAGGCTGTGTATCCTGTAGAACCACAAACAAAAGATAGATGGAATACCCTTTTCAAGACCCATAATAAAATAAACTTTGGATTTGTCATGCCTAAGGCATCTAATTGGTGCTTAAGGAAATCAACTTCCATTAATATTCCCCATATTTAAATGCGCTCTCTACCACCAACAACACGAATTTATAAGAACCATTGACTACATTTAGTCAGCTAAAAGTGTATACGGCCCCAAATCAAGAACTAACACAAAAGTTACCTCAATTTTCATAGCTGCGCCAACCTGCAGTTTATCTTGCTGAATGGTTTCTTGTGCGACAGAGCTTCCTTGTACTGTTGGGTTTTCTTTGTTAGGTGTTGTTGGAGGTGTTAGAAGTTTTAGGTTTGAGACAAGAGAAACGTCACAGGTGCTGTCCTTCACTGCCTCACATGCATCATGCTGTTCTTGGTTGTCAGCAACAATTATCATTGCCTCACTAGTTTGAGACCTAGAGGGAACGCCAAACATGGGCTCCAGAAAGGCTACCCACAGCTTCATTACTTTATCTGACTGTTCAGTGGCACATATTTCTTCGCAGTAATACTTGATTAGTTGGTATAAGTCAGCATGAACTTGAGTATCGGAATAACTGAACTCCAAGTCTGGAGTGAAAGAGGGCTTAGTTCCGACCGCAATGGCTTGTAGCGGGTCTTCTTTATGCTTTCTCTCACTGATATCTTTTATTTCTGCCACTAAACCTGAATAACAAGTTTACTCAGTTAAAATGAGGCTTTATATAAAGCATTCTTCTATGTAGGCAAGCTTCAAGTTCATTTAAGCAAAATCAACTGCTTTCAACAAAGCTCATTTAGGTAGGTAATCTAAACAAAATGACCTTATGTTTGGAGTGAAAAAAAACATACCTTTTGTGCTTAGATTCTTGGAGTCCTGCTGCTTAAAATAAAAGCTACGGTGATCTAGTGATTTGTGGTGATTCTTTGCATATACATCAGCCCATACTTTCCTGAAATCAAAGCGACACCTAGCCCATTCTTCTTGTTTCTGCTTCAAGCGAGTCAGTATCACCGGCAAGGCGATATGAGAATTCTTGTTCAGAATTTCCATAACGTCAAGCCCATAATCCCCGTATAACCGCTCAATGCATCTTAGGTTCAGCACTAATATATAAAGGAATTAGCCCAAGTAAGTAAGAGAATAATAGATATGCATATGGCACAACCAGATCAGATAAAATTAACTACTTGCCTGATAAGTGTTCTTTGATACAAATTGGTGTAGAGATTGAGTTGTTGTTGATCTTCTCCAGAAGAGTTTCCACACGCTTAATGGCTCCATTCACAGACTCTAATAACATATCCAACTCAAACCTGGGAGACCATATCAGGAAATTAAAGATCAGATGGAAGTTGAATTAGCTTAGAAATTACATATATACACACAAATTTCAGACAACTCGGTAAATGAGAAGGAAAGACAAAACCAAATAACAAAACAATATCATGAGCTCACCAATGTTATTGTAAGATTCCTTATCGAGATAATGAAAGAAATGCATAAACCTAATATACTATACACGTCTTACCTGTCATCTTCACACCGAAACAAGCTTTCTTCATACTGGTTTTTACGCATGTGTTTGAATGAGTAATCCTCACTCCCCGATGTGACAGAAACCCAATGATCATTGAGTACCTTTTCACCTAGTGAATTTCTGTAGCTTGAAGTATGAATGGGATACTACACAGGAGAAAGTAAACCATATGATCAGAGAGTGCAAAGTAATCAAACTGAGTATTGTGAATAAAATAATCAAAGGTTTCAGAGGCACTCACATCATCTGGCAGGTGACGATAGCTTGGTGTACATTGTACACAGTCAGTAAGATCCAGTTCATTTATACCCTTGACCATATTATTTTTTTGGCCAAATACTACATTTTCATGACCAATCTCGTTGTCTTCTACCTGCCGGTAACCCGGCCATTGACCCTGATTAAGGGATTCTGCAAATATTAACATAACATTAGATAATTATTCACAGATGTTTACTTCTTTTCCTTTTGTATCAAAATCACTGGAAACGCAAAGAAACATAGATAAGAAACGGTACAAGTAATCCAAATACTCACTTCCCCGAGAATTATCAGCAGCCACAAGATTCTCATCACCATCTTCACGTTGATCAGAGTGAGCGGTATACTCATCAAGCCTACTCCCAATTTTTATTTTCTGTGGCAGGTAAGAGCCCTTATCAACATCTCATTCAAAGTCTAAAGCATCACATTTCTCAAAACACATTTTATTTCATCAATTTGCTATAAATGGTGTCTTAACTCCTATATTTATCTAGCACTTAGTTTATCAATCTTAGCACAATTTGGGAAAGGATGTTAATACTTTCCAAACTAACCATTCATGGCCACAAACAGCATTTAGAAACATGAATAAGAGGAAACCTTGTTAAAATGCATGGGATGAAGTGAAGAACTTCTATCATGCGGTACTGCATTGCTTCCCGAACCTGATCCTGAATTATTAGGTAAGAAATTAACAAACTCAGCAAGCAGATCTTCATGGCCCTGGAACAACAGAGTAACCTGTACAACAGCTATGATTATCAGACTAAAAAAAATCACAAGAAACCTAGTTTTATCAAATAAAATGCATTTACTGTAAACATACCTCTTGATAGACAGAGGAGATTGACTTGCCTTCCTTTCTATACATGTTCAAGATGTCCAGAAACCTTTTATACGCACGGTCATCATCCCCAAACCGCGCCTGCAGCAGAAACAAATCTCAACTAACGTTAACTCTGTTTGGATAACGAGATAACAAAACATCAGATACAAACCTTGATCTTGTTAACAAAATCAATAGCTTCACCAAAAGCCACAGGCTTCTTCTCAGGAAGGATGATTCTATACCCCTTAGGCAAGAAGGTATTAAAACCCAAAAGCAAATCGTCATAGCCCTTGAACAACTCTGTTACTCTTTCAGTGACGCCACTAGTGTCAACTCTAACAAACCAACAAGAAAGAGATTTAAAAACAAAATTCCTTTCCTGTTGTAGAAAAAAAAAACAGAGAATGGATATTTAATTAACTACCTCTGGGCTTTAAAGTCCTTCATGAGTGCAAGGAAAGTGTCGTACTTGTCCTTCTTGTCTTGAAACATATCCTTGACGGCTTTGAGATAGCTCAGGGCATCATCCGTTGTTAGCCCTCCCATGTTTCCTCCTCCTCCTCCACCTATCGTTAAAGCCCTACCATTTCTGCTTTACACAAAACATAAAATTAAGCTAATTTCTCCCATTCAATATTCGTTTAAATCACAACTATACTAAACTCAACCTAGAAATTCAAATTAATATCCTAAAACAGAGAAAATAAACAGCAAAATCGATTAATTAAATTATCTTATCAGCCCCTGCAAATTCGAGAAGACACAAAAACAAGAGAGATTAGGATTAAAGACAGAGAGCTTACGCTTGTCCTCGTGTCTGAGCTTCAACGTAAACCTCTTCTCTAACTCTCTTCATCTGTCTCTCTTTCTCTCTTCAACTTTCACAATAACAACAAACGCCTTCACTTCCCTGAAACCAAAACCAATCAAACAAATTCAAAATCAGAAACCAGATCTATCAAACGAACGATGAGAAGGAGGAGATTTGTCTGATATTTCAAACCTTGAACAGAGACAGGATCACATTCTTCAAAGGGGACAGAGACAACTTTCTAGGTTCCTTTCCGAGGAAGATAAAACGTGCATAGAAGGGAGTGGATCGGCGGCGGGAGTTTGGCGGCGAAAAGAGATAACAATCTTCACACGAAAGAAGAAAGGAAAGCAAACGAAGAAGATTGCTTCTGGGTTTGGATCTCTTGCTTTCTCTTTTACCTCTGAGACACGAATAGTTATCAGGGGAAGCGAGAGACAGAGGTTACCCAAAAATAAAAAATCAAAGGCTAAAAGCTCGAGCGAGCGAGAGAGGGAAAGAAAGAGAAGGAAGGAGCCTGTGATTGTTTATGTACATGTGTATGGTGTGCGGAGAATAATAATAAGTGTGTTTTATTCCTCGCATGTACTCATGCATTTACTAATTATAATTTAGTTACATAAGGTATTTCTATAATGTATATATAGAAAATCATATTTTTAAAAAGAATTCAACAAAATAATAATTGTGTTTTACCACCTAAGGTCAAAACATGACTTTTGCAATAAATAGAAAATCACATTTTTATAGAAGTTATCAAACACTTGTCAACAATAATAGCTTTTTAGAAAACTATATCTAGTATTACCAGACTCTTATAGAAAGTGAATATTTTCACAGTACTCTTGTGGAAAATAAAAATATATTTCTGTTTTTAAGGTAATACTCCCTCCATTTATTATTAAGTGTCGTTGTAGAGAAATTTTTTCGTTGCAAAATAAGTGTCATTTTGCATTTCAATGTAGAATTTATTAACTTTATTTTCTATTTTATTTTTCTATTGCTTAAGATTTATGGGTAGTGGTGTTTTTATATAGGAAATATGTAAAATTAAATGATTTCTTAATATGTGTACATGAGCTTAGATTGACACTTATAATGAAACAGAGGGAGTAAAACATTTTGCAATAAAATAAAATCACCTATAATATTTTTGAAAAGTAGAAAAAAAACTGAGTGATGTTTTTGTATAATACATTATCATGAAAGCTAAAGCCCTTATCAGAATATTAAGATTTAGAGAAATGTGGGAAACAATTTTTGTGAGTAGGTTTTTAAGATAAATTTCTTGAAATTATTATTGACGACGAATATGATGAAAAGAAAAAAACAAAACGCAAGATAATACAGTTCAAAACGAGTATTTTAGGTCCCAACTGAATGCCAAAAGCGCATATTCAAATGATGGTTTTGTCTTTTGTATACCGCTTAGCTCCTTTCAACTACCTCGCATATATAGGGGTACATGCCATGTCTCAGTCGAAGATCTCAGTATGTTATATAACTGCTTGATTGCAAGGTAACATGGTCTTGGTTGTTATCTGTAGACTTCGAGTTAGCTACCTCGAACTGTGAGGTATCCTTTCGGGCTGGAATAGCTAGGCTTCCCGATGGACCATGTATTCATTGATGATTTAGCCCATTTCAGTTATTGGACCAGATTTATGTGCTAAATCTCGTTCCAACAGTTTCCCTCTTCTTATTAAATGACACATGGTCATTTTTGTTGGGCAGAGACTTAGTAAAGTATGCTTTAATTTTGTCAGTTAGATTGATAACATTAATCTTAATCTAATAGTCTGAGACCAATGCTACTTTCCTCAGAATAATCTTCCTACATTGATCTTGTCTTTTTAGTTGATAATACAGCGGTTCAGGAATTAACGTAACTTCTATCTTCAGCGCTTTAATTCATAACGATGGTCAGTTTGAATTTGATAATCTAAAGCGATGAAAACCGTTTGACTAAGAGTAGTTATTTGGATTGAATGGTTCATCCTTAATCACTGATTGTTCTATTTTACTTGTAATGGTGCTAAGAGCAGGAGCGAAGCCAGGCCTTAAACTATTGGGGCATGTGCACCTATAATATTTTCTGTGATTTAAATTTCGTGATGAAAAACATTAAGAATCGGTTTGGTCTAGTGGAAAATTTTAGTTGTGCACCCCCAACAACCACGGTTCAATTCCCTTATGCTCTTTCTTTTTCTGTTTTATAATTAATGTGCACCCAGTAGAAACATTGGCTAGATTCACCTCTGGCTAAGAGTCTTGCTATTAAATCTATCTGCTAAATGTTTTTTTTTTGATTTATGATGTTTTTTTCATCTTATTATCAAATTATGTTGTGGTTTTAAGATAATTTAAGTCTTTTTATTAAAAAAAAAGTCTTTTTATTCGTTATTGGTGGTGTTTTTATTTAATACAAATCCATTCTTTTATATGTGTATTTTCTCCATGACCAGTTTTTTCTCCACGAAGAAACTGTGGTTATTTTCTTCTGTTTTTATTGCTCTTTAGTTTCCTTGTATGTAACTTTTTATCATTTAAGTATATATTAAAACTTATAAGAGTTTACCTAAACATTAATGTTTCAATGAATTCTTTGAAATTTTTGTTATCTTGCCTATCAAATTGTAATATTTAACAGAGGCTCTTTTCAAACAATCTAAACTCTTTTCATATAAACAAAAAAAAAATATCCAAGAAAATCGTCAAAAAATTAAAAAGAATTTGAACCATATTTAAATATACCTTATTAATATCTTTCTTTTTTTGTCGACACCATATTAATATCTAAATTTATTTTTTCAATTTTAAAAATAAAATTTGTCAAATGTTTCAAAATCTTTTAAAAATATTTCAAAAAAAAAAAATAAATCAACAAATAAAAATGGGCATTTGAAAGGAAGTTCATTTAAATTATATCTTTTAAAAACAAATCTTAACTACTAGAACAAAAATCGTCAGAAGATTCTAAAATCAACTCTAAGAATATTATATATATATATATATACAAATAAAATTAAAAAAAAAATTTAACAATACATAACATAAAAATAATCTACAAAAAATATATGGGGCTTCTTACAAAAACAACCTATGTCAAACACAAAACTAACTCCTACTTTTAGAATAAATATTTTGTTTTATCATCTTAAAATTTTAAATTATTCATGAAAATGTCATTAATTTTTTTTTGGAAATATTTTTTTTTACTCAAACATCTTCGAGTTTTTCTCCAATATCAGCCTAATATGTCCAGAAATAACACCATTCATCTTTTCCACTTGAGAGCATTCCTTTAAGTGAAATACAATCTGAGGATAAAGATGGATGGTTTTTTACACAATCAGGGAGATATACTATTAAATCAGGCTATGACATTGAATCACATTATCATCGAACATGTTATATAAACTTCGAATAACAAGCATCAATTACACCCAGATATGAAGAGTCTAAAAGTGCATTCTTGGAAGGTTCAATATCCCCTGAAGTTAAAGCATTTCCTGTGGCAAATTATCACAGGGTGCTTCCCAGTGGGGAAAAATCTGAGACACATGGGTTTAAAGCATGACACTCAATGTGCACGATGTGGAGAAGAGGGGGAGATGACTGATCATGTCATGTTCAAATGTTAACCAACTGTTCAGCTATGGACTTTATCAAGAATTCCTACTAACCCATGAAAGTTTTCTATGCAGTCAGTATTTGAAAATTTGGATTATTTGTTTTGGAGGATTGGACTTTTTATTGCATATCATCGGTTTGCATGTATTTTCTGATATATTTGGAAGGGACGAAATGACAAAGTTTTAAACAATTTGAGTCTTGTAAAGACGTCAACCGGGTCATAACCCGAGTCTAGATAGTCCAATAGCAGGGTGGGTGTAGTGACCCTGTCTTAGGGTAGTTTTTGGTCAAACCTTTAGATTAGGAAAAACCTTGGATGGGATGGTGTGCATGGTCCAAAGGGAGATGTTGGTCGAAGTAAAATTCAAATGGTTCGAGTAGTTTGCGTATTGGTCGAGTCAGAAGCAGAAATGGTCTAGTAGGTGGACGAAGAGGAGAAGCACGCACCAGGGAGCATCAAGAGAAGCTTAATAATATTTACCAAGGTGTTTGGAGTCAGAATAAGGATTTGGTTGAAGAGAATGCAAGGAGATTTCGAGAAACCCGGTTTTCGTCGAAATTGTCAAAATCGGTTAATCGAGCGAGATGGGGGCAACAAATCAGCAATGGAGCATTCAGGAGTGATTTTCTCATCAAGTACATTCATTTGAAGATTTCTAGAAGTTGAGGACGTGGCAGAAGATCATTGGTCAAAAGTGGAGTTGATGACGTGGTGCGATTTCATTAGTTACGGGAGGAGAGAGCTACGTGTCGATTTCTTACTGGCTGGGAGGAGTCTTGCCGTCCAAGCTACTGTGTTTCTAGAAGCTGAAACTTGACTTGCAAGGAAGTGAAGACTTGGTGAGCAAGGTTCGAAGCTTCTGGAAGCATCGGTTGCTTGCCGAGGAAGTTTCGAAGTGGGACACATGTCCACTTTTCTTCACACACATCAGCCACTTGTCCAGCCATGCATACCAATCCTTTTCCTATAAATACCAAGCCTTTTCCTTTCCATTTTCCCATCCAAAACCGTGAGTAACCTTAGAGAGAGAGTGGAGAGAGTTTTAGTGAGATAAAGTAGTTTTTAGTTAGTTTTCGAGAAGTTTTCTGCGTAGATCGTTAGGAGGAGTCCGGAGCATTTAAGATCCAACCTTTTCAACCTTAGTTAGAGACCGTCTCATCCTAAAGCATTGTGAGTTTCGGTGATGCTTGTTTGTTTGTTAACGAATTTTTCATTGCAGGTTCCCGACATTATTAAGTACAATCTCGGCAGGAGGCTAGATTTGTCTTGGTGTCGGTTTATGTAGCTAGATTCAAGGTTGATTATTTATAAAGTCTGAGTGATAATTTATGAAGGGTAGTGGTTACTTAAGTTGTCTATCATCGATGTTTTGCCAAGCATGTTCTTGTCTGATTGTTGCTTGACCAAAAATCGATGACATACAATGGAGATATCTAACACTACATAAGTTGATCTCAGATGATATAAGTAATTGACTGAGGGTCTACTATTATTTGATTGATTGTGTGATTGATTGTTAGGATTGCTTGTTAGATTGCGTGTTTAATTATTGTTGCTTCGGCTATTCGCTAGGTTGACTGCTAGAATTGTTTGTTAGGGTTTATTGTTAGATTGCATGATTTATTTATTTATTTCTTGCTTGATTGTTGTGATTGTGTGGTAGATTGCTTGCTTAGTTATTCGGTTTTATTTATTATTCGGTTTTATTTATTATTCGGTTTTATGTAAAAGAGTCGTTTTGCGTAAATGGTTTTACTCTTGATTCGGTGTCGTGTGATCCGATGTGAGTGTGGGCAGTTGATCCTACCCGACCTCATTATATGGTTGGAGCCATTGATGAGAATACTCGGAGAGACGGGATTGCAGCCTAGGGCCGAGTACATCTGACGAGATGTTTTTCCACGGATACACAATGGGCTGTGGGTTGCGCGCAGTGAACCCGGCGGGCCGTACGTTACGGATACACAAAGAGCTGTGGGACGCATCACAATGAACCCGGAGGGCCGTGGAAGGTGGATGGCCGATTCTCATGTGCCTTTGTGGTTATGAGATGGGTGTGCCTGATTGGGGACATGATCGAATGTGCGAGGCCTTTGAAAGAATGTTATCGAGTCGTTTTCTTAAGAATTGTTTTGGTGTTTTAGTCGAGTTTTCTGCTTGTATTTGATTGATTGTTTGTTTGATTGATTGCTTGATTGATTGATTGCTTGCATTGTGTGTTATTTTGGGTTTTGGGGGGGGGGGGGATTTATCGCAACTGTTAGAGGGAGCCGTAACTCACTGAGCGATTAGCACGCATCCTTCGTTGTAAACTCTTTTTCTGCAGGTAACCCGTGGTGAAGCCCAAGGACCGCAGCAAGCCGGTGTAGTTTTCGTTTTCCTTTGCATTTCAAGACTTTTGTTTAAACGTTTGTAATTTGATATTTTGGCCAGGCCTCAAACTCTTTTGTATTTGTAATCCAAGTTTTTATATTAATAAAATTATTGTTTATATTCGACTTGGGTTCTGTCTGATATTATTAACCTTGTCCGGGTTAACACAACTCGTGATCGTGGTACGGGTTGCAAAGCCTTAGGCCATGATCTCGAGGAACTAGTGATCCGAGACGGGATGGCTAAAGGTCTGAACTTGTTTAGTATTTTGGCCAATCTGTTTCGGTGAACTAAATTGTGGCATTCTCGGATCGGTCTAGGTTGGAAGATTGGTCGTACATGTTCTTGTTTGATTGTTGTGCGGCCGATCGACGAAGCTCGATTAGTCGTCCATGTTCTTGTTTGATTGTTGGGCGGCCGATCGGGTGGACTTTGACCTAGAACGGTTCGGGGGTGTTACAGTGGGGGTCTGGATATGCGTTTGTCCGCATAAACAAAAACAAAATTGAGTTATATGAGTGTTGGGAACGCTGGTTAGCCCGCCTTATATTTCTAAAACCAATAGTTTTTTTAACTGAATAAGAAATTAAGTAATATAAAAGATATCTTTCCATAGATCTTTTAATTTCTATAACAATTTTTTGAGCCATTTAAAATAGTAACAAAGATAGATACCAAAAAAAAACGAAACAAGAATATACAACACACCGGAGCTATATAATCGGCTTGTTTGATTCGTTATACTTCTCTTTATTTGATCTGATTTACCTTCTCGTTACTTAATTTATTGATTGCCAATTTATTTAAAATATGGCAAAATTTTATATTGTTTTTTATATGCTTTTTTCCAATGGATTTGGTAAGACAAAAGTTCTGGTTCAACTGAACCATTTAGAAAAGGTAATTAACAGATCTACTTCGGATGGTAGCGACAAGTTTTATCGGCTTCAATCTTTGATGGTCCTCATGTGATGGTGATGGAGTTATTGCTGTAAACTATGGCTACTTCAAAAAAAACAGCATCAAATTCTATGGAACGGTAATTTTTTTGACTCTATTATTTATAGAGCAATATACATAGTTGTCTTGTCTCAATCCTACTAGAGTATTAAAAGAGAGTGACAATCATTCTCAATCCAGTCTGAAGCACAATGTTTTTGGATTAATACATAGATTATCTCTCTTTGAGATTCAGCTCCAAAAGCATAGTTATCCATATGCAAGATATGTGTTAGTTTCTTTTCGATTCTTACTGGTGATATCTTTTTTGTATTTTTGTTTTAATAGTTTTCATTGTTTAGAACTCTTTGCCGAAAAAGTTTAATAATATAATCCAGTGTTAAAAAAAGAAAGACAACACCTAAAGAAAAAACACTTTTTATATCTCTTCAACACAAATAAGGCTTTTTATTTTTTTTTAGGACATTAGAATATAATTTTAAAAGGAAATTTTCTTAGAATAATTTTAGGCGTTAACTTTCAGTTGCTCTGTCGTATCAGCTGATTTAATAGTCTTACGAATTATTTTTCGCTTTTGTTTTTCAATTATTCCTATATCGGTCACCGATTTTGTTAATTCAAGAATATAAGTGTTGGATGGTAATTAAGAAAAAACATAGTATAATTAAATCATAAGAGTATTGTAAAATGATTTTCTCTTATTTTTATATGATTTTTATCATTTTAAAAATTAATACTTTTCACTTTAATGCATATCATTTACATAAGAAAAATTCTATGATTAAATATTTGCATGAATTACATTCAAAAAGAAAATGATGTAACATATTTTGAGCATCGTAAATGGTGGCCGGCGAATGTCAATCCTCAACCTTGGCGGAATAGATCACATGATCCATAAAAGAAGTTGAAATCATTACAGGTTGGATTATTTGGACTCGTAACTAAAAGGAGAATTTTCATGTTTACCTTTGGTACCGTTATTCGTGTTTATTACTAGGATTGGAAGAAAAATCCGGATTTGAGGAACCGAACCGAATCTGATCCCAAAAAGTAATATCGAATTCGAACTAGAATTGATTAAATATCTAAATTAGTTCAAAATTTTGGTATTTAAAGAACCAAAACCGAACTCCGCCCGAACTCAAGTATTTCGTGTATATGAATGTATCCAAAATAGTTTTTTAAACGTAAATAAATTAATTATTTTTAGATTTAATGTATATAAAAAATTCACCTAAATATATATAAAATACTTTTAGTTTGTCTAAGTTACTTGAAAATATATGCAAATAGTCAAAAGAAAATGTCTAAAATAGTTAAAATATATTCTAAACACCAAAAATACTAAAATTTCAATTGAATATTCAAATCAAACCAATATATATGTTAATTTTATGTATTTTGACATATGTTATTTAAATTTACATGTAATATATAATTTTATTTTAATATTATGAGAAATTTAACGTATATAATGAATTTTAATTTTTTGAAAAATTAAATAGATAAATAAATTAAATAAATAGTTGTTCCTACTCAAATTTCTAAAGGATTCATTTTGTTCTTTATTCTTTTAAAATAACGGAATGAGAAGAAACTAGAGGGAAAAGTATTCTTTGTGAATGATGATTTTTTTAAGAATGATAAAAAATTGAATGTTTCTTCTCATTTCTTAGTCACCATTCAGAATCTAAGTCTAAATTAATTTATCTTATGGTTATAAGTGTCTTTTTCACTCTTTAAAAGTGAAGGTGGAAATGGTTAAAGTAAACATGAAAATTGATATTAGAAATATGGTATTTTTGGTCATTTACCCAAAATTAATGTATTTTATCATAGGAGATTTTAAAACATTAGCATTTCTTTCGTCAAATTTTAAAGCTACTTAAAGCTCAAAAAAAATTATTTTGATTAGTTTCACCATATTCCTAAAAAATCATAAATGCCTTGTACTATGTTATTAGCCCAATGTTGTTAATACACCAAAGGTGGCCCAATTGAACCACAGGTGTCGTCTCTCTCTATAAATTAAAAAAATGGTTAAAGCAAAGAGTTGATTTTTCAGCGAAAGGGTAATATGCCAAAGTCAAATAAAGTATCCGAAACAGAAGGGATTGAGATCAACGATGGTGGCGGCGATTCATCTTGTTTCGATCTAACTTTGATCAAAGAGGCTATCGACAATGTCCCAACGAAGAAGAAGAACTCATTTGATTTAACTTCGATGTCTCTGGCAATATCATCAGTGGATCGAAAGTGCAGTAAACGGAGACTTTCAGCGATGAAGAATACTAATATCAAATCAAAGGAGGAGAGGGAATCTACGATGCTGCGATTGCGAACCCTTCTTATGATCTGCGATAAATACTCTTGTAAAAGTTAAATTAGGGTTTACTGTTTGTTGGTTATCTCTTCATGATGATTCTCTTCCATTTACGTTTTGGGGGTTTTCGTCGATGTTTCCTCTGTACACTAAAGCCTCGAGTTTTTTTTTTATCAATTTGCCAATGCACGAGTTTTGTGTTTGGAGAAAGGTTGAAGTTATTATTGCAATCTATTAATACTTTACTTTTACCTTGGCTCTGAAACTCAGATTAGAATCTTTGAGTGATTGATGTGGTAACTGGGCTAACAGCCTTCGGACATGTAATCTCACATGAGTTAAATACCCTTTGCTTTAAGTTTTAGTTTGGTTTTTACTTTCTTAAATACAGTTTTGATCTCGGTGGTGGTAGTGGTGGTACCTGCCTTCTGTATTACAGAGTATTATAGCAAGCCAATAACCCGACTTGACATTGCAGTCGTAGATGCATGAATCTGTATAGCAAGCCAATACACTTATACTCTTTAGTAACTTGGACATCTTCCTCTCCAGTACAACTTAACTCCTCAAAGAATGTCTATCTGATTTCTCTCTTGCATTAAAATGCATACCATTTTAAAGAGATATGAATACAACAACATGAAGTTGAATCTTAAAACAGTTTGATGGATGCGTCTGGTTCTTTGGAGTTCCGTAGAGATCTATGATTCATCTAGTTTTGTTAGTTTGATAATGTAAGTATGTAGGTTTCATTTCTTTATCTCCCTATACATTGTAGTTTGCATTTCATTCGCACTGACAGTATTTTAAGTTGGATATCGTTAAATAAAGCTAAAGAGTAAAGAAAAACAAAAGGGCGTTTGGTCTAGTGGTATGATTCTCGCTTAGGGTGCGAGAGGTCCCGAGTTCAATTCTCGGAACGCCCCATGTTTTGTTTATTTTAATATATTAGATATTTTTTACTAATGGGCTAATTTTCCTTTATACCTCTATCTTTTTGAGGTCCATCGTGGAAAATACCCAGCCCATATGAGTCTTTTTTTTTTCTTGAACACCCCATAGGAGTCTTTCTTGTAAATAATTTTCCCCTTGTTGGATGCACATTCTGCAAAAGAATCTTACTGACAAGTCACAAAATGGATAAATGTTTTTAATTGTTAGTACATCAGCACATATATGTCACGCGTTTCGATTTTACTAAAATCATGAACAACTTTGTAAACATTTCATTTACATCAGTACATATATCATATGTCAGTGTGTCACACATATGTTTTTAAATAAGTTAACAACTTTGTAAACATTTCATTTATTAATTTTTTACGTTTAATATTAGGTAATATATCTATTGCTAAAATCACACGGAAAAGATTACTTAGGTTAACGGTTATAAAACACCTAAGTTACTTAGTAAACATCTTCGAGATTGCATGTTTAAATCATACTGGAAAGATCTGATCTCCAAAAAGGGTCACAATTTCATGATTTGACCTTTGTCTTGAGTTATGAACACACGAACCCACAGTATTCAGAATCTCGTAGTTATTCAAAAATGTACTTAAGATGTAAGCCAAGAGAAACAAACATGTATCCCATAAACGTTGGGCATTTTCATGTGGGAAAACATGATGGCTACCATCACATTCTAAATTATGATCTTTTTTTTTGTAAATGGATTCTAAATTGAGATTTTTTTTATATATAAATACTAAAGTTAGAATTTATCAATGTACAGCCTTTTTCTTGAAAAGTATAATAGTACGAAACTATATGAATCCACAATAATCCCCTTTCACGTTATATTACGTGTTTAGACTTAAGAGGAAGAAACCGTGTTTGCTTGACTTGCTCATCGGCTCATGTTTAAACAACACTGTGTATTTATTTTCTCTTTTGCTTGTAATAAAATAGTAAGTTTGCCGTCGAATCTTAGTTTTATTGTTCGTAGATAAGACAGATGTCCCAATCTTAGATTCTCTGCAACCTTTCTCCATATTAACTTCAGTATAATAACTTGTGATTTCAATACACACAAGAAAAAAAAAGTGGGATCAGTTGTGGATCCTAGGAAACAGGTAAATGGGAAAGAGGGCAAAATACATTTCCACTCATTTAATATACGTAAGGAACAAGTCTACCACGATTTAAGACACTAATGATAGTGGTGCAGCCATGATTTGTAAGATACAATTAAAAGGCCCGGTCCGTGGCACAAGCTACAGAAGCGGGAGATTTACAGCATACATATGTGAAAAAAAGGATAATTAAAAAAATACTCTAGAAATAGTTTAAAATTTGAAAAATACACCTTTTTTATTTTTTGGAATCTACACTTTATTAGATGCCAAAAGGCATTTATATCCAGATTAGATATCTAATAACTACAATAGAAATTCGAAATTAATAATGACAATTATATTATAATTACTTATGTATGAATCTGTGTTCAAAATTAATAATTTAGTTTGCTATTTAAAAATTCAAATAACAAAGATAATATGAAATATTCTGAATAAAAAGTCACCTCTTTCCCTGCATACGTTTCCTAAATAAACAAATAGAACTATTTTCAGAACTGAACAAATTGAAATCTGATTTTGAAATAATCAGAAAACCAGATCTAATTTTCTAAACTTAGTAAAACCATACAAGTTGAGATCACAAAGTTACATATGTCAAATGTATGTTTGAAGAGAAAGAATCGATGTGTGCCATAAGATAATAAATTTACAAAATTCAATCACAATTTAGTGGATGGATAGAAATTAACCAACTTCTGACTAAGAGGAAGATAAAAATGAAATCAGAGAAAGAAAAATGTTTTTCAAATATGGAGAAACAAATATATCACGGAGGGGAAAGGAAAACGAAAACAACGTTTGTTTGCTTTCTTTTCCTAAAAAACAATCAAATATATATATAAAGATATTGTGTAGATATTATAGAGATTTTTTTTAAAAAGTTATGTTATTTAAATATTAAATCATTATGATGAATATTAATATTGAATATTTAGAGTGGGTAATTTAGTAAATTCATATAAACAAAAGTGTATTTTTCATAAACATTAAATAATGGTGTAATTATCAAAATAAAATCTCATATAAGTGTATTTTTCCAAATTTTCCCAAAAAAAATTGCATTACATATATTTTCTTTTTGTTATTTTCTCTACGTATTATAGGGTCATTGACATTTATAGAAATGTTTGGACCGGTGTCATACATGTTAGATTTAGATCAATGAGAAAAATACCTGTTGGTTACAAACTTACACTATATTATATGTGTTATTCTTTTCGGAAAAATATGTCTTATTTTTCATACATTCCTGTTTTCTTGCAAAGTGTGATATTTGAATCACGTTTGGATTTACTGATCCTTGATAAACCAATCAGGTTTAAAGTTCTGATGTGCAATCAGATAAATAACACAGAAAACTATCCTATAACATAATAGTCGCAAGTTGTGTGATAACTATTAGTTTACAAAAAAAAAAGTTGTGTGATAATTATTTCAAATTTTAATCAACTCCCCAACTTTTTCCATTATTTTATTTTAATACATAGGAGATTTACGTAAAACTGTTCTCTGCGCACGTTATAGAATCTTTGTTGGTATACTAAAATAATATAATAAAGCATTAATTAAGAAAAACCGAAGCATTTGTCTGATAATATATAGTATTTGACATTTTCTTACGAAAAAAGGAAATTATGGAGTTGTCACGAATTTTTTGGTGGGATATATATGAATGAGTATTTAAAAAAATAATAATATAGAGTAAATGTAAAAAAGGAAAATTTTGGGTGGAAAAGGTGGTGAAAATGGAAAAGTTTAAAAGGCAAGGCAGAGACGAGTCTTGTTTAAAAGGCAAGTACCAACCAAACTTTCATATCTTCATTGCCTTCTTTTTCTTCTTTCTGCCGCCATATCTATTTCTCTCAAAACTTTATGCCTTCCGTTCAAATGCGTTCCTCTCCGTCTGTTTCACCGCCGAGGACGGTCACTGATCTCAAGCAGCGAGTCATCGCCTGTCTCAACCGCCTCTCCGATCGCGACACTCACTCTCTCGCCGCCGCGGAGCTGGACTCGATCGCTCTCAACCTCTCACCGGAGGCTTTCTCCCTCTTCATAAACTGTCTCCAAACCACAGACTCTTCCGCCAAATCTCCCGTTAGGAAACACTGCGTCTCCCTCATCTCCGTGCTCTCTCGCTCCCATGGAGACTCCCTCTCCCCTCACCTCCCCAAGATGGTCTCCACCGTCCTCCGCCGTCTCCGCGACCCTGAATCCTCCGTCCGCGCCGCCTGCGCAGCCGCTTCCGTCGATATGACCACAAACATCACCGAACCGCCTTTCTCCGTCCTCGCCGGACCGATGATCGAAACCTTGATCCACGACTGCGATACCAATGCGCAGGCAGGAGCCGCAGTGTGCCTGGCGGCTGCTATCGAGGCGGCTGGTGATCCTGATGTTGAGCAGTTGCAGAAAGCGCTTCCGAAGATTGGGAAGCTGCTTAAATCGGAAGGTTTCAAGGCGAAACCTGAGCTTCTTGGAGCCGTTGGGAGCGTGATCGGCGCCGTTGGAGGTAGAAACAGCGACAGGGCCGTGCTTGATTGGCTTTTACCTAACGTGTTGGAGTTTCTAAGCAGCGATGATTGGCATGCGAGGAAAGCTGCTGCGGAGGTTATGGCTAGAGTCGCCACCGCTGAAGAAGAGTTGGCTCCTTTGTATAAGAAGGCGTGTCTTGGTGTTCTCGAGAGCAGAAGATTTGATAAGGTTAAGCTTGTTAGGGAGACGATGAATCATACGTTGAGTTTATGGAAGCACCTTGGAGAAGATGATTCTCCAGAGTCTTCTTCCCTCTCCATATCAGTTTCTACAGGCAAAAGAATCAACACACACAAGAGTAAAGAAAAGAATCCAAACGTACCAACAAGCTCAAAGCTAAGTGATGTTGAAGATGAGTCAAAAGAGAAGCGACCATTGGGGACTAGAAGAGTTCTGTTTCCGACTAAGCCAAAGCCGTCTAAGAAGTCACAAGTTGTTGCGGTTGTACAGAGTAGTGATGAAGAAGAGAGTAGTAGTTCTTTTCAGAGAAAGAATGCAGAAGAAGAGTTGTCTCTGATAAGAAACCAGATCACTCAGATCGAAAAGCAACAGTCTAGTCTGTTAGATCTGTTTCAGCGATTCATGGAGAGCTCGCAGAACGAAATGCAGTCTCTGGGGAGACGAGTGCGTTGTCTAGAGACATCATTCAGTGTACTCTCCACTGATTTGTTAGTTGCTCGCAACATAACACAAAATGGCAACCACAAACGAAATGTCCATCTACAGAACTGAAAGAAAAAGGGCCTCATTCTACCTGAGAACAACACACTTCATAGCTGAGCTCGTGAAGAAGTTTTTATTGGTTTTGTACATGAACTCTAAGCTGATGTATTAAGTGTTTAGTTCATGATTTCTTTGAAGCTATTTTTACAATTCCACTTTTGTGTAAACACATGATCAAAGTTCTTTACATTGTTTTCTGACTGTACGTTACCTTTTACTGATCTGTTTCTTGGGAACTCTCATCTTAATCAATAAAACATCTTCCTAGTGTCGCATCTAGCTTCTCCCCAATTGAAGAAATCCATGCCTAAACATGATGAACAAACAAACTCTTTTTTACACGTCCTATTAGTTTTTCTTAACTACAAGAAGTAAACGTTTTCCTTACCTGGTCTGAAGACGTGAAGCCTCTAATCGTGTTTCCGCCAATAACAGCGACTCCTTTATCACCAAGCGGCTGCAAAATCACCGCCTAGTAGAGAGAAAAACCAATTATATATATATATATATATATATATATATATATATATATATCTTGTCACACATTTTCACAACCTATTTTAAATATGATTCTCAAATTCTCAGCATACCTGTGTATTTGGAGGCAGAAATGGTAGCTCTGATCTCCCAGGATATAGAGAAAGATTTGCCAAGTAACTTTCTGACAATGACAATCATTACCTTTCTTATTAGTTAGATAAATGCATATTCCTCGCTGAAATATAAACTGAAAGTTGGTACTCTCGTACTTACGTGCTTTGGATTTCATAACCCCTCGGTAAACCGATCCGTTCATCATCTTATCAGTGTTTACAATGACTGCTTTCTTATCTTCTGGTGATTCAGCAGCCATCCCGATTTGAATAAGGCAGATGCCATTGTAGACAATAACCAGAGACTTGCAACATGTTGCGACCTTAAGAGATTCCCAAGCCCTGAAAACACACAGATTGAATTGCTTCTATCTTTCCCTTAAAGTGCATTTCATCTTATACAAAGCAGAGCATTACCATAACAACTCGGATAGTATTGATGCAGGAAGATTGGATTCCAAGACTTTGCAGTCCACACCTTCAGGTTCTACAGGTGTTATGGTCTTCGGTCGGATCGATAACCAGACTAAACCGGTTAATAAATTGGTTACGGCCAAACCAAGGGCCAATAGATCCGCTCTTGACTGTGAGCTACAATTTGATCACATCACAAACACGAAAGCAAATGTCTCTTCTTATTCTTTAACCATGAACCAACCGAACCGGACGCAGATCAAAATCGGGGTCGAATCAACCGAACCGGAGATAATGAGAAATTACCTGCTAGCATCGGCAACAGGAGCGATACCGGAAACAGCGCGATTGAAGAGAACGGCCAAGAGGGAAGCGCCTCCGACGTAGATAGGAAGGCTCCGGACCGAGTCATCGTTCCTGGAAACGAAATCAGCCACCAAATTCTTGCTCGGTTTCGGACCTCTGTAGCTTTTCCGCTCCTGCTGACCACAAAAACCAGAAGATGAGAGAGAGGGAGACAGGAAGAGTGAGACATCAAAGAGGAAGAAGGAGAACCTGTGAGGCTGAAGAAGAAGCTCTGATAAAGCGCGGGAAATCGACGGGAGGACGAGAGAATCTGCGATTAGGGTTCTTCGGGATTTTAATTTGGCTGATGAATGTCGCTTCCATTGCAGACGGACGAACAAGGGACAGATGAAAATTTGGCCGTTGGGAACGAATAAACATATCTTCATACGACGACGTTTATCTAATCGGAAATAGCCATCGTACCAATCCATAACCGAATGAATATCCTAAATAAATACCTTCTTTTTTTTTTCTTTAATACAACTATTACACACCCTACAATATTAGTATTTTTATAAATGGTAGTTAGTCAAGTTTGTTAGACAGCATTCATGGTTTTCTCAATTTATACAATTGAATACACTTAAACAGCTCAATCTAGTTGCACTGGATACTATTCGCCCACTAAAATCTAGCTTTGATTGAACGTATTTTCCAATAGAAAAGATTACAAGGAAGTTTTGTAGAGCTTGTTCTTATCATTCTTCTCCTATAGAGCTTGGTCTCATACTCTTTATTCACACGTAACAGTCTCGTATTCCAGAATCTCTTACCGCTGCTGTGCTCTTTCACTAGGAGCATGAACTCGGTAAATAAATAAAAAATATTAAATTAAAACATCACTGGATGTTATGTTCAAAGGTATAGTATCTTGGTGAAACTGAATCTTGGTGCAGCTTAAATCCAGCCAAACGTTATGTTTTGAAAGTGTAGAATCTCAACCGTGTGTAAGTTGTTTGGTTGGCTCGTACCTGTCCCGCTATCTCAGTTTTTAGAACTTCAGTGTCGGATAGGTTATATGTTTGAAGAGGCAACCAATATTCAAATACACTGGTTGAAAGGCCGTCTAAGACGATTGTACGTACAGTCTCTTAGGATTGGAAAGTACCGGCAATATGGGTCATCTTCCTTGATATCATTTCCTCAGGTTAGGTATCCTCGGGTTGAGAACGATACCACTCCCTCGTATATCTTGGCTATTAAGCGGACCGCATCAGTTAGTTTTCCGTAAGGAAATTTAGTGGGTCGGGATATAAACGGATTACACTAGATAAAATGTAACCGAATCCAAAATCTCGGTTTAGATTTTTCATATTTTAAATTGTTATTGTCGGAGCTCGCATTATTATCACCAGAGCTCGAATCGTAATCTCCAGAACTCGAATCATCATCGCTAGAGAACTCCCTTCATTTTCTTGAGAGAAGTAAATCACCTTCTTCTCACTCTCTTTTTCACATTTTTAGGTAAAATATGAAATAAAGAAGAAAAATGCAGGTCCTTGTAATCCCGCATGGCCCGCTTCGTCCCATTCCTCAAGAGGTCCAGTTCCACAAAAAACCTGTCCCGCGAAACCCGCAAATTTGTGGGCCTAGAAAAATTCGACTGATTCCCGTCTCGTGACAGTTCATTACAGGACATGCCTGAAGTTCAGATCCATGATTGCTATCTCTATACACGATCCATGTCATTGGTGATCGTGATCTTTTTCTTTCGGCTGGTCGTCTTGTCCATCCTCAGCGAAGACACTGAGGATGCCGTTTGCATTAATGTCAAAACAGAGTGGAGCTGAGACATGCGTCTTTCTGGCAAGAAAGTTCTACATGTGTCCAAAGTTCCTAAACAAAGATCTAAGCTCATTCGTCTCTTTGCTTATATGCGTGTGAATTCCAATATCAAAACAGAATGGCAAGAAGAGTTGGAGGTTTTCAATATGTTAGTTACTTGCATGCTTGGAAACATTGTGTACTATAAATAAAAACATAAGATATAGAATAAAAACAAGACAAGTGACCTCAAAGGTGTAAATCGAATGTATGTACATGGGGAAGAAGTAACCTAATGCTTGCCTCTCCACAATTGAGTTTGTCAGTGGAGCTATAAAAATGGCGTTCAAAACAAAACAAAAACGTAAAACGATCATTAGTAACACACACCTTAAGAGGTACACATTTCTACATATATTTTAAAACTAAGGCCTAAGAAAAACAAACCCCCCAATCAGCAATAATGTATGTATATATCTCAGTTCTACTTCTTCTTTGGTACTTTGGGCCGTGACCTCATACTGGCTCTCCTTGCCACATCCCACGCCTTCTGTGGTGCGTA
Source organism: Hirschfeldia incana (assembly GCA_026261945.1). NCBI lineage: Eukaryota > Viridiplantae > Streptophyta > Magnoliopsida > Brassicales > Brassicaceae > Hirschfeldia > Hirschfeldia incana. The sequence continues at coordinate 2,042,417 of JABCMI010000013.1, read as the reverse complement.
TACACCCAACTGGGACGCAAAGAAAGATTCATAACCTGGTGAATCAAATGCAAACCCAGTGTGCTTGGAGAGCTCCCTAGGCAATTGGGATATCGCATAGCTTCTCGCTTCTTGAGGTGTGAGCTCGTTTTCTATCTCCAGATGATCCGCCTTGCTCGCATCCGACTCGTGCCTATGTATTTCTTGGACGATCTGATAATCATAGGGGAAGAACCATCTCTCAACCCTGCATCAGTACAAGCATAGTTTCTCTCATGTCATAATCATTACAACACATCCTGTGTACGCTTTGCTTCAGTGAGCTTACACGAAATAACAACACTGAAACTGAGAATATCACGGTTTTACTTACCCTTGGAAGATGAAATCGCCTAGAAGAGAGACAACGGGAACAAGCAGCAATGTGAAGTAGAAATAGAATGTACTCATCAGGACATATATGACAAAATAGACATTTTCCTGCAGAGACGAGAAAAGAAAGAAATCAGAAGACCAAACATATAATCGAAAGGAAAGGACCGCCATGTGTGGAAGTAGCTTACATTCCTATCACGTGGCGTCGTGATGCCACAGTATATGAAAGCAAAAACGAGCCATGCAAGAATACTCCCACCGACGGTGATATAATGCCATCTTGTAATGGAATTGCTCATCAAAAGAATGCGCACGTTCACCGCAATCACCAGACATGTGAAAACCAGTGTGCTGACATCCCAGAGACCAAATATTTTGCCTGATGAATTTATAGCACCAAAAGATGAAGTGGTCACGAAGAGGTAGCAGACGAGAGACTGATACACAGCAGAAGTAGCCCATACTGCTACGACTCTCCATTTGAAAAAAGAGTTACGTATTCCCTCTCTATACAGTTCAGGGTATCTCTTCGAAAGGGACGCACTCACATCCTAGCAAGATCACAATACCGAAATGAGATTATCAAATCCAGAAAATGAAAATACCCCTAATGGTTAGGTAACTTAAGATGGGTATGCGTATGTTTTAAGAGATCGAGAAAAGCTAGTACCTTCTCAAACAGCCCAAGGACAATGACAGGAAGAGCAGTGAAAAAAACGTTATACAATGATTGGAACCAATCATCATAGAACCTTTGACCAGAAAATCCAGTTCGAAATGTGAACCAAAACTGAGTCAAAGTGAAGGTAAGATTCTTGTAGAAGAAATACATAACCACCTGCCAAGTAAGAGATCATTAGAACATTGACCAAAAAAACAAGAATGTTATTCCGCAATCTGCCAAGTAAAAAATCATTAGAAGTTTCAAAAAGTTTTGCGGCAAAAGACGAACTCAACCTTGCAGATTCTAAGATATGACCACCGTCCATGGACAAGAAGTAAATCGGTTAGAAATCTGAACTGAGCGATTGCAAAATCACTAGCCATCACAGCTTGCATTCCCTCCATCCCACTTATTCCTAAACCAACATGAGCTGCTTGAATCATGCTAACATCGTTGGCACCATCACCAATACTAAGAGTGATCTTTTTTGCTCCTTTTCTCACCAAGCTTGTCACCTGAAATTAGATCACGTATACTAAAATTTAGAATGCGGTTCAGAGAGCACATAGAACCAAACTACTTAGCGGACATGGATTAAGTGCCAGAAATTCAAACCAAAAATTGTGATTGCCAATTTCAAAATCAAAGCCACAAAACAAAGAAGTATCCAAGCTCTCTTTAAAGGCTCAACCTGTACGAACTTACTTTGAAATAGTCATCTGAAGTTACCTGTGCTTTCTGTAACGGAGAAACACGGCAGCATACAACTGACGTACAGTTCAAGCTCAAGTTGAGCAGCGTTACACGTAAGCTCGGGTCTAATGCATACATTAAACACTTTCCATCAATAACGAGAGCCAATTTTGGTCCAGCTACGGTATGCATATAGAGTTGAGCTTCTTCAAGGCTCTTTCTCAGCTCCTTCTTTACTTCTTCTTTGATAACACGAGCAATCTCAACTTGATCACCCTAATATCAAAAAGATTTATGAACAAAAAATAGCTAAACCGAATGTATTCCACGCAAGACAAGCTATCAACAGTAAAATAATTACCCTTTCTTCAGCTTCCCTGATTGCATCCGTTTCAGAACTGATGATAAATTGTTTCATATCATTGTTGATCAAGTTGCATGCTGTACCATAACAGAATCGAAGAGCTTAAGTGGCAGAAGAAAAAATAAGACCCAAGACCAAAAGTTGTGTCACACCCTACCATAAGCAATATTGATAGCCGTTTCCATTTTGTCCCCTGTTAACACCCAGATTTTTATTCCAGCTCTTGATAAGGTCTCTATGCAGTTAGGCACCCCTTCCTGAAGTTTGTCTTCTATTGCAGTTGATCCGATGAGGGTAAGATCCTTCTCGATAAGTTCTGCTACCTTCATGGATCAAAACACCTCACATTCATCAGCTATGATAAAACTATTTCCTGCCGACTCAAAAAACTGTACTGTAAGGATATAATCACTCTCCCTACTGAAGGACATAATCATAGAATCATTTTTCATTCCACTCATACAAACAAGTTTGTAGCTCTTGGTTGTTAACCTTTCTCGGGATTCATGAGAATGCTGCCCCTATCATTATAAAAATCTAGGTAAGAAATAATGGAATACCTCATCTAACTTCTTCTCACGGTCTCGCAATGCCGATTTGGCTTGGATGAATTTTTCATTCCAACTGTTATAGGTTTCAGGGTCTAAATCTCTATAGGCCAGGCAAAGCGTACGTAATCCAGAAGATCCAAAATGTTCCAAATGTTCTCTTGTAACTTTCCTAACATCGTCCATACCATCAGCCAATCTCTCAAAAATTACGTTATCTGCACCCTGTGGACAATGTTCCAAGCAATGATCAAAATTTGGCACCGAAGTACACAGAGAAATAAGTACTTATAGAGCTATTACCTTACAGTAGAGTACAAGCCTTCCGTCTGGGTAACGACATACAACAGATTGGCGCTTCCTTGTACTGTTATGCATTATGTAAATTTCAATGGTATGCATAAAACACGACAAACAGGAAATAAACAAACATTTCACTGTCTTATAGACCTGTTGAACTCAAGAACGTTAAGGATCTCATAGGCCACATCTTGAATCTTCCCCATCTTCTCCACATGAGACTCGCGAACATACACCGTAGTTGGAGTACGCCTGAAATTACAAGAAACTAGTCTCAAACATACTAACAGAGACTTGAGAAACAAACACATATATGGAAAAAAAAACTCTAAAATTTGAAACAAGGGAAATCATGGGGCAAGTTAACTAGTTGCGAATGTATTGGCAACTAGTCTTTCGAAACTGAAATGTAATGATAATCACCTGTAAAAGAAGAAACCAAAATTCTTGGCGGCAGTAACTAGGGCAGCTTCATCTGGAGATGCAGCTTGATATACGATCTTCTCAGGGGACTCATCACCTTCAGGAAGGACTGTATGACAGATGGCTAGGCATCTAAAAAGTTCCTACAATATCAAAAGTACAATATATTATAGTTAAGTTAGCATCTGTATGCTCGCATGCCCAGAAATAGACACAGTAGAAATCTGGAACCCAAATAAGGACCTTCTCTAAACTACAAAAATGTCGTTACAATACTTTTAGACGCTTTAATAAGAACCAGTCTGTAGTTTTAAGTACAACGCTCCCAGAACGAAGAGCTAGAATGCAGGCAGTGCTTGAACGTTGAAGCCAAATGAAAAACATTTTCTAGTTCTTACCTTACAATTTCACATCTCAACACGTATCAAATACACAATTAAGCAAAATAACATTATCACCTTACAAGTTTCACACCACAACACCTATCGAACGTTTCCATGAAAGGAAGCAAGAACTCATGTTCAAGATTATCCCTATAACCCCATCATCCCTTAACTATTACGATGCTTAACATATTGTGAGAAAATTCTCTAAGAAATAAAAGTCACCTTGCAAAGATCAGGATTAGGCTCATTTCGCCAAGCTCCCCGCATTAGCCTTGGATCATCAAAATTAAATCCCTTTTCTCTTATTGCACCAGTCGACCTTTCTTCCTGAATATGTTCGTAGAGATACAAATTAGACATGCTTCCATTGCAAGATAATGCACTAGGCAACTTCCCCATCTGAAAAGAAATAATACCTCGTGTACTTTTAAGCCATTACGCTGAGCAATTCCTCTTTCTATTTCAGTGACACCACATCCATAACTTATTCCTCCAATTGAGCATTTAAAGAACTCCATCAAATTTCTTGTCAGCGTTCCAGTTTTATCAGAAAATATGTATTCCACCTGAAAGATACCATAGTAATTGTAACAGCAGTGAGAACAGTAACAAAGTATAATATTCTAGAGACAGTTCGACTACAAGCAACAAAGCGGATATATATATATATATATATATATCATACAAGCAACAAATTTCCGCAAGGATCAGTAGTAGCAATATGCGACATGGCCTGATAACTACCTGTCCAAGCTCCTCGTTTAAATTTGAAGTCCTGGCCGATGCAGGGGTATTTGTTTCAGCATGATACATATTGAGATCTCGGTTGATAAACTGAGTCGACTGGATAAACTTGATCATCTGGGTTTTTTATTTAAGGAGAGAAGATAGAAACCACTCAGAATGCCAGTAATTGTAATGAGAATAGTTAAAATAGGATACTAGGAACAACGTACCTCTATGGAAACATAAAGGGAGATTGGTATAATTGATGAGAACAGAGTGATTAGAGTGAAAAAGGTGAAAAACCCTATCTGTGGAAGCAAATAGAAGCGATATGGTAAAAACAGCAAACCATATATAGAGGGAATCAACTTCAGCTATACAAAGCTATTTACCGCGAGTCTGTTACGGTATTCCCAATCTTTCTTCAGAAGACCCAAGTACAGGTCCTCGCTATCCGTCACAATTGAACTGCAAAATTAATAATATAGATAACTGTATCGCAACAAGACATGGTTCAACAATCGAAACAGGACTTGATAATAACAAGATCGAAGAGAAACCATACCAGCCTATAGCTCCAATTAGACACATTGTGATAAGGACACAAAATATTGTAATAATGAGTTTGTCAAGCTTCTTTTCCAGCGTACTTCTTTTGGAAGGAGCATTCATCGCATTCATCATCACCTAGAAAGTTTGAATTCACCATATAACAACATCAGACTGTATGCGTAGAAACTATATAATGAAGTAAAACCAGAGTAAGTCTTTGCAATCTTCTTGTATTTTGAATATGGTTTCAGAATACATGTATCATGTATGCTATAAACACATGTTTGTAAGCTAGTTTCTCATAAAACAAGCTTCGCAACAGCTTACCTTCGTCTCATGGCCAGTAAAAACAACAGCTCCAACTATGTATTCTGTGTTTCTAAGACTGCATCCCTGAAAATGTAGATTTCACAAGTCTCAGAATATTATTAAATTTAAGGGCATAAAGTTCAGCACTAGATGCATGGAAATCTATTTAGAAAATATTTTTAAGGCAACGGATATAAAGTTCCACGAAATCAATATCTCATATGTAAACTTGATCCATAACAATAAAAAAACAATATGCATGACCAAATCATAAAATTGCAAAACATAACGCACAAAAGGGGAAAAAGAAGCCAACGGCAGAAACAGTCAATCATACACGCAATAAAAGCTGGTCGGGAGAGAGAGGTAACGTCTGCTTTTGTATTACAAGATTCCCGGTGAAAGTGTACAGAGAATTGTTCGGTTGCTCACACTGAATTTCACCTGCATTGCAAAAGACACCGGTGATGGAGAAAGTGAGGACATGTGTAAACAGTTGCAACTTGCAACACAATCATACTGAGATGATAAAAAGAAAAAAATTAAAATGAAGGACAGTCGGAGCAATAAAAAATTATACCAGAGTCAGAAATGAGCCAAACAGCTCTGTACGCAAAACAATAAGGAAAATTCTACCAGGCAAAAAAAAACAAATGAAAAACAAAACGAACTGCTATATAAGACTTTGCTCCCATTAGTTATGGTGACCAGGCCGAGCCGCCGAGGTGAATCTTTCTCAGACAGTTTCATTTATTAGCTATTTAGCCAGAAGGTAATCCAATGTGCGGTAGTAAAATTAACAGGTAGCTATACAGCCAATACCAAATCGCCTGAACCCACTTAATATACTAGCAAACTAGTTCGTATAGAGTTACGTACTAGAGGTCACTTCACCTCTGTCTATGAAAAAATTCTTGCATGAATTCAATCAAAGCAATAGGCTAACCTTTAAACTCAGAAGCTTTCTCGGGTACCAAGTAATCCCATGTCCTTTCAAGGGCCTTTCTTATTTTTAAATTCGTTTCTCCATCTAGATTTGCAGTCTGCACTCACAATATATACGCAACTGAACGGCAGGCTAGGTAAGGGAAAATCTTAAATAGCAGCTTTTGTCCTGGACAAAAAAGAAAGCACTATATTTCTTGAAAGGGTAAGTCAACGAAGAAGTACCTCAACATAGCAGATACCATCAGGATTAGTGCTGGACAGGAAAAGAATATCGGCTGGGAAAAACGCATCTTGTTTTATCTGCAAAATCAAGAATCTTATTTAACAATTATGGATCTTAATTCAAAGATAACAAGATTATTGAATCACGCTATAAATCAAAACCCTGAAATGTGGCCAGCACAAACAAATTTCCTAAACACAGAGTCATCTGCCATAAGTCAACAAAGCTGATGTTTGATAAATATTAACTCTTTTATAAAGGAGAAAAAACAATAATACACAATTAAACTGCATATCAAGGAGGAAAGCAGCAAAATGATATACGAATAAATCGCAGAAGGTAACTGAACCCTACCAGAATAACTACAATGCGGGCAGTACAAACAACTAAACATGTTGCCAACAACCCACTGAAACACAACGGGTAACCAAAGAGAAATTCAACTAATCATGTTAGAGTAAGAAATAATTAACCTTGACAATATCTCCAACTTGCAACTTTCTCCAAGGAATAGGTAACCACTGTTGGTCTTGTAAGATCTCCACTGTGCTATTATTTATGGACATATCATTTTGAAACCGTTTCTGCACCAAATTACCCATAGAAGGATTTAGAAGTTGAGAGACACAGGTGGGTGTTGAGACTAGCTTGAACAGCGTATTTTAGCGATGAGGTTATTCTATTCTAAAGCAACGAAGAAAGAACAAACGAGTTTCGCTTACCCAGTCTTCGAAAGCCTCTTTAATAAGAGAGACGAGAAGCACCATTGACAAGGGAGCAACATTTGTTATTGGACTCACAGGGCTGCAGGACAAACAATCTATCTAGTTAATAACTGCATAATTAATCTTTAAAGTTTCATCCAACCACAATAAGAGAATTGTATGGATATAAATATATGAAATAAACATAAAGAAAGTTTAAAAATATCGTCAAAGTTAGACAAATGGAGTTAACATACCTAATAGGTGTCATAGATAGACAGGAGATTCCGAGAAAGTATATGTTAGCTATGCGCCTAAACTGTCAGGGGAACACAATGCAACTAAGATCAACCAAAAAGATCCTTGACTGGAGAAAAGGTGTTCAAAGTGCTGGCATATGTTCTTCATCCTAACTACAATCCATCCTTAGAGATCCAACCATGAATATTTACCTGTTCAAACAGACCCTTGGGAAGAAAGGTGAAAACATTATACTTTGTTGTAGAAATTGAATTACCCTGTAACAACAATATCACCACCAAAATTAATCAAACACACACAAATTGACTTACAAGCCTAAAAGACGAAAAGAAAAGAAAAAAATCAGATCGATGAATCCAAAAAAGCACAAATTCCAATGCGCATGTTCCGTGTAATCGATTACCTTGAAGCCGACGGGCTTATTCGAATCTCGATCATTGCAGTAGACGGTACGACAAGAGGGAGCCTGAGGCTGTATATGACCCAACGTCACCGTTCGAGACGGCGTCCGCCGATGACTAGCCGACGACGAATCGACGCTTAGATTACCCGATCGAACCATCTGGATTCAATTCCGATCCAACAGGTCCAGAAATCGAATATCCGACTTGACTATTTTATTATTCGATTACGAGATCTGTTGTAATCCGACGGTAGAAAGTGGAAAAAGAGAGGACCAATAGACCAGCCTCTCTTCCGTTTCAGCCTTTTTCTTTATTTTTTTTTTTTTTGGTTTGAAGAGTAATGCTTCTTCGTCGTCAGAAACTCGCTGCTTCTTCGGGTTGAAATTAAGTAATTTAATTGGATTTATTTTTCAGATTTTGCATTTTTCGATGATACGTATTTCTATCTCGGGTTATTCTACCAAAAATCCATCCGCGTTAATGCAATAAAAGGAAAAACCTTCCGCGTTGATACATCTTCACGCGCCTTTGTATCGCGTTATATTCGAATCTATAGCTGAGACCCACATTGTTGCGAGTAAAAATATTTGCTTAGAAGATTTTTCTTTAAGTTCTTTAACATGATGATTTGATGGAATGTTCATTTATTTCTTTTATATAAAAAAAATTCTGAATCTCTGATCTTCGAATCGAAATATTTTTAAGCAAATTAATGAAGAAAAAATGTTATATGAGATTTTAAGGATGATATAAATTAATTAGCTAGACATGAAATTTATAAAATAATTAAAAAGAGAAAATAAAACTGTCTTATATGAATCTTAATAAACTAAATAGAATATTTAGCTCTAATATTTCATTATTTGTAAATGTTCAGATGTTGTTATTTTAGTTTAATTCAACATTATTATATTGTACTCGACAATGTTCTAAAAATCGCTAGGCGGCATCTAGACGTTCAGTCGAGACCTAGCGCCTAGGCGTATTAATCGGGGCCTATGTGTATTAACTCGGGATCTGATTTATCGATATATTCATATTTTATTTTCATATTTATAGGTTTATACTCTACTTTGGTATAACAATTTTTTACTGTTTCAAAGATGTTCTCAGTAAAACTTAAATATAATAGCAAAAACTTTGTTATAATATGCTAGAACAAAAAGCTATTAAGGTTCAATGCAAAATAAAATCGTAAAATTCAAATCAACCAATGTTTAAAAAAATATGAAAACCTAAACGTAAAGGCAAACCAGAAGCACTAAGTTTCTTCCACTGCAATCCCATCCACATTCACCACCTGTTCATTATCAGATTCAAATTCAATGTCATTGACAATGTCATGTACTTCATGAGAATCAAGGTCATTTGGAACTTGGTAACCAGTTTCTTCAGCAAACGCTTCGTCAATCTCGAGTACTACTCGAATCTAATTTACAACATCTAAAGTTCTAGATTTTGACATGTAATAAAATATATAATTTGAATACAAAATTTTCATCTCAAAATATGATCATTTTTTTATTATTTTAAAAAAAATTCTGTTTTAGATTATAAACTATGATTAGTATAGTGATCTGACGAAATATTTGCTTTTAATATTAAAAGAAAAAATAAATTCCGTTTTAGATTAGAAACTATGATTAATAGAAATGGTACGAGCAAATTTAACATATTGTAAACAAATCATCTTACTCTATTAAAAGGAGGATATACTGATCAATTAGGCTATCCACGTCCTCAAAAATAATCTACCAATCAGTTCTTTTCATTTCAACACGTCATACATGCTTCAATTTATGGGCTTCGTCCAAATTAATCTGTCAACAATAGTGAGCTTACGTTTGGGCTTCCTTTTGCTTAAATGGGGCTTTATATGTTATTTGCCCAAATTTAACCTTCACCTTTCAACCCTACGATGGAAGTCACGATAATCTCCCTCTACCACTTCATCTTCTTCGCTTGAATAGCAAAGAAACTGAGTTCTAATCGATCCAGTACTACATAATCAGTACTCCACTTTACTAAGATTAATCAATACCTTCTTTATGATTTCGTTTCAGATTCCTCTTTTCCTCTTCTTTATATACTGATCTACTTTCCCGTGTACAAACCAAAACCCTAGAACTGCTCTAACCTCAACCCATAGCGCTGAAACCAAATGGAAAATAATCTGTTTCCATGTTCTTCAGAGATGTTCACTTGGTCCCCACGAAACTCAGTTGCGATTACGGCTGATCCATTACTGGGAGGTTTGGAACCAATTAAAGAAGACGCTTATTTGCCTGGAGATGCTACTCATCGACGAACAGGTACATGAAATCTCCAACACTTATTATTTTCAGTTCCCACTTATTTACTTCAAAACGTTGTTCACTAACTTATTTTCTAGGAAGATTAGTTCCCTTCCGGGTTTTTTCCTGCTTTCAGTAAAGAGTACTCATCGCCAAGCTGATAACTAATCAAAAGGCTGCATTTTATGTTGAGAAGAGTCTATCTGAAGTGAGTGCTAGGGTATTGCCACATCGCTTCATCTCCACTGAAAGGTAATAATCATTTAGCCATTGTAGTTGTAATTTTACTTTTGTAGATTTAATTGACAAATGGTCTTAGCTCTCAGCTGCTATTTATAATCTTGATGGACTCTACCTGGCACTGTGTTTCAGATTCTGAAAACCCGAAATGTGCAGTCATGAAGCATACAGATCAGTGAGGTCTAATAGCTGATCATGGTAGCACCTTTGGTGGTATTGTAGCTGCCAATGTCAAAGTAGACAAGTTAAATTAATCTGGTGTTGATCCATAGTAATATTCAATTGTTTAGTTGGTTTGGAGATGCTTATGATTGATGAAGATGTATCTACATCTATTTATTCTCTTATTCAGTTTCAGTTCATCTCACTAATAAAATTGATACATGCTATATTTATTCAGGGATTCTTCTCAACAAAAAGAAAAGACATCTACTGTGTTGCTGATCACAAGCTCACCATCTGTTTCACTTACAATATTTTCCTCTCAGAGATTCAATACAACCCAGTTGTGATTGAGAGAGACATGTTCAGGTTCCGCTCATTCCAAGAGTTTGAGAGGTAATTTGTATGGTAAGCTGGCTTTCCTGTGTTGCACATATCATCGCCACATGAAGATCATCAATGGACATTATCTCAGCAAACGCCCGGTTCTGGACAGAGGCAGCACTCCCACCTACTGCCAAAAGAGTGAGCATATATGATTACATATTAGCACCAGCCATAACATATATTAATGTGTATGTCATTAACTGTCTCACAGTTATAGTTAGCAATTTCAGGGGACCTCTGATTAATGTCCACCTTTGGGACAGGCTGCTCATGAGTTCTAGAACAATTCAATGAACGTCTCGCCACTCATACTGTTGTATTAGTAACAGCAGTTAACTCTAAACGTATTGGAGGTAAGACGTTCCATGTTTCTAAGACAAGAACATCTTGATTAATTTGCATTCTATTTATCAACCACAGTCTGAAGTCTTTATAATTGTCTGATTTTGTTCAACTACGTTCAAAGCAAATATTGATAAGGTTAACATAAATCTCTCAGTTTTCTTTAATTGTTTTTCTGGAGTTGAAATGTAAAAACATAATCTTAGCATGTTGTTCACATGTGCTTTCTCTTTGTCACAGGTGCCGTGCTGAGATATCTGTCGACGACAATGGCGAGAAGGCAACTTTTGTGCTCCTAGGTGATGCTGGTCTTGAGCTAACAGGGAGGCAGGCGTAGGAGCTTATTGATAATTACTTTGAGGGTTACTCATACTCATCTTATATCTCACTTCCCAAACAATCTTATGTCTCCAGCTACAACTTTTCTAAGAGACAGACCAAAACTGTGGCAAAGGTTGTTTGTCATGCAGTTCTGCCACCATTGTAGTAGCAGAAAACCAACCTGACGCAATCGATGAAACAGCATATGCTGCTGGAGTAATTCAATTCTGCCATAGATGGAACCTGCAGCTCAGGGTCTTTAGCTGAGCCAAGTGCATCTAATTTAAGAGAGTGACAAGCATGAGAAAGCTAAGCACACGAGACGTAACTGATCCAGCCACAATCCAACAATCCGATCCTTGGTTGTTTGATAGCGCACCATAATCAATTTCTATCTAAGTTGTTTGTTTTTGTTCTAATATTTCTCTTTGTTTTTTTTTTACCTACCACCTTTCTCTTGGCTTTTTCACACAAACGCTTTCATAGGATTTCCTTTTGGTGTTGCTAAGAAAAAGGACTTTTCCTTGATTTGTGCACCGAACAACTTTTGGCTTTGTATTTGTAAATAGATACGCTTAAATTAATATCACAATTATGTTAATATGAAAAAGTATGCAAATTCAACAACAAAGAAAAACATAACAAAAATAAGCTATTTTGAAAAGATATATCAAATGCTACAAATAACCAAAACTGACAATAAGCAATGAAGATTAATGCAAATCATGCATATTAAATTAATATGAGAAATATAGAATGATACAAACAAAAGATAATTAGGCTATCCACGTCCTCAAAAATAATCTACCAATCAGTTCTTTTCATTTCAACACGTCATACATGCTTCAATTTATGGGCTTCGTCCAAATTAATCTGTCAACAATAGTGAGCTTACGTTTGGGCTTCCTTTTGCTTAAATGGGGCTTTATATGTTATTTGCCCAAATTTAACCTTCACCTTTCAACCCTACGATGGAAGTCACGATAATCTCCCTCTACCACTTCATCTTCTTCGCTTGAATAGCAAAGAAACTGAGTTCTAATCGATCCAGTACTACATAATCAGTACTCCACTTTACTAAGATTAATCAATACCTTCTTTATGATTTCGTTTCAGATTCCTCTTTTCCTCTTCTTTATATACTGATCTACTTTCCCGTGTACAAACCAAAACCCTAGAACTGCTCTAACCTCAACCCATAGCGCTGAAACCAAATGGAAAATAATCTGTTTCCATGTTCTTCAGAGATGTTCACTTGGTCCCCACGAAACTCAGTTGCGATTACGGCTGATCCATTACTGGGAGGTTTGGAACCAATTAAAGAAGACGCTTATTTGCCTGGAGATGCTACTCATCGACGAACAGGTACATGAAATCTCCAACACTTATTATTTTCAGTTCCCACTTATTTACTTCAAAACGTTGTTCACTAACTTATTTTCTAGGAAGATTAGTTCCCTTCCGGGTTTTTTCCTGCTTTCAGTAAAGAGTACTCATCGCCAAGCTGATAACTAATCAAAAGGCTGCATTTTATGTTGAGAAGAGTCTATCTGAAGTGAGTGCTAGGGTATTGCCACATCGCTTCATCTCCACTGAAAGGTAATAATCATTTAGCCATTGTAGTTGTAATTTTACTTTTGTAGATTTAATTGACAAATGGTCTTAGCTCTCAGCTGCTATTTATAATCTTGATGGACTCTACCTGGCACTGTGTTTCAGATTCTGAAAACCCGAAATGTGCAGTCATGAAGCATACAGATCAGTGAGGTCTAATAGCTGATCATGGTAGCACCTTTGGTGGTATTGTAGCTGCCAATGTCAAAGTAGACAAGTTAAATTAATCTGGTGTTGATCCATAGTAATATTCAATTGTTTAGTTGGTTTGGAGATGCTTATGATTGATGAAGATGTATCTACATCTATTTATTCTCTTATTCAGTTTCAGTTCATCTCACTAATAAAATTGATACATGCTATATTTATTCAGGGATTCTTCTCAACAAAAAGAAAAGACATCTACTGTGTTGCTGATCACAAGCTCACCATCTGTTTCACTTACAATATTTTCCTCTCAGAGATTCAATACAACCCAGTTGTGATTGAGAGAGACATGTTCAGGTTCCGCTCATTCCAAGAGTTTGAGAGGTAATTTGTATGGTAAGCTGGCTTTCCTGTGTTGCACATATCATCGCCACATGAAGATCATCAATGGACATTATCTCAGCAAACGCCCGGTTCTGGACAGAGGCAGCACTCCCACCTACTGCCAAAAGAGTGAGCATATATGATTACATATTAGCACCAGCCATAACATATATTAATGTGTATGTCATTAACTGTCTCACAGTTATAGTTAGCAATTTCAGGGGACCTCTGATTAATGTCCACCTTTGGGACAGGCTGCTCATGAGTTCTAGAACAATTCAATGAACGTCTCGCCACTCATACTGTTGTATTAGTAACAGCAGTTAACTCTAAACGTATTGGAGGTAAGACGTTCCATGTTTCTAAGACAAGAACATCTTGATTAATTTGCATTCTATTTATCAACCACAGTCTGAAGTCTTTATAATTGTCTGATTTTGTTCAACTACGTTCAAAGCAAATATTGATAAGGTTAACATAAATCTCTCAGTTTTCTTTAATTGTTTTTCTGGAGTTGAAATGTAAAAACATAATCTTAGCATGTTGTTCACATGTGCTTTCTCTTTGTCACAGGTGCCGTGCTGAGATATCTGTCGACGACAATGGCGAGAAGGCAACTTTTGTGCTCCTAGGTGATGCTGGTCTTGAGCTAACAGGGAGGCAGGCGTAGGAGCTTATTGATAATTACTTTGAGGGTTACTCATACTCATCTTATATCTCACTTCCCAAACAATCTTATGTCTCCAGCTACAACTTTTCTAAGAGACAGACCAAAACTGTGGCAAAGGTTGTTTGTCATGCAGTTCTGCCACCATTGTAGTAGCAGAAAACCAACCTGACGCAATCGATGAAACAGCATATGCTGCTGGAGTAATTCAATTCTGCCATAGATGGAACCTGCAGCTCAGGGTCTTTAGCTGAGCCAAGTGCATCTAATTTAAGAGAGTGACAAGCATGAGAAAGCTAAGCACACGAGACGTAACTGATCCAGCCACAATCCAACAATCCGATCCTTGGTTGTTTGATAGCGCACCATAATCAATTTCTATCTAAGTTGTTTGTTTTTGTTCTAATATTTCTCTTTGTTTTTTTTTTACCTACCACCTTTCTCTTGGCTTTTTCACACAAACGCTTTCATAGGATTTCCTTTTGGTGTTGCTAAGAAAAAGGACTTTTCCTTGATTTGTGCACCGAACAACTTTTGGCTTTGTATTTGTAAATAGATACGCTTAAATTAATATCACAATTATGTTAATATGAAAAAGTATGCAAATTCAACAACAAAGAAAAACATAACAAAAATAAGCTATTTTGAAAAGATATATCAAATGCTACAAATAACCAAAACTGACAATAAGCAATGAAGATTAATGCAAATCATGCATATTAAATTAATATGAGAAATATAGAATGATACAAACAAAAGATAATTATTCTAATCTTCTTCTGATTTTTATCAGACGAAAATAAATATTAAAAATTTAATATATATATATATATATGATATTAATGTCTATATAGGCAAGATAATTACACTACAAAAGATAGGCAATAGATAGCAAATTGCATAATTTCATTGTAAAACTTGAGAAAACTGAAGAAAGACAAATTTAAGAAATCTCACAATCCATGGTATACCTGAACTATATGAATTAAGGCTAACAACAACAATAAGCGTATACCTACCAAGTAACTTCTCAAATTTTATTTTAAAGAGAGAAAAAAAATCAAACAAATTATCTCTAAATGCAAATACGCATCATACAAAGAATATATTCCAAAAAAAAAAGAATATATTCCAAAATCCATAAAATAAAATAAAAGCTGTAACAGTTTACTTATAAACATGTCAGTAAAACCTCTATAAATTAATAATGTTGGAACTTTGAAATTTTATTAATTTATAGAGATATTAATTTACAAAAGTTTCTTTTTTAGATTTTTTTCTATTTTTAAATATTTTTATTTATAAATAAAAAATATTTGATTTTACCTTATAGAAATTATTTAAATTTTATAAATTTTATTTTATAAGCTTTTATTATCTTATTTGGTCTATATTTTTATGTTTCATAGAATTATTACATGATTTCCGATATATTTTTACTAAATATAAGAAAAATATATTAAAATATTAAGAAAAATATAAGTATTTTCATTGTAAATAGAAAACCAACAATATAATGTTTAGTTTGTACATATATAAAAATAAACATAGATGGATTATTAATTTATAATTTTAATGGGACTATATATTTACATGAGAATTATAAAAATAGTATTGTCTTATTATTTTATCGATTTGTGTTATATTTTACACCGGCTCAAATTGGGACCGATGAAATTTATTAATTTATAAATATTATTAATTTATCGAGTATTAATTTATAGAGATTCTATTGTATATACAATCTTACCGACAAAATAGTCACCCAGACTGAAGCTCTCATATTAAAATAAAAACACATGTCAGCATTTATACTTCTCTCCGTCTGGGATTATGGAAGCAGCTAATTTCAAACAACTAATGAGCATTAAGGACTGAAAGCTTTGAAGTAACTTATTAGATAAAACAAAGTCATACTGGTAACAAAAATTAATCTAATATATATAAAATAAAACTAAAAGCTCAAGTTAAATTACTATATACAATACTTTTTATAAAAATATCGACATGCATAAAAAAGAGCTCCAAATATTTTTTAAAAAAATGCTATCCATACTGATTTTTTTGGCTTCTTAATATGTAACACTATTAAAAAGAGAGATGCATGTCATATACATATTATCTTAAAAATCATTAATTTACAACTTAAAATAATGGAAATAAAAATTCACATTGAACCGAACTATGAAACAAAAACAACCCCATAAATACAAAAGATATCAAAACAAGACAAATAACAGTGCATACAATTTTTTTTAGAAAAGTTTATAGCACACAATCCGCGCGTAGCGCGGGAAAAAAATCTAGTTATAAATAATATATATAAGATGGTGCAAGTAAAACCATCATTAATATCTAATGCAAAATAAATATAATTATATGAAATTTTTTAATCGTCTTAAATATAGTCATTAAATAAAAATAGTAGTCACTAAATAAAGATGGTTGCATAATAGATTTAATTTATTTACATATACAAAACAATAAAAGAAATATTAGGAAAATATTCAAAATAATATATAATTATATATTGTAGCTAGTATATAAATAACCATATGTAATCAAATTTTTGACATATACTATAGTCTATATTTTGAATTATGTGCTACGTAGAATTAATATTCTAACATTTTATTTATTTAAATAATTTTTTAACAATATAATACAAAATAAAATTTATTTTCATGTGATGATACAAAATTAATAAGCTAGAATGATAGGTTTAGTGGCCTTTCTAATTCTCATAATAAAACTAATATCAAGAAATATTTAGCTTCTGGCAAATTTAGTGTCAATATCTAAATGTATTATTTTAATAATAACATGATGAATAATTATTTAAAATAATGTGTATATAAAACCTTAACAAGATAAAAAAAAAGTATTTTTTTTTGATAATCCAGGTGTCCGGACCTTTCACTTAGTCCGACTATCCCACCGCGTTCAACCGAAACTGTCGAGGAAAATCTTGGAGGCCAAACGGAAACTATGTTAAGTTCGCTATAGCCGAATCTCAAACTCGTGATGGCGAGCACCTCGACCGAGGTTCGTTTACCACCAGACCACGAGGCCCATTTAAAGGCAAGAAAATATGCAAACTCATTCCATCTTATATATTTTGAGTTATCAAATGCTAAGTTCTAAACCTTAAAAAAGGAATATGATTAACCAAAAAAAAGTCCCAGAATTAATGATATGGCATTGACAGTATAGCTTAGGGATTGGGAAGATTGGCTCGTGAGAGTTTAATGAATATTCTGATTGGTTTGTCAAACCGCCATGCTGGACTGGTTCCGGGTTATTTTGGTTGTCGTAAGACACTGTCGTTTCGATGGACTTGGTCGTGTGACGTGGGATTCATGATTTTTCTCTAATTTATTGATTGGTTGGTTGTGTATGAGAGTTAGGTTGTTGAACGACCGATCATGTGCAGACACCAAAAGATCGTGGAATGAACAAAATACGAATAAGAAAAAAATAGCCCAATCAAGTACGTCGTTTTCGAGTTTTATATAACAGTCTAACAGATTAAACAACTAAGTTTTCTCCACAAAATATTGAAACGTGAGATTGTTTAATCTGGGATAATCGTTAAATTCGCGATGTTTACATCATACATACACCAAAATAAAGCGTTGAGTTGAATAATGGTTTCAATTGCATGATAAGAACGACCGGTAATTAAGTAAGATAACTTTAGTAGTTCAATGGCATTTGAAACTAACAAAAGAAATCATAGCAAGGTTGCATCTCCAATGGTTAATCTCTGATGGTTAATCTCATTTTCCGCTATGGTAAACTCAAAATAAATTTAGATTTTACTTCGATGATTCCTTTCATTTGCCCTCAAAAAGAAAAATTTCAAATATAGTATGTTGTCACTACTTATTATCAATTCTACTAATAATTATTATTTATAAAAGTTACAATATCTAAATATGATTTTATTTTCATCAAGTTTTCCAGCAAACCACAAAATCTTGGGTTCTAGTCATGATCGCAAAATTGTGTTTCTCACCAAAATCGCAAAACAACATTTCTCACCAAAATTCAACATATGTTTTTTTTCACCTACCATAAATCATGTTACTCGCTAAAACTGCAAAATCTTGGTTCCTTACCAAATTTGAAAAAATAAGTTTTTCCGCCAAAATGCAAAACAAATTTTTCTGTCAAAACCACAAAATCATGGTTTTTGCTAAACATTTTGCCAAAATCGTAAAAAGTTTTTTCGCAAAAATCATGAAATCAAGTTTTTTCTTTCAAATTCGATTTCTTAACAATATTGTCAATTATTTTTTAATGAAGAAAACAATCTTTTTTAAATTTCAAAATTGTTTTGGAACTATTTTTTCACCTTTTTATTTTAAATATAAAGTATTTATTTAAAATTATAAATCCCACATTTCAAAAATGCACCCCTTAAATCTAAACCTTAAGTCAATATTAGTCAACTTTAGGGTAATTAATTATCTTCTACCTCTTTAAAACTAAGGGTAAATGTAAAGTAAATACGACTCAGCAAAAAATCTGAAACCTAAGAACCAAACCGAATCCGATCTGAAAACTTAGCTAGAACTGAGTCCAAACCGAAATAGGCAAAATATTCGAGTGGGTTCAAAATTTTGATATCTAGGGAACCAAAAAAAAATCTGACCCGAATCAAAATATTTTGGGTACCAGAATGTATCTGAAATTTATTATATATACCTAATATATTAATAATTTTTAGATTTAATATATAAAAATATTCAAAATATTTTGCAATTGTCTAAAATACTTGAAAATCTATATATATAATTAAAAAATGTCTGGAATAGTTAAATAATACTTAAATACTTGAAATATCTATTGATTCTCTATCCAAATATTCAAGCCAAACAAATTTATATGTTAAGTTTAGGTATTTTGGCATATGTTGTTCAAATTTTTATATAATATATTATTTTGCTTTTAGATTTGATAAACTTAAAGTATATAATACATTTTAAAATTTTAAAAATACTTTAAACAGGTTATCCTAAACCAAACAGAACCCTCAAAGATCTAAACCAAAGCCGAATCGAAATTTATAAATACCTGAATGAAACTGAAATCTTTAAACTTGAAAACCGAAACCAGAATAGACGACCTGAACTGAACTCGAATGGGTATCCGAACACCCATTTTTAAAGTTAAACATGAAAAATGGTATTCGGAATGTGGTAGCTTAAGAAATTTTTCAAACATTTTTGAGTAAACTTTTTATAATGACTAGCCCCCATCGCAAGAGATGCCCCAAATCCAGGATAATAAAAAAAGTTATGGAGAGACATAATATCACAACACTGGACATGCAATATTTGGCAGTCATCTGTGAGAAGGAAGACCACTAAAATACAAGTCTTTTTCGCAGTGTCTTGTTTTCATGGTAAATCTACAATACAGTAGAAAATCTATATATTAATAAACATTAGAAATATAAATTTATGCGGTTCCGAGTTGAATGACACACATAGATAATATATTTTAGAAAATTCAATGTAAATATATGGTCTCGTTAAAATCTTAAATTAATAAATTATATAAATACTAGATATGGACCCGTGCGTTGCACGGGTTTTATTTGGTGTTTTAATTTCAAAAACATATAAAAATAATGAAAATATTTTTTCATATTAGTTCTTGGATTTTCCCGTATATTTTGGTATTATGTTAGTATATTAATTTGTTTTTTTACTTAAATCTGTATTGATATTCTATTTCAATAATCATGGTGTTTTAAATACTATATTAATATTTTTATTTTTAATTATTAAAAATTAATATTAGTTGTAGTTATTTGAAGCATATATAACTATGAACTATCTATATTATTCATATTGTTTCAGACAAATGAAAAACAGCACAATTCAAAATATTAAAATTACACAACACCATTCAATATGTATTATTGATAGTCAGGTAAATATAAAATATATTGTTAAGTGAAACATTAAATTGTTTACTTTAGCCTCCATGGTGTGAATTTATTTTTTTTATATTATATACTACTGAAACTTTTTGATATATAATATATTGAAATACACTTGTTGTCGTTATGTTCTAATAATCTGAAGCTAATGCAGTTGTAATGATATTTGATAGTATGGTGTATAATTGTCAGACTGGACTTGGCAAATATAGACCAAACTTTTAAGGTTTGATTTTAACTCTTGTTGTTAATCATTGAATAGGTACTTTGTATAAAAAATTAATTCATTTCAATTTGAAAGGACATTTTACATTTGCTGGCATGAAATTTATTTTAGGAATAAAAATCTGTAAAAATATGTTTTTCCACATAACTTTCGGTTAGAATTTTTACTTCAATAATCATATTACCTAGGTCAAACTATTAATAACATTGTCAATTGCAAAGTCTTTCTCTTTGATTTAAATTCGTTAATAGCATGACCTACAACATAACATTGTCAAGTCATTCTCTTATATTTAAATTCTTTAGTAGCATGACATATAATAGCATAACTAATTTGATATGTCGGTAAGAATAAACACACATAAGCATAATCACATATAAGCAAAATTTTCACATTAACTTCCCCATTAACTTACGTACAAAAACATGTACAAACGCTTAAATATAAACGTGACCATAACTAATGCACATCAGCATGACAATTAATTATATATATTTTTTAAAATGATCAAGATCAATTAAATGTAAAAATCAGGATATCTAGTTAGCTCCTCAACATGCAACACCAAAAAAAAAATATAACACGCGAAAATGTAAAAGAACATGCAGAAAAACTCATTGAATATTTTTATTTTATCTCTTAATATGTTTGGTGTTGAAGTCTGAAAAGTGACACAATATAAGATAGCTTAATCACACACACACACACACACATATATATATATATATATATATATATATATGTGTGTGTGTGTGAATATTTGAAGTTCCTTTTAGTTTATGATTTGGAATAAGAATATTAACTATTAAAATAAGAAAGTTGATTATTCATAGAAAAATTGATCTAATATTAATCCAAATATGATCGCGACCAAAGCTCGAACCAAAATCACGTTATATAATAATGATTTTTCAAGAGAAATTATTTAAAAATACCCAACAATGCAAATACTATCTTATTATATCAAGAAAAAACCTGACCAAAAGAAAATACTATCTTACTATATATAAATATATATATGAATATATTACGATATAAATCGCATGTTGAATCTTTCAGTTGAGCTAAATGTTCATAATTTTGAAATCGAAATTTTTCAGGCGGTATATGAGGTAATTGTTGAACCAAACATGCAACTGATGTTCTCTCTTTCAATCTTATCTGAAATTTATGATCTGAGATTTTTTAGGTTTTATTACAATCTTGCATATTAAAATTGCAGATTTCAATAATGGCTCCTTCACGTAATCCATCTCCAAACTTTTCAATAAGAGAAGGATGCACCCTTGAATGGTATTTTCCTATATAATAAACAAATTATATATTTAATAATAATAAAATTATATAAGAGCTTTTTTAAAAATAAAAATAAAAATTACCTTTTCATCGAGTAGTAGAAAATTTATTGCTATAAGCTCATTGTTCTTAGTGAAATTTATTGCTTCTCACTTTCTAGTAAAACGAACTACGGTACTACGATAAGGACGTTTTTTATTTAACTGATCTAGTGTTAAATAATTTGCTGAAGCTATTGTTTCTTGATAACTCCTGATAACAAAATAAATTACAGTTTAGTTAGAAAATTATAATTAGGACAAACACACATAAGAAACTATAAGAATAAAATTAAAATGTATTGCTATGTGACAGCGATGTTTTTGTGACAGTGATGTTATGGTATGGTGTCAATAACATTACACGTATTGCTATGTGACAAAACTCAGAAGTTTCAATTAAAAGAAAAACAGAACTCAGAAGTTTCAATTAAACCCGTGCAACTAATCGATAAAAAAACAGTTTTATAATTAAACAATATCAAACCCGTGCAACTTTATAAGAATCGATAAAAAAAACAGAACTCAAAAGCATGATCACGATCAACCATAGATTTTTAAGAAGAAAAGAATATTGAATTTTACTTGGTGATAAAATATGAAAGAACTTAGTTATATATATATATAGATGTGAATAATCATAGTTCCTCTTGAGTTATGATCTTTTTAATTACTATTACTATTTTAATAAAGAAAAATAACACTAATCAGTCTTTGACTTTTTTTGTTATAAGTTTTTTTAAAAGGATAATTATTATCTAATATTTCTGTTTTTTTTCGTTATGACATTTTTAATTAAATTTGAATAAAGGAAAATAGCATTATGAGAGTAGAAATATTTGAAAAAGGAATTTTTTTACACTTATCTTTTCTTTATTATAAAGTACAATTAACATAAAATAGTATTTTCCATTTTTTTAGGTTTATCTTTTAAAAAGGATAATCACAATTCAGTTTTGAAATATTTTTGGTAAATTAAAATTACTATGACTTTTTTGGTAAATCGTTTTATTTTAATAAGTTTTCTTTCGTTTGGACATTTTTATTTTAAAAAATCTTTTAATTTTAAAAATAATTAAAAAAAAATTTGTAAAGGACAAATTAGTATAAAATAGTCTTTTCCATTTTTAGGTTTATATATTAAATAGGATAATTACAATTTGGTTTCGGAATAGGTTTTGTTAAAATTAAAACTAAAATTACTATGACTTTTTTGAAAAAATGTTTTATTTAAATTAAAGTTATTAAACATCTTTTTATTATTATAAATTGTTTATTTAATTAGTTTTCTTTTTTTCGTTTTGATATTTTAATTTTTAAAAAATCATTTTATTTTAATAATAACTTTAAAAAGATTTCTAATAAGATAAAAATCTTTTTTTTGTTTTAACTTTTTTTTAATTAGGATTTTAGTAAAGAAAAATTAGCATTATGATATTTTAACTTTTTTAATTAAGATTTTAATAAAGGAAAATTAGCATTATGAGAGATCTTTTTTTTGTTACACATGTCACAATCTTAAATATATAATTGACATGTGTCACGATCGTGTTAATTAGTAACTTTGAAAACTAAGCTTTATATAATAAGATATATATATATAATATGTAAATACAAAAAAATATATCATTTGTTTTATTTCAAAATAGAGCTATCTCTATATTTTTAACACTTCTATTTTGCTAATATTTAGTAAAATTATATATGAATCACATTTAAATTTTACTATGAAACTTATTTTATATACACTAAGTAATGCAATAAAAATAATTTGAAAGTTCTATTTTAATAATTTAATTAATTAGATATAGTCAAATCAATTCCTTTGTTTATTTTATAAAAATATATTCTAAAAAATCAATTCTCTTTAAAATTTTAAATTAATAAATTTTGTATATATATTTTATATAAGTAAATACAAAAAAATTTATATTATTTGTTTTATTTCAAAATAGAATTATCTCTATATTTTTTTAACACTTCTATTTTGCTAATATTAGTAAAATTATATAAGAACCACATTTAAATTTTATTATAAAACTTAGTTTATATACACTAAGTAATGCAGTAAAAATAATTAGAAAGTTGTATTTTAATAATTTTATTCATGTAGATATAGTAAAATAATTTGCTTATTTTATAAAAACAAATATTCTAAAAAAACCAGAATATTTTTTTTTTTGTAAATCAATAACTCTATAAATTGTTAAAATATTAAAATCCCTAAATTATTAATTTATAGATTTTTTACTGTAGTCAAAAATACAAAAGATGCAGTGAAATTATGAATATTATATGAATTCGTTGAAACATCAATACTATTAAAACACAAAGTCCTTTTTTGAGGTACCCTTCTGTTTCAACAATATTTACATATCAATGCCATTTAATATATTTAAACCAATGTTTTTATTTATTACTTATTTTCCACGATTTTCCTTCTAATGCAACACTTATTTTTTTTTTTTAAATCCTCATTTGCAAATCAGTTATACGACAATAAAGGGATATTGATTTACTTTCCTCTCACAATATTCGACATCAACTGAGAACATTATAATTTCCATTATATACTTTACTGCATTTTACTGCATTAGTTAGAACAATATAACTCTACGTCTTCTATGTAAACGTTTAATTGATGTCAGCGTCAGAAACCAAAAAACAACTTTAGACTATTCATATTATACATACTATTAAATATAGTCAAGTAAACCCACTGATAACTATATTATTAACTATTAAGCTCAATAGCTTAATGTATTTTTTAAAAAAAGTAAGGTATTTGACATCCTTCAAATTTCTAAGACCTTGCTATATACAAATATAACAGAATTGAAATATTTGGAACTTTATATACATAACATAGATTGTAATTTATAAGTATTCAAAAACTCGCATCCACATTTATATTGTGAACATTTTCAGTAATAAAAAATGATGTCATCCAGTATGTGGACTACAACTAAAAGCTGGAAGATAAGTGTTTTATTTTTTTTTTTGGTAGGATGAAGATAAGTGTTTTATAAGTATATTGAAAAAATTATAGTAAACCAATTATTTTTTTTTACCATATATTAAAAAACAACTAATAACCTATAAATATGGAACAATATATATTGCAAGATACTGATAAATCTTTTAACTATCAAATTTTAAAAATATTGAGATCTATTCCCAATATCTAGAAACTGTCATAACTACTGATCATTTATAGTATGTACTAATTTATTCAAAAACCTGTTTTTTTTCTTATCAATTAATCTTTAAAAAACTATAAATTCAATATATTTACAACTTGACCGGTGTGTTTTAATCTAATAACTAGATTTTGGATCCGCGCGCCCGCGTGGAAATAAGTTACTAATAATTATAAATTAAAATTTTTGTTTTCAAACTTTGTTATATTTTCTTGTGTTTTGAGATAAATGTGTTTTGTTCAGTTTGTTTAGTGTCCAATTGTACTTTAATTCAAATGGAAGAAACAAATTCTTCAAACTCTCACAAAATACATGATAATATAATTATAATAGATAAGAGTATTAAAATTATATATATATATATATATATATGTGTGTGTGTATGTGTGTGTGTGTGTGTGTGTTTGATAAAATAAATATTAATAGTTAGATACGGTAATATTTAATGACATGATGAAAAATATTGATATTTACATGAGTTAATTTTACAGGTTATTCCAATAAACATGTAAAATATATATCAAATGCAAAACGTACCGACAAAACATAAAATACATTAAGTTAGGCTTGGACGCTCAGGTACCCATTAGGATACGGGTTAGATATTTTAAATTTCAGTTCTAATTTATATCAGATCATATGTCTCATTCTGGTAAATTTTTAAATGCAAACTGGATTCGTATATAACTCATTGATTTTGGTTCTATTTTGTATCACATCTAAACTCATAAAGTAACACATACCATTCGGATTTGGGTTATATTCGTTTAATTTGGATATATTTGAAGTTAAGTCAATATTTATACACAAAATATAAAAATAATATTTATTTATACAGAATTGGAAATTTAAGGTACTTATTTAAAATTTAAATACTTATTTCATATATCATTTGAAATAAATATAGAATTTGAATATTTGAAACACATTTTTATGTTTTAAGTATTCTACTTATTTCATATATCGTTCGGGCCTCTATTGGATTCGGTTTGGTTCTATTCAGATTTTGAATTTTTGGGTTGAAAGATTTCAGCCCCATTAGGTATTTCTAAATTTTGGTTTGGTTCGGTTCAGATCTTTGCGGGTTCGGTTTGGGTTCAGATAACCCATTTAAATAATTTTTTAAATTTTTAAATTCCTGATATATTTAAATTTTCACAAAATCTATAAACAAAAATAGATATTACATATAAATTTGAAAAGCATAGTTCAAAATACCTAATATTAACATATAAATTGGTTTAATTTGAATATTTGGATTGAGAATCAATAGATATTTTAAGTATTTTTAGTGTCTTGAGTATACTTTAGCTATTTTAGACATGTACTTTTGACTATTCGTATATATTTTCAAGTATTTTGAACAACTAAAAAGTATCTTATATATTTTGAATGTTTTTAATATACATTAAATCTAAAAATAATGAATATATATAGCTTCATAAATATATTTCAGATATATTCGGCAACCCGAAATACTTCGGTTCAGGTCGGGTTTGGTTTCGATTCTTTAAATACCAAAAACTTGAATTCATTCGTATATATTTAATCAATTTCAGTTTGGTTTGGTACTACTTCTTCGGATCGGGTTCGGTTCAGTTCTTCAGATCTAGGTTTTTTGCCCATCCATAGAATGTTCAATTGATAAACGTTATATCTATTTTTTATATTGCAGCAAACTATATAACAACTCTAACCACTTTAAACACAAAGATGATTACAAATAACACAATACAAAAGTTAAAATTATATATATATATATATATATATACCCGTCTTTTTAAAGGAATCTACTAATATAGATTTAGTCCAACTATTTTAATAAAATAAAATAAATTATTTTACTCATTATTTTAGAAAAAATAATTTTACATAAATATGATTACAAAGAAAAAAAAGTAATTAAAATATATATATGAAAATTAAAATTTTGAAATAAAATGCAAAACAAAAAGTATACCCGTCCTCCAGAGAGGACGGGTCAGAATCTTATCTATTAAAAAAGAACTTCAACATCTACAGGTAAACGTACCCTATAAGAGTTTTCTGGGTATAAATTATATATTTGTAGTTGTGGGTTGAATTTATGTTGGGCTGAACTTTGTATAGTTTGAGCTAGGATATGTAGAATTCAACTCTTCTAATGGGTCTTTAGCAGCGTCTTAACTTCTAATTAAGCACACAAAAACAAAACCGACAGATAGAGACGTGGCAGATAAGGAAATAACTAGCGTGCGTTAAGACTTTTCAACCAAAGGATTCACAGCTGGTTTTGTGAGTTGGTGTTGACTTGGACGAGAAAAAGTCATCAGTTGGACGAAAGCGTTTTCGAGGAGCAGGTGATTCTTGGATCTAGTATTTTCGCATTTTGCACGTCTTTGTACAACGATTTGTGGATTGAATCCCTCAGAATAGTTTATTCGAGTCCTTGAGCTTTGCAGTGATTATATTATTGACTACTAGTTTCATTCTTGAACAGGAAACTAATGGCGGAGTCACTTTTATCATTTGGAGTCGAAAAGCTTTGGGACCTCCTTGTCAGAGAATCTGAGCGACTTCAAGGGGTTGATGAGCAGATCAATGGACTAAAGAGGGATTTGAATATGTTGAAGTGCTTTTTGGAAGATGCTGATGCCAAGAAACATACAAGTGCAATGGTGAGAAACACTGTTAAAGAGATCAAAGAAATTGTTTACGATGCAGAAGATATAATCGAGATCTTCCTTCTAGAGGAAGGACTCGGAAAAACAAGTAGCATCAGCAAGAGTGTGAGAAGATTTCCTCACGTTATGGTAAAACGCATTGGGCTTCCGTTCGATCTGAAAGCCATAAGCAATAGAATATCTAAGGTGATCCGTGATATGCAGAGTCTTGGCGTGCAACAAGTCATTGTCAATGAAACGAATGCACAGGAGAGACAAAAGGAAATGCGACAAACTTTTTCTAGTGATACTGAAGACCATCTTGTGGGTCTGGAGAAGAATGTTGAGCAATTAGTTGGCTATTTGGCCGAGGAAGATAGTAGCAGCCAAGTGATTTCTATAACCGGGATGGGCGGTATTGGTAAAACTACCCTCGCGAGACAAGTTTTCAATCATGAGATAGTAAAAAACCATTTTCCAGGACTCGCATGGGTATCTATCTCACAACAGTTTACAAGGAAGTATGTGTGGCAGACGATATTGCGGAAGCTTAGGAGAGAATATAAGGTGTTAGAGATGACAGAAGATGAACTCCAGGAAGAACTTGTTCGGCTGTTGGGAATACAAAAGACTTTGATTGTCCTTGATGATATATGGAGAGAAGGAGACTGGGACATAATAAAACCTATATTTCCACGACACAAAGGTGAAATCTTATCGTTCATATATAAATTAGATACTTCTCTTATTATAGAGTTCCTAGCTTTTTGTTTCGGTGAATATAAAGAGGAAGGTCATAAAGCATTATGTCATTTTTTCCCTAGTAAGTTATGTAAAAACAACTGTTATACTTTATGTAGGTTGGAAGATACTACTTACTTCCCGCAATGAGGGTGTGGCGTTACAAGCAGACCCAAATTGTTTCACTTTTAAACCAAATTGTTTAACTCTCGATGAATGTTGGTATATTTTTCGGAGGATAGCATTTCCTAGGAACGACACGACCGGTAAGTTCTTAAGACAACCTTTGAGGATTTTTTTTTCCAAGTAAAAAAGAATGATGTTTCTACCTTATATAAAATTGACTTCAATATCTTCAAGACATGTGAATTTTTTGAACACTTTTTTAGTTTAACCATATCTTGAAATAATGATTTGTATACTTGATAATGTGATTTGCAGAACTTAATTTTGATGAAATGGAAGAGATGGGTAAGCAGATGATCAAAAACTGTGGAGGACTACCTTTGGCAGTAAAACTGTTAGGAGGCTTGCTAGCTTCTCAGTACACATTGCATCAGTGGAAAAGGATATATGAGAATATAAGATCTCACATCATTGGAGGGGATAATTACAATGGTAACAACAACAATTTGGTTTATCATGTCTTATCTTTGAGTTTTGAAGAGTTGCCTAGTTGTTTGAAGCATTGCTTCCTCTACTTGGCTCATTTTCCAGAAGATTGTCCAGTAGATGTTGAGAAACTGGCATACTACTGGGCAGCGGAAAGAATGCCAAAACCTGTATATTATGAAAGAACAAGTGTTCGAGATGTTGTTGATGGCTACATAGAAGAGTTGGTTAAAAGAAATATGGTTATCTCCGAAAGAGATGGTAGGACTTTGAGATTTGAAAAATGTCACTTGCATGACACCATGAGAGAAGTTTGTCTTCTAAAAGCCAAAGAGGAGAACTTTCTACAAATTGTTCATGGCACCACCTCTGAATCTTCTTGTCAATCTCGCAGACTCGCTATACATCGGCTTGATAAAACATTTAATGAAGAGAAGGAGATAAATAACCCAAAACTTAGATCTCTCTTGGTTATCTTGAAGGACATGAGAACAGATTGGATGGTACCAGGTTTGCGCTTTACCGGGCTAAAGTTGATGAGGGTTTTAGATCTCTCTAAAGCTCAGTTTGAAGGAGGGAAGTTACCCTCAAGCATTGGTAATCTCATTCACTTGAGATACTTGAGTTTGTATATGGCACATGTAACTCATCTACCTTCTTCTATGCGGAAACTGAAGTTGCTGATCTATTTAAACCTATGTGTTGATGCGAGATGTTCACTCTACATGCCCAATTTCTTGAAAAAGATGCGAGAATTGACAACCCTCTGGTTTCCATTGAGGATACAGGACAATGTAAAGATGGAGTTGGGTAATCTAGTCAACCTGGAGACATTAGAGAACTTCTCAACAGAGCACGGGAGTGTGAGTGATATCCAGGGTTCGACAAGGCTCAAAGCCCTCTCTATCTCATTCAATGGCAAGGGGTGTACTATGGAAACCCTATCTTCATCTCTGAGTGAATTGAAACACTTGGAAAATCTTACTATATATGATTCTTTTAAGTTGTATGCACCCACAAATGATGAAGAAGGATTCTGTTTTGATTGCAAGAATCTCAAACAGCTCAAGTTGAGTATATGTATGCCAAGGTTACCTGATGCGCAACGCTTCCCTTCTCACCTTAGAAGCATAGCTTTACGTGGTTGTTGCTTAGAGGAGGATCCAATCCAGATTCTAGAGAAGCTTCCTCACTTATATGATGCCAGCTTGTTAAATATATCTTTCTGTGGGAGGAAAATGGTTTGCTCAAGTGGTGGGTGTTGGTTATTAGGGTTGTACCCGAATGGGTATGAACTATATACTTGGATAATGATTGAATCGCGCACGAGGTCACTTTCCTTAAAAGAGTATTTCGACCCTATTCCAAACCTTGGGTTACACGAAATCCCTTTGTAGGATAAGACAATCAAAGTCTCACTCTTGTTCTAGGTTAAGATACAAGAATAACAAATAAAGCTTTAGTGCTTATATGTGTTTCTTCAAAGATCTTTGATGATCTTTGAACAATGAATCTATCTCTCTATAACTAACAATGAATTTCTCTCTTTGTACAAGTTGTACAAGTTCTGATTTTAAGTTCTCAAGTTGTGATTCAAGTTATGATTTTCCATTGCCTACAACTCCTTATATAGAGTACCAAAGGTTGCAACAGTTCATCATTAATAGTTGCAATCACAAACAGTTGCATTTGTTCATCTAAACAATTGCAATGTTTCACTTTAATGGTTACAAGGATTCACTTAAATATCCAACAATCCTCCCCCATTTAAGTGTAATCATAGATTCACTAAATAATTAACACATATATCAAACTCATGCATAAATGAAAATGTTACTAAGAATTGAATTTTCATCTTAGTGTATTACACATTCCAAATGCCCGAGAATCAGGATGTCCTACGGATTGAATTTCTCAACCCATTTTGAGCACATGAAGATAATACACACACGTGTTTCCACACTACTCTAAGTGTTTATGCTTGACACTATTATAAGCCATGTGTCCCTATCCATTCTTGAGCGCATACAAAGCCAAGTCCCAGCTTATTGAAGCGGCATCACTTCACACTCATATAGGTAAATACTTTCACTCATGCACCTGCAAATGCACTTTTTCAAAGTATTTATTAAGAATAAAATTTCAACCTAACCCTTTCTTGCAGGTCCAAACACATACATTGGGATGATATATAAACATGTGCTTCAATCTCTAAGTGTGGGCTTTCCACATTGAATTCAGCCTCTAACGTTGTATTAGAGGGGAATTGGGTATCCCACCATTAAAGATTTCAAATGGACTTTAAACTCATCCCCTTAACAGACTCAATACAAAGTCTCTAGCGAATCATTTCGTCAAATGATATGCTACTTTCTTTCAGACCGAATAAACTCCTATGGTATTCACCCCCGTGAGTGATCAGCTCACATACTGCGCTATATCTAACGTCAGGTGTCGCGACTTACCATTATCCACTTGGTTATAAGTCTTAACCAAGATTTCTTCACTATCATAGATAGAAACTGGTGATACTATTTCGGTCACCATGGAATCTCTTAAATTAAATTCCTTAGCCAATATGTCAATTATTAGACATATGCTAATGCTTGAAATTAAATATTTCTTCAATAGTCAAATTTTCATGCAAGTTTACTTTTTGAAAGCCTATGAAATGGCACATCTCCAAGCAAAATACTCAACCACTTATAGAAGAATGTTCTTCGATATTGATTAACAAACTTGCATCTAAATATCTTTCTACCAGAGAAATAAATCTGACATTTAACAAACCATATCTTATGATTTCTTTCAAATATTCAAGTTGTGATACCTCTTGTCTTATATAAGGCACAAGCCTCACAATCACACACATGGGAGACTTCATTGGAGAAAAATCTCACAATCACATGTACCTCTCTCATGTCTTTCATTGATGTTACATTCACACCTTATCGGTGATGATACAATCGCACCCTTTTGGTGACGATTCATTTGAACCATTTTGGTCTCGAACCGTTTGCATCCTTTCGGTCCCGAACCGTTCGTACCCTTTTGGTCCAGAAACGTTCGCACACTTTCAGTTCCGAAACGTTCGCACCCTTTCGGTCCCGACACATTTGCACTCTTTCGGTCCCGGCACGTTCGCACCCTTTAGGTCCCGATACGTTCGCACCCTTTAGGTCCCGACACGTTCGCACCTTTTAGGCCCCGACACGTTCGCACCTTTTAGGTCCCGACACGTTCGCACCTTTTAGGTCCCGACACATTTGCACCATTTAGGTCCCGACACGTTCGCACCTTTTAGGTACCGACACGTTCGCACCTTTTAGGTCACGATTCACTCGCATCCCTTGGATCACGATACAGTCGCATCCCTTGGATCACGACGCGCTCGCATCCCTTGGATCACGACGTGCTCGCATCCCTTGGATCACGACGCGCTCGCATCCCTTGGATCACAAGGTACTTACATCCCTGGATCATGATGTTCATACCTCTTGGGTCACGAGACATTCATACCTCTTAGAAAGTTTATTTTCTCAAGCATTTCCGGCTTTCCAGACTTTGATGTTATCTCTCGCACAAATATAAAAGTTATAGTTCACAACGAAAATACTCTTTAAGATTGTTGGTTATTAGGGTTGTACCCGAATAGGTATGAACTATATACTTGGATAATGATTGAATCGCGCACGAGGTCACTTTCCTTAAAAGAGTATTTCGACCCTATTCCAAACCTTGGGTTACACGAAATCCCTTTGTAGGATAAGACAATCAAAGTCTCACTCTTGTTCTAGGTTAAGATACAAGAATAACAAATAAAGCTTTAGTGCTTATATGTGTTTCTTCAAAGATCTTTGATGATCTTTGAACAATGAATCTATCTCTCTATAACTAACAATGAATTTCTCTCTTTGTACAAGTTGTACAAGTTCTGATTTTAAGTTCTCAAGTTGTGATTCAAGTTATGATTTTCCATTGCCTACAACTCCTTATATAGAGTACCAAAGGTTGCAACGGTTCATCATTAATAGTTGCAATCACAAACAGTTGCATTTGTTCATCTAAACAATTGCAATGTTTCATTTTAATGGTTACAAGGATTCACTTAAATATCCAACAGTGGGTTTCCTCAACTGCATAAGCTTGAATTTGGTGGATTAGCCGAGTGGGAAGAGTGGATTGTAGAACAAGGCTCCATGCCCTTTCTTCAAACTCTGACTATTCGTGATTGTCGAAAGTTAACGAAGCTTCCTGATGGGCTGAGGTTTGTCACTTCCTTGGAAGAACTGGATATGAACACGCATACATTAGAATTTTGGAAGAAATGTCTATAGGAGGAGAAGAATACTACAAAGTCCAACACATTCCTCTTTTGAATATTGTCTAACATAAAGAAAAGGGTAACTTTCCTCCTTTGAATTCTAGCATCAGAAGCACATATCTGTACCTTTGTTGTTTTAGAGAGGTGAAGCTATGACAAGATCCTGTTTAGCCAAGATATTTTCTTGGAAATGATCTATCAAATCTTTCACAGCTACTGTGGTTAAGTCGATTGAGGTTACAATTCTTGGATCCAATTATGGAATGGGCATATACAAATCTCTTGGATATTCTGAGTTTATTTTGCCATGTGTTCTTGATTAGATTGAAAAGTATTAAGCTTTATACAACGATTCACTCGTGCACAAGAACTTTTACATTCCCTAGTCTTCCTCTCTTTTTTTCCACTAGTTTATATGACTTTTAACACCAGAATCTTTATGTGTTACGGAAAACTCATTGCAGGTTTAATTCTAATGTTTTTTTATCTATATTA
The DNA here is from genome assembly GCA_026261945.1 of Hirschfeldia incana. Classification (NCBI taxonomy): domain Eukaryota; kingdom Viridiplantae; phylum Streptophyta; class Magnoliopsida; order Brassicales; family Brassicaceae; genus Hirschfeldia; species Hirschfeldia incana. The sequence continues at coordinate 2,008,473 of JABCMI010000013.1, read as the reverse complement.
GCTGCAGATTAAATCTGTGTGTCACAGCAGGATGGGATTAAAGAAAAAAAAAACTCAAATAGAAGCAGTAATGGCAACTCTTATAAATTATAATGGCCACACCACCGTTCACAGGTTCTTAATGCCAGAAGAAAACGAATAACCTTTCTGTTCAGAGATCCTTTAGGGTAACCTATATGCAGACACCTTTGGGGGAGCTGTACAACGTTAAAGTGGAACGGAAAGTGTCACAGAGATGGTTAGAGGAGCTCGGGGTTTTGAGATGGTCAGTTTGGAAGACGGGGAAATGCTAGCTGCCATGGGACAAGCAGGTAGATCAGTTTGTTTACATTGAAGAAGGCAGCAAGTGGTTTATGCAGTTTTTGGCTGGAGATCTTGTTAGGTATCAGAAATGGTTAGAGGCTGATCTTTTCTTCAACGCTCCTTACCGCGAACGGTATTGCTTCAAGGCCTATGCTGATGATTGATTCAAATATAGAGTTTTGAGTTTATTAGAACAATGAAAGTTTACACTTGTGTTTGTGTTGTTGTAGTCTTATGGATCTTTTTGGGATTTTAATAATACAACAAAACGATTTGTCTTCTTCAAAAATTTGTGTAACGCTTACATAAGTAAACAGAGCAGAAATATTTGAGAGAGGGATGAAGAAGAGATGACCAAATCAAAAGAAAACTCTCGAAGGATCTGTGTTTTGAAGGTCCTTTGATATTGTATGCTTTTCGATAAAAGAACTTTAAAATAAGGAACAATGTTTATAAATTAATTTCAGAGTCGCTGTAACCTTAACAAATAAAAAATAAAAGAGAGAATAACCAATCTTTTAAATTCATGTGGGGATTAATTAGCTTTTCAACAGGCGGTGCCGATCCAAATTTTGATTTGAGTAGTCATTTAGATGAAAATACCCTTATGTGAAAAAAAGGAAATTGAGAGAAGTTGCTTGGATCTGAAGCTACTAAAGTTACAGCGTACATAAGACGCCACACTCCCTCTATAAAATATATTTCAACTCTCTCACTTACTCTATTTCCTTATTTTCACTCTTACAAAACCCTAACATCTTCTCGTTTACCTGAAACCTCTTTTCCATAATTCATTCACACAAATCATCTGAAATCAACAACAACGAAAGAAAGAGAGATGACTGCCCAGGAGATCTCTGGCGATTTACAAGCTTTGTTTTCCGCAGCCATCGAAGCCACTTACGTTACACGAAACAAAGACGGCGTGGACCGATTTGTCGATGTTCTGAATAGGTTACGGTCTGCGTCTCTCTCCGTCAACGATATTCAACGATGTTCCAAATCGATATTTCGGTTGGAGACTCTGAGAACTCATAAAATCCCTAAGATCCGTGAAGTGTCTCAGTCCTTGTTCGATTCATGGTTGGCCACTCTCTATGGACAAGGAAGAAGAGACCAATCGAAGAAGAAGACAGAGACGGTGCTTGCAAAACCGGAACGGAACATCAAAGACAAAGATGGTAATGGTAAGGTTACAACCAAAACCTTGCTTCCTCCTCCCAGGAGAATCGCTTCTTGCCAAAACCCTAATTTGGAGATGGTGGAGTTGTTCGAAGCAGCAAAGAAAGCGGCTGACTTGGCCAACGCTAAGGGTATTCTCTCCGGCAAAGCAGATGCGTTGAGGTGCGTTGAAGCTATCTCGTTGCTCATGGAGATGAACGTCACTCCAAAACCTAAAGAGCCAAGGAGGATGATTGAGAGGCTTCAGGGACTTACAAAGCACAAAGACCGTACTATTTGCAGTGCTGCGTCAGCTCTTCTCCAGCTTTGGAGGCAGAGGATCAGTGAACTAGAACGTAAAGCTGCGTCAGCCATCGATATGATTCTTGACAAACCTCGTGGAGCTCATCAGATACGCTGTCAGGGCTTCTTCACAAGAGAATCTACAAAGACGAGGAAACTAGTGATGTGAAAGATCGTTACTTGAACAAAGTTTGTAGAAAAGTTTATTCATTTGTAGAAGTGTATGAAAAGGTTTATCCGTAAGCAATTGCTTCCAATTGTCAATATATAAAATCTCTCTCGAATTTTTCTTTCCCTTACGTTTCCAAAGCAACAGAGCAATTTTGATTTGACCTCTAATCAACTTATAAAGCCACACGCAGAACTGATACTGTTTGATCAGACTTCTGATTTCTGCTCAAGAGTATCAACACTGGTTTTATGTTTGCTGGTTCGAATGATGATCAGTCCAGAACTCACTTATTTGACCATTCCCGATTAGTACTTTGATCATATATTGTTCTCGTTATCTTTATTTCTCTTTCTGTTAGTTTTGTATACTAGTGATCACAAGATTGGAAGCATTTAACATAGATTGGTACTTGCTGTCTAAATGATATATATGGTCACATGAGGAGTGGTGATATGGAATGTCTTAACTGATACTTTGGTCAGTGAGAAGGTTTTCACGGGACTCTGGCATGAACTACTCATACGTGTACATGTGTTGATTCAAAAGAGGTGTTAGACATATGTTGTTTTTCTAATAAGTATTCTCTTTCATTTTTTCTTGTGTTGTGTTTTCAACCAACTAGACTCTGAAACGCATATCTTTTAAATCACAGTCATACTCATAAAATGACAAATAGCCAAATCAAAGTGTACCTCTCTATACAACTTACTTTTCACTACTCAACTTAAGAGATTACAACAGTTAGAGGGAATTATCCATCCTCTTATCATATAAACAAGACACAGAACAGAAAAAAAAATCATACTTTCAAAACAGAATCAGCTGGGATTTTGCGTCTTCTTTCTACAATTCTGGAGGAGGGCACTTGTAGCAACGGCCTCACATCCATTGAATCCATATCTTCTTCAGACATATCACAGAAGAAACCTCTGTGAACTTCTTTGAGGAATCTCAAAACACTTGCCAATGCCCCTTTCTCCTCACTCTCCTCTCTCATCATCTTCTTCTTATCACCTTCTTCTAAAGATGACTCACTAAAATACTTGTACTTTGATATCTGCAGCAAGTTCTTCTTGTGATGAGGCCAAACACTGCGAGTATCATCCACAATGACAATCCCACGCTCATCAGCCAACACAAGATCAAGGGTCTTGTTCACACCAGGACTCTCTCTTTTGCTTATAACTCGATCCCCAAAATAAGTCTTGTCCGGATCGATCAGCTCCAACACGAGTCGAGCGTAATCGCAGCCGCCCTTTGTGTAAACAGACAAAGAAAACATCTCGTTGGCTTCTTTCAAAAACTGGTGAACGAAAGGTCTTAGCTTTATCAAGATATCGTTGGTGGACCCACCACTGTTAAATCTCCAAAGATCATTCCTTGAGTCAGCTTCGTCTGCTAGATACTTGTCGGATTCGGAAAGCTGTTGAGTTCTGATTGTGTGGACAAGAGTGTGGTCCAAGTCAAGGACTAGGTTAAGCTTTTTGTGCTCCAGCCACAAGGTTTGCGAGTTAATGCGTTTCGTAACCGCTAGAGCTTCGCGGATCATGATTTGTTGAATCGCTTTGTTGAACGATGGGTCTTGAGACTGTTGTTCCATCGCCGTCGGATCGATCTTCCGCCTTTTGGGTTTCGGTAACAGAAGATCGATAGCAGGATTTTCAACTAAAGACATCGTTTTCGATAGCAGGATTCGAGAAAGGAAGAAAAATAGAACACTGCGAGAAACACTATAAAGTCGATTGAATGCAGAGGAAAAAAATTGTATTTCGTTGAAGAGTGAAGACCCGTTTATATAGAGAAACTAAAAAGGAAAATTTCCTTTTTCCTTTTTCCCTTTCTCCCTTTTTCCTTTTTACATTTTTTCCTTTTTCCTTTTTTCCAAAGATGCGTTCCGTCAACGCGTCAAGTTGCAAACCATTATACCCTCTTTACTTTACAATGGTAATGTAATTTTGTACGTATTACATTTTTATCTTCAATCTTTATAATAGTTGGTTAAAGACGCTAAACTTTTATAAATAAATAATAAAGACACAATAAAAATGCAAAACATAATAATTCTAAATCATATATAGACATTTTGGTTTCACAATTTTTTCCTTTATAATTTTTTTTATTAAAAATGCAAATTAGAGAAATGAGTTACGAAATGGTTAAACTACATATACATAATATTTTTATTTTAGATAATTTAATTTTAAATTTGAACATATTTATGTATTTTATGTATATATCCAAATACTTAACTGAAATATATTTATAAATGGGAGTGTTAGTGGGATATGAATTTGTAGTGATTGTTAAAATTCTTAGGAGGGGCTTATTGTACTGAGGATTTGGAAAAATATTAGGTTTTCTTATATGATGGAATTTGGTTGAATCTATTTGGATTTTAAAGATTTTAATAGAGACTAGATTTTGACCCGCACAACCGTGCGGGTGTTTGTTTTCAGTTTTATATACATTTTAGATCATTAGTGGTACACATTTTGAATGTTAATAATATATTTAAATGTTTATGTAACTATATGTCACTTCTTATAAATATTTATATTATTTTATTTGCATATACTTATTCAACAAATAAGTATATTCATGAAACAACATTTTTCAAAATTATTTTGTATGAAATTTATGTCCAATTCTGAACGGCAAACCTTCAAACCCATATTTTTTTAGCAATATTTTTGTTCGTTTACTCATTTTAGATAATATATTATCATATAAACAAAAGTATAAGATATGTCAATTTATTCATGTATAGTTTTAGCATAAATAGTTTATCTTTATGAAATTAAATTTTAAAAATCTATCAATTTAATATAACTCAATCATATTTAGTTGAATATTATAATTTTATTTTAATATAAATGATTGTGATTATATAATTGATAAAAATATGACAGAATGTTTATTTTTCTTTTATAAACAATAACTGATAATATTTCAAAAGTAATCACAAAATTAGTGAAATTATTTACATATAATTTTTGAAAATGAAGTTGTTGTTAAAATATTTTTAAGCATATTTCTTTTCAAAATTTTAATATATATATATATATATATATATGTGTGTGTGTGTTTTAAATAAAAAATAAGAAAATAGTTCAAATATTTTATAAATTGTTATTCTTATTTATGAAATCTCTAAAATATTGTGAAGTTTTTTGTTTTAATTAATTAATTTTTTAATGTTATCTTAAAATGAAATATATAGCTTAAAATGAAATGATTTTCCAGTAAAAGTCTATTTTTTTAAAAATCACACATGAATAGAAGTTGTGACTTTTATTTTAATATAATAGACTAGAGTTTGACCCGCCCTTTAAAGGGCGGGGGCGGGCAAAAATTGGTATTTTTCTTCATCATCCAATACATTGATCATCTGGATTTCTTAAATGTCTGAGATTATTATTTATCTTAAGAGTTTGTATTTTAATGATTCTCGTTGGGATATAAAATATTTTAATATATATTTTGTTGACAAATTTATTTAACCTGCTTTTTTTGTTTAAATATGATGTTTAGTTTTCGGTTTTGGTTTTAGATTGTTTTTCTTTTTGGATTCCGGTTTCAGTTCAATTATGATTTTTCTTTTTTTTGGTTAAAGAGATATATAAACCGTTCAGTTATTTTTGAAATAACTTAATATATTAATATTTGTGTTTACCCGACCCGGATATACATAATCAGTTTTTTTTCCAACAATTTATTTACTGAAAAATAAAAATTTCATACATGTATTTCTATTTAAAAAATGTATTTATAGATAATTAAATTCAAATTTCTATAACTCGTTAATTTTACTTATATTTTAAAACTGTAAATTATTGTAAATTTATTTTTAATTTTTATATTGGTCAAAATTTACTTTAATATTATATAAATTAACTACATTTCATTCAAGCCATATCATACTATTTTGTTTTAAGACGTTGAAGTATGTGGTAAAATTCATGAATATATGTTATCCTTAAGTTTTACGATTTATAAAATATTTAATAAACAAATTAAGTTATTTTATATTTATTACTTGATGTATTAATTTAATTATGAATATAAATATTATGGGAATATTGTTTTTATTCTTTAATGAAAGAATTAGTATTCATTATTAATTTTATTTAATAATTTTAAATTTTATTATTGAAAACTAAATATTAAAAAGAAATTTATGTTTACATCCTAAATAAAAAAATATTAAAATATATTAGTAAAATGAATCTTGGAAAAGTATACTTGAGAATATATTTTTAGATATCTTATTGTGAATCTATTAAAATAATAGATTGAATATAGTATATATTTAATAGTAATTAAGTTAGTTGTAAATGAAAAAATATGAGACTAAATAAATGAAATTGTCCAACCTAAACTACTTGCAAGTAGATAAATAGTTTTCATTTGGGAGGCTCGCCTAGTTTGTTACGTCAGCTCCAAAAGGATAAGTTGCGTACCCTAACCCAGTTATCAAAGAAGGCGCCAGTTCGGCTTTCAAGAGAGGGGAGCGAGCTACACATAGTGAAGCGAGTATTCAATATGTTTAAATAACCTATTAAAATTATATTCATAAAATCTCAATAGTAACATGTTTCATAATATATTAAATATTATAGTAGCTAACTATTAATATATATATATATATATATATATATATATATATATATCTAATTTTATTACTCTAAATATAAGAATTATATTTTTGTATTTGGTGAAGCTTTGAACAATTTATTTTTTTTTTGCATTTGGATTAATATATAGTTGTATATACGAATTAGTAGACATATATAATTATTTATTACATTAATAAAAATAAAATATAATTTATTTTCAATAAAAAATCGTATTTATATAAATTAAATTCATTAGTTTATAAAATAATAAATTAGTTAGTTAGTTCCTTAATTTTAGGCATGATATATATTTAATTGCAAATAAATTAGATATATGAATATATAAATATATATAATATATTAAATTAATTAGATTATTAGAGAATTGTCCAACTAAGACTTTTTTGATAGTCCAAAAGCAAGTCGATAAAAAGTTCTTCTGTTTTAATAGTATTGACTAGAGTTTGACCCGCCCTTTCAAAGGGCGGGCAAAATTTTTTTGGTCATTATTCTATGTATTGATCTTCCTCGTTTGTTAAATGTTTGAGAATGGTTTAGTCAACAAATTTATTAACCCGTCTTTTTTGTTCACCAATATGTTTAAATATAAAGTTTGGTTTTCAGTTTTGGTTTTAGGTTGTTTTTCTTTTTGAATTTCGGTTTCAGTTTGATTATAGTTTTTTTATTTTTTTTGGTCCAAGAGATATATAAACCGTTCAATTATTTATGAAATGACTTAATATAATTATACTTGTGTTTACCCGACCCAGATCTATGGGATTATTTTTTTTTTCCAAACATTTATTTAATGAAAATTAGAAATTTCATACATGTATTTTTATTAAAAAAACATTTATAGATACCTAAATTAAAATTAATAAATATAATTTGTTGAAAATAAGATAATTCATTTATAAAACCCGTCATTATTAATTTTACTTATATTAAAACTGTAAATTATAGTAAAAATATTTATAATTTTTATATTGGTCAAAATTTATTTTATTATTACATAAATGAAATATACTCCATTCAACATGTATCATACTATATCAAATTATTTTTAATACTCAAATTTAAATATGTAATCATTTCTTATTTTTTATATCTTACTTTAATATTTTATTTTAATACGTTGAAGTATGTGGTAAAATTCATGAATGTATGTTATTCTTTAATTTTATGATTTATAAAATATTTAATAAATGAATTAAGTTACTTTATATTTATTAGCTGATGTATTAATTTAATTATGAATATAAATATTATGGGATTATTATTTCTTATTCTATAATGAAAGGATTAATATTCATTAATAATTTATTTAATATTATTACGAATTTTATTATTTAAAAATAAATATTAAAAAGAATTTATGTTTACATCTTAAATAAAAAGATGTTAAAAAAAATTTTATAATAAAATATTTGAAAAGAATACTTGACAATATCTTTTTAGATATCTTATTTTGAAAATATTGTTAAGTTAGTTGAGAGAAAAAATAGGAGGTTAAATTAATTCTATTTTACAAATCTTGAAATATTAATAAGTATTTATTAGATTAAAAAAACTTTATATGGTACTAACTAATGAAATTATTTTAGTTGAACTGTTATGACTTTTTTGATAGTCCAAAACATAGTCGATAAAAAATTTTTCTGTTTTAATAGTATTGATTTTGATGAGGGATTTTCGTAGAATTTTGAAATAAAATAAAAATTATATTTGTAAAGATATCTCCTTGGCCAATTCACGCCAAAACATAAGGAAGATTGTTAAGGATGTATCAGCTTCTTTGATCATCCCCGTTATTTCTCTATACGTCAATGGTTGTCCCATGTTTTGGCCATGGGTCCAGCTAACCCACTGTTCTGATGAATCCATTACCATCTCTATCAAAAGATTTGAAAATGTGGTGAAGCTGTTCTGAATTGATAAGGATCTCTTGGTTCAGAACGCTATGAATCCCTATGAGCACATAAAACTTCACGAAACCGTTGCCGTTTGCTTCTATACTTGCTAGTTAAACGTGTAATTGTCGCCGGATGGTTTGAGACCGAGTGACCAGAGAAGCGCCGCGAGTTCTAAAAATGGTTAAGCTTCCGTCTCATCCATGTCAAACAGATCGAGTATGTCTTTTAATTGTCTTAGCTGATCCTCCTCCATTGTCTTAGCTGTTTCTTACGAAACACAAACTCAAAATAATCAATCAATAATGAAGAGGAGAAGACTATGTTAATGTAGTGAGGGCAGAAAAATAAAGTGCATAAAGTAAAACACATAAGGTTTCTTTTCGAATTTACTAGAACAAGAAAGTCTTACACCAATCTTTTCTATTACAAGAATCCTTTAAGATTAGCCTCAATCCTAAGCTAAAACTCACTCTAGAGTCTAGACTTATGTTTATCAGGATCCTCCAAACTTCGAGCTAAACTTCTCCTGAGTCTAGGCTTCAATCTTCCACTTCTCGGAAATACTTCACCAACTACGTCAGCACCTAACGCACAACAGTGACACCAAAGGCTTGATTACACAAGCACACACCAAACGATCTCTCAAATCTTCTTTCTTTTAGCAGAGACATCTTTCTCCATGTAGGCACGTCCTCCTAATATAGATACCTAGAACTTGCTACACAAGTTCTTTCCAAAACAACATAAGCAACTTTCCTTTTTCTCTTAAGGAATAACTCTCTTGTCTTTTCCTCTTCAAGTAATATCCTTTGCACTTAATGTAAATTTCCCAATAAATATATTACCTCTTCTCCAAGCTTAGCAAGCCAACCGACATCACAAAACACGAACTCAACCCTAGCTCATCTTCATGACACACACATGTACTACCTCCTGTAGTACTTCACGAACTGACACATCATATACATCTTCAATCTCCCCCTTTTTTGACTATGCATGTGAACTCATCACACCTCAAGACAGAAAGCCACGTCTTCAATCTCCCCCTATGAGTCACATCATGGTCAAAAACTAATATGAAGATCTATAGCCTCCAAAGTAAGGAGGAAATCCCATTCCACCATCTCCCTAATGATCAAATCTCCTAGACCACGTATTCCTGAGCCCAAATCCTCCATGATTAGCTCCTTGAACAGACTTGAAACAATCACGCCGCATATGCCCTTGAACTCCACAAGAATAACATATTGGACCATGACACCTCATACCATAAGCACCATAAATTTGCTTCATCTGATTCTTCTCTCTCAATAACTTGAAACATCTTGGCCTAATGTGTCCAACAACACCACAATGATGACAAACTGGCCGAAACTTTCGTCTTGGTACACTCTTCAATCCAGAACCTCTCTCTGGAGCAGTCGCCGTAGCAGTTGCCGTAGCAGTACACGTAGCACTCGCATTCCTCACACCAGTTGCTGCCTTCATTACAGTCTTTCCCTTGGTTGCATTCCTAGCAGACACTTTAACCTCTGGCTTCATATCAGACGTAGATAAAACCTCAGTTTTTCCTGCTGATACAAAAACACCTTCAGCTTTAGAACATTCTCCTTGATATCCAAGGCCACATCGATCACTCTTTCCAATACTGAGCAGATGATCTAGCTGCTTCGTCCCACTATTCAGCATCTTCAAACCCTTCTGAGTCTCTGCAAGTTGAGCACCAGCCTGTCGTGCTTCTTCTTCTTTCTCTGAGGCATACTTAAGTGCTTCAGCAACTTGAGCTTCTAACTTGACCTTCTCCTTAGCAAAATCTGAATTCGCCTCAACCTGCTTGAGCCAATTCTCATACAGCCTCTCATACTTCCAGCAAGATCAAAGTCTCCATCATCATCACTTACATCATCATCATCACTTCCACATGAAGCCCCTGACACATACAATGTTGTAGATCCCGTAGCAGATCTTGTCTTAGAACCAGGCACAAAAGTTGTGAACGCCACCAAGTTCTTTAACTCCTCACCATCATCTGAATCAATATCAGATTTACTGTTGATGACAGTCTTATTCATCCGCTTCTTCAGATTTGCACATTCAGCTTGTACATGCCCAAAACCTTTGCATTCAATGCACTGTAGAACCTTTGGAGAACTACCAAACATTCCTCTTGTTTCTTTCTTCTTCATGTAATTATCACCCATGAACTACATAGAAGACTCATGCCAAGAAAAACGCTTTTTGAACGGCAAAATAGCTCTCTCCATCAATCCTCAAGATCTACTTGAAACTCTGTCCTACTTCCTGACGCAGTCTCTGTCACTCACCTTGATCTACTCGAAATTAAGTCATTAACTCTATCGAGCCCCGCTCTGATACCACTTGTTAATGTAGTGAGGGCAGAGAAATAAAGTGCAGAAAGTAAAACACACAAGTTTTCTTTTCGAATTCACTAGAACAAGAAAGTCTTACACCAATCTTTTCTATTACAAGAATTCTTTAGGATTAGCCTCAATCCTAAGCTAAAACTCACCATAGAGTCTAGACTTATGTTTATCAGGATCCTCCAAACCCCGAGCTAAACTTCTCCTGAGTCTAGGCTTCAATCTTCCACTTCTCGGAAGTACTTCACCAACTACGTCAGCACCTAACGCACAGCAGTGACACCAAAAGGCTTGATCACACAAGCACACACAAAACAATCTCTCAACTCTTCTTTCTTTTAGCAGAGACACCTTTCTCCATGGATGCACGTCCTCCTAATATAGATACCTAGAACTTGCTCCACAAGTTCTTTCCAAAACAACATAAGCAACTTTCCTTTTTCTCTTAAGGAATAACTCTCTTGCCTTTTCCTCTTCAAGTAATATCTTTTACACTTAATGTAAATTTCCCAATAAATATATTACCTCTTCTCCAAGCTTAGCAAGCCAACCGACATCACAAAACACGAACTCAACCCTAGCTCATCTTCATGACACACACATGTACTACCTCCTGTAGTACTTCACGAACTGACACATCATATACATCTTCAGACTACGCTAGTTTCAACGAAAAAGATTAAAACAATTGTTTTGTTTATTTATTTAGAAATATCATCTCATTAGATGGTATTTGTTTCTAATGAATTTTGTTTATAAAACCAATTATCTGATAATTCTAAATAACTCTTGACAAATATTATGAGTGATATCCTTATTTTCCAATAAGAGAGGATTTGAAGGAGTTTAAACAAATGATTAATTCAATAAGTATGGATTTGATAGGACTTTATAAATACTAGATACAATAAGACGAGATTTGGACAAAAACTAAAATTTTCTCAAATCACCAATACAATGAGCCCCCCTTAAATTCTATTGTTATTGGTTGGTGGATTCTAACATTTCCACTAGATTGTATTGTTATTGATTTGATGACTATTTAGTGACTTAGAAGATTTCTTGTTATTTAAAAAGTTTGGTTTTTAGTGATTATAAGTTTCCAACAAATCTAGTGTTTTTGAGAATTGAATTCTACACAATTTTACTTATAAAATAAATCTTTTAAAATCTTGCATATTTCTTTTAGATTCTTAAAATATTTGAACTAGAATATTTTCACACTTTTTTTTTAATATAAAAAACTTTTAGAAGTTTTACAAATTTAACAATTTGTTTGACTTTTAAAATCAACCAACTCTCATAAATTCTACTCCTACTAATCCCCCTAAAACTATAGTGACAAGCAAATTAATTTTAGTATAACTACAGAGTGATTCTCTCAAATAGCTTATTTTTAAGTTTTTGTCACTAAATGCACTCCCAATAAGGAAAATGACCAAAACAAATAGATATATAAATAATAAAATTAAAATTAAAACATTAAAAATGAAATTTATGTAGTTTGGATTATATGTTTCCAAATTCTAAATTTTTATAATAATTTAAAAGAAATATTTGAAATTTTATTTTTGAAATTTGAAAATTCTTTTTGAAACCATTTAAAAAAATTAATATTCATTTTTTATTTTTAAAAATTTTAAACCCCACCTCAAAAATCCCACCCTGTTTTAACTCTAAATAAGTTAATCATAGGATATAAAAATATATTAAACTTTTAATGAAATATCTTTCGGTTATTTTCCTCTTTTTTGTGAAAATAAATTAGAAAAATCCATCTTAAAAGTTTCTCAAAATAATTCTCTCATCCTAGTGAAAATGCTCAGAAGAAAGTTTCTGAATTACTATGTAGACATCCTAAAGGAATACCCCTAGATCCTAAAGTTGATTCTCTCATCCTAGTGAAAGTGCTCCGAAGAAGGTTTCTGAATTACTATGTAGACATCCTGTAGGAAACTTGCACTTCGGTTTTCACATGTTTTAACCCGAGATCAACTTGCAGATCCCCTCACAAAGGCGCTACCTAGACCGCGTTTTCAAGAACTACTTTCCAAACTCGGAGTTACTTTAGTACCTCCTAGTTGAGGGAGCGTATAAGATGTATGTATAGAAATGATGAAAATGTAATTAACATACGATTAGAACTTCTGTATTCTGTATAAATGCTCATGTACATTACACATAATGAAGTATCACATTCATTTCTATAGATCTTATCCTAGTTAATGTTTTATTACACAGCAACACTAATACAAGGCAAAATATATTGAATTTTTTGAAGGATATATACATACCCTGACAGTTCTTTGGAAAATGTTCTTGCACTTGAAGGAATGTGTCTTTTTTGATCGTTTTGTTTTGTTTTCTTTTCTTTTCATCATATTTAGTGTTCATCGAATTTAGTGTTCAAAAGAGGAATATGTTGGAATTTGTAGTAATCTCCGCCTCCTCTTGAAAATTTCTTCGTAAATTCTCTATCAATTGCAACAATATTAAAATCTTTCATGGAAATGATGAAATGCAACCCATCGGGAAGCTCCTTTAACTTTGGACATCCATCAATAGTAAGAATATGAAGAAGCAGCATGGAGCCTTCTTCAACTATCCAGTCTTCCCACTTCTCTAGTCCACGGAACACTAGCTTGTGCAGCTGAGGAAACCCACCAGCCGTGCAAGCCATTCCCGTCCCACAGAAAGATCTTTCCCCTAAATAAACTTCTCTCTCAGATGAAGCAGCTTCTCTAGAATAATCATTGGATCCTCTTCCAAACGACAATCAGTAAGAGATATAAACGTAAAGTACGAAATGATGTATTTCTCATCAGGTAATTTTGGCATATATGTACCCAACTCCATCATTCTGTGGTGAATGCAATCCGAAAAATATTGGTGTTGAATATTTGTGACATCAAATATGAAAAGATGGTCCAGGTGTCTCAGTTCACTTGAACTTAGAGATGAAAACAAAATTTCCATTCTACACCCTTTACCTCTAATACGGATAGAGAGAGCTCTGAGTCATTTCATACCCTGGAGATCTCCCACAGTCCCATGATGTGTTGAAAAGTTCTCCAAAATATCCAGGTTAGCTAGATTACCCAATTCCATTTTTACTTTTCCACGTATCTCCAAAGGAAAAGAGAGGAATGTCAATCCCCGCATCTCATTAAAAACGTTAGGCACGAAAAGTGGAGAGTTTGAATCTACAGAGAGATTCAAATAGAGGAGTAGCTTCAGATTCCCCATAGAATAACGTAGATGAGTTACATGTGCATTATTTAAACTCAAGTACTTCAGGTGGATGAGCTTTCCGATACTAGATGGTAACTCCCCTCCTTCAAATCGAGCACTAGAGAGATGTAAAATCCTCATAAACTGTAGCTTTGTAAAGCATGAACCAGGATCAACCAATTCTAATCTGCCGCACTCCGGAAAAATCAAGAGAGATCTAAGTTTTGGATTCTTCATGTCCCCCTTGAGATGATACATCGAAGGAGCCCAATATACACCGAGTCTTCGGAAATTACTAGGAGATCTAGCGTTTGATGTATAGTGCTCAACAATTTCTAGAAATTTCTCCTCTCTGGCTTTAAGAAGACAAACTTCTCTCATCATGTCATGCAAACGACAAGTCTGAAATCTTGACGTTTTAATGTCTCTTTCAGAAATAACTATATTTCTCTTGATTAACTCTTCAATGTAGCCATCTGCAATATCTCGAACACTTGCTCTTTCGTAGTACTCAGGTTTTGGTATTCCTTCTGCCGCCCAGTAGTAGGACAATTTTTCCACATCTGTTTGATAATCTTCTGGAAAATGGGCTAAGTAGAGGAAGCAATGCTTCAAATAAATGGGCAAATCCTCATAACTCAGAGATAATGCATGGTATACCCAATTGTTTCTGTCCTCATTAAAAGTTTCTTCATCCCACCATGCGAGATCCAATATTTCTCATATATCATTCTCCACTGGTGTATTGTTGATTGCACAGCTAACAACCCTCATATCACTTTCTTACGGGTTTAATTGTTTTTTTGGTATGGACAGATCACAGAGAAAGTTTCAGTATGTGTGGATTCATGTTCAGATATGTGCTCCCGGAAGAACTAAAACACAAACTAGTTTGTTATTGTTTTATACTTCCATGAAAAATCAATGTCAAAATAAAAAGATGTGAATATGTAGTCATTTGATTCGATTAAATACTTAAATCCAAATGAAAATGATTTTTTATATGATATATTTTGGGCAACTAGCACATAAATTGACAAAAAACGATTGATCCGACACAGATAGTATAAAATATTAAAGAAAAAGATGTTTAATAAAAAGATTGTTGGTTTTCCAATGTGTTTCACGTTTACATCTAATTGTATAAATCAATATAATACTGTTTTTAAATTATTTTTATTAAAAATAAAATTAGTATTTCAATCCGACGTTATAAACAGGTGACAGCCTAAAAATATATAAATAAGGCTATGGAATGTATTTCAAACTATTTAATGCAAATCCACACGTAAAAATTTATAAAATATAATTAAAGTAAAAAATAGGCTACATTAAAAATTACCATATTTATCAAATCATATAAATACATGTTCAAAATATTAATCATGTACAAAGGGTTGAAAAAAATATTTAAATTATTTTAAGGAGATTGTAAAATGTACCAAACAAAATTGGTTAAAAAATATTAAATAATTTCATTTTTATAATATTTATAATATAATGAATATAATACTGATTATGTTTACATTTGTTTATTAACTAATATATAAAAATTTCAGTCTCACTTCATAAAAGGAATTACAACCTAAAAGTATATAAGTCGAGTTATCGAGTATATATTAAAAATTATTTTTTTACAAAATCAAACAATAAATATTTTATATATAAAATGAATTTTCATCTTTATTCATAAATTTAAGGCTTCAAAATATATATAAATAACATACTAAATTATAATTTTTAATAAAATATTTTAAACAAAAATGATTTCATGCTTTAAAAGCACGAATTAAAATCTAGTATAAATTTAAAAGTAAAAAAAGATAAGCATAAATAGTTTTCGTTCTTACATATTTTCTTTAATAAATTCATTTAAAAATCATATATGAATTTTAAATATTTTAATATAGTTAAAATCTATATAAAAATTTAAAATGAATACAATTTGGATATTTCTTTTTAATGTTTTATTAATTATACTATTGTAACGATGAGAATATTACATTGACGATTCTACAGCCGGCAATTCTGCAATCATATGAGAATTCACGCTTGCCTGACTGCACCGCTCCGATCTGTCCTATGAGATCAATGTTTGATGGTACACCCTACACCAAGCTGAAGATCTTTGGTGGCCTGTTTCTCCGTAGACCTCCGTGTGTAGAAGTATCAATGAACCATTCGTCAAACCAGTAGACCAAGGGGGCTTCAACAATTTTGATATTGTTAATATTTAAATTTGCATGTGTATATGTACACACATAATACATATCCATATAAATTAAACACATGTCAGTTAATATTGTAAAATAACAAGTGTACATTTTTTTTGAACAAGACAAGTGCACGATGCACAACTTTGTGTCAATAAACAGATAATATTAGCTACCAAACACAAGATATAAAAGTTAGAAAAAATATTAACGTATAATATTAAGAATATCTAGATTCTGGATATAAGAAGAAAAAATCCTTCGATTATAAATGTGTGTAATTAGATGTAATTATATACTATGTCACTACAGCCAAATCAAACCTAATTTAATTATGACCGATACTAAAAATGTTAATTTATAACACAAAGTAACAAAGTCCCTATATAAACAAAACATAGTGCCATCGTTACACAAACAAATTCATAATAACAAAAAAATTCCATCAGCTTTTATATCCTCAAGAAAACATGGAGACCAAAAGAATGGCAATGTTGGTGGTGATGATGTTGGTGATGGGGAACATTTTGATTGAGGCAGAGGGTATGGCTTTTACAGATTGTTATAAAGGCTGCTTAGTGTTGTGTGCTGTATCTAGTAAAGGATTAAAGAAACTGGTATGTCCTTTCTCGTGTACGAAGAACTGTATAAATCCTACACCTTTTTCCGATGCAACTCTAAAAAACATTGACGAGACTGATTACTTTTGTAAACTCGGATGTGCTACACATTGTTGTGCTTCATCCTCCTCGATCCATGATAAGGCTAAGTTTTCACTTCTTGTATATATACTATCATGTATAACTATACAGTTTAATCATGTAGCTCGAAATAACTATCATGTATAACTATACAATTTAGTCATGTACATCAAGCTAAAGATATTAAGTAGAAGATATCCTAAAATTTTTTGAGTTTAATTAACTTTCTTACGGGTTTAATTGTTTTTTTGGTATGGACAGATCACGCAGAGAAAGTTTCAGTATGTGTGGATTCATGTTCAGATATGTGCTCCCGCAAGAACTAAAACACAAACTAGTTTGTTATTGTTTTATAATTCCATGAAAAATCAATGTCAAAAAAAAAGATGTCAATATGTAGTCATTTGATTCGATTAAATACTCAAATCCAAATGAAAATGATTTTTTATATGATTTATTTTGGGCAACTAGCACATAAATTGACAAAAAACGATTGATCTGACACAGATAGTCTAAAATATTAAAGAAAAAGATGTTTAATAAAAAGATTGTTGGTTGTCCAATGTGTTTCACGTTTACATCTAATTGTATAAATTAATATAATACTGTTTTTAAATTATTTTTGTTAAAAATAATATTAGTATTTCAATCCGACGTTATAAACAGGTGACAGCCTAAAAATATATAAATAAGGCAATGGAATATATTTCAAAATATTTAATGCAAATCCACACATTAAAATTTTATAAAATAAAATTATAGTAAAAAATAGTCTACAGTGAAAATTACAATATTTATATAATCATATAAATACATGTTCAAAATATTAATCATGTACAAAGGGTTTAAAAAATATTTAAATTATTTTAAGGAGATTGTTAAATATACCAAACGAAATTGGTTAAAAAATATTAAATAATTTCATTTTTATAATATTTATAATATAATGAATATAATACTGATTATGTTTACATTTGTTTATTAACTAATATATAAAAATTTCAGTCTCACTTCATAAAAGGAATTACAACCTAAAAGTATATAAGTCGAGTTATCGAGTATATATTAAAAATTATTTTTTACAAAATCAAACAATAAATATATTATATATAAAATGAATTTTCATCTTTATTCATAAATTTAAGATCTAAAAGTAAACTGTGCAGTAATAACAAAATTAAAATTACTATTTTAGTAATTCGTTATAATCTATTTCATCTAGTACAATTATTTTAACTAAAATAGTAAATGGCGTGGGCCATATTTTTTTCGTAAACACAAAAGTTCAGCACACATCAAAGCAAAAAAAAAAAAGAAATTTTAAGGCTTTAAAATATATATAAATAACATACTAAATTATAATTTTTAATAAAATATTTTAAACAAAAATGATTTCATGCTTTAAAACCGCGAATTAAAATCATAACTTTAAAATTAAAGAAAGATAAGCATAAATAGTTTTCGTTCATGCATATTTTCTCTAACAAATTCATTTAAAAATCATACATGAATTTTAAATATTTAAATATAGTTAAACTCTATTTAAAAATTTAAAATGAATATAATTTGAATATTTGTTTTTAATGTTTTATTAATTATACTATAACGATGAGAATATTACATAGACGATTCTACAGCCGGCAATTCTGCAATCATATGAGAATTCACGTCTGCCTGACTGCACCGCTCCGATCTGCCCTATGAGATCCATGTTTGATGGTATACCCTACACCAAGCTGAAGATCTTTGGTGGCCTGTTTCTCCGTAGACCTCCGTGTGTAGAAGTATCAATGAACCCTTCGTCAAACTACTAGACCAAGGGGGCTTCAACAATTTGGATATTGTTAATATTTAAATTTGCATGTGTATATGTACACACATAATACATATCCATAAAAATTAAACACATGTCAGTTAATATTGTAAAATAACAAGTGCATATTTTTTTTTGAACAAGACAAGTGCACGTTAGGCTAATGCACACCGCTGTGTCAATAAACAGATAATATTAGCTACCAAACACAAGATATATCAGTTAGAAAAAATATTAACGTATAATATTAAGAATATCTAGATTCTGGATATAAGAAGAAAAAATCCTTCGATTATAAATTTGTGTAATTAGATGTAATTATATACTATGTCACTACAGCCAAATCAAACCTAATTTAAAAGTGACCGATACTAAAAATGTTAATTTATAACACAAAGTAACAAAGTCCCTATATAAACAAAACATAATGACATCGTTACACAAACAAATTCATAATAAACAAAAAATTTCCATCAGCTTTTATATCCTCAAGAAAACATGGAGACCAAAAGAATGGCAATGTTGGTGGTGATGATGTTGGTGATGGGGAAAATTTTGATTGAGGCAGAGGGTATGGCTTTTACAGATTGTTATAAAGGCTGCTTAGTGTTGTGTGCTGTATCTAGTAAAGGATTAAAGAAACTGGTATGTCCTTTCTCGTGTACGAAGAACTGTATAAATCCTACACCTTTTTCCGATGCAACTCTAAAAAACATTGACGAGACTGATTACTTTTGTAAACTCGGATGTGCTACGCATCGTTGTGCTTCATCCTCCTCGATCCATGATAAGGGTAAGTTTTCAGTTCTTGTATGTATACTATCATGTATAACTATACAGTTTAATCATGTAGATCGAAATAGCTATCATGTATAACTATACAATTTAATAATGTACATCAATCTAAGGATATTAAGTAGATGATGTCCTAAAATGTTTGGAGTTTAATTAACTTTCTTACGGGTTTAATTGTTTTTTGGTATGGACAGATCACGCAGAGAAAGTTTCAGTATGTGTGGATTCATGTTCAGATATGTGCTCCCACAAGAACTAAAACACAAACTAGTTTGTTATTGTTTTATACTTCCATGAAAAATCAATGTCAAAATAAAAAGATGTGAATATGTAGTCATTTGATTCGATTAAATACTCAAATCCAAATGAAAATGATTTTTTTATATGATATATTTTGGGCAACTAGCACATAAATTGACAAAAACGATTGATCTGACACAGATAGTCTAAAATATTAAAGAAAAAGATGTTTAATAAAAAGATTATTGGTTGTCCAATGTGTTTCATGTTTACATTTAATTGTATAAATTAATATAATACTGTTTTTAAATTATTTTTGTTAAAAATAATATTAGTATTTCAATCCGACGTTATAAACAGGTGACAGCCTAAAAATATATAAATAAGGCTATGGAATATATTTCAAAATATTTAATGAAAATCCACACATTAAAATTCTATAAAATAAAATTAAAGTAAAAAATAGTATACAGTGAAAATTACCATATTTATGAAATCATATAAATACACGTTCAAAATATTAATCATGTACAAAGGGTTGGAAAAAATATTTAAATTATTTTAAGGAGATTGTTAATTATACCAAACGAAATGGGTAAAAAAATATGAAATAATTTCATTTTTATAATATTTATAATATAAATGAATATAATACTGATTATGTTTACAATTGTTTACTAAATAATATTTAAAAATTTCAGTCTCACTTCATAAAAGGAGTTACAACCTAAAAGTATATAAGTCGAGTTATCGAGTATATATTTAAAATTATTTTTTTTACAAAATCAAACAAAAAATATATTATATATAAATATGAATTTGCATATTTATTCATAAATTTAAGATCTAAAAGTAAACTGTGCAGTAATAACAAAATTAATATTACCATTTTAGTAATTCGTTCTCATCTATTTCATCTAGTTCAGTTATTTTAACTAATATAGTAAATGGCGTGGGCCATATTTTTTTCTTAAACACAAACGTTCAGCACACATCAAAACAAAAAAAAAAAGAAATTTTAAGGCTTTAAAATAATATATAAATAACATACTAAATTATAATTTTTAATAAAATATTTTAAACAAAAATGATTTCATGCTTTAAAAGCGCGAATTAAAATCTAGTATAACTTTAAAAGTAAATTAAGATAAGCATAAATAGTTTTCGTTCATACATATTTTCTTTAACAAATTCATTTAAAAATCATATATGAATTTTAAATATTTAAATATAGTTAAAATCTATTTAAAAATTTAAAATAAATATAATTTGAATATTTGGTTTTAACGTTTTATTAATTATACTATTATAACGATGAGAATATTACATAGACGATTCTACAGCAGGCAATTCTGCAATCATATGAGAATTCACGTCTGCCTGACTGCACCGCTCCGATCTGTCCGATGAGATCATGTTTGATGGTACACCCTACACCAAGCTGAAGATCTTTGGTGGTCTGTTTCTCCGTAGACCTCCGTGTGTAGAAGTATCAATGAACCCTTCGTCAAACCACTAGACCAAGGGGGCTTCAACAATTTGGATATTGTTAATATTTAAATTTGCATGTGTATATGTACACACATAATACATATCCATTAAAATTAAACACATGTCAGTTAATATTGTAAAATAACAAGTGCACATTTTTTTTTGAACAAGACAAGTGCACGTTAGGCTAATGCACACCGATGTGTCAATAAACAGATAATATTAGCTACCAAACACAAGATATATCAGTTAGAAAAAATATTAACGTATAATATTAAGAATATCTAGATTCTGGATATAAGAAGAAAAAATCCTTCGATTATAAATGTGTGTAATTAGATGTAATTATATACTATGTCACTACAGCCAAATCAAACCTAATTTAATTGTGACCGATACTAAAAATGTTAATTTATAACACAAAGTAACAAAGTCCCTATATAAACAAAACATAGTGACATCGTTACACAAACAAATTCATAATAAACAAAAAATTTTCATCAGCTTTTATATCCTCAAGAAAACATGGAGACCAAAAGAATGGCAATGTTGGTGGTGATGATGTTGGTGATGGGGAACATTTTGATTGAGGCAGAGAGTATGGCTTTTACAGATTGTTATAAAGGCTGCTTAATGTTGTGTGCTGTATCTAGTAAAGGATTAAAGAAACTGGTATGTCCTTTCTCGTGTACGAAGAACTGTATAAATCCTACACCTTTTTCCAATGCAACTCTAAAAAACATTGACGAGACTGATTACTTTTGTAAACTCGGATGTGCTACGCATCATTGTGCTTCATCCTCCTCGATCCATGATAAGGGTAAGTTTTCAGTTCTTGTATATATACTATCATGTATAACTATACAGTTTAATAATGTAGATCGAAATAGCTATCATGTATAACTATACAATTTAGTCATGTACATCAAGCTAAGGATATTAAGTAGAAGATGTCCTAAATTTTTTTGAGTTTAATTAACTTTCTTATGGGTTTAATTGTTTTTTTGGTATGGACAGATCACGCAGAGAAAGTTTCAGTATGTGTGGATTCATGTTCAGATATCTGCTCCCGCAAGAACTAAAACACAAACTAGTTTGTTATTGTTTTATAATTCCATGAAAAATCAATGTCAAAATAAAAAGATGTGAATATGTAGTCATTTGATTCGATTAAATACTCAAATCCAAATGAAAATGATTTTTTATATGATATATTTTGGGCAACTATAAATTGACAAAAACCGATTGATCTGACACAGATAGTCTAAAATATAATAGAAAAAGATGTTTAATAAAAAGATTGTTGGTTGTCCAATGTGTTTCACGTTTACATCTAATTGTATAAATTAATATATACTGTTTTTAAATTATTTTTATTAAAAATAATATTAGTATTTCAATCCGACGTTATAAAAAGGTGACAGCCTAAAAATATATAAATAAGGCAATGGAATATATTTCAAAATATTTAATGCAAATCCACACATTAAAATTTTATAAAATAAAATTAAAGTAAAAAATAGTCTACAGTGAAAATTACAATATTTATCAAATCATATAAATACATGTTCAAAATATTAATCATGTACAAAGGGTTGAAAAAAATATTTAAATTATTTTAAGGAGATTGTTAAATATACCAAACGAAATTGGTTAAAAAATATTAAATAATTTCATTTTTATAATATTTATAATATAATGAATATAATACTGATTATGTACACAATTGTTTACAAAATAATATTTAAAAATTTCAGTCTCACTTCATAAAAGGAATTACAACCTAAAAGTATATAAGTCAAGTTATCGAGTATATATTAAAAATTATTTTTTTACAAAATCAAACAATAAATATATTATATATAAAAATGATTTTTCATCTTTATTCATAAATATAAGATCTAAAAGTAAACTGTGCAGTAATAACAAAATTAAAATTACTATTTTAGTAATTCGTTCTCATCTATTTCATCTAGTTCAGTTAATTTAACTATAATAGTAAATGGTGTGGGCCATATTTTATTCGTAAACAAAAAAGTTCAGCACACATCAAAGCAAAAGAAGAGAAGTTTTAAGGCTTTAAAATATATATAAATAACATACTAAATTATAATTTTTAATAAAATATTTTAAACAAAAATGATTTCATGCTTTAAAAGCGCGAATTAAAATCATAACTTTAAAAGTAAAGAAAGATAAGCATAAATAGTTTTCGTTCATGCATATTTTCTTTAATAAATTCATTTAAAAATCATATATGAATTTTAAATATTAAAATATATTTAAACTCTATTTAAAAATTTAAAATGAATATAATTTGGATATTTTTATAATGTCTTATTAATTATACTATTATAACGATGAGAATATTACATAGACGATTTTACAGCCGACAATTCTGCAATCATATGAGAATTCACGTCTGCCTGACTGCACCGCTCCGATCTGTCCTATGAGATCCATGTTTGATGGTACACTCTACACCAAGCTGAAGATCTTTTGGTGGCCTGTTTCTCCGTAGACCTCCGATTGTAGACGTATCAATGAACCCTTCGTCAAACCACTAGACCAAGGGGGCTTCAACAATTTGGATATTGTTAATATTTAAATTTGCATGTGTATATGTACACACATAATACATATCCATAAAAATTAAACACATGTCACTTAGTATTGTAAAATAACAAGTGCACATTTTTTTTGAACAAGACAAGTGCACGTTTGGCTAATGCACACCGCTGTGTCAATAAACAGATAATATTAGCTAGCAAACACAAGATATATCAGTTAAAAAATATTAACGTATAATATTAAGAATATCTAGATTCTGGATATAAGAAGAAAAAATCCTTCGATTATAAATGTGTGTAATTAGATGTAATTATATACTATGTCACTTCAGCCAAATCAAACCTAATTTAATTGTGACCGATACTAAAAATGTTAATTTCTAACACAAAGTAACAAAGTCCCTATATAAACAAAGCCTAGTTACATCGTTACACAAACCAATTCATAATAAACAAAAAATTTCCATCAGCTTTTATATCCTCAAGAAAACATGGAGACCAAAAGAATGGCAATGTTGGTGGTGATGATGTTGGTGATGGGGAACATTTTGATTGACGCAGAGGGTATGGCTTTTACAGATTGTTATAAAGGCTGTTTAGTGTTGTGTGCTGTATCTAGTAAAGGATTAAAGAAACTGGTATGTCCTTTCTCGTGTACGAAGAACTGTATAAATCCTACACCTTCTTCCGATGCAACTCTAAATAACATTGACGAGACTGATTACTTTTGTAAACTCGGATGTGCTACGCATCATTGTGCTTCATCCTCCTCGATCCATGATAAGGGTAAGTTTTCAGTTCTTGTATGTATACTATCATGTATAACTATAGAGTTTAATCATGTAGATCGAAATAGCTATCATGTATAACTATACAATTTAATAATGTACATCAATCTAAGGATATTAAGTAGATGATGTCCTAAAATGTTTGGAGTTTAATTAACTTTCTTACGGGTTTAATTGTTTTTTGGTATGGACAGATCACGCAGAGAAAGTTTCAGTATGTGTGGATTCATGTTCAGATATGTGCTCCCGCAAAACCTAAAACTCAAACTAGTTTGTTATTGTTTTATACTTCCATGAAAAATCAATGTCAAAATAAAAAGATGTGAATATGTAGTCATTTGATTCGATTAAATAATCAAATCCAAATGAAAATGATTTTTTTATATGATATATTTTGGGCAACTAGCACATAAATTGACAAAAAATGATTGATCCGACACAGATAGTCTAAAATATTAAAGAAAAAGATGTTTAATAAAAAGATTGTTGGTTGTCCAATGTGTTTCACGTTTATATCTTATGGTATAAATTAATATAACACTGTTTTTAAATTATTTTTATTAAAAATAATATTAGTATTTCAATCCGACGTTATGAACAGGCGACAGCCTAAAAATATATAAATAAGGCTATGGAATATATTTCAAACTATTTAATGCAAATCCACACATTAAAGTTTTATAAAATAAAATTAAAGTAAAAAGTAGGCTACAGTAAAAATTACCATATTTATCAAATCATATAAATACATGTTCAAAACATTAATCATGTACAAAGGGTTGAAAAAAAACTATTTAAATTATTTTTAGGAGATAGTAAAATGTACCAAACGAAATTGGTTAAAATATGAAATAATTTGATTTTTATAATATTGATAATATAAATGAATATAATACTGATTATGTTTACAATTGTTTACTTAATAATATTTAAAAATTTCAGTCTCACTTCATAAAAGGAGTTACAACCTAAATGTATATAAATCGAGTTATCGAGTATATATTTAAAATTAATTTTTTTACAAAATAAAAAAAAAATATATTATATATAAAAATGAATTTGCATCATTTATTCATAAATTTAAGATCTAAAAGTAAACTGTGCAGTAATAACAAAATTAAAATTACTATTTTAGTAATTCGTTCTCATCTATTTCATATA
Organism: Hirschfeldia incana; assembly: GCA_026261945.1. NCBI lineage: Eukaryota > Viridiplantae > Streptophyta > Magnoliopsida > Brassicales > Brassicaceae > Hirschfeldia > Hirschfeldia incana. The sequence goes on along the minus strand of JABCMI010000013.1, from coordinate 1,982,621 downwards.
GTTCGGTTATTTTAACTAAAATAGTAAATGGTGTGGGCCATATTTGTTTCTTAAACACAAACGTTCAGCACACATCAAAGCTAAAAAAGGAAATTTTAAGGCTTTAAAATATATATAAATAACATACAAAATTATAATTTTTAATAAAAATTGTTAAACAAAAATAATTCCATGCTTTAAAAGCGCGAATGAAAATCTAGTATAACTTTAAAAGTAAAGAAAGATAAGCATAAATAGTTTTCGGTCCTACATATTTTCTTTAATAAATTCATTTAAAATCATATATGAATTTTAAATATTTAAATATAGTTAAGCTCTATATAAAAATTTAAAATGAATATAATTTGGATACTTGTTTTTAATGTTTTATTAATTATACTATTATAACGATGAGAATATTACATAGACGATTCTACAGCCGGCAATTTTGCAATCATATGAGAATTCACGCCTGCCTGATTGCACCGCTCCGATATGTCCTATCAGATCCATGTTTGATGGTACACCCTACACCAAGGTGAAGATCTTTGGTGGCCTGTTTCTCCGTAGACCTCCGTGTGTAGAAGTATCAATGAACCCTTCGTCAAACCACTAGACCAAGGGGGCTTCAACAATTTGGATTTTGTTAATATTTAAATTTTCATGTGTAGATGTACACACATAAGACATATCCATAAAAAATAAACACATGTCAGTTAATATTGTAAAATAACAAGTGCACATTTTTTTTTGAACAAGACAAGTGCACGTTAGGCTAATGCACACCGTTGTGTCAATAAACAGATAATATTAGCTACCAAACACAAGATATATCAGTTAGAAAAACAATAACGTATAATATTTAGAATATCTAGATTCTGGAATAAGAAGAAAAAATCATTCGATTATAACTGTGTGTAATTAGATGTAATTATATACTATGTCACTACAGCCAAATCAAACCTAATTTAATTGTGACCGATACTAAAAATGTTAATTTATAACACAAAGTAACAAAGTCCCTAAACAAAACCTAGTGACATCGTTACACAAACAAATTCATAATAAACAAAGAATTTCCATCAGCTTTTATATCCTCAAGAAAACATGGAGACCAAAAGAATGGCAATGTTGGTGGTGATTATGTTGGTGATGGGGAACATTTTGATTGAGGCAGAGGGTATGGCTTTTACAGATTGTTATAAAGGCTGTTTAGTGTTGTGTGCTGTATCTAGTAAAGGATTAAAGAAACTGGTATGTCCTTTCTCGTGTACGAAGAACTGTATAAATCCTACACCTTCTTCCGATGCAACTCTAAAAAACATTGACGAGACTGATTACTTTTGTAAACTCGGATGTGCTACGCATCGTTGTGCTTCATCCTCCTCGATCCATGATAAGGGTAAGTTTTCAGTTCTTGTATATATACTATCATGTATAACTATACAGTTTAATCAAGAAGATCGAAATAACTATAATGTATAACTATACAATTTAATCATGTACATCAATCTAAGGATATTAAGTAGATGATGTCCTAAAATGTTTGGAGTTTAATTAACTTTTTTACGGGTTTAAATTTTTTTGGTATGGACAGATCACGCAGAGAAAGTTTCAGTATGTGTGGATTCATGTTCAGATATGTGCTCCCGCAAGAACTAAAACACAAACTAGTTTGTTATTGTTTTATACTTCCATGAAAAATCAATGTCAAAATAAAAAGATGTGAATATGTAGTCATTTGATTCGATTAAATACTCAAATCCAAATGAAAATGATTTTTTTATATGATATATTTTGGGCAACTAGCACATAAATTGACAAAAAACGATTGATCCGACACATATAGTCTAAAATATTAAAGAAAAAGATGTTTAATAAAAAGTTTGTTGGTTGTCCAATGTTTTTCACGTTTAAATCTTATTGTATAAATTAATATAAGACTGTTTTTAAATTATTTTTATTAAAAATAATATTAGTATTTCAATCCAACGTTATGAACAGGTGACAGCCTAAAAATATATAAATAAGGCTATGGAATATATTTCAAACTATTTAATGCAAATCCACACATTAAAATTTTATAAAATTAAATTAAAGTAAAAAATAGGCTACAGTAAAAATTACCATATTTATCAAATCATATAAACACATGTGCAAAATATTAATCACTAGGGGTTGGCCCGCCCTTCGGGCGGGTAAGTTTACGCTAAAAAATGTTTTATATTGAAATATATTTTAGTACTATAAAATATTTCAAATTTTACTTTGTATTGAAATAATAATATAATATGTTTTTATTCTAAGATCACACTGCAAATTAATTTATTAAATTTTGTTGCTTTGAATTGAAATGATCACTAACATTTTTTTTCTACATTAATAGGTGTATGTCTGTGCTTCAAGTAGAATATTTTGTTTTATTGTTGTTAAGTATAATCTATATGATGTAGTTATTTGATCGTTTTTATTTGCTAAAAGTATTAATTGGTATTTTGTTTGTGTTATGTAGTAATAGGTAATACATTAATATATTTTGTGTTTATTTTTTCAGTATTGTGTAGTACTTATCAGTGATGGAGTGAACATCTGGTGTAAATCATAATAAATTTCAGTAACATTGTATTTAGGTATGTGTTGATTATAAAATTAAAGATTTTAGCGTCAAATTGTATTCTATTTTTTAATATTTTTGAAAATTATTCTTTAAGATATTTTTTTACCATTTCTTCATATTTTGACATTGAGTCATCACCATCTATGTATTTTGTTTACTTTTCTATGTGTAGTGTTTTCACCATCACCATCAACGTTACCTCTATGCTCTCGCATTCTTCGCCTCAAATATATTTGTTGTAAATCTTACTTATGATTTCCATGCTGTGAAGTTGTTTCTCACAACATTTTATAGGCCGTTCAAGTCAATATTGGCTCTTCCTCTTCTTCTTAAGATTTCAGCTAATGGTCCTTGGGTTAGGTCAGAGTTAAGTCATCTTTGATGTTGTCTTCCTCGTATTTGGCTTACCATTGATAGTCCATGTTCGTCTTGGTTTTCAAGATATGATTTTTTATCTGACTTATATGCTCTCTTTCATAACTCGAATATGGTTCCACAGTTTGCTGATGTCGTTTTGTCTCCCCTTCTCTCTTTAATTTTTAATCTCATTGTAGCTATCATAGCTGCTTGCGTCTCTGATGGTTTTCCCTTTCGCCATGTTTACCACTTCATGTTTGGATAGTATTTTCCTCTGTATATGTTTTGTGGGCTTTGAAAATTATTTATGGTATGAATTCTAGTTTTTTGGTGGCTTCTTTTTTTTCCTCCCTCTGCTTGTTTTCTTCTTTCTCTGCTTCCCTCGTTATACTTGTGCAGAGTTAGTTTTTTGGGACTTTGTTCCCTTCTATCTAAAGCTTTATGGTTCTTTGTTGGCATGGATGCATTGTGGTTGTTTAGTTTGTGAATTACTTCTTACCTCTTAGCTAATAGTTGTGCTTCTAGTGCTTAAGGCATTGTCTTCATGTTTTGTGGTGACTTTGACTTTTCGGTGATTATTCTTTTTTTGACATGCTTTCTTAGTTCTTTGCTTTAGTTTTTGATCGCGCTATTTTGTGTTCAGAGGATTAATTGATTAATTAATCTCAAACTTTACATTTTTACTCTTTTCTGACATATGCTTATTCTGGCCAAAACACTATAAGGTAATGTGTGGCAAGTAGTCTTTGTTTATGATCACCTTTCAGATTCAGACATTTATTGAATTAGTGTTATTATGATATTATTTTCTCTATAATTTTGGAGGTTTTAGGTTTAGATTTGTGTTGTGCTTTAGTTTCTTCTTCTTAATTTGATTATTTTATAATTTTAACAGTAAGATAAATATATAATTTATGAATAAATATTAATTAAAATAATAAAATAGTGAAAGTTTATGCTATCTTTAGTTTTGAATAAATTAAATTTTAAAATATATTTATATTATTTTATTTATTTTTCATTCATCTTGAATTTTAGTGAGTAATAAAATAGATTATTCATATGATGGTTAATGTGACAAAGATTAAATATGATGAGTTGCATATATAAGTCATTTGTGTACATTAGAGATTAAAATTACGATTAAATATGATGAGTTGCATATAGAAGTCATTTGTGTACATTAGAGATTAAAATTACGATTAAAAGTTATAGGGTCAATCCATAAAGAAAAATGCACAATTAAAAAGTGTTTGGCCGAATTATACAAATCTTAAAAGAAAAAGATTTAAAATGTAAAAAAAAAATATGAGGACACGTGTCGCAAAAGCCCCCTTCCACATGTCACATGAAGAGAGAAAACTTAACTTTATATATATATATATATATATATATATATATATATGCTTTGTGCGCTTTGAAAATTATTTATGGTATGAATTCTAGTTTTTTGGTGGCTTCTTTTTTTTCCTCCCTCTGCTTGTTTTCTTCTTTCTCTGATTCCCTCGTTATACTTGTGCAGAGTTAGTTTTTTGGGACTTTGTTCCCTTCTATCTAAACCTTTATGGTTCTTTGTTGGCATGGATGCATTGTGGTTGTTTAGTTTGTGAAGTACTTCTTACCTCTTAGCTAATAGTTGTGCTTCCGGTGCTTAAGGCATTGTCTTCATTTTTCGTGGTGACTTTGACTTTTCGGTGATTATTCTTTTTTTTGACATGCTTTCTTAGTTCTTTGCTTTAGTTTTTGATCGCACTATTTTGTGTTCAGAGGATTAATTGATTAATTAATCTCAAACTTTACATTTTTACTCTTTTCTGACCTATGCTTATTCTGGCCAAAACACTATAAGGTAATGTGTGGCAAGTAGTCTTTGTTTATGATCACCTTTCAGATTCAGACATTTATTGAATTAGTGTTATTATGATATTATTTTCTCTATAATTTTGGAGGTTTTAGGTTTAGATTTGTGTTGTGCTTTAGTTTTTTCTTCTTAATTTGATTATTTTATAATTTTAACAGTAAGATAAATATATAATTTACGAATAAATATTAATTAAAATAATAAAATAGTGAAAGTTTATGCTATCTTTAGTTTTGAATAAATTAAAATTTAAAATATATTTATATTATTTTATTTATTTTTCATTCATCTTGAATTTTAGTGAGTAATAAAATAGATTATTCATATGATGGTTAATGTGACAAAGATTAAATATGATGAGTTGCATATAGAAGTCATTTGTGTACATTAGAGATTAAAATTACGATTAAATATGATGAGTTGCATATAGAAGTCATTTGTGTACATTAGAGATTAAAATTACGATTAAAAGTTTTAGGGTCAATCCAAAAAGAAAAATGCACAATTAAAAAGTGTTTGGCCGAATTATACAAATCTTAAAAGAAAAAGATTTAAAATGTAAAAAAAAATATGAGGACACGTGTCGCAAAAGCCCCCTTCCACATGTCACATGAAGAGAGAAAACTTAACTTTATATATATATATATATATATATATATATATATATATATATATATATATATATATGCTTTGTGGGCTTTGAAAATTATTTATGGTATGAATTCTAGTTTTTTGGTGGCTTCTTTTTTTTCCTCCCTCTGCTTGGTTTCTTTTTTCTCTGCTTCCCTCGTTATACTTGTGCAGAGTTAGTTTTTTGGGACTTTGTTCCCTTCTATCTAAAGCTTTATGGTTCTTTGTTGGCATGGATGCATTGTGGTTGTTTAGTTTGTGAAGTACTTCTTACCTCTTAGCTAATAGTTGTGCTTCCGGTGCTTAAGGCATTGTCTTCATGTTTCGTGGTGACTTTGACTTTTCGGTGATTATTCTTTTTTTGACATGCTTTCTTAGTTCTTTGCTTTAGTTTTTGATCGCGCTATTTTGTGTTCAGAAGATTAATTGATTAATTAATCACAAACTTTACATTTTTACTCTTTTCTGACCTATGCTTATTCTGGCCAAAACACTATAAGGTAATGTGTGGTAAGTAGTCTTTGTTTATGATCACCTTTCAGATTCAGACATTTATTGAATTAGTGTTATTATGATATTATTTTCTCTATAATTTTGGAGGTTTTAGGTTTAGATTTGTGTTGTGCTTTAGTTTCTTCTTCTTAATTTGATTATTTTATAATTTTAACAGTAAGATAAATATATAATTTATGAATAAATATTAAATAAAATAATAAAATAGTGAAAGTTTATGCTATCTTTAGTTTTGAATAAATTAAATTTTAAAATATATTTATATTATTTTATTTATTTTTCATTCATATTGAATTTTAGTGAGTAATAAAATAGATTATTCATATGATGGTTAATGTGACAAAGATTAAATATGATGAGTTGCATATAGAAGTCATTTGTGTACATTAAAGATTAAAATTACGATTAAAAGTTTTAGGGTCAATCCATAAAGAAAAATGCACAATTAAAAAGTGTTTGGCCGAATTATACAAATCTTAAAAGAAAAAGATTTAAAATGTAAAAAAAAAAATATGAGGACACGTGTCGCAAAAGCCCCCTTCCACATGTCACATGAAGAGAGAAAACTTAACTTTATATATATAGATAGATGTACAAAGGGTTGAAAAAATACTATTTAAATTAATTGTAAAATGTACCAAACGAAATTGGTTAAAAAATATAAAATAATTTCATTTTTATAATATTGATAATATAAATGAATATAATACTGATTATGTTTACAATTGTTTACTAAGTAATATTTAAAAATTTCAGTCTCAGTTCATAAAAGTAGTTACAACCTAAAAGTATATAAATCGAGTTATCGAGTATATATTTAAAATTATTTTTTACAAAATCAAACAATAAATATATTATAAATAAAAATGAATTAGCATCTTTTATTCATAAATTTAAGATCTAAAAGTAAACTGTGCAGTAATAACAAAATTAAAATTACTATTTTAGTAATTCGTTCTCATCTATTTCATCTGGTTCAGTTATTTTAACTAAAATAGTAAATGGTGTGGGCCATATTTGTTTCTTAAACACAAACGTTTAGCACACATCAAAGCTAAAAAAAGGAAATTTTAAGGCTTTAAAATATATATAAATAACATACAAAATTATAATTTTTTATAAAAATTGTTAAACAAAAATAATTCCATGCTTTAAAAGCGCGAATTAAAATCTAGTATAACTTTAAAAGTAAACAAAGATAAGCATAAATAGTTTTCGGTCCTACATATTTTCTTTAATAAATTCATTTTAAATCATATATGAATTTTAAATATTTAAATATAGTTAAGCTCTATATAAAAATTTAAAATGAATATAATTTGGATACTTGTTTTTAATGTTTTATTAATTATACTATTATAACGATGAGAATATTACATAGACGATTCTACAGCCGGCAATTTTGCAATCATATGAGAATTCACGCCTGCCTGACTGCACCGATCCGATATGTCCTATGAGATCCATGTTTGATGGTACACCCTACACCAAGGTGAAGATCTTTGGTGGCCTGTTTCTCCGTAGACCTCCGTGTGTAGAAGTATCAATGAACCCTTCATCAAACCACTAGACCAAGGGGGCTTCAACAATTTGGATTTTGTTAATATTTAAATTTGCATGTGTATATGTACACACATAAGACATATCCATAAAAAATAAACACATGTCAGTTAATATTGTAAAATAACAAGTGCACATTTGTTTTGAACAAGACAAGTGCACGTTAGGCTAATGCACACCGTTGTGTCAATAAACAGATAATATTAGCTACCAAACACAAGATATATCAGTTAGAAAAACAATAACGTATAATATTAAGAATATCTAGATTCTGGATATAAGAAGAAAAAATCATTCGATTATAAATGTGTGTAATTAGATGTAATTATATACTATGTCACTACAGCCAAATCAAACCTAATTTAATTGTGACCGATACTAAAAATGTTAATTTATAACACAAAGTAACAAAGTCCCTATATAAACAAAACCTAGTGACATCGTTACACAAACCAATTCATAATAAACAAAGAATTTCCATCAGCTTTTATATCCTCAAGAAAACATGGAGACCAAAAGAATGGCAATGTTGGTGGTGATTATGTTGGTGATGGGGAACATTTTGATTGAGGCAGAGGGTATGGCTTTTACAGATTGTTATAAAGGCTGTTTAGTGTTGTGTGCTGTATCTAGTAAAGGATTAAAGAAACTGGTATGTCCTTTCTCGTGTACGAAGAACTGTATAAATCCTACACCTTCTTCCGATGCAACTCTAAAAAACATTGACGAGACTGATTACTTTTGTAAACTCAGATGTGCTACGCATCGTTGTGCTTCATCCTCCTCGATCCATGATAAGGGTAAGTTTTAAGTTCTTGTATATATACTATCATGTATAACTATACAGTTTAATCAAGAAGATCGAAATAACTATAATGTATAACTATACAATTTAATCATGTACATCAATCTATGGATATTAAGTAGATGATGTCCTAAAATGTTTGGAGTTTAATTAACTTTCTTACGGGTTTAATTTTTTTTGGTATGGACAGATCACGCAGAGAAAGTTTCAGTATGTGTGGATTCATGTTCAGATATGTGCTCCTGCAAGAACTAAAACACAAACTAGTTTGTTATTGTTTTATACTTCCATGAAAAATCAATGTCAAAATAAAAAGATGTGAATATGTAGTCATTTGATTCGATTAAATACTCAAATCCAAATGAAAATTATTTTTTTTATATGATATATTTTGGGCAACTAGCACATAAATTGACAAAAAAAACGATTGATCCGACACATATAGTCTAAAATATTAAAGAAAAAGATGTTTAATAAAAAGTTTGTTGGTTGTCCAATGTTTTTCACGTTTAAATCTTCTTGTATAAATTAATATAAGACTGTTTTTAAATTATATTTATTAAAAATAATATTAGTATTTCAATCCAACGTTATGAACAGGTGACAGCCTAAAAATATATAAATAAGGCTATGGAATATATTTAAAAAATAGGCTACAGTAAAAATTACCATATTTATCAAATCATATAAACACATGTTCAAAATATTAGTCATGTACAAAGGGTTGAAAAAAAACTATTTAAATTAATTGTAAAATGTACCAAACGAAATTGGTTAAAAAATATGAAATAATTTCATTTTTATAATATTGATAATATAAATGAATATAATACTGATTATGTTTACAATTGTTTACTAATTAATATTTAAAAATTTCAGTCTCAGTTCATAAAAGGAGTTACAACCTAAAAGTATATAAATCGAGTTATCGAGTATATATTTAAAATTATTTTTTACAAAATCAAACAATAAATATATTATATATAAAAATGAATTAGCATATTTTATTCATAAATTTAAGATCTAAAAGTAAACTGTGCAGTAATAACAAAATTAAAATTACTATTTTAGTAATTCGTTCTCATCTATTTCATCTAGTTCAGTTATTTTAACTAAAATAGTAAATGGCGTAGGCCATATTTTTTTCTTAAACACAAACGTTCAGCACACATCAAATTAAAAAAAAAAACAATATCAAGGCTTTAAAATATATGTAAATAACATACTAAATTATAATTTTTAATAAAAATTGTTAAACAAAAATGATTTAATGCTTTAAAAGCGCGAATTAAAATCAAGTATAACTTTAAAAGTAAAGAAAGATAAGCATAAATAGTTTTTGTTCATACATATTTTCTTTAATAAATTCATTTAAAAATCATATATGAATTTTAAATATTTAAATATAGTTAAACTCTATACAAAAATTTAAAATGAATATAATTTGGATATTTGTTTTTAATGTTTTATTAATTATACTATTGTAACGATGAGAATATTACATAGACGATTCTACAGCTGGCAATTCTGCAATCATATAAGAATTCACGCCAGCCTGACTGCACCGCTCCGATCAGTCCTATGAGATCCATGTTTGATGGTACACCCTACACCAAGCTGAAGTTCTTTGGTGACCTGTTTCTCCGTAGACCTCCGTGTGTAGAAGTATCAATGAACCCTTCGTCAAACCACTAGACCAAGGGGGCTTCAACAATTTGGATATTATTAATATTTAAATTTGCATGTGTATATGTACACAAATAATACATATCCATAAAAGTTAAACACATGTCAGTTAATATTGTAAAATAACAAGTGCATATTTTTTTTTGAACAAGACAAGTGCACGATGCACACCGTTGTGTCAATAAACATATAATATTAGCTACCAAACACAAGTTATATCAGTTAGAAAAAACAATAACGTATAATATCAAGAATGTCTAGATTCTGGATATAAGAAGAAAACATCCTTCGATTATAAATGTGTGTAATTAGATGTAATTATATACTATGTCACTACAGCCAAATCAAACCTAATTTAATTGTGACTGATACTAAAAATGTTAATTTATAACACAAAGTAACAAAGTCCCTATATAAAAAAACATAGTGACATCGTTACACAAACCAATTCATTATAAACAAACAATTTCCATCAGCTTTTATATCCTCAAGAAAACTTGGAGACCAAAAGAATGGCAATGTTGGTGGTGATGATGTTGGTGATGGGGAACATTTTGATTGAGGCAGAGGGTATGGCTTTTACAGATTGTTATAAAGGCTGTTTAGTGTTGTGTGATGTATCTAGTAAAGGATTAAAGAAACTGGTATGTCCTTTCTCGTGTACGAAGAACTGTATACATCATACACCTTCTTCAGATGCAACTCTAAATAAAATTGACGAGACTGATTACTTTTGTTAACTCGGATGTGCTACTAATCGTGGTTCTTCATCCTCCTCGATCCATGATAAGGGTAAGTTTTCAGTTCTTGTATATATATTATCATGTATAACTATACAGTTTAATAATGTAGATCGATCTAACTATCATGTATAACTATACAATTTAATCATGTACATCGATCTAAGGATATTAATTAGATGATGTCATAAAATGTTTGGAGTTTAGTTAACTTTCTTACGGGTTTAATTGTTTTGTTGTTATGAACAGATCACGCAGAAAAAGTTATAGTATGTGTGGATACATGTTTAGATATGTGCTCCCGCAAGAACTAAAACTCAAACTAGTTTGTTATTGTTTTATACTTCCATGAAAAATCAATGTCAAAATAAAATTATGTGAATATGTAGTCATTTTATTCGATTAAATACTCAACTCCAAATGAAAATGATTTTTTAATATGATATATTTTGGGCAACTAGCACAAAAATTGACAAAAAGCGATTGAACCGACACAAATAGTCTAAACATTAAAGAAAGATATGTTTAATAAAAAATTGTTGGTTGTCCAATTATTTTCACGTTTATATCTAATTGTATAAATTAATATAATACTGATTTTAGCATATTTTTATTTAAAATAATATTAATATTTCAATCTCACGTCATAAACAGGTTACAGCCTAAAAATATATAACTAAAGCTATGAAATATATTTCAAACTATTTTATGTAAATTCAGACATTAAAATTATATAAAATAAAATTAAAGTAAAAAATAGTGTACAGTTAAAATTACCATATTTATCAAATTCATATAAAAACATGTTCAAAATATTAATCATGTACAAAGGGTTGAAAAACATATTAAAACTATTATAAGGAGATTGTAAAATGTACCAAACGGAATGGTTTAAAAATATTAAATAATTTCATTTTATAATATTTATAATATAAATGAATATAACACTGATTATGTTAACCATTGTTTACTAAATAATATTTAAAAATTTCAGTCTCACTTCATATAAGGAGTTACAACCTAAAAGTATATAAATTGAGTTATGGAGTATATATTTAAAATTGTTTTTGTACAAAATCAAACAATAAATAAGTTATATATAAATATGAATTTGTATCTTTTATTCATAAATTTAAGATCTAAAATTAAACTGTGCAGTAATAACAAAATTAAAATTACTATTTTCGTAATTTGTTCTTATCTATTTCATCTATTTCCGTTATTTTAACTAAAATAGTATATGGTGTGGGCCATATTGTTTTCTTAAACACAAACGTTCAGCACACATCAAAAAAAAAGAAGAAATTTTATGACTTTAATATATATATATATATATATATATATATATATATATATATATATAAATAACATACTAAATAATAGTTTTTAATAAAACTTGTTAAACAAAAATAATTTTGTTATTTAAAAGCGCTGATCAAAATCTAGTATAACTTTACAAGTAAAGAAAGATGATCATAAATAGTTTTCGTTCATACATATTTTCTTTTATAAATTCATTTAAAAATCATATATGATTTTTAAATATTTAAACGTAGTTAACTATATATAAAACTTTAAAATAAATTTAATTTGGATATTATTTTTTTAATGTCTGATTAATTATACTATAGTAGCGATGAGAATATTATATAAACGATTCTGTAGCCGACAATTCTGCCATCATATGAGAATTCACGTCTGCCTGACTGAACTGCTCCGAGCCGTCCTTTGAGATTCATGTTTGATGGAACACCCTACAACAGGCTGAAGATCTCTTGTAATTTTTTTCTCAGTAAACCTCTTGGTGTACAAATATTAATGAACCCTTCGGAAAACCACTAGATCAAGGGGGCTTCCACAATTTGGATATTGTTAATATTTTAATTTGCATGTATATATGTACACACATAATACATATCCATTAAAATTAAACACATGTCATTTAATATTTGTAAAATAACAAGTGCACATTTTTTTTGAACAAGACAAGTGCATGTTAGGCTAATGCACACCGTTGTGTTAATAAACAGATAATATTATTTACCAAACACAAAATATTAAGAATATCAGTTAAAAAAACAATAACGTATAATATTAAGAATATCTAGATTCTGGATATAAGAAGAAAAAATCCCTGAAGACATTAGTGGATCGAAATGCAAGCTCTTCGCTTTCCTAAAGGATAAACTGATGCATAGAGTGAATGGATGGACAGGTAGATGGTTATCAAAAGGAAGCAAGAAAGTGCTTATAAAGTCCATTCTACTTTCGCTCCCAACATATGTCATGTCCACTTTTCTGCTCCCATTGGAGATTTGTGAAAATCTTGCAAGTGCTATAGCTCAATTCTGGTGGAGTTGAAACCCACCAAAAAGTGGAATACACTGGGCAAAGTGGGAAAAAGTTTGTTTACCTAGAGAAGAAGGTGGAATTGGTTTCCGTATGATCCATGAATTCAATCTGGCACTCTTGGCAAAACAACTATGGAGGATAGTTCAAAATCCTGATTCGTTGGTTGCTAGAGTCTTGAAGGGAAGATATTACAGACTGAGCACACCGCTGAGAGTAAAATCAGTAAGCAGTCCATCTTATGTGTGGTCTAGCATTTCTGCAGCAAGAGAGTTATTACTTTTGGGACTCAGGAGAAAGATTCATTATGGATATGAAGTAAAAGCCTGGGAGGACCCTTGGATTCCAACAACGCCTGCTAGGCCAGCTACTTCTGTCGCACAAGTGATGAATATGAATATGAGAGTAAGTGACATCATTGATCAGGCTACGAAAGAATGGAACATTGGACTACTGGAAAACTATGTTCATCATGAGGACATACCACTAGTGAGGCGCTTAGCCATAAGATCTTATATGGCAACTGTTGACTGCCTATGTGGCAGTAACGAGAAACTTGGTAAGACGTAACATGAGATGCGATAACTACTGCCCAAGGTGTGGAGTGCCGGAGGAATCTGTAACTCATGCCATATTTGAATGCCCACCAGCTCTTCAAGCATGGACCCTATCAGCAACCCCGACGAGCCTAGATATATTTCCAAGACCGAGCATCTACACTAATATGGACTGTCTATTCTAGAGGAAGAATAGCATCATTGAACCAGAAAAAGACAGGGCCCTTATCCTTGGAAAATCTGGTACATATGGAAGGCCCGAAATGATAAATTGTTTAGAGGGATAGATAGAGATCTACTGGAGCTGGTTAGATATGCAGAGAGTGAATACCAAGCATGGTTTACTGCAAATGAGACGATACCACCAGTGGTACATGAGAACATTAATGTTAATCCCCAAGTCCTACGCTTAGGTAACATATACTTGATGGATGTGGATCTTGGACGCCTACTGCACAGTTTAGTGGATGTGTATGGGTTTGGAAGGACAATGATGGACAAGCACAACTGATGGGACACGAAATTTAGTCAGACGATAATCAGCTTTGCACTCGGAAGTAGAAGCGCTGCGATGGGCGATGGAGAACATGCTTCAACACTCGCCTTGCATAAACTTCGGGACAGGCTGCAAAGAGCTGATTGCAATGATCAAGGAACCTCAAGCCTGGCCGAGCTTCGCAACAGAATTGGAGAGGATAGAGACACTGAAGACTTGCTTTCCGGAATTCAACATCACCCATGTTCCACGAGCCCACAATCAGCTCTCAGATTTTCTTGCTAAGACTGCTAGATCTTTTCGTAGAGAGCTTTATTTTATTGGTTGTTCTATTCCAGTCTGCTTACCCAGACCACCTCAAGTTTGAGAAATAGAATGGCCTTTGACGTCAAAAATAAAAGATGAAAAAATCCTTCGATTATCAATGTGTGTAACTAGATCTAATTATATACTATGTCACTACAGCCAATAAAACCTAATTTAATTGTAACCGATACCGAAAATGTTAATTTATAACACAAAGTAACAAAGTCCTTATATAAACAAAACCTAGTAACCTCGTTACACAAACCAATTCATAATCAACAAACAATTTTCATCAGCTTTTATATCCTCAAGAAAACATGGAGAGCAAAGGAATGGCAATGTTGGTGGTGATGATGTTGGTGATGGGGAACATTTTGATTGAGACAGAGGGTATGACTTTTACAGATTGTTATAAAGGCTGTTTAGCATTGTGTTCTGTATCTAGTAAAGGATTAAAAAAACTATTATGTCATTTCTCGTGTACGAAGAACTGTATACATCCTACACCTTCTTCCGATGCAACTCTAAATAAAATTGACGAGACTGGTTATTTTTGTAAACTCGGATGTGCTACTCATCGTTGTGCTTCATCCTCCTCGATCCATGATAAGGGTAAGTTTTCAGATCTTGTATATATACTATCCCCTAGTTATTATTTGCGAAGTGGTTTTGTCACATGTCACATGTACAATCAGTTTCACAAAAAAAACGATGACATGTCTACTAGAATTGATGACATGGCTTCCGAAAAAATATGACATGGATTATTCCATTTATTGTTGATTATATTTTTGGTAAATTTTTTAAAATATGGTAATAACTTATACATTACATTTAACATTGATATTTATTTTTGGTAAACTTTTTTTAAATATGGTAATATCTCAAACGTCATATATAAAAATAAATATATTCATATATATAATTACAAATTTCGGAATGTTATTTCATTTTATTTTTTATAATTATAAAATTTGATTACTAAATATTTTGAAATTGCTACATTTAAAAAAAAATAGATTTCTAAACGTAAAATCATTAGTTTCTTATATATTGCAAATTTTATGACTATTGTTTAGTTTAAATTTTTGATAATTATACAATTTTATGTCATTTTTTTAGTTTTATACAAATTAATATAATTTGTGAAAAGAAAAATTTATTTAATATATTTAACAAAATAGATAGAAAATCGTTTTATCTTAATTCAATATTTAACTAAATATATAATTTAAATATATACATATATATATTCTTCAATATTCTTTTTAAACAAAATCATTTTATCTTAATTCAATATTTAACTAAATCAAAGCTATATCTAAATATTGGTAAAAGATAATAAAATCTATATTATTTAATAAACTTTATTTTTAAATACAAATTAAATAAAAAAAAATGTTGCACATGGTGCAGGAAAACACCTAGTCATGTATTAATATACAGTTTAATCATGTAGATCGATCTAACTCTCATGTATAACTATACAATTTAATCATGTACATCGATCTAAGATATTAGGGAAAATGGGCATTTAATTCCTCAACTATTTGAAATCAGCAAGTTTAATCTCGAACTATCACTTGCATGATTTTATTCCTCAACTAATAGTTGACTTGGCAAATTAGTGACCGAAAAAGTCAACTGTGAAATTATAAACGATTCTCGTTTGTTTTATATCAATTATTTCCGTCATTGAATTTGATAAACTCGAAATCTATTAATTCAAATCTTTAACTTTGAGTTAAAACAATTTCTGGTGACGGAAGGACGGTTTCCGGTAAAAAGATAGAAAATCCAGTGCAATCATGGAAACAAATATCACCGGAAACTGTCTTTCTGTCACCAGAAATCGTCTTCATTCAAAGTTAAATATTTGAATTTGAAGATTTCAAGTTTTTCAAGTTCAATGGCGGAGATATTTGATATAAAACTAACGAAAATCGTTTATGACTTTACAATTGACTTTTTTTGGAAATAAATGCTCATTTTCCCAAAGATATTAAGTAGATGATGTCTCAAAATGTTTGGAGTCTAATTAACTTTCATACGGGTTTAATTTTTTTTTTCTTGGTATGGACAGATCACGCAGAGAGAGTTTCAGTATGTATGGATTCATGCTCAGATATGTGCTCCCGCAAGAACTAAAACACAAACTAGTTTGTTGTTGTTCTATACTTTCATGAAAAATTAATGTCAAAATAAAAAGATGTGAATATGTAGTCATTTGATTCGATTAAATACCTCAAATCCAAATGATAGTATTTTTTTTATATGATATATTTTGGAGTACAAGCAAATAAATTGACAAAAAAACTATTGATCCAAAATAGATAGTCTAAATTATGAAAGAAAAAGATGTTTAATAAAACATTTGTAGGTTGTCAAATGTGCTTACGTTTACATCTAATTGTATAAATTAATATAATAATAATTTTACAATATTTTTATTTATAATTTTTTTTTTCAATCTCATGTCACAAACAGGTTACAACCTAAAAAATATATAAATAGGGCTATGGAATATATTTCAAACTATATTATGTAAATTCACACATAAAAATTTATAAATAAAATTAAAGTAAAAACTAGGGTACAGTTAATAATACAATATATATAAAATCATATTAAATACATGATTGAAATATTAATCAAGTACAAAGGGTTGAAAAAACATATTAAATTTATTATAACCTGATTATAAAAGTGTACAAAACGAAATGGGCTAAAAATATATTATTGAATTTCATTTTAATAATAATTATAATATAAATGAATATAATACTGATTAAGTTTATAGTTGTTTACTAAATAATATTAAAAAATTCAGTCTTACGCCATAAAACGAGTTACAACCTAAAAGTATATTAATAGGGTTATGGAATATATATTTAAAATTATTTTCTTACAAACAAGAACGGTAAATATAGTATACAACAAAATGAATTTTTATCTTTTATTCATAAATTTAAGATCAAAATCTAAAATTGTGCAGTAATAACAAAATTAAAATTACTATTTTAATAATTTGTTCTCATCTATTTCATCTATTTCAGTTATTTTAACTAAAACAGTATATGGTGTGGACCATATTTTGTTTCTTAAACAAAAACGTTTATCACACATTAAAAACAAATAAAAGAAAAATTCTGACTTTAAAAAATATATAAATAAAATATTAAATTAGAATTTTTATTAAAAATTGTTAAGCAAAAATTATTATGTACTTTAAAAGCGCGGATCAAAATCTAGATAGCTTTACAAGTAAAGAAAGATAAGCATAAATATTTTTTGATTCTGAAAATGTTAATTTATAACACAAAAGTAACATAGTCCCTATAAAAATAAAACCTAGTAACCTGGTTACACAAACTAATTCATAATTAACAAACAATTTCCATCAGCTTTTATATCCTCAAGATAACATGGAGAGCAAAAAAATGGTGATATTGGTGGTGATGATGTTGGTGATGGGGAACATTTTGATTGAAGCAGAGAGTAAGGCTTTTACAGATTGTTATAAAGGCTGTTTAGCGTTGTGTGATATATCTAGTAGATGATTAAAGAAACTATTATGTCCTTTCTCGTGTACGAAGAACTATATACATCCTACACCTTCTTCCGAGGCAACTCTTAATGAAATTGTTGAGACTGATTATTTTTGTAAACTCGGATGTGCTACTGATCGTTGTGCTTTATCCCCCTCGTACCATGATAAGGGTAAGTTTTTAGTTTTTACTATCATGTATAACTATACAGTTTAACCATGTAGATCGATCTAACTATTATGTATAACTATACAATTTAATCATGTACATCAATGTAAGGATATTAAGTAGATGACGTCCTGAAATGTTTGGAGTCTAATTAACTTTCTTACGGGTTTAATTGTTTTTGTTTTGGTATGGACAGATCACGCATAGTTATGTAGTCATCTGATTCGATTAAATACTCAAACACTACAAGAAATCACTAATATAGCTACCGAAATTTCTGTTGCTATAAGGGACATTCCGTAGCAAGAAAACAAAAAGCTACGGATAGCGACAGACGGAATCGGTGGCCTCAGAGCCGACGCTAAATGTGAATCGTCGCCAATTCATAGCTAGCTTGCAACGGATTAGCGATAACAATGGCCGTATCTACTTGCGATGGCATGGCTACCACATTGTCTGATGCTCACTGGCGACGTTTTTGACGACAAACTTTCCGTATCTAATAGCTATAGCACTTAACTACAATTTATCCATAGCAGAGTTATAGAAAATATAGATTTTTTTACTTTCTAAGACACTTTTCAACTTATGAATTACACAATAAAATATTTCATGCTGGCCAGACACTTTATGGCTGTCTATTGTCTTTCTTGCCCTCAGTATTCACCAGACCAAATTTAACCTAACCAGAGCAACTAACCATGATTCTCTTTTTCAATTCAAATTTATTTTTCTGTCGGAAATAACGAAACAAAAATATCAGATCTCCGATTTACTTTACTTTTCCAAATTACGTAATTTTAATTTTCAAAAATCTCTCCTTCTTCCTTCATCCTTCGTTGAAGAACACCATGAACCCAGAAACATCAACGCTGGTTTCGATTATGTGATTCTCCTCTCAATCTTTATACCCATCATTCTATCTTCCTGATAATTAATTTTCATCGGCCCTTTGGTTCTCCTACACAAACAATGACAAAATTAAAAGGATATTCAATTTGGTGTTTACTTGGGAACTCCAAAGAATCCTCCACTTAGATCTACAAGGCAGTCTGGTTCTGGGTTCTCACTCGACGACTCTCTCTATTGTGATGCGTCTTGATTGATTCAGCCTAGCTCCCATTGACGAGGTCTTGACGACTCTGAGCTGGACTGAGTTCGTGTCTTAGTTTCTCGAAATCAATTTTGAAGTAATTTTTTTTTGTTTTTGTTTTTTTTTTTTGTTTTATTCACTCGTGATTTGATGTTCTGAGAAATTGAGGAAAAATGTGGACATAGACATGTACTAATTCCTTATGTTTGTGTGTTTTGTATGTTGGTGTCTTGTTGCGTGTTTGGTGTGGCAAAGAAATTGCAGATACTCTCACCTACCAACACAGTTACCAATCGTATAGCTTCTGAAAGTTTTTGTTGGCTACATGACATGATCGTCGAAGAGAGTCTAACGAGGTCATAAAGCTCGAGAGTTTATGCTGTTGACACCTAGTGGTCTTTGTCTTTCATGTTTTGTCTTTTGTTTTGGTTTGAGTAGTTGTCTCCAGACCTTTGTTTTCTCTTTCAAGTAATGAAAATGCTTTCGTCTGAAATTTTTTTTCTACATGTGTCGTCCACGTCCACAGATTTGGTTCATGTCCACATCCACTTAGTTTTTTGTTAATGTTGATATATATTTATATTTTTATATATATATATATATATATCATGGATGTTAAAAATAGAAAATTATATATATATATATATATATATATATATATAAATTACTATAATAATTATATTTATTTTATAACTCTTAAATTTTGAAATAAAATCAGTTGAAAACATTAGGTGGTATAAAAATAATAAAATAAATAACCAATCATTTGAAAAAATAGATATCATCCACTGACACCAACACTAAAATAGGATCTTAGTTAATTTAGTTAATATGAAACCACATTTCTCCTGCCTCCAAGGAATGTCGGTTCCTCCTTTGTTCCTTGCTTGGCTCCGAGCTTGTATCTGCACTACAAGTTTTATGATTGGTTACAATGGCTATGTAAATGGTTATTTCAAAGGGAAGAGAGGTTTGAGGCAGGGAGATCCCTTATCCCCCTATCTTTTTGTAATAGCAATGAACTGTCTCTCTCACATGCTAAACAAGGCAGCGGCGGAAAATAAGCTAAAGTTTCATGCTAAATGTGAGAAGGTCAAACTAACCCACCTCTCTTTTGCTGATGACCTTTTGATTTTCATAGATGGCTCCATTGATTCGGTTCAGCAAGTTCTTCAAGTGCTCCATGACTTTGAGAGTCGATCTGGTCTTGCAGTCAGTCTCCAAAAAACAACGTTCTATGCTTCGGGAATGGATCAGGCAGAAATAGTCTCGATACAAGCGTCCACTGGAATGGGTTGTGGCTCTCTCCCCTTTTGATATCTTGGTGTCCCCTTAAACTCTAGAAAGTTGTCGCTTTCAGGCTGTGAAACCCTTCTGCAGCAAATAAAAATGAAATTCAACTCTTGGTCAGTCAAGACTCTTTCTTTCTCCGGGCGACTACTATTAATCAAGACGGTTATCTCAGGAATTACCACATTCTGGTGCTCTTCTTTCATTCTCCCAAAGGCGTGCATAAGCAAGATAAACTCTCTGTGCAGCACCTTCTTGTGGAAAGGGGATGTGGAATCTCACAACTCAGCAAGAGTGGCTTGGGATACGGTAACTAGGACTAAAGAGCAGGGTGGTTTGGGAGTAAAGGATTTGCAGACGTGGAATAAGGCTTGCTGCTTGCGCCTCATCTGGCTTCTCTTCTTCAAGCCAGACTCAGTATGGGTTTCCTGGTTCAAAGAGGTCATTCTTAAAGGCTCAGTACATAACTATTGGACAACCAAGCCGAATCAGTCTTTCTCTTGGCTTGCAAACAAACTATTAAAAATGAAAATGTGGTGTTCCCACTTATTCACCTCAAGTTGCAGAATGGAGCTTCAGCAAGATTCTGGTTTGACAATTGGAGCCCCTTCGGCTGTCTATATGACTACTTGAATGCTTCTCATTCAAGGCTTGGTATCCCAAGGAATGCTACTGTCGCCTCTCTCCATACGGATGGAGTATGGTCTCTCCCTTCTGCAAGGACGGATAATCAGCTTCTTTTACTCTCATTTTTAACAACTGTTACACTCTCTGACTCTGAAGACTACTACACTTGGGAGATTGATGGAAAAAGGCCAGAGAGATATGCTACGAGTGATGTCTATCACTACCTGCGTGGTAGAATAGATGAGGTGCGTTGGTCTTCTGTGGTCTGGTCTCCGAAATCCATCCCAAGGCATTCCTTCCACGCTTGGATGGTGGTATTGGACAGGCTTCCCACTCGTGATCGGTTGATAAGTTTGGGGCTGCAAGTGAACCATCTCTGTCTGCTTTGTAACTCGGAACCAGAAACTAGGAACCATTTGTTTTTGGAATGCCCCTTCAGCCATCAACTCTGGTCGCTCGCGGCTTCTCGCTGTCGTTTTTCTCCGCTTCGCCCCTGGTCTGACCTGCTGAATCAGATGATCAACTTGCCTCTTCCAAAACCAAGTAAACTCTTAACTCTCTTAGCTTGGAAGTCTGTCTTGTACTGGATCTGGATTGAAAGGAACACTCGCCTCCATGCAAACACCTTTCGATCGATTGATTCCCTCTTCAAAACCGTAGATCGTCAGATCAGGAACCGGATTCACTCAATTAGAGATTCCAACCCGATGCTTTGCTCTACGATGTTGCAGAGCTGGATCGTTTAGTAAACTTCGTGATCTTCTCCCCCTCCACCGTTCCTTGCCATCGCTCGTTTCCACCATCCAAACTGAAGAAGTTTCACCTGGGCTTCATTCTTCTATTTTACTGGGCTTTTGAGCTCTGGTTCAATTAAGGTTCTTGTTATTTTGGTTCGGTTATTGGGCTTCTGCTCTAAACCTTAGCCCTATGGGCTTGTAAAACCTTTTTATTTTTCTTTCTATTTTATTAATGAAAGCCAATGTTCAAAAAAAAAAAGAAACCACATTTCTCAAATCAACATTAAGCCATGAACATTTTTTTGCATACATTTACTGTGTCTATGTCCACATTTTCTTCTATATCTATGTCCATATTTCATTTGTTCACGAACACTTAAAACACAATAATTTTTGTTTATTTGTTTTTTTTCATATTCAGATAACTACACTTGTTTACTCACTCGTGTCCATATGTGTCTCATCCACATCTTTCACTTGTATATAAATTTTTTTTCACTTTTTGTAACCATCCTTGTCCACATTTTCTACTCATGTTTTTTATCTGTATATGAACATATTTTTCTGTCCACGTTTTTTTATGTACATACATTTTTTATAATATTTTTCTGTCCACATTTTTTATGTCCATACCTTTTTATATAATCTTGTTAAAATTTTAAAATTTATATATATATATATATATATATATATATATATATATATATATATATATATATATATATATATATATATATATATATATATATATATATATATATATATATAAGTGGATATTGAAATGTAGAGAAAAGAAAATTACAAATTGTTGTAACAATTATATTTGTTTTATGTATTCTAAATTATAAGAAAAAAAGTTAAAAACATTAGATAGAATGAAAAGAACAATGTGGAAGAGGATAAAGCGCTGGAACTACAATTGGTTTTTATAAAGCGTGAAAACTGGTTGGCTGTGTTTTGTCCCATAAAAATGACATCTTTTTTTAATAATAAAACTAACTCACCTCTTCAAATCGTAAACCAAAGGAGAAAGGTAGATGGGTATAATCACTTAGGGAGAAGAGGAAGAAAATGTCCCTCAAGTGGTATGTGTCTTATAGAGTTAAAAAGAGAGAAAAAAGTGTCTCCTTGAGTAATCAACTCGAAAATATATAGCTACTGATTTGATTATTAAATGTCGGATTCCAATATAGCAACATACAAAGCTTTGCTTAGTGTCATAAGAATTTTTTTTTATAACGCCTGAATATATTGTTAACAATACATATAGGACCAGAAATAGTTGTCAAAGGTTACAGTATCATAATAAAATCTGAGATTCCTAAACATAACAAATATGTCGATGTCAAATTTCTTTTACACAAAAAAAAATAAAACTACGAAGTAAAACCTAAAGACAACAAAAATTGAAGATGTTTCTGTAGGAATGCTGAGATAAATTAGATGTAGATGCCACTGAAAACGAGAGAGGAGCATGGACTGCGGAGGAACGGAGAGAAGCCATGACTACGGAGGAGCGGAGAGGAGACTAGAATGGGAGGAGCAGAGAGATGATATATTGGATTGCTGACCACCGAAGAGATAACCGGAGATGAGACTTGACTACCACACCGCCTTGTACCACTGGAGAGGAGAAGACCAGAGAGGAAGACCATGCCTTATACCACTTGAGAAGAAAGATGAGATGAAGAGATTGACAGATCTGGAGAGAAAGAGATGAGGAGAAAAGAAGAGATCAGTAGATCTGGAGAGATAGAAGAAGAAAAAAATATATTAAAATATTAAATATTAAAAAGCAAACCATTTTGTTCATTAGATCATCTTTCATCAACGGTTGAGATTAAAACCTGGCTATCCTCGCCCTCTTCTTGCATTGGTCAATAAAAGCCACATTTCTTATTTATTTAAAAAATTATTTGTATTGGGTTGTTAAATCTAGAAAAAAATTACATTGTAAGACACATTATCACTTTTTAATTTCACCTAGAGGCACAATGCACTTGCAACACATTTTTTTAGAAGTGAAAGACTTTCATACCCCGTAGCTAAACAAAAACCAAAAAAAAAAAGAGAATCAGTAAACAAAACCTGTTAAAGCCACTTAACTAAACCGATTCATCTATTGTTTCACTAAATCTCAAAACCCTCCCCCTTTCCTCTTCACAGAGATGAATATTAAGAACCTTAGCTTTCAAGTAATTTCCAGTTCGACCCAATATTTCACTTCTCTCCTCCATGAACGTTCTGGGTTTGTATCTTTGCAACAGAACCATTGTCTTTATTCCTTGTGACCGCCATTGACTAGCTTTGTTGACCAGATTTTTTTCATCGAAACCTTTAATTGAAGAGAATCCTTCTGATTAAAGACCCGCAAATCCTTTTAATGGATTCCAACAAGTCAATTGACAAACGCCATCATCACAACGATTCCATTAGGTTGTTTCTTCAAGATTGAGCCTTTCTTCCAAAGACAACTCCGTTAGAGAAGTTACTTTTGGTGATTTAGGATCGAAGCGTATCCATTATGGATCATCTATAGGCTATAGCTGATTCCGAGATGCTAAGCATGTCTCGAAAAAATATCAAAGACGAGGATGCTGGTTTGATTTACATTAACTACCCTGAGAGAACTAACAGAACGTTTGAGTTCACTTAGAATTCAATCAAGACATCAAAGTACTCTGTCTTCACTTTTTTCATGGGAACTTGTTTGGATGGAGAGTCTAATTTGAAGACGTGGTACCAAGCATTTAGGAGACAGCCAATCAACTCCGTCCACACATTGCCAATCCACGAGTCATCCGTTCTCACTTAACCTATCCACAGAACCCCTGTCCACATTCCATTCAGACATGCGAGCTCAAGGGTTCATGGAACCAGTCATCACCACACTGCCATGGTATCTATAAAACAGTTGTCCGTCCTTCCTACCACGCACCACCCCTCCTCTGATCAGTTCACCTCCTCCTTGTTTAGTAATATATAACTCTCGTGTTTGTAATATAAAGTTCAGTTCTCGAATTCTCTTTTGCAGTCATTCTTAGGTTGTTCTTTGGTGAGTAAGGGTTACCTAACACCAACTCTTTTGTTTTTAACCTGAAAATGGCTCTTGTGTTAACTTTTTTCCTGCCTCTTTTTTTGTTCCATCCATGCTTTAAAACATCGAAATCCTACTCTTTCGCACATCCACAAATAAAAATTTGAATTTGGGTAAAACTGGTCCATACTCTATTATCCACATCCACACGACTATAAATCACCTTAATCATTGGATCTGCTTTTGTATTTTGATCTTGTGGCCAGAAATAAAGCGCATCTTCCCATACACCAAACCGAAAACCAACCCCTTATTTAATTCAATTATTAATCAAACCAAGCCATTACCTCGTTATTTTTCTAAAGGGCAAAATCGTCCACATTTTCTCTTGGGCTCCGGGAAAGTACCTCTCAAGCAGAAAGTGTCTCTCAACGTAAAGAAAAACACAAATGTGTCTTAAAGTGTAATGAACTCTTAAATCTATTCTTTCTTATTTGCATTGTGATACATGGTTTCGGGTTTGAGAATAAGGTTTGCGGTTTAGGGGATAGGATTTGAAGTTTGAGGTTTAAAATTAGAGTTTATGGTTAAAGTTTCAAAATATATTTTGAACTTCTGATCTAGAATTAAAAAAATGGATTGATTTATTTTTTTATAAGACGTATAAAGTAGTGTTGAACTTTATAATTAGGGTTTGAGATTTAATGAATAATGTTTTTAGTTAAGTTTAAGGTTTGAGATTCAGATTTGAAAATTGATTTGTAAACTTATGACATCTTATAAGAGTAGACTTTAATATTTTAGTTGTATTATAGTACTCAGATTTTTTTTTTTTTTGTGATCTTGATGTTTAAAATTTTGTGTTTAGAGTTTTATGATATAAGATTTAAAATTGTCTTAAAGATTGTGCATATATAATAAATGTAGTTTGGTTTCAAAATTAAACAATTTAGAGTTTTTCACTTATCGCAATAACTTAGCTTTTATCTAATGCATAGCTACAAAACACCTACAAAAGCTATCCTTCGCTGTATAGCTACGGATCGCTACAATTTGTCTACAAATTTAGCGACAAAAACAAATTTATGTCTTATGTTGCCATCTTTCGCTATTTCTGTAGCTAATAGATTTGGTAACAGCAATTCATATGCCGGTCCTTAGCTATTTCAATAGATTCTTGTAGTAAAATCCAAATGAGAATGATTTTTTTTATTTAATATATTTTGGGCTACGAGCAAATAAATTGACAAAGATGTTTAATATATATATATATATATATATATATATATACAAATCAGTTAAAATTGGTTTAATATGAAGAATTTTCTTTGTACCCAAAATAATTACAAGATGAGATTTTTGTTATTTAAAGTTTGGTATCCAAAGTTGCTAATAAGCATAACCATGACATATGGTAATTATATATTTAAGATTATCATGTGTTAAATATTTTTTTTCTTAAACTTAAACCAAGAGAACTTAAATCGTAAGTTTTTTCTATTAAAAAGTCGTAAACAAAAAAACTGGAAAGAAAAAAATTATTTCTATATAAATGATTATTAATGAAATATTCTTTTTTAAACATGTGTTTAAGATAATTACAAAATACAAAATATTCTTTTCAAGATAAGTTTCGCTGCAAATTAAAATATTTACAAAACTAATTTTTTCTTACAAATATTTAATAGTAGTTTTCCTGTTAAAAATCTTAAACCAAAGAGAACTTTAAAAATTATTCTTATAATTTTAATTTAATTGTGTTATTCCTTTTATAAAGAACTTTTTTATAAAGAACTTTAAAAATTATTTTCAAAGTCAAATAAAATACATTATCTCAAAATGATTACAAAATCAATATTATTATTTAACAAGATGCAAATTCTATATGTGAAACACAGCTTGAGACTAAACTAGAAGAAGCTGTTGACAAGATCAAGAGAGAAATTGTGTTTGCAGCATCTATTTACTTGTGATGGCCACTTTGTTTATATCTGGCAACATCATGTACACCAAAGAAGCCAAGAGTTTGTTTGTACCTGTCATTGGTTTGATGTAGAACAAGAAAACGCTTGCATAAGTGACTTGATAAGACACAGTAATACTTCAGTGCTATACACAGACATCTCATTTCTCAACTGTCTTACAATCTTTTTATGCTTCTGCTTTCATTGTTCCTACGTGGCAAAAGCGTTAAAAAAAACAGTGATATAATCATCTTGATCCGGCCATCGATGATGACCTGCCCTCTGTGTTCCCATTGTCGTCTGCATCAGTTTTGGACTGCATCCTAACATTGACTGTGAGTTTGTTCTTGGGTGAAAGTTTCTTCACTTCCTCAGGTGTGTAGATAAATATCTTTCTCACCATTCCACAGAACTCACTGCATCACAAAACAGAAGACCCAAAGGATTATCAATAGGAAAAAAACAGATGCTGCTCAATATTTGTGAACACAACAAAAAAGTAGAGTTTTCAGAGGAGCTATAAGGGCACTTACTTCCAAGGATCGTCACCAACCATCATCATGTCATCTTCATCATCGGTGTAAACAACTTGCCATTTTTTGGTAGATTCTAAGAGTTCACCCTTGATGTCAAACATCTCTTCCAGCTTCTTGAACAGATCCTCGTAACACTCTGACCTTGTCAAGTCAACAGCTCTGCCTACCGCACTACCTTGAATGTGTACCTAAATCAAATTGCCAATAGCAATCAACACAGTCAATTTAAGACAACTTCTGAAGTTGTGACTCCCCCCCCCCCCCCCCCCAAAAAAAAAAAAAATTGAGATATTGAGATCACCTTTGTGCAGCTACGTATCTGTCTGCTTTGCGATTCTTGAGGAGACCTCAGAGAGGATTTCTCAGGATCACCACTAGCTTGGTTGATGTTTAACGACTCAGATTGCTGACTGGAGTCAAACTCATTGGATGGGGGTTGATCTACAGCGACAGCACCGGACACAGATGCAGCAGAGAAACATTCGTCCACATTCATATTTTCAACCAGCTCAAACCCAAAAAGCCTGCAGACGTTTCCATTAGTCTGCTTCTTCTCAGTAGGAGACTCGTTGTTAAACGCTGAAGCAAAGGATTCAGCTGCACCATCTGCATGAGTGGGCGGCCAAAAGGCTGATCCAATGGATACTCCAAATGATTTGTTCAAACCATGACCAAAAGCAGCAATCTTGGCTGGGGGAGAGAATAATGGTACCGAGGAAGGGTTGTCTGCAGGGGACTTCCACACACCATCTGCAGTAACTGAAGATAGCATCAGTGAAAAGATATGGAGCTGCCACAAGAAGAACAGTTCAGAAGAGAAAAGAACACTTAATACCGGGAGTAGATGGAGCGGTGATTGGTGAAGGCAAACCAGGAGGTCTTGGTCGTTTGTTCCTTTGTGGAGGAAGATGTGCAGAAGGCGTATTGTTTGCAACTAAGGGCTCAAGTTCCCATGGTGAAACTCTTTCAGGACGAAACACAGATGAAGGCTCGTCCCATTGAACCTGAAGCATGTTAAGAGATGCATCACTGATTGATTATATTCATTAAGAAATAATATGTAACAACTTGCTGCCCCTGAAACGTATAATATTCTAACCTTCAGCGATCTCCATTCAGAATCATGCCAGACCGAAGATTTGTTTTCCTGAACACCAACTATTGTGCCACTGAACCTGCATTGTTCAACAAAAAGAAATAACTTGGAGTTATTTCGCACTCAGCTTTATCAGCAAAAAGAAAAGAAGAAAGTTAAATGTGATACTTTTTCTCAGGAGCTTCTTCACCCTCGAATCTCATCTTGAAACGCATGCCTACAGCCAGCTTCTGGTTCTTAGCTTCGAGATACCTATTGACGCTCACAATAAATTCTGACCTACTAGTTCTGATTATAGAAGATATGTCAGCAGAATGATAATCATCAAGCATATGCAAGCTACGTGTAAGATAGTAGAAGTTTAAGATCTATATATTAAGCTGACAATAAAATGAGTGGGATGATGAGTTTTGGACCACTCCATGGCTTTAAAGTATTTTGCAGACAATGACTCAATTAAACTAAAGTAAGAAAAGCAAGACCTTGGCTTGTAGAA
This sequence comes from Hirschfeldia incana, assembly GCA_026261945.1. Lineage (NCBI taxonomy): Eukaryota > Viridiplantae > Streptophyta > Magnoliopsida > Brassicales > Brassicaceae > Hirschfeldia > Hirschfeldia incana. Next base: position 1,953,573 of record JABCMI010000013.1, on the reverse strand, counting down.
GACGGAAAAGATTGTTCCTGTTGTAATGGCATGAGCGGCAGTAGCGAGGACCCCAATATGCATGCTATGACTTGAAATGACAGAGGACGGGATGTTAGTCTGTTGTCTCATGTGCCGCCTAACACCAACTCGGAGCTCTTCATTCTCACCCCTGAAAGGTATATACTATATGTCTCTTGCTCAAATATTTAAAGAAAATTAATACAACCAGCAACAAATAAAATCGATAAGGAGCTTGCCTTAAGAATATGAAAGCATCACCAGCAACTAGTTTCTTCGAGCTAACAAAAACACTCCACCCAGTTGTTAGCAAATGGCGCCTTGGTTGACCTGGTAGCCCACAACCTCATGATAAAGGAACTGAAATTCAAATAACATATAGTAATAAGATATCAGAGGTGTATTAACCTCGGAAAATGTGCCTAAAATGCCATTCATTATTGTGCAAATCAGTTGCAACCAGTTCTTGCCATGGTGGTTGTTGGGACATATCCTGAAGAAGAGAAAGCAATGTATTAGAGAGAGAGAGCAGCCGGAGTGGTCTCTGAAAAGCAAAAGGAACAATGAAAGCAGCTCTGACCAAAGGTGGAAGACAATCATCTGCGTGTCTCCGTAGCACAGAGAATCCACCATGTGTGCTTGTGTCCGAAGCGGTTAGTGTCTTGCAAAACGAATGTACTGTGCACTTTTCAGGTTCTTGAACAGGGGCATCCGGGCTCATAGGTTCACTTTGCTGATAATAAAACACAATAGTTATAGAACCGTAATTAATGACACAATCTTTTTTTTATTTGCTTATAAAAAACTTACATCCGCTTCTGGCAGTAAGGTTATTTGCGCATATACTTCGTCAGTCTCGGTCTCCGCCTGAGCTTGCAAAGTGAAACACAAGACGGCTCAAAATTATTAGCCATCACATTTCATCAACAAAAGTAAGGAAAATTGTATCAATATATAATGAAACTCAGCCTACCCTGCGCTGGATATTGATTACTTTACACAGAATCTTAGATGGGAGATTGAAGGAAGGCATCTGTTGCTCCAAACCTTGATGCATTGATGCCTCAAGCTGCATAGGCAATGATCAATTAAAGGAATAACTGTGATAATAAGATAAGATGATCAAATGATCTTGTGAAATCAAAACAGGCACTACAAGAAGACATGTTTTGACTTTATTTTAAGCTAAAACGCAGCAATAAGACAATTTGAAGTCTTAATATGACATACAGAGTAAGAACAGTCCAATTAACATAACCGGCTTAATATGACATACAGAGTAAGAACAGTCCAATTAACATAACCGGTTTTATCAAATGAGCATGATACGGTACATGACAGTGCCAAGTGATTCAAACTAATAAACAAAGTACCTGCTCCATGTGACCTTCAGGGAAATAATAAACTCGTTCCCCTTCACGAGGTAGGGTTACAAGGGGTCCAGCACAAGCATGCCAGAGCTCCCTACATAGAGCATCACTTAAAGCCCCTACAAACAAAGAAAAAAAAAGAACGGTTATAGGATGCTACATTGCATCTCAAAACAAATCAAGACTTGCGATTGTATTAACAAACTAACTTCACTCAATTATATTAGACAAAAAGATATAAACAAAAGTATTTGACAAACCTCCAGGTTTTCCAGATGGATGATTGCTAGCTGCCATTTGAGAATCCATTTAATTTTGGATACGTTTTACCTGAGAAAAGAAAAAAAAAAAGAAAGAAGAGAAACTGTAAGGTTGAAATGTATTTCTGTAGGAGAAAAGAAGATGGACCAATCCTCATCTAATTTAGACAAACAAAAGTCTGATAGATGTCTAGATGCATCAGCATTTAAACCCTTTCTTTAAATTTCCTGACAAAAATGTGGGCCATTTATGAAACTTTTTAACTCTACATTGTGTCTAAAGCACACACACACACCACAAAGACTCAGATTCTCAGATTTCATTACCCGAAACACTCAAACAAAGGGGGGTAAAAGAAAGAACCATAAAAAGCAAAAGCAAGACAAGAACATATTTTTCCAGAACTTAACTTCACACCTTGCAAGACAAAACTGTCATTGTTAATTTCAGTCTACTACTTAATACAAATCATTTCAACAATGGCAAAAAAGATTTCAACTCAGAACCTAAAGTCATCAGATAGAATCAAATCTGTGAGGAGAGAGCAAACTTTCCAAAAATAAAAACAAGATCAGTATCGATTATTTAGCTAGATTGACCCCCCAGAATCAAATCCAGGTGCAGTATAGAAATAAAAACCCAAATCTGACTACGGATCTTCGAAAGTCTCCTCCTTTCCTAACATTAACTAAGCAACAAGCAGACCCAAGAGATAAAAATCGAAACTTTACTTCAAACCTCTCGAAGATTCAACGATCTAGAGAAACCCAAAGCGAGCTAGGGTTCAAACAAAACCCAGATGGAAAGATTTTGATTTGAGGGTAAATGAGAATCTAGAGGGGTATAGAAGTGGAATTGCTGTCAAAACAGGAGGTGTGAGATTAAAAAAAGAAGCGTGTAAGTAAAGACGTATACATACACCGTCAGTGTTTGGTTGAAGCCGACACGAACCCTCTGGCTATGGCTGCCTCTTTTTTCTCTAATGCTTCCTTTACTTTTTCTTATTTTTTATTGTCCTCTCTCTCTCTTTCTGGGTTGTTCAACCACACAAGTATGATATGCTCTCTAATAGTCTCTTTACTTGTGCAAAAGGGCGCGTTACCTTCAGAAAATTAACCAAATGAGTGAGCACATGATGTTAGTTTTTTCTTTAAAAATTTCACAATTATGTGAAGTGTGATCTGTGTTTTATTTTTTGTGAACTCCTGTGAGTGTTCTTCTTTTAACTTTTCTTTAATGTTTATTGTATAACTAGATTTTACATAACTATATTCTTGTATCCAATTTTTTAAAATCCGATCTGGACCTTCAGTTCAAATGGTAAATCTGGTAATCTGGTTTGAATTTTAGGAAAAAAATATCATTTAATAATTCGATATAAACCATAACCGGTTACCAGTTGAAACACTGGTTGAACCAATACATAACTTTTAAGTATTAACTTTTTGAATTTTTAATTGTATTATTAGAATTGGGAGGTCAGTGGGCTATATACGTTAAGCATACAATAAACTGTTATATATAGCTTCTTTGTTTTTTCAAAAAAATTGGACATAACTAATATGAATAAAGTATGATCCAAATTTAATAGTATTGATGATTCATATATTTTATATAACCTATATATATTACATGATTTATAATATATGATTTTTAATACATTTTATCTATGTTTAGTTTCTTACATGAAACATATACTCCATCCGTTTCTGAAAGTAAGATTTTCTGGATTTTATTTTTGTTCCACAAAGATAGATTTTCTATTTTTTTAAGATACTTTTGTATATTTTTGAGGAACATTAATTGTGAATCTTTGAATTGACTAAATTTTATTGGTATATAGTTATTGGAAAGTGTATAAAAAGATAAATAATAAACTAAATTACAAATATTTAATGTATTCTTAATTAATATAAAAACTTCAGAAAATCATACTTTCAGGAATAGAGGGAGTACATTTTTTTCAATGTGCAAAATGCTTATATATAATATAAATTTGTCTTTAATAATATATAATCACATTTCCCCTATTATATTTTATGCAGTTGTAGATGTCCTTTTTTTATTGGACACAACCTAGTATCAATAGGTCACACTGCAGAATTAATAGTATTGATATTTAATTGAATAACCTATTTAAAACCCGTTAACTAAAACTTGTAGAATATATTTTTATAAGTAATACTCCCATAATAATATCAAATACACATTAAAAATATAGTCAGAATTTGAATTAGATATTGGCCATATAATTAGGTATCAAATAGAAGATACTTACATTATATATTTAGATGCTATCTTCTAGGGAATTTAGATATAGTGTTTTTAAAAATGTTGATTGAAATAATTATTAACTGAAGATTTTGATGCTATATTTGTGAATCTGTTTTGATATTGATTGATGTTCTGAAGTTCGTCTGTTTTCATATATATCTTCTTTATATGTGTTGATATGTTTGTTTTGTCTGCAATTTTGTAGTCTCTGGCCATTCTTAAGAAGAAAAAAAAATGCTAGTTCTTGATTTTATTACGATTTCAAAAATAATAGAGACATACGTAGAGTTTGGTTCTCATGAGTTCGGTTCAAAAATAATAAAATGGGTTTGTGTTTTCTAAAGAATCTGTAACAGTCTGTAAACCGAATTGCTTGAGACAGAAAATAAAAGAAAAGGTGTAAATGGTTTGTATTGTTGTAACCGTTTTCGTTAAGGAGAAGAAATAGAACGTGGTTAATGTTTTAATATAATTAGACATAGTTATATAAATTCAGTTGTTTTTAAATAGGTCAAGTAAGAATAATTAATTGGATCCAACTAATATCAATTGGACATGTTGAATAATTAATAGAATAGACTAGATTTTGACCCGCGGTTTCAAACCGCGGGATAATTTTTCAAAACATTTCAAATTTATTTGATATAAATTGTATTTTTATTGTATCTACATTTAGATTTTGTAAATGAAACATTAAAATTGAGTATTTTAAAATGCGACCGACCCGCCGTTAAATTGAAAAATTACGTAGTCTCATATGTAATCTGGTTTAGTTTTTCAAAAAAAAATATATTGTTTAAAAATCCTATAAAACCCGTAATAACAACAAATACTCGGGATCTGGTTTCCGGTTGAGCTAATAGATGACCCAATATGCAATCCGTTCTGACATAAATTATTACAGTTAGAATAATTTAATATATATTCATGAATATTTAGATGAATAATGAAAGTGATAATGAAAGTGATGTTCCAATTTTAATATAATTTTTAGTCAAACTAAATTTTCATTTTGTTGTAAACGTAATGGATTAATATTTGAGAGGATGCATACTAAAAATGAAATATATTTGAGCATAAACAATTTGTATATGTCTATTACAATTTAATGATTTATGTTTGTAAATATAATTTCCATTTTATTTAGTTAATTTACTTATGTTATTCACAGGCTATAAAGTTTTTTTAAATGTTTTGTATGACTTATTTTATTTTTAAAAGTTTAATTTCATTATTCATATTATAAATGTAAATCTTTCTTAATTTTAATTTTTATATATAGTATTATATATTTACAACTAATTAAACTATTGACCCATACTCTATTGCATCGATTTATGTTAATGTAATGTTTTATGATATAATTTTTTTAATATATTTTTTTGAATTAGTTAATATTTGATAAATATATTAAATTTTTTTGAATAACCTGTAAAACTATATTCATAAAAATATCAATAGTAACATCTTTCATCGTATTATTAATAGTATAGAACTATTAATATTTTATCATATATATATATATATATATATATATATTTATATGTATATCTATTTTTAATACTCTATATATAAAAAATATATTTTTATATATTTAGTGAGGATTTTGAAGAAAATCTTTTTTTTTTGCATTTGAATTAATATATAGCTGTGTATATACAAATTAATAGACATATATCATTATTTATTAAATTAATAACTAAAATACAATTTATTTATCACTTAAATTTCGTGTTAAGTATAAATTAATTCATTAATTTTACAATAATAGATTAGTTAGTTAGTTCCTTAATTTTAGGCATGATGTATTATTTAATAATAATTAAGATAAATATGTATAAATGATATAAAAATTAAATAAATGTAATAGTCCAACCTAGACTACTTGTAAGTAGATAAAAATTGCTCCTGTTTTAATATTATTGACTAGAATTTAACCCGCCCTTTCAAAGGGCGGGTAATTTCTTTTTTTTTGTCATCATCCTATATATTAATCTTCCGTGTTTATTAAATGTCCGAGATTGGTTTAATTGACAAATTTATTAACCCGTATTTTTGTTCATCAGTATGTTTATATATAATGTTGGGTTTTCGGTTTTGGTTTTAGGTTTTTTTCTTTTTGAATTTTGGTTTCAGTTCGATTATGGTTTTTCTTTTTTGGTTCAAGATATATATATATATATATATATATATATATATATATATATACCGCTCAGTTATTTATGAAATAACTTAATATATTTATATTGGTGTTTACCCGATCCGAACTATTCAAAAATTTATTTACTGAAAATTAGAAATTTCATACATGTATTTTAATAAATATAGTATGTTTAAAATAAGATAATTCTTTTATATAACCCGTAATTATTAATTTTACTTATATTTTGAAACTGTAAATTATAGTAAAAAATTAATTTCTATTTTTATATTGGTCAAAATTTATTTTATTATTAAATAAATAAAATATATTTATTCAACCCGTATCATATTATATTAAAATATTTTTAATATTGTAATTTAAATATGTAACTATTTATTATTTTATATATCTTACTTTACTATTTTGTTTTAATATGTGTGGTAAAATTCATGAATGCATGTTATTTTTTAATTTTATGATTTAGAAAATATTTAATAAACACATTAAGTTACTTTATATTTATTAGTGATGTATTAATTTAATTATGAATATAAATATTATGGGAATATTATTTCTTATTCTATAATGAAATAATTAATATTCGTTAATATTTTATTTAATATTGGATAATTAACTATTTTATCATAAAAATAATAGGATAATTCATTTTTGGCTAGTTTGGTTTATAAGTAGGATTTTCAGAATATTTGATAAATTAGAAAAATAAATATAATTAATATTTTTGGAGATATAAACTATATTTTAAACATTTGAGTATCCTCATTCGCTTATCAGTCTGATTCCAATTTGGTATATAGTTCTGGTATTTTTTTTATAAAAATCAGAAAACTTGTACCTAGTAAACAAAAAAAAATATTTGAGCACTTAGATTTGATCAGCTTTGCAATTTGATCAAAAAATATTATATTCATTAAATAATACAATTTGTTTTGCTTCTCCAGTATCTTTTTCCCAAACAAAAAAATTTCAGTAAGCTTACCCTTTTATATTCAGAAACAATCACTCTCATTTCTCCTCTGCCACGGTTAGTCACTACTAGAGAAAAGGAATATTAAAAACGATGAGAGATCACAACAAACAGAAAAAAAACTCTAAGATTTAACCTAACTTGATGAATTATATCTCATTATTGAAGATCAATGCCTAAATACCATATAGTATAGTTAAAAACCTGTAAACGAATTAATGTTTGACATTAACCTTCCACTGTGAATTTTATCGATCAAATGCGATTCTCCATTAGTGTATAACTAACATCCATCATTTTATTGCATTAGAAATTATATGGTAAATCGATATGGCTATGTTAACGCTAAGATAAGCTAAACAAATTATATTGTCGAGAGCAAAGTTCAAATATCACAATTTGAAAAGATGTTACTTTTTTGTAGTTACGGAGAATTTTTTTCTTCAAAAATATGTACATATCATTAAATGACACATAAAAGAGAAGCCATTAGTACCTGAATAATTGCATTTTCGGTTTTATAAAGGCGCATTGATTGCTGACCTCCCCTTTCAGAGCCATTTTCTTGTTCTTTAGTAACAGATGTGTGTCTTGAGAGACGCACACTCTATTATCTCAATAAATAAAAAAGAACTGCATACACTTGGTAAATATCGAATATGGATCAACATAAGTCAAATGAGTAAAATTTTGATATTAGTGAGGTTAGTGGTCCTCATAACAGTCGCTAGTTTTTTTTTCAGAAGGTGGTAGAACAGGCTTAGAATATGATGATATATATACGTCTGATACGTAGTCAATTTGTGTTTATTTAAGTTCTAAATTTTAAAAAGATTTGAGAATATTTTATTTGTGGAATATACTCTGTATTCCAAAAATTACACGAAAATTATTGCTATTATTTTGTTAAGTTGCAACATTTCATGGACAACATAATCATTAAAAATATATATATTGCAACCCTATAATTTTTATTATATATTTTAGCGTTTGTTGAATATGTGACAATATACTCGGTGTTTTTCGACTGTAAAATAGGGGGTATTTTGTTTGTTGACTTGAAAGATGATAATTCAATAAAATATGTAAAGACATATTGCACATATAAAAGCAGTTAGAGAAAATCGTGTTTATCAAATAATTTCCATATTTCTAATTAATTAAAAAAGGGTTTTCTGCAAAAAAACCCTCAATGTGGTTCTTTTTTGCAAATTAATCCGCGAACTCAAAAACCCACGGGTCAACCCTCCAAGTGCCAGTCAAACCGCAATATAACACTCAGCCATATATATGTGTATTTGACTGTATATAATTTTAACTTTTTTCAATATTACGTCGTTTTGGTGCTAATTGTTTTATTGAAAAAAATTTTAGAGACCAAGGTTCAAACCTTGATCTTCAAAAACAGTTTGAATGCTACATAACCATTTTGGCCAACATATATAATTGTTCACTTATTAAACTCAATTATATATATTTCTAAATGCATTTTGGTATTTTGGTTTATAAAAATAGGCACCATATTAAAACCATATTTACTTTGGTTTGGTTCGGTTTATATACCATCGATTTTTGGTTTTATACCAAAAAACCATAAACCTTTGTGAATTTTACTTTATATAATTAGATATCGACTTTTATATAACATAAAAATATTTTTTTTAAATAACCAATTTTTTACTAATTATTTTACTATTTAAAATAATTATTAAACATATTAAGTTAACAATTATAAGTTTTTTATAGAATAAAGATAATAATAATTGGTAATATATAATGTTATAAATCAGGTCATTTCAGAATAAATTTAGAATTATATATAATTGTGTTTGTTAAGTGAACAAATATAAAAGTTGGCAGAGACGGTTATGTAGCATGCACACTGTGTTGGAGGTTCAAGGTTTGAATTCTGAGTTATACTAAATTTTTCATTAAAATATTAGTTTCAAAATGACATAGTATTGAAAAATGTTAAAACTATACCCAGTCAAATACACATATATACGGCCGAGGGTTATATTGCGGTTTGACTGGCACTTGGAGGGTTGACCCGTGGGTTTTTGAATTCGCGGATTAATTTGCAAAAAAGAACCACATTGAAGGTTTTTTTGCAGAAAACCCATTAAAAAATAATGCTAATGGCACGTGAATACTTACATTTAGGAGAATGCTATTAACAATTTATGATGGTGCAGTAGGACTGACGCTTTTAACAACCCTAATGTGAGTTCGACGCCAGTGGAGTTCGTAATTGTTCCTTTTTAGACTTTTTTCTTTTAATGAATCGTCAATTCACTTCGTCATCCCTAATTTTTTTTCTCCAGATCTTACAATCTCCACTGCACTTCCATGGCGGCTATCATGATATTGTCGCCTAATTCATCAAAATTTCATTGTTTATGCTTTAACTCACAGATATATCATCTAATATCTCGTTTTACACACTCAAAAATTAAAACGAAAAAAACAGAACAAATGTCATATGACGAAATCGCCGGTGCCAACTGTTCTCACCGGCGTTTAATCAGCCACCGAGAAACACTGATGTGTATAATAATGCAGGATCCAATATGTGATATTGATTGTACAATAAGCGTTTTCTATAATGAAACGTGAGTGTTGTTGATGGAGCCAACAAAATAAAATCGATCATGATTTTTCCATTAGCTTGACCCGAAGGGAATTTTTTTTAAAGGTAAATTGCAGCTGGATTTAAAGATTATCAATGATATATATTTAATTGCAATTAAATTAGATTTATGAATATATAAATAGAAATAATAGGAAAGATAATTAAATCATATAAAGAGAAATAATAGGACCAACTTAAACTTTTTTTATAGTCCAAAAAGTAGTCGATAAATATTGCTTATGTTTTAATAGTATTGACTAGATTCTGACCCGCGGTTTCAAACCGCGGGATAAGTTTTTGAAATAATTCAAATTTATTTGATATAAATTTGTATTTTTATTGTATTTACATTTGGATGTTATTAATGAAACGTGATATTGAGTATTTTAAAATCCGTCACAACCCGCTGTTAAATCGACAAATTTTATGCTCTCATATATTATCTGGTTTAGTTTTTAATAAACAAATATTTAAAGTTCCTATAAAACTCATAATAACAAATAATACCCAGGATCTGGCTATCGGTTGAACTAACAGATGACCAAATATGCAATCCGGTTTGACTTAAATTATTATAGTTAGAGTATTCTAATATATATTCATGAATTTTTAGATGAATGATGGATATATAATGAAAGTGATGTTCCAATTTTAATACAATTTTAGTCAAACTAAATTTCCATCTTATTGTAAGCGTAATGGATCAATATTTGAGAGGATGCATAGTAAAAATGAAATATAATTGAGCATCAAAAATTTATATTCGTCTATAATTTACTGATTTATGTTTGTAAATATAATTTTCATTTATTTAGTAAGTTTACTTTTGTTAGTCACATGTTATTAGATTTATTTTGATGTTCTGTTTATGACTTATTTTAAATTTTAAATTTAATTTCAATAATCACATTAATTATGATTTATATTTTTATTATATATTAATTTTTATTTATATGTTTCTTACATATATAATTATATTTTACAACTAATTAAACTATTGACACATACTCTGTTGCATCAATTTATGTTTTAATGTAGTGTTTTATGATATAATTGTGTTAACATATTTGTTGAATTAGTTATATATTTTATAAATATATTGCATGTGTTTGAATAACCCATAAAACTATGTTCGTAAAAATATTAATAATAACATGTTTCATCGTATACTAAATATTAAAACTATCGAACTATTACTGTTTTTATCACACACACACACACACATATATATATATATATATATATATATATATATATATATATATATATATATATATATATATATATATATATATATATATATATATATATATATATATATATATATATATATATATATATATATATATATATATCTAATTTTAATGCTCTAAATATAAAAATTTTATTTTATATATTTAGTGAGGGTTTTGAAGAAATTATTTTTTTTTGCATTTGAATTAATATATAGCTGTATATATACAAATTAATAGACATATATCATTATTTATCACATTAATAATTAAAATATAATTAATTTATTATTTAATTGCGTATTAATATAAATTAAACTCATTAGTTTAAAAAATATTAATTAGTTAGTTAGCTCCTTAATTTTAAGCATGATGTATACTTAATATTAATTAAGTTAAATATAACTAATTCAAAGTTACAAATAATGATTTTTTCAAAAATAAAAAGATCATATGATCATGTGGATTATAAATATATTAACAAAATTAGTTGTTGTGATTTAATATTATTTTATTTTCTTATTATTTATTACAATTTATATATTACTTTTGGTTTATTTTGAATAAATTTTAACTTTAGTATTCTCATTATACATTTAAATACACATAAATTTGAAGTCTTGGTATGTTTTTATTTTATATCATAACTCTTAAGTTGTTTAAATTGTCTAAAAAAACTTTTTTTTAATATGTTCTGTATGTGGAATGATAATAAAAACAAAAAAAAATAAAGTTAAGTATTTTTTCAAATGTTTTTAAAATATAAAACGTTTCTTATATAAATATTTAATTAAATCGATTTTTTGCATGTATGTAGGAGTCGGTTGCATATCTAATAATATCTCATTATTAATAGATACTTGTTAGATTAAAATAATATTATATGATAATTATTAATATATTTATTTTAGTTGGACTGTTATAACTTTTTTTTGTAGTCCAAAAGATAGTCGATAAATATTGCTCCTGTTTTAATAGTATTGATGATCTTTAATGGATCTATCAGTACTTTATTAAAATTCATATTATTTTATTAAAATGTAGTGTTTATAGCATATCATCTCGATTACCTAATTTATAATCAAACTAATTGTTATATAATATAGGGTTTTTTGCAAAAGTGACTCAAAACTTGGAGTCAAACAGAAAACTAACATTTTTTGACTCATTTTTTTGAGATTTTCATCCCAGACTTGCATTTTATCTACGAAAATGCCATTAATTTTTTTTTCGAAAATAGCTTCTTTACTGTCTCAACCTCATCTTCTTCAAGTATTTACAATAGTGCCACTACCATGAATAGTTCCAACAACCTTGTACTAACTATTTGGAGCTTTTAATGCCCTTTAATGCACGTAAATCTCTTTACACTCTCCCTGTTTCAATTGTTATGAACTAAAAACAACATTTCTTTCACTTTCTCTCCATATTCATCCAAAAAACTCAAGCTTTTGATTCAAAATATTTTATGGTTGACAGAGTCATATTTCTTTCGTTTTGACTTACGGTTGCTTTCGTTTGAGGTTATGGGTGGTTGGAAAAGACCTTGTGTGCAAACGAAGTCATCTCAACCTAGTTTAAGGTACGAATTTTATTTTTTTTCAAGATCTGTTCGCGTAGAAGACTTACTAGTAAGTCATCTGTATGTAGAAGACTTACTGATAAGTCTTCTGGTCAAACGGACGACTTAAACTAAGTCGTCCAGCTTTGTTTGTTAAATAAAAAAAAACTCCAGACGATTTATATATAAGTCGTCTACGAGAAACGGGCTAGTTTTGCATTTGACCGAATCGTGTCAGATCTTTGACTATTTCTGGACGACTTATAATTCAGTCGTCTCTAGGAAAGTTAAAATTTCAATATTTTATTAAACTAGACGACTTACGTGTAAGTCGTCTTAGGTTAGTTTTGTAATTGAAAAATAAAAATTTATAATTTAACTTTTACCAGACGACATGACATAAAGTCGTCCCACCAGGAGACTTAATTTAAAGTCGTCCGGGGAAAGTAAAGTCGTCGAGAATATTTCCCAATTTTCTGGTCAAGCCTTGCTTAAACCGGACGACCTTAAATTAGGTCGTCTATCTGGACGACTTTCATTTAAGTCGTCTGGAGAAAGTTTAATTTCAAGTTTTATTTTTCAATTACAAAACTAACCTAGGAATACTTACGTTTAAGTCGTCTAGTTTGAATAAAATATTGAAATTTTAACTTTTCCAGTGACGACTGAATTATAAATCGTCCAGAAATAGTCAAAGATCTAACACGATTCGGTCAAATGCAAAACTAACATGTTTCTTGTAGACGACTTTAATATAAGTCGTCTGAAGTTTTTTGTAACAAGCAAAGCTGGACGATTTAGAATTAAGTCGTCCCTTTTCATTTTCAATTGCAAAAGTGACCTCTTTAGACGACTTACCTTAAAGTCTTATTGACGACTTAATTCTAAGTCATCTGCGGCAATGTTTATTGAACTTCTTCATTTTCTTTATGTTTACTAATGTGTTTTATTTTGAATATTTGCAGATGATTTTTCAGTTACATGCAGTGTATGGAGAATGGTTGTTGAGAGATTACCGTTGGGATTTTGTGGTTGATGATCTCAAAGGAGCAAGATTGTTTTTATTGAATGAAGATTCAACACATGCTGAACTTGTTGCAATGGCTCAAGAAGATTATAACCTGGACATGAGAACAGTGACTGTGGAGATTAGCTACTCATTACCAGCAGAAATGATGATGGCTCCAGGTAGTCCTCCCATTCATGTTACAAGTGATAGACAAGTTCGAAACTTGCTCGAGATACTCAAAACGCATAGAGTATGTCTTTCACTACAAGAAAACATTGATATTCTGAGGGAAATTCCGAGGGAAAATGAATTCCTCGGAAATTTCTGACGAAATTCCGAGGAAATTCCGAGGAACCTCAAAAATGGGGGGTTCCTCGGAATTTCCTCAAAATTTTCCGAGGAAACAACATTTCCCTAGGAATTTTCCGAGGAAATTCCGAGGAATGTGTGTCCGTCGGAATAAACCGACGGATTTTTCCAAAATTCCGAGGAAATTTTGTAGCCGTTAGATAGCTGTTGGGGTAGCCGTTAGGCGATTTCAAAAATTTCGAGGAAATACCGAGGAAGGGATGTTTTTCCTCGGTATTTCCTCGGAATTTCCTCAGTATGTCGGCAGAATTACATTTATAAATACAGCCACCCCTCTTCCTCTTCATTCACTCCATCTCTTCTTCTTTCCTCCCAAATACGAATTTGCTTTCAAAAAAACATGTCTTCTTCAAATTATTATCGTTCTTGGATGGATCAACCTCATTTGGATCCGAACACGAGATTGCTTACGAAAGAATACGAACAAGGTCTAAAGGAATTCATGGGGTTAGTTCAACGACAACCGGAAGCCGAAACAGGTAAGTTAAGATGTCCTTGCTCTAATTGTAAAAATAGAAATGTTATTAAAGAGTTGGATGTTTGGACACATATTTATTTAAATGGGTTTACACGAAGTTACAAAATTTGGTATCATCACGGGGAAACTGATTATGAACCTGGTAGTACTAGCGAACCTCAGCCGGCGGTTAGATTAGAAGAACCAATTAGAACATATGTAGATTATGGTGTAGGTACTGAGCAGATGGTAAATGATCATTTTAGAGAGGAAGATTTACCCAATGCAGAAGCTAGGAGATTTTATGATATGTTGGATGCTGGAAAGCAACCTTTGTATGAAGGTTGCAGAGATGGTCATTCAACTTTATCATCTGCTACAAGACTGATGGGCATTAAAACAGATTATAACTTGGCTGAAGATTGTGTGGATGCGATAGCTGATTTTGTAAAAGGTGTTCTACCTGAGGATAATGTAGCTCCAGGTTCATACTACGAGGTTCAGAAACTCGTATCTGGTGTTAGTTTACCGTATGAGGTAATAGATGTATGCAGCGATAACTGCATGATTTATTGGAGGGCGGATGAGCAGCGAATTACATGCAAATTTTGTGGGAAGCCTCGTTACAAAGATACGAGTGGAAGAGTTCCAGTGCCACATAAGAGGATGTGGTATTTGCCTTTGAAGGAAAGGTTGCAGAGGTTGTATCTTTCGGAACGCACAGCGCAACGAATGAGATGGCATGCGGAGCACTCAACAGATGGTGAGATTAGACATCCTTCAGATGCAAAAGCGTGGAAGCATTTCCAATCTTTGTATCCCGACTTTTCATATGAGAGAAGAAATGTCTACCTTGGATTATGTACTGATGGTTTCAGCCCGTATGAGAAGAGTGGAAAACAATATTCTCTATGGCAAGTCATCGTTACACCATATAACTTACCCCCAAGCTTGTGCTTGCGACGAGAGTTTTTGTTTCTCTCCATACTCGTTCCCGGACCAGAGCATCCTAAGAGATCACTTGATGTGTTTCTTCAGCCACTAATATATGAGTTGCAACAACTATGGGCTCAAGGTGCTGAAACATACGATATTTCGTGTAAAGAAAACTTTCAAATGCGGGCAGTACTAATGTGGACAATAAGTGATTTTCCAGCATATGGTATGTTATCTGGATGGACAACGAATGGGAGGCTATCATGTCCATATTGTCAAGATGACACATATGCTTTCCAACTATAGAACGGAAGAAAAACGTGTTGGTTTGACTGTCACAGACGATTCCTACCACATGATCATCCATACCGTCGGAGTAAGAATTTGTTTAGGAAGAACAAACAGGTGTTTTATGGTCCACCTGAGGAAGTTAGAGGGGAAGGTTTGAAGACACAACTAAGAGATTATGGTGCAGAAAGGACGCCAGACGTTGGTGGACATGAGCATTTTCCGGTAGATGCTGTTGGAGATCTACATAACTGGCACAAAAAAAAAAGTATTTTCTTTGATTTGCCATACTGGGAGCATCATCTGCTAAGGCATAATTTAGATGTCATGCATATTGAGAAGAATTTTTTTGACAATCTCATGAACACGATCCTTAACGTTAAAGGTAAAACAAAGGATAATTTGAAGTCAAGACTGGATTTAGTCGATATATGTGCTCGTCCAGAACTTCATGTTGATGAGAATGGTAGGGCTCCTTTTCCCATATACCGACTTGATGCAGAGGGGAAAAATGCATTCTTTGATTGGATTTCAAACGATGTGGAGTTTCCAGATGGTTACGCATCTAATTTGCGTAACTGTATCGACAGAAATGAAGGAAAGTTTATTGGCTTGAAAAGTCACGATTGCCATGTGATGATGCAGCGCCTCCTTCCGTTTGCCTTCAAAAGAACTATTACCACGAAAAGTTCATGAAGCAGTTGCAGGGATAAGTGCTTTCTTCCGCGATTTATGCAGCAGATCAGTGACTCTTGAAGGTATTACAAATTTGAAGACTAACATAGCCGTGATTCAGTGCAACCTTGAGAAGATATTTCCTCCCTCATTTTTTGATGTTATGGAGCATCTTGCTATTCACCTGGCAAGAGAATTGGAACTTGGTGGTCTTGTGCAGTATAGATGGATGTATCTGTATGAACGGTATATGTTCTATTTGAAGAAGATGGTGAAAAATTTTAGTAGGGTTGAAGGTTCTATAGTTGCACAGATGATCAACCATGAAATTTTGAATTTTGCGGAGCACTACTTTCCAGCAGAAGTTCAGACCAAAAACAGAAGATCTGCTAGGCATGATGATAGAGGCGAACGGGCAACATATCATGTTCAGGTTCCAGACATTTTCACCGAAGTTGGACGACTTAGTGGAAAACCAAAGGACCGTCGACTTACTGAGCACGAGCGAAGTCATTTGCAGACATATTTACTCACCAACTGCGAAGATGTTCTTCCATATGAGAGGTAAGTTTATTATCTAACAAAATTTTATTTTAACAAATTGACATTTAAATCTTAATTAATTATATTATTGTCATCCTATGTACAGGATTTTCATGGCACAAAAGCGGTTAGAAGATAGATACGCCACAGAGGCGGAACTAGAAGAAATGAAGCAGAGAGAATTTGCTGGATGAATGTTTACTTATGTGAGTGCCTTAAACAAATTAAAATAACATTTATCATATATTTATACTAATTCATATTTATTGATATAATCTACTTATGTGCTATTAATAGGTGTATGATGGTTTGGCCAGAGGTGAAACATTTGACGATTGGATACGCGAGATGGTGGTTGGCCCAAACTGTGTTGTGAAGTCATATCCGAGATTTTGTACTCGAGGATATGCATTCGCAACTGAAAAGAGGAGACGTTCGCGAACCACCTATGATGCTGGCGTTTGTTCTGCATCAGGAGATGATGTATACTACGGACACATACATGAGATTTTGGAAATCAAGTATTTGGGCTTGCTTGGATTGCGCTGTACTGTTTTCTATTGTGATTGGCACGACAACACTCCAGATCGAGGTGTGACATCAGTACATTCGAGACGAAAGCTGCAATATTATGATCCTTTCATTCTTGCTTCTCAGGCCGATCAGGTAAGTTATTCTTGTTAGAATTCAGAATGATTGATCATAATTTATACTTTTACTAATATTTTTTTAAATGTAACAGGTTTATTATATCAAGTACCCACGGAGGGGGAACATAGATGATCCATGGGTTACTGTTACAAGAGTCAACCCGAGAGGTCGAGTTCAGGGAACTTCAGAGCTGGAAGACCCACTGCAACCAATCACAACCGCCAACTTAAGTGCAGCAGAAGATGTAGGGGAAGGTGGCCTTGTAGTCGATTTGACCGACTTCGCAGAGAAAGCCGTCGTTCACGCAGAAGATGAACCAGTTATTGGAGAGTTTCACCAAGATCCAGATTCCGACTCATCTGGTGATGATGACTCGGAACCAGAGTAGTTTTTTTTTTTTTTTTTTGGAAATACCGAGGAAATTCCGAGGAAATTAGGGTTTCCTCGGAAAGATTCAGGGATTTGATTAAGAAACCCCATTTCCTCGGAATGTCCTCGGAATATTCCGAGGACTTTCCGAGGAAATGGGGTTTGTTAACCGAAAACACCAGTTCCTCGGAATGTCCTCGGAATATTCCGAGGACATTCCGAGGAAATGGGGTTTCTTAACCAATAGACAAATGTTCCTCGGAATGTCCTCGGAATATTCCGAGGAAATTCCGAGGAAACTACTGATTTTCACTAGTTTCCTCGGAATTTCCTCGGAATATTCCGAGGACATTCCGAGGAACTAGGGTTTTTGAACCGAAAACAACGTTTTCCGGATTGAATAACAAGTATATAACCTTCATTATGTGTCTTCACCATATTATGAAGTCAAACTCTGGTGTTTTACACAATAACAAACACTTTTACGATTGCTTGAACGAAAATCACACAACATAAGATAAACACTTATACACTTTAACAAACGTAAAAGGAAATACTTACAACTGTTTTTGAAATTTTGTTATTGCATGGTTTATGATCATCTATACAAAGTATCCTCAATGGTATGCTTTGTTATTTGTATTAGAAATGAAATACGTAAAAAAAAAACGGAATTTGAAACCCCAAACCCTTTTCCTCGGAATTTCCTCAGAATATTCTGAGGAAATTCCGAGGAAAATTGTTTCCCTCGGAATATTCTTACCCGGGAAAAACCAAACCGCTTGAAATATTTCGAGACACGCGGTTAGGTTTTATATTTAATGATTCCGACGGAATACTGAGGACCGTGTCCGTCGGAATCATTAAATATAAAACCTAACTTCTTCTTCTTCCTTCTCTGCCGCAAGCACTCTCCTCTTCTCTCAAATCTCGCTGCAACTCTCCTCTCTCTCAATTCTCTCCGTCCTCTCACAATTCTCTCCGTCCTCTCTCCTACCCAAGCCCACATATATCCTCCACTTCAAGAATCATGTAAGTTCTACCCAATTCTCTTATTTTTCTTTTTCTTAGGGTTTGTGAGATTAGAATTTTGGATTTTAGGTTGTTAGATGGATAGTTTCGGATTTTATGTTCTTAGATGGATAGTTTAGGATTGAATTTTGGAGTTTAGGATTGAATTTTGGATACTTTTTGGAATTATTTTTGAATTTGCTTATAATTCAACTCTTTTTGTTATTTTTAAAACGTTTTTTGATTTTTAAAAACGTTTTTCTATTTTTAAAATCGTTTTTCAAGTTTCCAGTAATAATAAAAAGTTTTTAAATATTTTTTAAATATTTTATAAACCCTTTTTCTATATTTATAAAAGATTTTAATAATTTATATATATATAAACTAAATTTCTAATTATTAAACAATTTTAGTATATTAAAACTAATTATTAAACTATTTTGTAATTATTAAAACTATATTTGTAATTATTAAACTATTTTTGTTATTATTAAAACTATATTTGTAATTTTAAAACTATTTTTGAAAATATTAAAATATTTAATATTTTTGTAATTATTAAACTATTTTTCTAATTATTAAAAATATTTTTGTAATTTTAAAAACTATTTTTGTAATTATTAAAATATTTTTGTAATTATTAAAGCTATAAAAGCTATTTTTGTAAATATTAAAATATTTTTGTAATTATTAAACTATTTTTGTAATTATTAAACTTCTTTTGTAATTATTAAAACTATTTTTGTAATTTTAAACCTATTTTGTAATTATTAAAATATTTTTGTAATTATTAAAATATTTTTGTAATTATTAAATTATTTTTGTAATTATTAAACTATTTTGGTAATTATTAAAAATATTTTTGTAATTATGATGATGATCAGAGCCGGCCTCCTCGACAGCGTCGTGCTCGTGGCTCGGGAAGCAACTCCGTTCAGGATTCCCCTTCGCCCCGCAGCTCCTACCATACATCTCCCTCTCTGTTTCCCGACGCTCCTTCTGGTTCCGGTGCTGCACCCACTATTCCGCCGAATTTTCAGGGTCCTCCGGAATTGATGAGGGTAGCGGAGTTTGTTCGACAACCGGGTTGTGACCGTCTTCCGTTTCTCGTTCTGTATCCATCTGGAGAGGGTCAAACCTGGTTCGACCGTTCCTCGAACGGGATCAGCCGATTTATCAACCGTATGATGTATGTGGCTTTGGACGAGGGACATCCGACTTTCACGGACTTCCCTACCGCCAAAAAAGTCATGTGGTTTCAGCAGTTTGCGGTAATTATTCTAATTTTTTTTTTAATTTTATTTTTAATATAAATTTTCTACTAATTATGTATTTTTCAGCAAGAATTCAACTGGAATCCCGATAACACCTTGTTTATCTATTACCACTTCGTGCATAAAGCTATGACCAACTACTCGTATCAAATCCACGAGTGGAAGAAGAAGTGGCAAATGGACCAGGTTTTTTCTAAAATTTTAAACAATTTTTCAATATATTAAATTATTTTTTATTCATCTAACAATTTTTTTTAAAGGTCCCAAAGTCGATAAACCCCACGGTCTGGAATCAGTTGATTGTGCATTGGATTAAGGATGCGACGAAATCGACTTCTTCTACCAACTCCACCAACCGCAAGATCGAACGTCAAGGGAAGGGCGTCTTCAAGCACAACTTAGGTGCTCAGTCCCAAGCCACTCTGAGGGATCGCATGGTAATTTACTCGCTTTTTATTCTATTTTACAAGTTTTGCAATTTTTTTTTCATCGTTTCTTCTAATTACTAATTTTTATATTGATATCAAGGTGGAAGAAAATCATGGTGAGCCGGTTGATGATTTCTCCCTAATGAAGAGGGCGTATACCAACAAGAAGACCGGCCAGATTGATGATGGGGTTGTGAAGCAAGTCGTCGACCTCATCCACACTCAGGTGGAAGAAGAAGAGTCTCAGCTTCAAACCGAGGACGAAGAATCGACGGGTTCCCAATTGCCTCAGACTCGGATCAACGAAATCGTTGAATCGGTAATTTCTTTTTTTAAATTTCAGTTCATCTTAATAACTATTATTTACATTTGTCTATTTTCTATTTCAGTCGGTTCCAAAGAGAAAGGGCCGATTGTTCGGTTTGGCTCGTCGGTCCCGGTCGGTTTCGTCTTCTGCTGCACCACCGCCTTTTGTTGATCCCGAAGCACTTATGGGTCAATTGCAGGACAAGGATAACCGCATTTCTGCGTTGGAGATCCAGATGGCGACTCAACAGGCACGCTTCGAGCAACAGTATGTGACCTTCGAGGCACAGCAGGCGGGCTACGAGGAACAAAGGAGGCTGAACCAGCAGATGATGGACATGATGAGGACGTTGCACCCGAACGTCCAGTTCCCTACCCTGCAAAACCCGAACCCCCAAAACCCGAACCCGAACCCGTAGATTTTTTTTTCAAACATTTGTAATGTTTTTTTAATTTCTAAGATTCTGAATTTTAATTTTAGATTTTCGAAATTAAATTTCTAAATTTTAATTTTTTATTTTCGAATTTATATTTCTAATATTTTTTTTGGTGCTAAACTTAATCGAAAATGGTTAGTTTTCACACCAAAATGGTGGTATGGGTGGTAATATAGGCATATTGCTTGGGTGGTAATTATTCACAAAATCTTTTATTTATTCTTCACTATTTCGCAAGTTAAGTGATGAAAATTTTATTTGGAAACAAAATTGAATATGGAGAATTTATGATTATCGTAAATATAATTGTTAGCCAAAAATCATTGCTAAGATTTGGATGCTAATTATTCAGATTATCTCTGGTTTAGTATAAACAACATCCTAATTGAATGGAAAAATTTAGTCAGAAATATATTATTTTAATTGATTGTGTACGTTTTAAACTTCATTTTATATGCTTAAATAATGTTGGGCTGAATATTTGTAATTGTGGACCAAAATCAATTTTAAATTTATGATGAGTGATCGATTTTAGTTTAAATTTTCTATCACCATGTTTATATCTATACAAACCGTAATGTGGTGATCAAGTGAATTTTTATTACAAAACATGTTCTACTATTTTTAATACTTTACATTAACATTACTGAGAACCATTTTACTGGTTTTAGAACTATGAGCTTAGTATTGTTTTCAAAATAGAATTGCTTTGATTTAGTCTTGCATATAGTTTTGAATGAGCAACTAAACTGATACAATCAATTTTCTTGTTTTAAGTCGTTAGCTGAATATATATGTATACTAGTGGTTGGCCCGCCCTACGGGCGGGTGAGTTTACACTAAACTATAACATAATTGATTTACACATATAAACCGAGAATATCATAATAAATTTGGGTTTTGAGGATCCAATTAGAACTAAAAAGCCCAATATCTGTGAATACGTTTAGAGATACGGTGAATGTTTAAAGTTAAATTTAGGCTTTGATATTCAGAAAAAGAAAAAACGAACTCTGTAAGAAGAATGTTGTCGTAGGTTGAGTCATGGATAAGGAATGAGAGATTCATAAGAAGACGAAGTAGAGATTGCATGGAGATTGTTTTCGGAGGTCGAGCAACATAAATTTTGATTACATCGATGATTTCTGTTTCCGACGCCTTCATCTCTCATGGTGGTCTTGAGCTGTCTCATCAGTCGTTCATTTTCTGGGCTTCTTCTAGGCATGGATCACTGAGCCTCATTTATATTATTTTCTTATGAGTCTCATCTTACTTTACATGATTTATGTTAACCTAAAAACAACGTGTATATATATTATTTATATTAAGCATAAAGATAACATGTAATTTTAAGTTAAATAGACAGAAAAACAAAGTTAGATATTAAATTTTAATATTGGACAGGTTCGCAACCCCCCCCCCCCCTAGGTGGCTGAAAAAGAGATCTAAGTATTTAGACATTTGTTTATTATAAGATTGATAATTCTAGTATTAAAAAGTTGTATTTTATATTTTTTTAATTATTTGAACATTATTCTTTTAAGATGTTTTTTGCATTCTTCCCATATTTTGATATTGAGCTCTCATAATCTATATATTTCATTTACCTTTCTGGTATGATGTGCTTCTCACCATCATCGAAAAAGACTCACCTCGATGCTCTTCTTCTACATCACGTTTTTCTGTAAGATTATCTGGTATTTGATATAAATCAGGTTTATAAGTTATCAGTTGTGCGATTGTTTTTCATGGTGTTGTAGGCTATTTCAGTCAATATTAATTGTGTGTTTGTCCTTCCTCGAATTGTCTGGTATTTTTTATAGATTAGATTTATTAGTTTCATGTTGTGTGGTTGTTTCTCACAGTGTTATAGGTTATTCCGGTCAATATTAGCTGCTTTTTTTCTTACTAAGATTTTTGTTGATGTTAGGAAATGCATCTATTTGGGTTCGGTCAGAGTTTAGTCGTCTTTAATGTTGCCTTCTTCTTCGTTAGCTTACCGTCGATAATCCCTACTCGGTTTGGTTTTCAAGATTCTGTTTTTGATCATCTATCTTCTATGCTCTCTTTCATAGTTTGAGGATGTCTCCACGGTTTGTTGATTTTGTTTCTTATACCCTTTCATGTATGTTCTATCATCTTGTTATAGTTTTCATCACTGCTCATGTCTTTAGTGACCATCTATTTCGCTAAATTTGCGACTCCACATTTAGATAGTGTTTTCTTCTGTGTATGCTCTGTAGATTTATAATATTGTTTTTGGTCTCAAGTTTGGGCTCTGGTTTCTTGGTGGTTAACTTTCATTATCCCTTCTCAGGTTATATGTCTTTTTCCCATGCTTTTTTTAGTATAAGTGTGTGAAGTTAGTTTCCTCGCTGGTGGATGTGCTTATGGTGTGCTGAGTATTTGTCTTCTTGGTTAGTGGCGATTTTTGTCTTTTGTTGAATATTCTTACTCTAACACGCTTTCTTGGTTCTTTGTTAGTCCTTGATCATGATTCTTTGTATTCGAGAAATGTTTTGTCTCAGAGTTTATCATTCTAATTTTTTTTGATATTTCCTTGTTATGGTCAAAATATTCTATGATAAAGTGAGCTAAGTTAGTTTTTGATCTTGTTTCAGTGCTAAACCTTTACTTAATTACTATATCATTGACATTTTTCTTTTTTCTATAATTGTAGAGATTTTATGTTTCGATTATGAATCGTGTTTTTTTCTTAATTTGGTCAATATTAAAATAAATATATTATTTGTAGATGAAATAATATAAAATAATAAAAACTAATAAATTTTGAAAGTTTATGTTTTTTTAGCCTCCGGTTTGGTGTTAGGTGTTAGGTGTTTCTCTTCTCCTATGTTTTATGTCGATTTTATATCTTCGGTTTGGCTCTCTAAACCAGACGAACATAGATCATAGTTTAGTTTTATTATTGTAAAAATATGTTAATTTTACCTGTGAGTAAATTAAAAATTAAAACTATATTTATACTATTTTATTTATTTTTATTCATATTATTTTTTAATCAATAAAATGGATTATCAAACTTTAAAAAATGATGGTTAGTGTGAAAAAGATTTGATAGTGCACAACTAGAAATGGTTGAACCAAATTTTAATAAACTAAAAAATAATGATTAAAATGTAAAAAGATAGAAAAATGGGACACATGTCAACAAACCCCCCTTCCACATGTCATAAGAAGAGAGAAAAGTCTACTTTATATATAAAGATATATATAATTAATTTGTATATTTATTAAATAAAAATACATATTAATATAATTTTATTATCATCTGTATCTTGTTATAACAAAACAAATTAAGTCACTGTTCACAAAATTTTCAAAATCAGATTTTAAAATTTCTAATATTTTATAGCAGTTTTAAAAAATTCAAAATACAGCACATAAGAAAAAATCTAAAATTTTTATTATATGGTTAATGTGATTGTTTAATATCTTTAAAAATATAAAATTAAACAAAAAAGAGCTAAGATACAAAAATTGTTATCAAACATTATTATTCATCTATTCTATTAAAAGAGAAATCATGACTCCTTTAATGTGTGATATTTTAAAATGGACTATTTATTAGAATTGATCACTTATTTTCATTTTTAAATTAAAAATATTTTTTAAAATGGACTATCTATGAAATCATGGTTTTCATTTCCATGAGAAAATAAATTACTTATAAAACAAACAAAATCATCTATATTCCGAAGCTTTTTCAAACTATCTAAATTAATAACTGTCTTTGATTCAAGTCCTAATTTTATCAACTAATATATTATATTTAATATAAAAGAAAATAAACAATAGATGTTTTGAGAATGTTTAGGGGATATTTATATACAACTAATCTAATACAAGAATGTTTTGAAATTAATTTAATAATATTAATTAATTGTATACACAACTAAACTATACTTAGTTATTGGTTAAAATTCCAAAATAAAATTATATTATAATACATTCCTTCCAAACTTAAGTATTAGATATATATTACAGCTCATATATTGTAGTCAGTTTCAAAAACAAAAAAAAAAACTCATATGGTAGTTTCTCTTTATATTTTTTTTATTTTTGTCATAATTATGAGATACATGTGTTAAGATGATTAATATAATGAAATAAAATTTAATGTTATTCTTTCATTATTAACAAATCAAAATTTCTCTATCTATTTTTATATTAAAATCTTTAATTTATCAAAACTCTTATAAATTTAAATATTTACACAACATATTTACCACAAGCGTATTTAGATGATATCATCCCTGATATCAAGGGAAATCATCTAGTAATATTACTATTTCATAAGCGACTGTTTAGATGATATCATACCTTTAACACATTTTTACAGTACGACTTTAAAGCAGCATATGAAAATACATTATCCAAGCAGTGCCTGAAGTGAAACCACTAGTTTCTATACTTGGTTTTTGTAATTCACATACATGTAATAGCTATTGAGAAAACAGAAATCATGTGAATGATAAATATTAGCTAGCAGCAATCTAGAATCATAGAATCAGCGTGGAGATGGTGATTAAAATAAACCATTTTCAATCAGGTTACAATGGCTAGATATGCTTCAAACAC
This sequence comes from Hirschfeldia incana, assembly GCA_026261945.1. Classification (NCBI taxonomy): domain Eukaryota; kingdom Viridiplantae; phylum Streptophyta; class Magnoliopsida; order Brassicales; family Brassicaceae; genus Hirschfeldia; species Hirschfeldia incana. The sequence continues at coordinate 1,927,757 of JABCMI010000013.1, read as the reverse complement.
TATCAAGCATCTTCTTAACCTGATGGAACTCAAACAGCTTCTTTACAAGAGGTTCATGAGCTAGTCAATCACTTCTCCGTTACTTTGGGCTCAGTTAGAGGAAGCTACTGCCCACAATTAATGAGATCTACATGCCTTCATCCCGAAGAAATGCTCCCCTCCTCAGCTAACTTCTCTGTTTGGCCAGTTACAACCGAGTCCATAAAAACACTCTTTTTAAAATGCCCTAATACAAAGCCCTGGCTCTGATGGGTTCCCGGTTGAGTTCTTCAAGGAAAGTTTTAATATTTTTTTTGTTAACGGAAAGTTTTAATTTTACATGAATTTATTAGCAATTTTTCTTTTTTTGTCAGCAACTAAACAGACTTAAGTAGATTCTGCAAATAATATATGATCAGTGATATTATATTTTATACTTTATTATTTATTAAACTATAGTTAGATAAATAATTAATAATGAATATATTGAACATATATAAAATACTTTTTAATTATCTGTGCACAGCTTTAAAATCATCTCCAATGTATTTCTTTATTTTTATCACTAATATATAGAAATTCTGTAATAAAGATAAATTATGCTTCAATGTATTTTTCTAGAATACAAATCTCTAAATTTAGAGTAAACTATAGATGAATTCAATTTTTTTCTCTATAAACAGAGGAAAAATAGTGATATCTATTCTGGAGGTAAAAATAGGGCCGTTAGATTAAAATATTTTTCCTTCGAAATACTATTATAGAAGCAAAATTAAGGCGGATTGGAGATTCCATCTGTTAAAAATGGAGACAGTCATTGTTTTATTTGGACACCAGAGAAAATCATTGCTTAGTATGCAAAGAAACATGCATTCGTTTAAACAGAAAATCCTTACATGCAACTCGACTGAGATTCACGCGCGACAAAAAAATATGCCAGTTGGATTAGCTATATAATGTATTTAATAAACTTGTGCAAGTTATAAATTAGCCTAACAGTAATTATAAAACTCCATTTGTTTCGATATAAGTGTCATTTAAGGTTTTTACACTCGAATTAAGAAAATTATGAAATTTATTGTTTCACCCATATTTAATGTAATTTTTTTGGCTTTTATTAATTAATGAATTAAAAATAAAGACAATTTTTCAAAAATTTGGGTAAAATATGCGTTGGAAATGTAAAACGACACTTTAATGAAACAAAAAATTAAAAGTTAAAACGACACTTAATATGAAATAGAGGAAGTATATGCTTATCAATTGAGCTGTTTTTTTGCATTGGCATGCTTTCGTCTCGGTAAGCAAGGATCTGTCTCAAACCATTGTTTAAAATAAAATTTAATTAAACATTAAAAAAAAAATTCATGATCTGAAAATGTAACTGAAAAATGTAAATAAGTTGAACATATTGTTTTTAATTCATGAGAAGATGTCATTAATCTGAGAAAGTTTTACAAAGTTATAATCGTAAAAGTGATTATATGTTTTTTATTGGTCATAAATATGACACTAATTTTACTATTTTGGATTATTTTTATTCGATTAAATCTGAAGTACACTGTTCATTTTAAATCAAGTTTTTAAGATTATTTTAGAAAATTCACTTGATTATATATATACACAATAGTTACTGGTTCTTTATTTTTTTATATTTATTTATTTTTTATTTTGTTTGACAATGAACGGCTATTCTATTACTCCAACTTAAGGTGGTTTGGGTAACTAAACCAGAATAGAACAACCAACGTAACAAAGCTCACGTAAAAAGATCTTGTAGTTCTAGTTAAAGAGTCTGAAATTCCATTTTGCATTCTCGGCATGTAAGATATCATGAGATTTGGAAAACATATCAGCAACATCTTTAGCATCTGCATTTCCGTTGCGTAGCTTGGTCAAGCTTAAGATTTCTTTAACATTGCGGTCAGATCCTTATAGTCCATCCCAAAGCTTTGATATGACGAATGTTGGAACATGTTTTCCATTGGCCATCGCAGTGATTTCACTTATGTATGTAAAGAAGTCTCGCGTCTTCTCAAGTTCTTTGTCCCCATAAATTAAATATTTCTGAAGTTATCCTTCCAAGCCCAACCACACTAACTGAATTGCGCTGTGGAAGTCCATGAACTGTCGACCATACATATATTATCCAAGCTTATGACTTGGGTCTCCTCAATAGTCTACACTTGTGGATTGGTGTTAACCATTTCATTTGCATTAAATTAGACTTGGCATTCGCTTTCCGTGTATTGGACTAGCTCCAAAGGATCCATATCTACATCACAAAAGAATTTATCATTACGAACCTTCCAAATATTCTCAATCATCCAAAAATAAGAATCTTTGTCTTCTGGTTCGACGATGTTGTTCTTTATCCAAAAAAGATTATCAATATTTTGCAGCGAAAAGATATTAGGACATGATGGTGTTGATGATAAAGGCCATACTTGCATAACTGGAAAACATTTAAATATAGCATGAGTTAAAAAAAAAATTTGATACAGCACATCTGAGACAATAACTATCACATCTCATATTATGGCGCATTAAATTCCTCGTTATTGCCACATTGTCAATTCCACATATATACAGTATATATTAGGACTCAGAATTCTATAGCTGATTCACTAGCTAGGACTGCTCGTACTTTTCATAGATCTCTTTGCTACTTTGGTTGTTTTATTCCGGTCTAGATTTCCAGACCACCTCAAGTTTGAGTAATAGAATAGCCTTTTGATGCCAAAAAAAAAAACAACTACGCAAGTGATAATACATAAAAAATAATTAATGTAGACCATGCTAGTCCATTACTAAACCATACTTCTTGTGCTTGTTCTTTGATAAAAAAAGTGCTCGTTGCGTTATACCTTTGGGCTCTAAAAGTCTGAAACGAGATATTATGTGACGGTAAAACTCATTAAACTTCCATTAATAAAACAGGTTTGCCGGTCCAAGATTTTGAAGTTTTCTTTGACGCCCTAAGCTCACTTTAAATTTTATGCCTTTGTTGTTCATGTAAAAAAATTATGTCTTATATACAACTAAAATTTTCGCTTAAAATATGAGGTCCTAAGCGTTCGTTTCCCTCGCCTATGCTCAAGTCCGGCCCTGAGGTTTCTTATGGTGGGAGACTGGAAGCTAGAGATGGCAATTGGGCTCTCCCGTCCCGTCCCGTCCCGTACCGCAGCGGGCTCGTCGTCGTGCGGATCACGGCGGGTCTGTCCCGCGCGGGCTGCGGTCTTCTAAATGGCTGCCCAATCTCGTACCGCATAAATTTATAAGCCTTCGCGGGCCGTTCCGCGGGACGCCTTCTTTAGCTTCCTTCATGAATGTTAAAGTAAAAGAGTTGTGTTAGGGAGTTGAAGAGGGCTCAAAAACATCGATCGCAACAACATCTAATGTGATCACTTGTTGGTTTAATGGTCTTGAAGTAAGTGAGAACCATTTAAACTGTGAAATTCAACTATTTCAAATATACTCTTTGTTTGATTCTTTGTAAATCAACGTCTCTGCATAGCAACAATAACTTAATACTAATAGTGTCTTCTTCTCTTTCAACCAAGTTGTTGAACTTAGAGTGTAGAAGCAAGATTATGTACTAATTCAAACGCTCAATTCGAGCCGTTTAAAGAACAAACAGTAGCTCTTGAACAAGCAATAGCTCTTTAACAACATCATTGTAACCAATTTTTTTTTAAAACACCACTAGACAATACTAAAAACAAAACTCATCAATTTAAAAAAGAAAAACTCACAAAGTAATAAAGCAATTTATAGTACTGGAAACAAAACTAAGTAGAAATAAAGACTTATGGTTGCGGGTCTTTAAAATCCCGCGGTTGAGCTCGTCCCGCATTCGTCCCGTCCCGTTTTGAGCCCGTCCCGCATTCGTCCCGTCCCGTTTTGAACCCGTCCCGCGAGGCCCGCAATTTTGCGGGCTCATCAAATGGAGGCCCAATCCCGTCCCGCAGCAAGCCTTTACGGGCCAGGCCCGCGGTCCAGATCCGTGATTGCCATCCCTACTGGAAGCTCTTAATCCAGGAGTTTAGTGGATATTGTCATTGTTCGTATATTTCTATGACATGCATAAGTAGAAAGCCCATTTCTGAGGCCTACCTAGTACTTGATCTGCAATTCATGAAGCATGAATCGCATGTGATGCTAATACAATTTGGCAATTGTAAAGTCGGTTTTGGTTATGCAATTAAATACACAAAATATATACAGTGAAAATAACTTTAAAGGCCACGAGAACACTATGTCACTACAAAAAGACATCATGATTTGCAAGGGAGTATATATTCACAATCTCATCCCTTATATATCAATCGAAAAACATTATAACACAGTTTTATAACCATGTGTCACCAGGAGAATGAAATTCATAATTCTTAGAAAAATTTGTTGGTTTATCTTAGCTTATATCATATTTTTTTTATTAAACTAACTATCAAATTGATAAATAGTATAGAAAATGATATTATCGTACTTTCTTTAAATAATAGCTACAAAAATACCTAATAAGATTAACGTATATATGAAAATTAATGATTATGAATAATAAATATTTGATAAAAAAATTTGTATCTTAGTTATTTTTGGTTTAATTTTATATTATTAAAAGATATTAAACAATCACATTAACCATATAATAAAAATTTTAGACTTTTTCTTATATGTTATATTTTGAATTGCTTAAACCACAGTAAATTATTAGAAATTTTAAAATCTCATTTTGAAATTTTTTGATAAATGGTTTAATTTGTTCTGTTATAACATGATACAAATGTTCATAAAATTGTATCAATATGGATTTTTATTTAATAAATATTCAAAACTACAATGGCAAAATCGATTCTTAAAGCAAGAAAACGGACTGCATCAATTTAGTCGTCTAGTTGAAACATTTCAAAACTACAGTAGAACCTTTATAAATTAATACTCGATGTATTATATTCACTAAAAATTTCTATAAATTAATATAATTTCATAGTCTCAATTTGAATTTTTGGTTCAATTAGTATCTCGATAAATTAATATCTTAATAAATTAATAAAATATAGTTTTGGTGTAGTCCCAACATTATTAATTTATAGAGGTTTCACTGTATGTGGAAGACTCTGGTCAAAGAAATTCGATATTGGAAACAAAACTAAGTTGCTGGTTTTAAAACCATTAAAATGGTTCTCAGTGATGTTAAAGTAAAGTATAAAAAAAATTGTAGAACCTATTTTTGTAATAAAAAATCACTTGATGACCACGTTACGGTTTTTATAGGTGTAAATATGGTGATAAAAATTATAAGCTCAAATCAATTAGGTTCATCATAAATTTAAATAGATTTTGGTCCACAATTACAATTACTAATACTCAGTCCAACATATATATGATTATATAAAAAAACATAAATGTATGCATATTAAAAAATTCAAACACATACGTATATTTAATTTGTAAATTCTATATATTTTAAATCTTTATTGTATAAACTTGCTATGTGCAAAGCACAAGTCTTATCCTAGTATATATTAATTGTGGAACATTATAACATATTTTGGTTGCCATGTGTCATCACTAGGATGATTGTTAAAATAATTAGAAAAATAAGTTGGTCCATATAATATATATTATAGTTTTTATGAGTCTAACTATCAAATTAAAAGCTACAGAATTAACTTAAATAAAATATTTTCTTTAATAGAAGCTACATAATTACCTAATATGATTAACATATATATGATAATTAATAATTATGAATCATATATATTATAACAATTTTTATATCCTCTCTCTTTTTGTTTAATTTTCTATTATTAAAAGAACTTAAACAATAAGGCTAAGCATATAATAAACAAAATTAGATTTTTGCTTACATGTTACATAACGACTATAAATTACTAAAATGTTAAAAGTGCCACTGCAACGTCAAGAGATACATGCAATTTTAAAGACAGTTTTCAACCGGACTCAAAACCCTTTGGGTTGTTCAACGCCGATGATTTTGACTTCTTTATGTTCTATCAAAAGTGGACTCTAGGATTACAAGTGAAGATTTTTGACGGGTTTCTTTTCTCATTAGCCACTTTTATCTTTCGTTATGTTTTAGTCATTTAGTTTACCAGTTTACCGTCAAGTTTTCTTCGGTTGTAACCGACATACCCAACTTGGTCTTTAATTTTTAATATAAGCTTTTGGTGTTCAAAAAAATAAAAAGGTAAAAGTCCAACATTGAAAATTTTATGATCAAGGGTTTATTTGATTTTGTTTTAAGAAATTTACAAATGATCATAAATCATAGGAATATGAATTTTCATATATATATATATATATATATATATATATATATATATATATATATCATTTAAATTAAATTATCTACTATATAAAAATATATAAATGTGTTAATTTCAAAATTTACATTGAATAATTATTGAGATCTTAATATTTTAATTTTGAACTAATTTTTACAGATGCCCATCTTTTTATATTGACACATATGTAGTTCACCGAAATCATATACATTTAAAAAAATGAAACAAAACTCATATCAGTGATACTGAACACAAAAACGAAAGCACAATTTTATAGAGATGAAAAATAAAATCACTCATGGAGAATCAATAGTAAACAAATTGAGAACAGAAAACGTTACCCTCTTTCGTCTTTTTTCCATTGATGTTGCCTATCTGGTTTAGGTAATTTGAAACAGCTGCAAACTTAATTTTTTGTGCATATGAAGTCTTAAAAATAATTAAAATGAGATTTAATCTGTTAACTCTTCAACAATGATACATTTAAGAAAGCAACATTTGTATTCGTCATTTTACAATCTGTAAAGATTATAGTGTTAGAAATGTTAAATCCATTTACTGAACAAACGTAAGTATAAAAAACTCATTCCACGCACGTACGCGGGTTATCACTTTTTTCTTATAAGTCAGGATTTGCAAAGAAATGGTGAAGAAAGCTAATTTATCGTAAATTGTTATTTACAAATAAAAAAATTGTTCATAAATCCGTTTCAAACTTATGAGGAAAATTAGTTCTTAGTAAATTTGAAAGAGAAAATATTTCCTCGAAAATTTGTGTGGAAATAGTTTTCCTTGCAAATTTGTAAGGAACTCAACTTTCTCATGCAAATTTTCTTAGAAGTACACAAGAACATTATGTCACCACAAGAATACTTTGTCACTACAAGAAACAATTCACTTGCATGCATAGCGAGGGATCCCGTGCAATTCCCACATAAATCTATAACTCAATGTGTTTTAGGGTTTTGCTTGGGTTTTTTTATGTTTTCGGTGGACTAATAAGTAATAAGTATTCTCTGTATTCGGTTTCGGTAAAGTTAATTAACGTGAAAATCTTATAACATAAAAAAATGTTCAACTCTCTTCTCCTTGAACCAGCACATAAAATAGGGTAAGGGGACGATGACACGTGTCTGATCTTCAAAGTGCATCGTTTCATTTAACTTGGTAAACATTATTGTGGGCTTCGTATTTGGGTTTTCTGTTTACTCAGCAATTTTTTACCCTAAAGCGACCTATCGCTGTTCGTCTTCCTCGGCTGCACAAACAAAAATCTCTCTTTGTGCTTTCCATCTTCGAAGATTATCACTTTTTTTCTCAAAACATGACGCCGAGCTTGGATCAGTGGGAGAAGGATCCTTTCTTTCGAGCCGCTGAAGAGATCAGGAATCTGCTGTAAATAGCAGAACGATAAGAGTGGCTAGGTCTGTGCGTGAGCAGTAAAGTGATTCTCACTGCCTTCTTCCAACGACGACAAAGAGGAACTTTAAGGAAATCTCGGTCGCTGCCGCTTCCTCACCGATGAACGGTTACCAAAGCCGGAAGGTGAGAAGTTTCAGATTCTTTTGTCGATTAATCGATTTCTCTAATATCCGGTACATAGTAACGTTAAATTATTCCGGCCTGTAATCTCAAAATTATCAAGCTGATAGGTTTATATGTTTATTATGATTCATGTAGAAGGCGGTTGTTGATTATGATCACAGCATTATCAAGCAGCCAGATTTATATGTTTATTATGATTAATGTGTAAGGTGTTTGTTGATTATGATTCCTTTGTATATGTGTTTCAGATTCAGGCGGTGATGTGTCAGTGGTGAAAGATGTGTCTCACTCACATCCCTGAAATCAAAGACAGTGATGTTCTGAATGCATACATAGGCTTCATGTCTGCAGATTGGACAGCTCTGCCTGTTGTTCACGACGCCAAAAATACAATCTCGAAAAACATAGATGACAAGGCAGGACAAGAGGATGTGTATTGACTGGGAGTGATCACGTAGAAGGTATTGTTGAAACGACCACACAGACAATGGATGCTACCACCCTTTACTTTCAAGTTCGTGAGAAGTTTCGATCCATGTTTACGGTATGCTTCAGAAAGCTTCTAGGTTGGTTTGGTTCACAAGTTTACTTATGTTATAGCTAGAAAAAGAACTAGAGAGTTCTTCTACTGGTAGGTGAAATATGATATAGGACACTCATTCGAGAACGTAGTGAAGTGTATAGTCATCAGTTTATGAACCCTTAGAATCATATTCAAGGTTTTGTTAAGTTGCTACTTTTTTTCTATTTGGAATTACTTTCTTAGCTGGTACAGACACTGTGCAAATACTTTTATCATGGTAATGGCATTGCTGACACATTTGATCACAAAGCTGCTTACATTTGGTCCAAAAAAGGATAAGAAAAGTGGAAGAAGATCTCTGCTCATCCATTATTTCTTAAAATTAGTTATCGCTAACTCCACTAATCTATAGAATAAGTTTGGTATTGATAGATTCAACTGCTATGGGCTGCCTTGACAACAACTTTTCTTTTTTCTTGACAAAACTAAATTTGAGCTTCACATGTTACAGGAAAAAGGCAGGAGACGCTAAAGGTAAAGTTATTGGCTTTTGTTTCAGTTTTACCCATTCCTTTATAGCATATTTTTTATAGCTTATATATAGTAAATTTGTTTGGAACTGTGGATCCTCGGGAGTTAACTATATATGATGTTTGACGAACTAAATCGCACGCTTATGGTCCACAGTTTTTTGGCTTTTATTACTGTAGGATCTGTGGACACCAACTAAACTATCTTTAGCTTCTAGACTACATGCATGAAAAGTCGGATATCCAGTCAATCTAATGCCATAGCGCGAATCTATCTATATCAGTAAGTGTAAAGAGCATTGACAAAGGGCTATCTCATCTTTCTAAAAGGTAGTGGAGAAACTAATTAGACGCTCTCTTCAATCCTTTTCCCCCATGACAAGCAAGGGTTGTTTTTCTGGTCTGTCTGTTAGGTTTATGAATTGGAGACAATCTATTTTCAGTGAAGGTTTTCCAAGGCTTCCTTTCACCTTCAAAAGCATTGTCAGGTTGTAAAGGCGTTTACTTTGTAGACAACTTTAGATTCTGTTTGTAGCTTCACACACTCTCTACGGTTCTGTAGCATTGTTTATTGCAATTGATTGCTGTAGATTTTTACGTAGTGTCTGAGTTTATTGCATGTTGTTTTGTGAAGTGACTGCTTGACTTTAATATGAACCTACTTTGTAGTGCTAAAAGGTAAAAAAGTTACAGCCCGGAGACAGTCTTCTCATTGTCCTGTCACCTCACCTGCTGTTTGTGTTATCACCTTATCTCATTATTAATTCATGGAAGGATGTAGAGAAGGCAGCTTTAGGAGTGTGAGAGTGGAATTGGGTTGTATGCATCATCATATGATTCATTGTTTGTGATGGAAGCCTTAGATATAAGTTGCTCTACTGGGTTTAACTTAGTTGTTCTTTCCCTTTTTGTCTATTTGTATTATTACCTTCTAAATAAGTAGAGAAAGGTAAACTTATTTGCCAACAATAATTACATAATTTTAGACAAGAAACAGAATCACTTCGTGAATATATATGGAAGAATAAAAAAGTTCATACATTAACATTAATCAAGAACGATCTTTAACCACCTCAAGCATACACGTTTACAATGGTGATGACGATTAACTCTGCACCAAGTGACGCCAAATGTGGATTTAACAGAGCTTCAGATCAGTGAAAGTGGTCTCAGTAGTGTTTATCCCACCAGTTTAGATGATCATCTTTTCACTCGAAGAACCCAACTTTGACGTGGAATCTAAGGCTTGAGATCATGCTTGGTCCAGCGTGGGGGATGAGAGATTATATCGAAGAATCTTTGAGACGGTTATGAGAGTTTAGAGGATTACTTTTTCTTTTTTAAGAATAGTCGAGAATAATTATGCTTTTCCCAGCCTTATTTTTTTTTGTAACACTAAGGTTAGTGTGTATTAATATTTAGTGTGAGAAAAGTCGAAGTGGTGATGCTAGCTAAGGCCATTCGCATAAATGATTTCTCAGTTACTATGTTCTCAAGGCTTGGCAACTCTTCACAAAGCCCTCCTTTTTTGGTCATGCAATACTTTTTTAATAAAGAGAACCAGATGAATTTTCGACCCTGTCGTTTTCAATCATTTTGTGGTCCAACCAAGAAAAGCATGGGAGTCTTTGGGATGCTTTGGAAGTTCCTTCGCTGAGCACAAGAGATCCTAAGAAGAATTAGAAGAGTAGCTTAAAAGCCACTGGGTCGGGCTACACTTTGAGGAATCCCCGGGCTCTGAAAACCATCCGAGGCAGGCGATTTGTCGAACGGCATGATGAAAAGATCTAAAATAATTCCACATGAAATAGGATCGGGCAATCGCCCTCTTGATAAACTCTTTTATCACATATATTTATATTTAATATGCATTTTTTAAATGTCTAAAGCAGTCAAAATATTTAAAGTTGTATTCTGACCCCGTTAATCAACGGTTACTTTAGCCATTTGTTTAGGAAATAGTTTAATTACAGTTTTGAGTAGTTAGTTTTTTGACATCACACAATTTTAGGGAAGTGCAAAAAACCGAATCCAAAAAACCTAACTGAACTCGATCCAGAAAAGTAGCACTGAATCTGAATCAAAGTTAATTAAATCTGAACGGATTCAAAATTTTAATTTCGGGTATCCGAATATATCCGAAATTGATTTATATACATAAATATATCAATTCTTTTTAGTTTTAATGTTTCTTAAAAATATCCAAAATATATACAAATAATCAATATTAAATATTAAAAATAGCTAAAGTATACTCCAAACACCAAAAATACTTAAAATATATATTCATTCTCAATCAATTATTCAAATGAAACCAATTTATGTGTTAAGTTTATATATTTTGATATATATATTATTCAAACTTATATGAAATTTTTGACTCGAAAAAATTGAAACATAAATAGATCCGAACCGAACTCGAATGGATACCCGAACGTGCACTCTTATCACACATACAAAAAATTTTTAACTGAATATTATCAATGCCTAATCTAGAAAAGAAAAACATTTGAAGCAAAACATAAATCGAAAACAACAAAACCAAGAAGACAAACATAAATTAAAAACATCAAAAACATAACATTTCATTCATTTACCCGCCCATAGGGCGGGTTTACCCTAGTATGTTTATAAACTTTCCGGCAATTTAGTTAACATACATTAATTGTATATATTATAAAGTTTGAAGTTTAGTACTCATAATATTAGTTCAAATGTCTAGAATTGAGTTCATAACCGTAAATGATTAATTTTTCAAATTATATATCGCTGCACATGTTGAATACTAAATGTTTAAATTATATATTTAATTCCAAAATTTTATTTAAGAATTTTATTCAGATTTTTTTCGTGAGAATTTGATATAGTGGAAGCTACTGATAATGCAAGTAACATATTGATTCTTAGAATACCTAGGAGACGCTGCATTCTTGATTTGTTGAGAACTCTCAAGTTCTAGCCGTAACAAAGAAATAAAGAGTTTCAAACCTTTCTTTTTATAAAGCAATCAATAAAACTGAATACAAATCAAAGTCTAGATGGCTATATATAATAAAAACGTAAAACCCTAAAACAATAATGATAATTATTCTAATACACTACAAGAAAAATGCGTTTTAATAGCAGATCAATATAGCGTTTTTTCGCTTTCTGCTATGATTGACATATCCGTTAGTTTTAGATAGCGTTTGTATTTTTGGAAACGCTATGATAGAACGGCATAATTTAAAATGCTATGGTAGCATACATTTAATAGCAAAAAAAATAAACGCTATGTGTAAGGTTTCAAATCCCTAAACCCTAAACAAGTTTTTAAACACTAAACTCTAAATATAAACCTTAAAACTATTATATTTTCGTAATATATCTTCAAATCTTCAATTTGAACTCAAGTTTTTTTCTTTTAAAATTTGAAATGCTATGTTTGACCTTTTTAATCTCTATACCCTATACATTAAACCATAAACTATAAACACAAACTTTAAACTCTAATATTTAACATCAAATCCTAAATTTAACTTTAAATCTTAATTAAACTCAAAAAGTAATATTATTCAAATGTTAATATCAGATCTTAAATCAATATTCAAACCCTTTAACCCTCAAACCCTATATTCAAACATTTATTATAAACTCTAAACTTTAAATCAAAAATTTTAGAACTTATAAATCATAAAAATAAAATCTAATCACTTTGTTAAAGTTATATATCATTAAATTTATAAATATAATGATAATATAATTTTATATAGATAAAATTAATTAACAATCAATTATAATAATTAAAAAAATTTTAAATAAAAACAATTTTTGATTGTTAAGTTTTGACCATTGATGTTTTTAATCCAATGGCTAAAAATCATTCTTTGCTTAATCCTCCCCCTTCTTTCTTATTTGCCAAATCCTTATGCACAAAGATAACCTTTTTTCATCCATTGGATGAGATCTAATCCGACGGCCTAGATTTATTTTATTATTCTCTCTCCTTTCTCTCATTTTTTTCTTCAACTCACGATCTCTTTTTTCTCTTCAATTTTTTTTCTGTCCATTGATCTCCTCATCTCCCTTCTATGATCTCTGCTCTCTCTCTCTCTCTCTCTCTCTCTCTCTCTCTCTCTCTCTCTCTCTCTCTCTCTCTCTCTCTCTCTCTCTCTCTCTCTCCCCTCTCTCTCTCGTAGCTTCCTTGAGTTATATGGTTTTGATTGATTTTTTTTTTTGAGTTTTTGTAACAGAGAAAAAGATCTTTGTCATGGGCTTGTGACGAATCTGGAGAATCTGCGGTGTAACCGGAAGTTAGCAGTGGTGGAGGTGGAACCGGAGAAGAAGAGATGCAGAGAAGACAGACGCGAGGGTGAATCGGAGCAAGAAGAAGAAGAAGAAGAGAGGCGGATATGGATATAAGACATGGCTTGGTTGATACAGTGAATCTAGGAGGAAACGACGGTGAATGGAAGGAGGACAGCGATGGAGTGGTGGAGGAGGATGACGGGATGAGTGGTGGTGCTGGTGCGGCGGCTTAGTAATTAGGTTTAAGTTTCTGGTTTAGGTTTTTGGTTTAGGTTTAGGCTTTTGGTTTAGGTTTTTGGTTTATGTTTTTGGTTTAGTTGGTTTATTTTTCTTCCATGTAAACCATTTGTAATTCAATCTAATTTATAAATTATAATTTTGATATAATATATTATTTAAAACCGAATATATATATATAGACATGTCAAAATGGGTAGACCAACTCAAACCAAACCATATCCATGTAAAACCAGTCTTCTATTAGTAATGGTTCAACCCAAACCATTAGGTAAATGGTTTGGTTTGGTCTCTAACTCATTTAGATTAGTGAGTTATTGGTTTAAATGAGTTGACTCATTATTATTTAGTTATTACCTAATAATACCATAAACTAATATTTTTTATTTAAATTTTTATTTTTTTTTGTTTCTGTAGTTTATAAATCAAAATCATAAAATTTAATACAATGGAAAACAATGTATAAAAAGCATGTTTCACAATTTTTTTTTTCATATTCTCAGCAGTTTAATACAATAAAAAACTAAGGCATTGAAACATGAAGTGTCTAAAATAATTTGGTCAACATCATGTCTTCGTAGTCTCCTGTTCACTTCTTCCTTACAAGTACCTGAAACATGAAGATAACATGAAGTGAGCTCAGAGTGAATCAATAGCTAGAACCTCACCAGTGTGTGGAGGAAGCAAATCACAAAATGACAAAATTTTACTATGCAATACCCACTTTGCGTCTACATAATGTGCACTCAAGACTATATAACCATCTCCTGAGACTGAAGCAGTCCAACAGTCAGAGGTTAAACATATCCTACTAGGTATATTTTCTAACTCAGACTTCAACTTCTGCTTCTCTTTCTCCCAAGTTTTAACCACGTCAGATGCAGCAGTGTTCCTAGTATAGCACTTATAGTCTGAGTTTAAATAACTCAGATAATCTCTAAGTTCTTCATACTCAACTGAACGAAAAGAAAGATTATGCCGGATAATTACTCTACTGAATTTTTCCCTAGCAACTTTATCATCAAACTTCCTATCTTTTCTTTCACTATCTATTCCAAGTGAGCATTTCTCAGCGTGACGTTTCAGGTTAGAAGTTCCAGTAGTTCTAAACCACAAATAATTTTTGGGACACTTCTTACAATACACTCTCTCTTGGCCATTCTCATCTCTCCCTATTGTAAAGTAATCCCATGCAGTTGACCTCTTAGTTCTTTTTGAATGAGAAGAACTTACAAGTGGAAATTGTGATGCACTTGATGATTGTCCACCACCAACACCATTTGGAAGAAACTCTTCGTTATTGTCCATCACTTTACTTGCTTGTCCTCTTCCTAAGCATATCAAGAGAGCGCACAAAAAGAAGGCTTATCAATATCATTCAGAAATACACACAGACTAATCAGAATACACACAGAAAAAAATTATGAAAGTGGATACAATCTCATATTCACATATCCACATGGAAGAGTGTTATATCTGAGATACGAATGAAAAACCAACACCAATGGAACATCTGAGATGATTCTATATCCAAGACATCTGATCAAACTGGTGGTAAGCCATTCTAATACACCAACACCATAATATTAACTACTACGAGAACCCAAATATAGAACTAATATTTTATGAACTACGAGAACCCAGAAACCATTTGAACCACAACGAAAAACCCACAACAAAATACTCACAAGCTTTCTCTGAAAACCCAAAAACTCAAAACGAAACAAAACGAAATACTCAAAAACTCAAAAGCTCTTGAAGAGAATCAAAGCTTTCTCTGAAAACCCATAACGAAGAGAGAGAGAGACCTGATGAGATGGTGGTGGTGAGAGGAGAGCTTCGGATGATGAGATGAGATAGTGGTGGTGACAGGAGAGCTTCGGTTCGTCGGAGATTTGCTGCCGAGGAGGGAGATCGAGAAATTCGCCGGTGAGGGTCGATGCCGAGGAGGGAGATCGAGAAGTTCGTCGGTGAGGGTCGATGCCGAGGAGGGAGATCGAGAGCTTCGTCGTTGAGGGTCGATGCCGAGGAGGGAGATCGAGAGCTTCGCCGGTGTAGGAAGATAGGAGATGAAGTGATCTGAGATTGGGGAAAAAATTAGGTCTCGTGAAAGAGACGAAGATGATAATACGATTACTTAAAACAATGGTTTGGATTGGATAAACCATAAACCTATTTTAATCCAAACCAATATTAACCCAGCTCATTAAATTCACTAACCCACAAAAACCATTTATCCATATATATCCAAATTGTTAAACCATTAAAACCATGGATTGGTTTGGTTTTGGGTCAATCCATTAATTTTACCCATTTTGACATATATATATATATATATATTTTTTTTTTTTTTAAATTTTTGATAAATAATTAATAACAAAAAATAAATGCTATCAAAGACTATTTAATTGCATACAAAAAACGCTATAATATATAACATTAAGATAGCATTGCAAAAAACCGCTATCTAAAGTGTTTGACCTATTATCACGGGCGATGATACATCGTTTCTTAAACCGCTATTGTATCGATAGATAGCGTTTTTCGTCCGCTAATAAAAGCCATTTTTCTTGTAGTGATAATAAATAAAAACCTTAATATAATTTGATTCGATTCGTGATTCGTTTTGATCCGATTCGAACAATTCGGATATCTGTAACTTTATAAATCGAAGCAAATACTAAAATTCAATATCCGTCAAAAACAAAGCAAATCACAAATATTAAAATTTTGGAAAGCGGATATCCGATCCGATCCGGCAATATATAAGTACATGTGTATCTTGATTATATTAAAGTTCTATATGTATACAATCATATAATTATTATTCTGACATATGATTTTACAAATTTTATTTACATTATTACTTATACAAAAGTAGTACATAAAAGGAATAAAACATTTTATGATAATTAAATTTTTTTTCTTAAGTTTTGTGTTATTATAATTGTTAACTAAGTTTAATTTTTTTACAAAATATGTAGATTTACTAATTTTTTAATTTTTATCTTATATATCATGTAAAAATATATTATACAAAACAAATCTGCATCAAAATTTTAAAATTATTTGTATTAATCAAAACATATGAGATATTCGTAAGTATTCTTAAATATCTACAAAAATCTATTTATTTTTCGGACATTCATTTTTCCAAATATCTGTATTTCTCCGAAGCAAAGAAAATACAAAAATTATATATCTCTTACGTACGAAGCAAATCACAAATACTTTCAAAAACCCGTATATCCAATCCGTGCTCACACCTAACTCGATATAGAGGAAAATATAATATATATGGAGTTAGTTTTGGGATTAATTCATTAAAATAACATCTTCTTTTGTCATTCAACTGTATGTTTTATTGGAGGATATCAGAATACTTCCGTAAGTAAAAAAATATGATTCGTTAGGGTTCCAGAAGATTTGATGTCTCTATGTCCTTATAGTCTATGTTCTTATAGCTAGTTTAATTTATTTTTTTCCATCTGATTGGATTATTATTAAACAAGGAGAGAAGTACAAACCTATTATAGGCCCAAACTATTAAAATAACAACAGGCCAACACACGGCCCAAAATAAAAAAAAGCACAACTTAGGAACCCGTACACACCACGTGCACTAGAGAGAAACTGAAGGGACGCGCGTCAGACGCAGAACTTCACCTCCATGCCTCCACCGCCAGAGCTTACGCCGAGACTCTCCACCTTTTCAACGATTAAGTCTTCATCGGATCAAAACAGTACCCACCGGAAAACCTGCGGGGAACAGGAACAAACGAACCCACCATCTTCAAGACATACACCTTCATCGCATGTGTTCAAGCCTCGGAGAGAATCAATCGACAATCGAGATCTCTTCCGATGCCCTAAACCGCAAACACAACTAGAAGAGTCTTTACACAGATCGGACCACCCTCCATCGGAAACCCTCCATCAACCGGAGGTTTCAATCGCTAAGTCAACCGAGATTCATAAAATCTCCCACTGTCGATTTTAAAGGTTAGAGCTTTAGGCGAAGCCGGCGGTGCAGAGCATAGGAAGTCTCCATGATATCTTGTATATTTGCATGGTTTTAGCTATCAATTTAGTTCTCATTTTGGTCATTTAGATGTATTTAGTTAGCATTTAGGTTGCATTGCATTACATATGTCCTTATCAGGTAATGGAGATGTTATTTGGTGAATTTGGAACCTTTGGAGATGGTTTAGAGGCAAGAATGGTGATTTTGAGTTGATGCACGAGTTACTCAAGTGACCCAGCGGCTTAACGACCTTACAGCGGCCTGTTGACATCAAAGGGAAGCCGCTGTACCTGTGGAGCGGTCTTGCGCAGCGACGTGACCAAACCGCTGGGAAATAACCCTCTTCCCTGTCCAACATCGAGGTGTCACAGCGGCCTGAAGACCAACGCGAGAAGCTGCTGCGAGACGTCCCAGCGGCCTAGCACAGCGGCTACACTAAGCTGCTGCGACTGCCCAGAAGTCAACATTTCGGGGTTTGACCAGATTTTTACCCATTTGTGTTTGGGTCAACCCAGGTTTGTTGGGTTGACCCGGTTCGATTTTAAGCAGCTATAAATACCTTCTAGACCTAATTTTAGGACTTATCTTGTATTCTCTCTAAACACAAACTCATTTTGGTGAAAGATTCAATCTTTAGCTTCTTTTCATCTTTATCTCTTGTGTTTATTGATTTATCTTGATCACTAAGCATGATTAGCCTTGAATCATCTTTGATTTTTGGGTTTATCATGTCTATTAGTGAGTAGTTACCTTTTGGATTCATGAGCTAGGATGATTAGAGTGATTGAGTGAAGCTCTAGAGTGTTTAGTGTTAGATTTATCTATTTCCTTGCTAGTTGAGTGCTCTTAATGCTAGATTAGTGTTGGCCACTCTAATCTAGAGCTATAGACATTTCCCACCCACAAGGTGTTTGATGAAATGTCTGAACCAACTCTTCTTAGCTCTTTTCTTGCTTAGCCAAAGACAATTGTGTTAGGAAAGCTTAGATAGTTAATAGACTCATTCTTATTGATTACTTGAATTAGTTGAGCCAAGACATTGTGTTTGATTAAGGATAGTAAATGAGCATTCATCTTGACAAAGAGTTTGTTTAGCATTGTGTCTAGACTTAAGGAAATGCATTTGTTGTCATCTTGCCACTTCTAGATTGGATCTTAATCACTTGAAGTCAAATTCCTAGTCCCATGGGTCCTATTGCATCTCATTGATATAAAGTTTGTTCCTTTATTGCTTTAGAGTCTTGTTATTTGCATCATATCACTTCACTAAACTGATTGCACTTAGATTAAGCATTTGCTTGCATTCTCATTGCATCATAGTCACTTAGGATTGGATTGACACTCATCTATATTACATTGATTTGCATATTAGGGTTTAAGTAAAATCCTTTTATCAAATTTGGCGCCGTTGCCAGTTCTATGTTGATTTTGACATTGAGATTTGGTCATTGCTTGAGACTAAGTCTTATTTTTCTTTATCTAGTTACTAATTCTCTCTCTTCATCTCTCTTTAAATGTCAGGTGTATGAACTTGAGGAGTAGAGGACCAAAAACCTTACTCCTTTGGTTGAAGACATCAGAGCACTTGAGAGGGAGAACACAAGAAGGAGAAGAGAAGAAGAGCGACAGGCTCATTTTGACAGATTGGGGTTTGAGATGGATCAGCATCAGAACCAGCCTCAAGATGAAGAGGGTAATGGTCAAGGAGCTGCCAACCTTAGACCACAACATCCACAACGCCAAGCTAGAGCTATTGGAACTCATGATCAGCCCAATATCCATGGTCATAGGACAGGCATTAGAGCACCAGCTGTGGAGAACAACAACTTTGAGATCAAGTCCAGCTTGATCAACATGATCCAGAGCAACAAATACCATGGTCTTGCTTTGGAGGATCCTCTAGACCACTTGGATAACTTTGACAAGCTGTGTGGAACAACAAAGATCAATGGTGTCTCTGAAGATGCTTTCAAGCTCAGGTTGTTTCCATTCTCTTTGGGAGATAAAGCTCACACATGGGAAAAGAGTCTTTCAAGAGACTCAATCACTACTTGGGATGAGTGCAAGAAAGCTTTTCTCACCAAGTTCTTCTCTACCTCAAGAACTGCCAAGCTTAGGAATGAGATTTCTGGATTCACTCAAAAGAATCTTGAGGGCTTTGGAGAAGCATGGGAGAGGTTCAACAGCTACATATCACAGTGTCCACACCATGGTTTCAATATGGAGAGCTTGCTTAGTACTTTCTACAGGGGTGTTTTGCCTAAGTATAGAAGTCAACTTGATACAGCTAGCAATGGTTTCTTCTTGGGGAGAACTGAAGCTGATGCTTTGGAGCTTGTGGAGAATATGGCTAAGAGTGATTCTGTCTACAATGATGAGTATGATAAAAGCAACAGAGGCAGTAGTGGTGAGGATCAGAACACAAAGAAGGAATTGAAGGTTCTTCAAGATAAGATTGATCTGCTTCTCTTGGATAAAGCTAAACAAGAGAAAGTGCACTTTGTTGGTGAGCAGAAACAAGAAGGGAGTGCTGTGGTGAATGAAGTTGATGGGCTAGAAGGTCAGGAAGAGTTGTGCTTTGTCAATGCTAATGGGACATGGTACAAGAAGGAGCCTAACTTTCAGTACCAAAACAACTACCAGCAAATGCCCTCTTACAACAACCAACAAGGTGGTTACCAAGCCAAGCAGAGCTACCCTCCAGGTTTCTCCTCCAAAGGAAATCAATCTACACAAGCCCAAGCTGGATCTTCTACTTCAGCTCCACAAGAGAGTAGTACTGATGCTATGTTGAAACAAATCTTGGAATCTCAAAATAGAAGTGAGAAACACATTGGGTATGAGCTGAAGAATCTACACAACAAGATTGATGGAAGCTACAATGATCTCAACAACAAGTTTTTACAACTTGCATCTCAGTTCAAGACTTTAGAGGCTCATGTTGCTTCTATGCCTTCATCCTCCAAGCAGCCTATGGGAATTCTACCAGGGAAAGCAGAGGCAAACCCAAGGGAACATTGCAATGTTCTCCTCTCTAGTGACACTTCTGAGGTTGCCACCTACAAGAGAGAGGTAGATGAGATTGAAAAATTGGTATTTGAAACTGAAATTGAACAGGTTGAGCATGTGGTTGTTGCAACAGCTGAGTCCAAGATTGTGCAAGAAACTGACAGGAAGGTTGCAGTAAAGGTTGAGCAGAGCAGAGAGCACAAGGCTAAGAAACCAGTTGAGAGAAGAGCTGATCAGAGGCTGAAAGTGGTGAAGCAGGAAGACACTGAGGTTGAGCTATCACCCTATGACAAGATCCCTTTTCCAGAGAGATTCCTCACCAAAGCTCAAAAGAAGGTGGTCTCCAAATTCAGAAAAGACTTGAGTGATATTGGAGTAAGGGTCCCAGAGATTCACAACATGCAAGCTGCCCATGTCCAGATGATGCTCATCAAAGACATTCTAGACCACCAAGCTGAGGTAGCAGAGCTCCTGGACATCTCTACACTTAAGCTTGACCCATCAGTCCCACCCAAGTCCCTCCCTAAACTAGGACACCAAGGGATGTTCACTTTGCCTTGCTCTCTTGGAAAGCTTAACTTGGATAATGCTCTAGTGGATTCTGGTGCAAGTGTGAATGTGATCTCACTTGAGATGATGACGAGTCTAGGGATTGAGCACATGCTACAAGACACATCTGAGCTCCAATTTGGGGATTCTTCTTCCACCACTCCAATTGGTATCATTAAGGATTTTCCTTTGAAGCTTGGAGCATGCACCATCCCTATAGACCTCACTGTTTTGAAGATGGCAACTGGGAAGAGAGTCCCATTGATCCTTGGCACTCCATTCCTCACAACAGTGGGAGCTTGCATAGACTTTGCCAACAAGAAGGTCACACTCCTCAATGTGAATAAAGCTGTCTCCTATCCACTACAATCCCCAAAGATGAATGCTGAGTATTGTGGAACCATTACTTGTGGAGATATTCCAAATAAGAAGCACAAGGATGAAGTAGTTGCTAGTTTGCAAGAAGATCTTGATGGAGAGTCCTCTAAAGAGAAGTGTGATGAGCACTTGAAAAAAGCTAAAAGGGAGGAGGTGAGTAGAGCCACAAAGGTTGCTCATGACAAGAAGAGGATGATGAAAGAACCTCACCCTCCACCTCTTGACAAGACTCCACACACTCTCACTCTCCACCCAATGAAGCTTAAGGATGAAGCTATTGAGTACAAGATCAGACGCAAGGAAACATCTACACCATTCTCAAGTGCAAGAGCTATCATCACTCCTCAACTGCAAAATGATCCAATCAAGCTTCAAGAGCTTCTCTTCCACGTCCTAACCATCACTCTTGAAGGTGGAAAGGATTCTCCTTCTCACTAGCTAAAGGAAGGAAAGTCAAGCTAGAGACTTAAAACAAGCTCACTTGGGAGGAAATCTCATGTCTATCCATGTATATAGCAGTAGTATCTTCTGAATAAGAGCCCTTGAGTTGAGAGGAAGGCGGCCAGACATTGCTCCTTAGGCACCACTACCTCCTCCAATACACCAAAGGTACTCCTTCACATTTCCTTGTATATATTATCTCCCAATTGCATTTAGTATTTTCTTTTGGATATCTTTCTCCACTTAACAACACATGGACTGTGTGAATTAAGTGTGGGGGAGGTACAAGTTGCTGATGTTTTTGTGTTTTATGTCATGAGCATGCATTGTAGATAGTTATATGCATATAAAAAACCAAAAAAAAAAAAAAAAATTGAAAATTTTGAAAATCACAAAAAGAATCATGTAGTTGCATCACTTGCATTCTTAAGATTGAGTCTAGAAGCATGTAATTGCATTCATGCATTGGGAGCAAACCTTGTAAAGAACATTTGTCTTGCACTAAAATTGAGACCCTAGTTAAACATATCAAGTAGCTTAAACATCTCTTCAAAACCTTGCATGCTTCGAGCCTTGGAAACTCTTCTTGAAACATGTTTGCTTGCTTGATATTGACATTTTTCTTGAAACCAGCTCCAATCTGAACTTTGGCTTAATGAACTTAATCTCTCTTGCATATGGGCACTTGCATACTTAGTCATGGATCTCATACACATTTGGGTTATCTTATTCCATTTTACCACTCTTTGTTAACCCAAACGGCACTCCCACCCTTGAACCCTAACCATTCTTTGAGACCAAACATTTATTTGCATGAGTGAGGCCTCTTTTGATAGCTTGTCATGTGCAAAATCTTGAGAGTATTGGAGGCGACATAGATTTGTTCTCATCTCTTGCTAGCATAGGAACCTATTTTGAGCTAGCATCTAGGATGGTGAGTGGGGTTATGTGTGCTAAATATTCTAAATGTTAATGTCTTGGGTTTGGGAAGTGAGAAAGTTGAGAAAAATGAGCAAAAGAGTGTCATGAGAAAAGAACCTCTAGGGACTAAGAGATTAAGAAAAAAAGAAAGCTCTAGATTGTATTATTTGACTTCTTCCCCCTAAAAAAAAAAAGAAAAGAAAAAGAAAAAAAAATCCAATAAGATAGTGGGGAAGAGAAAAGAAAAAGAAAAAAAAAAGTTTGAGCTAAGTAAAATGAATAAAAAGTCTCTAGTTGGTAGAGTCAAAAGAAAAAGAGAGTTGTTCATTGGGTGAGTGATGTGAAAGGGTGTTATATTGGTTATGTGATTGAGGATGAAAAGTGTAGAACTTGCAATCACTTAGGAAAAGGATAGAATGATGAGAATGAATTTATGTATGCATAAATTGCTTCTAATCTTAGATAAATTTTGCATAATGATCAAGCTCCTTGTTCTTGAGTGATAACCAACTTAAAATGATTCATTTAAATCTTCCTCTTCATTCACATTAGACCATTTACTTGCCTAGCCAAATGATTGAGATCATGTGCCCATTTGTGAGAATTCACCTTGTGTGTGTGTGTGTGTGAAAAAATGTGAGGACTGGTTAAGAGAACTTGTTGGTTGATGCGTGTTGCATCTTGTGTAGAGGCATAAGAGTATTGATAGGCCTAGAGAAGCTAGAGTATATTAAGAGAGTGTGCTCATGCTATTTGCTATGTTTCTTTAGGATGTCAAGTTGAGTGCTCTGAGTGTTTCTTTTGGCTTTAAGCTCCCATTTTAATATCTCTCCTCTTTGAGTTTTTGAAAAATTTACTTGAGGACAAGTAAATGACTAGTGTGGGGGAGTTGATATCTTGTATATTTGCATGGTTTTAGCTATCAATTTAGTTCTCATTTTGGTCATTTAGATGTATTTAGTTAGCATTTAGGTTGCATTGCATTACATATGTCTTTATCAGGTAATGGAGATGTTATTTGGTGAATTTGGAACCTTTGGAGATGGTTTAGAGGCAAGAATGGTGATTTTGAGTTGATGCACGAGTTACTCAAGTGACCCAGCGGCTTAACGACCTTACAGCGGCCTGTTGACATCAAAGGGAAGCCGCTGTACCTGTGGAGCGGTCTTGCGCAGCGACGTGACCAAACCGCTGGGAAATAACCCTCTTCCCTGTCCAACATCGAGGTGTCACAGCGGCCTGAAGACCAACGCGAGAAGCTGCTGCGAGACGTCCCAGCGGCCTAGCACAGCGGCTACACTAAGCTGCTGCGACTGCCCAGAAGTCAACATTTCGGGGTTTGACCAGATTTTTACCCATTTGTGTTTGGGTCAACCCAGGTTTGTTGGGTTGACCCGGTTCGATTTTAAGCAGCTATAAATACCTTCTAGACCTAATTTTAGGACTTATCTTGTATTCTCTCTAAACACAAACCCATTTTGGTGAAAGATTCAATCTTTAGCTTCTTTTCATCTTTATCTCTTGTGTTTATTGATTTATCTTGATCACTAAGCATGATTAGCCTTGAATCATCTTTGATTTTTGGGTTTATCATGTCTATTAGTGAGTAGTTACCTTTTGGATTCATGGGCTAGGATGATTAGAGTGATTGAGTGAAGATCTAGAGTGTTTAGTGTTAGATTTATCTATTTCCTTGCTAGTTGAGTGCTCTTAATGCTAGATTAGTGTTGGCCACTCTAATCTAGAGCTATAGACATTTCCCACCCACAAGGTGTTTGATGAAATGTCTGAACCAACTCTTCTTAGCTCTTTGCTTGCTTAGCCAAAGACATTTGTGTTAGGAAAGCTTAGATAGTTAATAGACTCATTCTTATTGATTACTTGAATTAGTTGAGCCAAGACATTGTGTTTGATTAAGGATAGTAAATGAGCATTCATCTTGACAAAGAGTTTGTTTAGCATTGTGTCTAGACTTAAGGAAATGCATTTGTTGTCATCTTGCCACTTCTAGATTGGATCTTAATCACTTGAAGTCAAATTCCTAGTCCCATGGGTCCTATTGCATCTCATTGATATAAAGTTTGTTCCTTTATTGCTTTAGAGTCTTGTTATTTGCATCATATCACTTCACTAAACTGATTGCACTTAGATTAAGCATTTGCTTGCATTCTCATTGCATCATAGTCACTTAGGATTGGATTGACACTCATCTATATTACATTGATTTGCATATTAGGGTTTAAGTAAAATCCTTTATCAAATTTGGCGCCGTTGCCAGTTCTAAGTTGATTTTGACATTGAGATTTGGTCATTGCTTGAGACTAAGTCTTATTTTTCTTTATCTAGTTACTAATTCTCTCTCTTCATCTCTCTTTAAATGTCAGGTGTATGAACTTGAGGAGTAGAGGACCAAAAACCTTACTCCTTTGGTTGAAGACATCAGAGCACTTGAGAGGGAGAACACAAGAAGGAGAAGAGAAGAAGAGCGACAGGCTCATTTTGACAGATTGGGGTTTGAGATGGATCAGCATCAGAATCAGCCTCAAGATGAAGAGGGTAATGGTCAAGGAGCTGCCAACCTTAGACCACAACATCCACAACGCCAAGCTAGAGCTATTGGAACTCATGATCAGCCCAATATCCATGGTCATAGGACAGGCATTAGAGCACCAGCTGTGGAGAACAACAACTTTGAGATCAAGTCCAGCTTGATCAACATGATCCAGAGCAACAAATACCATGGTCTTGCTTTGGAGGATCCTCTAGACCACTTGGATAACTTTGACAAGCTGTGTGGAACAACAAAGATCAATGGTGTCTCTGAAGATGCTTTCAAGCTCAGGTTGTTTCCATTCTCTTTGGGAGATAAAGCTCACACATGGGAAAAGAGTCTTTCAAGAGACTCAATCACTACTTGGGATGAGTGCAAGAAAGCTTTTCTCACCAAGTTCTTCTCTACCTCAAGAACTGCCAAGCTTAGGAATGAGATTTCTGGATTCACTCAAAAGAATCTTGAGGGCTTTGGAGAAGCATGGGAGAGGTTCAACAGCTACATATCACAGTGTCCACACCATGGTTTCAATATGGAGAGCTTGCTTAGTACTTTCTACAGGGGTGTTTTGCCTAAGTATAGAAGTCAACTTGATACAGCTAGCAATGGTTTCTTCTTGGGGAGAACTGAAGCTGATGCTTTGGAGCTTGTGGAGAATATGGCTAAGAGTGATTCTGTCTACAATGATGAGTATGATAAAAGCAACAGAGGCAGTAGTGGTGAGGATCAGAACACAAAGAAGGAATTGAAGGTTCTTCAAGATAAGATTGATCTGCTTCTCTTGGATAAAGCTAAACAAGAGAAAGTGCACTTTGTTGGTGAGCAGAAACAAGAAGGGAGTGCTGTGGTGAATGAAGTTGATGGGCTAGAAGGTCAGGAAGAGTTGTGCTTTGTCAATGCTAATGGGACATGGTACAAGAAGGAGCCTAACTTTCAGTACCAAAACAACTACCAGCAAATGCCCTCTTACAACAACCAACAAGGTGGTTACCAAGCCAAGCAGAGCTACCCTCCAGGTTTCTCCTCCAAAGGAAATCAATCTACACAAGCCCAAGCTGGATCTTCTACTTCAGCTCCACAAGAGAGTAGTACTGATGCTATGTTGAAACAAATCTTGGAATCTCAAAATAGAAGTGAGAAACACATTGGGTATGAGCTGAAGAATCTACACAACAAAATTGATGGAAGCTACAATGATCTCAACAACAAGTTTTTACAACTTGCATCTCAGTTCAAGATTTTAGAGGCTCATGTTGCTTCTATGCCTTCATCCTCCAAGCAGCCTATGGGAATTCTACCAGGGAAAGCAGAGGCAAACCCAAGGGAACATTGCAATGTTCTCCTCTCTAGTGACACTTCTGAGGTTGCCACCTACAAGAGAGAGGTAGATGAGATTGAAAAATTGGTATTTGAAACTGAAATTGAACAGGTTGAGCATGTGGTTGTTGCAACAGCTGAGTCCAAGATTGTGCAAGAAACTGGCAGGAAGGTTGCAGTAAAGGTTGAGCAGAGCAGAGAGCACAAGGCTAAGAAACCAGTTGAGAGAAGAGCTGATCAGAGGCTGAAAGTGGTGAAGCAGGAAGACACTGAGGTTAGGCTATCACCCTATGACAAGATCCCTTTTCCAGAGAGATTCCTCACCAAAGCTCAAAAGAAGGTGGTCTCCAAATTCAGAAAAGACTTGAGTGATATTGGAGTAAGGGTCCCAGAGATTCACAACATGCAAGCTGCCCATGTCCAGATGATGCTCATCAAAGACATTCTAGACCACCAAGCTGAGGTAGCAGAGCTCCTGGACATCTCTACACTTAAGCTTGACCCATCAGTCCCACCCAAGTCCCTCCCTAAACTAGGACACCAAGGGATGTTCACTTTGCCTTGCTCTCTTGGAAAGCTTAACTTGGATAATGCTCTAGTGGATTCTGGTGCAAGTGTGAATGTGATCTCACTTGAGATGATGACGAGTCTAGGGATTGAGCACATGCTACAAGACACATTTGAGCTCCAATTTGGGGATTCTTCTTCCACCACTCCAATTGGTATCATTAAGGATTTTCCTTTGAAGCTTGGAGCATGCACCATCCCTATAGACCTCACTGTTTTGAAGATGGACAACTGGGAAGAGAGTCCCATTGATCCTTGGCACTCCATTCCTCACAACAGTGGGAGCTTGCATAGACTTTGCCAACAAGAAGGTCACACTCCTCAATGTGAATAAAGCTGTCTCCTATCCACTACAATCCCCAAAGATGAATGCTGAGTATTGTGGAACCATTACTTGTGGAGATATTCCAAATAAGAAGCACAAGG
This sequence comes from Hirschfeldia incana, assembly GCA_026261945.1. Lineage (NCBI taxonomy): Eukaryota > Viridiplantae > Streptophyta > Magnoliopsida > Brassicales > Brassicaceae > Hirschfeldia > Hirschfeldia incana. Next base: position 1,900,162 of record JABCMI010000013.1, on the reverse strand, counting down.
ATGAAGTAGTTGCTAGTTTGCAAGAAGATCTTGATGGAGAGTCCTCTAAAGAGAAGTGTGATGAGCACTTGAAAAAAGCTAAAAGGGAGGAGGTGAGTAGAGCCACAAAGGTTGCTCATGACAAGAAGAGGATGATGAAAGAACCTCACCCTCCACCTCTTGACAAGACTCCACACACTCTCACTCTCCACCCAATGAAGCTTAAGGATGAAGCTATTGAGTACAAGATCAGACGCAAGGAAACATCTACACCATTCTCAAGTGCAAGAGCTATCATCACTCCTCAACTGCAAAATGATCCAATCAAGCTTCAAGAGCTTCTCTTCCACGTCCTAACCATCACTCTTGAAGGTGGAAAGGATTCTCCTTCTCACTAGCTAAAGGAAGGAAAGTCAAGCTAGAGACTTAAAACAAGCTCACTTGGGAGGAAATCTCATGTCTATCCATGTAAATAGCAGTAGTATCTTTTGAATAAGAGCCCTTGAGTTGAGAGGAAGGCGGCCAGACATTGCTCCTTAGGCACCACTACCTCCTCCAATACACCAAAGGTACTCCTTCACATTTCCTTGTATATATTATCTCCCATTGCATTTAGTATTTTCTTTTGGATATCTTTCTCCACTTAACAACACAGGGACTGTGTGAATTAAGTGTGGGGGAGGTACAAGTTGCTGATGTTTTTGTGTTTTATGTCATGAGCATGCATTGTAGATAGTTATATGCATATAAAAAACCAAAAAAAAAAAAAAATTTGAAAATTTTGAAAATCACAAAAAGAATCATGTAGTTGCATCACTTGCATTCTTAAGATTGAGTCTAGAAGCATATAATTGCATTCATGCATTGTGAGCAAACCTTGTAAAGAACATTTGTCTTGCACTAAAATTGAGACCCTAGTTAAACATATCAAGTAGCTTAAGCATCTCTTCAAAACCTTGCATGCTTCGAACCTTGGAAACTCTTCTTGAAACATGTTTGCTTGCTTGATATTGACATTTTTCTTGAAACCAGCTCCAATCTGAACTTTGGCTTAATGAACTTAATCTCTCTTGCATATGGGCACTTGCATACTTAGTCATGGATCTCATACACATTTGGGTTATCTTATTCCATTTTACCACTCTTTGTTAACCCAAACGGCACTCCCACCCTTGAACCCTAACCATTCTTTGAGACCAAACATTTATTTGCATGAGTGAGGCCTCTTTTGATAGCTTGTCATGTGCAAAATCTTGAGAGTATTGGAGGCGACATAGATTTGTTCTCATCTCTTGCTAGCATAGGAACCTATTTTGAGCTAGCATCTAGGATGGTGAGTGGGGTTATGTGTGCTAAATGTTCTAAATGTTAATGTCTTGGGTTTGGGAAGTGAGAAAGTTGAGAAAAATGAGCAAAAGAGTGTCATGAGAAAAGAACCTCTAGGGACTAAGAGATTAAGAAAGAAAGAAAGCTCTAGATTGTATTATTTGACTTCTTCCCCCTAAAAAAAAAAAGAAAAGAAAAAGAAAAAAAATCCAATAAGATAGTGGGGAAGAGAAAAGAAAAAGAAAAAAAAAAGTTTGAGCTAAGTAAAATGAATAAAAAGTCTCTAGTTGGTAGAGTCAAAAGAAAAAGAGAGTTGTTCATTGGGTGAGTGATGTGAAAGGGTGTTATATTGGTTATGTGATTGAGGATGAAAAGTGTAGAACTTGCAATCACTTAGGAAAAGGATAGAATGATGAGAATGAATTTATGTATGCATAAATTGCTTCTAATCTTAGATAAATTTTGCATAATGATCAAGCTCCTTGTTCTTGAGTGATAACCAACTTAAAATGATTCATTTAAATCTTCCTCTTCATTCACATTAGACCATTTACTTGCCTAGCCAAATGATTGAGATCATGTGCCCATTTGTGAGAATTCACCTTGTGTGTGTGTGTGTGTGAAAAAATGTGAGGACTGGTTAAGAGAACTTGTTGGTTGATGAGTGTTGCATCTTGTGTAGAGGCATAAGAGTATTGATAGGCCTAGAGAAGCTAGAGTATATTAAGAGAGTGTGCTCATGCTATTTGCTATGTTTCTTTAGGATGTCAAGTTGAGTGCTATGAGTGTTTCTTTTGGCTTTAAGCTCCCATTTTAATATCTCTCCTCTTTGAGTTTTTGAAAAATTTACTTGAGGACAAGTAAAGGACTAGTGTGGGGGAGTTGATATCTTGTATATTTGCATGGTTTTAGCTATCAATTTAGTTCTCATTTTGGTCATTTAGATGTATTTAGTTAGCATTTAGGTTGCATTGCATTACATATGTCCTTATCAGGTAATGGAGATGTTATTTGGTGAATTTGGAACCTTTGGAGATGGTTTAGAGGCAAGAATGGTGATTTTGAGTTGATGCACGAGTTACTCAAGTGACCCAGCGGCTTAACGACCTTACAGCGGCCTGTTGACATCAAAGGGAAGCCGCTGTACCTGTGGAGCGGTCTTGCGCAGCGACGTGACCAAACCGCTGGGAAATAACCCTCTTCCCTGTCCAACATCGAGGTGTCACAGCGGCCTGAAGACCAACGCGAGAAGCTGCTGCGAGACGTCCCAGCGGCCTAGCACAGCGGCTACACTAAGCTGCTGCGACTGCCCAGAAGTCAACATTTTGGGGTTTGACCAGATTTTTACCCATTTGTGTTTGGGTCAACCCAGGTTTGTTGGGTTGACCCGGTTCGATTTTAAGCAGCTATAAATACCTTCTAGACCTAATTTTAGGACTTATCTTGTATTCTCTCTAAACACAAACCCATTTTGGTGAAAGATTCAATCTTTAGCTTCTTTTCATCTTTATCTCTTGTGTTTATTGATTTATCTTGATCACTAAGCATGATTAGCCTTGAATCATCTTTGATTTTTGGGTTTATCATGTCTATTAGTGAGTAGTTACCTTTTGGATTCATGGGCTAGGATGATTAGAGTGATTGAGTGAAGATCTAGAGTGTTTAGTGTTAGATTTATCTATTTCCTTGCTAGTTGAGTGCTCTTAATGCTAGATTAGTGTTGGCCACTCTAATCTAGAGCTATAGACATTTCCCACCCACAAGGTGTTTGATGAAATGTCTGAACCAACTCTTCTTAGCTCTTTGCTTGCTTAGCCAAAGACATTTGTGTTAGGAAAGCTTAGATAGTTAATAGACTCATTCTTATTGATTACTTGAATTAGTTGAGCCAAGACATTGTGTTTGATTAAGGATAGTAAATGAGCATTCATCTTGACAAAGAGTTTGTTTAGCATTGTGTCTAGACTTAAGGAAATGCATTTGTTGTCATCTTGCCACTTCTAGATTGGATCTTAATCACTTGAAGTCAAATTCCTAGTCCCATGGGTCCTATTGCATCTCATTGATATAAAGTTTGTTCCTTTATTGCTTTAGAGTCTTGTTATTTGCATCATATCACTTCACTAAACTGATTGCACTTAGATTAAGCATTTGCTTGCATTCTCATTGCATCATAGTCACTTAGGATTGGATTGACACTCATCTATATTACATTGATTTGCATATTAGGGTTTAAGTAAAATCCTTTATCACTCCACCCCCCAGAGTCATTAGCCGGCGACGATGGAGCTGTAAGAGTCTCCCCATCTCAGAGTCGGAATTCAGATCACATGATCTGGAACCAAAAAGCAAACGACGAGTCATCGTCATTAGATGAAGACATGCACAAAGAAAAAGAAAAGAAAAACACAAGGAGCCGGACCGACGGTGGCTGTAGGAGCCCTCCCCGTCGGCCGGAGACACTATTCTTGCCGGAAAAATCAGAGAGAGGACAAAGCATTTGTAGAGAGTGAGTTTTACGATCTTACTTTAGCTTTTATAGCTAGTTTAATTTAAAGATGGGATATTCACTGTAAATTCGCTCGTAAATTAAATATTACTGTACAAATAATGAAATTCATTTTTTCAAAAAATAAAAAATATAAGTAATGAAATTCCGACTTTACAAACTCAAGAGCGGCAGGAAAAATTGTAGAAAGGCAGCTCAAATTATGAAACCCACTTCTTGTAATAACTTTATAGTTGTAGAACTGTATTGAGTGGGAATTTGTACCAATGCCAAAAAAAAGGGAGACAACTTAATGAAACATCTTAACCACTAATGAGTAAAGTAACGTCAAATATAGATAAACTATTGATACATAGTGTCTAAAGGGAGTAGGACAATCTTTAACACAAAACATGTTCCAGACATGTTTCCTACTATTAGATTGTGTCCAAATTGAGAACATCGTTGAAGAAAAATGACAAATCCATCACTTTTCATCGTGTTCCTCTTTTTTCTCTCTCTTAAATTACAGAGATAAATTTTGTGGGAAAGAAAATGTTGGTGCCGTGTTTTTCTGTACGTGTTCTGTGACACTGATTCCGTAAAAATTTAGTGTTAAATATTTTTGTAACTTAAAAGGATTAAATCCGGATCACTACTAGAACCATATCTAACTTTAGAGGGAATCGCAAGCCCGCAGATGGACTCTCTCTCCAGAGCAATCAAATAGAACATTGTGACTTAGTTTCGCATAGCAAAAGTATCGAACTTGAAACGTGTTGGCGTTCCAGACCCGTCCACTACCACTTGAGATCACAAGACCCATTCGTGTTAAATATTTGATGTCTTTTTTATCCGGTTTTATCCCATACTAATTTAGCCCGGTTAAAACTTTAATAAGTTTGGTTACCAGGAATGGAGAAAAAAATAGATTCCCTGGTTTAGGGCTGGGCAAAAAATCGAACCGGAAAAATCGAACCGAACCCGATCCGAAAAATTAGCACCAAACCCGAACCAAAATTTATTAAAAATCTGAACGGATTCAAATTTTTGGTATTTATAGAACCGAAACTGAACCTGATTCGAACCAAAATATTACGGGTACCCAAATATATCCAATATAGATTAATATACCTATATATTTATTATATTTAGATTTAGTGTATAATGAAAAACATCCAAATATATATATATATGACACTATTAAATTGTTCAAAGTATTTGAAAATATGTTGAAATAGTCAAAAGTAAATGTTTAAATAGTTGAACTTTACTCATAACACCAAATTACTTAAAATATTATTGATTTTCTATCAAAATATTCAAACCAAATCAATTTATATGTTAAGTTTAGGTATTTTGACATATGTTATTCAATTTTATATATAATATATTATATTATTTATAAATTTTCTGAAACTGAAAGTATATAATGAATTTTAAAGTTTAAAAATAATTTAAATGAGTTATCCGAACCAAATCCGCAAGGATCCGAACCGAACCCGAACCGAAATTTAAAAATATCCGAATGAGGCTGAAATTTTTGACCTCGAAAACCCGAAACATGAATCGATCCGAACTAAATCCGAATAGATACCCGAACGCTAACCCCTATCCAGAGTTGCTTAGCTTTTAGGCTAGACCAACTGATTAACATATAATTGATTGATGTATGTATATAAAACTCAAATTTTGTTAGTTGGTGTATCAAATTTGAATATATCATATATATTTTAATACATGGTCCAAGTGTACGGATTAATTGGTCAATTTCCCCAACTATTATGGTCATACAGTCTGAAAATTGATGAGAGTAAAACATAGTCTTACAGTAGAATTATTTTGTCTTTCATAAAAAATAAAATACAAGATATATTCAATAATATAGCGACATAAATATATGTAATTTGTTAAACAAACATAAAATACAAATGGGCATAGTTCTTAAACTGTAAATTCTATCAGTAAACAGTTTACCAAAAATTAACAAGTGGAAATCAAGTTTGTAAAAGACAGAGCTTCAAAGTAAAACGGATCGAGTTTATAAGTAGAAGTGTCGCTTTGTTGGAATAACCCACAAATGTTTACACATCATATCACGCGAATCTCACAATTTGGATGGTAAACCTAATGAATATAAATAAAAAATTTAATCACTTTTCCCTCTTGCACCGACCGACTATCTAGTTTGATGAGTTGTTATTATTTTGGTGCCTATGTATGGCTATTCGAAGTTCCAAGACCCTGGACTGAACATCCGAGCACACATCCTCATTATATGCAATTCAAAGCTTGCTTACAGAAACTATATTAAAAAGTAAATTTGCTTTGGAACAAGACCATATATCACATGAAACCACCAAACATATTTTTTTTATATATATATACCTTTTGTATATACATATTAGTCACAAAAATAATACAAATCTATTTTAATAATTTGCTCATAAATGTATACATATAACATGATATATATATATATATATATATATACATTGCATATATCATACATACAGAGATCTCAATGAGAGAAAATAGACGCGATATCATACATACAGAGTCAACACTGCAGCTTTCACATCGGAGTTGTTTCTCGGAGATTCATCCACCCTAAAGCTTTGTACCAGTTATCTGATATTTGCTCACACACACTCTTGTTGAACGAGATTGATGATTGTTTGCTTAGGTCATTGGTTACAACTTATTAAGCTCGACACGGTAATGTTGATTCCGAGTTTAGGACTCAAGTAAACCTTCAGCTCTGTCATCGAACCTCATTACCCCAAGCCTCTCTTTGGAGATGAAGTTAGAGTTTGAGATTCACCTAGTCTTTTTGGTAAGCTCAGTTGGGTCTAAAGCTGATCGTACTTGCTTCAGTGCTAAATCAAGTCAAATAGGGCTTCCTTCTCTCTATATTGTCTACGGTTCTGGAGCTTCTCACCTAAAGCTCTTGCCAATCATTATTCCAACCTCGTCATATAGGTGTATCAACGCCGTTTTAGACTATCAATTGTTCTTTCCAACAATCACCATGGGAACAAAAGTGAAGCTTTTCTTTGGATTTGTTCATTTCGCTGAGCGTGAATCGTCCCTATATGGTTCTATATCTAGTTGTTCTGCATTGCTTTTTAGCTTCTTTCTATCGTCGAACAGGGCTCCGAACTTTATGATTCAGTTGTAAACATTGCATTTAAACCTTTTTTAATATAAGTTTGTGTTACAAAAAAATATATATATCCCGCTTTTCTAATTTCTTCTTTATTCATAAGAGTAACAGTGTAAATTTTAAATATGATCTTCTACCTTTCTGTAAAAAAAATCATATTAATGATTAATTTTAAGCACTTATAAATATGGTGTTACCAAATTCAATTTATCTTCTTAGTTAAATATGAACTAGTCTTTGACCCGTGCGCCCACACGGGAGTCATTTTGTATATAAATGGACTGTTAATATATTTCTAATACTATAGAAATATAACATTTAATATATCACATACTTTTCCCAATATTTATGTTTTTTTACATTTTTGAACGACCTTTTGTTCATGTTTAACTACTGACTTTACTTTTTAATGATTTTTTTTCTACAATAGTGTCTCTTAAAACTATTTATATATGATTTAAAACAATATTATTTGTTGGTATGTGTTTTGATAAAAGGAATAGAAAAGTGAATACGTTTTTGAATTGATTAATTTTCTTGCTTTTTATATTTAATCTCATTATAGAATATTCGTTTTAAAGATTAGATATGCAAATTTTGAAAACAGAACAATAAGATTGTATTAGCTAGCTGAGTGATATCCTATTAGTTATTATGGTAGTGTAGAAATAGGTAATGTTTCTGACATTTAGAAAAGTACGAAATTATCTCCCTTTATGTTTAGTGTACCAATATATTCTAAAGATACTAACTATAATATCTTTGAATAATAATATTATCGATAACGGTTTACTTGGTTTAGTTTTGAATGATAAAACGGTTATGGTGATCAAATTTAATTTAATAGATGGTCTAGCGAACAGAATGATTTAGAAAAATTATGGTCTATCGAAGTAATGGATATGGAATTTGTTAAATGACCTAGTTTAGTTTTAGTGGCATAGATATGTAATTATTTAGAAAAACTCATGGCATATTTTTATTTGTAATTCTGTTTTAACAGTTTAGATGATTAATCCTGAAATTTGTTTTGGATTTCTAATTAACACAATAATTTAACATGTATAAACATGTTATTTGAACACAAAGAGGAGGCAAGGTAATCAGCTTCAAAAAGAAAGTAGAAGGAGTGAGGTGGACTACAAAAGCAAGGAATTAACCTAATAACGCATTCATATTAATTATATGCTGGAGATGCTAAGATGATATGATACGTATTGTACACATTATGCTTCAAGCTAAATGTTCTCATCTCCCAGCACAATAGAGTTGTTGTTTCTCAAAGACTTAACGTTCCAACGAGACCAGAAGAGATAGCTAATAAAGTTGAGTAGACTGAGAACCGCTAAAAGCCAGTAAAACAGATCGAGTCTGTCCTTGTTCAGATTGTTATCCCCGAGCCACCCTTTGGAGTCGAAATGTGTGGAAGTAATCTTATTCACGACTGAAACGAGCACCGAGCTAAAGTAAAAACCAAAGGAATACGAACAGTAAGTCAAAGCCATCAAGAATGACTCCATGCCCTCTGTAGATTGTTTGTAAAAGAACTCGATTAATCCAACAGCAGTAAACATCTCGGAGATCCCAGAGATCAAGAACTGTGGCGTGATCCAGAAGATACTCAAGATTCTACCGTGAAGAACCGAAGAGTCTCTTCGTTTCTTTTCAAGCAAGGCAGCTGAAACCATTGAGAAAGTGGAGAGGCACAGTCCAACTCCTATACGAGTCAATGGAGGAATGCCTGAGCTATGTCCCGTGAGCTTACGCGCAAAAGGAACAAATAGAGAGTCGTAGAGAGGGACAAGGAAAATGAGCATTATGTAAGGGATTGCTTGGAGTGAAGCCGGAGGAATGTGGAAGGAATTTGAGAGACGAGTGTTCATGGAACTTCCTTGTTGGACGGAAAATGTTTGGAGCTGAGCTAAGATGGTGTTAAAGACGATGGTGCTTGCGAAGACTGGGAGAAGTGAAATTAGGGTTTTGACTTGCTCTACTTGGGTTACCGTGCAAAGCCTCCATGGACTTTCCTTTGTATTTGTGTCTTGGATTTTGGTGCATGCCTTGTCCAAAAACCTGCTCATACAATATACAATTTCAATATTTTTTTACTGATTTTAGGCACATTTGTGTTTGCATGTAACTTTTTTCTTAAAATACTTAAAATTGTTACAAAAACAAAAGTGTAGTTTCTGTAAAGTGTGGATAAAATACGTTTTTTTTTTTTTTTTTTTTTTGATAAAATACGTTTGACTTACGTGGTTTAAGATTTAATGATTTATTTATGAAAATATATAAAAATTTCTATAGTTAAAAACATCTAAAGTTACGCTTTTATACAGTATCAGTTCAACATTTTCATTTTTTGTTCACGTTCTAAGATCACTTAAAATTTTACATTTTTGTTTTTCATGTAAAAAAATATACTCTATATAAAAGTAAAATTTTCTCTTAAATATGACATTCTAAGCAGTCGTTTTCCTCACCAATGCTCGAAACAGGCCCTGCTTTTATGTTAAGTTATTAACAAAAACGTAGCGGTTTTATTTGAAAAAGCGCTTATAATTAAATGAAAGTTTAGACACTTGACCAGTCTTGCTATTAAAGTTAAATATCTGCGATAGAAAAAGTGAAATAGTGAGTTCAATGTATGACCTGAGGCGAGGAGTGTATGGTAAAGTGGAGGAAGGTGCGTCGTCGTTTATTACACGACGGCCTCCATTAAGCATTTTTGGGTCAGAGGGAGACGCAAGCTTTCTTTTTAATATGGCCGCCACAACAACCTGCAATGCAGAAACCACATCATATTTTCTAATAATTTTATCAATAGAATAATTATTAATACTTTTCTATTTATTTAGATATATTGTTATGCACCTGTGTGTATTTTAAAAAAATATATGTATTGCATTCGTTGATTGGTTAACAAACATAGATATGGATTTCGATTTTTTTTCCCAGACGCGCGATTGTACCATTATATTTGTTACAGCATTGTCTTCTCTAAAAACACATGACCACAGTTCCTAAGTTTGATTATATATACATATATATATTATAATTTTTTTTTTTTTTTTTGAGAAATTCTTCGTAGATACTATTTCCTTAAATAGAAATTCAAGTGGGTCCAAATATTGATTTTGTAAACATGTGAAGTTTTGTTTCTTATCAAAATATGTAAAATTTTATCAATCTGTGGAAATGTCCCAATTTTAAATGTGCCATAAAGTTATAACTTTATAAAAATGACTCAGATTATGACATATGCATACGCGTGAAGTAGCACTGGTAACTTGGTAAGTAAATAAAATCAGTTTTTGTTTGATAAAAAAGTAAATATCGAGAAAACTATTTAAAGTGTTACTATTCCTTTGCAATTGTAATAATCATAATAAAGTTAATTTAAATGTTTTATTTTAATCATTATCCACTAGAGACAAAAAAAAAAAACAACTATTATATCGTTTGTAAGTGTGAATGTTCTTAAATTTTCCATATAAAACATAGCATATATACTCACGGGTCCAACTTCGATGGACTTACGCAGAAAATTTTGAAAAACAAAATACGTCTTATCAGATTTTTGCTTTTTGAATGGTATCGTTTCTCAGAACTCAATTATTTTGGTAGGTAAAATATATATACAACGAAATGATTTTGTATAACAGCTACTAATAAGCATACTAATTAGTATGTAGCATACTAAAGTATGTCTTAGGCTCCGAATGGTGAATTTATACCCGCATCGCACCGCAGTTAACAGTAACAAAAATCTCTACATATATCATATATCTATACGTTTTTATAACTATCAGAACCGCACCGCAGTCAAACCGCTTGTCCCGCACCGCTCAACCCGCTGTTACCATTCGGAGCCTTATAGTAAAATTAGTTACAGATTATCTATACTAAAGAGCCATAATGATTTATGAATATGTCTTCCCTACTTGGAACAAAACTTGGGTTCATCTCCTATGGTGAATTCTTAAATTCAGCTCAAATCTTAACACCAATCAAAATGCTATGTAGGATTATTAAAAAGGAAACAAAATTAAAAATAAAAAAAAACGTGAAAGAGAAAAACGTCCTTTTATTGTTAATTTTTTCCAAGGTTTTTTTTTCCACCATCCACAAAGATTATTGAAAGCTTTGGTTGTCAAATTGAAGTTTACAATCTTCTGCTTTCAATTTCAAGTTAGTGTTTAGAATTAGGATTTAAGATTTATGATTTAATGTTTAGGATTAACATCAATATCTTTTTTTTTATAATTTCAGGTTTGGGTTAAAGATCTAAAATTAGGGTTTAGAATTAGGATTTAGGGTTTAGTGTTAACATTGTCAGTTTTTTTAGAATTCAAAATCTAAGATTTAAGGTTAGAGTTTAGAATTTAGGATTAGATTTAGGGCTTATGATTTAGATTCAGTGTATAAGGACAAAGGATTACTAGTTCTAATTTGCAAACAAATTTTTAATATATTTTGTAGATAATGAAGATGAAGAAACCATGGAGAACCTTCACAAAATAAGTCACGTCTTTTTTGTTTGTTTCTGGTATTTTTTTTTTAGTTTTGTTTCTTTTTTTAATAATCCTACATGGCACTTTGATTGGATGTAACAATTGAGATGAATTTAAAGATTCACCATAGAGATTGAACCCAAGTATTGTTCCCCTGCTTGACACACTTTTTTTTTCAAAACAGCTTTAGGTTTACAGAAAAAAACACAATTTTAGGTTCATCTAGTGACTGCTTTTTTACTTATAAATAATTATTACCGTTGGAACTATGATAAATATCTTTTCTTGTTAAAGATAGTATTATTAAGTTATAAAAAAAAGAGAGTATCTCTGTTAAAGTAAAGTTTAATAACTTTAATGAGTTTTTTATTTGGGATTATATTTCTAATCATAAAATGAATCAATATTTCTGTTAATTCGTATGCTTACGAATTATTAGAAGAAAAAAAAACTTACTTGGAGAATAGGAGTGAAGATGCTTCGACGTGGACGTTTGTTACGAAAATACATTGTACCGGAGACTAAGCTAACGAGGCCCATAGTCATGGCTGCAGCAGAGACTCCAAATCCAACGTCCATGCCAGAATGAGTTTGAACCCAAACCAGGAGACTGAGCGCGATAAGCTCGCCTATGGAAAAGGCGAAATATGCGGCGTTGAAGTACGATGAGAGTCTTTTAGATTGCTTAGGATGTGATTGAGAGAACTGGTTTGCACCATGAGCTATCATGTTTGGTTTCACACAGCCACTTCCTAAAGCCACCAAGTAGAGTGCCGTGAAGAAAATTATTGCTTTGAAACCTTTTGCCTCGTCACATGAGCTTTGGTTTATCAATGGGTTACACTTTGGTGGCTTTAGTTGAGGTAAATGTGCTTGGACTGATAGTAGTATAAAACCCTGAGAAGGCACGTGGCAATACAGAGTTTAATAAGAATAATTTAACAATTAAAATTTTCAGAATGATCAAGAAACTTTCTTAAACATTATTAATGAAGTTGAAGTTGAAGTTAAACATTGTCAAAAAAGAACATTATTAATGAAGTTGAAGCTTTTTTCTTGTAACGATGAGATTTTTGTAAATAATTAATAATTCATTTACGGAGAGCACACACACAAAAATCATGCTACAAGGACGTGTGCACGTAAATAGTAGGAAAAAAAATTGATAGGAATAGATCCCACATCAAAAAGTGGTTTGGATTTTTATTTCACTGAAATCCATGGACTCGTAGATCTATCTATAGTTTTATTTCAAGAACAAAAGGAGAAAGTGAACATACAGAAAGCTCCACGAAGCCAAAGATGAGGATGGTCCAGAAGCTGCCGAGGAAAGCGTCGGAGAGGTAACCACCGAAGAGGGCAAATATAAAGATAGTGCCAACAAAATTGGTGACAATATTGGCCGCTTTAGACAAGGGGAAATGCATTTCGTTTATCACATATGTTATGAGGTTGTTCCCCACGGCTGCTATCCCCATTATTTCAAAGGCTTGCAATCCTACAAAAAAGAAACAATAACTGAAATCAATACTAGATAATATAATGAGAAATGTTATTTGACCATGGAATAAAGAATTCTAGTAGTGGGACCAAAGGTGTTGGATAAGGTCGAGTGGCTATGGACCAAAAAAAAAACTAAATCCAGATGAATTATCAGTGGCTACAAATCTTTTACACTGAACTAGTATCTGTAAGGTTAGAGAGAGAGAGAGAGAGAGAGAGAGAGAGAGAGAGAGAGAGAGAGAGAGAGAGAGAGAGAGAGAGAGAGAGAGAGAGAGAGAGAGAGAGAGAGAGAGAGAGAGAGAGAGAGAGAGAGAGAGAGAGAGAGAGAGAGAGAGAGATTATACCAAGAACAAAGAGAGCAGCTCTCATTCCACCATGCTTGCTAGGGTTGGAAGGTCTTCCTCTCCAATCAACACTTTCTTCTTCAGCCAATTCCCTATTATTTATTTCATTACTAACCTCCTCTTGTACCCATTTCTTACTTTCTTTGTTTCCCTTTTCCATCCCTAACAAATCCCACCAGTCAATTAAATGTTTTTCTCTCTAAGTCTCTTCTTTAGCTATGCTAGAGAGAGAGAGAGACTGGTTATCAACTGGTTTGTTTTTAGTTTTTTTGAGGACAAATGTAGATGGATGATTGGCCCTTCAATTTATGATAGAGTAGAGATGAAGAGAAGGAGCCAAAGTGTCTTTGACTTTTTGCCTTATAGGTTCTAGGCAAAAACAAAAACGCCATGTGTTCCTCAGGTAACCCCACACGCACTTTCTTCAAAAGATGTGGATCTGTATCCCACCACAAATATTCCATTTTTCAGTTGAATTTCGGAATGTTACAAAGCATTGATGCATGTGTGTATTTGTGAAGGTGCTGGGCATAAGGGAATGCTTAAATAGTTAAATACAATATACTTCTTGATGTTTACTTGTTGGTCATGCTACTTTCTTACACTCTCAACGTATATATTAATATACATGGATGAAGAGTCAAAAGTTAATGTCATTTATATGAATTTCCATGATACACCTCACTATCGTGCATGTTTAAAGTATTTGAGTGTAATTTAGTGAACTTCTTAAAGGGTCGTAGTGCATTTGTTGATAAGGATTTGTGTTAATTATATTCTGTATTTTTTTTGTATTGCTTTTGTGTTGTGTGCTACATACTCTGTTTCTCTTTTAAAATCTAACTAGAGTTTGATCCGCTCTTTCAAAGGGCCGACAATTTTTTTTTTGTCATCATCCTATGTATTGATATTTTCTTCGTTTGTTAAATGTTAGAGATTGGTTTAGTCAACAAATGTATTAATTCGTTTTTTTGTTCACCAATATGTTTAAATATAATGTTTGGTTTTCAGTTTTGGTTTTAAGTTGTTTTTCTTTTGGATTTCGGTTTCAGTTTGATTATTTTTTTTTTCTTTTTTGGTCCAAGAGATATATAAACCGTTCAGTTATTTATGAAATAACTTAATATAATTATACTTGTGTTTATCCAACCTAGATCTATGGGATTAGTTTTTTTTCCAAAAATTTATTTACTGAAAATTAGAAATTTCATACATGTATTTTTATTAAAAATTGTTTTTATAGATACCTAAATTAAAATTAAAAAAAATTAATTTGTTAAAAATAAGATAATTCATTTACAAAACCCATCATTATGCTGACAAAAAAAACCCATCATTATTAATTTTACTTATATTTAAAAATTTAAATTATAGTAAAAAATATATTTTTAATTTTTATATTGGTCAAAATTTATTTTATTATTATATAAATAAAAAATACTTCATTTAACTCGTATCATACTATATCAGATTATTTTTAATACTCAAATTTAAATATTTATTTATTTCTTATTTTATATATCTTATTTTAATATTTTATTTTAATAATTTGAAGTATGTGGTAAAATTCATGAATGTATGGTATTCTTTCATTTTATGATTTATAAAATATTTAATAAATGAATTATGTTACTTTATATTTATTAGTTGATGTATTAATTAATTATGAATATAAATATTATGGAAATATTATTTCTTATTCTATAATGAATGAATTAATATTCGCTAATAGTTTATTTAATATTAATTACGAATTTTATTATATAATAATAAATATTAAAAAGAATTTATGTTTACATCTTAAATAAAAAGATATTTTTATAATAAAATTTTAGAAAAGGATACTTGACAATATCTTTTTGGATATCTTATTTTGAAAATATTATTAAGTTAGTTGAGAGAAAAAAAATATTAGGTTAAATTAATTCTATTTTACAAATCTTGAAATATTAACAGATATTTGTTAGATTAGAAAAATCTAATATGATAATAACTAATGAAATTATTTTAGTTGGACTGTTATGACTTTTTTGGTAGTCCAAAACATAGTCGATAAAAAGTTCTCATGTTTTAATAGTATTGACTAGATTAACATCTGCGCTTTGTGTGAGATGAATGTCATAAAAAGTTCTCCTGTTTTAGTGAGAGCGCTCAGTGACTATTACATATATATATATATATATATATATATATAACTAAACTAGGGGTGTGACGGATCCGGATATCCGGGATATTCAGGGTATCCGGATCCGGATTCAGATTCGCTGGATCCGTAGATTTAGTATTCAGATCCGGATTCGAGGCTTTCGGATATCCGGAATCCGGATATCCGTCTATATATTATACTATCCGCGGATATCCGGATTTAGATTCGGATTCGTAAAAATAATTAATAAAAATAAAAATAAATATTTTTAAAAATATAAAATTCTAAAATACTATATAAATTAAATATTTTATACTAGATTTTTAAATATAAATATGAATATGATATTTAAAAATTACAATATAGTATTAAAAAATTAATTATATGAACAAATATTAATATATCAAATATAATTATTAGTAAAATTAAAATTTAATATATTTTAAATATACGGATCCGAATCCGGATATCCGGACCAAAAAATTAAGATATCCGGATCCGGATTCGGTATCGACGGATCCTTGATTTTACTATCCGGATTCGTATCCGGACGCCCCGGATATCCTATTTTCGGAGCGGATCCCGAATCGAATCCGGATCTCGTATATTAAGTCCCAGCCCTAAACGAAACTGGTGCATACACATAGATCAAAATAATCATTGTCATTTTTAATCATCTAAGGTAAACAAATCCAAATAATAATTTTTTATCTTTTATATTTTTATAATCAAATTTAAATGAATTCAACATCAATATATAGTAAACCATTGATTACAAATTTTCAAAGTGAGATCTTTTTAAAAGTTTATTAAATTATATTGGTTTTTAAATTCAAATAGAAAATATATAAAAACTTCAAAATTTTATTAATTTGGTTAATTTGATTGTTTAATTTATTTTTGTAATATTACTATAAACAAAAATCATAGAGGATGTATAAATTACTATCAAATCTTCATTATTTAAAAACATTAACTATCATATACATGTTTTGATCAGATTAGGTAATTACGTATGTTCAATTTAAAGAAATAATAAAGAATATTTTATATTAATAATTAATTATGTGATTAGGTTAATGAAAAATATAATATATATTTAGATGAATCAAGTTATTTTTCTAATGATTTTTAAATTGATTCTCGTGATGACATGTTTCATAATTCAATAGTTTGATGTTACTTTTTAATATATAGGGGATCACACTTTATTTAGGTCCAAATTCATGAATAACAAACATCTCAAAAGTTTCGAAATAAATTTACTACTATAAAATTCCACCCAAAACAATTAATAATTGGAGTTATGAAACAATTTCAATTCGTGGTATTTCAGAATAACTCGGATTTACATTGGGATTTCAAAGTTGAATTTTTCCTCAACAATTTAAAATTATAATTATTACCATTGTAGATTTGATCTAATTGGTCTTGAAATGAAAATTTAAAATGGAAAAATATATAAAACACTTCTCATGATCAAACTGGATTACAATCTTTTCCAAATGCATTCGGTTGTGCTGTCAAAACCAAATCTTAATTTATCCATGTGATGCATTCAGAAAAAAAATTAACATGTTATTTAAGAAAAATATACTATGAAATTTAGTCATATTTGATTAGATGTCATACTGTTTAGCGAAATAATGGCTCTGTTGATGCTAAAGGTTTTGAAGACTTTGTGGAATTAGAAAGTTTCTTAAGCTTTTTTTAAAAAAATTAGTCATATCCAAAGTCTGTATAATTTTCTTTTTATACTATCTTTTTCTAAAGCAAACAATACAAGACTTTTACAAATTTTTTATCGATGTCGTGCCAGAGGTGATTCCTCGAACAAATCATAAAAAACGTTCAAAATCGCAGAACGGCACAAAAAGGTCTAAAACGCGGCTAAAAGCCCACTTATGATGTTTATTTGAAATTGAACCCAAGACTATTACGACAGTCTATCTATTCGTTAGAGGAAATAAATCTCAAGTCTGGAAAATAAATGTCAAGTTTCATGGGATAATCGCGAAGATCGAAGAAACTAGAGTATTTCCGGGAGCGATATAAATTCGGCCCGGAGCATAAAAGAAAAGGGTAAACCGCCTAAAAGAGGAGAGTACATCTGAGATGCAGGGAAAAGTGACAAAAAAAAATTTACACACAACAAACTTAGCACTTAAAGCAATATGCAATTTTTCCGTTTTTATTATCGAACAACAACTCAGTATGGTTTACGCAGTCTTAGATTGCTAGAACTTAGGGATCTCGCCGACAGATCTCGTAGCCAAAGCTCTTACCTTCTGTAAACGTTTAAACGCAGATTCAGAATAACAACTTCTTTGCTCACTATTTCGTCAATTTTCAGATTGCTTGACGTTTGGCTTAGCGGAAATCTGAGATCTCTAGAAAAGTTGAGATTTTTAAAACTTTTCTTATTTTACGGAAATCGACAGTGTCAATTTTGGTTCCCACAAATTACAGATTCATGAGCACTCCACATTTTAGAGAATAATTATCACATCGCATATAACTACATGTCAGATTCCTTGTTATAGCTACATGTCTTTGTTTTAATCTTCAAAACAAGATATGGTTCTTCTAAGGAGCATTAATTATCCAAACAAAAACTTGAAATTTAGTGATATTAGGCTCTAAATATAAGATCTCAGCCTCCTGTCTTAGAATATTTCTAACTAGTCAATTTCCCGATTTCATAGTGTATATATTCTACTCTTTGTAATGCTCCAACAAAAAGTGTCTCGATGTGTAGTTCCAAGCTCTGAATGAGCAAGCAATATGTCTTGTGACACAACAAAATTCTCAAACATCTCTATATTCCAATCTTTTGTCTCGTCTTTAATATATTACTAGATTTTGACCCGCCCTTCAGAGGGCGGGTATATTATTGTTTTTAATTTAATTTTGTAGCAATTTAATTTTTATATGTGTATTTTTAATCATATTTTTGTTTTTTTTGTAATCATATTTGTGTATACTATTTTTAAAAAATTATATTAGTAAGAAGCTTTGATAATTGTATTGAATTTATGATGTTGCATAACTATACACTTATACCTAATTTTTATTTAAATCGGATCCAGATCTGCAGTTAAACTGACAAACCCAACAATCCGGTTTGTAATTTGGTTGTGTTTTAAAAAAAATATTATTTAATAATCCGGTATAACTCAAAACGTGTTACCTGTTGAATTACTGGTTGAACCAATACGTAATTTTTAATTATTAACGCATATGATTTTTAGTTGTATTAGAATTTGTTTGTATTCTAATCTTTAAGTTAGACTTTTTAATTTTTTATAAAATAAGATTATACAATCTTGTTGATCATGAATCTATTAACAAAGTTAATTGTTGTGATTTGGCATTAGTTTATTTTGTTATCAATTATCTATTATAATATTATGTTTTATATTTAGATTATTTTAGATTTAAAATTTAATTTTTTTATACACATTAGACATTAATAATACTTAGAGATTTTCAGTTTAGGATATAACTCGTAAACTGAAATTTTATACTCCAAGTTTAGGATATAACTCGTAGACACATAAGATACTGCTAGATTTTGATCCGCTCTTTCAAAGTGCGAGATTATTTTCGAAACATTTCAAAATTTATTTGATATAATATGTATTTTATACATTTAGATTTATAAATGAAACATTATATTGAGTATTTTAAAATCCGACCCGAGCCGCAGTTAAATTGACAAATTGTGTGGTCTCGTATGTAGTTCAGTTTAGTTTTCAAAAAAAAAATATTTAAAAATCCTATAAACCCCGTTAAACTACTAAAACCCGAGATCTGGCTACCGGTTGAACTGATAGATGATCCAATATGAATTTCGGTTTGACCCAAATTATTATAGTCAAATTCAATTTTCATCTTGGTGTAAGGGTAATAGATCAATATTCAAAAGGATGCATAATAAAAATGAAATATATTTGAGCATCAATAATTTGTATATGTTTGTTACAATTTAATGATTTATGTTTGTAAATATCATTTTCATTTATTTAGTTAGTTTACTTTTGTTATTTACATGTTATTAGATTTTTTTTATGTTGTGTTTATGAATTTTTATTTTTTAAATTTAATTTCATTATTCGCATTAGAAATGTAAATATTTAGTAATTTTAATATTTATATATTTTTATTATATATATAATTATGTTTTACAACTAATTAAACCATTGATCCATACTCTCTTGCATCATTTTATGTTAATGTAATATTTTATGATATAATTGTGTTAATATATTTGTTTAATTAGTTAATATTTGATAAATATATTACATGTGTTTGAATAGCCCGTAAAAATATATTCATAAAAATAATAAGTAAAATGTTTCATCGTGTTTTAAATATTAATAGTATTGAACTATTCATATTTTTATCATATATATATATATAGATTTATGTATATGTATATCTAATTTAATTCAAATTATATTTTTATGTATTTAGTGGGGGTTTTGAAGAAATTGTTTTTTTTTTTTGCATTTGGATTAATATATAGTTGTATACATACGAATTAATAGACATAAATAATTATTTATTACATTAATAAATCAAATATATTTTATTTTTATTGAAATTTCGTATTTATATAAATTAAATTCATTAGTTTAAAAAAATAATAGATTAGTTAGTTAGTTCCTTAATTTTAGGCATTATGTATATTTAATTTTAACTAAATTAGATATATGAATAGAAATAATAGGGAAAATAATAAAATTATATATATATATATATATATATATATATATATATATATATATATATATATATATATATATATATATATAAATATATATTAAGAGAAATAATAGAACCAACCTAGACTTTTTTGATAGTCCAAAAAGTAGTCGATAAATATTGCTTCTGTTTTAATAGTATTGATAGTGTGTTTAACACGTTGATAAAAAAAATATATATATATATATATATATATTTCATTTTAATTCTGTTTTTAAGACAATGATATATTCGTTTGGCCTTAATTACAATTTAGAACCGGACCTTGATATTTATTTGTTCTAGGTGAATATTATACTGGCAGGGCAGACGCATGACCAATATTTTTTTGTCTTAACAGCATTTTTTGAAGATAAAAAAAGAAGAAAAAAGAATACGAAACTATTTTTTTTCAGGTGGTTGTTCATTCTGGACCTTAGGTGAATTAACTACAAAGAAATCCATCTCGCTCTACCTATTAGAAATGACAAGGATTAGTCATGGACAAGGTTATGTATAGATTTCGCTTGACATCTACCACATACCTTCAAGGAACCTACTAACTCGTTTTAGGACAAGTAAACAACAATCACATTCATAAGCTAATACCACCTAGTAGGCTAGTATGCAACAAAAAACCTAGATCTCTAGAACCTATCAGCTCAGAGTCCGGTGGCTTAGCTGGCACTGTCCACCCCATGATCTTATGTGATTAACCAATCGCGGCCTGTTGACTCATCTGCACTGTCCACTTTTCCAATCACCGTACTCACTTATACCTAGACTCACTTATACCTAGACTCGCATTACTCGATTTTACCAGCGCCGCTGTTCACATCCTCATCGACAATCCCGACCACACATGTTCTCAGTGTCACAACATCACACAACACATCGTTCCTAACATTATCTCGACACTTATCTTTATCTGAATCATTCAGATCACATATCAAACCATCACAATCATTGACATCACAGGATCAGATTTATCCTCTAACAAATTACCAGAGTCTAACACTACAAGCAATACGGGTATTGGTAGCAGTTCACGGTAACACGAATTCACGAACTGCTACCAAAAGTTGAGAAATCCGGGACCCATATTTTTTGTAGCGTTATTTCCTCCCTAGCTATATTTATCAGTAACCCGGGAAAAAATAATAAAAAATTCAGTGAAACAGAGTAAAGTGGTGTCACGATGCAAAAGACTTAGTTTTGTTTCAACCTTTTCCTCCTCTCCTTCTTTTCACTTAGAAACTATCGAAGAAAAAAAAGGATGGGGAAGCTCAATCTTGCCGATCTTTGACCACGATCTGTACGGTATGGTGTTGTCGTCGCCGGCAGACAGATTCACGGTGAAGCCTGATTCGATTTTTTCTGATCAATTCCTTCGATATCTTAAATGTATCTGATTTCTCTGATGAATTCAATTGTTTGATTTGTTACAGCTTTTACAAATTCGATTTAACCGAAGATTAGGAGGAGAGAAGTCAGGTTAGAGCTAATCAGTCCTGCTTTGTATTTTGTATCGTGAGGAGATAGGTTTGATTCTTTTGGGCCGAACGCGAATTGATTTGTGGTTCTTGTCTGTTCTCTTTTGCTTTGCAGGTTTGAGCTTTTGATTGTTTGTTTTGGAGTGAAGTGGAGTTGAAATCCGAAGGATCTTCAGATTAGAAACACAAACTGAGGTGATTCTTTTTCACCCAATAGAAGTTGTTTCTTGTTGGTCGTATTGAATGATTGAGTTATAGTATTTGATAGATTGGCGATTGAATAATTGATTGTTTATTGGTGCTTATGTGAATGAAAATGTGTCTGTTTGGTGTATGTTTGACATAATCTTATGGCTTTACTTTATTTTGTTGGTTTATCGGTTAGATACTTAGGACATAAAATGGTTGAAAAGTCATGGGTTCATCTAAACAGGTAAGAAAAAACAATATATATTATAGGAACTTATATTTTGTGTGTGATTAAGAGTGTTTTAATTATGCTTTCATGTCTCTAAACCGAAGAGTTGATCCTGGTTATGTGAGCGGTGCGTGGGAATTTTTCAGGTGTGTTGCTGCAGATTTGCGAGAGTCTGAGTTGATCATCTGCCCATGTATTGACTGTCGCAACGTAGATCGTCACTCAGCCAGTGTTATTGTGGATCATCTGATAACTATGGATTTGAGTTACAAAATGAGGGAGGATTGGTATCACCATAGAGAAGTAGTATAAGGGACTGACAGCATAAGCAATGCAAGTGAGAAGAGCAATGAGATTTTAGGGTTATACCAAGCAGCAGCCTATGTTGATGAAGAGTTTCTTAGGCATGGTGACTTAAGTGAGGTAGCTGAAGGTGAAGATAAGGCAGAAGATGAGTTTCTTGCTAAGCTAGCCGATGCAGAAACACCTATGTATCCAAGTTGTGGTAACCACAACAAGCTCTCTGCAATTGTCTGATAGAAGTTTGATTTGTTGCTTGAGACTTTGCCACATATGCTACCCAAGGATAATGTCTTGCACACGTCTTTGTACGAAGTGAAGAGGTTCTTGAAATCTTTTGATATGGGTTATGAGAAGATACACGCCTGTGTGAACGACTGCTGTCTATTCAGAAAGGAGTTTGAGAAGTTAGAAAAATGTCCGAAATGCAATGCATCAAGATGGAAGAGTAACTTGCGCACATGTGATGTAACGAAAGGTATTCCACAGAAAGTTCTTAGGTATTTTCCCATAATCCCACGTCTGAAGAGGATGTTCAGATCAGAGGACATGTCAAAGGACTTAAGGTGGCATTTTAGTAATAAGAACAATGATGGGAAAAGCAGACATCCAGTTGATTCTGTAACTTGGGATCAGATGAATGACAGATACCCTTCATTTGCCGCTGAAGAAAGGAATCTTCGGCTTGGGCTGTCCACTGATGGGTTCAATCCTTTCAGCATAAAGAATGTGAACTACAGTTGCTGGCCCGTTTTGCTTGTCATTTACAACATGTCACCTGAAAAGTGTATGAAGGAGGAGAACATCATGTTGTCGTTGCTGATTCCTTGTCCAACCCAACCCGATAACAACCTTGAAGTGTACTTTAAACCGCTTATAGAGGATCTTAACCACCTATGGGAGAAAGGAGAGGTAACGTATGATGCATTCAGCCACACCACTTTCACATTAAGAGCAATGCTTCTCTGAACCATTCAGGATTTTCCAGCATATGGTAATCTTGCAGGCTGCAAAGTAAAGGGCAAAATGGGTTGTCCAGTGTGTGCAAAAAACACAGACACTATGTGGTTGACTAACTGCAGGAAGCACGTTTATATGTACCACCGGAAAGGTCTTCCTCCCACACATCGTTATCGAGGAAAGAAAACTTGGTTTGATGGAAAAGCAGAGCATGGGAAAAAGGGTAGAATTCTGAGTGGTCATAACATAAGCCATATACTCAGAAACTACAAGAATGATTTTGGAAACGTGAAAGTAACTGGAAGGAAGAGGAAGATTAATGAGACGGTTGGATCAGACTCCAATACGGATGATGAATCCAGTGATTCAGAGGAAGAGGAAGAAGCAGTTGATGAGGAAGAGCTATCTAGATGGAAGAAGAGGCCAGTCTTTTTCAAGTTACCTTATTGGGAGGTATGTTTCTAATCTGAAGATATATCAGTTTTTATGAACTGTGCAATCACCACCTTTCTTTGACACTATTATCTTTGTTTGTTTTCTATAGGATCTACCGGTTAGACACAACTTAGACGTTGTGCACGTGGAAAGAAATGTTGCTGCAAGCCTTATAGCAATGAATAATCAGGGACCTGCAACCGATGTCAGTGAAAACCAGGTATGAATTGACTTCATATGCCTTACTCTATCTATGGAATTGTATATATGAATTGGTTGGACATTTTTTTTTCATCATGTAGAGTGTAAATAATACCAGATCATTTCCCAAGTGTTATCTGGTTGACTGGACTTCTGTCGATGAGAAAGTTGCTGAGGGACGGGTCGTTTCAGCTGAAGCTGATGAGTTAGTTAATGGGATTCCTTTAGGGCCTCACGCGGTGAAGATTTTAGTTGAAACTGCAATAAAAGTAGCACCTTTTTATGGCGCCCTGCACAGAATATGTTTACTTTGGAGGATGCAGTTAGCGAAATGATTGCATGGCATTCTGATCACTGTATTGTTGCAACAACAGGTCTCATTCCAGAGGACAATGCTCCTAACGTTAAGTTTCTTCTTCCTCTATAGCTAATTATGTTTTTCCTCTATACATGAGTATGATTCTGAGTCTTTTTTATTCCCTGTCTGTGTTGTCTTTGGCAGAGCCCTTTCACAGATTCAGTTAACAAATGCAAACTCATGGACTATATAAAGAAGGAGGAAGTGGTTGCTGTAGGCAGATGGCAGACAAAAGAACCAAAATCATTGGTCAATAGACTTCCTCTTGGTCCTAATGCAGTAAAAGTGTATGTTGATGAGGTACTAAATCCAACGGCATACATATGAAGGCCTACTGTAGGAAAGACAACTATGGAGGATTTTATGATCTGTTATGTAGCATGGCCTACAAATTGCGTTGTGTTTGAGTCAGATATGACAGATTCTCCTCGTCATCAACAATCATATTCTAAAGCAGTGAGTTCATCTTCTAAGAATCAGAAGTCTCAATTAACTCCACCAGCTCCTAAGAAACCATTTACTCCAGCATCTCCTCTTGGCAGATCTGGGTACTTTCTTTTGTTCAATTAGTTGATTTGTTCTGGGATGATGCATGAATTTCTTGGCTTCGATTTTGGTTTATGTGATTCCAGTGTAACAAATTCAAGCCAAATCAAAAAAAATCCAGCTGCTGGATATGTCTGGAAACAATGTGATCGTCGCTGAAGGACGTTGGTCTTCGAATAATCCTGAGCATCTTGTCCACTTTCAGGCATTGGGGCTTGGTGCTTGTAGAGTCTTTGTGGATGTTGTGAAGGTGAAAGATGCAGCTGTGTGGAGGACTTCATCAGAGATCGAGTATATGGAATATGCATTAGGCAGCTGTCTTGCTTGGCCAGAGGATAAAATTATACGTGAGAGTTGTGTTTATTTTGCGTTCTTTCTCACATGTTCTCTTGCATCAGTATGAAAATGTGAAACTAAGGTTATATGTCTTTCTTTACAAGTTTGACAAAAGACCAAAAGGAGCATGGTGACTTGGTGTTTCCTGTTTAGCTAAGTACTTGTTGTCATAAATGACTTGGTGTTTGCTGTTTCAGAACATGGCTTTTGTATTTTAATGACTCGGTGTTTCTCTTTTTCATGTACCAGTTGAATAAATTAATCTATGTATGGTTTGGATGATTTAGCTAAATTAAGACTTTATGTTAATGTGTTTGATCCATTTTATCATTTCAATTTTACAAGGGCCCAATAAACTAAATGTCCATATGTTTTTTCAGCTAGGAAATCACTATTTTCAGTTTAGGAAAAGGATAGGGGTTAGGATTCTCATGTTTTTTAGTGATTAGGTTTAGAGATTTCTTTTAAGGTTTATTCTACTTATAGTTTTGAGGTCTTTTACAAGATACTATAACACACACTAAGACAAAATTATATGTTAATCACAAAACATATGATGTAGTTCCCCTTTTCACATTATCTTTGTTGTGAAAGGGTTAGCATATGTAGTGTTGAGTTTGAGAGTTAGGGTATATTGGTGTAGTTAAAGTGTTTTGTGGTTTATATGTTGAGAAATTGATGCTAAACTTAGATTTATATTTTAAAATCATAATTATAAATTTTTACTAATTTTTAATTTTTACAATAATTTTAAATTCCCAGAAACATAATTTCTCTTCTTTTTATAATAGCCATCGATTTCATATAAGATTAAAGGTCCATAATCCACCATCCATCTATCCTCGTCCTCTCTTCCTATTGGTTGATTATTTTAAGGCAAGGATCCTAATCTTGTCCGTTCGTAAATGTTAATCTAACGGTTCACAATTTTTTTTTTTTCTTTTATCTCCTTCCTTCTCTTTCAGAAAGCCGCAAACTAGGTTACAGAGTTATCTCAAACAACCGCAAATCTCTCTGTGCCACCACAAGCCCACATCGACCCACCACTAATCACTGTCTACACATCACCATTCCATCTCAAGCAACCATGATTCTCTCTTAAGCAACCTCGATTTCTCTCTCTGGGTTTCCATCGAACTCATCCATATCAAAAGATCTGCACCCTCTAAAGCCTAAACCCTAGATTTAACTCATCCATATGATTATAATATATTTCTCTAATTAAAAATGTAACATCTCTTAACAGATCCTTAAAGATTCGAAGCCTTACAGATCTTGGTTTGGAACTTCTTCAAATGTCAGAGATATTCGATTTCCATTTATTCTTCTTCAAATATCATCTTCGATTTATTATTTCTTCTTCAAATATATGTGTATTGTAACCACATAGATCTAACTACTGTTAAGTTTTCATTTTAAGTTATTCAATATCAATTAAAGTTCTAACTTGTGTTAACTTTACAGTCTAGAAACTCTAATGGAAGGAAGGAAGATCATCGTATGTGCTCTGCCGGCATCTGGAGTGAGACCACAACTACTCCAAAAACAAAAACCACAACAAGAAGCACTCAACACAGAACAACAACGAGGACAGTCCTCGGGCGGGAATGATGTGGAGGAGATAACCAGAGCAGAGTTCAGGGGCGGGAATGATGTGGAGGAGATAACCAGAGCAGAGTACATACGCTCTCTTGGCTACTTGACACGCATTGAGGAACCTGAAGAAGACATCGACCCAATGTTCAGAAACTCGTCTCTTATGAGACGCATACGACAAGCACAAGGACAGTCCTCACGAACCAAGTCTGGCCGTCATTAATAATTGTTGTTTATGTACGTTGTTTATTCTTTGCCATATGATGAATCAATTGTCAGCACATTATAATGCTTTTCTCATATTTCTACTTTGGTTACAATTACTAAAAAATCTAATTTTGATTTCTCCTTTTACAATATTTTTCTTTTCTATAACCCAAAAAAATAAACAAAATTCAGTAAATCAAACAGACAAGTGTGTCAATATAGAAAAAATTGTATATTCAGTGTTAGCTATGAATATAAACTTCCTAGCATGAGAAAAACGCTGTATTATAATATTCAATGGCATACAAAAATTGCTATTAAAGGTTTAGAAATTCAGAAAAAAATTGAGTTACAAAAAAGTATTTCATGACAAACAAAATTGTCATAAGAAAATATTTTACGGCACACAGAAAGTGCCACAAAAATATTTAAAATACCGAAAACCACTTGCTATAAATAAGTTTAATATAACACCGGAAAAAAATGCTATAATATCTCTAAATTGTTACAGCTCACGAAATGAGCTACGTTAGGGGGGGGGGGGGGCGTTCTTCGAAGAACATAACTTAGGTTCACCTTAGGAGGTGAACCTCTAAATTCACCCACCAATAGGATTTAGTTATTTTAGATTTGATATCTTTTAAAAAAGGAAACTAAATAATAGACTTATTTAATGAAATAAAATTATGTTTTTAGATAAATAAAAAATAGTAGCAATCATAAAAAAATTAATATTGATAAATCCGTCGGCAAATACTAAACTCTAAACCCTAAATTCTAAATACTAAACCCTAAACCCTTATGGAAAGCCTGAACCTTGGACAAATCATATACCCTAAACCTTTAAATTTAAACCAAACCCTAAATCATAAACAAAATCCTAAATTCTAAACCCTAAATTATGACCACTAATACCAAACCCTAAATCCTAAATTCGAAAATAGTTTATGGTTTACGATTAAGGGTTTAGAATTTAATATTTGTCGAAGAGTTTATGGTTTAGGATTTCATGTTTAGAATTTAGGGATTCATATTATAGTTTAGAATTAAGAGTTTAGGGGTTAGGATTAACATTTTAGGGTATATGATTTGCCCAAGGGTTCAAACTTTCTCTAAGGATTTAGGGTTTAGGGTTTAGTATTTAGGGTTTAGGGTTTAGTATTACCGACGGATTTATTAATATTAATTTTTTTTTATAATTGCTACTATTTTTTATTTATCTAAAAACATAATTTTAATTCATTAAATAGATTCATTATTTAGTTTCTTTTTTTTGAAAGATATCAAATCTAGAATAACTAAATTCTATTGGTGGGTGAAGGGGTGAACCTAAGTTTTGTTCTTCTTCGAAACGCTATGAAAACTATATGATAGCGTTTTTCGGGTGATAATAATACACATATTTGTTGTAGTGCGCGTCTCTCTCAAGTTCCTCGCGCCAATGTTCATTTCTCCTCCTCTCATCTTCTTCGCTTTTCTAGTTCTTTCCTACGATTTCGCTGCGTTTGGATGTTCGCTTCCCGTTTGATTGATGATTTAGGGTTCGTAACAGGAATCCGAAGAGTTCGATTCTCAGGAAACCAGAAAGCGTGCGTTTCTCTAACCTTGGGAGCTCGATGGTTCCACGTTTAGGTATAATAACGCTCTTGATTGAATCTTTTGATTCTTGTTTAATCGATGACTGTAAGCACCTCTTTGCTGATGGCTTTCCAAGATCGGCTGGGAGAAACCTGGGGCGCGTAAGAGCATCTTCTAGAGATGAGGAGGAGGACGAGAAGAGGCACGACCAGTTGTTCAGGGTTTTGGAGCTCTTCATTGACCGGTGGTTTAGGCTTTGTTTCTTTGTGGTTCTCCTCTGGTTCGATACTTTGTGGCTTTTGGTTGATGATGATAATGATGATGATGCTTAGTTGAAATAAGCTTTGTTGATATCAGACTTGGGAGGAAATTGTAATTTACCTACGAAGCTGTGTGTGAGAGAGAGGGGAGAGAGAGTCTTGTTAACAAAACCTTGTTGTGAATAATGTTTCTTGTTTTGGAATATATAAGTAAATTCTTCTGACTCTTACTAAATTTTTCAGAGTAACCTAAGGATCATTGTTTTGAAATGGTATTGTTTCCTATCAGAATGGCCTCTGTTTCTGCATCTCGAGTAACCATCTTGATATAGGTTGAGCCATAGAGACAGTCAAAGAGCAAATGTTTTAAGTTGATGGAAAACATATGTATACTTGTTTATCCGTTTGCAAACTTGTAACGCCTCCATTTGTTTTCATTCCTGTAAAAATAAAATTTCCATAAAAAATACACCCGCAAAAAGAATGTATATAACTCTCAGAAGTCAGAACACATCAAAATTACCAGATACATTCATCTCTCACAATAGTCTATCTACCTCATGACCAGGACGTGCATATCCACAGGATCTCTTATGCTTACGCCTTGGATGTACAGATGAGAACTTCATTCTTGCTTCCCAAGTTAAGTATCCTCGTTGTCTCACTGCACCTCTGGTCTGTCTGTGCTTTCAATGCAGTATCCTAGAAGACGTACGAATTTCTTGTGACGCACGTTATCAATTCCATCAACCTCCACTCTAAACTCTTTCTCAGCTTGTCCACTACCTAAGTCAGCAACAAGCAAAGTATTACGAGTAATCAACATATTAATAGAGAGAATCTTAACTCACAAGTGGTTCGATACTGTGATGTTTTTGGTTGCTGATGATAATGATGATGATGCTTCGTTAAAATAAGCTTTGTTGATATCAGACTTGAGAGGAAATTGTAATTGACCTACGAAGCTGTGATGTGAGAGAGAGAGAGAGGGGAGAGATAGTCTTGTTAACAAAAAACCTTGTTGTGAATAAAGTTTCTTGTTTTGGAATATATAAGTAAATTCTTCTTACTCTTTCTGGATTTTCCAGAGTAGCCTAAGGGTCATTGTTTTGAAATGGTATTGTTTCCTATCAGAATCGCCTCTGTTTTTGCATCCCGAGTAACCTCTTCATATGGTTTGAGGCTTTGAGCCATAAAGAGTCAAAGAACAAATGTTTTAAGTTGATGGAAAACAGATGTATACTGCTTTATCCTTTTGCAAACTTGTGACGCCTCGATAATGTTCAGTCACTACCGTTATTTAGAATTTAATGTAAACTGGCCTAGTTAAAAGTAAAACTCAATTTTAATTATAAACCCACATTTACATTTTACATTCAGTCCGCTTGGTTTTAAGTGAACCGGCCAAATTATGTGATATTGGTTGAATGGTTGGGCTTCTATGGAAAGTCAATAAGATTGAGGATCACTGCAAGAAAACTGGGTTTTGACGAGGAAGATTAACGAGGAAAATATTTCCTTGTTAAATAATTTTGGCATTACGATGAAGTCACGAGGAAAAAAACAACCCACGTTATTTCCTCGTAAAGTAACGTGGATAGTATTTCCTCGTAAAGATGACGTAAACTGACGTCGTATTTACGAAGACGACGTCTACATTACGAGGAAAAGTAATTTCGTCGTAAAGGGACGTAAATATAGCTTCGTTTTTACGTGGATTTTCGTGGACGAGGAATTAACCACGAACTTTTTGAAACACGTTTTTTCTGGGTTTCACCTAATTATCTTTTCGTACTTAATTCCTCGCTAAATCTCAACAACCAGATTCGAAAATTCTATAAATATGGACGGTTGAACCTCATTTTAGACACACCAACAAAAAAAAAGTTAAAAAAAAATTATGTCCAGGTTCGGGAATATTTATGAGTTCCGAAGGTGGATGTATATGCATAGAGATGGTAACGGGAGAGTGACGAAAGAATACCTTACGTGGATGGAGACTTTTATGCATCAAGCAGATTCTACATCGCTCGTCCAAGAAAGCGGTAAAATATTATGCCCTTGTAAAAAATGCGACAATTCAAAATTAGGAAATCGTGAAAATGTTTGGAAGCATTTAATAAATAGAGGTTTCACGCCAAATTACTATATCTGGTTTCATCATGGAGAAGGTTATAATTATGATCAGAATGAAGCTAGTAGTAGTAATAGCAACTTTCAGGTAGAACCGGTAGATCATCATTTGGTTAATGAACATAACCATCACGAAGAGAAGATGGTAGATTGTGATAGGGTTCATGATATGGTAGTTGATGCATTCGTAGCTCATGATGAAGATGAAGAACCTAACATAGATTCCAAAAAGTTTTATGATATGTTGAATGCGGCAAATCAGCCTTTTTACAGTAGTTGTAGAGAAGTTCTCTCTAAATTATTGTTGGCTGCTAGAATGATGAATATAAAAACTGATCACAATCTACCTGAAAGTTGCATGAATGAATGGGTAGACTTGTTTAAAGAGTATTTGCCAGAAGGCAATGAGTCTGCTGATTCTTACTATGAGATTCAGAAGCTGGTCTATAGTCTTGGGTTGCCTTCGGAGATGATAGACATTTGCATCTACAACTGCATGATCTACTGGGGAGTTGATGAGAAGTTAGAAGAATGTCTATTCTGCAAGAAGCCAAGATTCAAGCCGCAAGGACGGGGACGTAATAGGATACCGTACAAAAGGATGTGGTACATACCAATCACAAATATATTGAAAAGATTGTATCAATCAGAGGAGATTGCTGGAAAGATGAGATGGCATGCCGAGCATACTCAGACGGATGGTGAGATGAGTCATCCATCAGATGCAAGAGCCTGTAAACATTTTAACAAAGTATATCCGGAATTCTCTAGCAATAGCCGGAATGTGTATCTCGGTTTATGCACATATGGATTTAGTCCATTCGGAATGTCAGGGAGACAATATTCATTGTGGCCAGTCTTTCTTACGCCATACAACCTGCCACCGGAGATGTGCAATTTACGGAAGTTGATATTCTTGACCATATTAATACCTGGTCCAAACCATCCAAAAAGGTCTCTGGATGTTTTCCTGCAACCACTTATAAAAGAGTTGAAGGATTTATGGTTTACGGGAGTGAGGACGTATTACTGCTCAACGAAGACGAATTTTACGATGCGAGCGATGCTTTTGTGGACCATAAGTGACTTTCCTACCTATGGGATGTTGTCTGGATGGACAACACATGGTAGATTAGCTTGTCCATATTGTAATGAAACGACAGATGCGTTTCAACTAAAAAATGGTAGGAAGACAAGTTGTTTTGATTGTCACCGTCGATTTCTTTCCGCTGGCCACCCGTACCGAAGAAACAAGAAATTTTTTAAGCACAAAAGGGTTGTCAGAGACACACCTCCTCCATATCTAACTGGAGAACAAATTGAAGCGCAACTCGATTACTATGGAGCATTGAAAACAGCTCCGCGTGGTGGTAATTGGCATGTCCCCGGTAATATGCCTGATTCTTATGGTGTTCATCATAACTGGCACAAGAAGAGTATATTTTGGGAGTTGCCGTATTGGAAGGATCTTCTTCTGCGCCACAACCTTGATGTGATGCATATAGAGAAGAATTTCTTTGAGAAGATCATGAATACAATATTGAATGTCCCATGGAAGACAAAAGACAACATAAAATCGAGGTTGGACTTGCCAGACATTTGCGCAAGAAGTGATTTACATATAAAAAGCAATGGACAAGTTCCGGTTCCCATATTTCGATTGTCTTCAGAAAAAAAGTCGGTGTTGTTCGACTGGGTTGCATCAGAAGTAAAGTTTCCCGATGGGTATGTTTCAAATCTCTCAAGATGTGTTGAAAAAGGTCAAAAGTTCTCCGGGATGAAGAGTCATGATTGTCATGTCTTTATGCAACGACTACTTCCATTTGCATTTGCGGAGCTACTGCCAACAAACGTGCATGAAGCACTTGCAGGTATATATATATATATATATATATATATATATATATATATATATTTTAACAGAGTTATTTTAAAATGGTTTAGTTTATTATTATATATGACTAATAATGTGTTTCATTGTATTTGGAATATATACAAGGCATTTGAGCATTTTTCAGGGATCTGAGCACACACACTCTTAAAGAAGAAGTCGTCGAACAACTACAGGAGAACATTCCCATGTTATTGTGCAACTTGGAGAAGACATTTCCACCTGGATATTTTGATGTCATGGAACACCTAGCTGTCCACTTCCCATATGAGGCATTACTTCGTGGACTTGTACATTACGGATGGATGTATCAGTATGAACGAGCAATGAAATATTTGAAGGGAAAAGCAAAAAATCTTGCGAAAGTTGAAGGTTCTATAATTGCGGGAAGTTTGACGGAAGAAACTTCTCACTTCACATCGTATTACTTTGCGTCAAAAGTACGTACTCGAAAAAGAGCTCCAAGAAGATACGATGATGGTGGTGTCGCGCCAACATATGCAATTGCTGGTGTTCCTGATATCTTTAGCCAGATAGGTCAACTCGGTGGAAAATTAAAAGTGGTTTGATGGTCGAGTGAAGAAGACGCTCATAGTGCACACATCTATATTCTACTCAATTGCGATGATCCTTTGATGCGTTATTTTGAAAGGTAACATATATTGACAATTCTAAATACATATATAAGTTTAATTTTAAATACATATAAGTATATTAATTTCCATAAAATTTGTGATTTTATAGCATGTTTGTTTCTCAAGTCGAAGAAACATTCTCAGGTATATCTACAAGTGATGTAGACAAAAGAAAAGATCAACACTTTATTAAGTGGTTGAGGACTCAGGTATTACTCTAACTTTTAAATTTGCAGAATTTTCCATTCAATGTATAATATCACACTCTTAATTTTGCAGGTTGATTATGAAGACGATCCAGATTATCCTAAGTGGTTACATGAAGTAATTCAAGCTCCACGTGTAAAGGTCACCACATCACAGATGTATTTCACACGAGGCTATACTTTTCACACATATGATTATGGTAGGCAGCAGGCGACCAGTAACTATGGAATATGTGTGAAAGGCGAAACAGATTTATATGGTATCTTGAAGGATATTATTGAAGTGGAATTCCCAGGAATATTGAAGCTAAAATGCGTTCTTTTCAAATGTGAATGGTTTGACCCTGTCGTGGACAGAGGTGTCCGGTTTAACAAATTTGGTGTAGTTGATGTCAATGATGGACGAAGGTACAAGAAAATATTTTTTGTTGCCATACATGACATGTATATATTAATATTTACGTTTTTCTTATTTTGCAGGTATGACAAATTCGAGCCTTTCATCTTAGCTTCACAAGCAGACCAAGTTAGCTTTCTTCCATACCCCCGAATGAGAGAATCGAGAATGAATTGGTTAGCCGTGATCAAAGTTACACCTCGAGGACGAATTATTGGTGGGGAAGAACCACCATTGCAAGAAGAACAGATAAATATCGTCGAGCAAGCTCAACAACAAATTGATGACATTCTTCTCTTAGATCCGCATAATGAAGAGTATGAAGATGTTATGGACGATGCCACAGACGAAGTTGTTGATGACGAGTTTAATGAAAATGATGATGTTTCTAGTGATGACGAGAATGACGATGTATCTGATTGATGTATCTGTTTTTTGATATAATCAATAAAACTATTTAGATAATTTTTATTAAAAAAAAGATTGAGATTATAAGTACTGAAATTGTGGTTTTATAATTTAGGGTTTGGATTGGAGAGAAGAAATATGAAGTAGAAGATAAGAAAGAAAGTGTTTGGGGTTTGGAGACTTTGGATTTAGAGATTTCCACGTTTCCTCGTAATATCCTCGTCTATTTATGTGGATTAGACAAGGAAAGTGTTTGTATATCGAATATTTCCTCATGAAATCCACGTAAATGGACGAGGCCCCTACGATGACACATCGTTACGTGGTTTTATGAGTATATTGTGTGATTTGGGTGATTGTGTAGGATATGAGGAAGGGAAACACCCATATATATAGAAAAAACTTTACTCGTTATTTCCACGTCAACACATTTCCTCGCCACTTCCTCGCCAAGTGACGTGGATTTAACGAGGAAATTTTTTTTTTTTTAATATTCCTCGTTACTGCCACGTCACTTGGCGAGGAAGTGGCGAGGAAATGTGCTCTTTTTTTGTGGGATACGATACAGGGAAACAACATGTATTTAAAGCGTATACTCGCTATGTCCACGTTAACACATTTCCTCGCCACTTTCTTGCCAAGTGACATGGACTTAACGAGGAAATGTTCAAATCCCTAAATCCAAACCCTAAACCCTAAACCATATCTCCCTTTTCCTCGTTAATACCACGTCACTTGGCGAGGAAGTGGCGAGGAAATGTGCAAATCCCTAAAATCCTAAACTCTAACCGTAAACCCTAAACCATATCTTCCTTATCTTCTACTTCATATATTCCAAATACATCTTCCTAAACCAAAATCTCTTCAAACCAATCCAAATTAATTCCAAATTCTATCTTATCAAAAATATACAATATTATTATCTCTTATTTACAATAGAAACTTATCAGATTTATAATTTTAGATCATCTTACAAAAATAATGTTCAGATTTAATATTTTATAAATTTGAAAATAAAGTTTATATTTTTATTAAAAAAAATTTAAAATTAAATTTACAAAATTTTATATAAAGATTTTAAAAGTTGTTTCTAAAGTATTTTCGATTTGGAAAACTAAATGCTGAAAAGAAAAAAATAAATTTAGAAATAGAGGAGATTGAGGAAAGATGATGGTTTGAGAATATATGAAGTAGAAGATATGAAAGATGAGATTATAGGTTTGGGGTTTGAGATTTTAGGGGTTTAGGATATGGGCCTCGGTATTTCCTCGTAAACAAAAACACAGGCCTCGCTATTTCCTCCTCTCAAAAAGACGGGCCTCGCCATTTACTCGTGGGCTTACGTGGTCTTTACGAGGAACAGAAACACGGGCCTTGGGCTTTCCTCGTTAATTAACGAGGAAATGGCGAGGAACCCTAATCTTATATATACGCGAAGCCGCGAGGTATCCTCATTTCTCTCTATTTCCTCTCATCTACCTCTCCAATATGGTAAGCCTCTCTCTTTCCTCTCCTAGTATAGGGTAGATTAGGTGGTTAGTTTAGGGAATTTAGATTAGGTGGTTAGTTTAGAGAATTTAGATAGATTTATGGAATATTTTATTATATAAATTAGTTATAGATTTTAGTTTAAGTGTTGATTTTTTTTTTCAGAGTATTCGCAATTATCAGCGCACTCCTCATTACACATAGATGTACGGTCCGCCGGGTAGCCAGTTAGACCCGCCATCTGTGTTCAGGTCCCGGTTCTTCTAGCAGTTAGCAGGAGACTGTCTCCGAGACTCTGTATTCACACAGAGTCTCGCCTCCTCCGATGGCTCCTCCTCAGATGTCTCCTCCTCCTCCGATGCCAGCTCCTCATGTGCCGCCTCCTCAGATGCCCGCAAATCCAGTTCATGCTGATTTGCAGGTGCCGTCGAGTGCCCCTTACTCTCAGTACATTGTCGAGGACATTCTCGTTATGCCAGGCAGAGAAGGCTTATTGATCATAGACTCCGACCGACCAGAGGGAACTATGTGGTAAGTTAAAATATTTTATATTTTTTAATGTTTTTTTCAGGTTTGGCGTTGACGGACGACTTGCAACGGACGTAACCGACACGATGAAAGGTTACTTCGTGTTGCCACATCCTAACTGGAAACTAACTCCGATCCACGTCAGAAGGACGTGGTTCAAAATTGACGCTGTAAGTTATTAATTACTATTATTTTCTGATTTTTAAATTTTTAAATTTTTAAATTCTCATAAATTATTTACTAATTTAATTTTTTTTGGCAGCAAAAATATAATTGGTCTTTGGGGGTCACGGAGAAGGTGCGGCAAGCGTTTTACGAGAAGGTGAAACCACGGTTGCTGGACACGGTCTCTAACTGGAAGGGTGACTGGATCGTGAAGGGTTATGTGAAAGACAAACCCGCTGAGCTCACCACGGATGTCTGGGATGGCCTCATCGCCTATTGGAAGGATCTGAACTCCATGAGATCGCCCAGTCTTGCTCTAACTCCCGTAACTCGGTTGATGAGAACGGCCATAGGGCAATGCTACACTCTACGGGCCAAAAACCCCACGCTGCTATCCGTTTGGAAATGGTACGGAATTAAATTTTTTAATTTATTATTTTTAATATATATATATATATATATATATATATATATATATATATATATATATATATATATATATATATATATATAATAAAAAAATTAACTAATTTTATTCAATGTTTATAGGCCAAAGAGTTGGGACGCATGCCCACTCTTCTCGAACTTTACGACCGCACCCACAGGAATAAGGCGGGCTAGTTCCTAGATGGAAAGTCCGAGCAAATCTACAACGAGGTGGCAGCTTGGGTAGCGGAGCGTGAGACCCAGCTGACCTAGGAGTCGCCCGACAGATTGCCCGTCAGTTTATCCGTTCCTGAAGTTGATCAGATTTACGAGGAGGTAACTTTTTAAAAATTAAACTTTAAATTATTAATTTATATTTTAAATTTTAATACATATATATTGTTTTTTTTAAGGTTGCCCCGAGGAAAAAGGAGCGTACGATGGAGAATGGTTCTGTCAAAGATGTTCCGAGAGCGACATCGTCTTATGGTCAGAGACGGGAGGACGAAGTCTCTCAGCTACGTACCGAGTTGGACTCGACAAAAACGGAGCTGCCCTCGACAAGAAATGAGCTGGCCTCGACAAGAACGGAGTTGACCTCGACGAAAACTTCGTTCACAGCTCGTATGGATGGAGTGGAGGGCTTTTTGGACGTGATAGCCTCCACAAATCCGGAATGGGAGGCATTTTTCAAGACCATGCGAGAAGGAAACCCTGTTCCAGGCGAGCCACCCACACCCGTCCCACATAACAAGGAAGATGTTTCGAGGAGGAGCGATGAATTCTATCTGGCGATGCACAAGCCTTCTTAGTTTTGTTTTCTATTGTTCTTTTCTTTTTTTTATGAATGCAAAACTTATAACATATTTATTTATAAAATAAATAATTTTAGATTTATTAATTTTTTTTAATTTATAATTTTTTAAATAAATTGATTTTTTAGTAATTATTATTTGATTATATTTTTATAATCATACAAAATAAGAAACCACGTAAATTCGAAGCTAATTTACGAGTCTTTTACGTGGAAATTCGATGTGGAGTTAACGAGGAAGAGTGGACGTGTAATTCACGAGGAATTGTTTTCGAGGTGTTTACGAGGTTCTTAAGTCGAAACATTTTCTTGGTATTTACATGAATATTACGAGGAATACTTTCCATGGTATTTTCGTGGTATTTACGATAAATCATGTACGTGATGTTTACGAGGAAAGTCAGCAACGTCTTTACGTGGATAAATCACATGGTATTTACGAGGAATACTGTAACGACCCGTTATCCGGCCCAATAAACTCAGCCCAACAGGTTGTTGGCCCAGCGCAGGAAACCCTAGGTGAGCAACTATATAAACAAGTCTAGCTCATTATTTTATTTAGAAAAGTCTAAGCCGTCGAATCTCTGCAGAAACCGAGCCGTCGTTGAGATTTAGTGACGAACCGAGCCAGCCACCGTCGCCTGAGATCCGAGCCGTCACGTCACCACCGTTAACCGTCGAAGGTAACCCCGGAAACCGCCGTAGTATCAATTTTATTTTCGTCCGATTCGTAAATCGTCGATGTCTCTCTAACCGTGTGGTGTTTCGCAAATCCAAGACCACCACCGTGTTCGTGACGTCGAGACGAGTCCGGAGCAGGAATATCAGCCGGAGAGCCGCCGCGACGCGCCCGCACGCGCAGGGAGAAGCCGTGTTCGCCGGAGCAACCGTGTCCGGCCGCCGTCCATCCGCCGCCGGGAAGCCACCGCCGCATCGCCGCCGCGCCTCCGCCGCCGCCGGTGAAATTCCGGTAAGCCGCCGCCGTCTTTGGTCGCCGCCGGCGACCGGCCGCCGGTGACTCGCCGTTGACTCAGCGAGTCAACTCGGCGACCGGTCCAACCGGTTGGTTATCTTCAATTGGAAATTGATTGCGGTTTGGTTTGGTTAATTGCGGTTATTGGAATTGATTTTGGTTAAGGATTAAACCGGATTTAATTGATTTGATGTTGGTTTAATTGAAATCGAACCCGGTTAAGGAAAACCGGATGGTTTAATTCGATTTCAATTCGGTTAAGGGTTGACCGGCTTGGGTCAGTGTTGACCGGGTTGACCCTTTGACCAGCGGGTTGACTTTTTGACCAGATTTCCGGTTATCCGTTTTGGACCGTTCGAAGGGCGTTCTGACTCGATTTTTCGCCCTGATTTCAGATTTGGAGTCTGTTTGAGGAGTTGGAGTTCATATCTACTACATTTCCACATTTGCTAAGGTGAGGGTCTACTCCGTAATTCCCGTACCAGTGTAGAATTCTTTCTATCGTAGTTTAGATTTCGAAGCATGAATTGAGTCTGTTTGAGTCGTGTTTGCTAGTTAGTTCATTTATTGTAAACCGGAATTAGGGGTCTAGAGGATTCAACTATTGTTTGGATTGTGTGATGCTGAGTTGAGATATATATATATATATATATGTACGTACATAGTTATGAGTAGGGACTATGTGCGAGGGCGGGGGTTCAGGGATGCCTGGACTAGCGACGCCACTGTTGGGCGGGGGCTCAGAGACGTCTGGGCTAGCGACGGAGCTTGTGTGGGGCGTAGTGCAGAGACGTTTGCATTGACGCAGCTTTGTTGGGCGGGGGTACAGAGACATACTGTACTAGCGACGCAGCGTATGTATATCCGTATGAGGAGATGCGGGGTGTGTGGTCTAGCTATGCACTATCAGCGCATTGTTTGTGATGTGTGATGCCTTAGGCGTCTTGTTTGTTCATGTTAGAGCTAAACTTCTATAGTGGGAGTTCTATTTACTCAAGTCAGTGTGTTGCGTGGGTAGCATCCCATACCTCACTGAACGATTCCCCTGTCGTTCATCCCTTTTTCTTTCCCCCTTTCAGGTGAGACTGACGAGCAGGAGTGATTGCTATGAGATTGGTGCTTTTGGGAGTTTTATTTATCTGTTTTCCAGACTTGCGGTTTTATGTTTATCGATACCTTCGGGATTTATTTTATTACTTGGTTTTTATGTTATTTATTTTGGATTATGATGTTGGATTTATTTATGAGGAGTAATAAATGGAGATTTTAAGACATTATTATTTATTATATTATTTTGAGAAGTACGGGTGTTACATTTGCGGCCAGTTGGGTCACTATGCCAGGTATTGCCCAACTAAGGGGCATGCGGCCAAGCGTCAGGCCATCGCTCCGCGTGCGTATGCCTTAGGAGAAGCCGATGGAGCTGAGCCGACAGCGGGTATGTATCCATGTCATATAATTATTTGAGTATTTTATGTTTTATGGCTATATGTGTGGTTAGGAAAAAAAATGGTATATGTGTGTGTAGGATCGGTTTCTGTCGGAGGTGAGTTAGCTCACACTCTTTTTGATACGGGAGCCTCTCACAGTTTTGTGAGTTCGCGTTTTGTCAAGTCCTGGCCTTTTCAAGGTGTTTTTGAGCCAAAGACTAAGCAGATCGAGACAGCCGGCATAGAGAAACTGGGAACTATTGGCGTTCATCGAGGCGTACCTGTGATACTTGAAGGAGTTGCTTTCACAGGAGATTTACAAGAGATGGAGCTGAATTTCTATGATGTTATACTTGGAATGGATTGGATGACACGACATCATGTGGTGGTAGATTGCCCGAGAGCAAAAGTCCATATTCCTAGAGCAGAGGGAAAGATCACATTTCAGTGTATTCAGGCAGGTCGGGGGATCTCTATGATCTCCATGATGCAAGCTAAAGAACTATTGGAGGAAGGAGGCGAAGGATTCCTAGCGACTATTTCGATGGTTAAGAATGATGAACACCACCAACTACAGGACATTGAAGTGGTAGGAGAGTTTGAAGATGTATTTGAGGCTTTAAAGGGGCCACCACCAGCCAGAGGAGATGCTCTCGCTATTGAGTTGGAACCAGGGACAGCACCGGTTTCACGAGCTCCATACCGTTTAGCGCCAGCAGAAATGGCTGAACTGAAAAAGCAGTTGGAAGAGTTATTGAGTAAAGGTTTCATCAGACCTAGTACATCGCCTTGGGGAGCACCAGTATTGTTTGTGAAGAAGAAAGATGGAAGCTTCAGACTTTGTATCGACTACAGAGGGTTGAACAAGGTGACCATCAAGAATAAGTATCCACTCCCACGTATCGACGAATTGTTGGATCAGTTACAGGGAGCTTCATGGTTCTCTAAGATTGACTTGGCATCGGGTTATCACCAGATTGCGATAGCGGACGAGGATGTTCGGAAGACAGCTTTCCGTACACGATATGGACATTATGAATTTGTGGTGATGCCCTTTGGATTAACAAATGCACCTGCAGCGTTCATGAAGCTTATGAATGACGTTTTTCGTGAATACTTGGACAAGTGTGTGATTGTCTTCATTGATGATATTTTGATTTATTCAAAGAGCAGAGAGGAGCATGCTGAACATTTACGGATTGTGTTGGAGAAGCTCAGGGAGCATCAGCTGTTTGCTAAGCTGAGTAAGTGTAGCTTTTGGCAGAGAAAGATTGGATTTTTGGGCCATGTGGTCTCTGAGTTCGGAGTTGCTGTAGATCCAGAGAAAATTACTGCAATTTCGGAATGGCCCACACCTAAGAGTGCTACAGAGATTCGCAGCTTCCTGGGCCTAGCAGGATATTACAGGAAGTTTGTCAAAAGTTTTTCCAGTATTGCCAAGCCTATGACTCAGTTGACAGGCAAGGATGTTAAGTTTGTTTGGTCAGATGCGTGTTCGGAGAGCTTCACAGAGCTGAAACGGCAGCTGACAAACACACCAGTGTTGGTACTACCGAGGCCGGGAATACCATATGATGTTTATACAGATGCGTCTGGTACTGGGTTGGGTTGTGTACTGATGCAGGAAGGTCATGTTATTGCTTATGCATCTCGACAGTTGAGACCCCACGAGGTCAACTACCCTACTCATGATTTGGAACTAGCCGCAGTGGTGTTTGCGCTTAAGATCTGGAGGTCATATTTGTATGGAGAAAAGGCGCGGATTTTCACAGACCACCAGAGTTTGAAGTATGTTTTTACTCAGGCAGACCTCAATTTGAGACAGCGTAGGTGGATGGAGCTGTTGGCAGATTATGATTTGGATATCACCTACCATCCGGGTAAGGCTAATCAGGTGGCAGATGCCTTGAGTAGACGCAAGATTGATGTCTCAGGAACCAAGGAGGTTCAAGAGCTGACTGGGACACTTGCTAGTCTCAGATTGTGTGCAGTTACAGCAGAGGGAGAGACCGCGGGTCTTGATGCCTTGGAACAGGCAGATTTATTGTGGAGGATACGAAAAGTGCAGGACAATGATAAGTCCTTGGTTAAGCAGATTGAGATTGAGAGTATTGGATACCATACAGCTTTTAGTGGGATGTACATGTATCGGAACCGAGTTTGTGTACCTGATAATATGCCGTTAAGAAAGGAAATTTTACAACAAGCACACAACTCGCGTTTTTCTATCCATCCAGGGAATACCAAGATGTACAGAGATTTGAAGCGTTATTACCATTGGCCTGGTATGAAGAAAGATGTTGCTACTTTTGTATCGCAGTGTCAGACTTGCCAAATGGTTAAGGCTGAGCATCAGGTGCCTAGCGGGTTATTACAGAACCTGCCGTTGCCAGAATGGAAATGGGATATGGTGACTATGGATTTTGTGACTGGACTTCCAACCACGATTGGTGGGAGGAATGCTATTTGGGTTATTGTGGATCGACTCACCAAGTCCGCTCATTTTCTTCCGATTAAGAAAACTGATGGAGCTGGGCAGTTAGCGGAGATTTACATTAAAGAGATTGTAAGGTTGCATGGTGTTCCTGTTAGCATTGTATCAGATCGGGATACAAAGTTCACATCTGCTTTTTGGGGAGCCTTTCAGAAGGCCCTTGAAACTAAAGTCCATATGAGTACAGCTTATCACCCACAGACAGACGGACAGTCAGAGAGGACTATTCAGACATTGGAGGATATGCTCAGGGCTTGCGTCCTAGATTGGGAAGGAAGCTGGGGGAAGTATTTACCTCTAGCAGAGTTTCCCTACAATAACAGTTATCATTCGAGTACTGGGATGGCTCCATATGAGGCACTTTATGGTAGGCCTTGTCGTACACCACTTTGTTGGACCGAAGTGGGGGAGAGGCGAGACCTAGAACCAGCAATGGTTCAAGAAACGGTAGAGCAGGTGGAGATGCTCAAGACTCGGCTTAAGGAAGCCCATGACCGTCAAAAGAGTTATGCGGATAAGCGTCGCAAAGATTTGGAATTTCAGGTGGGTGATTTAGTATACCTGAAAATGAGGACATTTCAGGGTGGGTCTAAGACTCGAAGACTGAAGAAGCTTAAACCGAGATATATGGGTCCATATCTTATTTTGGAGCGTATTGGAGCTGTGGCTTATAGATTGCAGTTATCAGCAGAGTTGTCAGACTTTCATGATGTGTTTCATGTGTCGGTTTTGAGGAAAGTTGTGAGAGAGCCAGAGCTCATCTTACAGCAGCCCCCAAGTGATCTTGGTAAAGATTTGCACGCATCTTGTCAGCCAGTAGAGATTGTAGATCGGCAAATGCTGTTCAGGGGATGATGACAAGTTTTGTTAAAGTTCGTTGGGAAAGAGATGGTATCCAGGAGGAAACCTGGGAGACCGAGATTCAGATGAGGATTGATTATCCAGAGCTTTTTCAGGATGGTATCGGACAGTCGGTTCAGGAGCCGAATTCGGGGTCGAATTCTTTTGTAGTGGGGGAGAATTGTAACGACCCGTTATCCGGCCCAATAAACTCAGCCCAACAGGTTGTTGGCCCAGCGCAGGAAACCCTAGGTGAGCAACTATATAAACAAGTCTAGCTCATTATTTTATTTAGAAAAGTCTAAGCCGTCGAATCTCTGCAGAAACCGAGCCGTCGTTGAGATTTAGTGACGAACCGAGCCAGCCACCGTCGCCTGAGATCCGAGCCGTCACGTCACCAC
Source organism: Hirschfeldia incana (assembly GCA_026261945.1). Classification (NCBI taxonomy): domain Eukaryota; kingdom Viridiplantae; phylum Streptophyta; class Magnoliopsida; order Brassicales; family Brassicaceae; genus Hirschfeldia; species Hirschfeldia incana. Next base: position 1,856,033 of record JABCMI010000013.1, on the reverse strand, counting down.
CGTTAACCGTCGAAGGTAACCCCGGAAACCGCCGTAGTATCAATTTTATTTTCGTCCGATTCGTAAATCGTCGATATCTCTCTAACCGTGTGGTGTTTCGCAAATCCAAGACCACCACCGTGTTCGTGACGTCGAGACGAGTCCGGAGCAGGAAGATCAGCCGGAGAGCCGCCGCGACGCGCCCGCACGCGCAGGGAGAAGCCGCGCGCGTGCAGTTCACGCGCCGCCGCCGCCGCCGTCTCCCGCCGCCGTTCGCCGGAGCAACCGTGTCCGGCCGCCGGGAAGCCACCGCCGCATCGCCGCCGCGCCTCCGCCGCCGCCGGTGAAATTCCGGTAAGCCGCCGCCGTCTTTGGTCGCCGCCGGCGACCGGCCGCCGGTGACTCGCCGTTGACTCAGCGAGTCAACTCGGCGACCGGTCCAACCGGTTGGTTATCTTCAATTGGAAATTGATTGCGGTTTGGTTTGGTTAATTGCGGTTATTGGAATTGATTTTGGTTAAGGATTAAACCGGATTTAATTGATTTGATGTTGGTTTAATTGAAATCGAACCCGGTTAAGGAAAACCGGATGGTTTAATTCGATTTCAATTCGGTTAAGGGTTGACCGGCTTGGGTCAGTGTTGACCGGGTTGACCCTTTGACCAGCGGGTTGACTTTTTGACCAGATTTCCGGTTATCCGTTTTGGACCGTTCGAAGGGCGTTCTGACTCGATTTTTCGCCCTGATTTCAGATTTGGAGTCTGTTTGAGGAGTTGGAGTTCATATCTACTACATTTCCACATTTGCTAAGGTGAGGGTCTACTCCGTAATTCCCGTACCAGTGTAGAATTCTTTCTATCGTAGTTTAGATTTCGAAGCATGAATTGAGTCTGTTTGAGTCGTGTTTGCTAGTTAGTTCATTTATTGTAAACCGGAATTAGGGGTCTAGAGGATTCAACTATTGTTTGGATTGTGTGATGCTGAGTTGAGATATATATATATATATATATATATGTACGTACATAGTTATGAGTAGGGACTATGTGCGAGGGCGGGGGTTCAGGGATGCCTGGACTAGCGACGCCACTGTTGGGCGGGGGCTCAGAGACGTCTGGGCTAGCGACGGAGCTTGTGTGGGGCGTAGTGCAGAGACGTTTGCATTGACGCAGCTTTGTTGGGCGGGGGTACAGAGACATACTGTACTAGCGACGCAGCGTATGTATATCCGTATGAGGAGATGCGGGGTGTGTGGTCTAGCTATGCACTATCAGCGCATTGTTTGTGATGTGTGATGCCTTAGGCGTCTTGTTTGTTCATGTTAGAGCTAAACTTCTATAGTGGGAGTTCTATTTACTCAAGTCAGTGTGTTGCGTGGGTAGCATCCCATACCTCACTGAACGATTCCCCTGTCGTTCATCCCTTTTTCTTTCCCCCTTTCAGGTGAGACTGACGAGCAGGAGTGATTGCTATGAGATTGGTGCTTTTGGGAGTTTTATTTATCTGTTTTCCAGACTTGCGGTTTTATGTTTATCGATACCTTCGGGATTTATTTTATTACTTGGTTTTTATGTTATTTATTTTGGATTATGATGTTGGATTTATTTATGAGGAGTAATAAATGGAGATTTTAAGACATTATTATTTATTATATTATTTTGAGAAGTACGGGTGTTACAAATACTTTACTTCGTCTTTACGAAGAAATATCTGACTAGCTAATTAACGAGGAACTGGCGAGGAAATATATTTAACGACAAACGAATTACGAACAAACGGGTTTCCTCGTTAATTCCTCGTAACTGCACTTTTACGATGAAGTCACGAGGAAATTGGCCCTCGTAAAATAATTGTTTTCTTGTAGTGGATTCAAATTCGAGAAAGCTCCTTAAAATTTAGAAACTAATGTAAATTCATTGATATTTCTTGCACATGAAGTTACTCTTTTTTATTTATTTTTAACATCGAAAACCTAAAAGAGGCTCCCAAGGTTTTCGCCGGCCTGGAGAAGAAACTATGCAGGGTTTGGCGGCGACAGCCACCACTGGCTCTCTTACTTTTCTCGCTCCCAGGTTTCGCTTTCTTCTCTCCACCCCCTCTCCTCTTCGACATCATAGATCAACCCATGTTTACCGTTTTGTGGTCATGATTTTAGATATACCAGGAAGCATCATTGTCCAATCCTAAACAGGTATGTGAATAAAAGGGTGTCTTTACTTAGGTTCGATTCATTCCCAAAACTAAAACTGTCAGCAAACTCAAGATCTCCCCGTCAGATTGCTCCTCTTTTAGGTACGTATGTATTCATATATTGTTTAACAACACAATGAACAAATCATGACAATGATTACTTGGAAGACACTAACTTGTGTGTTTCCACCCTTTATCACAAAAGGATTTTTTGTATAAATCATTATAGAAGCTTGTCCTGTGTCTGTTCTATGGTTCTGAGTCTTTGAGATTAGTTATTGTTATCTGTTAAAACTCATCCCAATTGTTATTAAATATGCAGCAACCTCGCGTGTGGAATTTGCATCTAACCAGCTCTTTGCTCACGGCTTGCCACCCTTGGCTGCCGGCATTGGTAGACGCCAGAGAGCACTAGAGCCTGCGAGAGCGTTCAAAGATGACTTCTTCGAGAACAAACTGCCTAAAATCACAGAGAAACCTGAATGGTGGTGGAGGACACTGGCTTGTACCCCTTACCTGATATCCCTACAGATATCCGACGTTGGGTTCTACGTCCAACCTTTTCTTGAAAAGTACGACGCCATTGGAGACATGATCTACTTCATCCCCGGAGCGACAAACAGATGGCCGAGCTGGTTCTTCATGCTGTACTCTTACTTGGTTTACATGTTCGTGGTGAAGAACAAAGAGCTGCCTCATTACTTTAGGTTTCACGTGATTATGGGTATGCTTCTCGAAACAGCTCTTCAGATCATTTGGTGCACTAGCAACTTCTTCCCGCTGATTCATTCCAAAGGACGGCTTGGGATGTATTATTGGATGGTATTGATGAGAAACATCCCACATCGGTAATATAAGAAATAATCTACTAATATATAAAGGGTTAGGGCCAATCCACTAATTGCCAATTGATTTTAAGTTGGAAGCTCATAATTAAACCCGAATCTAACATGGTATAAGAGCGATAAGATCATTTGACCTAATTTACTACTACTACTACTTCTACTTCTAAACCGATGTCGGGCCCTCTGTGGATGTTATTCCCACATTATCCACGCTTCAGACCTAGATGTCTGAGCGTGAGGGAGGATATTGATGAGAAACATTCCACATCGGTAATATAAGAAATAATCTACTAATATATAAAGGGTTAGGGCCAATCCACTAATTGCCAATTGGTTTTAAGTTGGAAGCTCATAATTAAACCCGAATCTAACAGATGGCGATCGGGTTCGCATACATATGTCTGCTTCTTGAATGCATACGGTGCGCTCTCGCTGGATTTTATCCTCAGATTCCTTTCGTGACCGATGCTGCTTCCATCAATACAAGAGAAATGGATTTTGTTAGCGAAAGAAAAACATTATACAACGATACGAGCCCGGTTTTAGAAGCGATCCCATCATATAACAATACGAGAGTGGTTTTAGAAGCGATGTATCATTGCCCGTCATATAACGAGAAGATAGCGGTTTTAGAAGCATTATATCATCGTCCGTCGTAGTAGATCAGATTTTCCGTTGCTATTTTTTCGATACGATAGCGTTTTTCTATCCGCAATTAAATATTATTTAATAGCGTGCCATTAATGTTATTAGTTATATTATTAACAGCTTCTTCCAATTTTTAGTGTATTCAGGGTTTGAGAAATTTTTGAAAATTTTAGACTAATGAAATTTGAATGGAATTTGAAGATTATGATAGGGATTTGAAGATTTTTGGTGGAAATTTAGATGGGTGATTTTGGTAGGATTTTTTAACTACATGATTATATCTTACCGCAATGAGGTCACTAGCTCGTTAATATTTTCTTAAATAAGAAATGATTTCGCCCCAATTTGAAGTTTACCACGAAACGTTTGCTTTGTGTTTGTCTGCAATATTAGATGACAAAATAAACAAATTCTCAGCCACGTTATTACTACCAAGGATGGTAGTAAGTGATATGGCAGTATCATGATTAATATTGTTGGTTTTGGTCAAATTCGAGTCAAGGTATGAGTTTCAACAAAACCAATCTAGTTGGATGATCAAAGTGGAGGTGATGTCACAACCATCATAGCTGTCACCTCCAGTTCTGTCTCTTGTTATGTTTCAAGGTCTTGTAATAACTACGGAGATTAAGAAAGTGATTGAGAAGATTCGTGAAGCTCCACTTCAAGCTGGTTATAAACTATTTTTTTAGTTATTCGCTCCAAGTTACAGGGAGTTTGACAATGTGTCTAAAGCTCCTACAGTTAACTTCAGGGCTGGAGTTATGTTTTGGTAGTTTTGCTAACATCTATATACAGACTCTTGGATTGCTTAGAAAAAGATATAACATCATTAGCTATATGCAGACTCTAAGTTAAGAACACATATGCAGAGTGCTTCAGTTGGTGCACAACTTAAAATATGTAACTTCGGCATTGTGGTCAGTTATGCACCTCTATACAGAACCTCATACTGAAGTTGTCCCTCAAGCTGGTTGCAGATTCGAAAGACAAGGATTGTGTAATGTGCTAAACATGAGATGACACAACCTGAGACTCTTGTGAGGCATATTTGGAAATACCACCGATAAAACTCTTCACATAGAATCTCGCTGCTCCTCTTCATCTTTCTCATCTCTGTTCAGAGATCATGATTGCTTTCCCAATTTCTCTGCCTAAATCTTTCGACAACTCCTAGTAACTTGTAGTGGGGAGGAGCATCTGCTCTGAATTCGCTTCTTGTTTCCCTAACCAGATAGCAAGAGGAGCATCTGCTGTAAATCCTTTGACAGCTTCTTCCTATCCTCGTAAAGGCGTAAAGCCACTGTGTCATGTTTCCCTAACCAGATAGTAGGAGGAGCATCTGCTCTGATTCGCTTAGATGGCTTACATCTAGTAGCTTGATCTATATGGTCTCCAATTCTTTCTTGAAAATTCTGTTAATCCTTCTTCATTCTTTGTTCACTCTGTTGTTCATGGGATCAAAACACAAGTCCAGCTGTCTAACCTTGACACTACCATCTTTTTTACCAGGCACAAATAAATCGATAACCTAGAAAAAAAGCAAGAAATTAGATTGAGAAAACATGATTTTCTCAGCATTGCTAGCTACCTTGGGTTTTGGTCGAAAGTTTGTGAGGAAAAGAAAAAAGGTTTTTGGATCAACTTTTCAAATACCATCTCAAGGGATTGAATTTATGCTCGTTAGATTATAGAGAAATTTAGAAAAAAAATACATTCTCAACTTCTCTAAGATTTATAGAAGATTTTTTAGGAAAATAAGATTTATAATAATGTTAATACCAATATACCCTTATAATTAACCAAATTAACTTGACTTAAAATTGAAATTAATTGTCATTGATTTAAGTTTTAATAAAAAAATAAAATAAAATAAAAAACTACAAAAGAAATAAAAAACTTGATTACCCTAATTTTTATTTCACTTCTCTTCTTCTCCGCCGGTAGCTTCAAGCCTTCAACCCCTTTCAATGGTGATTTAGGTTAAGTGGAGAATCCTTATTTTTTCATCTTAAATCATCAATTTTTTACCTCATGTTTCCCTAACCAGATAGTAGGAGGAGCATCTGCTCTGATTCGCTTAGATGGCTTACATCTAGTAGCTTGATCTATATGGTCTCCAATTCTTTCTTGAAAATTCTGTTAATCCTTCTTCATTCTTTGTTCACTCTGTTGTTCATGGGATCAAAACACAAGTCCAGCTGTCTAACCTTGACACTACCATCTTTTTTACCAGGCACAAATAAATCGATAACCTAGAAAAAAAGCAAGAAATTAGATTGAGAAAACATGATTTTCTCAGCATTGCTAGCTACCTTGGGTTTTGGTCGAAAGTTTGTGAGGAAAAGAAAAAAGGTTTTTGGATCAACTTTTCAAATACCATCTCAAGGGATTGAATTTATGCTCGTTAGATTATAGAGAAATTTAGAAAAAAAATACATTCTCAACTTCTCTAAGATTTATAGAAGATTTTTTAGGAAAATAAGATTTATAATAATGTTAATACCAATATACCCTTATAATTAACCAAATTAACTTGACTTAAAATTGAAATTAATTGTCATTGATTTAAGTTTTAATAAAAAAATAAAATAAAAAAAAAAACTACAAAAGAAATAAAAAACTTGATTACCCTAATTTTTATTTCACTTCTCTTCTTCTCCGCCGGTAGCTTCAAGCCTTCAACCCCTTTCAATGGTGATTTAGGTTAAGTGGAGAATCCTTATTTTTTCATCTTAAATCATCAATTTTTTACCTCTAATCTCGTTTTTCTCATTCTTCTCTTTGTTCTCAGATACGAAATCAGCGAACTGGGGATATATTCTGGGGTTTGTCGGACGGTCCTCTTCTCGGTTTTGCCGGATGGTCTTCTCTCACTACAAGTTCGTCGGACGGTCCATTCACAGTTTTTTATATATCTGGTCTAAACCACATTGCAGATCATGCCTGGCATCGGAAGGACCTATAAATTGGTGTTACACAATGCCTTTGATGATGAGAAAAATCCTTATCTACCGAAGGTTTTCTAACAAATCTTTTTTGCTCTCTCCAGTTTGATGAAAGTATCCAAGTTCTCACCTTTATTGGTATATAGTTTCTTTTCACATAAACTGAAAGTGGATAGAAGGTACGCAAGGTGTAAGGTGATTCAAGAGTGTTCGTTTTTTTTTATAAAAGCTTATGTATGCAGGTGTACTAGGGGAAGAAATGTAGAAGAGCCATCGGGAGTCTACAATCATGTTTGGTTTCAAGGGTCAAATTCAAACTGATGCTACTACCTGTCGTCATAGAGCAGGGGCTGAGAGGAATCGATGTGTAAGGTTCAATCAACACATTATAAGATTTGGACGCATGTGGGCTATTAGGTATGAGATCTCTTCAAATCTCAATGATTATTTGACTACATTCATATCGAAGGACATGGTGTCACACTGGGTTGCTCATGCTTGATGGCTTTATGGAGCTGGGGCCTTTGGAGAAAGTGGTAGTCATGCTGGTAGTTGGTGTTATCAACGTCTTTTCTCACTTTTTTGATACTAAGGATGACCTAAAGTCACTTTTATGGTTGCTATTTTGCTTCATAAGATGGTGGAGTTTACTGATTCCGTTTTTTATTTATTTTTAATGAGCTCTATGAGCATTTGTTTTTTTATTTTATCATTGTTTTCATTGTTTGTAGTATTTCTCAGGTGGTGTATTGGAAAAGATTGCTTCATGCAATTGAAATGAATAATATGGTTTGTTTTGGCTACTGGTTTCTACGGTCTTGGACCATCAAGGGTTTGTCTCTATTATGAAATATATACTTTGTGCCAGATGTGTAACACATGTGTTTAAAGAATTTTTGTTCTTCATCAATGTTTCAGGAACTACTTCATTCTCAACATTACTAAAATCAGACGGCTCTTTATTCAAATCGATATTAACTTGTTTCTTTGGATTTACACCACTACAAAAGAACGTAACTCACAAATTGTAGACGAATCCCTCTTAGCATAGCCCACAAAAATAGATGCTTATCCAACAGTGGTGATAATAATGGGAGGATTCCCTCTTTGATTCACCATCGAATGACTGAACTCGACATGAATCCTCACACACTATGATCTTGAGCTTTTCCAATGGAGTGGTAGTTTCTAATGTTACCATTCGATCACATCTTTCTTTGTCTACCACAAAACTTCACTCGTCACTGCAACTAGACATCCGTACACAAGATTTAACACATACTAGGAGAAGATCCGCGCCTTGCGCGGAATGAAGTTGTTATTTTCATTATGTTTCAGAGAATTGAAACAATAGTTCGATTTCATTTGGATTAGGGGTGTTCAATCCCGATATCGGGTTGGTTTCAGTTCGGTTCGATTATTTCAATATTTCATTTAGTAAAATATAACGGTTTATTCTAAATTCATATTTACTTTGGTTCGATTTAGTATATATACCATTATTTTTCTGTTTATTCGGTTTTACCAAAAAAATATAATTATTTAGTTTGAGATCTTATTATATATTATACGAATTTTAGAGTCATGTCGTCAAAAAATAATTTATAAAAAAATATTATATATTTAAATTAAAGAATAAGAAACAAAAAAACCTTCTATCATCTAATAAAATAATCAAATCTAGAATTAATATCAAAGTTCTAAATTAAAAAAAAAACAGAAGCATGGAAGAATTTTTTCTAATATTTTATATTTAATGTTCAAATTAATATGTATTCAATTGAACACAACTCTGTTTTTAAAGAAAAAAAGTTGTAAGGAATTTCAACTAATTGTTGTCCATCAAATTTAAAATTTTTATTTCAATTTAGTTACTGTTAAAATAAATCAAAAAGATCAAAAAAGAAAGGCTAAGAAAATATGAATCCCTAGTTGCAATAAATTGTTTAATTATAGTTCAAGTGATTCAATTGATTTACAAATTATAATTATAGTTTAACTCATATAATAAGTAGATATTCATGTCTCATTATAAATATATTTTAATAATATAAAATTAAAAAAAAATTAAGATACAAAATTTATTATCAAATATTTATTACTAATAATCATTAATTATCATATATACATTAATCATATTAGCTAATTTCGTAGCTCTCATTTAAAAAAATTGAGAGAATATTTTTATACACTATTTATCAATTTGATAATTAATTTAATAAAAGTATAATATAAGTTAAGATGAATCAATCTATCTTTCTAAAAAATTTTAATTTCATTCTCACGGTGATACGTGACTACAAAAACATTGTACTGTAATTCATATCAGCTAGTTTCGTAGCTCTTATTTAATAAAATTGAGAGAATATTTTTATACACTATTTATCAATTTGATAATTAGTTTAATAAAAGTATAATATAAGTTAAGATGAATCAATCTATCTTTCTAAGAATTTTTAATTTCATTCTCACGGTGATACGTGGCTACAAAAATATTGTTATGTAATTAATATATAAGAGATGTTAACCATTGATCATTAATTTTTAACATAGTAATTTTAACAGTTTTAGTAAATTATTGTCGCTTTCAAAAATTTGAAATATAACATATACGAAAAAATATAAACTTTAATTTTATAGCTAATTTGATTGTTTAATTTATTTTAATAATATGAAATTAAACAAAAAATGATGGAGAAGAAATAAATTGTTATCAAATTTTTATTATTAGAATCATTAATTTTCATTATTATATTATGCATATTTGATAAATTTGTAGTTTTTATTTAAGGAAAGAAAAGAAAATTAATTTTCTTTATTATTTTATTTTCTTTCCTTAATTTTATTTAGGGAAAGAAAATAAAATTAACTAAAGTATAATTATGAAAATTAATGATTCTAATAATAAAATTAACTACAGTTATTATTTTATTTTCTTTCCTTATTTAAGGAAAGAAAATAAAATTAAGAAAATAAAATTAACTACAGTTATTATTTTATTTTGGTGGGAACATGTTCTAGGTGCGAACATACGTTGTATGTTCTACGTGCGAACATTGTTTGAAAGAAACTAAAATTTTGCCATGATTTTGGTGGGAATGTGTTCTACGTGCGAACATTGTTTGAAAGAAACTAAAATTTTGCCATGTCGGCAACTTGATATCTCACTTCTCTACAATCATGCAAGGACGATCATACGTTGTAGTATCATCGAAACACAAAATTATAAGAATATTTGTTTTAAGTAATCGAGCATCCATTAAAATTTTGAACATAAGAATGGTTAATCTGTCACGGCTTAGTAGCTCTCTTTGTATCCACAATGTAATGGACCACCTTGTTAAATATTATAAGCAATCTCCTTGATATTTCGAACGAATGAATGTGGTCCAAATGAGCTCTTTCGTCAATAATAATGTTTACCGAACTTACTTGCTTGAAATCATTGACAGTCCTCTACATGAAACGAGAGAAAGATCATTATGCAAATCCATGATATGTCTTCCTCATGTAGCTTTCTTATTGGGAGTTGAAGGGAGCTCCGCGAGGAAGACAGATATGCAGTTCGAGCTTGCAACGTCTCGACAAAACACTCTATTCTGGAACAAACAAAGACATAGAGAACCGTGTGGATGAGAACTGGTGGATGATCTTTACTGATAAGATTCTCTACGTTGATACTTACAAAACATAAGAGTCAACGGTATACACAATGTAACAATGAACCGCCTTCAAACCAAGCTCTTTAATATACTGACAATATGACATAACATCTATCCAACATAGATATAATTGAACTTCACAACGTCTCAACAGAGTCATATATACAATAACAGTCTTCCCTGCTTCTCTCCTCAAGAAAATCGTGGACAGACTGTGAGTCTCATTCCTGAAAAGAGAGGAAGATTGTTCTGCAAGTTCATGCTATGTCTTCTTCGTCTTGCTTTCTTATTGAGAGTTGATGGTCTTGCTTTCTTATTGAAAGTTGATGGGAGCTTCGTCAATAAGGTGGAGAAGAAGACGTATATGCAGATGGAGCTCGCAACATGTCGACGATTTAAAATGAAAGAATAATATATTATCTCGTATGGATAAACGAAAGCTTTTGATGTAGAATTTTTTTAACGTTTCTCATTTGATCTATCTTGTAGCCAAATTAGGAAATAAAATTATGAGGAGCTCTATCTAACAACACGTCAGCATTTGTGTTTGCAAATGAATATGAAAACGTCACGTGTCAACTTTAATGTGAACGCATTTAATGCAAAATGTTTCTCTTTTAATATATAAGGGATTAGAACGATGTTGTATTGATAGAGAGAGAAGAGTGTTTTTCTATTTTTCTCTATTTTAAAAAGATTTTGTTTAGATTTAGGAAACTTCTTTAACCGAATATGGAAGTTTCCATAATTTCACGATCTGCCTAGAATATGTATACTACTTATGCAGAACATTTTATATAAGGTATGAATCATATTCTTCCTAAAGAAATCATCTAGGGTAAACGACAGAACACGTTATGGTACGTAATATAGCCAAGATATATCATTGACTTTGGCATATACATCGTTTTCTACTCGTAGGTAGACTAAGACATATCTTTTGATTATAACGTAACTGATTCTATCCCGGTCAGAATATACAAGAATGGTTAGATTACACTTTATAACTTTGATATATATATATATATATATATATATATATATATATATATATATATATATGTTTAATACTTAGGGTCCGACTTATAAACTATGTAGATTACCATAATGAGTATTCTAACCATAGCTAGAAGACTAAATAAAATATGATTCCAATTTTTTTTCAAAAAATTAAACATATATATTATCATACTTAAGTTTACAACTGTTTTTATATTTTTTACATTTTTAAAATTCAGTTTATTATTTTTCCATTACATAAGGGTAATACATGTCCACAAATAGACAAAAGTATGAAAAATCATATTCTGACAAATAAAAGTTCAAAGTGTCTCATTTTGCCAATTCTCCCTGAATTATAACTACAAATCATTTCCAAATAATTCCTGATATGCCTGGATAAGTGAAATCCTAATTTTCCAATAAGGGAGAATTTGACGGAATATGTATAAATGATAAGTTTAATAAGAAAAGATTTAAGATACCTTTTATAAATACTAGATCCAATAAAGTGAGAATTGGAAAAGAAATTTAAATCCTACCAAATCAGCATTCAAATAAAACACCTAATATTATTAAATAGTGTGTCATTAATGTTATTATTTATAATATTAACAGTATTTTCGATTTGTTATTGTTAAGATTACAATAGCAGTTAAATAAATGAAATTGTTTATGCTTCATATATCTCTATTTTGAGACATCCCTTATATATTATTTTAGGAGCACTCGTAAAAAACAACTTTGACTTTATGTGTGATTTACATGAATGTCATTTCCTATGTGGCAGCCTCACAAGCCCTCTCACACCATTTTTGAAAAAAAAACTTTCTTAACTAGGATTATTACAACATATGCTATTGATCACTACTATATTAAACTGCCAATATTAGTTAATTACCCCACAATTTATGTTTGTGTATTTAAATTCCTATAATCAATTTGACACCTTTTAAAAAGTGTATCATTCGGTTAACTCATCAATTTTATATATGAATTTTTTTTAAATATATTAAATTGTATCGTATGTATGGAAAAATGGTGCTGGAGTATATTGTTATTTTTTTAAGAATCTATTATATTGTATCGTATGTATGGAAACATGGTGCTGGGTCTACATTGTTTGCATGATGTACATATAAAGAATACACCTTCTTCATTCTATGTGACAAATACAATGTATGAATTTACGTTAAAATACAATATTTTTATCTGATTATAGAACTTCAGTCTTGGGAAGTATACAATCAAAATATTATGTACTAGATATGAGCATGTTGCGTTGCAACGGGTTTGTTTGATGTTTTAATTTAATAAAAGACATAAAATAATAAACTTTTATGATTTAATTTAATAAAAGACATAAAATAATAAACTTTTATTATAGTTTTATGATTGTTTTTTACATATATTTTGTGAGATTTATTTTATAGTTAAAAGACAATTGTTATACACAAGTTTAAGTTAATATATGTATTTTATAATCATGGTCTATAGATGAATTGCTATCAAATTTGTATTTAGATTAGAGAAAAAAACTATACACTTTTTTATTAAAAGGAAAAAATTGAAAGTCAAATAGCGTCATACACTTTCTTATATAATAATTGAATGTTTTATTAAATAATTTTTTAAAATTTAATTATGTTAGGATTTATTTTAAAGGAAACACATTCTGTTTTATTAATATCCTTTTTATTTACAATTTAAAATAAAAATACTATTAAATACTCTTTTATATTTTTGTTTAGGATGTAGAAAATGTAAATTACTGTTATATAATCTTTACAATTTATATTCTCTTTAGTATTTGTTTTTTAAATTGCTATCAAATAATTATTTCTAGTTTCTAGAAAATAATTTAAAAAATACTATTTTTACAATTTATATCAATACTATTTTACAGTTATTTTTTTTAACTGTATAATTTTTAGTATCATGTTCATCTTCAAATTCTCTCTTAAAATATTATCAAATAATTGTCTACAATTCTCTTTTGGTTATGAAATAAAGATATGGTACAAATCTCTTTTGATTAATTATTTTTAGAAAGGAAAACAACTTTCAAATATTCTTTTACAGCTTTAGGGTTTTATAAAAAGAAATTAATATTAAATAATCTTTTACAATTCTATTTTGTCTAGGATTAATATAAATAAAATTACTATCAAATAATTATATCCAGTTAATATTAAGTATTTTAAAAATTTTTCATTTTCAAGATTAGGCTTTCTCAATATCAGTAATATTTTTACAATTTTTCTTGTTAATTAACATTTTTAGTATCATATTTATCAATAATTTTTCAAAGTCAAAATTACTATTAATTCAAATTTTACAATTCTCTCTGGTCAGGATTTTTAAAAGAATCTTATTTGGTTAAGACTAAAAATAAAAATATTTTATAAATATCTTTTATTTAGGATTTTAGGAAAAAAATTATTTTCACATAATGACATATTTTAATTGTTTTAACTGATATATGTCACAATCATATCGGTTGAAATATGTTTTTCATTTTGGTTTATAATTTTTTAATACAAAATTATTAAAAGTAAAGTTAGTTAAATATTCAAAAATTAAGATTAATTTTTGAGTTTTATTTCATTTAGACTATTAGAAAAGGAAAATTATTTTATAATTGGGATTTATTTGATATTTTTATACAACTAACTTATTTTCATAAGTTTTTATTAATTATATATATATATCATATAGATTATTTGAGAAGTGATTTTGTCACATATCCTCTGAAAAATGATTAATACCATAAGATGTAATAAAAATAAGAAACAAATTAAGTTGTATCAAGTAATTAAAAAAAAAATACTCAGGTAACTTAAACCTAAATATAGATGTGAACTATTTGTAGCTATTTTTTGTCATAAATTTTTAACATACAAATATCTATTAGAAAAAGAAAATTAGTTACTTATAAGAAATAATAAGAGTACTTTTTCAATTTTCTTTTTTTTTAGGATTTTTGAAAAGGAATATTATTTCTTCTATAGTTACTTTTTCTATATGATTTTATTAAATAATTTATTATACTTGTAGGATTTTTTAATTCGTTTTTTTGAAAATATTTTTGCTTAAAAGTTAATATTTATCTTTGATAATTATCTTCCTTTAATATCTTTGAAACCAAATATATATATATATATATATATATTGTTTTTAAAAATAATTACTTTCAAACAGATTTTTTTTAATTATTTTTATACTTTTTTAAAAAGAAGAAATTACTATCAATTATTTTTTAAAAATATATAATTTTAAAAGGCTATGTAATTGTAAACATCACTTTCAAATAGCTTTTTAAAATTATTTTTTCTTTAGAACTTTTTTAATAATGAAAATTATTATCAAATATTTTCTTTCAAATATAATGTAAAAAACTGTGTAATAGTAATTTTGCTATTTTAAGATCTTGTTTGTAATGGAAATTTTACTTTTCTAAATCTCTTTTAAATTCTAAACGAAAGATAATTGTATTATATTTTTGACACATGTCACAATCTTAAATATATAATTGACATGTGTCGCAATCATGTTAATTAGTAACTTTGAAAACCAAGATTTATATAATAAGATAGACTATGTTTGATTTGTGATTAATATTTTCATGCTGTTACATATACGTCGAGATAATTAATTTTGGTAAAAAACATATAATAAACTATTTTGAATGAATTATTACACATGTAGACGATGATAATACTGGTCATTAATTTGGTGAACCAATTTTCCGGAGACTAATAAACAAATATTCACTCTCGCGAACCGCAAATTTTTTTAATTGATTTGGTTAATGTGCTTTCCTAAAACAACCATTGTCAACTCTCAATCACGATTTACTTGGAGAATAATCCACAAGATTTATAACATAGTCAACCATTGATTATGTATCCAAGCGTAATTTACGGTATTATCCCCTATACATTATCCCATATATATTAAAGAAAGATCATTTAAAAAGTTATAACCTCAATTTTGTACAAATTAAAAATAAGCTCAACGATTGTGGTGAGTGTATTCACTTAAAAAGCTGACGTGGCACCTGTTTAGACACTCTCCTTTATTATATAGTCTTCAATCATAATTTCTAGGGGAGATATTATACGGACCTACCCTGTTATGTCGTTTTCGTTAGAATATATGATCAAGAACATCATATACGATGGACATGAAAAAAAACATCTTATACGATTGTAGAGTAACTGATGGACATGAAAAACATTGTAGACTATTCACGTTATGTAAAGATTTATCCGTATAAACTGAATCAACTGGTTCTACTGTAAACTTATGCAATTCACGATTTCATTTCTTATTCTGTTATTTGGTTGTATGGCGTTTCAAATTATCAAAATCATCAATAGTGAAAGATGTAGAGTATAGTTTTGGTTATATTATATGATCAAGAACATATAATACGATGGACATGAAAAACTTAGTAGACTATACACGTTATGTAACAATTTGTCCGTGTAAACTCAAGCAAATGGTTCTACTATAAACTCAAGCAATTACATGGAAGGATTTCTTATATCTTATTTCTCCTTATCAAACTCATCAATAGTGGAAGATGTAGACTATACACCTTATGTGTTGATAGTATTGGTTTTGGTCTATAACCATTTCGAGTTTATATATTGAAAAATGACATTTTTTCTATGCACATGGTTTTTTCTATGCACATAGTTTTATAATTCACAAATTGGTTATATTTTCTTTAATTGAATTGAACCATTACAGTTTCAACAATAAGAGATTTTGTTCTTAGTATTAATGAAGACGAATATTTTGCGAGTAAGTCATTGGTCGATATTTGGTATGTGTAATGTATATTGTCCTTATTTGAATGAACATTAAGTCTTATCGTATTATATGTATAGAAATTTATTATATAGATTATTTGCCTTGATAAGAAAGTGTATATCTTTTATTTGTAAGCTTTGTATTTATTAAACTACAACTTTGGCACCAAGGCAAAGTAATTAAATCAATTTTCGATAGGGTAAGGAAAGCACAATATTTACCTTGATTAACACTTAACGTGTTTAAGGCAACCACATTGACCTAAATACAATATATATATATATATATATATATATATATATATATATATATATATATATATATATATATATATATATATATATATAACATATTCCTTACATTCTTTCGATCACACCAACTTACAATACAATCAACTCATCAAGAAAAGAGAGTATAATGTCTATCAATTCAGTTGCCGAGTTGAAACCTTTCAAGACCATGTGGAAGATAAAGGTTAAGGTAATTCGGTTGTGGAAACATTATTCCGCAGCTGGAGGTGAAACCATTGAGATGGTCCTTTGCGATTTTAAGGTATGGATATTTTAAATGATATAACTAATTTATATATTTGATCTATACCACTTTAATACTGACACTCAATTTTTTCGTATAGGGTTCCAAAATTCATGCCTCGGTGAAAAAGGAATTGGTTGCTCAATTCAATCCTTTCTTAAGTCAAGGATGTTCAACCATGTTGATCAATTTTTCGGTGACACATTCATGTGGTTCATACAGAACTACAAATCATGCTTACAGGATAAGCTTCCTGTCCACAACCCGTGTGCGACAGTGTGAGCAGTTGCCTGAGGATTTATCAGGTTTTGAACCGGTGAAGTACACAGAAGTTCTCGATGGAACTCTGAACCCAGATTACTTGGTTGGTATGTATTTGTATATGGAGTTTATTGTTCGCAAATGTTATTACCTCCATGTGTTTAATCACTATTTTTATTGCGTCTACTCTTCAGATATTATCGGACAGATTGTTGAAATAAGTCATATCGATCATGTTAACGTCAATGGTAAGGAGACTGATAAGATCTCCTTAGAGTTGCGAAATTCAGAGTACGTTTTTTAACAATCAGTTGGTCATTAATATAAACCGAGAGTATATTTTTATAATCTTAATTTTTTTTTCGCAGTGATGAGTTTTGACATTCTGATGAGTTTTGTTCATTTTTTTATATGTAAAAAAATATCATTTCTTTGGAAATCAATTAATAAAAAACATGTAAAATCGTTTGATTTGTATAATTTTACCCTATAAAACATAATCACTATTTAAAAATACAGATAAATAAAGATCCCAATCCTAATTACAAGTTCTTCGTCCACAATTTATCAACTTATATAAACAATTTCAAATTTGTCTTCAAAACCCAAATTACATATCTGATTTTTCTTTTCATAAACTAATCGTTATTTATTAATTTTGAAACATCACCCCTCTTATCGTAGTTTGAATTATTTGAGAAGAGATTTGTACATGTGTCATTACTACATTCACTCTCAACAAAAAATGATGACATGACTCAAAAAAATATGGCATAGCTCAAAAGAAATATGACATGAAATCAATCAAACTTTGACATGTAAAATTTCTTATATTAAAATTTACATTTTTGACAAGATTTATTAAATACGGCAATGACTATTTTATATATATATGGATTTATATTTTTGGCAAATTTTCGAAATATAGTAATAATTGATAAATTTTACATCAAAAATATTTTTCTCTCTATAAATATTCATTTTTAGTAAGATTTTACAAAAATAGTGGCAATACCTAATAAATTTTCAATATCTATTAAAATAACATATATTTAAATATATGAATAAATAATACAATCATAAAAAATTAAATAAATTTATGAATCATATTTTTATTATTAAATAAAATAAAAATTAAAAAGTTAGAGTAAACTTGAATAAATCAAAATAAGATGATTACATTACTGTTTTATTTTCTTAACAAATAAGATAAAATATAAAATTTCAAAATTGATAATTTTATTTATATAATATAATTTTGTTTATAAGTTTTGTATATCTGCACCATTACTATATTCACTCTCAACAAAAAATAATGAAATGTCTCGAAAGAAATATGACATGGCTCAAAAGAAATATGACATACCATCAATCTAACTTTGACATGTAAAATTTCCTATATTAATTTTTGATATCTGCGCATGGCGCATGAAGACTCCTAATTTACGGTATTAGGGTAGTTATTATAGACGCCAAATCATAAATACCAATGAAAACTTAATATTTGATTCAAATTATATATGTATTGCTTCTCAGCATTTATTTGAGAATCCAACTTTTGAAACAAATTCATTTATTTATACGCTTTCCTAAATTATTAGCAGTCCCCTTTATATTATTTGAGAATCACTTTAAAAAATAAACATTGTCCTCATGTATGATTAACAACTTTGTCATTTTCTAAGTTTCGACACTACAATGCACCTCACATCTTTTATTAAATAATTTTCTCTTGTCTAGACTAATTACACGTTATGGCATTACCAAATAAACCTACAAATTTATTAATGTATATGTTTCATTTTATATGCATAGTATAAATCATAATTTATTGATATTATCCAAACTATGACATCAAATAATTTTTTGGTGTAATATTGTATTTTTCATCTCCAACTATAATTATAAATTCGTACAAGAATATTATATAGGATTTAATTGTAAGGTTTTTTATATTTAATTATATTATTACCTTTTATTTTTATATTGTTTTTTTAATTTTTAAAATGTCATTCTTTACAAAAGAAATTAGTTCAATGATACATTACAAATCATAATTATTTCATTATGATAATGTCAATCATCCCGATATATCAAAATTATGTCATTACTTACGCGATATTAATTCAATCGGATTGATATTACAAAGTACATAAATTCAAATGGATTGATACTACGCTTATCAATCATACTTTATTGATATTATACTTAAACATGATATTAAATAATTGTTTGGTGTAGTATAATATTTTTCATCTCCAACTATAATTCTAAATTTATACAACAATAATATATAGTATTTAACTGTAAGTTTTTTATATTTAGTTATATTGTTACATTTGATTTTTATTGATTGTTAAATTTTATTCTTTACCAAAGTCATTAATTACAACGTTTAAATATTAAAAATGTGTATATAAATGTAATGAAATATTTGTTTAACACTAAAGTAATATAACTTTAATTAATATATTATTTTAATATATTTTATAATATATTTTTTCTAATGTAATATATATATTTTTTAATATTGAATGTGTATATCAATGTAATCCAATATTTTTGACCAAATAAAAGCGGTTATTGTTTCTTATAATACATTACAAGTCATAATCGTGTCATTATGAGAATGTCAATCCTCGCTATTAATGATAATTATGTCATTACATGCTCGATTTTAGTTCAAACGGATTGATATTGAACTTATAAATCATAATTTATTGATAGTACTGTAACCCAGACATCAAATAATTTTTTGGGGTGTAATATTGTATTTTTCATCTCTAATTAGAGTTCTAAATTCACTCAACAGTATTATATATTATTTAATTGTAAGTTTTTTTACATTTAATTCATTTATTACTTTTTTATATTGTTTGTTAAATTTGTAAAATTTTATTATTTACAAAAGTCATTAGTTACAATTTTTAATATTAAAAATGTGTATATCAATGTAATAATATATTTTTCTAACACTGATGTAATATAAATTCAATGTAATAATATATTTTTTAAATATATTTTATAATATATTTGTTTCAATGTAATAATATATTTTATTAATATTAAAATTGTGTATATCATTGTAAGTATGATTTATCATCGGTGAAAAAAGATCTATGCATCAGTGTCATTACTTGCGTAATATTGATTCAAAAGAATTGATATTGTGCTTATAAATCATAATTTATTGATATTACAAAGTAACATAAAACTCAAAAGAAAAATCCATAAATAATTGATGCAATCCTTTTACTTAAGCACCAAAACCTTGAATTTAGAAATTTCAATATATTTTAATAATAGACTAATAATTTTATTGTTCATCAGTTTGAATATGCATCGAAATATATGGTACATGTGATTTTTCAATTAAATTTCCTTTCCAATATACATATGCTACAAAGAATTGTTTTTTCTAATAATTTTGATATAGCAATAGTACAATTTTGATGTTTGTTGATTAGGTTTTGCTAACAATTTAATGATCAAGGGGATTACAAATGTTTATGGTGTAATATCGAAGTTTTATTATTTCCAAATTTTACGAGTTTGAGATTATAGACGTGATTTGTGACGTTACTATTTTTAAAAAATTTGCAGCATACTTTATTTACATATTCACAAGTTCGTTGAATCTCTTAACATGAATAATATGTAATATGCATGCCTATAATTTTTATTTTTTTAATATCTATATATTTAAAATTATAACTTCTTTAAATTCTTTCACCCTGCGCAGGACGGAGGTTATCACCTAGTATTAATGTTATGAAACAGAAACTTCAAATGTTCAACATAAGCACATTCTTATATGTAAGTTCAAAATACTAGCATAAAAAGTTCAAAAGCAACATAATTGTTTTAGATAATATCAGAGCTTCATACTGCGTCACCTATGAATGTAATTTCAGAGTTTAGCCTCCACACTTGTGTCCCATCAAACTCTGAAATCTTTACCTAGACCTTAAAAATATTGGGACCTAAAGAGAGGAAATGCACATTTTCTGCTGGATCAGTTGAGAACACACGACCTAAAACACAGAGTTATCACGGTCCAAGAGAGCGCACTTCTGTTTACCACCTTTACTGCTACTACCACGGCTGTTACTACCACTCTAAAACCAAAAAGGACAAATACATTCATCACAATATCATCACGACAATTTTGAAAAATCCAAAGGCATTAAAATATATATTCCCATTCTCATATAAACAGAACTTCATCCACTAACTACCATACTACTTTATTAAGAACGTACATGTTTCATAAACTTACTTCATGGTTGACAACTATTTACTGAAATCAACAATTTTTATTGGTATAAATTTTTAAAAGGAAATGTGAGTTTGTGGGTGAGAAGAAAAAGGATATATCTCTAATTTACTGCCATAGCAAAAAAAATATGTATCTGAATACATCTTCGAGCAATAATTTTAAGATCCAATTTTTTTTTGTATATAAGAAATCCTCTAGAGGAAAGTTCCGTTTGGTTGACCCCTGTTTTCGTTTATTTTCACCCTTTCGTCCTTCTGTTTCTTCTCTTCATTATTTTCCTCTTGGACTAACCTGAGTAGCAAAAAGAAATAGCAAATAGTTGATATCACGGGTTAGCGTCAGGATAACAATCAAAAGAGATGAAATGATTTGGTGCAATCGAATTTTACTCTAATTTTCCCAGTGGTGACTCGTGAGAATGATCATCGACTAGCCACAGACCAAAATCTTGGAAGCGTTTCAACTTGTTGTTGTAGCCGACAATGTAATTATTATGAACTATCACATGTTTCCCCTTTGTCTCATTAACCCATTTCTCGTTCTTGAAGTACAACCCTCCTGACGGGAAAGCTGATTGCGGAAGCAAGTAGACATCTACCTGGATAATATAAAATCACAAAAGAGTTAAGAATGGACAAGTAGTGAAACTATTCCTCTGAGATTGAAACTAACAAAGTTTGGTGGAGCATTCATGACTAGATAAAGTTCAAAATCTCCGAGTACAAGACTTTAGTCTAACTTCTAATGCGTGGTCCTAAAATATTCCTTCAAGATGTGGGAGATCATCAGCCAATCTCGAACTGAATCAAAGTTTACTTAAAATAACTAATTCGACTTAACAAATAATATAATAATATTAAGTTAAAATTTGATGGAACTTTAACTTAATAGGTGTCTCTCTCATGCTCATGAGCATGCACAAGAATAAATATTTAAAAAATAATCAAATCATAATCATTGTTTGTAGTTTTAAAGTAATTTTATAATTTATATTTATGATGAATAAATCGAATTTTATTAATTATCATTGTTTTTTTTTTAATTCCAGGTAATCCGGATACCTCGGAAGGAACCCGACTAGCGCCTAAGTACACCTTCGCAGAAGGCATCCTGGAGGGCCGCCGATTTCACCCATGTTAATTCACGGTGGTCAGCGGGATTCGAACCCGGATCCGTATTGGGGCAGAAACTCCTTCAAGACCATTGGGCCATCCTCACTTGGTTATTATCATTGTTTTTCTTCCATGGATATAAATATTTATATTTATATGTTAAGTTATTTTAATTTTTATTATGAGATATAAACTTGTGTAAAGTTTCATTTTTTTCTTAATTAGACATGTGGTTTAATTTATTATAACTTTGATTGATTCATGTATGATATGTTTAGTTCCATATATTTTCTTTCAAATTCAACAATTTTAAATTAAGTTAAAACTAAAATTTTGTTTTCTTTGCGTCATTTAATTCGGTTCATCTTCTTAGAGTTCTAAATATATTTTATAAATCAGATAAACTTTGAAATATGTTTTATTGAAACTATAGGACACAAAATATAATCTTAGAGTTGCACTAATAAACATAATCTATAGTACCTTGAAAATTTATGTACATATAGGAAAATTTATAAAATAAATAAAATCCTATTAATTTTTTTGTGACTTGGTTTAGAATTTTTAAAAAAAATATAATTTACATCTATGAATATTAAGTAAAAAAATTATATATATATATATATATATATATATTTAATTTGGCATGTGATTTAAGAAATATTATATTAGATGATAAGTTATGTTGTTAAAAGTTATCTTCTTTGATAATTTGAATAAAAATATAATTTTAATAAATTATTATTAAACAATTTCTAATTTATTTTATTTTTTCATATTTTAAAAATTATTTTATATGTACAAGTATATTTTGTAAATTTTTAGATATTTGTTTTTTATTTTAAAATGATATTTTGATCAGTTTAGTCATAGCAACTAGATATAATTTTTATTTCAATATTAATATTCTTGTAGTTCATTTTTGTGAGAATTAACGTGAGTGCAACATGTAAGAAATTGATTTCTTAATTTATAACTAAAAAGTATGTAAAATTGTATTTAATAATTTTGTAATTTTTTTTAAATTTATCATGTGAATTTAGAAATATGATATGAGATTATCAACTTATATTATTTAAAATTTCTTTATTTTTCGATCATTTGATAAAATTATGATCATAATAAAATATTAAATATAATAATAACTAAAAACATTATTTTGAAAAAAAAAATTATTATATAACCTTATCTATTTTGATACATTAAAATATAATTTTGAAAATAAATATCTAAAATTATTTATTTTCATATGTTTTAAGTTTTGGTTTTTATATATCAACTTATAAATTTTAAAAACTTACAGATAATTTATTTTTAATGATGTTGTTTTGGTGAAAATAAAGTAGTTGTTTATATACTATAATATTTACTTTTTACTATTTGTATTGTTTTCTAAAAAGGAAAATTAAAGTAAAAATAATTAAAATTTTATTAATAAAAATAATAATGCAATTTTTCGTAATGGAAGTGGGTTATAATTTTTAATCCATATAGGGTATCCGTGTAATTTACATTCATATGAATCAACATAAGTGCGACACATAGGAATTGACTTCAGAAATAATATTATAGATATTTTTATTTATGTTGTTTAGGGAACATATAAAGTAAACAGTCATTTTATATTTAGAAAATAGGTACATATTTTTTTCCTTTTTATGGTTTATTTGGTTTTCTAAAATAGAAATTTTAAAGAAAAAGATCCCTAAATCTTTATTAATAAAATGATTTTACATAGGGTATTCATTTAATTGATTTCTGTGAGAATAACAATACATATGAAACTGATTTCTTAAATAATATTGTAGAGATTGGTAATTAATGAGCGGACAGGTGAATTTGTCTCACTTTGGGATTCCACTTATTTCCAATATAGAATCATAACACATTATTTAAAGATTTAAAGCATTAATATCATTAAACCCACCAATTAGTCAAAAGAAGTTTATGGCAAATTTATAGATAGTAAATGTTGAACTTAGAGGAAGCAATTACATACCTGAGGTGTTTTGTGAAGCGCCCGATTAAAAGCAGGTTGATCATGTGGTTTCTTTGCTTCAGTGTTGGACCAAGGCTGAGATCGAATTTCTTCCACCCATTTCTTTAGTAGAAGCTTTGCACCACTAGTGCAACGCAAGAAAATCATGCAGCTACATACATAAGTCACTCCGTTTCGACTCGGTGGTAAACCATGAGAGTGATTTAAAGGCTTAATCTGAGAGCACCAAGATCAACAGATACTAAGGATCAATAAATACTCTAAAATGCCAAAGATGTAGCTACGTACCGCAGTCATGTCATCCATAAAGTAAACGTCGTGGCTTCCTTGTAAATACTTAAACGGATCTTGTAGCCAGACCATATCAACATCATTGTACATAACATTGTAACCTAGCTCCAAAATGTCCAAGAGATGTTGTGGTCTCCGAGAAGTAAGATTGTAGAAACCCTAATCAAGATATAATAAAATTGGTTAGAACATCGGATTATTCACATACAAGTTATTTGTTTAGATTATCACAGTGACCAGAGCTGGTCTTGGTATAAGCCCATCAAACATGGCTTGGACCAATACGTTAAGCATGGAAATTTTAGTTTAACTATACGTTTAAATATTCATATACAAGTTATCAGAGTATGTGCGTTACGTTGCCCAGTTCGAAAGGGCCAAGTTACATTTTATATATTTTATTTTTAATCGTTAACTATCAAACCAAAAATGTGAATATATATTATGTTTATTCCAATATTAATCATGCTGTTTTTTCTTATAGAAAAACAGCTTAAAAAAATCTGTCACAAAAAAAATAAAAAGCTTGTTGACATATTAGATTATTTGAGACAAATGTGTATACATATATATATATATATATATATACAATTATTTATGAATTGATTTTGCTGATTTGTCATGATTTCCATATTTTTAGGTTATTTTGCTTATTTCTCATGTTTTCTTTAGTTTTAGAAAATTTTGGTTATTTATTATATTCTTAATAATTTTAATTATTATTTTTGGGTATATGTATAGATAAATTTAATTTAGTATATATGATTTGTCATGTTCCACCTAATTTTAGGTTTAGTCATATTTTATGCTTAATTATTAATCTTAATAAATAATTTTATTAATTTAGCTGATAATTTATCAATATCCTAATAATATATATATATATACCACCTAAGATAGAAAATATCTAAAAAACTGAGAAATAATTTAATAATAGTTATATTATTATTTGCCAAGTGTTTTTTTCGTTCATACGTTAAAATTTAGAACATTCAAAAAATTTATTATCCTTAATAAATAATTAGATTATATTTTTTAATATATAATTACACCTAAATTAAAAAGAATTTCATTAATTTTATAGTCATCATTATCTAAAATCATTCTATATTATTGTATCCAAAAATATTTTACATCATAATATTTTAAAAATAATTATAAATCCATGTAAATAGTTGTATATACATATGTATATTTTCAAATTTTAGATAACAAAGTATATTTACTAAAAAACATTTATAGTATATAAATTTTTAATAATTAATTGATCATTGCGTGATTCAAAATCTGAAAATAATTTCTTCTAATGATTTTTGATATATTTATATATAATGGTTTGTAAAATTATTAAGTCTGCAAGTACGGATAAAACACCCAACGCTTCAATATGTTAAAATAATATTTCAACATTTATTTTCTTTTTTTTTGTTTTTTTGTTTTGTTTTTATAAGCATTTTTTTAGTATTATGTAATATTAATACCTTAGAAATTAAAGATTTCAGTTACAATAAGAATAGAAATTTAGGATCTTCAGGATAAGATTTAGGGCCAAAATATTTTTTTTTTAATTCTTATAACCTGAGAAGTTTCCGGACCGGCAACTCAGTTAGATATCCTTTTTGGTGTGTACATAGTAGCTATGTATGGGCATCAAACTTAGAATAGACGAATCTGCATATAGTGCTTTGTGGTCCCTGGTTACATTCATATGACTAGGTGTTTTCTGCACCATGTGCAGTAAAAAAATTTAAAATATTTTTTTAACAGATAAATATAAAGTATATTTTAAAATATAATTTTATTGATAATGGAATTTTTTTTGTTATCAAAATTTTCTAAAAATTTGATTTAATTAAACACAAAAATTTAAGTTAAAAATAGTTCTGATTATTTTAAATTATATTTAAGAATATGCATGTATATGTTTAAAATTACAATCTTAGATAGATTTTTCTATCTATTTATTTTAATTAATATATTAAATAGATTTACAAAAATACATAATTATCAAAAATTAAAATTAAAAAATATTTATAAAATTTGTAGATATATAAGAAACTAATGACTTTACGATTAGATTTTTAAATTTTTTAAAAATAAATTGTATACATTTTTTGAAAATTTTTAGTAATAAAACTGTATAATTTTAAAATATATAATTAAATAATATTTCGAGATTTGTAATGCCATATTTGAATATGCTTATTTTAATGATGATTTATGAATTATTACCATATTCAAAAAAAATACAAAAATATAAATCGACATGAAATGCAATATGTGAGTTACTATCATATGTTAAAAAATTACTAAGAAAATAAATTAACATTAAATGTAATTGTCCATGTCATATTAAGTTATGATTCATGTCATCGATTTTAGTAGACGTATCAAATTATTTTTGTAAAAATGATTGTAGAGAAGAAATGTGAAAAAAATCATTTTTCAAATAGTGTACATGAGATCTGTAAAATTCAACCAGATCATTCATTTTTTTTAATAAAACTAACCAATAGTAGTTCATCTATTCTACTAAATTAAAAACTTAACCTATTGATATAAGTTTAGTCCAACTATTTTAATATAATTATTAGAACTGCTTATTAATCATTTAAGAAAAATATTTTACAAAGAAAAATACAAATTAGATTCAAAACCACAAAAATAAAAATTTAATTTCAAAACAATATAAAAAAAATATCACTAAAGGTGAGTCAGTTATGGTTAAACCTGTAATTTTAGCGTACAATTACCAAAAGGCATAAAAGAGAGCTGATAAGCACTTATACCGTAAACAAAAAACAGGCTGATAAGCACTTATACAAATATCATTCAAAAATTCAGTCAAAACAGGGGATGCAAAAATTAGTAAAGAAAAAAGGGGATCATAATCAATTCAGACACTAGCTAATTAACGAAAATCCAAGATATTAGTAAGGATCCATCTCATATTATTTCAAGCTAGAGATAGACATTGCATACGAAAAGGTGAAATATCTCGGTGTACCTGGGAACCAAAATGGTGTGCTGCTTTAGGATCCAACGCTGGAGGAATGAGAACGGCATGACCAGGCCACTTCTCGTTAACTTTGTAAAGAAGAGCATAATCTTCAGCGATCACGAGAACTTTTTCATGATGCTTCTGTCTAGAAATGCTAATCAGCCAGTTGTTGAGAAAAGGCAAGAAAGGATAACTAACTGCGCAGACGATCACCGTCCCATTCTTAGCCACAAACTTGGCCGCTTGAGCAAGGGTATAATCGCGCCAGTCAGAGACCACAAAAGAAGGAGAAGGAGGAGAAGAAGAAGAAGCTGAGATTCTGTTTGGAAACATGAATAAGGGGAACTCTGACAAAGGTAAGCATACACCGAGGAGAACCAAGAGAGCTAGAAGGAGGAGGAAGAGACCGTTGCGGTTCAGAAATGAAATGGGACGGTTTGAGATTGGACGTTGTTGCTGCTGCCCCATTGTTGTCGCCCGAATGAAACAAAATTGGTGAGAAAATTTTCCTAAGTTGGGATCGGATCCAAAAACGGGAAAATATGAGAAACAAAAAAAAAGTCAGCGACACGGTTCTGGAATGACAACGTGTTGAGATACTCAATCTCTATTATTATTATTTGATAAATTTAATAATGTATACCACAATAAGAGATAACCTACACTATGATTCATGTGTTCTTTTATAAACAATATACACTATTATGGAGTTTGATGTTTCGTGTTGCGTGCATTATGTGTAGATAAAACGTCACAATAAGGCTAAAACGCAGTTGAAATTTGCGGAAATGCTTCCTATTTCGAAGTTCAACAATCCAAGAAATGAGTACATTAACCACGAGCGTGTGTTCCAATGGCTTGCATGAACAAAAGATGACTCATCGCGATAAACAAATAAAACAAATCTAGTTAGTTGTTGGCACGTCTGTGTCATGTGCTCGATTAATTACGAATCAAATATTGTATATGTTGTCACTGTGTACCTTATAAATAAATATTTTTCTGTTGTCCTTTCTGTTTGATTGCCATTTCAGTTAATCTTAAAGTATTGTTTGGTCTTTCCACAATTTGTTTTCTCTTGAGTTAAAGAATCATTAGACAGTTATTATACCAAAAGGAATCAGTACATATATTAATATTACTTTGATGCAAAATTGAAATTAGTTTTAATCTCAAGATAACAAGAAGAAAATAGAGAAAAACAAACAATATTTTTGTGCTTTCCAATTCACTGTAATTTTCCTAGAGGCGACTCAACAGCATGATCATCGACTAGCCATAGACCATAATCGCGGAAACGTTTCATTTTTTCGTTGTAACCGATAATGTAGTTATTGTGGATTATGGCATGTTTCCCTTTTGTCTCTTTAACCCATGTTTCATTCGTAAAGTACAATCCTCCTGATGGGAAAGCTGTTTGCGGAAGCAAATAAACATCTACCTGAACAAAAAGTAAAGATCATAAAAGTATAAGAATTAAATCAAAATAACTACATTTGAAAATAAACATATGTAATGGGTTGTTCTTTTGAGAAAATATATAAGGGGTTGTTCATTTCCTCATCTAAAATTTACATTTAGGTACACAGTTCATTTAAATTTTCAATTAGATTGTTTATTTGAATGTTGTCTATTTCGGTTTTTGGATATTATTAGATGGATCAATTGAATGAACATTTGTTTGTTTAATCAATTTTTGTACATACTTATTTTCATCTAAATGAGTTTTAAATAAAATAAGTAAAATACCTATTCTTTGATCTAATAATATTTTAAATTATGTCTTAGTTATATTATTTTAATGATTTATCATCATAAATATTGAATTACATAACTTGGTTTTGCAATTTTACCAAAAAATACATTTCTTTGACCTTTTCTGGAAAATGTGTTTTTGTGGAAAATGCTATTTTTTATTTTTAAATAAAAATGATTTTAAATTTTTGATGGAATATTGTAATTTCCAGTATGGAAAAAGTATGATTTACTAGCTTTGATACGTAATATAAGTTTACAGATTTTAGCAGAAAATGTAATTTTACAGTTTTGGTGGGAAGATGTATTTTTATGGTTTGGGTGAAAACAAATATATTTTGGTTTTAAAGGGTAAAAAATGATTTATAGTTGTGGCAAAATAATTTAGGTTTTCAGTGTTGAAGAAAAATGTGTTATGTGAGGTTGGGGAAAACAATGTGGTTTTACAGTAGACGGATAATATATTTTTTTTGTGGTTTTGGCAACAATGATTTTTTTGTCGAAAATGTGATTGTGTGGTTTTGTAGGGAAAGAAAATATATTTTTGTGGTTTTGCGTGAAATCATGACTATATTATTTTGGAAAATAAGATATTTATGCTTTGACAAAAAAAAGTAATTCTTGTGGTTTTCGTAAGAAACTTTGATTTTGTAATTTTGATAGAAAAATATATTCTAAAGTTTATGCGGAAAATATATTTTTTATTTATTTTAGCAAAAACATGACTTCATTATTTAGGTGGAAATTTTGATTTATGATTTTTGATGGAAAATATGACTTAAGCATAAAATGTTGCCACAATGTTTTGGCGTGAAATGTGATTTCATGATTTAAATTTAAATAGTAATTTTGAATTTAAATAAGATCTATTATAGTTTTAAATTTTTTTTTTGTTATTTATCATTTTCAGTGAATTAGATGCTTCATGAAAATTCAACCAGATTTAGTCAAAAATTTCAGGTCACTTTTAATGATTCTTAAAAAAAAAAAGATTCATTCAGATGATCAATAAGGATATTGCATTTAACTGTAATAAAAGAACTTTTTTGGTGTAATAATAAAAGAGCCTTGATTTACAGTTTTATACAAAAGGATCATCTGAATGAGCAAATGAACAGTATCTAAGTTGTAGTCAGACAACATGAGTTAATTGGAGGAAATATATATGATGAGTAGATAAAGCTAGAACCTCATATAGTACTAAAATGGTTTAGTCGACTTTGAAGTGTGATCTCGAGAATATGACAGTCAACTTTGAACCAAATCTCATCTTAGGACTGACAATAAACCATATTTGGATGCTTCAGTAAACGAGATTCTATAACTTTGTTAAGTTTTATATGTTCAACTGAAAACTAATTGACAACTAGTATATTCACTCATGTTTGTTATATATCATTTTAGATCTAATATTAATTTTTTTGGTTTAATTTCCAAGTTAAATTATTTTGTAATAAAATGGACTGGCACATATCTTTTACATACTAGTCTTGATCCCATCTTAATTTTTTTGGATCAAATCCCATCTTAATTTTTGATGCGAGAGTCCTAAAATTTTAAGCTTAAAATAATTAAATCTAATATTTGGGTAGCAAGAAAATAAAATATGTTATTGTGGAACTTGGAGGAAGCAACAATACTTACCTCATGAGCTGTTTTGTTAAGTGCCCAGTTAAAAGCAGGTTGATCATTTCCTTCTTTAGGTTTAGCCCAAAATAGGGTACCAAGTTCCTCAATCCATTTATTCATCAGAAGCTTTGCACCATTGGTGGGACGCAAGAAAATCATGCAGCTACATATATAAGTGGCTCCTTTTCGATTCGGAGGTGGTAAACCGTGGGAGTGATTCAAAGGCTTAATCTAGGCACCAAAATAAAGACTGAGAATAAGATGACAATAATAATGTACACTTGCAGACATGTCAAAGTGAATGTATGAATATGTTCACATACTTTAGTCAAGTCATCCATGAAGTATGCGTCGTGGCTTCCCTCCAAATACTGAAATGGATCTTGCAGCCAAACCATATCAACATCGTTGTACATTACATTGTAACCTAGCTCCAAAATGTCCAAGAGATGTTGTGGCCTCCTAGATGTAAACTTGAAGAAACCCTAATACGAATATGAAAAATAGATAGAAAGAGGGGATCTGTATCACACTATAAGTTCTTTGCACACATATATATATATATGATCACATTAAAACATGAATTATTTTTTGTTTGTGCACAAACATGGACTATATATAATATATACTCTGCGAAATCAGAAGTTTCTAATTTATAACTAATCAGCAATTAATGAAATAACATATTTTCTTGATATTTAGTCTTGATTTATTCCACTTCAGATATAGTATCTTTAACGGCTACAATAAGCACTCTCGATATGATAACATTTAGATTCGTTTATACCGAATCTTACGTTTTATGGGTTATATATCTGTTTGAGTATACTGCGTTCAGATACCATGTAAAAATCTGTTTCTTCTTCATGCTTAAACTTATGATCGATGTTATCAAGTAAAAAATTGAAATAACAATATTTGTTTTTTGACGATACTTAATCAACGAACATGTCCAAGATATAAATGAAGGCTAAGGCTATATCTCAATTCTCAAGGAAAAGGTGAAACTATATACCTTGGAACCGAAATGTTGTGCGGTTTGAGAACCCAATGCTGGAGGGATGAGAACGGCATGACCAGGCCACTTCTCGTTGACTTTGTACAAAGTAGCGTAATCTTCAGCGATCACAAGAACATTTTCTTGATGATTCTGTCTAGAAACGCTAATCAACCAGTTGTTGAGAAAAGGCAAGAATGGGTAGCTTACCGTGCAGACAATCACCGTCGACCCATTCTTAGCGACAAATTTGGTGGCTTGAGTCAAGGAATATTCGCGCCAATAGGAGAGTGAGGGAGGATAAGAAGAAGAAGAGGAGGTATTGTATAATAAGGGAGATCCTAACCAAGGTAAGACTACACCGAGGAGAACAAGTAGAACGAGAGGGAGGAGGAAGAAACCATTTCGACAAAGGCGAGAGATGGGACGTCTTGAGATTGGACGCTGATTAAGGATATGTTGCGCCATTGTTATACGGATCTTTATCAGGGAACAAGAAGAGAAAATATCAGAACGTTTAGGAACCAAAAAAAAAAGTCAAAACAGAGATTTCGGCTTCAGTTGTAGTTTATATGTTTGGTACAGTTATAGTTGTGCTTTTTTATTCTTTTTCCACCAACATGGATTATGTTATATTTAATGTTCGTCACTAGAGGACTAATCTGTGATAAATATTGGGAACAATTTAGATAATGGAAAGTGGAAGCAATAAACTAAATGCATAATCTATGTGTTTTATTTATACAATTTTAATGGGTAATTTCCTTTTCGTTTGCTGTATTTGCTCCTTATAGTACTAGAGCTTTGCTCAAATTCAGGTTAAAAAGTTAAAAACTAAAAATATCTCAAATTTTAAAAAGATTTCATAATAGATTCATATTTTTAATATATATCTAAATAAATTAGTTTCATAATATTTTATATTACTTTTGAATTTTTTATTTTACTTTTATATCATTTTTAGATTCGAACAATTATATAAAGTTTTATAAAAGTTCTTTTTAGTTATACATATATATATATAGTTGTTTAATCTACAATCAGATTAAAATTTAAAACTAGATTGAACCGGTTAAACCGATCCGACATTAATTTAATTACAATACTAAGCTAATGTCCGGGACATTGGTTTTAACTTTTTATCTTTCCAAATTAAATATTCTTTCTTCGATTAAATTTATTAATTTGAAGATTTGAAGATGAGTATCCGAATACAAACAAGGAGTTAGCCACCTAGGCGGATACATATAATCACACTATCGAACACACTATTAGGTGGTTTCGGAATCACAGGGATCCGACTGTGGTCTTCTGGAGTCGTGGTCATCGAGAATGATGGCCGGACCAGGACGTTGCCAACCCTACTTTGCATGTTCCCCTTTTAGAGTCACCTTCTGGACAGTGTACGGTGCCTCAGATCGTTCTCCGGCTGTAATCTCTACTGATCATTGAACTTGGAACAGATACTTGGGTATCAAAGTCTGCTCTGCTTTACCGAAACTCGACTTGCTGATATTGAAATCATAGTAGTAGCCAAGCTTTAATCATATCCTAGGGATTTAGGTTAAACCTTTTGTGCTTGAGAAGATCTTTTTACCTTTTTGTAGTGTCACATCGTGTCATTATTTTGCTAATGGAAATTCACATTCTTATCAAAATATAAACTAAACTCAAATGAGTTTGCGATTTTTTCCAATAGTCCCCTTCATTTTTTTTCCTCAATTCTTAATATATTCATTTTTAAACTTTTATTTATTACAAATAAAACCCGTAATTTGATAGAATTTAAAATTATGTTCATTTGTTTTAATATTTTAGAATTTAAACTAAAAATTAAGAACACATTATTTATTGTATTATTAAAAATACATAATCACATACAATACAATAGTATATTTTATTTTTAAAATATTATTGATATATTTTTCTCACACATAATCAACCAAAGCATGTTCTATGTATTGTTAGGTT
This sequence comes from Hirschfeldia incana, assembly GCA_026261945.1. Lineage (NCBI taxonomy): Eukaryota > Viridiplantae > Streptophyta > Magnoliopsida > Brassicales > Brassicaceae > Hirschfeldia > Hirschfeldia incana. The sequence goes on along the minus strand of JABCMI010000013.1, from coordinate 1,822,115 downwards.
TTTATGTGCTTTTCATTTTTATTAGTTATGTATTTTAATGTTAAATTTTATTATTTAGTTATATTAATATTGAATAAAGTTATCAGTACATATGTTAGATAAAAGTTTAAAATTAATATTTTGTGAAATATCATGTTTATGCATAAAACAAAGTTTTTCAAAAGATCATTATCCAAATAAAAAGGTTTAACATGAAAATGAGTTTGTGAGTAATATTTTCTCAAATATGATGTAACAGTATTCATAAAAGAAATTACTTCAAAATGATATACTACTCTTAGACCACCCATATGAGGGTGTTGAAACTGGTTTTCAACAGTTCAACAGTTGAAATTCGTGTAATAAGAGTGTTTATATATTTTATTGATCTATGTGGCATCAACATGCGTTGCAAAGTTTCAAAAATTTTTAAAAAAAACTTTGTAGCCCAGTGCTGCCATGTGTCGCTTCGTTATTGGACATAAATGAGATGAGCATGTGTGTACTCACGCATGGCTTATCACAATTTATTTTTAATCTGGATACAATTAAATGTTTTGCTATGATTGGCTATGCAGATTTATTTGATTTTTACCCCCACCCAATAATTTGAATGTATTTATTATATAATAAAATTTTAAAAAGAATTATAAATTCAAGAATTTTTATCTATGAATAGAGACTACTTTCATTTCATTTGGATACAGAAAAAACGTCATTTTCATTATAATCAACTATTTTAGTGTTTAAAAAAACAAATTGTTTAATAGATCCCAGTAATAATTCTTTTAAAATTCAAAACTCTTCTATTGTTCTATTTAACTTCCAAAATCCTAACATTTATCAATTTCAAAACAAAACTTCCAACTAATACCAAAATTTACCAAACTATGGTTTCCCACCAAATTTGTTCATGCCATAATCTGTTATGAATATCTTCCAAATTATGGTTCGGTGATGCCATATTTTTCTCAAACACTTCCTCTTTCTACTTCAACAGGTAATGAAAATGTTCCGAGAGCAGCTGAATTTTTCAAATTTTCTACGCAAATAGATCTTGGTGGCATGAACGGTATTGGTGAACCCATTCCAGATGATTTAAGCTCGCCGCAGAAACCCTAAATGGACCACCGAACAAAATTTGATGCTACATAATGGATGAATTAAATATGAAAAAGTAATATTTTGGCAGGAACCAGAAAAGCGAAACATATTGGAGTAAAATTTCTGAGTACTACAGTGAGCATTGCTCATTTGATCCTCCCCGTGATGGAGCTTCATGCAGTAATCATTTCAACTATGTAAATAAAAAGTTGAGCAATTCAAGTGGTCTTAGGTAGAAGTATGGAACATAGCGGATGGTCAGAGAATGATGTATTGGTAAGAACATAAATTATATTCAAGTGGTCAGAATGAACATTTCAATTTAATCTTGGAGTGGCTCGTTGTTCATGATCAACCGCATTATGGTAGTAAAGTAGGAGGACATACTGGCTCTACAAATAGCAGATCTAAGAGATTTCGAGAGAATGATGCTAGTGATTCGAACTCCATTGGATCAAACTATGTATGGTCAAGTGCTCGTCCAATGGGGAGAGAGGTAGCAAAAAGGAAAAAAATAAAAGCAAAGGCGCAGTTTTGGTAGTGGTCAACGAATAGTAAAATGAATACAAACAATTTAAAGAGCAATAAATTGAAGGATTGAAAAAAATAACAAAGGGACAAGAGGAGACAAATAAATTGATGAAAAAAAGACTCAAACCAAAAAAAATGAAGATATTCTTCAAGCTAAGTAAAGAACATCTCGATGACAGGAACAAACAGCTGTTAGAGAACCTGAGCCACAATCTATTTGAAAATTAGTTGATGCTAAGTTTAAGTTTGTATTTTAATAATGACTGTTTTATTTTTCTTTTAAAATGTGTTTTTTTTTTCTAATAATGGGTGTTTTTTTCTTCTTTAATAATCTCCGTTAATAATGGGTATTTTTTCTCTTTATGTAATGCGCGTTTGTTTTTTTCTCTTTAATAATGTTTGTTGTATTCTTAAATAATGTGTATTTGTTTTTCCCTTTTAATAATGCATGTCCTTTTTTACTTTAATAATTTTTTTTCGTATGCAATCTGTGATTTTCTGATTTTGTAAGAGAATCTCATTGTTATCTATTATTAATACCAATTTAATATTTGTTTAACGTCCAAAATTTTCAGCCACTCAGTTTTTTTTATAGATGGAAACTCATTTTCCCACAGATATACCAATAATAACACATATTTCATATTACTAAAACTATCATTGGATCCATCAGAATTTCCTTACGATATCGAAGCTTGCAAAAAAACAGTGTGAGCTTCAAGAGAGGTTATAATAAACCGGTTTACAGAGCGCCAAAAAAATTTAAGAAAGACCATGAATCTCGTAGCAAGAGAAAATACTTCAAGAGAGATAATGTAGTAATGAATCAAAGGATGATTGAAGACTACTTTGCCAATCAATTTCCATATAATGAAAAAATTTCTCGTTGACGATTTTGGATGCAAGAACATGTTTTTCTTCGGATCGTTGGATACCTATTAAGCAGTTACAACTATTTCACCCAACGAGTTAATGCAGCAAATAAAAAAATGTATTTCTCCATTATCAAAATGCACTGCTGCCATGTGATGTTAGCGTATGGTGTTGCTGTCGATGCGATCAACAAATATATCAAAATAGGAGTACATCATTGGAGTGTTTGCATCAATTCTGTAAAAAAATCATACGATTGTATGAGCAAGAGTATCTCAGAGATCAGCTTAAGATGACTTGTAAAGAAAATTGCATGTCAGTGAGATGAGGGAGTTTTCAGGGATGATCGAGAGTATTGATTACATGCATTGGAAATGGAAAAAAATATCCAATAGCATGGGAAGACTAGTTTACTTGGGGAGTACCACAGTTATACTTGAAGAAGTTGTATCTCGTGATTTATGGATTTGACATGTACTTTTTTGGATGTCCAGGAACATTAAATGATATAAATGTTCTAGATTGTTGGCCGGTGTTTGATGATCTTTGAACAAGGTAATACTCCAAAAGTGATTTTTTTGGTAAACCAATGTCCATATTACATGGCATACTATCTAGCTTATGATATCTATCCTTCTTATCCAACTTTCGTCAAATCAATCCGACTTCCTCAAAGTGAACCGAGCGTGCATTTGGAGTCTTACATGCTCAATTTAAAAGCATTCATGAACCAACTCGCAAGTGGAATATATAAGATCTGGCTATCATCATGCGGTCATGTATTATATTGCATAATATGATTATTTAGGATGAACGAGATACATATGTTCAGCACTGGACCGATTATGATCAGTCTGAGACAAGTGATTCAAGTACACCACAAGCATTTTCTACTGAGGTTCTACCAGCATTTGCAAATCATGTGCGTACTAGACCGAAATTACATGAATCAAATGTAATTCATCAATTGCAATCCGATCTAGTCAAACACATATGGACAAAATTTGGAAAGTTTTTTGTTTAATTTTCTTTTAAAAAAAATTATGTGTTTACGTTAAGAGTTTTATTGTTTGTGAACTGAATTTATTGTACTAACTAAGTTGTGTATTTTTATTTTGTGTGCTTTGTATCGTGTGTGTTTAAAACTTCTTAGTAATGTATGTTTGTACCATGCGTATTTGAAGTTTCTTAATTTTAGTTGTTTTAATAATATTACTAGATTTCGACCCGCACTTTCAAAACGCGGGTTTATGTTTGGTGAAAACTTTATATAATCACATTTATATAATCAGTCTTGTATATGCATTTTATAACCTGTTTCATAAATGTATTTTATATCTGGGTTTATGTTCGGTTAAAACTAAATGTATTTTAGGTTTTTAATTTTGAATTAGATATTTTAAATATAAATCAATATAACAGTTTTATAGTTTTGATCGGTGTTTTAAAACCCGACTCGGACATGCGGTTGAACGGGTTACCGGTTGGTAATCATGTATTTTTAATATTGCAATTTTTTTTAATGATAAGACAAATTCGGTGATCATAAATTGGAAATTTGTTTAAAATATATTTATATTTTTTAAAATTGTTTTAAATGATAATGATTGTTTTCAAAATTAATAATTTTAGAATTAACTAAAATATTAAAGAATAATCGACATGCTAGTATTGAATTTAAATAACTTACCAGTCTAACCAAACTCATAACGGAACAAAACGACTTCACCGAAAACTTTAGTTATATTCGGCAATATTCAACCGTATTATCATTTCGAATCAGAAAATAAACAATAGTAGATGGGATTAGATTTAGGAAAAAGCGGTTTAAAACCAAACCATTAAATAGTTTAAAAAACGATGCATTTTCAAACATGACCGGTTGGAAAAATACTAAAACGATGCAGTATCAAACAGGAAATAATCGCAGACCGAAATGAAATTAGGAAACCGGTAGTTAATGATAAACCAAAAAAATAATTAAGAAGAAACTGGCGCAGAATGTCAAGAATACCATTAATGAATACAAAGGAAATGCTCTTCAGTAGGAGTAAAAAGAGTAAAAATACCAATATTCTTCTGCTTTAATAGTATAGATGTTTCTTATTTTTGAAAATAAAATTAGGTAAAATTCATATTTAAAAAATAAATATGTTATAATTTCAATTGTTTATTAATATTTATTTTTGTATTATTTTAAAAGTAAGGTAAGTATATTAATTTAAAAATAAATACTATTAAAAGTTATGTTATTTTATTTTTAATTTAATTATTAATATGTAATTATTATGTTGTAAAAACAAAAAAAAAATATGATTAAAAGTTGTGGGTAGGGTGTTAAATTTTTTTTTTAAAAATCCATTGTAAGAATTTAGAATGAAATAGGCTTTGAATAAATTAGGTAGAAGAAAAAGAAGACTATGTAGAATATAACAAAAAAATAAGGATCTTGAAAATGTGGAGTGTGCTGATACCATTATACATGGTTTTATAGTCTCATTATTAGAAACTTGTTTTGTGAGAGTGATTTTACCAATATCATCGATGTTATAGAAACAAATTAACGGCTGCTTCCTTCTTCTATTGCCCTTTTCTAAAATGTGCCGCAGAGGACCGAAAAATCGTCGGAAAAGCGTGACTCGGCCATCAAGCGTAGCAAATTGAAGCAATTCGGTGAAAAAAATCGGATCTCAAAAAAATCTTTACTTATTGCTTATTTCGGCCTATAAATCGATTAATATACATATGATCTATGAAACTTGCATGGAAACAGCAAAAGAAACGAAGAAAATTGATCTTGAATCCGTCAAAATCAAAGAGCCGTCGTGCGTGAAATTGCAGGAAACCTAAAATTGTAAAGAGGAAGACGACTACGAAATGACGAAACTACCCCTCATTTAACTTAAGAATGTAAAAATGACTAAAAATGCATTCTATGGTCTTCGAACCCGGCTTAATTGCTAGTAAAAGGATGTCACAACCGCTATGCTAAGTAATCTTTGATGTAATTTGTAACAAATGTAATATATATGCCTAAAATAAATCGCCGATTAATTTCCGTTTAGTCCTTGAGTTTCTCATTCGGCGCTAGGCGTGATCCGAGCGCATGCGTAACGCCCAGGGGCGGAGGTAACGTGACGGTAGTGGGGTCAGTCGACCCTACTATTTTTTAAAATTTATTAATTTTTGTTTAAGAAAAAATATTTTAACCCCGATAAAAATTAAATTTTGACCCCATAAATCTATTTTAACCGTGGTACAAAATATTTCTGGTTCCGCCACTGGTAACGCCTAGCGGATTACGGAACATTGCTTCTACTAAACAACCAACAAATTATTTAATGTTTCCTTCCAACCAGATATGAATTAATTTTGTAATATTTTAATATAGAAATACTAGATATATTTATAATATAAGAAAATACATAAAACTTTCTTTTTTTTGGTCAAGAAAATACATAATAGTTTAAGTGGTTTGGTAGTAACATTGTTCTCATTCTTCCCATCCAACCTAGGTTCGAGCGGGATTTTGATGACATTATACCTTATACTCTGGATTCTAAAATATGTAATTCAGTTCAATTGGGTAAAACGTGATCGGTTCTCGATAGAAATCACAACCGAACCAATATCCATAACCAGAGGCAGTAAAACCCGATAGGTATATATGGCATAACCAAAACCTGATTCGGGTTTTCGGTTCCCGCTTTTATGAACATGTAAAAACACTTCCCTTATTTTCATTTTTGGCAGGACATTCTTTTTTAATGAATACATTTTTTGTTGCTTAGTTTTAGAAGAATTATTTTTACATAAATTTCTCTTAATCACAACATGTACATTCCACCACAAAATTATTTTTGTCGTTTGTACTTCATAAATCCATCAAACATAAAAAGCTCTTCTCAAATGAGAAAATTTACACACTCCTAAGAATAGATGGTCAGGAAAAAAAAAACATTCATCTGCTGAAGAAAAAACGAAAGTTTTGTCCAAATGAGATGAAAGTCATGATAATCTCTAACAATATCTTTATCTACAAACACACGCAAGTACATCACCAGGGTAACATATCATATCATAAGCGTTATTTTCTAAGAGAAAACAATTAAGACATAAGTAAAAAACTAGACCCAGAAATGGGACCAATCCCAAAAAGGAAAAAAGAATGTATTTTATGGTTTCTCCAATAACAAATTTGTAAAATCAAACAGGTTCTACTAATACCTGTAAGATGACCCACCAGACTGTGGAGGTGCGGGTGGGAGCCTGTTTGGTGTGGTGCGACGGTTGCTACCACCAGATCCAGAAGAATCATCCTCACCATTCTGAGCTGGATCACTGTACCGTCGGCTATGACCACCAGATCCATACCTCTTCAATGAGTCCTGTCCACTAGCAGCAGCGTTAAACGCATTCATCCAATCCTCCCCCTTCGACCCTCCATTGGTTTTCGGGCTGCTTTCTGAAAATAAAAATAACACAAGAAAATTAATTTAATTTCTGGCTGCATATAAGCACAATATTTGAAAGAAAGCAGATGCGTATTCATTCATATATATATATATATATATATATATATATATATATATTTATACCAGTGCCGCTGTCAGACCAGCTTGAAGCAGCAGCTGCTCGGTTATCGTGAATGCTAAGCTGTCTTGTGAGCTTTGAAAGAAGAGATGACTGCTTCTCGTAACGCTCTCTTTTTCTTTTAACGTTCTGGTCCTCTTGAATCAACGTTTCAATCCTCTCATTACCTATAGCGCTGCAGATCAATGTAGGAAAGAGACACAAATAAGTACCACATCACAGCCGTATTGAGTTACAAACTATATAGGGACAAAAGATATGAAACCTGATAGAACTGTAGAGCTGATTCAGCATGTCTTCCTTTGATTTCTCCACTTGACAAAGAACAACGGCCTGTTGTTGTGGCCACAGACGTAATTTAAGTAATGAAGTAATAGTAGAAAGCGAAATGGAAACTAAAGATTTCACTGAGAATACAAAATTAATCCACCTTTGGAACATTTGCGGCAAGGCTGTTAAGAACAGCTTCAACGTAACCCCGTACTTCTTGGGACATCCACCGCAATTCCTCTTCCGGGTCAACCGGTTTTCTTACCATCTTATCCTGAACAAGAAAAGAAAAGCAAACCTAAGCATAGCCGTAATTTACCACCACGTAGTGGAAACTAAATGACAAACCACATATCTACCAGTAAAATGGATAACCCTCAAAGACATCAAATTTCAAGCCATATAGGAGATTTACAACAAAGACTTTATTATCAAGATCTGGTACTGGGTTAAGATCAGCTGACCACCACATTTTTAAGATTTTAACTTCTAAGGGAAAGGGATAAGAAAAAATCACTGAACAAACGAAATACTTTCTTTGTGTCACTTACAAGTGAACCTTCTGAAAGACTTTGCCTCATGGAAGCGCCACCTACTTGGCCTCCTCGGGCTTGAATAACCTTTTGCAGCTTGTTAATCCATTCATTCTTATCAACCATGCTCTCGGCCTTCAGAACCAGCGCATTGTGAGCTGCAACATAAGAGATTTTAAGACTTGCTTACACAAAACAGCACAAAAAGATGGTCAAGTAGCTAAGCTTTATAATAGCATGATATACCTTTAAGTACAGTCTTATATGGAACCCTGCAGGTTATCTTAAATACAAGGCCTGGTCCTTTTGAATCAGGTCCATTTGATTTCTTATCTTTCGAGCTCTTTGATTTTTCTCCTTCATCATCAGAAATTTCTTCAATACTGCATTCCTGAGCAGATTAACAGAGTTTCATGAGACCAGAAAAATGTGAGTATTGTGTGCCATAATAACATTGCAAAAGCTAAACGTTATTTATGAAGCATCTCGGTTTTCTCATAAGGTGTAACCGTAGTTAAACGTTTTAAAGAGTAAGCTTCACAGTTACAGGTAACCATCATTCCTCACCAAGTGGAAGAGCACCGAAAAAAAGAAATCGTATAATTAATATTTTAACTGCAGATACATCTTCCGCCAACGAAAAGTAGGTTGCAAGAGAAATGATACCTCTAAAGTTACAGTGCCACGGAAGTTCCTTTCTTCTTGCTTTTTCGTATAACCAAGCTGAAGAAAGGTAAATGCAAAGGCAGATCACTTTAGCAACAATCATAACGAAAATGTTCTAGTAAAACAAAAGTATAATATTAATTATGGAGTATCTAGAATTTCACTTCAGCAGCAACGTTAAAAAACGTTTCCGGTATAAGGGGTGATATACTGAATTAAAATTAAAATGCACATAGCTTTCTCTTTTGCAACTATTTGAATTAGTCTTTTTTTTTAATCAAATATTTGAATTAGTCATGAAGGATATTTGTGATAAACGCTTACCTTTCCAGTCTTTTCATTCAGAACAAACCATCGCCTACTCCAGCCATTTGTCTTTGCACTTTTCTTCATCAAGTACCCTGCGAAACAAAGCAAGACTTTAAGTTGAACTGTTGAAGACCATGGAGATGGTTTTTAAACAAACTAAAACCGTGAAAGTGCATCCTGCACTATATATCGCCAAATTTGACAGAAAGAAGGCAAAGAAATCATGCAAATTGAACTGACGGATACGCTTAGCAGCAGAGAATGCAATGTTGGAGAAAAAGGATTTAGACAGCCACAATGCAGAATTATATTAGAATAAGGACCTGCTGTTATCTCCCCCTCAGGTCCAGCAGTCTTTAGACCAGAGACCTCTGGCGTTTCTTTATCTTTGTCTTTGTCTTTATCTTGCGGGAGAAATTTGTCTTTCAACGATTTCAAGCTACCACCAGTTGATGACCCATCTGGCTGAGGACTAGATGCCTTATATACAAGCAGAAACGAGATATTTAACATTATTACTTTATATAAAAAACTTGAAAGCACAATCCAGTAAGTGAATCCAGGTTGGTTTTGAGATAAAGGCAAACCCTGTTTAGGAGAGAATGCTCTGAATCTTGTCCCTTTTTAGATGAACGACCTTTAAGCTCGTCCTCACGACGCTGCCTTTCCATTCTGATAAAGATAGTAAAAGATTCAGCCAGGTGATAGTGAGGTATACATCATAAATGATAATAATACAGCTTCTGTTAATGTGTGTGATATAAATATCAGGACTTGTGCGACAAATGCTGCAGCTATGGGACTACTAAGAAAGGTGAATGTGTAGTAGAGGCATGCAGAAACAAAAAAAAAATCAATTTACAGGCGTAAATAAACAAACAATAAAAATCAGGACACCAGCAAAAGTAGATCCATTTGACATGTTTAAACAATTAAAGAAATAAACTAAAATAATGATCAAAAAGCTTGATGTTACCTTCTTTGTACAAGGCGGATGAAATGCTGAGGTGGTACAAACGCACGCTCCATATCAACTAGTGCAACTACCATCTTCTTAGCTTCATTCTTGAATCCATCAAGTGCTGCACTTGCTATAGCTACAACCTGGTTCAGGATCATATTAATAAAAGGAACAGCTATTCTGAAGATGAAAAGGCTACTTAAAAAGCAGTGAAAAAGCACTATTACCTCTCTCTTAAAAGGAGGATATCTCCCAAGACCAGGTGTGGCATTAGCGGAAGCTGAAACTATATCAACAAGCACTCGGTGAACCTAATCAAAAGTTCAGAAGGTAAGCACCCAGTTATGAAAACAAAAGCTTCGGAATAAAAATGAAACGTGAAAGTATTTACAATAAGACTGAGCAGGACTGCAATAAATCTTAGATCGTAACAATTAATACATTATTGTGATATGCGTTGAATAGAGCATGTGAAACAAGCCATGGCCAATGTTTCGTAGCTAGTAATTCTAGCATTTCAGTCCTGGGCAGCTCAAGTTAGAGGAAGAAAACACCATTAAGACGATAAACACTAACATGGACACACCTCATCAACGCATAGACGTGCTGGGTCCTTAGCCAACTCAAGAACAATCTTTATCAACGATCTTAACCCTTTCTCCGGGGATATAAGATAAGGTTGGTAACCATCCGCCTCTAATACAATCTGAAACGGTTATAAATAAACCAGTCAAACTCCCATCTAATTTTTTTACTCGTTCATAAGGTTTGCTACAAAAAAATGTTGAAACCCACCCTTTTAACATTATTCAAGTCAAAGTATCTATCCAATGGAAGCTGCTTGATACGGTTGGGAAAATTTCCTTCAAAACTTGCAACAACTTTCCAACCACTTCCCTGTACCAAAATTTTGTTAAAAATATTATTTACCTAGCTCCGAAAGTGGCTTCAGAACTTGAAAGGCACAATCAGAAAATATGTTATTCCAAAAATTGCTCGGTGAAACGTAGATCATGCACATCCTATATTAGTTCCAGATGATATAAGGCAATCTTCCGGAATTTATTATCCTCTAGAATAAAAGAGCACTACATACGAAAAAGCTAATCAGTGATCTTTTACTAGGCGATGAGGGTTACATGCTCTTATTCAAAATTTCCAGACTAAAGTATTGTTCAGATTATGTAGGAAAAAACTCACTTCACCACCAGCCAAGTGGAGGAGAAATTTGTCCTCAAACTCACGGCAAAGCTCCAAAGCTATAGCCCTTGTACCTTCAGCACTGCTAACCAGTTGTTCACCAAGTCTTGATAATTCGTCCTGCACTGTTTGAGACTTGCCCTGGAGTCTGTGCGTGTAAGAAAAGAATTTGTATGTTCAGAGTTTTCGTAAGTACCAAAACCATGTCCCTGAACTATCATCCAGAATCTAAAACAAAAGACAGTAATCACATGGAAAAGACATATCAGTTTCACAGAGGATAAGCATCCACCAGTGATCACATATTGGGATAAAGCTTTGTGGTATACTGGTATATGTCATGAGAAGTGAGTTACTGAGGATGGGAGCTTGAAAGTCCAAGTAACTAAGCCTAAAGAATGATTTCCACTAAACTACAAGTATGCAAAACAAGCAATCCATTTTCATTTGAAAATATGACATCTTATAGCAAACATATGGACAGAGAAAATACCCAGACAAGATATTTGGTAGCCTGAGCTTCATTCTGCTACGAATCTGGCTAGCAAGGGTGTCCACCAGAGCAATTCTTCCAAGTTTGCTTTGAGGAGCACCAGTCAAAATGGATTTGAGACTTTCACTCTCAGCACGCCAAGCAGTTTCTAAAGAGTTCTCACTGCCTCCGGACTGCGCTGATGCAATTGCGACAGATTGACCAATAAGTGCAACCCATGGAATATCAGTTGTTTTTGGAGGTCCCTGGTTTGAAAGAAGAGCCTGAACTGCTGCAAGCGCTTTTGGGTTCTCGGCTGCCTGGTCAATTTTGCTGATAATTCCTACAGTCCTGGTGCCTATAAACAGGGAAATAAGTGAATATTTTCTTTGTTACAGTATATTTTTAAAAATCCAATAGTTTAATCCAAATATAGTAACGGGAACCGCAGTACTTCAAAAATATAATGAAGGGTCTCTATGATGAAAATTTTAATGTACTCACTGTCTGAATCATACTCCTTCGCGATCTTCAGAGCTCGAGAGGAAGAAATTTCAGACGCCTGGCTAGCAGGCACCACAACCAACAGTATGGCATCATTGTGCTGTGCATGTTCACCAATCTTGCCAAGAGAATAAAGAAAAAAATTACAAGACGCCAAGAGAATATGAAAATAAATCTATGTGTCCCAGCTAGAATGTCGAATAAAATATGTTTAAAATGTGTATGGTTGAAAGGTTGACTTGGGGAATGACAAGGCATCATGCAGTTCATAAATCATAATCTTACCATTGAATCATCAACAATTCTCTGGTCCACTCCAGGCAAATCAATCAATTTCAATGGTGGAGCTGCAATTTTAAGAGCACAAATATGTCATGATGATTACAGAAAACAGTAAGGAAAAAATTGATATGAGACTATTCATGTTCTTAAGAGTAGCATATTAAGTTAATGCTTCATAGCCTTCATTTATAGATATAACAGATATCCACATCTTAGCTTCAGATTCTACCCAAAAAAAGTGAAGCTAATCGTGGGAACACATTACAACTGAGGCCTTCTCTGCTGTCAGGGACACATTCAGATAACAAAATCACCTTTGATAATATGAATGTAAAATTGATCAATAAATGCGGTTTCACAAATATGATTGTCCAAGTAAGAAAGAACTTACCAGTGCTTGTACGGAGTTTTAGGTAGATTTCATCACGACCCCTCCCCGTGGCTCCTTTGCTAAGTCTATCCTGTAGAGAATGTCTTAGGGCACCTTGAATACACCCATAGAAAACAAACAGAAAACATTACATACATGATAATCCAATGTACATGCAGAAAAAGATTTACAGATCATTTCCAAATTGCATAGGTACACATAGGGAGCCTTACTTGCAGAAACTTGTTGAGATTTATTGTCAATTTGCAAGATAATTGCCTTGCTGCTCAGTGATTCCTCCCTGCTCAGGTCAATGATTATAGGAGCCCGTGTAGCACCATTCTCACCCGTAGGCTGTCCATCGTAGTTTGCAGCAGACAGACAAAAACAAACGATGGTTAATTTTGATTAAAAAAACAAACTGAAGTAAACATACTCCCACACACTAACTTACCAAAACTGGATGTCCAATTAAGCTGTTCAAAACAGCAGACTTCCCAGCTCCCTGTTCCAGCAAGCAAAGCGAGAAAACTTAACCCCTTTTAAGTTTTAATCAAATACACAGATTGAAAAACAAATCACGATTGTTAAGGAAAACTCGATCTCGCAAGCAAAGCTCATACGTTTTTCTTCCTCAACTACACTTTACGGAAGTTATTTTCTTATAGTTACAAATATCAAACACATCAACTTTCTCCCATTCAGATATTAACCTCACAGAATCAAACAATTCCTGATGAAGATATAACACACAACAAAACAAACTGCGAAGCAAAGAACATTTGACAGAGATCCACAAGATTCACTACGCGGCATCCTAAATCTACACTCGAAACTAAAGACAAGCACATCGAAGAGAGTAAAGAGGAAACCAACCACATTCCCTAGGGCAACGACGTTGAGAGCAGTAGCCGGGCGCCTAGAAGACGAGCTCTGGTCAGGATCTTCGTCAGCGAGCAGCGCCGCCGCTTGTCTCATCGCATCGGACAGTTGAGACAATTCATCGATCGCCTCCATCGCAGATTTAATAATACGAGATCTGGACGAAGAGAGGGAGACGCTAGATCCGAGAGGAATCGGAGAGGATAGCCACACGGAAGGTGAGATTTACCGGCGATGGAGATAACCGGAAGGTCGAATTCGATCGCGGCGGTGATAAGCTAAGATTTGCTTATTATGTGTGTGTGTGTGTGTTTTAATTCGTCGGGGAGAGAATGAGCGAGCGAAGACAAGTCATGTAACACCGAACCACGTCATAATTAATTAGCAAAGATTTCAAATTTCAACAATATACAGAAATTTTACACATATGTGATTTGTAATTAAGTAAAAAAAATTATATAGAAAAATAAGAATTTTTTTAATGGTGAAGAACGTAATAAGTAATTTTATTTAATCATTCAGAAGTCAAAAAAAAAAAAAAAAACAGAAAGCTTTATGTTATCGTTCAAAATAAGAAAAACATTCTCATCGACTAAATCCACCCGAATTAAAATACAGTGTACATTGCTTAGTTTTTCAGCATGTTATCAAATTAGATTTTAATAATTTGATTCCTTTTTTCCAACATTTTTTTTAATAAAACTAGATCTGTGCCATGCCTGGAACAAACATTTTATATATAATTTTTTTACGTACATTATTATTTATTTAGCAATTTTTTACATATTATAGCTACGATGCTAAATAATAAATATATTTAATAGTTGAAAAAGCAAGTAACTATTATATATAGAGCAATTGCATCTCATATACACAGAAAAAAAAAGATAAATTAGCTCTTTGATTACCGAAAACTAATTCATATTTTAAATATCACCGAAAAAACTCTATAAACCTATAACTCATAGCTGTCTGTCTAATACTGGAAAAAACTTTTAAAAAATACCAGTGGCTATCTCTCTCCCAACCTCATCTCCCCACCTCTTCTCTCGCCGCCACGTTCATCCAATTCTCTGATCTCGACACATCTCCGTAGCTGATCTTCCACCCAAGAGAATAATCAGACATACACCTATGCTAACCCTCTCTTACATCTCTCTATCTCTCACTCAAGAAGGCGTTGGAGAAGAGCCATCTCGTCTCTCGTCGAAGAAGTGTAATGTTCTGATTACACCAAACCAGAAGCCTTTACGATGAAGATGAGACCTCACGTGCCTATCACGTGACCCATTAAACCAATACAGCTGAGACCTTCTCTTTCAATTAGAAGCTTTCAGGGGGTCAGCTGCGTCATTTCGTGTTTGTTTCTCTCTATGCCTAGCTAAATAAATCTTTTGTTGTATGATCGGCAAATTAAGTTTTGTTTCTTGTATTTCTAGCCAATTTGCCCTTATATATAACTAAACTGGTACGAACATATAAATTAAAAATATTATTCTTTTTATTTACAGTCTTTTTGTTGTAATAAATCAATATAATTATATTTACATATCTATAGTATATAATTAAATTTAAACTGTATTAACATATATAGTATACGTTGTAGTGTGGTTATCTATTAAATAAATTAAATAAGATTGCATATTCATAAAATTATGATCATTTGAAAGTGCTAGTTTAGAGTTGTTTCATTTCATGATATATTAGTCATTTCTTTTTCATGTATGTTTCCACAAAAAACTGTAAAAGTATAAGTTTTAGTATAATCTATATTATTAAAACTGGAGTACATTTTAGTATTGTGTGAAAACATACAGTAAAACCTCTATAAATTAATAATGTTGAGACTTTGAAATTTTATTAATTTATAAAGATATTAATTTACAAAAGTTTCCTAATTTAATTTTTTTATTTTAAGATATATTTACTCTCAGATAAAACCAATATTTTATTTTAGTGTATATACATTAATTATTATTTCCTGAAATTTAACATTTTATACTAACTTTACTATATTATATGATGATACAATATATATTGCATCTATTCTATTAATTCTTCAACATGTCCAATTGATATGAAGTTATGTTCATTTAATTAGATCAACGATTGAGAGATATATTCTATACTTTTACGTGTTATATAACAGTATATGTAACTACCTCTTCTTCTCCACATTTGTCGGGAACAAAGCCTTGAGATAACTGCTAATATTTATATTAATTAACTAAATGACAATTTGATTACCTAAAGTAGCTAAAATATAGGAAAACTTAAAGCGTATGCATTTTTTCAAAGTAACAGATCATATTTTAACGATTTGCTTCCTAAACTATAGGATCATAGCAACGCAACAATTTGAGAGTGTATATGGAACAAAATCAGAAGATTCACATCATCAAATCTATTACTTTGCAACTATTTTTCAAATTTGACATTGCCGAGTAAATATCCCCTCATATTTGCAACTATTTTTCAAATAAAAACCAATTTATTAAATCACAAATCACATAGATTCCATCGCCATCCTCTCTTATAAATATTATCTTCCATTCTATACTCAAACCACGTTTCCTATAATCACTATTCCTAAACTTAGTAGCTCCAGAAATTACCTTTAAGCATGAAAGTCACAACTTTGGCTGACATAAGACCATAGAAGTCAGAATGGCGTGTTCAAGTTAAAGTACACCATACCTGGAAGCATTACAACAAACTTTCAGGAGAAACATTGGAAATCATTTTGTCTGATGAACATGTAAGTTTCATCACTTATCTTCAATCAATACCATTTGTTTTTCTCATCATTCTTAGCAAATCAATATATCATGTACGCCTATCTAAATCAATATATTTTTTTTATAATTTGAAGGGAACAAAAATTATGGCTTTATGTAAGAAGACCTATTGTGATAAGTTTGCAAATAAACTACCTGTTGGAATATGGAGAAACATCGAAAATTTCTCCATAACTACCCCCGGTCCTACATTCAGGCCTACCAATCATCAATACAAGCTCAATTTAATCTATTCCACTGATATCACTCCAGCCAACCTGCAAAACAACATGTTTCTCAGTTTGGTTGATTTCCAAACTATTCAACAGGGAGTAGAAGATGAAAACATCTTTATTGGTAAGTATGGCAAATTAAGTTTTTTTTTTATGATTTGATTATCATATTTATTTTTCATTCTTACAGATGTTATTGGAGAAGTGACGGGTTTGGGAGCTCTTGAAACAGTTCTTTGGTCGGGTAAAGAAAGAAAGAAAATTGAATTCAGTTTGACAGACCTTGAGTAAGTCAAAATCTTATATATTTTTCCTTATATCATATTTTACTATATTAAACAGCTTTCATTTAACATTATTATTTGTGCAGTGGCCGTAGGATTTCGTTTTGTCTATGGAGAAAATTTGCAGAAAAAAATTCAATCTCATTGCAAAGCAGCTGGTGATGATGTGGTTGTATGTCTCTTACGGTTTGTGAAAGTTGGGACCTATAGAGGTAATCCGCCCTTCTCACTTATCATATCATATTATCTTACATTAAGTGTCTTATTATATAAGTTTTGTTATTAATGTGTTGGTTGTTACATTTGTTAACATCAGAGGAGGTTCAAATTTCAAATTCATTTGATGCTTCTCAAATCTTTTTCAACCCACCCATAAGGGAGACTGAGGTCTTTTTGAAAAGGTAATTACCGTGTACGTGCTTATGTTTTTCTATATATTTTTTTTAATAAAACAACTTTAGAGTGTACTTGCTTATATTTCTATATTTAACAGGGATGTTGCATTCAATGCTTTGGTTTTATCCCAACAAGACAAACTTGCAAGAGAGATTAGACGTGATAAATGGATGCAATACCCAATTAGAGACATTTCAGAGATTCTTAAAGCAACCGAGGTAATAGTTTTGATTCATGAGTTCATGAGTGAATTCTAACAGTGTCAAAGCTTACAACACATATTTCGGAAATATTTTTCAATGTCAATGTAGGTTGAGCAATGCAGACTCATCGCCACAATTACCTCAATTGACAAGGATTGGGGATGGTACTATTTTGGCTGCAAAGTTTGCCATTTGTGTATTTTAAAATTTTTGAGTTGCTAATTTTAAATATGTGATACAGGTTCAGGATTCATGTATGGGTGATAGATGGTACTGGAGAAGCTTACCTAATGCTGCTTGACTGGATTGCAATCGAAGTAGTTCCTGAAAAGTCTGCTGCCTTGCTCAACGGTTCATTTGATGAGGTTATAACATGTATTGATGCAAATTCATTATACACTTTCACAATAATAACGTTGGTTCATATTTAACATAAAACAAAATGATCCTTCTAACATATATTGAATATAACAGCTCGAAGATATTGAATTTTTTCCTGAGGCTATTATTGATTTGGTGGGAAAGACTTTCATGTTTGGTGTTCACATTGAGAGTAAAAATATTGCTAGCAAAGGTGGGATGTACAAAGTTGGTAAGGTATGGAAAGACCTAAGTATGCTACTATCTGGTGGTAGCACTACCGAGTCATGGACTCAGTCTAATGTTGACCCGACCTTTTTAAGTGGTTCACAGGTATGTTTAGATATAAATTTTTTAAAATAAATATTTGCCCATATATATTTTTTTTAAAAAAATTCATTTCAATGTTCAAATAAGAAGCCTAATCATTTTGAGAAAACAAATACACAAGTAAAATTAGAAATAAAAATAAAGATTTCCCCAAAACACACATATCTGATACAAAAATATATATATATATAATAACAAAAAAACATACGCTTAGAAATGCAATTTCAAAAAAACATACAAAAAAAAACATATATCCGTCTTCTTAGGGCGGGTCAAAATCTAGTAGTACTTAAATGTGGTTATGGATATAATATTACAAAATCTCATCAAAAATATACTAAGTATTAAGAAAATATAAAGATAATTCCTTTGTAAATATAAAACAAACTATATAAAAATAGATTGTTACTCATATAAAATTGTATACATATAAATTATTAATTTATACTCTAAATGGGACATATATTTACATAGAATTTTCTAAACGGTTATTATATTATTATTTTATCGATTTGTATCAAATTTTGAACTGACCCAAGTTGGGACCAGCAAAATTTATTAATTTATAGAAATTATTAATTTATAGAAATTATTAAGAGTATTTAATTTACAGAGATTCTACTGTAGATAGCAATATATATAAGAATTGTTTACAAACATGGATAGTAATACTACATTAATTTATTTTCATATTTCACTTAATCTAACAATTTCATTAAAAATAATTTACATCATTAATTATATTACCATAATAATAATAGTACATATTTTTATGTATAGTTAATCAATGTATATTTTGTGCAATTGTAAAATAAAAAATTTAAATAACTAGTTTTTATATATGACTAAACGTTCAAACCAAAAAAATAATTCAAAAACATGTTTTTATGAATAAAATAATAATCTAAATCAAAATAATAAAATGTGTTACATTTATTGTCAGATAATTTTTCATTCTATATAATTGTTTTACTAAATAAGAAGAACTCTTTCTATTTTACTTAATTTAGCCTAATACATAGAAAATTTCATTTTTATTAGTTTATAAAATTAGTTAGGAATAAACATTAGCTATCTATTTAGGTATATGTTATTTTCTTAGGGTATCATTTTTTTTTGGAATTAGATCCCACTTGAATATTATAAATTTATGTGTGGTTTTGAGTTGGGTTCTTATGGTTCTGGATGAGTTCGGTTTTGATGTATATAAACCTAAAAATATTTGAATAACCAATGTATCTAAAGGGTTCAGATATTTTTACAAAAATAGTCATATTACCTGATTCATTCCAAGTCTTTTGAATATAATTAATTATATTGTAACACATCTAAAATATATAAAAATAATTATGAAAAATAAATATCGATATATAAAAATGTAAGAATTAATATCCGTATAGGTATGTGGATCAATCTCTATTTACATAAGGATGAAGGAGGATTGGGGTATATTTTATAGAGAAAAATACATAAAGAATACTAAACCAAGTTTTTATCACAAATATATACCTCAAAGATCAAAATGACCAAAATATTTCATTAAAGAAGTATAACATTAGATTAATTAATTCAAATCTTATAGTTTAGAGTTACATGGAAGGGGAGTTTGGGATTAAAGTTTTAAAGTTTATAAAATAAAATAAAATGCTAAAATTTTGAAAATAAAAATTTGAAAAATAGTTTCAAAAGGTAATTTTGAATTATAAAAAGAAAAACTGAAAAAAATAATAAAAACTAATTTCAAAAAAGTTAATTTCCAAGAAAAAAATAAAAATATTTCGAATTTGAAAATATATAGTCTGAAACTATTAAAAAAATATATTTTTTAGTTTTATTTATTTATATTTATATATCTAGGTTAATAGGATCTTTTCAACTGTTAAATAAAATATTTTGGTCACTTTTGTCATTAGGGTCTAATTTGTGACAAAAAAAATTGAAAAGGTTTTATTTTGGACGGTTGTCCTATTTTATATTACTTTAATTTAAATCTTATAAAGTTTATTAATTTATAAAATATCAATTTTAAAGAGTTTTATCAACTACTAGTTAGATCTTAGTCGTCAGTGAAAAGCGGAAGAAAGAGTGAAGAAGAAGACCCAAATCGCGTTCTGAAAATCTTACAATCCCCCGGCGAAAAAAATGCGATCGTTAGAAGAGCTATCTCCATTAGAAGCCCTAGAAATCGAGAACGGGCTCTCTCTCGTCTCACGCGTCAAGCTCTCTCTCACAATCCACCCTCTCGTCCCCTCCGTCTCAAAGCCCATCGACGAATGGCAGCTCAAGCGATCCCTGATCGATTTCCTAAAGAACTCAACTCCCCACTCCTCCGTGACGATATCAGAAGAAGACATCGTGGTTCGTCGCCACAGGGACTTGAAGAAGCGGAAGCGCGAGGAGCCAGTGGCGCAGGGGACGCTGTTTATCCGAGATTTAGGGTTTCTCGAGGGCAAGAAGAAGAATAAGAAGGAAGATGATGATGCCAAGGGTTTGGAGAAAAAGTTTGTAGAGTGGAGGAAGGGTTTGGTGGAGAAGATGAATGGCATTGAGGTGAATTTGGAAGGAGTGAAGTATAATCTGAGTGTGGTGCTTCCTGTCTCTGATGATTTCGAGAGGCTGAAGAAAGATTGGGAGGAGTTTTACGCTTTTGGTAATGTTTCTTCTTTGATTTTTGAGATTTGAGTTTTGTTGGAAAGTGTTTTTGATTTTTCTTTTTATTTTAATTTTGCAGGGCATCCAAGGGAAGGAAGGAGGGAGGCTGATACGATGATACTTAGAGGTGTGCCATCAAGATGGTTTGCTGAGCCAAGAGTTTCTTCCAAGCCTTCTATGTTGGTTGCTCATACTATCTTCTCCACCTTTGGCAAAATCAGGTAACATTCTCTCCTCCTCTTTTCATCTCCAGTTTTGACTGTGTTTGTCCAAAACTGTGTGTTTGCTTAATGAATGGGGGGCAATATAGGAGTTGAGAGTGCTTATCACAGTATTCATTGGGTTGTTTGTGGTGCTTCGGATAGGCATATATACCTGCACGTAGGATGATAGTACATACATTTTCTTATGTATATGTATTAAGTTGTCTCCTCCCAACAAAACATATAACTAAGGAACATAGTCGAGAACGAGATATATGTGAAAACAGAGAAGTGAACTAGCTTTTACCTTATGTTTCGATTGATCTCTAAGGTAAGATTTAGTCATATTTCATGGATTATTTGAATATTGGTATTTAAAACTACGTGTTTCTCTAATGATAACTTCCTTTCTGAGAGAGAAAAGAAATCATAAATTTGCTTCACAAGTGTGACACAATGGGAATTGAGATTGATTACTAAAAATTTCATTGGTTTGTGCTGCTTTCGGTAGATTTTGTGCTTTAACATTTAAACATAGAGATGACATCTTGTATGCTATTTCTATGCTAAGTGAATCGGTGGATGATATCCTTCTCCTAACAACTAATTATGGTCTCATTCGAACTTCTCTGGTTTGATTATCTTATCATCGTCATTGTATTGAACTTGCTGTACCATATACGTTGGAATATTTTACCGTTTTGATCTGAGAATCCATTTGTTTTGTTTACCAATGAGTCTGATATTAAATTATTAATGCATTACCGTTATTCCATAATTTCATGTTGTGCTGGTTTAACTCATCTTCTATAGGAATTTTAATGTTGCTGAGGACGATAATCTAGGTAAGGACGGAGATGAGTACAGTGGAGACCTCGTATCAGGTCTCTATTGTAAGATTGTTGTTCAGTTCGAGAAGTACAACGACTTTGTGAATGCCATGAAGGCTTTCTGTGGCCGCTCAATGCAAAAGGTTAATATCTACCCCAAGCATTTTACTAGACACATCTTTTGGGGGAAAATGGGAGATCGTAGAATAGTAGCTTTCTTTTTCTTTTTTTGATCGTAGAATAGTAGCTTTCTCTGTTCTGATGTCTAAGCTCCTTAATGGCATCCGACTTTGATTCATTCGCAAAAAAATGTTTTTGTTGGATGTTTCTGCTGATTCCTGAACTCTCTTGTATGCAAAACTATATTATTAGGCTGTGTGTTTGGGAGATATTGTTGGGGGATATTGTTGATGTATCCTATACTGTATTCTGGAATGTAACGTCACATATAATTTGTTACCGGTTGTGTAACATCTGTATTGCTCTATACACCCTCTGTTTAGTAGCTTTTGTTTGAAAATACGTAGATGTAATTTTTTTTTGTAGGAAAAGAAATGGGGAACTTGAGGCCTTAGAACATGACTGATGTAATCTGTTATTTTTTGGTCATCTGAGCAGGAAGGAACTCGGCTAAAGGCAGACTATGAACTAACATGGGACAAGGTTGGGTTCTTCCGGAACTCGAGGAGGGCATCGGATCAGGGAGATGATGGATACAGAAACGAGACTGCTGGATACAGTACGGATGATTTACGCCGAAAGAGATTCAGAGTATGCATGATTTATGATAATATATTTTATAAAATACTGAATCCAGACAAAGATGTTTCTTATGTGTTAAACCTGTTTATTGGCAGGAGTAAAACACTAAGATGAGGTCTAATACCAACTTTGGAAGTGGTTCATGACAGTGGATTTGTATTTTATTAGATTATCCTTTTGAAGCTCAGGATCTGAGTTGTGTTCTTATACCGGATGATCACCTTTTATTTTAAGGCAAAAGTACATCACAAAGAACTTTGTAAGTTCGGAAATGTATTACCTTTGAAACATTGAGGGAACGAACTTTTTTTTGGTTACATCCATTGCTTTTGACCAGTATCGGTTGTACAACCATATCCATAACCGTTGAATCATATATTTATATTTATCAGATAGAATAATATCAAAATTTCTAGAAGCACAACCATGTCCTTAGCGAATGATTCATATATTCTCAGTGATTAGATCAAATTAGAAAATAAACCGATAAGGGAGTTATAAAGTCATTTCAACCGGACAATATGATGACTAGAATAAACGACTCGGAACGTCAAAACTCCTTCAGATGACCGTAACCTATATTTTCCATTAAGAATGTTGTGTAAAGACCTACCAAAATATATAAAAGCCACCGTCTTCCTTTCTTTTACTCACTAGTTATATAACTAGTGATATGTTGAATTTTTTATTTAAATCTACATAACAACTGCATTTACACGATAATAATACCTTAAAATAATATAAAACTAGATAATCAAATTTAATCATAATCAAATCTTGTTTTGTTTACATAAATTTTAAATATAAAAATTAAATAAATGAGCTAATGACAGACGTTTTGGTACCTAATTAAATAAATAGAAAAGTCATATCCAGATATCTTGATGACTTTCATAAAGATATCATCAAACTAGTAAGATTTCAAGCATGACTGCTGCGTACGCCGGAAACCTGGATATTATAAACCTGAATATTATCATCACGGCCGGCCTTCATTGGAAGTTGTACAAATTAGATCTCTAGCCCTCAAAATATTTATTGCTTTTGGTTAAGAATTTTTATAAGTTTCATAAGTCTAGTGGGATTTGTAACATCGTGATTTTTGGTATATGATAAAAAGCTAATAGAATTGATCTGACTATCTAAATTATCAAACTGAATTTATCTTTTTAGCCACATATCTATTTATAATTCTAGAGTTAGACGTGTTTAAATTGGTGTGGTTTATCGAAAAATGATTTGTAATATCAGGTGAGTAAAGCTAAAACACAGAGAAATATAATGTGGTAATTGTAGGATGGTAAACAAAATTTCCGAGCCTTCAAAAATTAACGAACATCCCATTTACACATGATGGAACCATGGACTGAGTGAGAAAGTGTCGAAGGCTCATTAGTTGAAGACAGTCGGGACACTACAAGTGGTATCAGAGCTGATTAGTCATCTCAGTTCTAACCCGAGATGTGTCATGAGACATGTCGTGGTGCGCAACAAAGATGTTGTGCTTCGTGAGTGGGGGGAATTGTATCATAATTTATGGTATATTGTGAAAGACTTTATAAAATTGAATTGGCTACATGTAGCCATCAAAGTGCACTTTAAATTTTTGGTACATATCCATGAAAAACTGCAGAGTTAAACATGTTTAAGCTAGAGTATTAGAATGATGTATAGAAAGTGATTCGTAATATCGTGCGAGTGAAGCTAAAGTGTGGGAAAATGTCATGTGGTGATTGCAAGGTTAGTAAACAAAAATTTCAAGCCGCACCGACCCTCTCATGGAATGGGATCCACGTGCTGAGTGAGCGGGCATGGAAGGCCTTTCTGAGTTGGAGACCATTCTGACATGGGTGGTCGAGATACTACAAGTGGTGTCAGAGCCGGACCCAGACAAGTTTGGATTCAATGAGGGCTCACATTAACATAGATAACGATCTTGAGGCGCAACCAGGACATTGCGTTTTTTTAGAGTGGGTGAATTTTAACATCCTTATTTGTGATATATGAAAATGATTAAAAGAATTGTTTGGCTACCTATTTCATCAAAATGCTCTTACCTTTCGGTCACACATTCACTTAGAACTCTAGAGTTAAGCGTGTTTGGACTTAAGTAGTGAAAAGATGAGTGACCTATCAGGACTTTTGATTCGCGAAAGCATGTGAATGAGGCCAAAGCGTGGAGAGATGTCATTTGGTGATTACAGGGTCAGTAAAAAAATATATTAAGCTTTCAAAAAATTAATGCTCCGACCATCGCACGAAATGAGGCCCCCAGGCCGAGTTTGCGGGCGTGGGAGACCATTCAGACATGGATGGTTGGGATGTTACAAATAGTATCAGAGCTGAACCCAGACGAGAGTCAATTCAGTGAAGGCTCACATTAACATGGGTAACGATCTTGAGGCGCAACAATGGCGTTTCATTCTTTGAGCGGTGGTGAATTGTAACATCCTGGTTTGTGGTATATGTAAAGGCTTATAAGAATTGTTTGGATACGGGATACCTATGTCATCAAAGTGCACTTACTTTTTATGTCGTATATCCATTTAGAACTCCAGAATTAAGCGTGCTTGATTTGGAGTAGTGGAAGGATTGGTGACATATCGGGAAGTGATTCACGATACAGTGTGAGTGAGGCCAAAGCACGAAAAGATCCATTGGTGATTTTATGGTCAGTAAACACGTCTATTCCAAAAACTAAAGTACCGACCGTTGCACAGAACAGGATCCACATGCCGATTGAGTGGGCATGGGAGGCCATTCAGACGTGGAAGATCAGGTCATTACAAGTGGTATTAGAGCTGAACCTAAAACAAGAGTAGATTCAGTGAGGGCTCACATTAACATAGGTAACAATCTTGAGGCACAATGAAGACGTTGCATTCTTTGATGGGAGGTGTATTATAACATCCATTTTTATGGTATACGTAAAGGCTTGAAAGAATTGTTTGGCTATCAAAGTGCACCAAAGTGCACTTACTTTTTCGGTCACACATCCATTTAAAACTCCATAGTTAAGCATGCTTCGGCTGGAGTAGTGGAAGGATTGGTGACCAATCGGGAAGTGGTTTGCAGATATCATGTGAGTGAGGCCAAATCATGTGGAAATGTCAATTGGTGATTGTAAGGTCAGTAAATAATGATTTCGAGGATTCGGAAAAATAACGTAAAACTAGTTGGACGGGATAGGGCTCACAGGCTGAGTGAATGGGCGTGAGAGACCTATTATGCGTGGGGTGATCAGGACATTACATGATTCTTAGTGAAGTTGGAATCCATACATCCCAATTTCAAAACATGGTTTGGTCATTATCAGCATTTTCTCTAGCGACTATGCAAGGTTGGTGTAAAACACACTCCATCTCAAAATTCCAAAACAAATTTAATATTCTCTTGGCCTCCAGCAGTGCGTGCGACGCGTACCGACGATGGTAACTCTCTTTCTTCCTTGCTTATCTTCTATTCTCCTCTACATTGCCTTCTACCTGTCTTCTGGCTATCTGTGTGGCTTTGGCTTAGGGTTTTTCTCCGTCGTCTGCTCTATTCAAGAGGAGTTACATGTAGTGGTTCAGCTATTTTCGAAGTTGCAACAAGGTCGTGGTGGTTACATGTTGTGGCAGTGGTCGTATTTTTGGTCTTTGAAGCATATCTATTTTCTACTTTTTGAAGTCTCTCAGATCATTTCGAATGTCAGGAGGAGTGATGGTGGAATCTCCTTTAGTGGCTCTGCTTTTTGATGTCTCTCATATCATTTCGAATGTGAGGAGGAGTGATGGTTGAATCTCCTTTCGATTAAAGCGGATCTGCTTGCTGTACTAGCGGTTCTCCGGCTGCAGCTATTGGCGTCTTTAGTTCTCTTCGGTTTGTTGAGAACAGATCCTTCTATCATGTAGTCCAGTGTGCTCTGGAGGTTTGTGTCAATTCGGTGGCGCGTCATGAGTAGTAACACGCAGGAGGAGATGGTGTTCCACTCAACTCCAACTCGCGTATGTGTCCAAGATATTTTAACAGGAGGTCGTCTATGGCGACCCAGTGGCTTCTTGTGATGCTTCCTCAACACAGATCTCCACTTCTCGGTTTGTGTTCCTGTTTATCAGGTGAAGGCTTTCAACTTTCTCACGATGGTGGATGTTATTTTTATGGCTTGTTTACATCAGCGTCGGGTTCAAAAAGTCTGGTAAATAATCTTATGGTTTTTGAAAGTGTCTAAGGACGAGAAGGTTCTCCAGTTGTTATTAACTGTCTTGGAGGTTAGTTCAAACGAAGCTAGTTAGATTTAATTAAATTTTTTTTTTTTTGTGAATCAGCTTGGAATCAATACATTATTCCCTCTATTGGGTCATTTATATAAATTTCCAATTTTGTTAAAAAATGCTCACAGAACCCCATCAACTATTCATGATCTTATATTTTCACAGAATTAAGTAATTTTAACTAACCAATAAGGATGAAGTTTTAACGACTCACAAGTTTCTCAAATCTAATCCACAATTCATGATTTTGCAAGTGTAGTAGACATAAAATAAACAGCAAAGATAGTGTCTAGTGTACTCACGTAATAAGCAGAGGAGCCACTAATATCAGTGACATTTCAACTAGCTCTCATCTACGTTCAAACACCCACCTAATCTTTATATGTTATCATTCACTTTTTGTTGTCACATTTTTGAAACTTTGAATCCAGGCGGCATTCCTATTATAACAAACTCATGTAACTCATCCAATACCATATTTATTTCGATTTTGTCTGAACATTGATATTATAGATCCATCGTTTTCAAAGATCAAAAACTGCAAATAGATCCATACATTCCCTCAAACAAATCCGGTTCTAAATTATATCCACATAATGGTTCATTGGAGAAAAGAAGAGAACAGAATTTTATGATTTTTTTCTAAAACTTAATGAAAAATCATTGGAAATATAACTCTTTTACTTAGTGGATAAATATAGATAAAACTGAAAAATAATGATAATTATAATTGTATTTAATTTATAATGAGAACAATTTATAATTGTAATTATTCATTTTGTTCCATAAAGATACATTTCATAGATATAAAATTCTGTTTCAAAAGATACTTTTTACATTTTTATTACATTTTTTCATCAAATAATAATGACCAATAGTAAATGTTAAAAAATGTAAGTACAAATTTTTATTGGTTTAAGATTATGGAAAATTGGTAATCACAAAAAGTATGCAATTAATATTGAAATTTAATATGTTTTTATTAACTTTTGTGAAAAGCTAATATATGTAAAATTGATAATCACAAAAAAATATGCAATTAATATTAATATTATGTTCTATTAACCTGTGTGAAAAGCTAATATATGTATCATTTTGAAACAGAAAAAATATTATACTGTATACTGTTTATTATTTAATTGCATGAGTGATAATTTATAATTTATTGTAGCAGGATAGGGAATAACTTTATGGACACGATATCACAATGGATAATTCAACATGTATATCTTACAAATCATGCTAAAATTTTATCTACATTTTAGTTATCCCATATTCCCATGCTAGATTTTTGATGTTTTTAAATAAATTAAATATTTACTTAGACACTAAATTGTATATGTAGATTGAACGCTGTGGTTTAGCTATAATTTTTTTTTTGCACCGTACTTAAATTTATTTATTGGCGGTGGACCGCACTTTACATTCACATTCTTTTTTTTCCGTCAATTTGATATTCATTTCAACTTAAAACCGAAGAAACATACAACGCTGGCGACACAAAAGAATAGTTCCAGAAGCTAAAACCCAAAGGAAGCGCTAACTAGAGTCCACACATGGATGGCTAAAACCCACATCGGAGTGACTTAAAATAAAGACCATTAAACCGAAACTAACTCAAAACTAACTCCATAAACAAAACGCGACTACGCAAAGCGACTCAAGATTAGGCTAAACAAATCGAACCAAAGCAGAAGCCAGAGTTCGAGAAATAGCGCTGCTAGGCCTGGGCATTAAAACCGTATCCAAAGACCCGACCCGGTTCCGACCCGAAAAAACAGGTTCGGTCCGGTTTTGGTTATGAGATTAAAACCGATTGGATGCATTTCTTTAGTACTCATGGGTAACGGTTCGGTTTCAGATTTAACCGGGGTATCCAATTGAGTACCCGACATTTGCCTCGTGAATAACACTATTCATCTTCATTGTTATTCATGGGTGTCGTTGCAGGCGTATGCAAGGCGAAGAGCGAAGAGTCCCTACTCTCGACTTTACTCTATCTCTCGCCGTTTATTCTTCAAGCGAAGAGTCTCTAGAGTCTAGACTCTCTACGCATGCTTGTCTCTAGGGTTGATCTTGCTTCCCTATAAATATGGGCAGTGAAGATTGTATGAGTTCATACTCTCATCAATCGAAAACCTTCTCAAAGGTAAAGTAAACCCTAATCGATTACAATAGCTTAATCGTTTGTTCTAAAGTAGTTTAATAGTTTTATAAACTTCAATCGATTGATCTTATTTGTTTATAGATGTTCATAGATTTCCCGTAGAGTTTGTCTAAATACATTATTTTCAATTGATTGTTCTTTAGCAAAGTACTTATTTTCATGTGATTCTTGTTAATAAGTTTAATAGATTGCTAAACTAAATCAATTGTATTTTTTCTCACAGATGGATTCTTCAGCATCGGTTAATCCAAAGAACAATGGGAAAGACAGTCTCTGATCATGAAAAAAACATAGGAGGAGCTTATAACTCCTGACTCAAGAGGAAAGAGGAAGACTTTTGCAAGTTCAAGTCGAGCTGCTTCTGAGCCAACAAAGGAACCTAAGATCCTGAGCCCAAGATCTTATGTCTGGGAGCATTACACTCGTACTCAAGAAAACCGAGACAGATGCTTCTGTCACCACTGCAAGAAGAGTTTTGCTTGTGCATCAAAGTCTGGAACTTCAAACCTTGGGAAGCATCTGACAACTTGCAAACGGTACCTGGCATGCGAAGCTGCACGAAAGAAGAATCAGACAGAGCTCACCGACGATGGAACAGTGAGGGATACAAAAGTTTCTGAAGATCAAGTCAGAGAGGCAACAAATGAGATGCTCGTGATTGGGGAAATGCCACTTTCATTTGTTGAAAGTGTTGCTTGGAAGCACTTCTGCAACAAAATAATCGGTTTCAAGCCACACTCTAGGAGGACCGCAACAAGGGACATTGTTCAACTGTATGTCAAAAGGAGAGCGGCTTTGAAAGCTTGGTTCAAGGCTAATAAGCAGCGAGTCTCTCTTACAACTGACATATGGGTTGCTCCAACAACAGGTAAGGTAACTATTCTTTTTTGTTTCAATATGTAAGCTTCTTATATATACTTTACTAACTCGTTTTTTGAACTGTAGGTGCGAGTTATATGGTAATCACCCTTCACTTTGTGGATGCTTCCTGGCAGCTAAAGAAGTTGATCATCGGTTTCAAGTACATCACAGATCACAAAGGGCAAACCATTTCAACTGTGCTTCTAGATTGTTTGGCTGAGTGGGGAATAGAGAAGATATTCTGCATCACCGTTGATAATGCGACTGCAAATACCTATGCGCTTAGGAAGTTTCAGGCAAGCTTCTCTTTACTTTCAGACGAGGTGTTTGTTATGAATGGAGAGTTTATGCATATGATATGTGCAGCTCATATAATAAACCTGATTGTTAAAGATGGTTTGTCTGAACTGGATGACAATGTCTATGCAATTCGTAATGCGGTTGGGTATGTTAGGTCTAGTACGACTAGGTTAAGGTCATTTGAGCTTAGGGTTGATTCGGGAAGGATGACTAGGGGTAGTTTGCCATTGGATGTTAAAACTAGATGGAATTCTACTTACTTGATGCTGTCTAGAGCACTTGAGTTCAGGTTAGCCTTCGACAAGATGGAGATAGAGGACAGGCTTTACAACGACTATTTCATGGAGTTTAATGGTGGAACACAACGGTTTGGACCTCCTGCTAGGGATGACTGGCATGCGATTGGGAGGTTAATAAGGTTCCTGATTATCTTCTACAACTCCACACTGGTAGTGTCTGCAAGCACTTCTCTGAACTCCTACAAGTGATACGGTGAGATTGTTACAATCCAGAAGAATCTGATGGGGTTGAGTAACTCCATCGACTCTGAATTGAAGTCGAAGGCTGATGATATGCTTCTCAAGTTTGATAAGTACTGGGATGGTATGAAGAACATCAATAAGATGTTGATTGTGGCAACGGTTTTCGATCCTAGGAAGAAGATGCAGTTTGCAAAAATGTGTTTTGAGAAACTCTACGGGAAAGAGAGTTCAGATGCTAAGGAGATGTATCAGTCACTGGTTGATGTTTTGCGATACATGTTCAAGGAGTACAGTGCTCGGTTTGATAGAGGTGAAGCAGTTCAAGCATCTCAGACCACTCCAGCTGCATCTTTTGGTAGCCAAGAAGCCTCTTTCCAAAGAATCAACTTGATCAACGACGACATGGGGTATGAAAGGATGGATTTGGAGTATGAGGAGTTGGTTGGGGAAATAGAAGATCGAGAGTCTAAGGATGAGTTGGATACTTATCTAAGGGATAGTGTTGTCAATCCGAGAACCATGGTTGGAGTTGAGTATGATGTTCTGTCTTGGTGGAAGTTCAATGCCACTAAGTTCCCGGTTCTTGCAGAAATTGCAAAAGATGTTCTTCAATGCAAGTCTCCTCAGTTGCTTCTGAGAGTGCTTTTAGCACTGGCCGTATCATTGATTCATACCGGAGCTGTCTTACATATTACATGGTTGAAGTGTTGATGTGCTCAGAGCAATGGCTAAAGGCAGATATTCGATGTGGTGATGCAAGGCTGGTGACAATGGAAGAAATTCTCAGTGACTTTGAATATGAAGACATGCTTGAGAGAGGTATCTTTTATTCTCTAAAAACATATGTTAATTTTTTTATCTGCTTATCTGTTTACTTATTATATTTATCTAGGTCAGAGTTTGATAATCTGAACTTGCAAGAAGATTAAGCAAGTGTGTGGTCCCTGTGTTTGCTTCTTTGGTTTCTAGGTAAATTTAAATTCCCACTTTCTGTTTTGAACTTTGAAGTTGATCATTGCTTATATAAGATTGTTTACTTTGTTCTAGGATTACTCGGAGTGTGGTGAAGGTTTTTCTGCAGCAGTTGGTTGGATGGTGAAGTTTTTTGTGATGAAGTTTGGATGGTGAAGGCTTTTGTTTTCCTTATTATTTTCGGCTGATACATTAGTTCTCTTTGTTTCTGTGTTTTGTTTTGTGTCATTGTTGAACACATTATCTCGGTTTTATGAATGTTGTTGTGTCTCATTTTCACTGAATGTTGTTATTTTCATTTTAAGTTATGGAATTGCTTAATCTCGGCTTTATGAATGGAATATGGTTTTTTTTTCAGCTTATAATCTCATCTTTACATTAACTTGCTTATTAAGTTATTTATTTTAAACCATATTCTTCACCAGTTATAATTAGTTAGTTGTGTAGTGTAATAATTTCTGATATTTGGATCCAAAAGAGGCAGGTTTGGTTACTTTTTATTTTTTTTATCCGGATCCGATTCGATTAAAACGGATAACCGATAATGTTCGATTTTTTTTTACTATCCATACCCACCCGGAACCGCGAAGATCCGATTCGAACCCGACCTGACTTTTTATAATATCCGAACGGGACATATTTTAAAAATCCAAAAAACCCGATACCCGAATTATCCGACCCGAATCCGAACGGATATCTGAATGCCCAGGCCTAAGCGCTGCAGCCCTTGGTTCATCAGCCAGTATCTGCTACTTCCAAACACAAATCGTCTGTATTGCTGCTGCCTCACACGCCTCGCAATGAGACCACACAATACTAAGACTTCGCTGCTGGACAAGGGGAACCGGAACCATATGTTCAGTTCACACACCTTGGTAGGAGACCATTTTTAACTCTTCGCAGGAAGCTTCCCCAAACACTCGAAACATAAGTCTTGCCAAAAGACCTCTCCACACACACAACCAACGGTAGTGAGACGGTCGACAAGCAAACCCTGGCACAAAACTTGGAAATGAACTGCAAACCTTCCAATAAACCCGCTTACAAGGTTGGTCCGGATCAGTGAAAAACACTGCTTCTCGACTTTCAGAACCACAAAAGAGCATAGATGCCAAGGAAGAAGCCAAACCCTTTCGACAGAGCTAAACAAGAGCTAGGACCGGCTAAGACCATACGAACTACTACTGAACCTTAGAAGCCTAACACACCAAAATTCTCATACCATCCACTGCGCTTCTGCTCAAGAGAGGTGAGATCTCACCGGAAACATCATCACCACCACGAACGAGTGACACACCGTCAACGAGAACCAACATCCAAAGGAAGAGAGCAAGACGGTGGGGGTCTAGAGAGATGTGGAAGCGGAAACTGACTAAACACGCCGAAAAAGAACCTTCCGACATCGGCACGCGCCCGGACGCGCCGCACGGCCACCGGAGGCGAAACATATCTCAGATCTTCTTTCTCTCTCTACTGCTTTAGTTAAGATGTTTTGTTTTATATATAGCTGCTTTACATTCACATTCACATCCTTAATAAATTTGATACAACTTTTTTATTTGTGAACATTTGATACGACTTTTAACTCAGTATAACTTCCATCAATCCAGAAGTCTACGGTCCACAAATTACCGTGATCTAGATGTGATCTCTTCATCAACTTCAAGATCACAAACTATTTTAGTTGCTTTTTTCTTTTAATTACGCACCCACGAGTTTGCACCCACTAGTTTGCTTAATTATATATGATTGTGTGCTCAGCTCTCCTAAACACATTAGTAGTATTATTATTCATAACTAAACAAATACTCATGTGTGTTGTGGTACGTTCACAAATCTTCCAATATTTTAACTTTTTCAAGAATTCCAAAACAAAGCAAAGTAAGAAACATAGAACCTTTTTCAAGAGAAAAAAAAGAAACATAGAACTATATCCTTTTACAAACAAACAAAAAACATAGAATTCTAAACTTGATTAAAGAGAAGATCGCCAATAATATTTTACAGTAGATAATCCCTATTCTCTATCTCAAATCAATAAACTTAACAAAGTTATTTCCATCATCTTTTTCGATGAATTCTTATATTATTAGTTTGATAAAGATGTTCAAACTATGTTTGCAACAGTCAGTAGATAATCTTTAAACAAGAACATCTTTCCATAGCTATTTACACCTATAGACATTAAATCCCCAAGAGAAATAAAAGAAGAATACACAATTTATCTGCTAATTCAACTGTTTCGTAGTTAACAAAACACATGAAAATAAACCAAAACAACTTCCACAAAATGAAGTAAAAAAAAAGGTCTTGCTCGGTCACGCGGTTTTCTCACGAGCAGCCAGAAAACGAAAATTCTACTTGCGAGGAGAAAGTTGACGAACAGTTCTTGGATTAAACGATGCTCTGTCTTCAATACTCAATTTCCTTGCGAAGTCTTTCTTCTTCATCGC
Organism: Hirschfeldia incana; assembly: GCA_026261945.1. NCBI lineage: Eukaryota > Viridiplantae > Streptophyta > Magnoliopsida > Brassicales > Brassicaceae > Hirschfeldia > Hirschfeldia incana. Next base: position 1,788,068 of record JABCMI010000013.1, on the reverse strand, counting down.
ATATGATGAAGATCCTCTGTTTCCTCTATCTTCCTTGATCGTTGGTACCAAGTACCAAGCAATACAAGTGCACATGATCGCAACAGATCTTCCAAAGAAAACCAAGAAAACAAGAACCAAGATCACAGTCACGGGCAAGAAACGGTTCGGTCTCGTGATCTTCTTCAGATTCTCGTTCAAAACACAGCTCTGTTTCTCCTCTGTTTCAGGTTCTGTCTTCTTTGTTTCTTCTGTTTTCAAATCGTTGACTACTGTCTTGACTTTAGCAGCAGCAGAAGCGGCAACGACATCTTTGGTCTTCTTCTTTTTGTGAAGATAAGACGATTTGATCACGACGGGGACACACTCACCGGAGCTTGTGAACACGAATCGGACAAGAGGCGGCCCACCGGAATCGAGCTTCTTCGAGTAGATGCTCTGTCTCTTCTCGTCGAGTTCTGAGAGAAGCTCGGAGAATTTGTCGAGTCCACGGTTTGAATAAGGGTTCTTGCTCGCTTTTCTTGATTTTCTTGGCGAAGTACATGGAGTTCTAAATGGACTCACCATTTTTCGTTCGGTCGATGATCTTTTAGTTTCTTTAATCTTGTGTGGTGCTTGTGAGATTATGAGAGTTTCAAGGGATTTGTTTTTTTGGATATGGAGGATTTGTTTCACAGACAAGAGACGACCTTAGCATTAATATACGGGATTTGTATTGAATTTTAAAAGTTTTATTACGCGATAAGAATATTTGGTTTATAAAAACGATAAAAAGAAACTCGTTTATAACAGTATTTTAAAATTAAAAATATGCAATTGACTGGATCTAATGAATAGAGCGTTATAACTTGGTCAAAAATCTCAGGGTCTCAGAATTTTGTATTCTTCCGAAATAAATACTATTGCGGATGGATATAAGAAGTTTCGAAGAACGAAAGGTTACATCATCGCGTATGTCTTCTTGCTGACTTTCTTGCAGCAGAAGTTAGAAAAAGTCGTTTCTTTCGTTATTTTATTTCGCCTTCGAGAATAGCCAAATCTTAGCCAAAATCTAGTGGCTAGTTTGATGTATATCGCAAATGTAGGCAACTAATTTGATTTATATGTAACTGATGGAAAGGCTTAGAACTTTGTTGACAAAAAAAGGCTTAGAACTTTATATAATACAATTTAACAATCGGGGAAACATAGTATAACCCATATAAAAATATGTTATAACCATAATGTTTTGCAAATTTATTGTTTGCTAAAGGGTTTAGGTTTGGACATTTTAATACTCTGGGTTGGGTCGGGTCTGGTGGTTCGGGTAGAAGCTTAAGGTAGTAACTAGATTCTGACCCGCCCTTAAAAGGGCGGGTATATTTTTTGTTTTACATTTTTTAGAAATTTTTAATTTTTTATATTTGGTTTTTAAGTTATATTTGTATTTTTCTTTGTATAACATTTTTAAATGATTAATAAGAGATTTTAATCTATATTAACTATTTGGTATTTGATTAATATGTTGCATGATTGATGAAATAACCCGTAAAAATTATAATTGTAAAATATTAATTTTAACCCGTTCTATTATATGAGTATTAGTTAATTTTGTATATGTTATTTTTACCAAGTAAATATATATTTATTCAATTTCTTATTTAAATTTAGAATTTTTTATTTTATAAATTAAAATTTATTTTCTAAATTAATTATTAAACTGTTATGTAAATAGATAGGGCTAGAGTTTGTTTTGAGAATTGGAACCAAATATATTTATTGATTTCAATAGTATTATATCCTGAAATTTTGAATATGTTGTGGGTGCAATATCTTATCAATAATATTGACAGCGTTTTTAGTCGGAAACAATTATAACAAAATACATCAATAACATTTAAAAGAGATCATTTCTATATTATATACCCTTAATGAAATGTTGAAATTTTCCAAAAATATCTTTAATGATATGACTAACTAATAATTTTATTAATGGCATGATTATCTTTCAGTTTTGTGGGTCTATTTCAACATTTAGATGGACTTACTGTACAACAATTTACTAAAATGATGATGTCGACTTTATGATTTTGATTAATGGGTTTTTTGTATACCAATTTTTCAAATGGATTATGTTTTTATATAATCAATTTCACATCCTATAAACTTTTAATATCAATAACCTAAATTAAAGTCTGTAATAATTATAAAAAATTCATATTAGAGATTTAAATTTTGTAACCGCACGAGGATAAAACTTAATTATAAATAATATTGACTATTTTATATATGTTTAGCAATATTTTATATAATTTATAATTATTTTAAATTATATAATATCTCAAGTTCGAATTTCGAATACAATCATTGTTTAACTTATTTACAAACATAAAACGATTATGGACTCATTTAAAATTTTTCATTCTATACACAATATAACAAACCCGCATAATTGAAACTTGATTATGTTACAGTTTATATAATTAAAACGAAGAATTATCAATTTTATATTGAAAAAAACAATAAAAAATCAGAATCTAGTTCTGATATTAAAAGTTTATTATGAAAATTCTTTTGTGCTAATGGTCATGCACTCCTTAGATGGCTAATGGGCTCATACCTATTTTACTATAGTAAAGGCACGTGGGAGAGACCACGTGACATCTTCTTCTATAGTTAAACCTAATTATGTCTCATAATTTTCACAGTCGTGTTCTGGTTTTTGTTAACATTATGAAACTTCTTAAATATACAGATTTTTAATCGTATAAACTTGTAAATTTGCCATATTTACTGAAACTTTAACAATCGAGATCCAAACTTTAACCAAATTAGGTGATTTGTTTCAGAATATCAGTTTTAGAGGATGAAAACCTGTTGACTGTACCCTACACGCCACCAGTCACCTTCCAAGCAACGCTTTTTCAGCAGTTTTTTTGACGGGGATAAAAAGAGAACGTGATAGTGTTTAAAAAATAGAACGTGGTAGTTTTTAAATAAATCGGATACAATTATATAAAGATAATAATAAATCCCTTAAATAAATAATTGGACATGACATTTATCAATTGGTCATGCTGGAAAATTAATATAATAGATTTTTCGGTTCAAATTAGTTTGGGTGGTTTTGGTTCAGATAATAAAATTTAAAACCGTCTAATATCTGAAAAAAATCTGATTTTGGTTTGATTGTGATTTAGTTCGGTTATTTCAGATAATTCAGATAATTTCTGTAAAATATCGAGTAATTAAGATTATTCAAACAAAACTCAGTTATTCTGTTTTGGTTCTAGTTTGGTTTTCGGTTCTGATTTTTTGTCCCGACCTAAAAATGTTCAAAACGTTGATGATAATTATTTGAAATAGTTAGTTCAGATACGTTGCTCTAAAACCTGTCATACTAGTTGTATTATTGTTCACATGATTCTAGTCACTTTATTAATTTTCTCCTATCATTAATGGCGCATGTGGCAATTAAGTGCGTTATATCGTTAGTACGTGCCTTACACGTCCCACTCAGTATTCATACACTTATCTATACTTTTTCATTTTCATTTTATTTGTTGTTTTACAATTAAAATTTTCGTTTTAAAGTATGTATTATTTTCGAGCTGGGCCGTGGGCCTTTGTTTCCGTTAGCTCAGTTTGTGGGTTTATTAGTGTTTGGGCCATGGGCCTTTATAATTTGTATGTTGGGCTTGGCCCTTTTATTATAAAATCTCCTTAAAGGAAAAAAAAGTATGTATTATTTTAGAATTTTAATAAATATTTAATAAATTTTTATGCTATATAATTCTTTATATTATCCAATCTATTTTTTTAGTAGCTGAAATATGTTTAAATGTATAAATGATGATGTTTTTGCTTTGAAAACATACAAAATTAAAAAATTTCTTAATTTATGTGTACAAACTTAAAACAACAATTAAAATAAAATGGAAAGAATATTATTTAGTGATATATAAATATGACAGCAATTATTGCCTGTTGGAGGACTACAACAACATGGAAAAATGTACATTTTGACTTCAATATTTTTTTTCGTACTTTATACTAAAAAATGATAAGTGATAAATATTGTAAATTAAATTAATTATCTAAACTTTTTATAATATGCGTAAATGTATATTGATTGTACCAAAAGTAGTTAATTTGGCTGATTCGACATTGAGGTCGCAAATATACGATATTAACTAAAAACTACATTGTTTTGAGTCGGGTCGATGGTTATTTTCCTACAAAAATATCATATACTATCAAATGTCTCTCTAACGTTCTATTTATCCCTTAAACAAAAGTTACAGACCTATTTCTCCATGAATATTGGTTTGGAGAGTTTGTGATTTCAACTAGAAATCAAACCATTGAACCTCCAAAAACAAACCAGATTAGAATGAACCGATCAAAAACCCAATCCAGTTTAACTAGGTTGGGATTTTAATCATATACTTTTCTGTAGATTTATTGAACAAACTAGGTCTTAATTTCGTTTTATGATCGATTTATTATGATTAAGTATTTGTTTAGAAAATAGTAAACCAATTATTTTTTTGGATTTTTAACACCTTAAAAGAAATAAAAATTTGACATACTTTTATTGATAACCTCAACTTATATTTTAATGTGACGATAGCAAGTTCTGATTGACTGCAAATTCATGGTAAACAATATATCATTTAATCAAGTTATATATTTTTTTTCTCTTTGGATATGAATTATTTTTATAAATTAACTATGTTGCTGTTATTATATATTAATACTAACATTGTATTTATCTAATTAGCATTCAACTATGTTACTATATTATTCTATCTTAAGGAATAGTTCTTCTCATCCACATAAGAAAATTTTAAATATTTTTCGATAATTTTTTTTGTTTTTATTTTTAATGATATTAGAAAATTTAGACAACTATTTACAATCACACAAATACTTTATATATTAGAAACATTTTTTTATATACATTGTGAATTGTTTATTACATTTTCTGTTTTTGTTACTTAAGTATTTTAACATTAATTTACCATTTATTTTGCTACAAAATGTACTCTCGATTTATAAAATTTTATGTATTGATTAATTCTATTTTACTAATAAATTTTGTTATTTGTTAAAATTTGGTAGTTGCATATTTTCACTGTTTACTTTAAAAATTTATTTATATTTTAATTAGCTCATATATTAATATTTTTATTTTATCCTAAATAATAGTTGAAATTAATTATTTGTACATTTTAAAATTATGTTTAATCTTACTAGAGAATTTGATGTAACTGATAAGAATTATTCAGTTATGTTATCAATTAAAAATTCATACGTGTATTTAAAATATATAAATTAATTTTAATAAATATATATATTATATCTAAAGAATATATATAAGTTGATAAAATATATAATTATAACTACACTTATTAATAAAACAAATATGATTCATAAATTGATGTAAACAATATATTCGTAATTTCTATTTATATATAAATACAATATTTTAATAGATATAGAAAGTTATTAGGTATTACCTATTTCTAAAATCTTACCAAAATGAATTTTTATAAAAAAATATTTTGATATAAAATTTATTAGTTATTATTATATTATAAAATTCTTGAAAAATATAAATTCATATAAAGAAAATAGTCATTACCGTATTTAAGAAATCTTACCAAAAACATAAATTATAATATATAAATTTTACATGTCACAATTAAATTGATGTCATATCATATTTCTTTTAAGTCATGTCATTATTGTTTGTTGAGAATGAATTTAGTGATGACACAAGTACAAATCATTTCTCAAATAATTTCTAGAAGATATAATGAAATAACCCATTAATCCAATTTGAACGCAGCTTACATAGTAAGTTTGAAAAAAAGGTTTGAATTCATGAGCAGGTCTCAAAGTCAAAAAATTATATAATCTATAACACTGTATTGGAACATTCCAAGCATTGCAGAAAATTACTGGAAAAATGAACTGGTTTTTATTTACTGGAATTAGAATTCAAGTATATATGTATACTAGATTTTAATATGTGCTTTAAAAATGCGAGATTATTTTTCTTATAAGCATTTTAACATTTAGGAAGAATTTTTATTATGTCAAATTTGTATGCAAGAATTATATGATGTATTTTGTGTTGATTTGTAGTAGTATTATTTAATTGATTTGAATCATAATTGTTTATATAAAAGTATATCAAATGATTATAATGTTAAAGGTTTATTATTATTATTATTATTATTATTATTATTATTATTATTATTATTATTATTATTATTATTATTATTATTATTATTATTATTATTATTATTATTTTTATTATTCTTATTATTATTTTTATTGTATAATATAAAATATATTTTATAAATACACATGATTCCCAATACTATAAGTTTTCGAAAATTTCTGCAGGTTTTTTAATTTAAATTATTATCTATGAATAAGATTGTTGATAAATTTTTAACAAATATTATACTTAGGTTTAAAAGCCAACTATACAAAACACTCCGAATGGTAACATTGGGTTGGGCAGTACGGGACAAGCAGATTAGTTAGTGCGGTGCGGGTTAAGAATGATTTGTGTTAAAAAACGCATACTGCAAGACAAGTGCGGTTCATCTAAAAGAAGCGGTTCAAGAAATATGTGAGTGGTGAAACGCACGTTGCGAAACAACTACAATTTATCTAAAAAGCGATTTAAACAAATTACAAACAGTAACATGTATAATAAATAGTGTAACTACGGGACACATAATATATTTATATTTTACAAACTAAAAAATAAGTGATACTAAAATAATGATATATATATATAGGTATATTTTTTTAAAAAATATATATATCTGAAATATGAAATTTAATATGATATTACTGAGATTTTATTGTCAATATCTTATTTATTTTTAAAAATCATAATTGTGCTAGTTGTTTTAAACAAAATTTATTTAATTTTTTTACTTAAAAAATTGTAACTAATTCAATTCAAATTTTACAAAATAAAAAATCATTGAAGCTAATGTAATTATATATATATATATATATATATATTAAAAATATTAGATCTGAGATATAAAATTTATAGCTAATATCTTATTTTATTTTATTTTTAAATTATAATTATGTTAGTTGTCTTTAAAAAACATTAATTTAATTTTCTTTATTTAAAATCCCTTATATATTATTTGCGAAGTGATTTTGTCACATGTCTTCTTCAGAATCAGTTTCACAAAATAAATGATGACATGTCACATAAAAAATATGACATGGCACAATTCATACTAATTTATGGTAATTGTGACTATGATCTTACCATGTCACACTTATTAATTTACATATTTAATTTGAAATACAAATAAAAATATAAAATTTAAGTAAATTTACATATTTACATATTTAGGAATATGATATGTCACGCTTATTGATTTACATATTTAATTTGAAATACAAATAGAAATATAAAAGAATAGAGAACAAAATATTGGCAATGTAAAGGATGGTTGAAAACCGTGTAAACGTCTCAAGCTTTGGTACGGAACCGTCTCAAGCTGGTGGTAGTTCTTCAACTGCGTTATTGCAAGGTCAACATATAGGGGATATATATATATATATATATATATATATATCCCTTATATATTATTTGCGAAGTGATTTTGCCACATGTCTTCTCCAGAATCAGTTTCACAAAATAAATGATGACATGTCACATAAAAAATATGACATGGCACAATTCATACTAATTTATGGTAATTGTGACTATGATCTTGCCATGTCACACTTATTAATTTACATATTTAATTTGAAATACAACTAAAAATATAAAATTTAAGTAAATTTACATATTTACATATTTAGGAATATGACATGTCACGCTTATTGATTTACATATTTAATTTGAAATACAAATATAAATATAAAAGAATAGGGAACAAAATATTGGCAATGTAAAGGATGGTTGAAAACCATGTAAACGTCTCAAGCTTTGGTACGGAACCGTCTCAAGCTGGTGGTAGTTCTTCAACAGCGTTATTGCAAGGTCAACATATAGGGGATATATATACGATTCACATTTTCATATAATTGACTACATGTTTTAAAGTTGATAGGATTTACAAAGGTCATTGCAATGTCGATTATATCTAAAACAAACAATTCTTTCGTTTTTGTGAAAGACATTGATGTTGCTGATGAAAAACAAAAAATCAAAGTTAAAGTTTTGGTGCTCTGGAAGACCTACAAGAGTTCTTGAAAATATTATATTTATTAATAAAATATTAATAAATTTAAAATTGAAATAGTTAGATCCAATAAAAGAGTAATACTACAAAAACACTTTTTATTTTTGTAAACAGTCGAAGATAATTTTTTTAAAATAATAATATTCAAATATAAATTAAGATTTTAAAATGAAAAAATAATATTTAAAATTATTTTTTCTGCGCATGGCGCATGAGAACTCCTAGTAAAAATGTAAACATCAATATCAAATTTCACTGTTGAATATTTATTTTGTAATTTTACTAGCATATACTATATGAACTGAAAAAATTTACAAATATCATTACTCTATATCAAATCTGCATACGTAAAATTTTAAAAATTCAATGTGATATAACTTTTGTCAATGCACACATATATTTCTGTATTATCTGCAAATCACAAATACAAATTTGTATATACATTTAGTTAAACCTAAACATATTTATTAGTTTGTTTACTTCTTATTTTAAATCATTCAATTTTAATAATAAATATAATTTTAGTAGATTTTATTTGCGTAACTAAATAAAAATACACAAAAGATTATAATTTCCTTATTGTCTAAAAATTAAAAAAAAAATATATAAAGAGAGTTGTAGCATTTGTTCTTTTTGCATTGTTCATTATTTGTTAACAGTAGTTTTGATTTGACCAAAAAATAATATTAGTTTGCAACATTTAACAAACCACACCCCTTTGCCCATTTATCTCTTCCTTGTGCGTTCAAGAACAAAACCTGTCCCGCCCTTCCTTCTTTTTTTTATTTTTATTTTTTAAGTGACACCTAATAGTCAAAACAATAGGTTGAGTGGTGACATGATTTAGTCCCGTTGTGTGTGTTCTTCAGTTCGTAGTTCTCATTCAAGGCCTTAGTTATTGTTATTATTACAACTCGCCGACAACATTTATCTTTGACAAACGTTAAAGTGAAGAACTGATTTTATAGATTTTGTTGCCTAAAAAATGTTTGCAATTTACAATATGATTGGTTTAGGAAATATCTTGTTTTCTATTGGTTGAATTTATTGAAAAATTTATGTAAATAAATAAATTAGTTGAAAAAGTATGGGCATAATTCCTTATAGGATTCTCTAATAGTAAACTAAAATTTGATCCGCGTTTTCAAAGAGCAGATTTATTTTTCATTATTTTATTTTTTAAATTGACAAGTATTTTTTAAATGTCACATTTTTCGTATAATTTTATTTTATTTTATAAAAGGCTTAAACTTTTTTATTTTCTTTATCGTGTTTTATTTTAAATGATTATTTACGTTTAAAAAATTAAACTTTATGTTTTTAATGAATTAAGTTGGTATAACTCTGATATATTAATTTTAGCCTATGGTTAATTTTTTAATAAAATAATTAGATTCTCTTAATAAAGATTTATACTTTTCAATGAAAAAATCAATTTTTATGAATGTTTAAATTATATTAAAAAATATAAAACATAATAATTAAGTGTTTACTTTTTGTTCACTACACAAAAGATTAAGAATGGTTAAAAAAATATGTGAACTTGGACTCAATGGCCTAAATGAAAAAATATGTAATAATTGGATTTGATTCTTAATCGGCACAAATAGCCCAAAAGAGATCTGATGTGGGCAGTGTGCTGGATCCGAAAAAATAGCCTAATATAAATGTGTTATTAATATTACTTGATTGTCCTTAATGAAACCTGCAATATTAGTAAAGAAATGAGTATGTTTATGTAAAAAAAACAATAGAACCCTGCTTTAATAGTATAAATGTTTTTCATACATCCTATCAGCTGATCCGGTCTTTCCATAATATAGATATTTTATTTACTAAAATAGTTAAAACTTCTTAGGCCCTGATTACCAAAATAGGGGATAAAGTAGTGGCAGTATGCTATAAAAGCAGTGTGCTGCAGAAGCAATTTGTTTTTGCTACACTGTTTAATAGATCGATTGGTAGAACAATATAAACATGCTATTTAAAATTATTATAAAAATTGGTATATGATATATAATATACTTATTTATAGTTAATATATATAGATAAGTAATTTATTTATTTACTAATTTCAAAAATTATGTTTGTATCGAGAATGTTATTTTCAAAATAAATTTAAAATAAAGATATCTATTTTGAAAAATAATATTTCACATTTAAAATATAATTTAATTAATATAAGTAGATTATGTTTAAAATGTGAGATACTATTTAGAAAAATATTTATATTTTAAATTTATTTTAGAAATCAAAATTTCATTTTCTGGATATAAAAAATAATTTTTTGATATTCGAAATTTTAAATGCAAATGATTTTACAAAAGCTTCATATGAGAGTATTTGCCTTAAATTATTAGCATTTAGTAAATGCTTTTCAAATAAATATTAATTGGATAATATAGAGCATGATGCTTGTAAGACCCGATCCCGGCCGAGTAGGCCGCGGTCGCTGTCTCACGTCGCTCGGTCCATACCCGGACCGAACCTCTATAAATCTGCCCTTTATTTAAAACATCACCCATAGGTGAGGGCTAACTCAGATCTTAGCCCAAGACTACCTTAGTCAATTCCTAGTTTAGATCCTTTCAACTTATGCACAGCGGAATAATATCTACCAATCATTGGTCTATAACCAACCTAACACTTGTCTGGTCAGTTCACCTCAGCTACTGGTTAGTAAACACAACTGCCAGCTAGCTCCAAGGTCGATCCTGAACCTAGACCAAGTCATACAATCAGAGGTTCCATTCCCCTAAGCCATTCTATCTAGATCTAAACAACATTGTTAGATCATACCTTTGCCACATCCACGGAGCTTGTTAGCTCTTTGTCTCAGCTGACTTAGCTGTCCAGCTAGCTCATCCAGCTAGCTGAGCTAAACCACTTCACTGGAGGTTCCAGCAACTCCTTCCCAGCTGACCGAGCTGCGAGGTAGCCTGGCCCAGCTCCCTTTCCACTCGTCCAGCTTTCTTATACCTGCATAAACATCTTCCCTTGATTACTTAGTCATTCAGCCAGCCATCCCCACAGACCAAGTAACCTCTGGGAGTCTTCAATAAACATTGGTAAGCATCAGGCGCATCTCAGCCTATGCTTCACCCATTATCCTTACACTTTGTAAGATATAATACCAAGTCCTTTCATGGACTATTCAGACCAAGTCCTCTCATGGACTAACCAGGCCACGTCCTCTTAAGGACTAATCATACCAAGTCCTCACAAGAACTAACAAGGCCCATCAGATCCCAAGTCAATCAACCAACCACCCCACATGACTTAGAACTGATGAGTCTTCATACTTCATAATCAGTCATGGAACCATGTTCCACTGAACCTGATTAGTGTTGCTCTTACCACCGGTGCATCCCTTGATCAATCATATCAGACACCTTGATCCATCATCCAAGGATCAGGTCGTCCATCCTTGCCCATGATCAGATCACACACGGCCTTCCTTGTATAAACGCACCAGCACAATACTAATGGTCTACACCACTTAGTATTGGCAATACTCTTATCATGGCTCTCAGCCAATGCCTTGTACATAGCTCCCAACACCAAGGTTGATAACTAGCATTCCTTACAATTGACATCATAAGTGAGAAATGTATCCCAGCACACAAACATATGATCAAATAACCTAACACAAGGATCTGACCCCAATATGCCCTCAGGTGCAATTTCGACCCCAAGCAAACCTGCTCCAAAAATCAATTAAAATTCATGTAAACTCTTGATAATTCTCAACTATGAGATTCCCATAATCAGAATTCACAGAACCGGCCTCGATCATATAGATCTCGCCCGAATTCAGTCAAACCGGTCATAGGGTGACTACCTCAAATCAATCCCTAAATACCAATTAAAATACATGATAATTCATGATAAATCACCACTAAGAATAATCCAAAGTCGGATCTCCATAAATCCATCAGGAAGTATGAGTTCCGGACTTAGCTGCCAAACCAAGGCCATGGAGGATTCTGAACCGGCCGAGGCCAATGTTCAGTGCCTCTATGTATAATCATCAATCTCAATCATAGATATAATAAATAATATGAATAAGAAATGTATAAACATGGTAAGGTGTAACTGCAAGAACATATCAGTCCATAGTGTACCAAACTATGTCCAATTGTCTTCAGTCCACACCTGTTACCTTATCAGGCTGACCATGCTCCTCCAAGCACGCCTCCATCAATCCCTTATCACATACTTCCAGTATTGATAAGATCCAGTCAGGGTCGTACCCATCATCCCTTCCTTAGGACTTCCATGGAAACAGTTTCTGCACTGCATCCATCTTCAAGTCTGTTCATGCCTTTGAGAGTAGAGTCAAGCCTTCTCCCTTCTCTTCTAACCACTTGCGTGTGTTCCCAGGACACAGAGGAAGCCTTAGACGTGATCATCCATGATCAATCATCACCCAAGGGTCGTGCATCACTTCCCTCTTTGTTGCCCATGAAACTGTTCTTCCACACACATCTGCCTTCAAGGCTGTCTCTGCCATTGGAAGTGGAATCCGGCCATCCATCTTCTCTCCTGGCTATTTGCGTGTCTTCTATGGATGTAGAGGAAGCCCAGGGCGTGGTCAACAATAATCAGAACTCACCAGAGGGTCGTTCTCAACTCCCCTCTTGATTGCCCTCAAATCTGCCCCCCTTGCCGCCTTCACATCTCTCTCTGGTTTGGATTGTTTAATCCGACCTTCTAACCTTTTCTCTGTGTTTTTCTTTGTGTTTCAGGGAGGAAGAAGAGTCCCTGGCGTGCGGACTTGCCTTCCTTTTTATAGAAAAGGAATGGCCACTTCTAACCATTGCATCCCTTCGGTTTCAATCCTGGCTATTGATTTAATCAATGGTCCAGATCACACCCTTTCGCCTATGGCAGTTTCCAGACGTCCTTGACAGTCCTAACTGCCCCTAGACACGTCACACATCAGTCTAGGCTGGTTGCCCAAGCCCCTGGTCCGATCCCAAGTGCCCACCGGTCCATCGGTACACACGGGTCGTCCACATGGTCCGGTCACGGTCCGGACCCGGCCCAACCGCCCAAGACTTGATCACTCACTCTAGCTGAGTTGAGCTGATCTCCAGCTGCCTCAGCTGAGTGAACTAGTCCATCCAGCTCAGGAAGCTGACACACTCTACTTGAGCTCCAGTGAGCTCAGTCCAGCTGGTTGAGCTTCTTGCTCGCATCACCCAGCTGTGATACACTTCGTGTAGCTCCTTTACACTTGTATCCTTCTTGGATTAGCTATGCCTTAGCTTCCTAATGCCCTTAACCCTACTTCCAGGTCAAGGCACACATGTATTTAGGTCATATGACCTTACTGGTGCATCTCCATGCACCACAGTCCGTCCGGCCGGTCCTATCCAGGATCGGGGACATGACAAGTCTCCCCCACTGAGAATGGATTCGTCCTCGAATCCGGTGGTGCTTATGTCTAGTCTCAAGACAAAAGTTCCAACTGAACTCTTTGCATCCGGAACATGGAGCATGCTCGTTTGGTTCTTCCAAACCAATTCGTTGCATCTCCCTCAATGCTCCCTCTCAATGATCACGTCTTGATCATCTCTACACAATCTCCCCCACTTGATAAAAGTTATCCCCAAACCTTATCAAGTGGTCAGTGCTAAGACATAACTTGTGTCACTAGTTCAGCACTCCAGGTTGCAGCCCTAGTAGACACCAAGTTCATATCTTTCCTTAGAATGTTGTCTATGCCAGACTTTATTCTTTTTCAGATCTTAGTCCATGACTAGATCGAATTTAGTCCTTAAGAACATACTGCATACTCAAGTCTTAGTAGATTTAACACATCTCTAAGCCACCTGATGCACCAGCCCAGTCCTAGCAAACATGTTCCAATCTTTAGGCTGCTCACTTTACCATGAGTCCTAACAGATCGTTATGTTTCCATAACCAGCCACAGCCTCTCTCAGCTTGGCCATATTGCGATCTTAGTCTATACCAGACTAAACCACCACAATTTGACATCTGTCCATCACCAGACAATGCCATAAACTGATCCTGGTCCCTGTAGGACGCAATCATATTCCAGTCCCAGTCCACTCAAGGACTCGACCGTGCATTCCGACCATAGGTCCAACTCCGAGCAGGTCATGCCCTGATCCTCGTCCATTACCGGACTTGATCCTGTTGCGGTTCTGGTCCACTCCAGGACTCAACCGTCTCATTCCAACCTTAGGTCAATCTCCGAATTGGTTGTGCTGTGATCCTCATCCCTCATTGGACTTGATCAATTTTATTCCAACCGTAGGTCAAACTCCGACTTGGTTGTGCTGCGACCCAGGTCCCTTTCCGGACATTGTCAATTCAAGCTCAGCCATCTGGGCATGAGCTATGCGGTATGGCTTTTTGGATATTGGGGCCGTCCCTGGTTCCAGTTCTACTATGAACGGGTCAGCCCTAACAGGGGGAAAGCCCTGCAGCGCCCGAAACACATCATTGAACTCACTGACCAGCAGAATCCCGTCCGGGTCACCACCCCCCACGCCCTCCTAGTGGTGATGGTAGCCTTATAGACCTCTCAACCATTCACAAGCATCCGTTCCGCTCGGACTGCTGACACCACTCTATTACAAGGAGTCGAATAAATACCTTGGAACCAAACCGAACTTCCACACCCAATCTCAAACTGCACCTCTCCACAGTGTCAGTTAAGGGTGGCCCGATATTTTCCAAATCAGTCCATGCCTAATCACCTCGTGATTCTCAAGGAGGACAACAATCAGATCTACAGGCATCTCCCTGTCCGTGATCAATACCAGGATGTCTCTATCCAGCCATAGTGAAACCATCACCTGCCCACAAGGTGCATACACTATGACAAGACAATCCCATGTTCCCATCTGGAACCAATCCTTTCTGCTCCAATATCAGAAAGTGTGTGCGTTTCCACGCCATCAATATTCCAGATCATAGTCACTCCAGACTAGATCCCATTTGGACTCATTCGAGTAAGCCAACCCTGGTCCTTCTCTGGACTCGATTGCATACCGAACCTGGTCCACTTTCAGGGTCACTTGCCATACTGGTCAAGCCCCAACCTCCGATCATCAAGTACATAGATGAGTAGGATCTCGGTTTGATAACACGTTTGGAAAACGTCCCATACCATTTTCCAAAGTGTCCCACTTCAATGAATGTCGCGACCATTCACAAAATGTTTATAATATACCCAAATCCTCATCATACTAAAATACTTAACATCGTGTTTCCAGTTCCTCTTGGAATTATTCCATTCCGTTCACTCAATCTTAAGGAATCCTACCTTGACATACACTGAGTCCAAGCTGATCCATCTGATCACAAGCCCACTCATGTAATAACAAGCCAGTGTCTCCCTTAGACTAACATGAACACTGCATATGCTCACTTGTTCTTGGAACAGCCACAAGGAATAACACTTAACCTCAGTAGAGTGCTGCACGTTTATTTCAACCGAAGCCACTCTCTGTTCCATGTTAATTCCCTGGTCCAGGTCGTCCTTACCAAGATCTTGCATTGCATCCAATGTCCAGTCCGTCTACCACTTCCAAATAACTAGATACACTAACCTTTCTGTTTTTCAGGTTCTTGCCCTTGGAGAGTGTATCTTGGCTAAGCTGGCTCATCTTGGAACTTCCATGTTCTCAAGCATGACACCCAATCTTACCTCAACCTCTCCTGGCTCACCACAGCAAAGGAATCCAAGTTATCTCAGCTTTCAGGAATAATTTCGGTTTACATACTATCTTTGAGCACTGAGTTGAGCGAAATTTGTGAACCAACCGGCTCTTCCACTCATCTGCCTCAATAATATCAACACTACCTGAGAAATACTCAGTTCTCAGCTGAGCCATGTGCTCCAGCACACTCAGGTAGTCCACTTACAGCTGCAGTTCAGCTCATCCCATCCAAACCTCAGTCGGACTGAGCTGACCTACAAGCAATCCAGCTCCATTGTTAACCTCCTCCAGTGGAGTCGGCAACAAAACAGGCCAAGTACCTCAACAGCATCCACTTGTTTGGATGTGTGGGTGAATAACCACAACCCAACAATCCTAGAATCAAGCATGCTCTGATACCAACTTGTAAGACCTGTTCCCGGCCGAGTAGGCCGCGGTCGCTGTCTCACGTCGCTCGGTCCATACCCGGACCGAACCTCTATAAATCTGCCCTTTATTTAAAACATCACCCATAGGTGAGGGCTAACTCAGATCTTAGCTCAAGACTACCTTAGTCAATTCCTAGTTTAGATCCTTTCAACTTATGCACAGCGGAATAATATCTACCAATCATTGGTATATAACCAACCTAACACTTGTCTGGTCAGTTCACCTCAGCTACTGGTTAGTAAACACAACTGCCAGCTAGCTCCAAGGTCGATCCTGAACCTAGACCAAGTCATACAATCAGAGGTTCCATTCCCCTAAGCCATTCTATCTAGATCTAAACAACATTGTTAGATCATACCTTGGCCACATCCACGGAGCTTGTTAGCTCTTTGTCTCAGCTGACTTAGCTGTCCAGCTAGCTCATCCAGCTAGCTGAGCTAAACCACTTCACTGGAGGTTCCAGCAACTCCTTCCCAGCTGACCGAGCTGCGAGGTAGCCTGGCCCAGCTCCCTTTCCACTCGTCCAGCTTTCTTATACCTGCATAAACATCTTCCCTTGATTACTTAGTCATTCAGCCAGCCATCCCCACAGACCAAGTAACCTCTGGGAGTCTTCAATAAACATTGGTAAGCATCAGGCGCATCTCAGCCTATGCTTCACCCATTATCCTTACACTTTGTAAGATATAATACCAAGTCCTTTCATGGACTATTCAGACCAAGTCCTCTCATGGACTAACCAGGCCACGTCCTCTTAAGGACTAATCATACCAAGTCCTCACAAGAACTAACAAGGCCCATCAGATCCCAAGTCAATCAACCAACCACCCCACATGACTTAGAACTGATGAGTCTTCATACTTCATAATCAGTCATGGAACCATGTTCCACTGAACCTGATTAGTGTTGCTCTTACCACCGGTGCATCCCTTGATCAATCAGATCAGACACCTTGATCCATCATCCAAGGATCAGGTCGTCCATCCTTGCCCATGATCAGATCACACACGGCCTTCCTTGTATAAACGCACCAGCACAATACTAATGGTCTACACCACTTAGTATTGGCAATACTCTTATCATGGCTCTCAGCCAATGCCTTGTACATAGCTCCCAACACCAAGGTTGATAACTAGCATTCCTTACAATTGACATCATAAGTGAGAAATGTATCCCAGCACACAAACATATGATCAGATAACTTAACACAAGGATCTGACCCCAATATGCCCTCAGGTGCAATTTCGACCCCAAGCAAAACTGCTCCAAAAATCAATTAAAATTCATGTAAACTCTTGATAATTCTCAACTATGAGATTCCCATAATCAGAATTCACAGAACCGGCCTCGATCATATAGATCTCGCCCGAATTCAGTCAAACCGGTCATAGGGTGACTACCTCAAATCAATCCCTAAATACCAATTAAAATACATGATAATTCATGATAAATCACCACTAAGAATAATCCAAAGTCGGATCTCCATAAATCCATCAGGAAGTATGAGTTCCGGACTTAGCTGCCAAACCAAGGCCATGGAGGATTCTGAACCGGCCGAGGCCAATGTTCAGTGCCTCTATGTATAATCATCAATCTCAATCATAGATATAATAAATAATATGAATAAGAAATGTATAAACATGGTAAGGTGTAACTGCAAGAACATATCAGTCCATAGTGTACCAAACTATGTCCAATTGTCTTCAGTCCACACCTGTTATCTTATCAGGCTGACCATGCTCCTCCAAGCACGCCTCCATCAATCCCTTATCACATACTTCCAGTATTGATAAGATCCAGTCAGGGTCGTACCCATCATCCCTTCCTTAGGACTTCCATGGAAACAGTTTCTGCACTGCATCCATCTTCAAGTCTGTTCATGCCTTTGAGAGTAGAGTCAAGCCTTCTCCCTTCTCTTCTAACCACTTGCGTGTGTTCCCAGGACACAGAGGAAGCCTTAGACGTGATCATCCATGATCAATCATCACCCAAGGGTCGTGCATCACTTCCCTCTTTGTTGCCCATGAAACTGTTCTTCCACACACATCTGCCTTCAAGGCTGTCTCTGCCATTGGAAGTGGAATCCGGCCATCCATCTTCTCTCCTGGCTATTTGCGTGTCTTCTATGGATGTAGAGGAAGCCCAGGGC
The DNA here is from genome assembly GCA_026261945.1 of Hirschfeldia incana. Lineage (NCBI taxonomy): Eukaryota > Viridiplantae > Streptophyta > Magnoliopsida > Brassicales > Brassicaceae > Hirschfeldia > Hirschfeldia incana. The sequence continues at coordinate 1,769,595 of JABCMI010000013.1, read as the reverse complement.
GTGGTCAACAATAATCAGAACTCACCAGAGGGTCGTTCTCAACTCCCCTCTTGATTGCCCTCAAATCTGCCCCCCTTGCCGCCTTCACATCTCTCTCTGGTTTGGATTGTTTAATCCGACCTTCTAACCTTTTCTCTGTGTTTTTCTTTGTGTTTCAGGGAGGAAGAAGGGTCCCTGGCGTGCCTGCAAAGGCACGGACTTGCCTTCCTTTTTATAGAAAAGGAATGGCCACTTCTAACCATTGCATCCCTTCGGTTTCAATCCTGGCTATTGATTTAATCAATGGTCAAGATCACACCCTTTCGCCTATGGCAGTTTCCAGACGTCCTTGACAGTCCTAACTGCCCCTAGACACGTCACACATCAGCCTAGGCTGGTTGCCCAAGCCCCTGGTCCGATCCCAAGTGCCCACCGGTCCATCGGTACACACGGGTCGTCCACATGGTCCGGTCACGGTCCGGACCCGGCCCAACCGCCCAAGACTTGATCACTCACTCTAGCTGAGTTGAGCTGATCTCCAGCTGCCTCAGCTGAGTGAACTAGTCCATCCAGCCCAGGGAGCTGACACACTCTACTTGAGCTCCAGTGAGCTCAGTCCAGCTGGTTGAGCTTCTTGCTCGCATCACCCAGCTGTGATACACTTCGTGTAGCTCCTTTACACTTGTATCCTTCTTGGATTAGCTATGCCTTAGCTTCCTAATGCCCTTAACCTTACTTCCAGGTCAAGGCACACATGTATTTAGGTCATATGACCTTACTGGTGCATCTCCATGCACCACAGTCCGTCCGGCCGGTCCTATCCAGGATCGGGGACATGACAATGCTAATGCTAATGATGTATCAATCAAGGTCTTAGTCAGTATTACTACTACATGTTACAAATGTATTTTTGGCAATTAAAAATTAAATGACACTCCCTATGTTTCTGACATAGTATCATTCTGATATTTTTCATGCAGATTAATAAATTATTTAATTTTGCATGTTTTCCATATAAAACACTATTTCCCATACACTTACTCTTATTTCAACCAATAGAAAAATAATCTACAGAAGAAATTCAATAAATTTTGCCTCGAAAACCTAAAACGACACTTATTTTGCAACGAAAAATTTCCTCTACAATGACACTTAACGAAGGGAGTACCGTTTATCACTTATGGAAACAGAGAGTAACCTTTAAATTTTGTTTCGCAAGTTTTATTTTAGTAATTACATTTGTACTATTTAAATTAAATTGCCAAAAATACATTTGTAACACATAATAATACTGGTTGACAAAAAAAAAACACATAATAATACTGACATACTTCCTTTTTTTGGTAAAATAAAACATACATAGTTGAATTCCTATTCTACCGTTGATCCATCTTTAGTAACTAGGAACTCAAACTACCGTTTATCACTTATGGAAACAGAGGAATTACCTTTTACTTACACAACCAAATCTCATTTCCCATTGCTGCAGTATTTCAGGAAATAGATCCGGAATCAGGTTAGTAATGCTATAGGAACATGTTTATCATGTTTCTTCCACTTGAACGAGGAAGTTTTTTTTTTTTAAAAAACGAATAAGTTTGAACAAGTGGGAGACTTCCCACCAATGTAGGGAGACAGTACGTCATTTCCTTGTTTCCTCTTTGACAAAATTGACACCGGTTTAATCTGGTTATGATCTTATCACTGTGGTGGAGACGCGTGCATCCTCACCAGTCACCATCCCATTCTCAAACCTCCAGTAGACATGTTGTGGTTTTTGTTAATCAATAATCATTATCTACTAGATATGGACCCGTGCGTTGCACGGATTTTGATTGAAGTTCTAATTTCATTTTATGATTTTTTATATATTATGTGAAAATTATTCAAAGTATAATAATTATATTTTTCATATAAGTTTTGGTTAATACTCCTATTTTAACAATCATAGATGGTGCATAAGTAAAGTGAGTTATTAGCAACTTATACATAAGGTTAGAGAAAAGAGCGCTATTCCCAAAAATTCAAAATCAAACTCAACGTAAAGAAATACAAAGTAAAGAAAAATACAAAGAATATAAATATTGAATCAAGTCAATTGAGTTGATGACAATGTTATACACTTTCTTAAGTTCTTAATGTAATGCATGTTTATATTTATTTTTATGTTATTATTCTTGTTCAAATATATTCTCTAATGCTTCAATGACAATTTAGTAATGTTTTGTGTTGTCATTGTAGGATCTCAAAAAAAAAATTGTGTGTTCTTTAACATTTATATATTTTGGTTTGCTTGGTTTATTCATCTTTAAAATATTGTTAGTTCCCAGCTTTATCTACTTCTCTATATTTTCTCATAAAATAGAATTCTATTATAAATGTGAATCTCTCTATTGTATGATTATACTATAGAGTTTCTATATTTTAAGAAAAAAAATATAATGGAATATTATTTTCATCTCTTTATTCATAAACAAAAATATCATCTCTATATTTTACTATAAAAATAAAGAAAGTATATTGCATAATCATACATTGGAGCAAATCCATCTCTATAATATAATCAATTCTGAATCAAAATTGCGTGAATAATTGTTTATGAAAATAATGTTTTGTACATGTTGTAATAGACATGAAGAAAATACAATCATTAAAAAAAATTTGTAATTTCATTTCAGATTTGTGAAATGAAATTTCAGATCTATATTTTGGAATCTCGTTTTTTATATATAAAAAAAAGATTATTCAGTTTCTCTCACTTTGGATCTGCAGTTATAGTAACAAAAGTTTCTAGAAAATAAATATGCATATAGCCCTAAATTATAAAAATATTAATTAACAAAAAATAGTGTAAAAATATTACTGGTATTGAGAAAGCCTAATCTTGAAAATTGAAATTTTTAAAAATAGTTAATATTAACTGGACATAATTATTTGATAGTAACTTTATTTTTCTTAATCCTAGAAAAAATAGAATTGTAAAAGATTATTTAATATTAATTTATTTTTATAGAACCCTAAAAAGTGTAAAAGAATATTTGATAGTTGTTTTCCTTTCTAAAAATCTTAATCAATAGAGATTTGTATCATATTTTTAAGTCATAACCAAAAGGGAATTGTAAACAATTATTTGATAATATTTTAAGAGAGAATTTAAATATGAACATGATACTAAAAATTATACAGTTACTAAAAGAACTGTAAAATAGTATTGATATAAATTGTAAAAAATAATTATTAAATTATTTATTAGAAACCAAAAATAATTATCTGATAGCAATTTTAAAAAAAAAATCTAAAAGAGAAAAATAATTTGTAAAATTTTATATAACAGTAATTTACCTTTTCTACATCCTAAACAAAAACATAAAAGATTATTTAATAGTATTTTTATATTTAAATTGTAAATAAAAAGGAGATTTATAAAATAGATTATGTTCCCTTTAAAACAAATGCTTTAAAACAATTTTTTTTTACTTTTATAATAAAAAGTGTATATAGCCCTAATTTATCAATTTTCTGTATAGAACAAATTAATTACATGATTATTCATTAATAATATTTTTAATAAAAAAAATCAATATTTTGTAACTATTAATTTTTAATTTATTAATCAATATATGTATATCGATATTACAAAAAATCTATTTTTGTTAACGCTGATTAATTATGTTAATATAAGTTATGAGAAACATTACAAATTGATGTTATTTTTTAATATAAATTATGATAAACATATCCTAGAAAACTTTTAATATCTAAAAATCTTATAATTTTTCTATTATCAACTAATTGTATGTAGAAGTTCTAATACTTCATGTTTGACTAAAAGGTAACGTTTTTACACAATGTGAAACATTACATAAATGTATCTACATCTGACTATATTATCATGAGTTATTTCATAAAATTCACATTAGATGGTAGTCCTTACATAATGTTGAATATAATATTTGTTTAAAACTTAAAATGAAATATTATTAGATAACTTTTATCATTATATTTGTTCATGATTTAATATAATGCTAAACATACATATAAATATTTTCGCCAATAAGCTAATAATTTGTCTTCCCCGAAACTCGAAATCTCGACCACATTGTGTAACAATATTAACCCTTAGTCAAATATAGACTATTGGAGCTTCCACAGAAAATTAGTTAATTTTAAGAAAATAATAAAATTTATTTTTTACAACTCTCTTTCGCTCAGAATTTTTAATTTATTCTTTTGCATTCTCAGGTTTTTATAATTCTTAAAAAAAAGTAAATAATATTTTGTATTCCCAAGTTTTTTTTAATTCGTTTAAAAAATGAAAGCTATTATTTTCTTTCATAATTTTGGTTTTCATGATTTAACCAAAAAAATTAGAATTTATTAAAAAGCAAAAATTTCCATGTATCTTATACAATTTTTTTGTTTATTTGTTTAAAAAGGAACTTACTATTATATAATTATTCGTATAAATTTTTTTTGTTAACAATAGTTTTTCTAAAACTTAAAAAGGAAAAATTCTATTAAATGACTTTAATATTTCTATTTGTTCATGACTTATATTTTAAAATAAAAAATAATTTAACATAATTTTTAAAATTTTCTTTTTCGATATAAAAAGGAAACTAATAGTAAATATTTTTTTGTATGAAATTTTTGTTTACAATATTTTCTTTAAAATTTGAAATGGAAAGATACAACTATTAATTTATATTAAATTATTATTTAACACATTTTTATTTACAGTATTAAAATTAAATAATATTTTTTATTCTCAGGTTTTTTTTTTAATTCGTTTAAAAATGGATAAATAAAAGGGAACGATACATTTAATTAACTATTTATATAAAATTTTTATTTAACACATTTTTATTTACAGTATTAAATTTAAATAATAATTTTTATTCTCAGGTTTTTTAATTTGTTTTAAAAATTTAAAACTTCTATTCTATTTCATAATTATGTTCTTCATGATTTAAAAAAAAATAAAATTTCTTAAAAATATAAATTATTTCCATATAGCTTATACAATTTTTTGGCTTTTTTAAAAAAAATAAAAGGAAGCTTACTATTAAATAATTATTCGTATAGTTTTTTTTTCCTTCACAATATTTTGTCTAAAACTTAAAAAAGAAAAATACTATAAAATAACTTTAATATTTCTATTTGTTAATGATTTATATTTTAAAATAAAAAATAATTTTGTATAGTTTTTAAAATTTTCTTTTTTGGATAGAAAAAGGAAAATAATAGTAAATAATTCTTTCGTATAAAATTTAAAAAGAAAAGATACTATTAATTAACTGTCAAACAATTTAAAATATTTTGTATAAATTTTTTATTTATAATATTTGCTTAAAACTAAAAAGGCAAAATACTATTTATTAACTATTTATATAATAAGATTATTATTTAACATTTGTCACTATCTTAAATAAGTAATTGCCATGTGTCGCGATCGTGTTAATTAGTAACTTTGAAAACTAAGCTTTATATAATTAGATTTTAGATTGTCGATTGGGCTTCATTTAGGTTTGTATTTTTTATCTTTTGGCATTATTTTAGGTTTGTATTGTACCTTCTATTTCATCATGTATTGGCTTAAACTTTATTAAATAAGCCAGTGTTGATTTTGACCCAAAAAAGTCAGTGTTGACAAAAAAAGCCAACTAGTATGAAGTAGTATCAATACTATTAAAACAGGAGAACTTTTATTCGACTATGTTTTGGACTATCAAAAAAGTCATAACAGTCCAACTAAAATAATTTCATTAGTTATTATCATATAAGGATTTTCTAATCTAACAATATCTATTAATATTTCAATATTTATAAAATAGAATTTATTTAACCTCCTATTTTTTCTCTTACAACTAACTTAATAATATTTTCAAAATAAGATATCTAAAAAGATATTCTCAAGTATCTTTTTCTAAGATTTTATTATAAAAATATCATTTAATATATTTTTATTTAAGATGTAAACATAAATTCTTTTAAATATTTATTTAAAATAATAAAATTCGTAATTAATATAAATAAATAATTAACGAATATTAATTCTTTCATTATAGAATAAAAAATAACATTCCCACAATATTTATATTCGTAATTAAATTAATACATCAACTAATAAATAAAAAGTAACTTAATTTATTTATAAAATATTTTATAAATCCTAAAATTAAATAATAACATACATTCATGAATTTTACCACATACTTCAACGTATTAAAATAAAATAGTAAAGTAAGATATATAAATTTGAATATTAAAAATAATTCGATAAACTATGATACGGGTTGAATGAAATATATTTTGACCAATATAAAAATTAAAAATATTCTTTTACTATAATTTACAGTTTTAAAATATAAATGAAATTAATAATGACGGGTTTTATAAATGAATTATCTTATTATCAAAAAATTATATTTATTAATTTTAATTTATTTATCTATAAATTTTTTTAAATAAAATACATGTATGAAATTTCTAATTTTTAGTAAATAATTTTTTGGAAAAAAACTAATCCTATAGATCCGGGTCGGGTAAACACAAGTATAAATATATTAAGTTATTTCATAAATAACTGAATGGTTTATATATCTTTTGAACAAAAAAAAACGAAAAACCATAATCAAACTGAAACCAAAATCCAAAATGAAAAACAACCTAAAACCAAAACTGAAAACCAAACATTATATTTAAACATATTAGTGAATAAAAAGACTAAAATTAATAAATTTGTTGACTAAACCAATCTCATACATTTAACTAACGAGGAAGATCAATACATGACAGAAAAAAATCTTGTCCGCCCTTTGAAAGGGCGGGTCAAACTCTAGTAAAGTTTTAAAGACAAAATACGATTAAGAAAACAGAAGTCTATGTACAAATGTTACAGACACTTTACTTTATAACCAGAAAAAAAACAGGCAGAGGTTCCATGACACAAATAAATCACGTAATTAATTTCTTTTTGTTCCTCTTCTTCGACACACACTATTATTAACAACATTGTAAGAAGCAAACATGAATCAAGTTTTTTTTTTTTTTTTTTAAAGTAGTTGAAAGATCTCTCTGAAAATTACCTTAATAATACTTGTGGTTAGAGCTCAGAGTTGTTCATGGTAGCAGTTTCTGGATGATAATGAACCATTTCTTTCCACATCAACTCTCTTATCATCTCTGCCCCCAAATCCTCATCCTCGTCTACATCAAGATCAATAGGAACTTGAGCAGGAGGATTCGCATTAGGGTCATACAAAGGCGCCATGTAAGGATGCTGAAGCGCTTCCGCGACGCTAATCCTCTTGGAAGGGTCAAGAACGAGCATCTTCTGAAGCAGATCAATGGCTAGAACATGCGCATTCGGGTAAAGGCGAGAGAATGATATCCCCGGTGAGTAAGGGAGAGACTCTATGTACCTTTTGGCTTTCGGGTTATCGATAAACTCTAGATCTTCCTCTCTCTGGCTCCCCAAAATGTTAATGATGAGCTTAATCTGGTTAAGACATTCTGTCCCCGGGAATATCGGTTTTCTTCCAAGAAGCTCGGCGAATATGCATCCTACCGACCAGACATCGATGGAGGTTCCGTAGTTGTCACAACAGAGGAGAAGCTCTGGTGCTCGGTACCATCGAGTGACAACATACTCAGTCATGAACTGACCTTTGGTGTTGCTAGTCCTCGCTAGACCAAAGTCACATATCTTTAAGTCGCAGTTTGCGTTCACAAGGAGGTTACCTGGTTTCAAATCCCGATGGAGAATGTTTGCTGAATGAATATACTTAAGCCCTCGAAGCAGCTATACACAAAAGAAACAAAATCAATAAGAAAAAAACAACACAAAAAGGAGTATTTAGTAGGCATTTCGTCACTTAGGTTCAATTCTCGTTGGGAAAGACTATTTACATTGTTAGGGTTCCAGGAAAAAAAACGAAAAAAAACTTCTTACCTGGAACAAGAAGTATTGGCAATGGTCATTACTCAACACTTGAGAAGACTTGATAATCTGGTGAAGATCAGTGTCCATGAGCGCGTAAACAAGATACACATCCTTAAAGGTTCCTTTATGATTAGCCATCATTACATCTTTAAGAGCAATCACATTGTCATGCCGAAGATGACGTAGTAGCTTGAGTTCACGAAGTGTCCTCAATGCATCGATCCTGTTCTGAAACACATTGTGGATCTTCTTGATCGCTACCCTCTCGTTAGTCTCTCTGTTGACGGAAGAGCAGACTACACCGTAAGCGCCACGGCCTATGGGTTTGATGGGAACGTATTTGGTGTCGATCTCGAAGAGTGTTTGCCACATTGAGAAGTAATGCTTCCCTTCATTCCTAACTCCATTTGGTGGATCAACTCGAGTCGCCATTTTTATTCCTTCATAAAAATTTATATAATAAACATTTTTAGAAAGAAACTGAAAATGACTATCATAAGAACACGTTTCTTGAGCTTCAAAGATCAAAACTCTGATCCCTCTTTGAGATCTTAGAGTATCTAACGTCAAATGCTAAAGGTGAATTAAAGAAGTTACTGTTTCAGATCACCCGAGTTACTATTTTATCAAAAGGTTCACAGAAGAGCAGGAACTAAAATGGAATCTTTGATCGATGGTGAGATTGAGATTGAACAATAAGAGTTTGCAGAGGGCTTACCACTGTGAGTGTTGGATACGATTCAGATTTGTCGGTGAGCAAACGATGATCGCCGGTGAGATTCGGGTGGAGAGAGAGAGAGAGAGAGAGATTTGGTCAACGTTCTGACCGTTGACTCTGTACTTTCTTGTTTATTACCATTTTAGAAGTTTGTGTCCGAGTATAATTTCTCTCATCTTTCCAGTAATCTTTCCTTAAAGAGTTTAGGCTCAATAAAGCCCAATTTTATTCGCAGATATTATATAGAAATATATATGGAATTGTCAAACAAAAAGTGGACGTGCCGGAGTGGTTATCGGGCATGACTAGAAATCATGTGGGCTTTGCCCGCGCAGGTTCGAATCCTGCCGTTCACGTTTTTCTAATTTTTATTTATTAAATATATTAGTTGTTCAAACCTGTCTTAGAAATACTGTAGTAGTCTGACCACAAGATCTAATTAACCAAATAAGAAGCAGTTTCTTCATTTCCTTGAAAAAATTGTGTTTATAGAGACTCAAGCAAAGCTCTAATGAATGTATTTAGCTCAAATGAGGCCACTCAAACTTCATGTCTAGTTAAAACTTTAGCTTCTGAAAATGTCAAAAGTTTACTGTAGAACGCTGAGGATATAGTTTGACCAGACTTATTACGCCTAAGCAAAGGAAAAAGCAATTATGATACAAATTCTGAGCGTTAGCTTAGCATGCAACAAACCTTCGTTGCTATTACCAGGAAATAGCCGTAGAAAGAATGTATTTAGAATTATTTTCGCTTTAACATATACAGCGGCGTTCATTGGACTAAAGCCATAAAAAGAGAGCCAAAGTATCCTAACAAAAGTAATGAGAAGATGAACAAAATTGATCCATATGTTGGCGATTTTGACAAGGAAGCTACCTTGTTGTGGCAGTTCAGAAACTCATCTTTTGCGTGTGCGTCTGACACCAACGATGTGGTTGTGTTCTTCAGACTCACACGGAGTGTTTCCCATTGATCAGATAAAGGATTATCTACGATGCTACCTGCTTTCTGACCATCCATAATCATTGAGAATTGTGATTCTAGAGTTGAAAGAAGGTTCGTCGTGGTTTCAGTTGCACCAAAGAGCAGCCTTGCTATTGGAGATTCCTTCTCAGCCATTAAGCTCTAACAAAATGCAAGAGAAACGATTTGAACTCAAATATCTTTTTATTTATTATCTGAAAGAAGTAAAATTCACACAAGATAAAGTAAGCTGTTCACCTTCATTGTTACTATAATATCGTTATGGACATCCTTGCAATTAGCAACTGACTCGTGTAATCGTTTTGGAGTCTCTTTCATGTGAATCGTTTCTTGTCTGAGCTCAGACATCTCTTCCATAAGTTTGTTGTTCCGAACCACTTGTTCGTTGAATTTTACCTGAAAATACATTATTCATGCATAAATAATCTTATTTCCCCAAATCAGTTGGTATCCATTCTTGTTTAAAAAATAGAGATATATTTCATCTAATACTGATCAGAAGTTCAATTTATGGGAAGAACTACCTAAGATAACTCTCTAATTAAATCGAAAGAGCATTTTCACTTGAACAACCGATAAAGACTAACCTGCAGACTATCCTTCTCATTAGTCAGCAACTCAATCCGACTTTTGAATTTTTCCACCTCTTTGTGATTTTCTGGCGGACATTCCTAAAAGAAGATTTAACAAATATAATGGGCAGCTTAGTGTACATGTTTTAGGTACTGAGATCCGCACCATAGTGTTGTTGAAAATCATACGATCAGCATACAAATTTGGACAATCTCAGGGTATCCACTATATGCAGTGGCGGAGGCAGGATTTGGTTTTACTAGGGTCAATGTAATAACAATTACTACAATTTATATGGGTCAATAAGTTAATTCTTCAGAATTTCATCAAATTTATGAAGGAAAATACAGGTAATTTTTTTTTCATGTGGGTCATATGACCACCCTGGTTACACGCTAGTTCCGCCACTGACTATATGAAGTTTCAAAATTTAGAAAATTCTCAGCATATATGATGAGCTAGATACCAGCCAGTTCTGATTTTAAAAGGCAACCGAATAAAGAGATAAGAACCCCATAGAAGTCTCTACTCAATGTGATTATGTTACTATTGGAAGATAAAAGGAGTATAGTAAATGTATCTACTCACCATAGTTGCAGTAGTTAAAGGGGTGGGTTGACATCTAACTGCAGGTGTGAACTGGAGTTTATCAAGGTCTGCAACAAAACCTTTGTTTAGCTTCGTCCAAGTGTCTTCTTCGGCCATATCTCCAAATGAATGAACCATCGGACTGAAACTAGACAGTTCTGAATAATTTGACCGAGCAACCACAAAGGAACGTTCAGCTGATTTAAAGCAAGGAGTCTCAGGAACATCGCTGCTATCAATGACATTGCAAAACCCATCTGGTGTTTCTCTTAAACTGATAAAGTCCTGCCAATAACATAATTTTTTGCATAACCAAGAAAATTAGTCTACCACATTAGCTCAAAATAACAACTTTTTTAAACAAAACAATTAGTCTGTTTGAGGTTTTATTTACTTCAGAATAATGTGTGGGTGTATAAGTATACATCCAAGAAAAGCTGTACATCACCTAAGCCAGTTAATGAATCCGTACCTCTGACTGATTCCTCTTGAAGTCTGAATTAGTGACAAGATTGTTTAAGTTCTCAATTTTCAACTGTTGATCCTTAATGCACTGCTCCTGCTCCTTCTGTTTCCTTCTCTCTTCCTCAAGTTGTGTTTTTAGCCTTTCACATTCTAACTCATACTGGAAGCCAAAACAAGATTGTATTTTATGCTGCGTCTGCTCAATGTTCTATTCAATTCACTAGAAAAAGCGGGGAGAAAACTACCTTGAGCATCTGATTGCTTAACTTCAATATCTCTTGCTCCAACACTTCAGCATGGGACCCCTAGGAAAATTACTAATGTTAGCATCATCCTCAGTCCATATAATTGAAATAAAATTTGATTATACCTGAAGCTTCATACGTAACTCTTCTATCTCTAACTTTTGGCGCTTCAATAAAGCAGCATCAGTCAAGATCTGGAGCATTTAAACAACGTCAAATTTTATTTACAAGAGGAAGAAAACTACTCAAAAGAACACATGTGCCGAGGATCTTTTTCAAAGATAGAGAGTTAATATTACTCCAAAGGACCAATTGAATTACAAAATGCTTTTTAAGTTTGAAATGCAGACCTCGTTCACTTGAGCACAGTTGGTGATGCGCTTGGCTCTGCTTGCAAATTGGAGAGTTCCTTTTGATTCCTCAATATGATGCTACACACATGATCATGCAACTTTGATAAGTCAATTGACTGATCTTGCGCCTCAGAGGATTAGTAAAAGCCAGGAAAATGCTAAACCTGACAACAATAAAAACGTCTTTTTACCTCTTCTGGTGCGATAGTGCATATGATGCAAGTCTTTGCATTACCACCAAGCGCAGGCTGAAGAATTCGAGTCAGCTTACTGTCTCGGTATGGAATATGTGCCCTATAATCAAGTATGTCAGAAGTGAGCTGAGCTGTATCGTTGTTTAAGTCTATAGCCAAATAAAGGGTAAGAAAAAATACCTTAGCTTTGCACTCTCACATAGTTTATTGATGACATTCCCAAGAATCATTAGGCTCTTATTAATGTACTTTCCTTCTGTCAAGCGTACTCCACCAGCACCAGTTTTGGCAATTCGCTCAGATCCAGCCAAGTCAACCAAATTCTAGATTGAATGTAAAGAACACCAGTAAGAGAACAAGCAGCTTTTGAAAAATGCTAAAGTGAAAAATTATCACTCACCAAGACAGAGACACGGATAGCATCAGAAGAATTATTTTCTTTTCCCCTGCTCTCAATCACCTAATCCCACCAGCGAGATTAGATCAGAATGATTACTTTAAAAAGATTCCATGCATATCTTCCAAAAAAGCATACCATTCTGAAGATGGTGTGGGATCTGCTACTGTGAACGTTCATGTTAGTCTCCCCAAAGTGCCTATTAACTGTTAGTTAAAGAAGACCATGTAAGTGCACATATAATACATAATGAAAATGGAGGAATACTTGTTAGTTTAGCTTTGGGTTAAAAAACCTTCTCCAGAATCTAAAAGCTTTAGAATCTGTTCAGCGTCACTAACAATTTCTTCCTTAAGGCCAGCAACAAAGACTCCACGCTGTACATCAAAAAGAGACAAAGACTCTAAATCAAAACTAAAACTTGAACTAACAAAAACTAGTAAAGATTTATCCAATCAAACCTACCTCCAAATGTTCGTGAATCTGCAGTCTCTGGTTCTCAACAGCTAAAAGATCATTGATCTCTTCATTATAAATCTCCATGTAAGAAACCCGGATGAGAAACTCGCGATCAGATATCTAGAAACAAAAAGACACACAAATAAAGAATTGCACTTTTATGTAAAAACACACTGATCATTTAGATACATCTGACTCCTACCATTTGTATTCTTTCGAATACATCCCTCACAGATCTTCGAATAATCCCTGGATCGGTCTCAGAACCAGTCATTGTAAAGGTCTTTCCACTACTAGTTTGCCCATAAGCAAAGGCAGTACCTGAACGAAACCACAGTAGCAGCTCCACACATCAAAACTATATATGAAAAATGCCACAGATCCTGTATTAGTTTAGATTACCATTGAAACCCTCGACGGCGGCATGAATGATATCCTTGGTGAGAAGCTCGTAGACGCAGGCGTTTGTAGACCTTTCGTCGAACACATGATCTGCCAAAAGAAACACCTCTAAAGATGAGATTTTGAAGCCACCCAGATGAATAGAAACATAAACCCATAATTAGTGAATACCGAAAGCGTGAGAAGCGGTAGAGATTGGGGTGCCGAGAGACTTGTAAAGATAGATCCGATTGTCTTCAACTTTCCAGAGAGGAGATCCCGTTTCCGATGATGATGATGATGATGATTCAGGCGTCGGTGGTCTCACTCTGACGGCTACGCAGATCTTCTCCATCTTCTGATTGTGCCGTTTGAATTTGAATCTCAAATGGTGGATACTCAATAGTATTGGAATCTTTTATCCTTCAGTATTTGAATGCTGAAAATTTACAATTATATCCTTTCATTTTTGGCAACAAAATCCTCGTTTTGATACTCGAAATCAATTTACATATAACGGAACAAAATTCAATTTAGATACTCAAAATCAATTTAGATATAACCGAACAAAATTCAGAGAACCGGACTCATACTAAATTGACATTCACATTTTTCATACGATTTTGGGTGAAATAACCCGGTCATCCCATTGTAAAATCATCATTGGACTATGTCTATTAAAAATAAACGAACAGTATAATACATTTGAGTTCTACTCAAAAAACAATTTAGAGTGAAAATATAATGATAAACAAAAAATAAATAAATTATTTTATTTATAAAGTAAATTTAATTTTTACTCTATTAAAGAACTAAGATAGAATTGGATTAGAGGTTTTTTTACTTTAAACTCTTTTTTCTAATGCTCTTAATGGTAGAAAAGATGAAAATTTCTCAAAAATATTATTTTACTTTAAACTCTATTTTACAATGAAAAATGGAATTAGAGGTTTTTTTACATCAAACTCTATTTTATAATTATTTTATTCGTTAAAATTATTGAATCTGTTAGCGAATGACAATTGTAATTTGGGTGTCTCAGTTTTTGTTTGGTGTTATAGCAAATGAGAAGCCATTTTCACTAGCTCTCTTAATTTTTATTTATTTCTAATTTTTGTATACAAGAAAACTCATATGAGAGATCTATTAATATGAATGTGTTAAGTATACGTTCGTTGAGAACATTTTCATCAATGGGTCTCTTTTTTTTAACCACAAATGCTTTATTAATTAGATTGTAAATGGATAATACAAATAGTTAATAAACCAAACTGGTGAAAAATGATAAAATACATTAGAATGAACTTGCATAGAAATTTGTTTTGCCATTGCATCTGCTGCTTGATTTCTCTCACGATTGATATGATCCAGTGAACTTTCAGGTAGCTTCATCATGCAATGTCGAATATCACATAAGAGATTTTCCAAATCAACATGATCCTTAACTTGATTAATAATACGACAAAGCTCTTGGTTGTCTCCCTCAAACCATACTCGTCTCCAACCCCTTATCCAAGTTTGTTGTAAAGCCATGAGAAAACTTAAGGCTTCTCCTTCTAATGATGTCTTCTTTTTCCTGATTTTAACACCTCTTCCACCCAGAAATGTTCCTTTGTCATCTCTTAATACCCATCCTAACATCAATGGGTCTCTAAATGAGTATTTTAGACAAGAGAATACTAATATCACTTTTCTAATTTTTTATTTTTACCATAGTGCAATTCTTGCTAATAGAACTGTGTTATCTAATCAAACCCACTTTCTAGCATTAAACTAACTAAATAACCTTATAACAAAGTGTTCTTTATCCTAAATAAGTTTAGTAGACAAAATAAAGTGGACTTATGTATCTTTCTTCTTTTTTTTCTTCCTATTACTAAGTTCTCTATTATTATGTGCATGTAGCATGGACTTTTGTTCTTTTTTTCTTTACTATGTGCTCGATAACTGATCCAATCAAGCAAGATCCTTCAATTGTCCACTCATATCTATATTTCTTTTGCATTCGTTAGTTTTGTATGAAATTTAAATTTCTTCTTTTTCTTACGCATTGATAAAACCTAATTTATATTCGATAATCTCGATTAAATTCACTCGCTTGATTTTTATGAGGTACCCGATATTGTCTACTGGACTTAAAGTAATGGTTTTTCTATATTGGCTGCAAAATTGGATTGAAAGTTTTGACTTTTTAGTCTAGCTGCTGTCTTAAAGTTATTTTTGGTTGTGATAAAGAATTAACGTGATTTTAACAGTTTGCAAGAAAAACTTGATTTTCGATTTTGGCGGAAAATTAATTTCATGGTTATAATACAAAATTCAGTATATCAGTTTTGACAAGTAAAAGGAACTTGATTTTCAAATTAGGCGGAAAACTTAATTTCTTGGTTATAATAGAAAATTTGGTATAACATCTTTGACAAGTAAAAGGTAATTTTGCGGTTTTGATAATGAAACATGATTTTGCGGTTTTGGATTAAACCAGAAAATGTAATTGTGTTTTAACGAAAAACATGATTTTACGGTATATGTAATCCTTGTGCACATGTAAACATGTACAAATGTACATGCGTTCACATGTATGATCAATTGTAAATCTTGATTATAATGTTTATCTAATTTTTTTGTAAGAGTAAACTAATCTATACAACTTCTATAGAAAAAATGGAGATTTTTATTTGAAACAGGTTTTTTGTTCACAAAAAAAATTCAAATTATTGAAGAAAAAATCAAAACCATATCATGTTCTTTACTAATCAAACCATGTGTTTACATTTGTAGCTACAAACATTTTGTAGAGATGATGTACACATGGATATTTGGTAAGATGGTGCTATCTAATGATTTAACTGGTTCTTAATTTCTTCATTTAAGTTATTTAGATGTTTATATTGCATTTTCATAAATATTTGCATATTTTGGGTGCTGAAGTGCACTATCTAATAGTCTAGTCCGAGGTCTAAATCGAAGGATTTTTTTTTAAAATTTTTGAAAGTTTAGAAAATGAAAGCAATCAAAAGAAAAAAAAGATCATTCGTGAAATTATAAGAATGGCTGAAATGAACAATCAAGAATTTATGGGCTTAATATGAGTAACCATCTTACGATTAACAAGTTTAGGGTGAACTCATAATCTTACAAAACTTAAAGGACCAAACATGCAAAAAAGAAAAAAAAATGACCATTGATGCTCTCGAGCTTATCGTAACAGCGAGAGACGAATTTTGTTCACTTAAATCTCTGCAATCATCTAAAACTTCATTAAAAATCAAATCACTTCAGATATTAAATATTAGTTTGAATACATCCCGTGTTATTTTGGAGAGAAAAACTTCAAAAAGTAAAATTACCTTTTTTTATTGCAACATTGAGATATTTGTAACGGAGAAGCTCAAGTACAGTTACTTTTAGTACCCAGAACATGAAAAGGATAGATGAATCTTTGTAGGTTTGATAATTCCAAATTTACTTCACATTCATTTATTGTTGGAGGTAAAACTGTTATGTAGTAAACCAGAGTCTCGCAACACATGATAATTTAATCAAAGAACATCATTTGAACAAAACACAACTCCTGTTTCCAGCACTTTCTTTTACTATTCGAGGTGCCATTACTCCATGTTCACTGGTGGAGATCCCTGAATCAAACACGTTGAGTGAAATTAGTCTGCGCAATAGATAAATCTAGTCTAAAGATTCATGTTCAAATTATTAAAGATCGGTGAGTTGAAGAAAAATCATTTGTTTACCTTGAATAAGAGATCATGAGCTATAGTGTCCCATGGCAAAGATATAGACATTAAACAGCATTTGAGAGGAAACATCTCGTCTTCATCATATGAGGCCGTAGCAGCTGCTATTGCATGTTTAGCTGCCACAGATGCAACAGATGCGGCTTTACGGAAAATGGAGCCGAGATCGATGCTCTTCTTCGAAGACATTGGTGAAACAGGACCTAAAACTACTTGGCTCTGATCTGAGAAAAGCAATTTCTATACAATCATCCCTTAAAGCACCAATACTTTCTTAAATATACTTGCTACTTTTGACTTTAGGTGTTTAAAATTCATAAAATGTTTCTGTAGTTATCTCTATCCTCTTCAAATTCCTAGACGAAAGAGCTATATTTTGTGCAGCCAATCAAGAATAAGAAAGGAAGAGTACCTATAACGCCAGAGACAGCTACTTCAACTTCTCCACGTCCTCCAGGACCTTTCATATAAAGTCTGTCTGCTTTTCCTGAGTGATGGCCCAGTGATAGAAGACTTCCGAACCGGTTCCTCCCCCCTGTAATAAAAGAAAAAGATTACCGATAAATTAAACATAAAGGGAAAAAAATCAAGTACCCCATATCGACTAAAGCGAAATCAGAACTGCATGTTCCTGAGAGGATAGTCTTAACAGCTTCCATGACATCAAGAACCACTAATGGATTCTATGTGCTATAATAGAGGCAAGTTCGAGGACAAGCTTCATATTATCAAGCACTCTTAATATAAAAGAAATAACAGTACTAAGCACTGAAAGGATCTAGGTAAATAACTAGGGAAACATCGCGTCATGACATGACTACAAGATTTCCTAGACGAATGGAATAGATTCTATAGATGGATTAAACAAGAAAAGAAACTGTAAAGCGACCTTCATAGGCTTCTCGAACCATTTGATAGCTGACGAATCCAGAAAACAGAGTAACCTGAAACCAAGAGCACCAAGCACATGTTTAGGTTCTTCTTTTCTCATTTGCTTGTCACTACTATTAAATGTGTCCATATGTTTTACAACCCATATGGCTTAAATCTATTAAGCATATATGAGCATCTTCGCAACTCATAAAAGGTAGCAAAGGAAAATTTGGTAGATGATTGGCAGGCGCCACCATTTAGAATAGCAAAATTAGATATAAAACTACTAGACCTTAGGATCTTTCACCCTTCTCGGGTCAGTATTTGTATTAGAACCACTGGAATCTTTATCAGTTTTTACATCTGCACTTGGAAAGGCTGCACCATCATGAGAATTAAGAAGGACGCAATAGCAATGATCTTTTTCTGTCAGAACCTGTAAACATCAATGAGAAAGCCTATTAACAAGGTTGGAAAAGATATGGGAAATTAACAAGTGACTAAGTTATTAACCGGAGCTTTAAGCCAAACTCCTATTTCCTCTAAACTAAAGAAAAAAGGCTGGCCAGTCTTCTGAAGAAAATAATTGAAGAGCAGGCAATAGACTAATTGCGAAAAATATTTTAAAAACAGTTGAAAAGGTAACTAAAGATCTGGATTCTGATCAAAAAGCCAACGATCTTAATTAGGAATTTGCAATCTAATTAAGATGGAACTAAAGAATACATGTATCTTCCAGAGGTTATTTCATTACGAACAGAATGTCACACTTCCTTAGCATCCATTCATGTCTGTAGAGTGTTTTATGGACCAGAAGGACACTTGGAAGGATAATATAAAGCAAGGGAAAAGAAATGTGTTACCACGGCATCAAAGGTGGAGTCGAAATCATCTACGGCAAAACAAATTTCTGGATAAGCAGGTGTCGTCTCTACTTCCTAGGTAATCAAGAAACATCAAATACGACTTCCAAGTGCATAAACATTGCAACGAGAAAAACAACTATACTTGCCTTCTTTGAGTCCAGATGAAAATTAACGCGACTAGGTGATGCATACACAGTTTTTACAACCTGCATGAAATGAATGTAATATGATCATTATTGGCTTACATAATACGAAACCAACTTTAGGCTCAGAAAAATATAAAATATATGCTTGTATAATGTCCTCTCTTTTGGGAAAAAAAAAAAAGAAAAAGCTGGATTCATATTCCGTTTTGCTCTTCATCTTAATATTTTGTACTCATGATAAAAGGAAGCTGGAGTTACTTATTTTGAACATTAGTTTATACAACTACTCTTTGGCTTCAGTTGCATTTTTTACACGAAAAAATTAAAGAAGAGCTGAAGAGTCAAGATAAATTTCATCCAACGTTAATTGGATCTCTAACCTTGTATATAGAAGAGAGTGTTGTGTCTTTACTTCCTTGGTACTTCTTAAGGGCCTCGTTACTAAAAACGTTGAATTCAATGTTACCATGATGAAGTAAAACAGAAAGACGAGAAGCCATATGATAAAAGGAATACGGGTCACCGAAGAAACAGGTTATTAAAATAACTCAAGGCCTAGTAACTGAAACGAAGAAATGGGCGTCTTTGATTCCAACCTAGCAAGCAGTTGGACTAAGTAATGCTTGATGCAATCACATGAGTTTGGAACCAAAACGAAAAAGGCGGTAAAGAGGATCGTAATACTAGAATATCAGTGTACATGACATGACAAGAATTGTTAATATAAATGAGACTGGACTGGAATGAAACTAGGACAAGATGCGGATAGTCACAATCTGAAAGTTACACGGTTACCTGCAAATCGCCACCGTAACAGTGAATGATGTGTGAGCAACCATGTTCAAATAAAATGATTTCCTCCAATCAACTTCAGCCAGACTTTCACCAAGCAGCTCATCCAACTGATTTATTAAAGGGAGAACAAGTCTATTAACATATTTTTTCTAAACGATACATAAAAGCGCAACATAACAGATAAATGGAAGTATCCTAGGGTCTAACTCTCAAATGAAAAAGATATAATATCAGGAAAAGCTTTGGCATTTAGGCTCATGAAAGAAAAATCCCTTGAAAAAGAAGGTAGTACTGTATATTAAACAACGCTCCCCACCCGAAAAGAGAGAAGAAAAGGTTGAAGCCCCATAAGCAAATTTATTTGTTCCGTTACCTTCTACAGAAGTACAAGCCAATAGCTTGTGATATTGACAAAACCAGACCTCATGTGGAAAAAACAGATATTGTTTTTACCTTAGGTGCCCACCTGCGGACGAAGTAAGGGGCTGGTGCATCCTCATTATCAGTCAAACCATATGATTTACAGCTCTGACAAAAGTAACAGAACACTCATCAACGTTAACAAGCAAGGGAATGTTAGAGTTTTTGACTGATTCAGAGAATTAAAAAAAATGGAAGCTATATATACCAATTTCCTCACAAAGAATAAAAGATCATCGTCTTGCCGCCTCCTAGACTCCATGCATCGAACGAAATAGACATCAAACACACCATGCCAGAAGTTAGAGTCCATCTCTACATCTGAAGCCTCTTGCTCATCAACAGACGTCTTTCCCAACGACTTTGAGTGCTTTTTCACCATGCTCAGAATCTCATGCCTGCATCACCATGAATCATGCATACAACAAGATCAATCAACTTAAGAAGCCACTCCAAGATTCTGAATTAGAACAATCATATACACAAACAAAACTCATCAAAGTAACGATCTCGGTTCAATTTCAGCAAATATTACTTGAAAACTGTTCAGCAACACTCGAAACTAGTGGGGAACTAAAGCAAAGATAGAAACGCAAGAGAATCGGAACTTTGTATGAATCAATCACCTAGTGAGAGTCTCTTCTTTATCGTTGAGCATTTCTACCCTAAAATCTCCGATTCTGCTCAATTCTTCGCGGTTGAGAAACGTTGCGACGATCTCGTGATCGAATAGGCTCTTCAGCCACAATCTCTCTCTCAAAACCGATTCGTGGATCTGATTTTGATTACGCGGCCAGTTGCGTCAATCGGAGAACGAGGAGCCTCAATAACTACCACCGGTTTGCTTCAGTGAATAAACAAACATATATACTTTTACTGACAAAGAAATTACTGTACACTGTACATTTTCATTAACTAATCGTATCTTCACTAAAGATATTTTTGACCAGAAATAAGAAAGATACCGAAGATATTTACATAACTCTTAAAAAAAATTAAGCAGTGTGTATTATTTTAGAAAAGAAATAACTTCATTAGGCCAAAGTTCATTATTTTATTTCTACGTTAACTCTAATTTAATTTACTAATTTGGTTTTAATAATCACGTAACTTCATTTACTATATTTTTTTCTATAGAATCCCATTATATTTTTCGATTAAGCAAAAAAGAAATAGTTATGATTTTACCATTACACAAACTTCTTTTATCGGGTACATGACGGAGCAACACGCTTATTTTTTTTAATATATACTAGATTTTATACTTGTTCTGCCTCGGAATCTATATTAGTAATCTATTTTGACTTTCAATGATAATTTTAAAGTTAAAATTAATAAGTATTCAAATATCTAATTTAAACATTAAAATTAACTTTTAAATTTTAAAAATAACAATTTAAATTATATTGGATTACATATCGATCATCCATCGGCCAACATGTTAGCCTCAGATCGTACGTTATTAGGCGAGTCGTGGATCAATAGTTTAATTATAACTAAAATATTTTATTGAACAACGTTATAATTAAATTATTATAGATTATATAACTAAAATATATTTTCAATATATCAATATATAATTAAAATACTGTAATAACAGTACCGATTATATATACCACTATTAGAAATACAAAAAAAATGTTTTAATATATATTAAGGTTTTAAACTCTATTTTATTTATTATTCCATATCCAGAAAAAATATTGAAAATAGTATAAACAATTTTTATAACAAGTTGGAGTTATGAAATATAATAAAATTAAAATTAATAAGTATCTAAATATATATTACAAACATATAAATTAACTTTTAATTTTTTAAAATAACAATTTTAACTATATTAGATTACATATCGGTCATCCATCAGTTGACCTGTTAGTAGAGATGTCAAAAGAAGGCTTGGACTGCGGGCCCAGCGGGAAAGAACATGTGGCGGGGCGGGCTTGGGCCTGAAATTTTGAAACCCGCAATGTCGCGGGCCCAGCGGAAATGAACCTGCGCGGGATGGGCTTTGGCGGTACGGGCCCATGTGAAACCGCGGATAACCCTAAGTCTAGCATCATCTTCTTTTCTCATTTCGTCCGCCTCTCTTTGAACAGAGGAGAGAGAGCGAGGGAGAGAAAGAGAGACAGAGAGTGAGAGCGAGCTCCGGTGAGTGAGAGAGAGAGAGAGAGA
The DNA here is from genome assembly GCA_026261945.1 of Hirschfeldia incana. NCBI lineage: Eukaryota > Viridiplantae > Streptophyta > Magnoliopsida > Brassicales > Brassicaceae > Hirschfeldia > Hirschfeldia incana. The sequence continues at coordinate 1,747,284 of JABCMI010000013.1, read as the reverse complement.
CGACCCGTGTTGCAAAGTTCAGATCAAACATGCTTCGTTCGTGAGTGAGAGAGAGAGAGAGAGAGAGAGAGAGAGAGAGAGAGAGAGAGAGAGAGAGAGAGAGAAGACTCCCTATTTCCACCGTAGATCAAGATCCATCTCCTGGCGATGGCTTCTTCACCGACTGTGACTGCATGCATGTGAGAAATGGATCCATCTATTTACTTTTTGTTTTTTTTCTTTTTGTAATCTAACAGTTTATCTTGTTTTATCTTTTCAGGTTTGTTTTCTGGTTCGATCCACCACCGGAGCTTCATTCCTTCTCCTAGATCCAACGTCTGAGCTTGTATGCTTCTGAGATCCACCACCGGATCTTCTCCTTCGCTGCATGCATGTTGGTCTTCTTCTCCATTTCTCCTCTTTAGTCAATTGTTTTTTTTATAAGTTTTTTTATAATAGTTTTTTTTCTCCTCTTCCAGAGATCCACCGCCGGAGCTTCTAGTCGTCTGAGATCCACCGCGGGAGCTCCTCCTTTGCTGCATGCATGGTCGTCTTCACTTCATGGCCGTAGGGTATGATTCGTTTGATTACTTTAAAACTTCAAAAAACAAATTAAATTTTAAATTAAAGCTAAGTTCAGAAAACAAATTAAAATTCCAAATTGTCCAAAATTTAGTTACATTTATTCTTATAGGATAAAATAAAATTTAAACTTAAAAAAAAAGAATCAGAATTTTAGAGATTTTTTTTTAAAAAAAAATTCTGAATTTTTGAGCACACACCTGCGTGTCCTGTTATTACCATCCGCTGTTCACTTGTTGAAGAAATGCGTATACAAGACAGTTGAAACTTCAAAGCAGTGTAAGTTATTACTACTTCCCGAACTTCAAAGAATTATCTCTGTTAACTGAAAACTTGAGAGAGAATGGGTTCCAGGAGCAATTCAGAAGAGCAGTTCACATTCAATACGGACTACTCTCCACCGAATACAGTGCACATCGTGAGTGCATCAACCTTGGCTGCTCTTGCTGTAACTGAAGAATTCGCTGATCAAAGGCTTGAAAATGGTGATCTTCCTACTTTTGCTTCCGGTGGAAAGAAGCAAGGAAGCAAGAGAAGAATCATTGATTAAATGATGAGGTTGATGATTCTGATGTTGAAATCACTCCACATACCCAAACAAGCCAGCGTCACAGCTTGAGCAGTTTTAGAACAGCAAGCGGAAAACCCATGATGCAATCCACTATAGACGGTGGCATTGGCTCCTCACAGGCGCGTAGGAAGGGGAAGTCTGTACCTGCGAAATCTGTGATTCGTGGAGGTATAAGGAAGCCAATGTCTCGGTCACGAAAAGGCAAGGCCTCGGCTAGCCAGTCGCAAAAGATGAAGGCTGCGTGTACTGTTTCACAGAGGAAGAGTACGCTTGAGCAGATACCAGAGCTTGGCGATGAATTGGATGCGGCAGAGATGAATGAGGAAGAGTTGGATGCAATTGGTGCAGAGGAAAGGGAAGAAAGGCAACGATCAGATGTGTGGCCCGATTTCACTGTGGTCCATAAAGCTAATGGAACGATGAAAGCTGCATGCAATCATTGCAAGAATGAGTATGCATGGCATTCCCATTCGCATGGAACCAGTAGGTTGAGAAGGCATCATCTGAGGTGTAAATTGTATCCAAGGAATCGAGAAAATCAGCAAAAACTCAATCTGGAGAGGAAACTGGTTTTCGCAAGTATGATCATACTGTGTTCAGGCAGCTGGTAGCTAGGACAATCGTCCAGCATGATCTGTCATACTCTTACGTCGAGTATGAAAGAGTGAGAGAGACATGGAAGTATTTGAATGCAGATGTCAAAACCATTTGTCGAAACACGGCGAGATCAGATGTCTACAAGTTATATGAAAGTGAGAGAGATGTACTGAAGAGATAATTAGCTACTCTCCCTGGACGAGTCTCATTCACGTCTGACCTGTGGACATCAGTGAAGCGGGAAGTATACATGTGCGTGACAGCACATTACATTGATCGTAATTGGAAGTTGAACAGCAAGATTATGACGTTTTGTGCTCTGCCACCTCCACATACTGGTATGAACATTGCGCTTCAGCTCCTTGAAACATTGAAAGAATGGGGTATTGATAAAAATGTGTTCTCAGTGACGCTTGATAACGCTACAAGTAATGACTCGATGCAAGATATTGTGAAATCACAGCTCAATTTAACTGATGATTTGCTGTGTGGAGGCGAGTTTTTTCATGTTAGATGTGCAGCTCACATACTTAACCTCATAGTGCAAGATGGGTTGAAGGTTATAGTAGGCGAATTGCACAAAGTAAGAGAGAGTGTTAAGTATGTGTTAGGGTCAGAAACGCGAGAAATGCTGTTCCAAAGATGTATGGATGCTACGAGTGTAGTAGAAGATGGGTGGCTCATCTTGGACGTCTCGACAAGATGGAAGTCGACTTACTCCATGCTTGATCGAGCCATTAAGTACTAGAAAGCGTTTGTTCAGTTGGAGACCTTTGATAAGAAGAATTATAAAGTGGCCCCCATAGCTGATGAATGGAATAGAGCAGCCAAGATCTGTGACTTTTTGGGTCCTTTTGCTGAGATCACGACGCTGATGTCGGGGTCGAATTACCCGACAGCAAACTCGTACTTTTATCAGGTTTTTCTGATCCACGAGTGGCTGCAAAACAATGAGGACAGCGAAGATGATGCTATCAGATACATGGTTCCACCGATAAAAGGAAAGTTCGACAAATATTGGGATGAAGTGAGCTGTCTTTTTGCAATGGAAGCAATTTTTGATCCACGGTTTAAGCTGACGATTGTCGAACATTGTTTAGGAAAGCTTGACATTAGTACACGTGATGAGAAGATGAAGAACTTGCGAGACAAGCTTAACAATCTGTTTCAAATATACAACAAAAAGTCCAAGAATAACTCACCTTCCACTGAGCCTAGTGAGTCTATTCCACAAAAAGCCTCTAAGTCAGGGCCTAGCAGACTGTTTGGAAACTACGGGGTCAGTGTTTTTTTAAAAAATTAGCTCCTGATTATTTTTTTATCTATCTCATATTTTTTTTTAAAAAAAAAGTCTCTAGGATTTCGTTGCATTTCGCAAAGTCAGTGGCATTGCGAGTGGAAATACACCTCTAGAAGCCTATCTTGACGAAGAACCTTTGGACGTTAATAATTTCGAGGGCATGGACATACTTGATTGGTGGAAAGATAATGCGCATCGGTATGGTGATTTGGCTGCAATGACATGTGATCTGTTAAGTGTTCCAATTACTACAGTGGCTTCAGAGTCCTCTTTTAGCATTGGATCGCGAGTGCTGAATAAATATAGGAGTCGACTACTCCCCAAAAATGTGCAAGCTCTGATATGCACTAGGAATTGGATCAAAGGATATGAGTCTTATGCACATGGTATATAACTCTCATTTTAATATTTTTCCACTTTCCATACCTTGTATCATCATAAGTAAAATGCATTTTCTTCACATGTAGATGATGAAATCGCTGGTGATGGTGATGGTGAGGGAGATGGTGATGGTGATGGTGATGGCGATGGTGAAGGGAAATTACCATCATTTGAGTCCATTGTCAATGGGGAAGATGAAGATTGATTGGATGTTTTGCTTTACTTCAATTTGGTGTTTTGCTTTATTTGGATTTGGAGTTTTATCTTAGTTAGATTTGGTGTTTTGCTTTGTTCAATTTACACATTACTTGTTAGAGATGCTTGAATACTATCATTTGAAGTTTTTCTTAAATTTAGTTTGTTTCAGACTTGATCATCTCATCTTATACATGAATTTATAATTTCAGTAGACAAAATTTACTTCAACTAAGTGAACTATATCAATGTACATGTCTCTTTGACAATGAATCCACTTAGTAAAATTTGCAACAATTGTCAATAGAGTATACATAAAATTGTCTCTGTTTAACTGTTTAATATGTGTAAAGTGTTCATGTGAATTTTTGTCTCATGTTTGTATTACTATGTGTGCTCAGGTGGGTTTTGGACCAGTTTGAGGCATCATGAAGCAGTGACAGAGTTGCCTGCAGCTGCATTTGGCTCGAATTCCGCGGGATGGACCGCAAGTGCTTGTGGGCTTCGCCGTACGGGCTTGGGACGAACATCTGGGGACCGCGTCCCGTGCGGACCTGAAGTTCTTTGTCCCGCAATGCAGTGAGCCTGCCACGGTACGGGAGGGGACGGGACTGGACAACCTGTTTGACATCGCTACCTGTTAGCCTCTGATTGTAGCGTTTTTCGCAGGGTTTATAAGGGTTTTTTTTTTTTAAATAATGTATCTTATATATTAAAACATAAGTCACAACTTTGATTCAAATGTGATTTTTTTTAAAAAGTGGACCTACTCCTAAAAAATCATGTTTTATTTAATCTCAAATATTATCCTTATTATAGCTAACTAACCAAGATTATATGACAACAATAAACCTAAAATTCTGATTTGGATAACTAGCATAATTTTTTAATTCATTTCATTAAAATTTAAAGAATACTTGACTCATTGGATTTATATTTTTTTAAAAATACTTAACCCATATGTATACTATTTAAATCTTTTCAATCTTAACATTTAATATTATATAATTCATTTAAAAAATAAATTAAATGTTTAATTAAATTCTTTATAAAATTTATACACAAAGCTTTAAGTTTTTTTTGATGACCCTGGTATTCGGAGCCTCGAGAGGATCTGACTAGCACCCAATGACCGTCCGGATAATCTGAGTCACTAAGGGTCCATCAGAGTCTCGAATGCATCCAGAAGGACTGGTGGTCACCCCATGTAAATCCCACCATTGGCCACATGTTAGCAGACTTATCTATATTGGATCCGAAGGTCCCTCAAGATAATCACCTCACAGCAGCACTCGAACTCATGACTTCTTAGGTTGAGTTTAACCACTGGACCACTAACACGTGGTTATAAAGCTTTAGGTTTAGTTTTTGTTAATTTTATTATTTTGTGAAATGTTTGATATCTTTGGAGATGATAATATTTTAAGTGCCCCATATTAAAATATTTTCAAAATTCTATTTCTATTTATTTATTCAGTAATGAAATACTAATCTAACAAACAAAAAAAATATAAAAAGAAACAAACACATGTGAAAATTTAAAACAATCTATTTGGTGGAAAACAAACATACTCTAATATTATTATGTTTGAACAACCTTAACAATACTCCAAAATATAAGTTTTAGTTCTTAAAATTTTTCTAAATTTGTGAAATGTTACAATATCTTTAGAGGTGACAATATAAAAATATTTTACCAATCTTTATATATATATATATATATATATATATATATATATATATATATACGTGTGTTGACGAGTAAAATAATGAAATAATAATCCAAATATATATATATATATATATATATATAGAAGAAGATACAAATACATGTGAAAGTTTGAAACAACCTATTCAATAAAAAACATATAAGGTAAAATTATTATGTTTTAAAAAGTGATAGACACACCTCATATATATTATAATAAATATTAATTTAAAATTGAAAAAAGTTTATATAAAAATAAATAAAAAAACACCCTCGCGATTGCGCATATCGAAATCTAATATTTATTAAAATCCAAACGGGATTACATATCATATCAGTGGGTTTAGTGATTTGCCAGCGGGTCTTGGTCGGTTTTAAAACGTTGATTTAAAATACAAAAAGTTTTAAATAGACAAAATTCTTATAAATTAAAAAAAAATATATTTGAAACATTGTTAATGATATCATAAAATATCACGTGCTTTTACGAATCAAATTCTAGTTATTAATTAAATCTAACTTTGAATAAACTTACACCTAAATAAATTTGGAACTTTTAGGTTTGATTATTGATTAGGTTAACCGAACTTTTCACCCATAATGAAAGGTGCAACAATCAAACAAGCAATGAGAGAGGTGGCGTGGGGTGGACAATTTTATGATCAGAGCTGCCAGAAAAGGCCATGAATTTCTACTATATTGGTACTCGATGGCGTTTGTTACTATAACAAATCTCAATTTGCACGATTTGAACCTTTTTTTGTCATCATTTGAACATTTTCTTATTTAGTACCTAATATAAGCATACTATATGAGTTGTTCAAAAAAAAAAGCATACTATATGGTATCAAAAAATATGACATACACTGAGTGATTATATAAAATTGCGGTTACGTGTATGGTGCTGCAAAAGTTTGTATATTCAATTAGAAAACAAATTAGTTATACAATTTATTGATAATAAATACTAAGCGATATCAATGGAAAAAATATATGAAGGGACCATATAAATATGCATGTCTACAAACTCAAAAACACAACCCAATCCCTACAGAAACGTAAACAAACTAAGGAAACTAGACAATGAAGCTTCACATGTTTTGGCTCGTGTTGGTATTAGTAGCCGTCCACACTAACGAAACAGAGCATCGAAAGAAAGCAAAAATCCCAGCACTAATAGTTTTCGGAGATTCTATAATGGATACAGGTAACAACAACAATCTCTCAACTCTTCTAAAGTCCAACTTCCCTCCTTACGGCAAAGACTTTCCCGGTGGATTCGCGACGGGGAGATTTTCTGATGGAAGAGTTCCTTCTGATCTGATTGGTAATTGTTTGATTTTTTTACAATGGATTATGTAAAGATTATATCTATTTCGTACTTTTCATCAGTTTTATTTCAGCGGAGAAATTGGGGTTGGGTAAGACATTACCAGCATACTTGAGCCCAAATTTGAAGCCTAAAGATCTCTTGAAAGGTATAACATTTGCATCTGGAGGAACTGGTTATGATCCATTAACGGCTAAGGTTATGGTAATATGTTTTCCTTTCTGTCATCAATGTTAATTACTTTATTTTATAAATAATATAATTTATCTTACTTATTTTTTGTAGTCAGTGATATCAGTATTGGATCAACTAAAATATTTCAAAGAGTATATGTCAAAGATCAAACGACATTATGGGAAAAAGAGAGCTCAATTTATCTTGAACCGTAGCGTTTTTCTCGTGGTTGCTAGCAGCAATGACCTTGCTCACACTTATATAACCCACTCTTATAGATATAACCATACCTCGTATGCTAATTTCTTGGCTGAATCGGCAGTTAAATTCGTAAGAGTACGTCCGTATTTTAGTTTTATTAAAATATATAAATCAAATAATGATAAAATTATATTTAATCATTTATTTATATTTTAATATTTAGAAATTGCACAAGCTTGGGGCTCGGAAAATTGCAGTGTTTAGTGCAGTTCCTGTTGGATGTGTACCACTTCAAAGAACAGTACGTGGAGGTGTATTAACAAGAAAATGTGTTAAACCTTTAAACAATATGGCAAAACAATTCAATGCTAGACTTTCTCCAGCATTGAAATCTTTAAATAGAGAGTTGGATGGTATTATCATCTACGTGGATGTTTATGACACTCTTTTTGAGATGATCCACAATCCAAAAAAATACGGTTAAATTCATCTCACAATTTCTGTTTTTCATTTGAACTAAAAATGTGGACTCATTTTTAGTTCACAACATCTTATTATGTTTCAGGTTTCGAGGTAGCTGATAGAGGGTGTTGCGGTACTGGTTCTCTGGATATTTCTTATTTATGCAACTCATTTAATCCATTCACATGCTCTAATTCTTCGGCCTATATATTTTGGGACAGCTACCATCCAACTGAAAGAGCATATGAACTTATGGTTGATAAGTTACTCGAAAAATACTTAAGCAAAGTCTTATGATGTTAAATATCACTTACATCTTTACGTTTCGTTATATTTATCCTTCTAATTGTTTTATGTATTTTATTCATTACTGAATGTTCAGGTCTTATGTATTGAAACAATTTGAATAAAATCTTAGTGTTCTATGTTTTGAAACCAACAAATTAATCTTACTGGTTTTTAAAGCGTGATTCTATTATCTTTTGTATCAAACTACACCCAAGATTACCCTTAATACTGAATCATCTAAAAATATCTGCTTTACTTGAGTTTCTAATTGTAGTTTTAAATATTTTAATCACCACAAGAATTAATGTGCCTATTTTGGTATATATTCATATTTTTGAAGTAATGTAGGTACTTATTCGGTTCAGAATTCAGTTTAGACTCGGTTTTGGTTCTTTGAGCATAAGAGTTTAAGTCACATTAATGTATTTTTACTGACTCCGATACAGCTTGGTACAGCCTGATTTGGATCGGTTTCGATTCGTCTCTTTAGTCCAAGCATTTTGCTCATACTTAGTTATAATTATAAACAAGCTCTATCAACAAATTACCTTTCTGATGTTTATGGGTTAATGATATGCTCAAATAACCGCAAAAGCACTCTCTCAAATAAGATATATCAATTGTAGTACTTGGCAATCAAATCTACAGAGAACGTGGATCACAAATATAAGTAAAGGTAGAGCATAAACAGAAAGTAGCAAAGCAACCATAACATGATATCATTTTGTAAGCAGATAAGGAAAATTCTATAGCCAAGGAAATCAAACGAGAATCAAAACCCAGATCAAAAGTTGCTAAGAGTTTATTAAGTTAACTCCTATAACTCTAATTCAATTACCAGTGGTCTAACTCTCACTGCGATATCTAGATCCTCAAAGGCCAACTCTCAATGCGCGCGACCAATTTCTCTAGACATGCATTAAGATTCAATTCAATATGTTAACTAAGTTATTTAGACCAAGTCTCACTAAGTTTAACAACCTGTATCAGCAGCATTCAGATCAAGATATCAATCATACTTTCGTTTTATTCCGGTTATCCTAAGATCAAGTTCTAATTTAATAATCCTAAGATCAAGTTCTAATTTAATAATCATAAGAACAAGAAAAAAGAACAAGAAACAATATATCAATCATACTTTCGTTTTATTCCAGTCATCCTAAGATCAAGCTCTAATTTAATAATCATAAGAACAAGAAATAAGAACAATCCTGATGAAAGAGGCAATGGATCACCTTAGCAGATCTATCAATCACAAGTTCAAAACCTTATAAATCCTTAAATCTGATTAAGGGTTATTCAGACATGATAGAAAAAAACAAATAATAATCTGAAATAACTGCATAAAGATTAAGGGTAATAAATACTGAATTTTCAATCAATCTCTGAACGAGTTTTGATTTTCTATCTAAAACCGCTTGACTAAAATAAAGTTTAACTTAAACATTGGCGGCAAAATAGATAAATATGTTTAACACGTCCAGAGGCTTCTTTACAATTTTAAAAATGTTTTGGGAAAAAGTGAAACTTTTGAAGGTTTCATCGGTCTCCTAAAATCTCACTAGCGCCGATCGACGCCATGGAAGTGTCGGTTTACGCTCACATCATATCGTGACTCTCATCTCTGCACAGCTACGGGGTTTCTCCTCATCATGCTCCAATTTTCTGCATAATCTCCAAAGTGTTCCAAAACGTACGTAGACCTATAAATGACCTAACACAGACTCGAAGTACGTAATAAAGACTCTAAATATATCCTATAATATGGCCTACAGTGGTAAATCCTGGGACCTATCAGTCAACTTCTTATTCCTCTCCATACAAAATCGTTCTACCAATATTTTCAGATAACTACCCTCTATAAACCCAATTTGCTGGGACAGTCAACTTGGATTTTCGTGATATAATTGGGTTTACAGTTAGTCGATCTAGGTAGAAAAGTGCTAGTAGTAGAGATAAATCATGATTAACTGTACTTGCAATGGTATTGTGTATATGTAACGAAATGTATTATACATAGGAAATGGAAATACCATTAAAACTTGATATTTTATACTATATGTGACTAAATATAATGGTGGTTATCATGAACCGGCTAGCGATAGAGGCAAAACTGGACAACCTATATATACCATCTACTTAAGTATCAACTTTGTGCTGTTATCTTCTTAACATTTATTGAAGAATTGGCTGTTTGACAAATTAACCCAAAAAGGAAAATTAGGTTAGATAATCTTTTTTTTGACTACAATAATATAAACTAATCTAGGCTCTATGCTTTTCCGGCTCAGAAAACCAAACCAGAGGCAAATAATCGACATAAAACATAGCAGAAGTGGAAGACCAAGCACCTCGTGCCAACTTGTCCACCACTAGATTATGTGCCCTGGAATATGTCGAATCTTGAAGGTAGGGAAGAAAGTCTTACTGCGCTGGAACTCTTCCAAGTGTGTAGCAAAAGCTGGTCATTCTCTAGGTGATGACACCATCTTCACCAGTTGAGAACAGTTTGTTGAAAAGCATAATTAAATGTATATTCAATGGTTACGATAAAATGTGTGTAGACTATATTAATACTAAAACACTCGCATTCACCGGTTCATGAGAAAGAGTAAACATTTTTTCTTCGATTACCAACTACCACTTTCACTTCCTCCATAAGTACCATCAACCCATGCATAACCTTTTACATCACGTCAGCCTCCATCACCATATTCACCACTAAATTTGTAATCTTCGCTATGCCTTTCGTATTTACCGTTGCCTCCTCCATATAAACACCACTCATGCCTTCATAACCACTGTCACCTCCTCCATCCAGTGGTGGACCCACGTGTATGGATGGGATGTCAGTTGACACACCTTAAATATTATTAATGTAATTATGTTCAGCTATATTGTTAATATTTGGTAGCTCTGGTGGTCGAATCTACTCATTTAACACCCCTAATACGGGTTCGACACCCTTCTGACACCCATGTTTCATTGCTTTTTTGTTGGATTAAAAGCCCATTTAAATTTTTTTAACCCACCTTAAATAAAGGTCTGGGTCCGCCACTGCCTCCATCACCACTACCACCTCATCCATAAATACATCTATCACCACTGCAGCCACCATGACTATCACAAAAGTTGTAACCTAACACCATAACATCCTACTGGTATGACAGTAAGAACTAGGTATATAATATTTTCAATTTCGTACATCCTAGTATGTTGCACTAAAAGGCATTAATAGTATAGAATTATTAGATCATTTACTAATTTCATCAATATGAACTGTACCATTTAGTTCATTTATTCTATTCATATTCTCATTTATATACTCTTGTATGATGGAAAATTATGATATTGATTTCATATGCACCGGAAAGTGATCAGCATAAAGATAGAAAACGGATGGTGTTATGTTGTTTGCTCTGGTTGTACCAAAAAACTGCAGCGCACCGTTGTCGACGTGGAAGGAATGGCATTCACCTTTCAGGTCAGGGTCAATACTTACAACCGCACATCTAATCATCAGACCTTCACCATCACTTGCATCCTTAATGAACATGAACGCGTACCACACCCTGACTTTATCAATCTTATTATATAAAGTTCACTTTAATCATTCCTGAGCTATGACAACTCAGCATCCACGTCATAAACTCGCTTTCTCCCATGCTGACACGTGTCTGTTTTAATGAAACGATGCATCATGAGTCTTGAGTTCAGTATTGGGCTTGCCTTGGTCGTTTGTCATTTACGCCCCAACCAAAAAAAACTAGGAATGTGATGAAAGCTTTTTTGTTCTTCGTTTTCATCGAGAGCGGCGGAGAGGACGACCTTCGAGCTTCGTAACGGAGGCGTAGTGATTGCTCCGACTTTAATCCTTCTGTCTTAAATGCTCATTGCAAACTCTCCAGATGCATTGTTCGGTCGTCGAATCCAGTATAAATAGCTTCGAGCATCACTGATTTGTATCGCGTTTCCAAAATCTCTCTGATATTCATCTTAATACCCAGATCGATCTATCTCTCTCTCTCTATGTTCATTAGGATTTTTCTGATTTGTTCTCCGATCGATTCCAACCTCCCTTCGTTTTACAAGAACTTTTTTCCTTTGTTGTTTCGGTTGGAATTGTTTTCGGCATTGTTGCTTTTGGCACTTGGGGTCTTTGTATCTACTTTAATGACGCAAGTTGTTGAGAACAGATTAGGCTGAGAGTTTCAGAAGAAGAGCTGTTATTTACTTTGACCAATATGACGAGGTAATGATAGTCTTAAAGCGTCTTTTGCTTTCTGTTTTTTAACGCTCAGTCATAATATTCCATTAATTTGATATGTTAAAGTATATCGTCAACTAATATAATAACATCTAATATGTTTAGTTTAAACACTATCACAGATTTTTCTCAGAGGATTGTAAAATATTGATTATTTTCTGTGTACGTGTCATGGTTCTGGTTGATTCTTTATTTAGAAAAGTTGCATGTATCAAAAGGAAAGGAAAGACACTCGTCGTATGAGAGTGATTTTGTGTCTGTGATTGTTCAAGTTATGTCTACGAATGGACTTTAATAAGTATGAGTTCCTAGAGAACAAAGTCGGAGTTGGTGGTGATGAAAACGCCATATCTTAAGAAAAAGAGAGAACTGGAAGCTCATGCATATGAGAGATGGAGACATGGATGGTCAATGTTCTGAGCCGTCGGGTTGCACCGCCGTTCATGATCTAGAGACAGAGAGAGGGATATGCACAGAAGTATCCAGGAGCACATAGACGAGAGTTAAAAGGTCGCAAAAGAGTGGAGATGGAGAAGATATAAACTGAAAGAGAGAGTGGCTTTTATTTTTAATGCACAGCAGAAGCAGGTGAATAACTCATCCTCTTCCTCCATTTATTTCCTGCCCCTTTCATTTTAACAAAACCCTGAAAATGCAGAGAGTCCACTTTATTGATCAAGATCGTTAAGCTCTTTTTATGCACTGCATTGTTTTTTTCTATTCTAAGAATTGAATGTTTATCACCTGTTTGATTAATTGCTTCTGAAGGAAATGAATTGAATTTTGAATTGTTTTGTATTTTTATGGTTTTCAGATTCTTAGGGGCGAGCTTTGGAAAAAGCTCATAAGCTCTCTATTCAGTGAGCTTAAAACATCAGGAACCAAGCGGCAACAACAAAGATTTTGTTCTTCAAAAAATTGTATTGGGCTTGGACAATGCAAAATTGGTTTTAGACTGATTCACACTGGACATAAGATAAATATTACTGAAAGCTTAATACACCAGTTGTTGTTCACTGAACCAATACATCCAAAATTTGCAATTGTTTTGTATTTATATGGTTTTCAGGTTTTTAGGGGCGAGCTTTTGAAAAAGCTCATAAGCTCTCTATTCAATGAGCTTTGCAATCCAGTAGTTAACATAGTGCTCAAGACTAACTAAGCTTTTGATTTTCTCATATATGCTTCCGTTCCGTATGAACCACTAAAATAAAATAAAAAATCAACAACACCAGAACACAAATGTAAATTTATTAGAAATGTGTAAATCATAATAAGAGTTAAAAGTTGCTGTTTCTATTGATTATGTACTTCAAATAAAAAATGAGGAAAACCAAATTTAGAACAATAAAATAAACTAAGGTAATTCAATTGTAATAGGGATGATTAAAGTAAATAATTGTAAAGACTGAACTGTTATCGTAATGCACAATAATTTGATTAAATAAATGAGAGGAAATAAAATAAAGTAATTACTCTCTTAATGATAAAAGGTTTATCCAAAATATTACAAAATCACATAATTTTTTGTAAAAGCAAATTACTTGAAAACCATTTGAATCCCTCATAGCATATCAACCACATCTATTTATGTAAAAAACAACTATTGTTTATAGACAACAAACAAGCAAAACATATCACATAATTTTTCTTCACCAAAAATTTTCTAAAAAAAAAATCATTTACCATATAACATTTCTTGCAAATGCAAATCTTAAATATAAACCCAAAACAATTATACAAAAATAATAATTTAAGTTACAAAAAATTATATTCCGCCCGTAGGGCGGGCCAACCCTAGTAATGTATATTTTGTTATGTTTCTTACATATCATACAAATAACTATAGTTTATTCGAAAGCCAATTGCAGTTTGTAGAATATTTAAGCCCCAGCGTTTTTGATTAGTAAAAATCATATCTTGATCAATAATAGGTTTTATTTGATACGATGTTGTATGGTTGGACTATTTGATAAAGAACTCAAAATTTATAATACTTGATCAGCCTGAATCTTTAGTTATTACTTATAATGTCAATCTCGGTCTGTATAATACTTAAGCTTATATCTTCTTGATAATGTCCATGTTAAAAAGCTTAGATTGATTGATATTGGTTTTTGATGTTCGTTGTTGTTGTTACTACCACGCAGGCCACATTTGATTGTCTACAAAAGACATATGGGTTCCTTACACCAGAGTTCTGGAAAGAGACTAGATTCCAGAAATCTCCATACCAAGAGTACACTGAATTTTTGGTTAGTAAGGCTGATTCTACGGCCAAGGTTATTACCGAGGTTGAAGACCAAGCTTAAAGTTTGAGTATTCTCAGCTAAGACATGGTTTTATTATAGGTCTGGTTGCTACAAAATGTTACTTTCTCCCATTTGCCTTCGTGGGCTAAAGATTTTGCTGCACATAACTCTGATAGTTCTGTCATAACAATCAATTTTCATGAATAGCATTTTTATCAAAATTGTCTTTAAACTACTATAAGATGCACTGCATTGTCCAACTTCCAGTTCTCGTATTTGTTCAATTGGAAAATTGACGTGCCCACCAAGTGGTAGACAGATAAATAAGCTATAAGCATAATTTAGATTTTTGTGCACTGAAACATTTAGGTTTCTGATTGCAAAGAGCACCAAGTGGAAAAATAGATCAGAAGCCCAAAGAGATCATTTTCTTTTGCTATTCATTCTTTTGAGAAATCTCAAGAAAAAATCGAGTAACCACCTATACATTTCTCTCTTGCAGTAACTATAAAACCTACATCCTTAACTTCTAAGTTCTAAGAAGAAGACTGTACATGCTTTCCCTGGTTTTGTTCCAACTGAATAAAATGAATTCCCATTTACCATTGGCTCCTTTTGGAGCTGAGCCGTTAGACAGCAATTTTATGCCACTGACGTAAAAGCCTGACTGATTGAACGAGCAGATAGCATCATTAACTACTTCCACATGAGAAAACGTTCTAGTTCCCCTTTGGGGTAATATGCTCAGGTGAAGAAGCACTGGGACACGGCTTGTCTTCATGTTCTTGACCAGACTCATTGCCCTGATAGCCCCATAACTCTTTGGCTATGGCATCTCCTTCCTCTGTACAAAAAGGTAGAAAAAAAATGTAAAGCTCTCATTCTTTAATTAAGTTGATCAAACAAACCAATGGTCTCATCTGAATTCAAACCTGGCTTCAGTTTCTCTGGATCTGGTAACTCCTGATTCGCGAAAGGAGTACTGCATTCACCTTTGCTCAATGATTTCTGAGAGTGTAACGGTATTTGCGAGTACATGTTATGTAACTTTTTGTGTAACTCTTCCATCTTTCCTGCCATTTCATCAGCTCTGTCCATGTCTATAAGCACCTGTCGAAAAAGAAAAATATACACTGATTTATCAAGCCCCAACCGTAGTGGCAACATAAAAGGTTTCTAGTTGCATCCGATCTTAACCTGAGCGGGATGTTTATGGAAAATGGGCGCAAATCGGTGCCGGCAATACTCACTAAAAAGCAGAGTGAGAAGGATTAACGGTATGGTGAAACCCGAAGCAACAGTTGACAGCTTTAATCCGAAAAAACCCAAAGCTATAATTTGTGTCAAGATTAGTGAAAAGATTGTTGTGTTGTGAAAGATAGGCCAGTATTGTCCACCGCTTTCATACTTTGTGATATACACGTTGAGTATCTGCAAATATAAGAAACAACTCTGGTAAGGCTAACTGTTATATGATATTAATATTGTAAAAAGAGATATGAGAGAAGGCATACCTGATTCTTGTATATCAGATATGCAAGGAAGAAGTATATCAACAAAAACGGCAGAATAAGTGGGGCTATGACTGAGTTGGTGAAACCCAGGAGCCCAAACAAAAGCAGCCGAGGAACTTCGGTATGGTATGGGAACCTAAGTGTTTCGTATGTCTCATCCTTGTTCTTTGAAATAGCCTTTGCTACAAGATTCCATATAAGAGCCATAGGTTGCATTATTTCACAAGCCAAACTGGCCCAACCTGATGTGAAACAATAGGTCGTAAAGAACCCAGCCTGCATATGTCAATGGTTGAAGCCACATTAAAAACTAATAATAGATTTTCATTTTGCATATTCAAAACTCACCTGAGTCGGAACTGCTCTAGCGAGTTGTGCAGGTATGTCTCGGACACTAGAAAAAACATTCAGTTGCCTGATAACAGACCCGGATAAAATATTCACGAAGAACACATTCCAGATAGTAAAATATAAGACTTTGATGCAAGCACTCTTCTTCCTTATACTCCTCGCAATACTTCCCTCCAAAGTTGAGAAATACATCATCAATGGTGGAACGGCGTAGAAAAACAGAATCAAGATCACACTGGGTAAGTACCCTGTGATCACCTGGTTTATAACCTTCCTGCAAAATGGTTGAATAACTTTAAGAAAAATAAACAAATCACATCGGATGCTGTGTATTCTATATGCTTTCCGGGGGTCTATTTAACTATTTTAATGGAAGTTTTAATATCATGACCAGAAGAGTGAAAAAAAAAAAATATATATATATATATATATATACTTACTCCTTCAAGATGCCTCCTAGAAAAGGAAATGCATGAGACAGGTGCTCCAGTTGAGTCAGCCCTTGAATGAAAGTCACGGGAATAAGAAACACAAACATGAAGGCAACTGCACCAACGAGAGTTGCTATTCTCCGTATCCAAAGTTGTCGATAAGGTATGTTAAGGTTCCTCCAGTACACATCATGAGGTTCTGGAGCTAAGTCTGTCACCCATAACATAGGATTTGATGATTGTAGAACCTCTGAAGCAACAAGTGCATCGTAGCGTGTCTTGAAAAACACAAAAGCAGCTGGACGTTCCTGCAAATGAGCAGTACATTTCGTGGCTATTTAGTTAACCATTTTATATTGTGACCATTTCAATTTAAGCACTGCTACTTCTAAGATCTAGAATAAGAGTGCAAATATTAATGGACAGTATTGTAGTCCATGGTACTACAAATCAATAATCATGGTTTGGAACTATTTTATTATGATTATTTCAAGTGAAGCACTGTTACTTCTAAGATTAATTAAAGTTAGAAGACTTCCTTACTTGCTCTGGTGTAGTCATAGTCAACTCACCAAGCTCCATTCCTTTCACACTGTCTCCCTCACTGGAGAGTTTGTGAAAAGAATTTGTGGCTGTAGGCCCTCCACAAAAGGTGCATGGAGTCAAACTCGGTTTACAATTGATTTCAGGAGCAACATGTTTTAGACTCTGGCACATCCTCTCCGCATCAAGCTGAAAACAAAAATTGTTATACTCTAATGGTGAAACGTTTTCTCTGATACAGAACATATAATCTCATCAAAACATGTACTGATCATCAACTTCTGCTTTTAGCTGATCTGTAACTAAATTTAACCATTACATGTACTGTTCTATGTAAGATCATAAACCCCTTCTCGTAGCCATCAGATAAATAACTCCTTAGAACATCCAAAAAGAACACTATACACCCATGCCCTTTAGCACCAACTATGAAAACGAATCCGGCAAATTATCAAATCGTGTACACTAGGAGAAATAACAGCTTTGTTAAAAACACTGTCTGACAAGGTTCATCTAGAGAAGCTATTTGGTGAGACAGACAATAAGAGAAAATGACTGGAGCCATGAGAATGCGTACCAGAAGTCTCTGAATGATGCCATTGTGGTAAACCATTTGGTGGGACACATAGCTTGAGGAATAGTAATTTGTGAAGTATTTGCTCAGTGTGTCGCTGTAAGATTGGTCAGGAGACCATGGAATAGCACGGATAAGAACGGTAAATTGACTTGGCTTTGAGGCAGATCCAGTAATATGTCCAAGCCTCATTTTGGCTATGGTCCTATATTCCTACATTAAAACAAATTTCTTAGAGGAGGAAAAGTGAACTGAGAAGATAATAAAATGCCAAAGTGGTCCTCACAAAATAGAGAAGAAGACATGCTGCTGAGGTTATAATGTACAGTGCAAGACAATGAACCCAAAGCCTGAGAGTTATAAAAAAAAAAGAATCAGAACTTTAACCTTCTTTGCGTGTATATAACGTTGAACTATAGTTGCTCACAGAGAAATGAAAAAGAAAAATGAACACATACCATTTCGAGCCTTCTTTAAGATTTTCAATGGTGAACACTTCGGATGACTCCAAATGGATTTCCTTATGCACCTTTGGCTGCCCATAATAATTAACAGGCAGCACAAAGGCAATGCAAACAATAGCAGTGATAAAGAAAATACGAATGCTGCAGGAAAGAAACAGAAATAAGGAAAATCATTGAAGAGAAACAAAGAGGCAGAACAAACAAAAAGAAAGCAATTTGGGAGTAATAACCTGAAAAGGACCATCCTGAGGAAAACAACAGCGTCAAGACCAGCAGCAGCTAACAACTCATCTTCACTAGTTTCCCATGCTTTGACAAGCCAACTTGGAGAAGGCACAAACCTCTCGTACCAAAAAGGATCATAACGTCTTGCACCTCCACAAACAAGCCTTCTTCCGAAATAGACACAGTAATTGGCTGGCTGTTTCCTGAGTATTGAATAAAGGGATAGAAGCACAATGCAGATCGAAATATTGATTCCAGCAGATGTTAAAAGAGCTGAAATCTCCATCTCTCTCTCTCAGTTCCACCTCCTCTCCTCTCTACTAATAATTGCAGGCAGAGAAGAACTTCATAAACGTATCATCAACCAAACAAAAGATGAGGATCTTAATTAAATCCGTAAAATGAACTGTAAAGAGACAGAAAACAAGATAGAACGTGATTAACAACAACATCAACTTTCAAAACCTAAACTTGCATAAGAAGTTACGACACTAATGCTCCTAGATCCAAATCTAAAAGTAATCTCTTATTCAATACTACTACGTGTTCTTCCTTCTCCAGACTCAAATCGATTTTTTTAATCAAAATGGCGTAAACGTAGAAACAACACAACACCATTGAATACGAGAACCATATTCTAGTAAATCCACAAAGATTCTGATTCCATTGAAGAAGACCAACGAAAACGAATCACATCCAATGAGCGGAACCGATTCTTTCCTCCAGATGCAATACGAAGTGAAACAAGAACATAAGCAAAAATCGAAGAGAGATCTTCGCGGTGACTTACATGGAGAAACGCGGAATTTTTTACGTTGACTAGAGAGACAAATCGAAACAGAGACAATTCAGAAACCCTAAGAATTCGCAGAGAAAAAATTGCTTTGCAATTCTAATCCCGCGAGGAGTTCGCGTTCCAGTTCATATCTTAAAAGTTAAAACTAACCATGAAAGACATATTTCAAATTAAAAAAAAAAATTCCGATAATATTATTATGCCACCCTGTGTGGCCGGTGTGGGATGGGTGCGACGATTTCGACACGTGTCTTGATGATAATGGATGATGGATGAAGATTTGCTACTATGTGAGAGCGACTACTCTGTGGTTGAACTTACGCTGACCGTTCGATTTTATCTGCGGTTAATATGGGAACACGTGTGTATAATATACGATAGTGTATTTATTGTCGTGACGCTTTTTTTCTCCTAACATTCGAATGTTGGTTAAAACATTTATGACTCGGAGAATAAGGAAAGGCGAGGGAATATTCATGTGTTTTGCTTGCTGTGTGGAAGTATATGCATGAATTTATGACTGCAGTATTTTTTTTATTGAGAAAGGACATAATTTATGACAAAGTTTCAATTTAATATTCATATTATCACCTGCTCTTTTCGCATGATAAGCTTATATAATAAAATTTTGCATGGTAAGCTTATATAATAAAATTTTTAAATATATGGTATTGACAAATTAAATATATATATATATATATATGTGTGTGTGTGTGTGTTTGAATTTTTTAATAAACATACAATTATGTTTTCTTTATATAATTATTTATATGTTGGGTTGAGAATTTATAATTGTAATTGTAGACAAAAAAACTATTTTAAATTTATGATGAGTCTAATCGATTTGAGGTTAAAATTTTGATCACCATGTTATACATATAAAAACCGTAATGTAGTCATCAAGTTAATTTTTATTACAAAAATAAGTTCTATAATGTTTTTAATACATTACTTTAACATCAATGAGAACCATTTTAATGGTTTTAGAACCAGCAATTTAGTATTGTTTCCAAAATCGAATTACATTGGTTTTAGTTTTTCACATAGTTTTGAAAGATTTCAAATGGATGACTAAATTGATGCAGCATATTTCTTGCTTACTTGAGTATATATATTTTATTTTATTTGAATATTTATTAAATAAAAATATTTATTAATTAAATTTTGTGATCATTTGTATCTTGTTATAACAAAACAAATAAAACCATTGATCACAAAATTTTCAAACTGGAATTTTAAAACTTATAATAATTTATAGTCGTTTTAAAAAATTCAAAATATTTTCAAAGTGAAATTTTATTACAGTAAAACCTCTATAAACTAATAATGTTAGGGAAATTAAAATTTTATTAATTTATAAAGATATTAACTTACAAAAGTTTCCTTATTTAATTTTTTTCTATTTTTAAATATTTTTATTTATGAAAGAAAAAAGATATTTTACTTTACCATATATACATTATTTAAATTTTAGAAATTTGACTTTCATATTGTTTTATTATTTTATTTTATATATATTTTAATATTTCATAGAATTGTTAAGTGGTATTCGGTATAATTTTACTAAACATTATGAACATATATTTAAATGTTAAGGAAAATAAAAGAATTTTCATTATGAATATAAAACTAACAATATAATATTTAGCTTGTACTTATATAAAAATTATTTATAGATAGATTATTAATTTATGATTTTAAGGGGACTATATATTTAGAAGTTTTAAAAATATTATCATCTTATTATTTTATCGATTTTTGTTATATTTAACACTGGCCCAACTTGAGACCGGTAAAATTTATTAATTTATAGAGATTATTAATTTAACAAGTTAATTTATAGAGGTTTTAGTGTATATGGTTACTGTGATTGTTTAATATATGTTAATAATATAAAGTTAAACGAAAATAGCTAAGATACAAAAATTGTTATCAAATATTTTTTATTCGTAATCAATTATTGTCATATATATTAATCATATTAGGTAATTCTGTAGCTTTTATTTAAAGAAAATGTGAGAATGTTCCTTTGTACACTATTTATCAATTTGATAGTTAGATTAGTAAAAAATATAATATAAATTAAGATGTACCAACCTATTTTTTTTAAAAAAAATTGAATTTCATTCTCATATTAACACATATATACAAAATAATGTTGTAGTATTTCTCAGTTAATATAGTTAATATATAAAGAATAACTGATTAACTGCTAGGAAATCAAATAAAAGCACATTTTCCAGGAATATGTTTCTTCTTATGGAAGTAGTAAACTGTCGAAACGTTTTGTTTTTTTTTTATTTTTCATATATGAACTAAAATTTGATGTCTGTTCTAAAAGTAACTTGTCTAAAAACAACATTTACATCGTCTTATCCTCATTTTCTTATACACAAATCATTTCTCTTCCCCTTTATCTCTCATTTAAATTCCAAATCCAAATTTTTGATTTCCAAAATCTATAAGCTTATTTGAGTTATCTAAGTTCATGTTTTTTGATCAAGAATGGAGATAACTTTCATTAAGAAGTTATGTGTACAAGTTCCTAGTTAAATATGAATCTTTATCGGATCTAAGAATGATACTTGAAATTTTCAGATATGTTGCATGAAGACGATTTCTCCAGAAGTCATAGGATTCTGGTCTATGCTAGGTTAGTTTTGTAACCGACTGTTTTGTGTGTTTTTCATAGAAGACAAAGTTTTCTTTTTACTTTTTTTTTGTAGCCAAAAAAGAAAAAGAAAATACTTTTATAAAAATATTTTTTGGTAAACATCTATCTGAAAAATGTATAGTAAACTAACTAAATATAAAATATAAAGGTATAAATAATACACTAAATATCTATCGTAACATGACCATTTGATATGAAAAGCAAAAAAAGGTAAATATACCATACAAAAATAAATAATTATACAATATAAGAAATGAAAAACTACATGAAACATCAATCTGAAAAATGCATAGTTTTATATTTTTATTTTTCCATATACTTTTATAAGTAAATATACAACATAGGAATAAATAACTAAAAATATCAGAAATAGAAATATTTAGGGTTGGGCAAAAAAACCTAACCAAACCGACCAAACCAAACTCAAATCGTAGCAAACCAAACCAAAGTATATGTTTAAACCATTTTGTTTAACATTTGTCCAACCCAAATAGTTTAGTTTGGTTTGGTTTTAAACCGAACCCAACTGAAGTGTTTTTAATTAGATAAATTGAATATACTAATAATACTAAAATTTAATGTATTTAACCATTTAACATAAACAACAAAACATAATTTTATGAAATTTTACTTCTAAATGAATAGAATACACACAATTAAAATAAAATAAAAAATATGAATCTCTTTCATTACCTTTAAAACCAAAATATTACTTATGATTTTTATATTAGTCTTGAAGATAATAATATAAAAGTATTGGAATATATCTTGTATTTATTATGGTGTTTTGCTTTACGGTATGAAAAAAAATAATAATTTATTTTCATTAATAATGATTTTGTTAAAAAAACTAAAAAAGTAACTCGACTGAACTGAATAAATACAAATAAAACCAAATTAAGTCGAACCGAACACAACCAATCCAAATTAAAACCAAACTGAACTTAACCAATCCAAACTAAAACCAAACCCAACCAAATACAAACCGAACCGAATTAATTTGGGTTGACTTTGGTTAAAGTTTTCTTAGACCCAAATAAACGAACCAAACCGAACCCATAAATAAACCAAAATGCCCACCCCTAGAAATATTAAATTAAACATCTTTCATAATACTAAAAAAGTAAATATACAAAATAAACAACAAGTAAATCTACAATATAAAAAATGGAAAAACTAAATTAAACATCTATCTAAAAATGTATAATAAAATAAATAATAAGTTAATACTGAATATAAGAAATGGAAATATGACATTAAACATCTATCATAATATTAGAGAAATAAAAAAATAATATTAAAAAAATAAGTAATAAGTATATATAAAATATAATAAATATAAAAATTACATTAAACATCTATCTGAAAAAGTATAGTTTTATTTTGTATTATTTCCAAATACTTTTATAAGTAAATATACAATATAGGAAAAATAATTAATAAGTAGATATACAATATAAGAAATAGAAATATTACGTTAAAAATCTTTCATAATAGTAAAATAAAGTAAATTATAAAAATTCGAAAAGATAAACAATAAGTAAATATACAATATACAAATAGAAAAACTAAATTAAACTTTTATGTGCAAAATGTATAGTAAAATAAATAATAAGTTAATACTGAATATTAAAAAATATAAATATGACATTAAACATCTATCATAATATTAGATAAGTAAATATACAATATAAGAAAAATAAATAGTAAGTATATATACAATACAAGAAATAGAAAACTATGAAGGCCCTTTAAAAAAACAAAAAAAGAAATAGAAAATTACATTAAGACTCTATCTGAAAATGTATAGTGAAGTAAATATACATATAAGAATTATAAATAATACATCAAATATTTATTGTAATATTATCATTTGATATAAAAGAAAGAAAATTAGAATAAATACATATATATATATATATATATATATATATATATATATATATATATATATTTAGATAAATATATATACAATATAAGAAATGGAAAACTACATTAAACATCTTCGGAAAAGTGTTTAGTTTTTCTGGTTTCTTCTAAGAAAATATGTGCAAATATACAATATGTGTAACTATATACGTTTTGATATGTGTTACTCCTTGTACCATTATTTTTCTATTTCCAGAAAAAAATACATTGTTAAGAACCAATATCACTTAAGTTAAGTACATTAACAACAACACAATTCAAACATCAGAAAAAATGCTTACATCAACATTACAACACAATATTTTAACCTAAAATATGAAAAATTTCTATCATGCAAACCATAAATAAAAAATACTTACGTATTCTCATACACATACGATTCAGAATACACCGTCCGTAAAATTAGTTATATAGTTAACATCTGAAAATCAAAATAGCCGTGCGAGTAGTGCAGATTAATCGTTAGTATTCAAACTTATTCAAAAGAGGACGGCTGTTTTAATATGCTTCTCCTATTAATTTCCATACTATCTATCTCTGTATTCAACTTTGAATTAGAAAATTAATGCCAATGGTAGTTTTTTTTTGCGCTGATTTATTATGACATTGCAATTATGAAAAATATTACGAAGACGATTCGACAACCGACAAACTATCTGCCTTATGAGATCTACACCTAACTGCATCATTTGAGTGTCCTACGAAGATCCACTCCTGACCCGATTTACTTGCACCATGTTGAAGATCTGTTGCACACATTTTTTCTGTTGTCTGCATTAGTAAACCGCTCTTTCCGGGACTTAAAACCTGGATTTCCTGAAATCTGTAAGAAATTGCATAGTCTGGAGTTCGAACCCCAGACCTGGGTATAGAAGCCTTTAAACCTTAACCAATAGGCTATGATGCTTCCACATGCCAATGGTAGTTTAGTAAAGCATTTCATCACACAAAAATTAAGCAAACCCATAATGCAAGATAGGTTAAATGAAATCAGTGTGATATATTACACATGATTTGAGGTTAAATCAAATATAGCTAAATAAATATATACAAGGAAGCCAAACCAACCAAGATATTTTTACGCTAAAACCACTGAACGAGTCCAAAGAATTTCCCTAATCTTGTGAACCTTTCTGCACTTTTTAACCTGCAACTGTCATCTATATGTACCATTGGGAAATGACTTCCCCAAGCTCCCCCCATTCATCCTTTTATATGCTTGACTAGGGACCTCAAACATCAAATCTTCTAACCGAGGTAGCTTGGCCACAGCTCCATCACTAGCTACAGGCCATGGTACGGCAGTAACACTCATACCGGCAAGATCAAACCAGGGAGTAACAATGAGTGTTGGTAGGAGGAGGGGAACAGTAAAACCCATGTGTGGGTGGCATAATCAGGCTATTCCATGGAACGTTAGGCCCTTGAGCTGTGACAGGGTAGCATTGGAAACGATGTTGATAAGCAAAGACGGGAGGATACTGGGCGGTCATTTCAAATCCGTTTCTCCCATGCACATACGGTGTCGTTTGAAAGCTGTGTTAGGTAGGAGAAAGGCTATGATTCTCGCCGTTCTTGATCTGGATTCCTTCTTTAGGTATTGCACGTTTTACATCCACGCGCTTAATACTCAACTCATGGAAATTATTCTGCATAATGAACTCAACAGAGTTCTCTGAATCATATGTGACAAACCCAAAACCCCTTGGTCTCTTTGTTACGTTGGCATGCATCACAACCACATCGGTTGTCCGACCAAACTTCTCAAAGTAAGTCTTGAACTCTTCTTCAGTCGTCTCAGATGATAATACCCCAACAAACAGCTTCTTGGTCCTATGGTTGTTATCACCATTATTTAACATCTCATGAACACCAACACCGTTGTTCTGTTGAAATGGTTGCACGTTGGGTTGTTGTCTCATATGTTCATTTTTCGGTGTCACTTTTTTGACATCGACCTGGTATAAAGAGACATGAGATGGTAATCAATCTTAAAAGCATAATCAATAAAGAGTTAAAGTTTCCTACCAAACTAACTCAACATATCAAGAAACCTACAAAACCCAACTGAAACCAAAGCTGATCTCATTCAGACAGGCTTTTAACAGCATAACTGACTTAAGTGACACAAGACAGGACATCTGAGAAGAGTGAAATAAGGAAAATTGATAACTTACGGTACGACCGAGAATGAACTGAGAGTCTCTGAGAGCTTTATCAACATCATAAGCATTGGCAAAGCGAACAAACCCAATGCCTGAAAATAAAAAATAAATATATTTAGTTGTTAGTATAAATATAAACCAACAGTATATTATAAAGTTAATCTAAAAATTTTATTTTCAAAATCAATCACTAGCATTTATCTTTTAGTCCTAATTAGTTTAGTTAGTTTTCAAACTTAATAACATATACAAGATTCTATATATATACATATATATATATATATTTATAACTATAATAATTTGGTTTAATGATGACAAAATATATATATAACTTGGTTTAATATTTCTTATCTAGTTAATATAATTATGTTATAATAAATTAATTATTAGATTTTCATTTTTTAAATTAGAAAATTTAAAAGATATAAAAGAAAAAAGTATCACTAAATTAAAAAAAAACAATATTTTAAAAGAAAAAATTCATATTTTTTGTGTTGAAGACAATCTTTAGAAATTAAGTATATTTACCATGAAAGCCAAAGCATAAATATTGAAAAGCTAATATTGTAAAAAAATTTCATCAGAATTTAAGTGATTTTTTATTGTATCCTTATCCGCTCAGCCATCTGTACGTCGGTATTACCTTACTTATTATATAAATGAAGCGATAAAAATAAAATTTATACTCTCTTTTGGCAATTTAGTTCAAAATATATTTAACTTTTTCCAATATACATAAGGGTATTTTTTTTTATGTACATACAATTGCGGAATGGTAGTATAAATATTTGAACTACTCGATAGAGCATACAATTAGGAAATCAAACAGGTCGAATAGATAATGGGGTTGATAAATTCCAAGATCCTACAAAATTAGATTTGACGCAAAGCAGCTGATACGGCCACACATTCACTAAGATTCAAACGAATTAATGCTGACAATCTATATAAAAAACAAAACATGTACCAAAGCTGGTATTTCCAAAGCTTCTCTCTCCTCCATCAACCTCTCCCAGATCTAAAATCAAAGTGAAGTTTGTCTCTAACGTCCGGCGACGCGTGAGCGTGCGTCCGGTGCCGGAGGACCCCCTCTCCTCCCTGCTTCTCGTTTGCTCTTTGCCTTCCGTCTGTTCTCTCTCCTTTGCTCCGATATGCTGGTGTTCCTGCTATGGAGATTCTTCCCGGAGTGAAGCCGCGCGCGAGGTCTCTTCATTCTGGTGCCGTATCTTCTATGGTGGTTGCACGGCGAGGCTCGAAGAGGTTACTTCGGCGGGTGGTCGGTTTTTAGGGCTTGTGGTGGATCAATTTTCCTTTTTGAATTGCCCGGAAGTCATCGTCGTAGAGGATGGAAATTGGTTGGTTTCACTGCTCGAAGCTTGATCGGGCTCAAGGTGTTGTCTTTCGGCTCAGAGGGTTGGTTCTTCGGGGCTCTCCGGCGTCGGTGCGGCCCTGTTCTCTCTTCCCGCAGTCAGGTGAGCTCCGACTCTTCTTAGATCGGAGGTGGGTTTTGGGCAGATGTATGCAGGAGTGGTGGTGCGTTTGCTCAGTTTCAGGCTCGTGTGAAAGGGTTTGTTGTTTATAGCAAGCTTGTCGTCTATGGCTGCTTGTGAACTGCTTACTCGGACACCCCGCGTCAGTTTTCTTCCTTCTCGGCTCCTACTCAAACTGCTCCTCGATTTGGCGTAGTCCAGTTGCAGGTCTGGTCTCTTGGTTTCATCGCTTGGCCTCTCTTCATTGACACCGGAGAGTGGTCTTCACAGGTTGGTTTTGGCTTTTGGTTCTCAAAGGTCACAGATGGCGAGGCGGTGCTCGGGTTGTCATTCCCCCCTCGGTGTCTCCGTCTGGTCTTGCCGCTTCCCAGGACCACTTTAGCTCTTAGAGCTCTCGTGGTAGTGAGCTAGACTTTCCTTCTAGGTGTTGAGACTCGTTTGTGTTGGAGCGTCGGGTCTTCTAGTCCGCTTTTTGTGCAGGTATTAGGTGATTGTAGAGAGCACTTGCTCGATTGGGTCTCGTTTTCAAGCGTCGTGTGGCGTTATACAAGCCAGCTTTGGTGTTCAATGTCATGGTAAGTAATTGAAATCGCCCCTATGGTCGTCTTGGGCTTAAAGACAGAAAGTTTCAAGCTTTGTGGAGATTATCAGAAACTAGCTACTCTGGAGACGTCAAAGGAACTCCCGGCATCCGAAGTAATGAGGAGAACCTCACTTTCCTGAGAATCACGTTAATGGTTGAGAACAGTAACCAATATCAAAAAAATCTGAAAAGCAAATTAGCGGAATGTGTCGGGTTTAGTGGATGGGTGAAGCTAGGATTGTAATAGGTTGATTTTGGTATTTTTGTTCAAAACAAGCTTGTAACTATTTCTGATTCCCGATTTTTCGGGTGGATTAATATATACATATATATATATATATATATATATATATATATATATATATATATATATATATATATATTTAAAAAAAAGCTGGTATTTCCAATTTTCGGCTCCGGCGAGGATATATATCAGAGGAGGAAGCAATACTAACGCCCCTAATCGATATTCTAGAATCTCCCAAATGAGTACATCTTCTACATCAATATACCAGGAATATCCAAGTCTGATATCCAGGTACACCCATAGTCAGATATTTGTGTGATCAATATTATGAGCACGCACTAAATTAAGTGTTTGATTCTTGTGATGGTTTTGAATATGTGATCGGAGGAAGAGAGGACACTACTGATAAAGAGCAACAGGATGAGGAGAGAAATATTGTAACATCCTTATCCCGGGCCCATGAGATTCAGTTAACTAAATGGGTCTCCCTACGGCCTAAATCCCGAAAACCCTAAGACCCTTCCCCCCCCCCCCCCCCCCCCCGTTCACTATATAAAGAGCTGCAGCCACTCGTTTGTGTCTCATTCACAAATCTACATCGAAGCTCTGCAGAGATTTCTGGAAACCCTAGCCGTCACTCCCCTCTCTCTCTCCAGCCGCCGACTCTCTCTTCTTCTCTCTTCTCTCCGCGCGTCTCTCTCTCCTCTCTCCCCTCTCGCCGCCGCTCTCTCTCACTTTCCCTCTCCTCGCCGCGGCCGTGTGGTGTGGTGGTGATTGTGGAGTCAGATCTCATCCCCTTTAGCTTCTACCCTCAGATCCAGAACCAGATCTAGGCTAAGGTGATGTGTCTTGAACCAATCTTGTTCTTATGATTCTCTATAGGGTTTTATGTTGGTTCTAGAATTGAGTAGACCATGTTTGGGAGTTAGGTTGATATATCATGATGAAGTTAGGATGTTAGATGGATGATTCATGTTGCATAAGAACTTCACACTGTTTAAAAAGAGACATTAATGGACTGCCTCATATTGTGTAATGATTTGTGTTGTGTGATGTTGCTTGGTCCCTATGTAATGAATGAGATGAAAGCTAGGTTGCTAGATGAAGAGTAATGACTTGTTGAATGTTGTATGATGTGAAAGTGTAGTGTTATGATTGCTATGTGAAGTGTATGTTTTATGAGGCACCGAGAATGGGTGGCGTCTAGAGTATGAGAAGAGTCTAAGTTAATGAATGACTTAAGGGAAAAGTATAAGTGAAAGGTAAGTGAAAGTGAAGATGAAAGTATAAGTGAAAGTTAAGTGAAAGTGAAGATGAAAGTATAAGTGAAAGTTAAGTGAAAGTGAAAGTGAAAGTAAAGTGGAAGTGAACGAGAATGAGTACGGAAATGAGAATGAGAACGTAATGAGAAATGAAAGATGAAAGTGAATTGCTTGTGTGATGATTGTGAAAGTTTTGCTTGGACAACCGAGAACGGGTGGGCGTCTAGATTTTGCTTGTGATTGTAGTATGCCTGCGGGAAAGTAGCCTAACACGAGGTACCCGCAGGGGACCCACGGGACAGTAGCCTAACACGAGGTGCCCGTGGGTGTAAAATAGACCCAACCGCGAGAGGCGGGATAGAAAAACGTAGGCCCAACCGCGAGAGTCGGGATATAAAAAGTTAAAACGAATCTTAAGATTGAGTCCAGTCTAATTGTCTAAGTGTTTGGCGTCAAGTCGTTTTGTGTGATTGGAGTCGGTATGCGATGTGACGTGTAGCAATGACTGAGTTCATTGCGTTGATTGAACGCTAGGTTGTTAGAAGTGAATTGAAACGTGAATGTTATAATGAACTTGAACTGAATGCATTTGAGTGATTGTAGTGGCTAGTCAGTTCTGGTTCCCGCATAGGATGTTATAGTGTGTTATGCGGACCGGCTGGTCTAGAGTCACTTCACTGAGTAACCCATTTACTCAGGCCCTCCCTTCCTTTCCCCTGTTCGCAGGACTGTAAGTAGAAGTATGTGGATTCGGGTGGATGGAGTTTCAACGAAGGCAGTGCATCCGTTGACTCTTGTGACCGGTAACGGGACACGTATGGTTGTTTATAGAGTAGACACGTGTCCTTAACTCCCTTTCCGTAAACCTGGTCGGACCCCGGGGGATAGAGATGTTACAACTGGTATCAGAGCGGGGGGTTAAGATCCCTTAGTGCTATTCTAAGGGATCGGTATTTCCGAAATTTTCGAAATCATGTTTTTAAGAAAAAGAGTTTGCCAAAGTTTAAAATTTTCAAAGGCTGCGAAATTTTTTTTTTTAAAAATTATATATATAAAATAATAATTTTTGATAATATATATGTATATTCGTGATTGTTTATATAAAAATATATTTATATAAATATTTTCGGAAAAAGAAAAAAAAAATTTCGAAACAGGGAGTATGAATGAAAAATGTATGATGTGTGAATTCGTGATTTGACGAGAGTGTTTCACAACCCACCCGTTATCTATGATCTACTATGGTTCTGACTGTTTTGGTATTCACTGCAGGATGTTTCCCTTGGACCACTACGAGTGGAGGTTGCCGCGTCTGCACTACGGACTGCGAGGCACCCGTGAGTTTGCTCGCAGGCCGTATCGTGATGTGGCTGGTGAATGGGCGCTACCCATGTTTCCGGACTTGCCAGAGCCGTACAGAGAGTACCCTTTTGAGTATCCAGTGGAGCAGATGGTCAAGCGTAAGTATGTGATGCAACATTTCCAGTAGATGGCTATGGAAAAGCGCATTCTGCAGGGACATGCGACATTTCAGCTCACCCCGGAAGAGATGGTTCCGAAGAAACGGGGTCGCCCGAGCAAGGGGTGTTGGTTGGGAACCCCCGAGGGTGTTCATTGGGGAGTGTCAATGCAAGACACTGTTTGAGGATACCCAAGGAGATCGATCAGTGGTGAATTACACCGAGGACTTCATTACGCAAGCCAACCAGTGTAAGCCCAAGAGTGCGGATATGTGGTGTGGATGGTATAAGAATGGGCTGTGTGGAGACATCCAGCGTAAATTGAAGGGAATTCTGGAACCTCTTGAGTTTGCACTGGTAAGGCGAATGGCTGGATTCGCAATCGAGGCGGCGGAAAAGATCGCAGCCGAGGCAGAAGCCCATGCAAGTGCAGAAAGGGAACACTCGGGAAAGGATCCGAGGGCAGCCGCCGGTGATCAGGGGGATTCGACCGGGAAACCCCGTAGGAAGAAGCGGGGGCGTCCGCGTAAGCCTTCAGGGGAGTCTTGCGAATGTGGAGTGTTAGTTCAGATGGTGCAGAAGCCGCGAAGGATGAAAGATTACCTAAAGGAGTTTCTGGAGATAGCCAGGATGTGTCAACCAAAACCGGCAGAGGAATGGTGCAGACTGTTTAAGGCAGGGCTCCGTGCAGACATTCGAGATGCACTTACTGGCGTGTTGGAGCCCCTGGAGTTTGCACTGGTTATCAGGATAGCTGGGCAGGTATTAGATGCAGAGGAACATTTGGCAGAGTTGCACCAAGCGACAGAGGTCGACCCCACCATCGGGGATGAAGGGGATGCCGGGGGCGCTGCCAAGGACCCAGGTACGGGTGACTGGGCCCACGAGGGGGGACGGTTGGAACGCCACATGCAGTGGCGGTTGGCTGAGTGACTAGGCGCATTTCTCCTGGGAGTAGGACCCCTGCATTGATTTGATTTATTTACGTTTCATTTTATTGATTGTTGGCTTTGGTGTTATTTGATTTCTATGGGCATCCTGTGGTTATATAAATGCCGTGAGTCTTTCTAAATCTATTGTAGTCCTACTTTCCTTTCATTTATGGAATTCATTTGTTGGTTTTAAGTTGAGCAAGTAAAAGTTTGAGTATAGACGATAATGAGAGAGAGTGTAGGATGAGTATAACCTTTATGCTAAAGATCGAGTTTCAGTCTAGGACCATCAGACACGAGAGGATAGACGTATCGAATTGGAATTGATCATCGAAAGTCACCGACTTTTCTCCACACCTTGCCGACAACAACATGCTTGAGGCCTTAGTCAGAGATAGATTCGGTAACATTACGAAAGAGTGTAGGAGGTGACTACCGTGAGGATGAAGCTGGAGAAGTGTTGCATCTGGTTATATCCGTCGCTAACACACACTGTGTTTGGGGCAACATATGATGGCAGATAAGAAGGCTTGCGAGCTGGGGAACCGGCTGCCTTTGGATTGTGTGAGCGATGTGGAGGACGAAAGTGAGGATCCGAAGAAAGCGCTCCATTGGGTGCTTCCTTCTACTAAGATAGTCATTCCTAACTCTGAAGAATATGAGGAAGAGGATGGATGTCGTTGTTGAAAGTGAGAAGCCTAAAGTATCTGTTTCAGTCGGGTCTTGTGCAGTCTCAAAAGAGTCAAGTAATGTGGTGCATGTGACGCTGCGGTTTGCTTTTGAAGAGATTGTTTGGGGAAGGGGAAGGAGGTGGCTTCTGTCAGTACGGCCTTGGCGGAGGGACAAGTAGCAGGAGCAACCTCCTTGCTGTAGAAAACAATATTGTTACTGACAGAGATGTGTATATGGGACAAACGAGAAAAGAGAAGATTTCTGCATTAAGAAATGGGGTAGTAAATGACAAGGGTGTCTATGTGGGTATTGAGGATGATGTAAGTTACGATAAGTCGGAAGCAGCTGGGAAAAAAATCTTGATAATATCTGGAACGAAAAGGCCATGTCAATAGTGACTTCCAAGGATGTGGAGTCTCCACGTAATGAATCAAAGACCGATGAAGTGGAAGACTGTGAGCACATCCTTATACCAAAGGACGACATGGGTTATGTTTGCCGCGTCTGCGGAGTGATTGACAGAAGCATTTTTAGACATCATTGATGTGAACTTCGGTAAAGCGAAAATAAGCACGAGAGCATGTTGGAAAATTATGGGAACTAAGTTATCTGAAGAAGGACTGATGATAGGTGGACTTTCTGCTCACCCGACGCACGCAAGCAAGGTGGAACCTCATCGGATGGAGGGATTCCAGCCCTCTTACCGCAACTTAGTAGTGGATGGGCCGGGTGCCTATATCGTGGCTCACACCCTAGTTGCGGGAAAACCACCACGGTCGTCAGCCTTATGCCGAGCTTCCTTGCAAAGTATATGTGGGACAAGCCACTCGCGGTGCTCCCAAAGGGGATTTCAACTACATGGAGAAGAGAGCTTGTGAGGCGGCAAGTCGAAGGCATTCCACTACTTGACTTCTACGGTGCTAAAGCAGAGAACCGTGCACAACAGTTGTCCATTTTGAAACAGTTGATGGAAAAGAAGAGTATCTTGTTTCTGGGTTACAAGCAGTTCTCAACCGTCGTCTGTGATGATACCAGCACCGACATCACATGATGGGCCGGGTAAAGATGGTAGTAGTGCCGCAGATAATGTTCCGAAACCAATAGTTGGCAAATGACGAGTGGGTGACACACAAATACGGATGTTAGACATTAGGATTTTGACACGCAGAATTCGGGGACGAAATGACCGGTGCAGAAATAGGTAGAGAAGGGGAAGCGCTTGACAAGGAATGTAGAAACGCGTACGAAGAATGCACTAAAGGTGTTAGAAAAACGGGTATGCATGACCGAAGTGGGGGAGAACCGAGATCAAAAGTGTAAAAGGGGACTATGAAACCCAGGGGGAGAGGCGAGGGTATTAGACCGAAGTAGGCATGAAGAAAGAGGTACGTAAAAAGGCGAACAACGCTACTTCGACTGACAACATGGGTGTTACATGGGTTTCCCGAGAAAAGACAAACGGATTTTTTGTGTTGTTGTTGCTGGTGTGAGAACTCCGCACGCCGAATTCGGGGACGAATTCTTTTAAGTGGGGGAGAATTGTAACATCCTTATCCCGGAGCCATGAGATTCAGTTAACTAAATGGGCCTCCCTACGGCCCAAATCCCGAAAACCCTAAGACCCTTCCCCCCCCATTCACTATATAAAGAGCTGCAGCCACTCCTTTGTGTCTCATTCACAAATCTACAGCGAAGCTCTGCAGAGATTTCCGGAGATCTGGAAACCCTAGTCGTCACTCCCCTCTCTCTCTCCAACCGCCGACTCTCTCTTCTTCTCTCCTCTCTCCTCGCGTCTCTCTCTCCTCTCTCCCCTCTCGCCGCTGCTCTCTCTCTTTCCCTCTCCTCGCCGCGGCCGGGTGGTGTGGTGGTGATTGTGGAGATCAGATCTCATCCCCTTTAGCTTCTACGCTCAGATCCAGAACCAGATATAAGCTAAGGTGAGGTGTCTTGAACCCATATTGTTCTTATGATTCCCTATAGGGTTTTATGTTGGATCTAGAATTGAGTAGACCTGTTTGGGAGTTAGGTTGATAGATCATGATGAAGTTAGGATGTTAGATGGATGATTCATGTTGCATAAGAACTTCACACTGTTTAAAAAGGGACATTAATGGACTGCCTCATATTGTGTAATGATGTGTGTTGTGTGATGTTGCTTGGTCCCTATGTAATGAATGAGATGAAAGCTAGGTTGCTAGATGAAGAGTAATGAGTTGTTGAATGTTGTATGATGTGAAAGTGTTGTGTTATGATTGCTATGTGAAGTATATGTTGTATGAGGTACCGAGAATGGGTGGCGTCTAGAGTATGAAAGAGTCTAAGTTAATGAATGACTTAAGGGAAAAGTATAAGTGAAAGTTAAGTGAAAGTGAAGATGAAAGTATAAGTGAAAGTGAAGATGAAAGTATAAGTGAAAGTTAAGTGAAAGTGAAAGTAAAGTGGAAGTGAACGAGAATGAGTACGGAAATGAGAATGAGAACGTAATGAGAAATGAAAGATGAAAGTGAATTGCTTGTGTGATGATTGTGAAAGTTTTGCTTGGACCACCGAGAACGGGTGGACGTCTAGATCTTGCTTATGATTGTAGTATGCCTGCGGGACAGTAGCCTAACACGAGGTACCCGCAGGGGACCCACAGGACAGTAGCCTAACACGAGGTACCCGTGGGTGTAAAGTAGACCCAACCGCGAGAGGCGGGATAGAAAAACGTAGGCCCAACCGCGAGAGGCGGGATATAAAAAGTTAAAACAAACCTAAAGATCGAGTCGAGTCTAATTGTGTAAGTGTTTGGCGTCAAGTCGTTTTGTGTGATTGGAGTCGGTCTGCGATGTGACGTGTAGCAATGACTGAGTTCATTGCGTTGATTGAATGCTAGGTTGTTAGAAGTGAATTGAAACGTGAATGTTATAATGAACTTTAACTGAATGCATTTGAGTGGTTGTAGTGGCTAGTCAGTTCTGGTTCCCGCATAGGATGTTATAGTGTGTCATGCGGACCGGCTGGTCTAGAGTCACTTCACTGAGTAACCCATTTATTCAGGCCCTCCCTTCCCTTCTCCTGTTCGCAGGACTGTAAGTAGAAGTATGTGGATTCGGGTGGATGTAATTTCAACGAAGGCAGTGCGTCCGTTGACTCTAGTGACCGGTAACGGGACACGTATGGTTGTCTATAGAGTAAACAAGTGTCCTTAACTCTCTTTCCGTAAACCCGGTCGGACCCCGGAGGATAGAGATGTTACAAAGATGATCATGACGAGAGTGAGGAAGCATGCATGTACATTAGAGTGCATGAAGATGCTGACGGACGTGTTTGCTACGTCTCAAAATGGGGTTCTCTGGCAGTTAGAGTTGAGAAGGTGCGGCCACAGCTACCAAAGCCTAAGAGCAAGATTATTGGGTAAACACTTAATGAGTTTCTAAAAGAATGAAAAATAATTGCCCTCTCACAAGGACTAGATGCAATCTCCATTTTTTTCAGAATAAAAAAGAAAAAAGGAGAAGAAGTTAGAGATCTTCGGTTAAATGACATCTACTCTCTGCTACCCTTATTCAAGTCTATCTTTTTGATGTTTATTAGTCGTAAGGCCGATTCAATTGTAAAACAAACCTTATGGGCCATGAAATCGTTTTAAGCTTTTAATGAAAATATTGGTTTTAACAAAAAAAAAATAATTGCCTTTTAAGTATATATTATAATTCATTTATTCTTATGGGCTGGACCTATAAATAAATGACATCTGTTAGTTTAGTTTCTCCAATTTCAGTCCAAAGTTCTTGCAGTTGAACCCCTTTTACTCTCTCTTTCTTCTGGATATGTCTTGTCTTTCTTATTTTATTATTTTTTTGTCATTAATGTTTTACTGAGATATCCTTCTTAGGGGGGTGGGGGTGGGTTAGTGGGAACCTTATTCACGATGATTTCAAAAGTTAGTAAGATTTTAATTTTGTAAAGATTCTCATTGATTCTAACAAGAGAAATACTTAGGTTCACCCCCTAGGGTGAACCTCTAGGTTCACCAACCAATAGTATTTAGTTGTTTTAGATTTATTATCTTTTAAAAAAAAGAAACTAAATAATAGGAATCTTGTTAAATAATATTATGTTTTAAAAATTAATAAAAAAATAGTAGTGATTACAATTTTTTTTTAAAATATTGATAAACCCAACATCAAATTACAAAACTCTAAACCATAAATTCTAAACCCTAAACCCTTGAGTAACATAAACCCTTGGAAAAAATCTTAAATTTTAAACCGTTAATTTTAAACCCTAAACAAAACCCCTAAATCTTAAACAATTACTTCTAAACCATAATACTAAACCCTAAACCCTAAATTCTAAACACTAAACCCTAAATTCTAAACACTAAACCCTAAACCTCTAGACAAATCCTCAACCCTTAATATTTAACCATAAATCATTTTATAGTTAAGGGTTTAGGGTTTAATGTTTAGAATTTAGAGTTTGGGTTTTAGTACTAAGGGTTCAGAGTTTAGGATTAATGGGTTTTATTTAGGGTTTAAGATTAACGGTTTAGAATTTATGATTTATCCAAGAGTTTAGGATTCACCATAGGGTTTAGGGTTTACCCAAAGGTTTAGGGTTTAGAATTTAGGGTTTAGAGTTTAATAATTTGATGTTGGGTTTATCAATATTTTTAAAAAAATTGGTAATCACTACTATTTTTTATTATTAATTTTTAAAACATAATATTATTTAACAAGATTCATATTATTTAGTTTCTTTTTTTAAAAGATAATAAATATAAAACAATTAAATACTATTGGTTGGTGAACCTAGAGGTTCACCCGGAGTGAACCTAAGTATTTCTCATAAAACAAAGATCAACCGAAGTTAACATTGCTTTGGATCCAGCCATAACGTTCTTCTATGGACATATAAGTGAAGACAAATTTCATTCCTAAGGAAACAATAAGGGTCGCCGCTTTAAATTTGATACGGTCATCCAAATTAGAAACCTCTTTTATAGCATCCCAAACACTATTTTTCTTCTTTTCAGACTCTCTTTTCTCAACTTCTTATTGTTGTCTGTCTTCTCTCTGCTGTATGAAAGTAAGGATCTTGCTTGTCATCATTACCATAGCATCACCTTGATCACTGTTGATATCAACTGAACTGCTAGATGCGTCTGTTCGAGATCGTTTTCTCGAGACAAGTTTTTCCGCACGCCTTTTGACAACATATTCTGGGGATGGTTTCTGAGCATAAATATCATCACTGATCTCCTCAAATTAAAGTTTTCTTGTACTTGACTGTCACCAACCGTGAAGGTACGAGCATCCGTGGTATCACCCAAGCCAACTGAAGAACTACCATTAGCAGTTGCACAATCAAATATGATTTTCAAATCTTCAAACTGTTCACTAGAGTCATATCGTAAAAACTTGTGATTTGGATGTCCCTCCAAAATAAAACATATACTTAAAATATAATAAAAATAATTAAAATAATACATTACGTTATGAACTTATGTATATCAGTAAGTATCTTTGTTCACGTAAACTAGATCACATGCATATAATATTTTATCTCATAAACTAAATTATATATATCTAAAAAAAACCTTGTAATTCAAGAACATGTCTAATGAATTTCTTAAATGATTTTTCAAAATAAAGACATACCTTTATATATTCATTCCATACTTTGTTAGAAGGCACAAATCTTTTCATGATAGGATCCCATCCAAAGCCTGAACTATTGTTCAGAAGATCAACATAGCATTGATACTGAGCCTTCAAGAACTTGATTCTGCTTAGGTAATGCTTGTGGTTTTTTTTGACATCCAAGTCTTTCGTTCAAAACTGGTAGTATCTTATGTTCCACTGTTGCTTTGTTCATTATACCATTACTGTCACACCATCCACGTTGAATCCCTTCCACAAGTAATTCTATCAAAATTTTGGTTTCCTCGGAATTCCATATGCTATACTGATTTTTTTCTTTATCACCAATTGCAATCTTATGTGAAGTTAATCATTATTAGTAAGAACATGCACACAAAATATTTATCACAAATAAACAGTTAAACATAAAAGCTAGCTTCTCAAAAAAACATCAAAGCATTCGCTACTACTCTAAACAAATGAAACGAAACGTAACGTGGAAGCATCACAAATAACAACCAAACCATTTTAATACACAATAGAATGAAAAACAGAGAAATAGATGACAAATAGAGAAATAATAAAAAAGAGAGAACTAGAGACTTGTATTACCTTGCAAGCTCTAAAATGATGAACGAAAAGAACAATGCTCGGACGCTCCTTTTCTTTATACACAACTAGGTAAAGAGCCCGTGCGATGTCGCACGGGAACTCATTTATAAAAATTAACTTTCACACATTGCCATATAAAACTTTACAAATGTATCAAAAATATTCAACCTATTTTTGGTCCTATAAATATATTCAATCATGTTTTGAGTTTCTAAAGTATTTAAATTATTTATTTCTAATTTTTTTGAGTCAAATATTTCAACAATTGTGTATATATATTAAATTTTCATCTGTAGCGTTTCTGAAAAGTGTGAGCAAAAAATTATGGTTGTTCAAATAGAACTTATGTATGTTCGTATAAAAAATCTATTTAATATTTTTAAATTATGTATTTATTAATGAGTCTAAAACATATTGAGTAATTAATTGTGGATCCTACATACACCATCAAATCTATTATAATAAAATAGACTTGGGATGGCACCACAATCCTCCACGTCTATGTAGAAGGGTGGGGCATTTTTTGACACCTGTCAAGACAGTAGGCCATCCGTGTATTTCACGCTTTGTGCTTCCTTCTCGCGCGTCCGTGTGTTCTCTTTTTCGTTCAACAATATGACTTTGTTTCTATTTGGACTCTTAATATTTGTTTCTTTGTTGGGCTATTCCTGTAAATATCCAGCCCATCTAATAGTTTTTCCCTAAAGCAAATACATATATCTCAACTCTTCCTCCGTCGTGGCTCTTCGTCTCATGAACATTTCGACCACCGCCCTGAAACGTAATTCGTTTCCGTTTTAGATCTTCTTTAATCTCTGCATTTACTCTCGCTCAATTAAACATCGTAATTATTAAAGGTATCCCTTCAAGCTCTTGAGTATAAATGTGTTTCTTCCCTGCGATGATAACCAATCAGTCTTCCACCTTACACTCGCGACTATGCTCACGCTTCACCTTCTCGATGATCGGTAAGCGTCGCAATAATGTAAAGTCATCAGGATCACCCACGAATCCCACCAATTCTTTTCATTGGAGGTATCAGTCTACCTTCTCGACTTCATAAATGTTGAAGTAGATGTTACATATTTTGACCTGTCAAATACTGAGCATTTTTTCTAACCTGCTTGCTTTTACTTCATTGATGCTTATCTTTCGCCTGTGATATGTGTGGTTCCTAATGTTTTTCCTGCCTTTTTTTTTGTATTTGTCGTACAGAGGCAATATTATCTTTGCTCCGACACCAAACTACTTAGAAAGCTCATAAATCCTTCTCTTCCACAATCCAATGAACCAAAAGCTCTCCAAATAACCCCTGAAATCCATTCATGGCATCAAAAGATCTACAGGTATTGCTTCTCTTTCTAGAAATATTTTAGTCATTTGGATTCTGTTTCGGTCAGTATAATATAGTATTGATATTGATTCTTTCTCGCCTTGAAATTTAAGTTCAAGTTCATGTTTATTTACACAGTATTTGTTCTTTTCTACGTTTCTGATACTCCATCTATATTATTATAGCATAAGAGAATCCCTAAAATTGACGTTCCTAAAACTGATACCATGTAATATTTAAAAATACTTCACCTATATTTGTTCTTATGAGATGTCATTTGTGGAGATAAATTAAAGTGTTTGTGAAGTATTTTTAGGACTAATGATTAGTATGATTGTAGCTTGATCAATGTGTTGTTGTATTTCCTGCAGATGATGTTTTCTCCATCTGATTCAGCCAATGAAATAATTATATTGATCATGATATAGCTCTTTAGCTTCTGTGAGCAAACACTGATGGTTGATTCTTAATATGTCCACTTGAATTTCTCTTATCAGATATATAAGAATAATAAGACTGTGATAGAGTCCTTGAAAGTGGTAAAACCTCGTGAATTTTATGTTGATTTTGTACACTTTACTGCAACCTCCAACCACCTCATTACTGTGTGCACTGCTTACTGCAATGGGCGTCTCCTACAAGCCAAAGAACCTTGCCACTGCTTATAACTTTGTCAGAAGATTGTTTGGCACTGACCCAAATCTAGCGAGCTAGGCCAAGATGACTACAGCTACACAAGTTGTGCAAGCCGCTAAACGCAACATGACAGATGAAACCAATCTTAACTACGACTTAAGAAACCCGTTTGTGATATGCATGTCCTTGAACCTCCCGGTTTCTACCAACCCAGGAAGAAAACATATGTGCTGTCTGTGATGTTGCAGTCATTGGCGTAGACGCATCTGGTTTGCTCTGCTCTCCATTTCAAGGCCGGTGATCAATTCATATTGGTGACTTTGAGAGTCTTATGTGGTTTTTACCTCCATGGATGAGGTTAAGTAAAATTGACTTTAAATATAGAAAAATATTGTTTCGCCAGAGTTATATACATAATCTGCAATTTGTAAATTGTGAATGATGGCTAGGCTTATAATCTACCACCTAAACTAGAACTATTTTTGAATATAAAGACAGAGTTCTGATATAAATAAATATGTACACTCTTGGTATTGCATAAATTAAATATACAGATATTATTTAGCTTCCTCTTCATCCTTTTTAAGGTGTTAACATAGATAGATCGTAGGTATATGAGTATTGTATAACTATGGTAGACCGAGATTGAAAAGCTTGCCTAAAAGATAAATAGCACCCAACACAGCTTTGCATAAAATTATCAAAACATAGAGGCCCATCAATGTGATGTAGTACTTGACTTCAAGAATGCTAATTGTTTGCTTAAGATTTGGCTTATTTATTTTTGTAAGATTGTTTTAAATCACCGTTTCCCCAACTAATTATAATGTTCTAAAAGACACTTTTGAATGGAAAGATGGTAGACTTTGGGAGCCTCCTGGTTAGCATTGAGCATTCGTTTTTTTGGTTCCGGTTTGTTTTTTCAGTTCTAGAAGCTTGAAAATTTTATCCGGTTGTGATTTGATTTTTTTGGTTCTCGATTCGGTTCAGGCAACAAAGTTATGAACATGCTATTATCCGAGATAACATGCTAATATCTGAGAATTACTATCCCGTTTGGTTCCATTTTTTGGTTAATTCGGGTTAAAAGTAAAAAAAAAACTTGAATGAGTTTTCAGATTAAATATCAGATATTTTGGATTTTAGATAAAAAAATAGATTGATCAGATAATTTTACATATTCAAAAAAAGAATATTCTGGTAACTCGGTTTCGGGTATTTCAGTTTATAAATAATATTTTGAATTATTTAATTATTTTAAAACTAAATATAGTTGATATTTATAAGTATATAAATTATATTTTAGAAATTTGGGTACCAGTTCATTTTCAGTTTGGTTCTCCTTCCTTTGTTCTAGAAATATAGGATCGCTTGGATACTTAGTAGGATCAAAATCCAGACTGAACTTCTTTTTTTGGTTTGGTTATGTTCTCCAGATTGAGATAAATGTGCACATACCACCTACTCATGATATATGTTTGTTTTATTGGTTTTTTATTTGATTTCTGCTACGAACCAATTATTCTCTAATCACTGTTTAAGATATTAATATAGATGCTACATAGTATCCAGTGAAAAACCTAAATATCACATTTATATAAAAACTAAGATTAGAATTATTAGTCGACTTTAAAATATAAATAATATTAAAAACCGGCGCGTAGCGCCGGAAAACCCCTAGTAATGTATAAGAAGAGTTACCAGAGAACATAAAAAACAAAGGAAGAATAAGCGAATAAACGACAGATGAATGAATGACAAGGGTTAACAGAGGAAGCTTACCATCAACAAAAGTACGATATCGCTATTATAATAGAGCGAATGAATGACTTGTATGAATTGTGGTTTCTATAGATATTCTGAATGGAAAGAATTATTAATCAACATAGAAGATAAATTTAGTAATTTTAGTGAAATAGATAAGATAACTTAGCAGAGATAGTAAACTCACTATAGAAACAATATTTGTAAAATATAAATTAAAAAATACAGAAACTAAACAGAATCAGAGTAGAGAAAAAAAGATCGTTGATAAAAGATTACAATAACAGAGAAATTAAAAAAAAATTCAGAAAGATAATCACAAATCAAAGAAAATAATGGGATAAACCTCAAATAAACTATCAACCTATCCAGTTCTTGCAATATATAGAACTGAAAGATGTGTCTCTTATGAGAGATTGCTTGTTTAAAAGATGTCTTTACTGTACATTGAAAAGATACAAAACTCATTGTTGTCTTTGTGTAGTTGTGATTTGGTAGGGAAGACGTCGATTGATAAAATAAATCAGTGATGACATGTATGTCTCATCTTAAGCAAAATATAATCTTTTAGATTATATTTTTCAGGATATACTCTACCGTTGGATATTAATTTTTTATTTGATAAAAAAAATTATG
This sequence comes from Hirschfeldia incana, assembly GCA_026261945.1. NCBI lineage: Eukaryota > Viridiplantae > Streptophyta > Magnoliopsida > Brassicales > Brassicaceae > Hirschfeldia > Hirschfeldia incana. Next base: position 1,704,077 of record JABCMI010000013.1, on the reverse strand, counting down.
TTTTGAGAAGGCACAAACATAAACTATTTATAGATTCTCAAAATTTTGTTTGAAAAGTCATATCTTTCCAATTTAAAAGTTGTTCTTTTTGAAATAATTATTATATGAGGAGTCACAACTTTTCAATATAAAATGGTCACATTCTTTCAATATAAAAGTTATTTGTAAACAAAAAGACACAACTTTTAAATGTTGAAAAACACACAACCTTTAAATATTGAAAAGACACAACCTTTTAACATAAGTAGAATTCGCAATTTTTGGAATTAATCAGGATTCCTATTATTAATAGACTCAGTGATGACATATATGTCTCATCTTAAGCAAAATATAATTTTTTAGATTATATTTTAAGGATATACCCTACGTTGGATATTATTATTTTTATTTGATTAGAGAAAGTTATGTTTTGAGAAGGCACAAACATAAACTATTTATAGATTTTCAAAATTTTGTTTGAAAAGTCACATCTTTCCAATTTAAAGATTGTTCTTTTTGAAATAATAATTATATGAAAAGTCACAATTTTTCAATATAAAATTGTCACATTCTTTCAAAATATACAGTTATTTGTAAACAAAAAGACACAACTTTTAAATGTTGAAAAAACACAACCTTTAAATATTGACAAGACACAAACTTTCAACATAAGTAGAATTCGCAACCTTTGGAATTAATCAGGATTCCTATTATTAATAGATTAAACATACCTTATTTTGATTAGATTGTATGGAAAGTAGATAGACAATAGTAATCAAAAATTAATATAAATCCCAAAAAGTCATCGCTAATCAAGCCAAAAGAATATATGGATTCTACAAATATGGGAATACCTATTGTTAGAATTATTATATTTGTTTCAGACTGTTTTGTTATTTCTTTACAATAATTCTAGACTGCTTTTTTTCTATTATTCAAAGATATCAAACTGGTTTTGGTTTAATATATACGATGTGTTTTTTAAATATTTTTGTTGCTTTTACCATAACATAATTTCATGCTGTTGTTATACCACGTAGCTATTTTATTGTTAGTGTCAGCAAAGATTCTTTGTGTATTCGGTTATTAATATAAATAGTAATCTCTTTTTGTAGGTGTTTTATCATGGAGAGGGCTTTTGAAGAAGAAGAACAAACGTACGCTGAGAGAAAAGCAAACCAAATAATGGAAGAAGATGAGTCAGATTTAGACATTTTTCTGGTGATGTTAAATAATATAGCAGCAGCTTATGTGAGGAGTAACAATCGCATACACCACCACGTTCGTCGGCCAATCACTAACATTGGTTATGATTACATTCAAAATGCTTTGAAAGAAGACCCGAAGCACTTTCGATCACTATATCGGATGTATCCAAGCTCATTTCAAAAAGTTTTGTGATCTTATTAGAATGAAGACAGGTCTAAGAGATACCAGGAATATATGCATTGAAGAGATGGTGGCAACATTTTTACTTGTTGGTCAAGGTTCAAAATATGGTTACACAAAAGACACATTCAAGAGATCAAAGTTCACTATTAGTGAAAATTTTCACAAGGTCTTGCGAGCATTAAATACCTTAGCACCTGATTTGATGGTAAAGCCTGGAGTTACAACAGCTGCAAAGATAAGTGAGAGCACAAGATTTTATCCCTACTTCAAGGTACGTATAAAATTTAACCAAGTTTAAATTAGTTTTTTTGTTCCAATTGTTTCTATGAAAATCACTATTTTAATCTTTATAGGACTGTATTGGAGCTATTGATGGTACAAATATTTTTGCAATGATACCAACTTTTGATGTTCCAAGCTATCGTAACCGCAAAGGATTTATATCACAAAATGTCCTTGCTGCTTGCAACTTTTATTTGGAATTCATGTATGTTCTTAGTGGATGGGAAGGATCGATCAGCTCATGATTCAAAAATCTTAAGTAATGCTTTGACAAGGCATGGTAGCAGATTAACCGTTCCAGAAGGTATGTAAGCTGTTGTAAACAATTTATATATGTACATAATTTTTTATTCATTTACAAATTGAATTTCCCAAGTTTTTAGCTCCATTCAGAGGCACTCGTCATTTACAAAACTTTAGAGGTGAAGGGCGTGATCCTAAAAACGAAAACGAACTGTTCACTGCGGCATGCATCTTTGAGAAACGTCATTGAGCGAATTTTTGGTATTTTCAAATCTCGTTTTTTGATTTTCAAGTCAGCACCTACTTTTACTTTTACAACACAAGCGGAATTGGTTTTAGCTTGTGCTGGATTACATAACTTTCTACGGAAGCATTGTCGGTCTGATGCTTTTCCAGAGGAAGTGATCACTCCAAACAATGACCAAGCATACTTTGAAGAAGTTGTACATGTGGGTACTGCTCTTGAATCTCAACAAAGAGAATATGCTAACAACTGGAGAGATACCATAGATTTTAGTATGTGGAATGACGCTGTAGTATAGAGATGGCAATTGGGCTCTCCCGTCCCGTCCCGTCCCGTACCGCAGCGGGTTCGTCGTCGTGCGGATCACGGCGGGTCTGTCCCGCGCGGGCTGCGGTCTTCCGAATGGCTGCCCAATCCCGTACCGCATAAATTTATAAGCCTTCGTGGGCCGTCCCGCGGGACGCCTTCTTTAGCTTCCTTCATGAATGTTAAAGTAGAAGAGTTGTGTTAGAGAGTTGAAGAGAGCTCAAAAACTTCGATCGCAACAACATCCAATGTGATCACTCGTCGGTTTAATGGTCTTGAAGTAAGTGAGAACCATTTGAACTGTGAAATTCAACTATTTCAAGTATACTCCTTGTTTGATTCTTTGTAAATCAACGTCTCTGCATAGCAACAATAGCTTAATAGTAATAGTGTCTTCTTCTCTTTCAACCAAGTTGTTGAATTTAGAGTGTAGAAACAAGATTCTACAGTAACTCAAACGCTCAATTCGAGCCGTTTAAAGAACAAATAGTAGCTCTTGAACAAGCAATAGCTCTTTAACAACATCATTGTAACCAATTTTTTTTTAAAACACCACTAGACAATACTGAAAACAAAACTCATCAATTTAAAGAAGAAAATCTCACAAAATAATAAAGCAATTATAGTATTGAAAACAAAACTAAGTAGAAATAAAGACTTATGGTTGCGGGTCTTTAAAATCCCGCGGGTTGAACCCGTCCCGCATTCATCCCGTCCCGTTTTGAGCCCGTCCCGCATTCGTCCCGTCCTGTTTTGAACCCGTCCCGCGAGGCCCGCAATTTTGCGGGCTCATCAAATGGAGGCCCAATCCCGTCCCGCAGCAAGCCTTTACGGGCCAGGCCCGCGGTCCAGATCCTTGATTGCCATCCCTACTGTAGTAGCTGGAAGTCAACGTTAATGGTGAGATACATAAATCAATGCTCTAGTTTTCTCTACGATTTGTAACTCATTATTTTCTGGATTTATCATTTTGATGTGTTGTTGGGTGACGGGAATCTGGGTTATCTTTTACGTTTGCATTTTCTTTATTATATGTTTCTACTTTTCTTGTGTTAATCAACGTAACGTTGAAAATTTACAACTCATTATTTTCTATGATGCACAAAATTCTGAGTCATCTTTCACGTATATGCATGTTTGATAAAAGGAGATTACCTTTGTCATCTCAACTTTGAGAATACATGGGTTAACTCTAGTATTTTGAAAGTTATGATTAGTGAGTTACAATGTAATGAATCATTGTTCCAATAACACCATAGTTAATAGAATTATAAAATCAGAAAATACTCAACTTTTTGAATAACAGAAGATTTTAAATTAAGTTAGAAAATCATTGTACCAATAACAAAAGTTTTAAATGGAATTGTAAAATCCCCACACCAATATGTAACACAAGACTTTTTAGAAATTTAAGAATCACACTACCAATAACAATAAAATCTTCAAATTCTTCAAATCCTTTAAATCAATCTCCCACTAACACCCCCTTACTCCAATAATGCTTCTCTAAAACTTCTGAGATATTGAATGACTCATAGGGTAGCACTTTCAGGGCCCAAATCTGTTTACCAATTTACCATTAGAAATCATTGTGCTAAGGTTTCTAAAGACCTAAGGCGAATCTTAATACTGAGGTTTTTTTATATATTAAATATTAGATGATTCTTCTATGCTCATACACAAATATAAATATTCTAAAATAAATATATTACAATAACTGATTAATATTTGATTTTAATTTATTTATTATAATTTATATGTATAATTTATATAATAAAATTTTATATTTTACATTTAGTTTTGTATTGGTAATATCTAGCCGGTTTAGTTATCATTCAAATATATTAAATAATATTTACTTTTTTTTTTAGTTCAACCATAATTTTTTAATCTAAATGTACTAAATTTTTGATTAAATTATTAGTTTTTCATTTAAGTTGGTTGTCCTCTTAATTATATAAATATATTTTAGTAATTCTTTGTATAACATAATATATATGTAAAATAATATATATTGAGAACAAATAAATTAAGAATAAATAAGAAAAGATAAATTTGAGTGTGGATTGATTAAAAATTACATAACAGGATATAAAGATAACATTTAATGAGGAATTGTCACAAATACCACATTTATAGTATCACTTTTCATCTTTACATTAATCATTTTTACCCTCCCTTTTAAATGAAGGGTATAAGACACTTATACCCCTAGGATTTATAATCTAAACTTAAGGTTTAGAGTTGAAGAGTGGAGTAAAGTTTTTTAGAATATGAAATTTAAAATTCTAATAAATATATAAATAAATACTTAAAAATATAAAAAAAAATTTAAGAAAATAGTAAAAATAGTTTCAAACATAATTTTCGATTTCAAAAAGAAACTTTGAGAAAAAATAAAAAAAAATTCAAACAAAATTCAAAAAACAGTTATAGGAAGATCGAATTTGAATAAATATAAAAAGTTTGAATTTGAAAAAAAATAATTCGAAAACATTAAAAAAATATTTTTTTCATTTTATTTATTTTTTATTTATTTAAATAATTATTTATTATATATATATATATATATATAACAAGGGTATAAAGTCTTTTCACACTTAATGAAAAAATTTATTTTTCAAAATGTTCTTTTAGTGGTGGTAAAAATGAAAAGTGGTACCATAAAAGTGGTAAACATAAATTTTCCCCCATTTTAAATCTCATGCATATATTTTAGAAAACATGAACAGTAGAAATTAGTTAATATTTTAATTTTATTTTATATGTTTTGAGGTACCCTATAGTTTATATGTATAAAAATATTATTATAAAATAATTTATTTTAATTTCTTATTTTTCTTAATACCAATATTACTTTTGCTAACTTTCTTTTTATGAAATCACATTATATATAAATAATATTATTTTTTTTTAATTTTTTTTCCTTTTTATTATGTTATTGAAAATTGTAAGAACGAAACTAAATTAAAATTTATTTAACCAAAATTATTCAATAAAAGGACTATAATTTAACAATGGTAATTATATGTAATACTTTAATTCATTAGGGATACCTCTGTATCCCATATTTGTATGTGTATAAATAAATAAAATTTTATTACAAAATTATATGTTTATATTTATATTTCTAATATCAAGATTATTTTGTTAACTTTCATTTTTATGAAATTCTTTTTAAAAATTTGTAACTTTTGCCTTTATATTATGTTGTTTAAGAAAGTGAAAATTAAATTAAATTCAAATTTAAATAACCAAAACTATTTGAGAAAAATCAAAAGTATTTGATAATGATAATTATACGTAATATGATTAATTCACTAAAGGCACCTACGTAATTAGTCATCGAAAGAATTAACGAATGTATGAAAATGATTTCTCAAATAATATTATAGAGATTAATATATATATTTAATGTAGGTTCAAACAATATAAATGAATAAAATCAAAAGCATATTCTAACCATAATTCTATTTTTTTCAAGTGTTAACAAAAACTTACGGCCAAGACCTTCGTTTTCAGATCTGCCACAGTCTCCCCGGTGGTTTGGCTTCCGCCACCGCCGGGGGAGGTGTTGGAGGACGAGTTGCACTCTCCCTTGACAAGGCCCATCGAATAAATGAATTCGGCCCACCTACGAGTGTACGCAGGTCGGCGAACATCCAGCAGCCCAATACCAATCTCGGCCCAGGAGAGATAGGTCAAACAAGAAGGGCACACTCCGTTCGCCAAGTATAAAAAGGAAGACAGAGAACAGAATCCGGGATATCAGAAGTTAACCAAAAGTACTGAGCGGCGGCATTTAGGGTTTTGTAGTTCTCCCCTTTGTAATTCGATCTACTTCTCTTTTTAGTTGCCTAAAACTGCCTAAATCCCTTGTAATCTCTCATTTTAATCAATACAACGTCTTCTCAGAACCCACTTTACAAATATCAGTGTGTTAATCCGACCTCGTTATTTCCGGGTTAAACATTTGGCGCCGACTGTGGGGATAGTCTGAGAAGCAACGTGACAGCAGATTAACATGAACCCTACCGACTCCGCAGCTGGAATCGGCGAGTCGGCCGCGGCTGACAACCCACCTCCCGGCGGCGTGTTACCTCAACCAGCGCAAACCGCAAACGTTCCGAACTTCGCTGAGCTCTACTCAACCATGAAGGACGTCATCGACCGCCTCCTCGCGCAGGAAAGGGCCACCAAAGAGACAAACGACAAAATCGAGGCGCTCACTGCTGTAGCGCTACAGCAAGGCGGCCCTTCCACCGACGACCATGTCCGGCGACAACTCTTCAGCTCGACACAACCCACCCCGGCGGTCGCTGTCGGACCCGTTGCGTCGCCACCCGGTTCCGCGCCGGACGCAACCCTAACACCTGAAGTCGCTACCGGATTAGAACTCTCCACAAGCAAGCAGCTCGCCGAGATAAAGCAGTTCATGCAAAGTCTCGAATGAAAGGTGAACGACGTCACCAACTCCGGGCCGGAGATAGAGAGAGTGCTCGCCAAAACTTTGCGAACTCCCTTCTCTTCGAAGATAACGATGGTTAAGGTTCAAACGAAGGAAAAGCTTCGCATCCCGTATTTCACAGGCGAAACGGACCCGACCGAGCACGTAACTACCTTCAACATCGCCATGTCTAGACACAAATTCTCCAAAGAAGACAAAGACGCCGGTCATTGTCAACTTATCGTCAAAACTCTCTCCGGTCCTGCCTTGGCATGGTTCTCCCGTCTCCGCGAAGATTCGATCAACAACTTTCGCGAGCTCTCATCTGCTTTCCTCTCTAACTTCATCATGTACTCGAAGAAGAAGGCCTCCGTCGCAGACCTCTGGAAGATGAGCCAGCAAGCAAATGAACCCCTTAAAGATTACATGCAGCGCTTCAAGAAGGTCCTCGCCGAAGTGGATATCGACGATGACAACGCAATCGAAGCCCTCCGCCACTCTCTGAAGATCGGGTCCCCACTCCGAAAGGATCTCTACGGCGCTCCCACAAAGTCGCTCCGCGAAGCGTTGCACCGCGCAACCAACTTCATCACGATGGAGGAGGACGATGAAGCATACAATGACCGGCACAACTCGTCGAAGCAGTCCACCAGCAAGACCTCCGACCGTCAAGAGCCGAGACAACACCTCCCCTACAGGAACCATGACAAGAAGAAGTCACTCCTTTTTGCTATCGACGAGAGCAAAGATCCAGCTTTGACTACCTTGATCAGAGAAAGGGGGTGGGACGTAGTAGATCAGCACCAAGGGTCGCAGACCAGTCTGCCTCCATCCGCCGAGAAACCCAAGACGGCGAGGACTTCGTCGAATCCTTTCGACATCAACAAATATTGCGAAGTCCATCGGATCAACGGTCACGAAACCTCGGAGTGCAGACTCCGTCACCTCCTCCCGGACGCATCTTCCGGCCGGACATCAACCGAGAGCGCGCAAGCAAAAGCACCTAAAGGAAACAAAGGCGGGAACCGAGGCAAAGACAAACGAGGAAAGCAAAGCAAACCCCCAGCAGAGGAAAAGGGCGACGAAATCCTCCCCCAAAGGGACGACAATTCCAGAAGCGACGTCGAGCGCCCACCGAATCGCAAACGGGTAAACATGATCCTCCCAGTAACATGCTCGTCACCCACCTCTCAAGACGAGAGCGACGACGTCAGTCCTGACGTGAAGGTCTCCAAGCTAAATTCTTCAGACGTGCGCAACCACCTGAACGCACGCCGCGAGAACGGCCCTACTATCAACCAAGAAGACTTACGGAACATCATTTCGGCGAAAAGGTCCCGGTGCGGCGGAAAGACTTCTATCCATCAGCGCCTAACCTTTCCTACGCCGAAAACTGCAAACTCTGATCTTCGCCAGCAACTCAGTCGCTCATCCCCAGCTGACGACGTTTCGCAACAAACAAAGCACGACGACAAGCCCTTCGACCTTCGCAGCACACTCCCGCTGCAAAGACAGAACGGCGAGTAAAGAGATCAACGTCATCATGGGCGGGTCCCCCCCTTGCGGAGACTCGGTTCGCTCTGTGAAAGAGTTCACCCGGAGGGCCACCTCGGCCAAACTATGGCCTCGGATGAACAACAATGACGCCGAGATAACGTTTTCCGCAGACGATACTGCAAACGTCCACTCGCCTCATAACGACCCGCTCCTAGTTGAGCTGATCATAGGCGATCGCGATGTAAGCAGAGTCCTCATCGATACTGGGAGCTCGGTCGACCTCATCTTCAAACGCACACTAGTCCAAATGGAAGTCGATCTCTCGAGCATCATGCCATCGTCGCGAACTCTGACCGGTTTCAACGGATCCGCAGAGAGGCCCTTGGGAACAATCCGTCTCAACGTCAACGCTAAGGGAGTCCCCCGAATAGTGAAGTTCTCAGTCGTCGACAAGGACGCGCCTTATAACGCAATCCTCGGAACCCCTTGGATCCACTCAATGGAAGCTGTAGCCTCCACATATCACCAATGCATCAAGTTCCCAGGGTACGGTGGAAAAATCCAAACATTTCGCGGGGACCAGAAGGCGGCAAGGCAACTCCTTATCGCAGAAGTAAAGACTCGAAGGTCGGCGGCAGTCACTGATGCAGCCGCCAAGCCAGAACAACCCCACAAAGAAGACGTTCTCGAAGTGGCTCTCAGCGACGAGCACCCTACTCAAAAGATACGCGTGGGGGCCGAACTCAAAAGCGAGCTCAAAAACGCGATCATCGATTTCCTCCGAATGAATATGGGAACCTTCGCCTGGTCGACGAACGACATGATCGGCATCGATCCCTCGGTCATCTCTCACGAGCTGAATGTCGACCCAACGGCCAAGCCTATCAAACAGAAAAGGAGGAAGCTCGGACCAGACCGAGCTGCAGCGGTCAACGCTGAGGTAGACAGGCTTCTCGAAGCAGGGTCCATCTCGGAAGTTAAATACCCAGAGTGGCTCGCGAACCCCGTCGTCGTCAAAAAGAAGAACGGAAAATGGAGGGTTTGCGTCGACTTCACCGACCTCAACAAAGCCTGCCCAAAAGACAGTTTTCCCCTCCCACACATAGACCGCCTCGTCGAATCAACTTCAGGGAACGCCCTCCTCACGTTCATGGACGCTTTTTCGGGTTACAATCAGATCATGATGCATCCTGACGACAGCGAGAAGACAGCATTCATCACTGATCGAGGGACATACTGCTATAAGGTGATGCCCTTCGGACTCAAGAACGCAGGAGCGACTTACCAGCGCCTTGTCAACAAAATGTTCGCCAAGCAACTCGGTTCGACCATGGAAGTCTATATCGACGACATGCTCGTTAAATCGCTCATCGCCGACGATCACCTCGCTCACCTCAAAGAATGTTTCGACATCTTGAATGCATACAGGATGAAACTCAACCCGGCGAAATGCACCTTCGGCGTCACGTCCGGTGAGTTCCTGGGCTACATTGTAACCCAGCGAGGGATTGAAGCGAACCCAAAGCAAATATCAGCAATCACCGACCTCCAAAGCCCTCGCAACAACCGCGAAGTTCAACGACTCACAGGACGGATTGCTGGTTTGAACCGATTCATCTCGAGGTCCACCGACCGCTGTCAAGGTAACCCAAAGCAAATTATCCTTTCTACGAACTCCTTCAAGGTAACAAGAAGTTTGTCTGGGACGAAAAATGTGAGGAAGCCTTCTCGCAACTTAAACACTATCTGAGCACACCGCCGGTGCTCGCCAAACCGGAAGAAGGAGATATGCTTTACCTACGTCGCCGTCTCTTCCTTCGCCGTTAGCAGCGTCCTAATAAAAGAAGACAGAGGAGAACAGCGACCTATATTTTACACCAGCAAACAGATGACGAACGCGGAGGCACGATACTCCACTCTAGAGAAGCTCGCGTTCGCCGTTGTCAACTCCGCGCGAAAACTGCGCCCGTACTTCCAATCGAATTCGGTGGTTGTTCTCACAGACCAACCAATTCGATCCGTTTTGCAAAACTCCAACCATTCTGGGCGGTCCGCAAAATGGGCCATCGAACTCGGAGAGTACGACATTACCTTCCGCGGGCGTCCTGCTGCAAAGGCCGAAGTGCTCGCTGATTTCCTCATCGAACTATCTCCAGATTTGGAGCAAGAAATACCGATCCCGAGCCCGTGTTGGATACTTCACGTCGACGGTTCCTCGTCTAACAACGGCTCGGGCATCGGGATACACCTCCAGTCCCCAACCGGCGAACTCCTGCAACAGTCTATCCGTCTAGGTTTCAAAGCTTCAAACAATGAGTCCGAGTATGAAGCCCTTATCGCCGGACTGCGGCTGGCGATAGCAGTAAACGCCGAACATCTCAACGCTTACTGCGATTCTCAACTCGTCGCGAACCAGGTTAGCGGCGACTACAATGCGAAAGATGATAGGATGGACGCCTATCTGAAGCTCATCCGCGAACTTAGCACAAAGTTCAAAACCTTCACGCTCACTCGCATTCCATGAGGAGAAACGTCAAGGCGGACGCCATCGCAGCCTTGGGAAGTAACCACAAGAACCAGATCCGCAGAACAATCCCAGTTCATAAGATCGACAAGCCTAGCATCTCGCCCGATGAAGTCGGTTCGTTAGCGGTAACTTCAATCTCCAACTCTGTAGCAGACGACTCCATAACAGACGAAGAAATGGTCGATGCGCCAAGCAACCCAGACCAAAGCTCACAAGACTGGCGCATTCCCATCATCAATTACCTCGTCAACGGAACAGTACCTGCAAACAAGTGGGAAGCACGTCGCCTGCGAACCCGGAGTTCCAACTATGTCATGCGTGAAGGGAAGCTATACCGATGTTCAGCAAGCAAAGTTCTCCTCACATGCATCCACGGCGACGAAACTTACCTTGTAATGGCGGAGACTCACGAAGGGGAAGCAGGAAACCACTCCGGAGGTCGGAACCTAGCCCTCAAAATCAAGGAACTCGGGTTTTACTGGCCAACACTAGTAGCTGATTGCGAAGCATACGCCGCGAAGTGCGACAAATGCCAACGGCACGCGCCGAACATACACTCCCCGACCGAGCTACTTCAAACCTCCACCGCTCCCTATCCTTTCATGCGCTGGGCAATGGATATCGTCGGCCCCCTCCCGAGCTCAAGAGGGAGAAAATTCGTCCTCGTTCTCACCGACTATTTCACCAAGTGGGTTGAAGCTAAAGCGTTCGTCCAGATCACAGACAAGGAAGTGCAAAGCTTCGTATGGCCTCCCTTACGAAATAGTCACGGATAACGGTTCCCAATTCATATCCCACAACTTCCAAGCCTTCTGCGATAAGTGGCGCATACGTCTGAATACGAGCACACCTCGCAACCCGCAAGGTAACGGTCAAGCGGAATCAACTAACAAGACCATCATCAGTGGCATAAAGAAGCGACTAGATCAAAAGAAGGGTTTCTGGGCTGACGAACTCGACGGCGTACTATGGTCTCACAGAACAACTCCGCTAGGTGCGACCGGAAAAACACCTTTCTCCCTTGCATATGGAGTTGAGGCAATGGCCCCCGCCGAAGTCAACGTCGCAAGCCTACGAAGAATCACGATGCCTCAAAATGCCGAGCTGAACAGCGACATGATGCTCGACGCCCTCGACGCTCTCGAGGAAAAGCGCGACCAAGCATTGATGCGGATCCAGAACTATCAGCACATGATCGCCAGTTACTACAACAAGAAGGTGCGATCTCGACCAATCGAACTCGGAGACCTCGTCCTTCGAAAGGTTTTCGAAAACACCAAGGAGTGGGGAGCTGGTAAACTCGGAGCGCGTTGGGAAGGACCCTACAAGGTCATCCAAATTGTCATCGGGGGAAGCAGTCAAACGCGCTTGGAACTCGATCAACTTACGCCGATACCGCTCTTGACAACCTCGGCATTTCCGCAAAAAAAAAAAAAAAAAAAAAAACCGCCGAACTACGAATGGCTTGATCCTTTTTCGAAGGGTACATCCGTACATAGGCAGCCCGCTTGGGTCCAGCTATCACCAAAAAAAAAAAAAAAAAAAAAAAAAAAACCGCCGAACTACAAATGGCTTGATCTTTTTTCGAAGGGTACGTAGGCAGCCCGCTTGGGTCCAGCTATCACCAAAAACAAAAACCAAACTTTGTTTTCAACATACAACCAAATTTGTATCAATACTTGGAACTTTACAAGCTGTGCGAGATAGTCAAATGGAAACATTTTCATTTTATTAATCCCAAACACTTTTACACATTTAAGTTCTACAAAAGAAACATATCGTAAACAGACTTGCGATATCCATATAACAAGCTCCATGCAGCTCTCCACGTAATTGTCATGCCGACATGCATCACCTCCCCGACGTCATGACGGCCCGCACCCACTCCCAGACAACATGCGACTCAGGAGGTAGTTCGGCACGACAACTCCGTCCTCCATAAGGTCGTTCCAACGCACCCCACCAGTTATCACAAAATGATAACCCGGCAATCCGCCCATGGGCGGGTACGCAGCAACGCAACCCACCCCAGCTTGAACCGCCACCGGGCAACAACGCAAGAGAGCGCCGCTGCACACCGGTGCCGACCTAACCAAAACACATGACGGGAGGAGCCAACGCGACACACCAACGTTCGCTGGTCTTCCCGCTTCTCCCCTGACAACGTTCCGCCAAACTCCGAACATTCGCTGGCCTTTCCCTTTCTCTGGCACATTCAAACAACGCCGACCTACGGAAACATGACTCAACAGCCATGCCGAAATGCGTTTCGCATCCTTAGCTCGGATTTTGGCCAACCTCATATTTGTGGTAGAGATCGGCGCTCATCCAATTCTGGTGTACGGACAGAAGTGAATATCATCACCCCTCCGAAGGCCTCCTTTTATTGATGTTCGTACACAAGTTTCCATGCGTACCATTAAATGCGTCCAACGAACAACACCCAACGTCCAACGCTCCGCATTTATGACTACTCCTGTTCCCAACAGCATTCCGGCCCCGCCACGCGTCACGCATGCATTCCGCATAAATGGGAAGATCGACACAACACGCCTTTCGCATTTATGAGAAGCTCTTGTCATCCGCCGCTCTCAACCCGACATTATCAAACTTCGCCGACCTCAACGTTCCTGCAACGGCCAGTTCGGCATTTCGAAATCCGACAAATACAAAAGAGAGAGCAACGAAAATGGAGATAGAAAAATCCAAAGGTTCAAGAGCAATACAAAGAGAGGAGTTCAACAAAAACAACGACAAGGTCCCAAAGCAGAATACAAGTTTCTGCTTACATACAGGAAAGCAAAAACAGAACAATTAAAACAAAGGATCACGTACTCCCCGCGCGAACAGGCGGGTTCGTCTCACAAGCTTCAACATTCCCCTCGGGAGCATTCTCCAACTCGGCGTGTTCTGCGTCCGTGTTCCGATCACCTACAACCTCAGCCGGCTCCTCCCCGACGCTTTCATGGGAGTTTTCCCCCTTTTCTCCATCATTCAACGGATCTTCTCTCCGCGTCGCTCTACTTCGACCTCCCCTCCTTGTCGTGCAAGAAAGGCGGCACATAATCCGCCTTTGTGATTTCCTCCACCACAGCACTTTCCAAACGCGCCTTCATCAGCCCACTGTCGCGCTCCAATTTCTCGACCCTCCTCGCCGGGATAGCAGTGCCCTCAGCAATCAACTCATTTAGACACGACAGCGTACCAACCTGTTGCACATATTGAAGTAAATCGGCTTGAACCTTCTCCTTATCGGTCATGCATCTCCGAAATTTCCGAAGGCGCTCTGCGAACAATTCACGCATCCCGTCTTCGACAGCCAGCCGATCACGCGAACATTCGTCTCTGTCTCTCCTAACCTTCGAGGTAAGATGCTCCTTTGCATCATCTCGCTCCTTCCGAGCACCGCGGGCCTCTTCAACGGCGGCCTCCCTCTCTTCCTTTACCTTTTGGATTTTCTCCGTCCTCTCTTCGAGATGAGTTTTCACGAGTTCAAGTTCGGCACGAAGTTCCGCCTTCTCGGACTCAACTTGCCTCAATTTCTCTTTTGCAACGACGCATTCGTCTTCGAACTTCCGCCGGGTCCTCACTTCCCTGCCAAGAAGAACCGACAATTCTGTCATCTTGGCGTCCCGCGCCTGTATCGTCTTCTCATACGCCAATATCGCTTCATTGCAATAGGAGAAGTACTGCAAAACAAAAATAAAGCAGAACACAACGACGTTTAGCTTGCCAACTTGCTACATAAGAAACTCAGCAGCGACTTACCGAGAAACCCATCCGAGCCATTGACTTGTATTCCTCCGAATGCGTTAACTGATCTACGAAAGGCACTTCATGACAACCAATCCTGAATTGCCGCATTAGGCCGGCCGGAGCGTCGTGATCATTGATAAACGGCGTCGGCCGATCATAGCAGCACGTCACGCGGCTCGACGTTCCAACTCGGAACCGCTTCCTAGGAGGAGAACACCCTTCGCTGACCAACCTCCTCACCCTCGCGGGGAATGGCCTATCCGTCGACGCCAGTAGCGTGTTCGTCGTCACCGACGGATCCTCTTCAACTCCCTCATTTACATCATCAGCAAACTCCGAAGCTGTCTCGCTACTAAGCATCACCACGTCGTTCGAATTATCAACTGGACGACCTACATCATCAGCTTTCTCGGCTCGACGAGTTTCACCTCCCGTCATCGATTCCGATGCTACCGCGTCCACGGATTCCCGCCGATTTTCACAAGTCGGCACTGTCGCAGCAACATGACCGTCACCAGCATCCTTCGGCGACTCCACAGATCCACCCCCGACGTCGACCGGCGCATCGCGCACACTCGGCGAACTCAACGAATACACGGGGAAATTGAGGTTAACTTTCACCATCTAGACACTAGGAAAGCCGACTTACACACGCGAACTAGGAATTACCAAGTTGTAGAAGAGGAGCAAACAGAATACTAATGATAGAAGGAGCCATCCCACTCTATATATAGCCAACAGAGAGGGCCCCATCCCCGAAGCGTCGCATCAACCAATGAGCGCGCAGCAGCACCAACACGGGTACGGTGGCGATTCACGCATTGCTAAGAAGAGAAGGGAAAGCGTGGGGAAAAAAAAAAGAAGATACTCCTTTCAACCAAGTAAACATACAAGCACGGCCGCCCAACAAGAGCGACGTAAACCGGCGAAATTGTTCACAAACAAAAAAAGAGGGGGGAGAGAGATAGCACACGTAAATAATCCTACAACAACAAACAAGGCCCTAGTCCCTAGAAGCCGACCTGCGCAATTCCGCTACTTCTTCCGCAGTCATGTAACCGCTGTTGGTGCCAAACTGATTATCGACCAACGGAGTCGGAAACTCGAGCCTCCTCACGGACTCCGGCAATGGAGAGAACACGTAATCCTTCTCCTCGATTTCCTCCACATCCATCGCCTCCAACTCAGCGAGATACCCACTCCTATCCTTCTCAACCTTTTCGATGGAGCGCGGCGGAACCGCCACACCATCACGACCCAAATCGGCAGCAAACGCGAGATTCCCAACGGCTTGAATAAACAACGCCCTCTTCTTGTCTACCTTCCTCTGGTCGCTGAAATATTTGGCAAACTTCCCTCGCCGAGCAATGTTCACCGCGCGAAGATCCGCCTCTATCCCGGCTATCACTTCAGCGTGCTTACGTTTCAACTCCCTGTAAGCAAACTCATACTTACCCCGCAGCGCAGCCCGGTCCCTCTCGAGGCCCTTCACTCTTTGTGCGAGTTCTTCTTTCTCTCGCAGCAACTCGGCATTTCTCTAGTCTACCTCATCAGACCTCGCTTTCTCAAGACGAAGCTCGGCATTAAAACCTTCGTTCTTCGCAGCCTCTTCCATAAACTTTGCCTCGGCATCCTCCAAAAGTGCCGACAACGCTTGGTTATCGGAAGCAAGCTTCGCTACTTTCCTCACGAGACCTTCGTCAGAATTCCCATCACTCGGCGGGCGACTCCGTCGAAGCATAAAGCTCTCATTAACATGAGCAACAAACTGCATCACCAATATAAAAAGAACATCATCCACGCTGCGAGCACAACTAAACAGAAACATACGAGCAAGCAACGCAAAAGAAAACACCAACTCACCTTCGCTCTCGCCTGACAAAGTTGTAAGTAAAGGTCAGGATGAGTAAGGTCCCCCACCGCCGGCATTTCATCGGATCCCTCGCCGACGAACTTCCTGAACAACTCGGCGAACGCTTCCGGGTCCTCAATAAAAGGGATATCAGACTCATAATTAAAGTCGACAACCCCGGAACTCGGTGCAAACGTAAGCAGCTCCTTCCACCCAATCGAGGCTAACAGATTTTCAGCGGAACCAAAGTCGGAATCAGCAGCACTCGAGACCCTGCAGCCCGGCGACCTCACACGCTTCGAACGGCTCGGCTCACCTTACCTTTTCCGCTTCCCCTTCCTGGTAGCTTCCTTCCCGGCAGCAACTGCCGGACCAATACGTAAATCGCCAGTCCGCCTACGGACTAGGGTCGCCTGAACCCCCCTTGTTTCTTGTTCAGCAGAGTCTTCACCATCCTCATTCCCTCGAACGACACTACCAGCGACCTCGCCCGCATCTTCGTCTGAACCATCCTCAACCGAGGAAGCAACACGAGGAACCTTCCTACCACCCTTTCCCCTTCGCGCTGGACCTTCCCTAATAGCGTCAGATCCTGGAACATCGTACTCCCATGTCGCCCCTTTCGTCAACGAATAGCTTCGTGCAATGCGGTCTACATTGAAATCATGCCACGTCTCAACACCACTGTTAACAATCTTCTCTGCAGCTCGGCGCACCTTGGTGGAACATCTTCCTTTCGGATGATGAACTACCTTATAGACCCATGACACGCCGAGATCGATGGGAGGATCTTCAAAGGACAGTTCATCCAACTTCACAAAGAAGTAGCAGCGCTGCCAATCCCGCATTTTACTCGGATGATCTGTGATAACATTCGTAGTATCCTTCATCCTCGCATAAACGTATCCTGATGTTTCAGTAAGCACCGACAAACGACAAATCTCTTTGAACATAAAAACATCGAGAACTATGCCCAACTCGGCCGCCTTCACTAGAAGTGACACCATCAGTCGAACTGTCCCTCCCATCAGTTGCGAAGTCGGCATATCTCTCCGACGACAGTAAGCTGTCACCAACTTCGGTACCGGAAACCACAATGAAGCCTCTTCCCCAAACCACGACTCATACACACAAGCATACCCCAATGGCGGAGACCACGGACGCATATCAGATCTCGGCGGGATAAACACCAGACCCGCAGGAGCCCCGGCGCGCGCAAGCACAGCAGTTAGGTCTTGCACCCCACACCACGAAGCTTCGACGTTTTTCCACCTGTACGCTCCGGACACATTTGATCTCAGCATCCCGGCATCGAGAGGAGGTAACGCCCTCGCCGTCCCGTCTTCCCTCATCTCGTACGGGATAACCGGTTGCAACGGCTCAGCAGTGTCCTTCCTACCTCTATCGATATTTTTCTTTTTTGGCCGCTTCGCCCCACTCCCGAGATTTGCAGAACCGACGGGCCTACCTCCTTTCTTGGTCGCCGGCTTCTCCGCGGAACGCGCCGGACGCGACGGATCTTCGCCCCTAGGTGAGCCCATGGCATCACCATCTCGCCGAGATCCGCTTTCCCCCAGTGAAGACGCCTCACTGCCTTCCGATACATCAATGATACCACCTTCGCCCGGCACCTCGGCATCACCGACACCATCACCGGCAGTCCCAACTCCAGGAACTTCCGCGGACCCACGGCGAGCTCGATCCTGCTCCTCAAACAATTTAACCTGCTCCTGCTGATGCCTAAATGCTAAATTCTCTCGCCGATCTCTCCGTCGTTGCTTCGCCTCCGCTTCCGTATCGACGGCGATCCCCTTATCCTTTCGCAAGTTTGCCGACTTACTTCCATCCTTACTGGTTTTCTCAAGAACGATCGACATCTATCTCGGCACAAATAATCGAAAAGAAAAAGAGAAAGAGGAGGCGATCTACACAAAAGAAAGAAAAAGAAACAAAAAAAAAAGAACCAAAAGCATCCCCCTCTCTCGCCTCAGATACACAATATATAGGGATGCAATCACGATACACGAGGAGGCGCACCCTTCTCCAATTAATGGCGACGATTTGACATCCTCGCTACAGAAAAAGTCGACACGTGTAGCATAACGGGCCCCACGTCCACTCCGCCGGAATTCATTATCCGATCTTACCAGAAACCGAAGTCCGCACAAGTATCCCGGCATACGAATATTTGCAACGGACTGGGGGGGGCTTACTGTTGGAGGACGAGTTGCACTCTCCCTTGACAAGGCCCATCGAATAAATGAATTCGGCCCACTTACGAGTGTACGTAGGTCGGCGAACATCCATCAGCCCAATACCAATCTCGGCCCAGGAGAGATAGGTCAAACAAGAAGGGCACACTCCGTTCGCCAAGTAGAAAAAGGAAGACAGAGAACAGAATCCGGGATATCAGAAGTTAACTAAAAGTACTGAGCGGCGGCATTTAGGGTTTTGTAGTTCTCCGCTTTGTAATTCGATCTACTTCCCTTTTTAGTTGCCTAAAACTGTCTAAATCCCTTGTAATCTCTCATTTTAATCAATACAACGTCTTCTCAGAACCCACTTTACAAATATCAGTGTGTTAATCCGACCTCGTTATTTCCGGGTTAAACAGGAGGTTCTTTGTCCTCATTCTCTTTCGGGTCGTATAGTGTCTTCTTCTCGTCTTCTCTCTTTGCAGCGTCCTGTGTTTGTGGCGTTGACAGTTTCAGTGATGCAGTTTCATGTCTTCTTCGTGGAGGCTAAAGCAAGGAAGTTTTCCGGCCAGATCTGTTGGTATGTACGTGGAGTCTTTAAAGAGAAGTCTCTGGTTGTTTCCAGATCTAGTTTCTTTGCAGTATCCAGTTGGTGGTGGTCTCTGTCGTCCTTCAGTGGTGAGATAGTGACAATGGCAATACATTTGTCTCCTTTCGGATCTCCTTACGTGATGGTTTTGGTGGTGTTGGTGGAGCTAGCTCTTTTGCAACTGAATCATTATGGCCTTTTCATGTGTGCTGGCTTAGGTTCTTTGTTGCCATTCATCAATGTTCAGACCGTGTTGGTTTGAGTTCTGTTTTTAAGCTTGGTGTTCATTCTTAAGATTGCTTTGCTTTTGCGACTCGTTGTAGTTCGCTGGTGACTATTCTGCTTGTCCTCAATATTCATTTTGGTATCCATTCTTTTCAGAGTGGTTAGGCTTTTTTACTTGTTTCATGGTGTGGTTTCAATCTAGGTGTTTATTGGTCGGGTAATGTGTTATCCCACTTCGCCGCATTCGGAAGTTTTACGAAGATCAATAGGTCTGTAACTTGCTGGATTGTGAAGCCATGGATTCTTTGTGTTGGAGAGGTTATAAAGCATCCAAGTTCGTGCTTCGTGAGTTGGACTCCATCTCTCTCTCACAATCTCATGCCTTTTTGGGTTTTTGAATTTATTTCTCACCCACATGTGTATGGGACTAGTCTATAGATGCCTACTGGTGTCTTTTCTTTGAGTTTTAGTTGGCTTGTTTGATCCAAAATTGTAAGGATACGTTTGATTGAGATTACCAAGTGTTTAAAAAAACCATAATTCTTTCTATATATCTACTACGAGACACTAACCATGAAGTTTTCCTTATATATCCAACTAATATAAAGCATTTTTGGCATAAACTGAAACAAAAAGCGAATAAGATCTGGGTCAGAGCTTAACAATTGTGGTAGGCCTCACGAATAAGCGCCGATTAAGCGTTCAATTTAGTCTATATAGTGTGAACAGTTACAGATGTATAAGATCAACAAACAGACTTAAACCAACGGATTACAAAGAGTAAATGGTAGATAATCATGTAATAGATAGCTATAGTACGTACAAATGCAACAATCAATTTTTTTTTCAGTGTGGGTTTTCCTCACATAACTCGACCATATACCCTTTAATTAATTAACTAAGATTGTTATATAAATTTGAGTCCGAATCCGTTTATCTTACACTTATAAAAGTTTATTGGAGATAATTATGTTCATATTTTAGGATATACTTGTATTTTTATGTCGT
The DNA here is from genome assembly GCA_026261945.1 of Hirschfeldia incana. NCBI lineage: Eukaryota > Viridiplantae > Streptophyta > Magnoliopsida > Brassicales > Brassicaceae > Hirschfeldia > Hirschfeldia incana. The sequence continues at coordinate 1,683,535 of JABCMI010000013.1, read as the reverse complement.
TATCTTTGGTCGTTATCTCCTACTTGTATGGGGAGATAGATTTTTCTTTGTGATGTATATAAAAGGGCAATTGCCAATGTGAATAAACACAAGTGTTCGATATCTTATTCTACATGGTATCAGAGCAGGCGATCATGTGGACCAAAGTTAAATTAAATCAGAGCCATCCGATATGGGCCACTCCGTGGATGGTCATTCCCACAGTTGTCCACGCATGTGCGTGAAGGAGAGTGTTAATGAGTAAAGTTCCACATCGGTAGTTGGAGAAATAATTAAGTAATATATAAAGGGTTAGGGCCAATCCACTAATTGCCAATTGGTTTTAAGTGGAAGCCCAAGAAGCTTAATATGGTATCAGACGGGATGTTTTGCTACTTTTACTGATACTATATGTGTTTTGCAGGACCGTTTCTCGAGGACTCTGATTGGAACCGGTGAAGAGCGTGATGGGGTTTATTTCCTGACGGATGTAGCTACTGCAAAGATTCACAGTGTGTCGGCTTCTTCTGATCAGACTATGTGGCATCGGCGTTTGGGATATCCGAGTTTTTCAGTGCTTTCGGCTTTACCTTTGTTTTCTTCTACTTCTGTTAACTCTAGTCCCTGTGATGTGTGCTTTCGTGCTAAACAAACTAGAGATGTGTTTCCAGACAGTTCTAATAAATCAGTTGATTGCTTTTCATTGATTCATGTTGATGTTTGGGGTTCATATCGTATCCCATCCTCCTGTGGTGCTGTTTATTTTTTAACAATTGTTGATGATCACTCTCGAGCAGTGTGGACGTTTCTGCTACTCGAAAAGTCTGAAGTTCGTCGTGTTCTTCTTAATTTTTTTGCCTATACTGTGAAACAGTTTGGTAAAAGTGTTAAGATGGTTCGTAGTGACAACGGAACTGAGTTTATGTGCATTTCTAGATATTTCCGTGAGCAAGGCATAGTTCATCAAACTTTATGCGTCGGCACTCCGCAACAGAACGGTCGTGTTGAGCGTAAGCATAGACATATTCTCAATGTGTCTAGAGCACTGTTGTTTCAGGCAAGTATGCCAGTTGAGTTTTGGGGTGAAGCTGTCTTGACTGCAGCTTATCTTATCAATCGTACACCTACTACTGTTCTTAAAGGACGCTCGCCATATGAAGTTCTTCATGGGAGTAAACCAGATCTGTCCTTGCTACGTGTGTTTGGTTCAGCTTGTCATGTTCATCGTATTGCTCGTGACAAGGATACATTCAGTGAGAGGAGTCGTGCGTGTGTTTTTGTAGGATATCCTTTCGGCAAAAAGAGATATAAGGTGTATGATAGGGATCGCAATGAGTTTCTCGTCTCTCGTGATGTGATTTTTCGGGAGGATGTCTTTCCATATGCAGCTGGTAGTGATTCCTTGCCGACGCTTTCTGCGTCTAATGAAGTGGTTGACGAAGATTGGATATTATCCACACCTGTACAAGCAAGGGGGAGTGATAGTTTGCCTCCAGTTAGCTCGGTTGTCACTGATTTACTGTCTGGAGACTCAGAAAACGAAGAAGGAGATAGTGACTCTGTTTTATTACCTGAAGTTGCAGAGGCCTCACCTGAACCTGCAACAGAAGTCAGCACGCCAGCTACTGTCTCAGAACCAGCTGGTGTGATCTCAGCTGATACTGTTCTGAGTGCTGATCCTGTTCTGGAACTGATATTCGTGTACACGCACACCAATTAACCTAATGTGCACACTACCACAATCGAATGGTATGTCGATGTAGCACTTTAGGATCGAATCCACAGAGACCAACTATTACACTTTATTTCTATAGGATCAAAATCTAGCTAAAACAATATTGGGGGTTTGATTTGAGTAGTGACATGCAAGTAAAGTAAATTAAATGATTGTAAAAAGTAAATTCAAATTAGAAAGGATGCTAACCTAGGGTTCAACGGGTGCTTACAATCATGAGCCAAACAATTATTCAAGTTTGATTAATGGACTAGTCTAGAACTCAGAACACACTGCTAGATCAATCCACTGTCGTGGTGTTTCACCTTTCATCGATCAGCCTCAGCGCCTAAGATGTCGCTTGGTCTGAGAGCTAATGATGAGCATTAAGAGCAGATCTGATCAGTTCACAAAACACCCTAATATCTACTTTCGCTGATTAGGGATGCAATGCTCATTCATAATATGTCTAGCAACCTATTACACAGTTAATGAATAGATTAAACCTAAGTTCATGCATTGAATGGCCAGTTTAATGCAAGCAATAAGATCAGTTATGAATGAAGACAATCAATGGATACTTATCTATATTTAGCTCATGATCTAACACCCTAACACCCTAGGCTAACAAGATCGACTACTCAGCCATACAGTAAGAAATCAGAGACATGATAACTGAATAATACTGCATAGAGATAATATAAAACAAAGAGAGGGTTCAGGGGTTCTTCTCCAAAACGAGAGAGATGAAGCCTTCTCCCTTTACAAAGTAGCAAATCCCAAATCCCTAAAGCTCAAGTCTGGTTTTTGGTGTCTAGAATAGCGTAGTATATGTAGAAAAATAGAAAAAGAAGTTATATCAAAGCCACAGGCGGCTGGGAGAGAAAGATAGGGAGATTAGGGCAAATCCCGAAATATTAAGTTTCCTTAAAAATCTCTGCCGCTGGAACAATCAATCGGAACACTCATCAGAGTGTTCTGCGTGAAAATCACCAAACTGCATTGTTTTCTGCCTCTTTTGCTTCTACTGGTCCATATCCTATCCAGTGCAACTCCAGACCTGTAATGACTCGAAAAGGACTAGAAAGACTCGATAAACACTTGAAAACCAATTAGAAAACATATATACAATGATGTATAAAACACCATATATCAATTCCCCCAGACTTAGATCCTTGTTTGTCCTCAAACAAGACCAAGTATCAAGAACATGAAGAAAGGTTTGAAAGTGTGGGAACTCTCCTATTCTCAGCAACCATACCTTAACCACAAATCTCTGAACCATACAAGCAGTAAACTAGGACAGCACACCCTTACCAGAACCCCACTGACTGCTGTTCAAAAATCGGCTCCATACTCTACATCTCAAACCTGAAAAAGCAACACTATCGAGACAGAACTCCCTACATTCATTTAAGAGTTGCGTGAGCTTCTCATCACAGGCACTATTCAGGGTAGACGGGCTAGGTATTAAACAGGCTATTTCAGTGTTTCAGTGGTGGAGTTTCAAGTGTTTAAGGGTTACCAATTTTTGAGGTGGATGCAGGATATCGCGCAAAACTGCCAGAGAGGACGGATCCATTGATGTCCACAGCCCCTACTCGTTTCTGCTCCGGATCAGTCATCAGACTGCTCTGCTCATCTGTATGTTCCTCAACCCTTCATATTGATATCCACTCTTCTACTTAACCTTTCCAGTGGCCCATGTCCTGAATTCTTCTCCTTCTCCATCACCAAATACTAAATAAAACAAAATATAGATTTTTTTTTTTTTTTTTTTTTTTCTTCTTTTTTTTTTTTTTTTTTTTTTTACTAGTACATAAATAGATGCTGGGGTGACGAAGAAGGAGGTAACATATGATATAAGGATGCCACTGGTAGTTTGATTCGTACCATTCTTATTCTCCACTCATGTTCTTGCACATGTGTTTGCTTAGGGAGTGACTGTTCCCTTAATCTGCTTGTTCTCCCTGTCTGATTGACACTTGCAGCAATAACGAGTAAGAGGCTGCGTCGATCCTTTCCTCTCCGACCTTTTTGCACATATCTGCATATATAACACTGAAAAACAAATGCATGAAGGTGGAATAAAGGCTAAGGTGCAGGGTGGGAACTAGCTAAAGATGAGCTAGCCACTCAGGAACAACAAAAGATGGATATAAAGGATAAGAAGTCCTGAGTGTATGTCTCGTTTCCCTGATCTAGTGCCCATAATAAGAAGAATTTCAGTCAAGATTAGGTTCAAGTTAGGTGGAGTTAAGTCTACCCAGTGTAACCTGATCGGCTGAGAACTTCTGGAGAATCAAGTGAGATATGTCAGGGTGTTCCAGGTCCACATGTGTGTCTTTCGCCACTGCTAAGGTCACTGAATAAGATAACTAAAGCACGAGGTGGTTAGTGATCAACACAGAATAAGGTCTTAATTCCCACAAAGTTTTGACTGAATCGATCTTAAAAACTTACTCAAATGACTCAAAAGATAAACAAAAGAAAGAAACGAGTTAGTAAATGATGAAACCCTCCCCCAGACTTACTTCACAACGTCTCGGTGTGAAAATAAATCAGAGAGAAGGTGAAAACAATAATAAAAACATTTTTTTGTTGAGATACTTACCTGGAACTCGTGCTCCCCCAGACTTGTTCTGTTACCAGATTTTCACCTGGAGCCGCCGCTCTCTCTTCTGGAGAACATATGCTCCGTTTCTGGAACAGTCGGGTGGAACAAGCGCCAGAATGTTCTGCTGCAGTATCTCGGATTTTTTTGCTTTTTGACCTGAGACTCAATAACTAAAACGAAAAATAAGCAAAACAAAAATAAAACCAAGTTATATTTACACATACCAGTGGGTTGCCTCCCACCAAGCGCTTGGTTTAAGTCACTAGCTTGACTTGGTGACATGGATCAGTCAGGTTGAGCATCCGGGCTTGTTCCTAAACAAGCTCCACAATCAGACATGTTCAGCTTCAAAACTCTGCTCAACAACCCTTTCACAGCAGCTTCTCCTTTCTCCTTCAGCTCATCAGTGAGTATAACTCTGACTTTAGAGAAAGGTTTAGAGGTACCCTTACACTTTACCTCATACTCAATGGATTTCTCATCACACATGCGAGGTATCAAAGTCATTGTAGGATCTCCCTTGATCCTTTTCCTCTGGACTTTTTCCTTCACCCTTGCATTCCCACTGAGTTTCTTGGTATCACCGTGAGGATCTCCATCCAGGAGTTCTCTGATCTCAAGCTTCTTCCTCTGAACAATTTCCAGCTGTTCTCCACTATCCACAAAGATGCTAGAGGAGTACCGGATTTGTGATCTGGTTGGGACAGCCTTGTAGAAAACCTTCTTGTTGATGTTGGAGAAGGAGACTCTCTTATTAGGCATGTCGACAATTGCTCCCACTGTAGCCATAAATGACCTTCCAAAGATCAAAGGCATCTCATGTTCCTTGCTCATATCAACAATCTGAAATTCGGTATGGAGCATACAGTCCCCTACTTGGACAGGAAGGTTGTGAATGGTGCCATAAGGGACTGCTCTGGAAGAGTTTGCAAAAGCCAGAGTCACCTGAGAAGGCTCAACATCCACAATACCCAGCTTGTCTACAATAGCCTTTGAGACAAGATTCACACATGATCCGGAGTCACAAAGAGCATCCTTAAATTCTACTCCAGCAATGGAACATGGGAAAACAAACTTTCCAGGATCATCAACCTTAGGCAATACCTTCAGTGGTGGTGGAGTTGGATAAGGAACCTTAGGAACATAGACTCGCACTGGTGGAATCTCAGTAGGTTCGTCAGGAGCAGTCACCACACAGCTAGCAGGTTGTTTTGTTCTCTTTTCTGCGCCTGAGACAGTTTCAGGGAACAACTGCTCCGTTTCTTTTTTCACAGCTTTCTCACATCTATGCTCTGTTGCATTACAATGCATCACACTCTTTCCACGAATGGTTTCTTGCTGCCTCTTAACAGTTTCAGCGGTTTGAGCAAGCTGACCATCAATCCTCTTTATGTGGCTGTTCACAGCATCATATTTTGTATTCAGATCAGTGAACATGCTGTCCATCCTGGTGTTGATGTCTGTGGTAACCTGATTCAGTGCCTTGACCTGAAGTTGCTGGCTCTGGAGCATCTGCTGCATCATAGAGTTGAGATTTTTCAGCTCATCTGGCGGAACAGTCATTGGAGCAGTCTGCTGGTTGTTCTGCGGTTGTTGCTGGTTCAAATTCTGATTCTGAGCGACGAACTTGTTCTCTGCCTCACTGAAGATGAAGGTTTTACCTTGAAAGTTCTGCGGGAAGGTGTTCTGATACCCAGATCCTTGCGCCTGGTTGTTCTGAATCTGCCCAGTAGTAGCTCCATCCATCATGAAGACTTTTCCTTGGTTGTTTTTCAGTAGGTAGTCAATCTTGGCTGTCAGCTCATCTATCTTCTGGGTTTCAGCACTGTTCACGACCTTGGAACGATCGCTCTCATTGTTCTCATCGGCAGAGCTAGCAGCCATGTTCTCAATTAACTCAAACGCTCCAGCAGTGGTTTGAGTCATGAAATCTCCATTGCTCGCAGAGTTCATAGAACTTCGGTATTTCCAGTCTACTCCATCATAGAAAATTCCCAGGAGGTAATCATCATCAAATCCATGGTGAGGGCACTCTCTGCGATAGATATTGAACCGCTCCCATGCGTCACAAAAAGGCTCATCAGGGAGCTGTCTGAATGAGGTGATCTTGTTCCTCAATGCTGCAGTTCTCGCCTTAGGGTAGAAGTGGCTCAGGAACGCTGATCGGACATGTTCCCATGAAGTGAGAGAACCTGTAGGGAGTGAGTTCAGCCACCGTGCTGCTTTTCCATCAAGAGAGAATGGGAATAGCATGCACTTGATGTAGTCTGGTGGAACACCATTCGCGCGAGAAAAGTTGCAGACCCTCTCGAAGTTCTCAATATGCTCCATTGGAATTTCTGCAGAGAGACCAGAGAACACCTTACTCTGCACTAAAGCGATCAAAGCAGGCTTGATCTCGAAGTTTTGATTGGTACAGAGTGGAGGAACAATGGCAGAGCGCGTAGTCGGAAGGTTACGCGGAGAGTTTCTCTGCCCGATCGGAACAGTCTGCGCCGCATGTTCTTGCTGTGCGAGAGCAGCCTGTTGAGCAGCTTGTTCCGCAGCTGCTTGCTGAGCTTGGATGGTCTGCTGCAATTGAAGCATCTGTTGTTGCATCAGTTGCATTGCTGCAGCGAGATCATCATGTTGGCCCTGATCACCCATGATGGTGTTGGTCGGCCTTGATTGTTGTCTGTTCTGTTTTCCTAAACCTTGCGATCTCCTGCAACAAAGAGAAAAGAGCAAGTTAGAGGTCTTAGACAAAATAAATAACCGAAAAATAAAGGTAAAAAAAGATGGTCCCCGGCAACGGCGCCAAATTGGTATTCGTGTACACGCACACCAATTAACCTAATGTGCACACTACCACAATCGAATGGTATGTCGATGTAGCACTTTAGGATCGAATCCACAGAGACCAACTATTACACTTTATTTCTATAGGATCAAAATCTAGCTAAAACAATATTGGGGGTTTGATTTGAGTAGTGACGTGCAAGTAAAGTAAATTAAATGATTGTAAAAAGTAAATTCAAATTAGAAAGGATGCTAACCTAGGGTTCAACGGGTGCTTACAATCATGAGCCAAACAATTATTCAAGTTTGATTAATGGACTAGTCTAGAACTCAAAACACACTGCTAGATCAATCCACTGTCGTGGTGTTTCACCTTTCATCGATCAGCCTCAGCGCCTAAGATGTCGCTTGGTCTGAGAGCTAATGATGAGCATTAAGAGCAGATCTGATCAGTTCACAAAACACCCTAATATCTACTTTCGCTGATTAGGGATGCAATGCTCATTCATAATATGTCTAGCAACCTATTACACAGTTAATGAATAGATTAAACCTAAGTTCATGCATTGAATGGCCAGTTTAATGCAAGCAATAAGATCAGTTATGAATGAAGACAATCAATGGATACTTATCTATATTTAGCTCATGATCTAACACCCTAACACCCTAGGCTAACAAGATCGACTACTCAGCCATACAGTAAGAAATCAGAGACATGATAACTGAATAATACTGCATAGAGATAATATAAAACAAAGAGAGGGTTCAGGGGTTCTTCTCCAAAACGAGAGAGATGAAGCCTTCTCCCTTTACAAAGTAGCAAATCCCAAATCCCTAAAGCTCAAGTCTGGTTTTTGGTGTCTAGAATAGCGTAGTATATGTAGAAAAATAGAAAAAGAAGTTATATCAAAGCCACAGGCGACTGGGAGAGAAAGATAGGGAGATTAGGGCAAATCCCGAAATATTAAGTTTCCTTAAAAATCTCTGCCGCTGGAACAATCAATCGGAACACTCATCAGAGTGTTCTGCGTGAAAATCACCAAACTGCATTGTTTTCTGCCTCTTTTGCTTCTACTGGTCCATATCCTATCCAGTGCAACTCCAGACCTGTAATGACTCGAAAAGGACTAGAAAGACTCGATAAACACTTGAAAACCAATTAGAAAACATATATACAATGATGTATAAAACACCATATATCAGGAACAGAATCCAGTATCTGAAGTCATCCCATCAGAGTCACCTGAGCCTCTTGGTCGTGGTCTCCGTTCCCGTAAGACGTCTGTCAAACTCCACGATTACATCACTTACAGTGCAGAAGTACAAGCTCTCGTCGGCATGTCGTCTGAAACCCATCACGCTCCCATCGTTCCTGTCGTACAGTCCTCAGTCTCGGTTCAAGGTAACTCACTATATCCTTTGACCAACTATATTTCTGATTCTAACTTCTCTCCCAAGCATCGTGTTTTCTTAGCTAATATTACAGCAGCTACAGAACATAAACATTTTAAAGAAGCAGTTGGCATCAAAGTCTGGGATGATGCAATGACAGTTGATATTGTTGCGCTTGAGGGTCAGTATACATGGGATATTGTTGATTTGCCGCCTGGTAAAGTTGCCATTGGAAGTCAGTGGGTGTATAAGATTAAGTACAACGCTGACGGCACTGTCCGGAGGTATAAAGCGCGAGTAGTTGGCTGTGGAAACAAACAAGTTGAAGGTCAGGACTATAATGAAACATTTGCTCCTGTGGTGAAGATGACTACAATTCGTACGTTGCTCAAACTTGTTGCTGCAAAACAGTGGGAAGTGTATCAAATGGATGTTAACAATGTGTTCCTTCATGGAGACCTTGAAGAGGAAGTGTATATGCAGCTTCCACCTGGTTTTCGTCATGCTCACCCTAATAAAGTATGTCATCTTCGTAAGTCTTTATATGGGCTGAAGCAGGCTCCTCGGTGCTGGTTTAAGAAGCTGTCAGATGCTTTACTCAAGCTTGGTTTTGTGCAGTCATATGATGATTATTCACTCTTCTCATAAGCTGGGGTTGAGATTCGTGTGCTTATTTATGTGGACGATTTGATCATTTGTGGCAATCACAGTGGCATGATTCAGAAGTTCAAAGAGTACTTGGGTGAATGCTTCTCGATGAAAGATTTGGGAAAATTAAAGTATTTTTTGGGCATTGAAGTTAGTAGAGGTCCTGAAGGATTGTTCTTGTCTCAGCGAAAATATGCTTTAGACATTGTTGCAGACACTGGTACTCTTGGTTCCAAGCCAGCAGTTACTCCGATGGAGCAGAATCACCATCTCGCCACGGTTGAGAGTCCAGTGCTTTCTGATCCTAAGAAGTACCGGCGTTTGATGGGTCGTCTAATTTATCTTACTCATACTCGACCAGAGTTGAGTTATTGTGTTCATCTCCTTTCACAGTTTATGAAAAAGCCTAAGGAAGCTCATTGGGATGTTGCGTTACGAGTTGTGCGTTTCTTGAAAGGGACAGCAGGACAAGGTATCTTCCTTAGCTCAAGCCCTGACTTGTGTCTTACTATCTACTGTGACTCTGACTGGTCTTCGTGTCCGTTAACTCGACGATCACTGAGTGTGTTTGTGGTGATGTTGGGTGATTCACCTATCTCTTGGAAGACCAAAAAGCACAAAACAGTCTCTCATTCTTCCGCTGAAGCTGAGTATCGGTGTATGGCAGTTGGTCTTCGTGAGTTCAAGTGGCTTTGCAAGCTGTTAAAGGGATTGGATGTCGAACAAGTTGCGCCCACACGTTTCTTCTGTGATAGCAAAGCTGCTATTCACATAGCTAACAACCCGGTCTTCCATGAACGTACGAAGCATATTGAGAATGATTGTCATTCTGTACGAGATGCCGTCAAGGGTGGTTTGATCAATCTTCATCATATTCGGACGTCAGAGCAAGTGGCAGATATATTAACGAAGGCGCTTGGTCGGGCTCAGTTCAGTACGTTGTTGTCCAAGTTGGGCGTTCGAAACCTCCACGCTCCAACTTGAGGGGGAGTATTGGAGATAATTATGTTCATATTTTAGGATATACTTGTATTATTATGTCGTTATCTTTGGTCGTTATCTCCTACTTGTATGGGGAGATAGATCTTTCTTTGTGATGTATATAAAGGGCAATTGCCAATGTGAATAAACACAAGTGTTCGATATCTTATTCTACAAAGTTTTCTGAGATGTTGAACCAACTGAACGTTAGTTACTTCCCAGGAAAATATGTAACACCACTACAAGAAAAATGTCCATTCTTAGCGGACGAAAACAGCTATCGTATGCTTTTGTTAGCATTATTGAAAGTGCTATGTCTGCCCCAGCTATCTTAGGTCCCCCCTATATTATAGCGTTATCGAAAATGCTAATGTAAGTTAACATTAAGATAGCTGTTTTTACAGTTTGCTATTAAATATATAACTTTATAATAGCGTGAATATTGGGTGCTATATAATAAGTTGAGATAGCTTGTTTTACTTGCTGTTAAATAATTTGTAATTATACTTGTTTGTGTTATTGGAATTTATATGATAGCTTTTTATTACATGCTATTATGCCTTTTCGTAGCAGTTCCTGATGTGTCATAAAACATTTTGTTATGGCAGAATTTTTTCTGTTATGATAAATTATATATTCAATTTCAGAACCTGCCACATTCATTGATAGAAAAGTGCCAAACTACAACATCCGAAACAATAACATTCAGTCTACAAAGACATAACCCAAAGCACAAGTCTTAAACAAAGCTAGAAAGCAACAACATCCAAGTAGTAGAGTAGTACAATAGACCTGATGATAGTAGTCTTAACACAAGATGACTTTGTCCTTTGGCCATGCAATGCATGTTCCAATTGCGTCACCCAAACACTCAATTTCAGAAGATGGACGCCAAACCTCTGCCAAGGTAACCTTCACCACATCGACCCAGACTTTAACTGCATTAGGTCCCAAGGGAACAAAGTGTACAGAGTGCTCAGGGTTATCCGAACCCCACCTTCCTTCTGCAACCACCTGTTTTTTCCCACCAATGGACATCAACTTGCACTTCTGATTCTCTTTGGCATCATTTTGAGAAAGACGCTGCAAAGTTTGCAAGACAAACAGTTTATGGCAATGTATGATATAACAACTAACAAACAGAAATATAGACCCTTAAACTACAAACTTTACCTGAGATCTTCGAACAGGAGAGGGAGCTTGAGTATTCTTAGCTTTAGGAGAAACTGAGTTGACTGGAGATTTAGAACCTGGTGATGATGTCGCACATGAAGCTCCAGCTCGAGATTTCTTTGTCGGAGATTGTGATACAGATTTGACTGCATTCGACGCTCTTGGAGATGTAGAGCTTGGTGAATCTGTGGTGCTTTCAAACACACACTTATCGGCAGACCATGCTACAAAATGCTTCTCTGAATCACGAAGGTATGTCTTCTCTGGTTGAGGTCTCCATAGAAATGTTTCAGGTTCGTGTACCACATCCACAAATACTTTAACTGCATTCGGTCCAAGAGGGAGAGAATCAACTAATGCTTTTGGCTCTTTACACTGCCAACGACCTTCAGCAACAACTTCGTCAGTAGATGACCACGGTGATAGGAGTTTGCATTTGTTCATAGAATAGGGCGTTGGGCTCTACAAACACATTCCAAACACAAGTAGCAATTTGTTAATCAGAACCACTCGACAACAACAAAGACAAATGAATATTCATGTTTCTGATCAGTTAGATATCTTACTCTCAGAGGAATGTCTTCAGAATACATCCCATGGTCAATAAAAACACATTTATTGACAGGCCATGCAATCATATCGCCAACTGCATGCTCAACATTGTACATACCCGTTGCAGGCCTCCAAAGAAATGCATCTGGTTTGATCGCAGATTCCACCAAAACTTTAACAGCTAGAGGGCCTAAGGGGATGTCATTGACAAAGTCATCCGGTTCAGATGAAATTATACGACCCTCAGCAACGTTTTCATCAGAACCAGACCAATCAACCAACACACACTTAGGCTGTGCTCTTTTGTTAACACTCTACACAAACAAATTTCATATGACATCAGTGGTTTCTACAGCATATTGCATAGATGAAAATTAATCTAAATTACTTACTCTAGCTCTTGCAGTTCTTGAGTTTTCACCTATTTCAGGTTCTTGCTGAAACATTAAAGCATAATAGAAATCAGACTATGACTGTAAGAATAATGATATGCTTATTATCACTAACCTGTCTCTTCATTCTAGCAAGTTCAGACTCCAACTCGTTAACCTGGTGAAGCAAATGAAAATGCTTCTCTTCCATTTCAGCCATGAACTGTTTTTTTACTTGAAAACAAGCTAATTTCGTCTTCCATATGTTTCTACCCATTGCCCTCAAATGACCCGGATTATCAGGTCCTAAAAGTGCTGACAGCGGATCAAGACTTGGGTTTGTTGAATTAGAATGAGCCTCAGTACCAACGAGCTCAGATGCCTTTTTCTACCAAGAAAAAAATACATTTGAAGATTCATATACTAAGAAATGAGAACTTGGCAAAAAAAGATACTTACAAACTTCTCAGCGGCTATCATATTGACGGGTGTACCATCCTTCTTGGTCCTAGACTTGACCCAAACTTTAAGCCTACTCACTTTAGATGGTTCGCCACTCTGTTGTTTCTGAATAAGACAACGAAACAAATGATAAAAATGTGGCCACATAAGAAAATATTTAAGAGTTTTTGTGAAGAATTGGTACCATGTCTTCCGCCAGCCTAACCATTCCTTTACGGCTGCAAGTGTGAGGTATTTTTTTGCTCCTCCTCTCCTTGTATTTCTCACTCACAGCCTAAGATAGAGATAGTTAAAATTACAAAATCGAATGTAGAAAAGCTAGTAACTTGAAACACTTTACCTGAAAGGCAGGACTAGTTTTGATTCTCACAAATTTTCGCCATTCAACCGGATTAACATTCTTCGGTCTAAGATTCATCCTCTGTTGGTTAGTATCTTTACCCCTTAATTGCGTCACAAGTCTTGATTTTGATGCCCTCCATAGACATCCCATTTGCCTCAATACAGCATTCTTTTGATACTCTTCATCAAGCTCGAACCTTGCCTACAAATACTTAGCAAATGAATCACAAATACCAAAAGCATGAAGGGTCAATAATTAATAGAGAAAGTCACCTGAACAGATTTCCAAAGAACAGTCTTAACCTCTTCACTGATTTTCCTCCAATCATCAATTGTGACAGGAACATGCTCCCTCACTAAGGGCCCTAAGTATGAAGACAGCTTCACTGATCCTTCACCAACAGCATCTCCCATTTCATTAAACTCCACTCTTTCTCGACTGTTTGGATCTTTCGCAATGTGCTTCATCTTCGTTGGTCCTCGGTGCTTCTTCGTCTTAGGTTGAACATCATTCAATTCCAACTCTCCTTGAGGCTCTTCCTCCTCGACACCCTCTTTAGCCTTGTCATGCTCATCAGTCCTTTCAGCTTCATCTTGGTCGTCAGCTCTCTCAGGTTCTTCTTGGTCGTTATCATCCTCTCGTTGCTCTTGCTCGTCAGCCACTTCAGGTTCTTGGACGTTATCCTCCTCCCGCTGCTCTTGCTCCACCTGGTTTTCATTCTCCAGAGTACAAATAAATTCCACTTCGTTGTCTACATTCTTCTTCTTCCTGTCCTTCTTCACGAGCTTCGTGGACTTCTTTGGACGTCCCATTTAATGCACCTGAAACAAAGTACAATTAGTTAGTACAAGATACAATCTTAACTATGAAGCTACATCAGAGAACACAAAATGCAATCGCATGAAAACACAAAAGACTCAAACATGCAGCAGAGAAGGCAAACATCACACAAAAAATCAATCACACAAACACATCTATCAGACATATATCCCTTCACAATCAACTCTGGCATTATGAGCTTCTTCAATTTCAACTTCCATATCAATAGTTGATGGCAGTGGACCATTATCTGCGTAGACATCTTCGTCGTCTGCTTCACTGTATCTTCTTGATGGACCTTTTAGTGCAACATACCAGTTCGAGGTGTCATCCTCCCTTGAATAAAACACTTGTTTTGCCTGCGAAGCTAAAATGTAGGGATCCCTGTTAAACGATACTTGAGACTGATTCAAGTTAACAAGCGTGAACCCATCCTCCACCTTAACTCCATTTCCTCTTACTGCCCATTGACACCGGAACAGAGGAACATAAAACAAATTGTAATCCACCAAGATGATCTCTGTAACTCTCCCATAGTATGATACCAAATCCACAACTTGCGAAGTGTCTCTTGCACTTGATCTACACATTGCAGTAGCCTCATAAAATACTCCGCTGTTTTGGGTCTGCTTATCAACTGAGTGTGTCTGAAACCGCTGTCCATTAACTATGTAGCCTGTATATGATCTTGCATTACTCCGAGGTCCATATGCCAACCATTTCAGAGTTTCCTTATGTGTTCCAGAATCAATACGTATCTGGCATAAGGTAAGAACAATAGTCAGAAAAGAAGCAAATTTCATTCACAAAAAATAGAAGAAATGTTAGACATCAGAGAACACTTGCCTGTTCTTTTAACCAAGAAGGGAAATTCAGAGTATGTGTACTCCACAAATACGTTGCATCTCTTCTACATCTTGCATTTGTCTCTTGTAGGTGCTGAAGATGCATACTTGTAACCACACAAAAAAAATAAACCATCTCAGCCTGCTAGTGTTTTAAAAATAAGTTATTGATGGCAAGCTCTAAAAAAATTAATTTACTTACTCAACATAAGGCTCAACAACAGCTGTGTTCTGAATGACAGCAAGGTGGATCGTTTTCTTCTCCATTTCAGACAGTTCAATTGATATCGCTGCCGAAATAGGACGTCCTTCTAAGATTGAGTGGCTCTCATACTCAGTATTCCTATCTAATTTCTCCTCCACATGTGTTGTCTTCTTAAGAAACTCACTACAGAACCTCATGCACTCTTCTGCTAGGTATGACTCAGCAATACACCCCTCTGGCCTCGCATGGTTTCTAACAAAGTCTTTCAGTATTTTCATGTGCCTGCATAGAGGAAACCAGTTGAGAAAAAAAAACTTGGTATCAAACTATGAGATTTTTTAAAAGATAAAAACAGTTTTAGTTACCTCTCAAACGGATACATCCAACGAAAGTGGACTGGACCGCATAGGCGAGCTTCCCTTCCTAGATGGACCGTCAAATGAACCATAATGTCAAAGAAACTAGGAGGGAAAAATCTCTCAAACATGCACAGGGTTTCTACAATCTCAGCTTCCATTACTGATATCTGCTCTACATCTATAACTCGCTGACATAGCCGGTTGAAGAATGCACACATGCGTAGTATTGCTAGTCGAGGGCCTTTAGGCAATAATCCTCTAACTGCAACCGGGAGTAACTGTTGCATCAGAACATGATAATCATGTGATTTGAGACCAGCTACCTTGCACTCTTCAACTGAAACTCCCCTTGATATGTTTGAACAATAACCATCAGGTCCTTTAAAATCAAAAAGTCTCTTACAGAAGATCTTCTTCTCAGCCTTGGACAAAGACCAAGGTGCTGCGGGTAAGTAAGTCCTCTTCCCTTTTGCTTTGGGGTGCAGATCCTTCCTAATACCTAGATGTTCCAGATCTTTGCGAGTGTTGAGACCATCCTTTGAATTCCCACAATGTAGTATCGTGGACACAATGCTCTTTGCCACATTTCTCTCTATGTGCATTACGTCCAAATTATGCCTCACAGGGAGATACTATACATAAACACATGATAAAAAATATCAGAAACGCAAGTTATTTAATGTATTCAATAAACAGGGAAGGTAATGTATTAAGCAAAAGTCTTACCTCCCAATAAGGCAGTTGGAAGAATATTGATCTTTTCTTCCATCTTGACAATTCCTCTAAGTCAACGTCATCTTCTTCCTCTGTCTCGGATTCACTGGAATCTTCTCCCATGTCACAGTCTTCTTCAACACTGACTGTCGTCCCTTTTCTCTTCCTTCCAGATTTTTTAACATTCCCAAAATCGTTGACAAAGTTCTTCAGGTTACTGGAGATGTCTTCACTAGACAGTATTCTACTCTTTCTCCCATGCTCTGCGTGTCCATCAAACCAAGACTTCTTTGACCGATACCTATGCGTTGGTGGAAGACCCTTTCTATGAGACATATAAACATGCTTCCTACAGAACTTCATCCACACACTATCAGTGTGTTTTCCGCAGACAGGACAGCCCATTTTCCCCTTCACTTTGCATCCAGCAAGATTTCCGTAAGCAGGGAAATCGCTGATAGTCCAAAGCAGCACTGCTTTGAGAGTAAACACAGAATTACTCAACACATCATAAGCAGACTCTCCTTTACTCCACAACTGGTTCAAATCTTCTATGAGTGGCTCTAAGTAGACGTCAATACTGTTACCCGGCTGTTGTGGACCAGGGATGAGCAAGGTTAGCATGATATTATCCTTGTTCATGCATAGATTAGGAGGCAAATTGTAGTTGACAAGGAGCACCGGCCAACAACTGTACTTGCTGTTCTGCATGCTGAAAGGATTAAACCCATCCGTGGAAAGCCCCAACCTTATATTTCTTTCTTCAGCAGCAAACGTTGGATATTTGGCATCCATTTGCTTCCATGTCACAGAATCTACTGGGTGTCTGAGTTTCCCATCGCTGCTCTTGTTAGTAGCATGCCACCTTAAGTTTGTAGCCATTTCTTGAGACCTGAACATCCTCTTCAGCCTGGGGATTATTGGGAAGTATCTTAATACCTTCTGTGGGACACCTTTCTTAACCTCACCAGTATGCAGATTAACCTTCCACCGTGAAGCCTTACATTTAGGACAGTTATCGAGCTTCTTCAACTTCTTTCTGAATAAGCAACAATCATTGACGCATGCATGAATCTTCTCATAACCCATATCAAAAGACTTCAAGAATTTCTTCACTTCGTACAATGATGAATGAAGAACATTCTCTGCTGGTAACATCTCGGGCAATGTCTCCAGTAGCTCATTGAAGCTCTTGTCTGACCAGCCATTCTTCGTCTTCAGTCTAAAAAGTGACACGATTGCAGATAGCTTGCTATGGTTTGAACAGCTTGGATATAATGGAGTTTCAGCATCAGCTATCTTCGCCAGAAACTCATCTTCTTTCATGTCATCTTCCTCTGCCATCTCACAGATGTCACGTGCAGTAGCCAACTCTTCATCTAAATTCTCAGCAGCTCTGAATAACCCAACAACCTCTTCATTCCACTGATTAACTTTCATTCCGCCTTCAGCCACTGACTCCACTTCTTCATGGTGGAACCAGTCCTTACGCCTCTTGTAAACTTCATCCATTCCCCTTCTCACAAGATGGTCAACTATATCACTGGCTGAAAGACGTTCTACATTGCGACAGTCACTGCAAGGACAGATGATCAACTGAATATCCCCTTTACTCGCAGACACAGCTTGGACAAACTCCCAAGCACCTTTCTCATAACCAGGATCAGCTCTGTGATAATTAACATAACAAACGAAAAGAAAATAAATCAGTAAGCTGTACAATACCCAACTAATAAGTGACTTATATATGTTACTTTCATACCTTGAAAGATGAACCCACGCCTTCTCTAACATTGTTTTACCTAACCTTATTGAAAACCGTAAGAACAAGCACAAAGATGGCAGATAGAAGACAATATTCGACATAAACACAAGATCAGAAGAAAAATCAGTGAGAAGGTGACAAGCAAAAAAACAGAGAAGTTTAACAATCAACAACAAAGCCATGTAATTACACTAAGAGAAGCAAACATGTATAAAATAAACACCAAAGTCATGTAACTACACAAAGAGAAGCAAACAGAACTAAAATAAAAACCTTCTCATGTAATCTATGGACATTTTTCAAAGCTAACAGGACGAGGGAAATAACCTGTCGTTTGGTTAGAACAATAGTGAAAGACGGTTGCTGGAAGTCTGGTTAGAAGAAGAGTGAAAGTGAAACACGCTTGCTGTAAATAATCTGTGGTCGGGTTAGAGAAATGGTGAAACACGATTGCTGGCAATAACCTGTAATAAAACAAAAGATAAATCAGTTTGATTTTAGGAAGCAATTCATGTGAAAGTTATGAACTTTATGCTAAACATAAATCAGTTTCATTTGAAGACAATATGCATGTGAAAGTTAAGAACTTTCACTGAAACAAACCATAAAACAGTAAGATCGAGATCGAAGAGCATAAATCCTAAATCTCTACCTTCCATTTGATTTCACCCGACATTCCTCTTCAATTCGATTTCACCCGACATTCCTCTTCGATTCGAGTTGGGCGGAAGGATAGGACTGGTTACTGAGCACGAAATCGAGCTTCACGGTGTCGCCGGAGACTTTCGTCGGCAAGAGACTATTAATCGGAGTCTATGTTAGGGTTCCTCTGTAGAGAGAGATTAGTTTTGTTTTTTTTTTTCCCTTTCTTTCTAATGTCGAACACTTTTTTTTTAGCTTAAGTAATAGAAGTGTTATTGTTAAGAGGGAAACACTTTGGTTTTTCCCGGCTCTCAAATTTTCGTCTAAGTATACGCGGTTTCCGTGTTATTTTAGTCCCGCTTACTAATTTTTCACGACGGCTCTGAAACAATGCTATTAATATGTACCAAATTTTAAAACTTTGTCTTCGATAGCAGATTGCAAATCAATGCTATTACTATATGCTATCAATACACCTTTTTCTTGTAGTGCACGTGGGATAGGTGTGTGGTTGTGATGACAACTAAAAAATCTCAGTCATTATATGTTAGTACTGCTTTGTTTGTTTGCAATCAAATTCATGTGAACCAATGAGGAGGACCGGCACTTCCAGAAAATTTACCCAGTACCTTCGAAACAGAAGTTGTGCCCAATAGTCTCTTCTTACTAAAACGAGCTAATAGATATATTTTCTTATTTTAATTTTATCCATGTTTGTTATATTTATACAGTTGAAGGTTTTCTTTTGGTTATATTAACATATTATTTCTATATAGTTTAATTTTCCTAATTTGATGAACAATCGAAGTTGTCACAATGATAACCTACATATTTTTTATATAAAATATCAGGTTGCGCACAATTTCTAACGCTATTTCCCACTTTCTGTTTATTTATTTCCATGCTATTATTTTCTGTTAACAATAATATCACAAAAAGGTTAAAAAAACGAGTTTGAACTTCATATGATAAAGCAACCTAAAAAGATATACAGTTTAACTCTTAGACTGTGATTTGGCAAAATATATATGTTTAGATTGTCCCTCATTTACAGATGTTATGGTTGGGTGGGTTGTACAATAGCTGGTAGTGTGCGTTTCTTTCTTTTTCTTTTTGAAAAAAGTAGTGTGCGTTTCCCTCACCCAATTAGACCATATAATTTTTAATTACTTTAATTCAGTTTAATTTATAATTCAGTTGAATCCAAATCCATTTACGTTTAGCATTACTATTTAGCATTGAGATTTCTACACTTTTAAAAGTGTTATGTATAAGATTTATAACTATTAAAATTTGGTTATCTTTCTCAATTTTTCATGAAAGTTGGTTACGTCAAAGTGCATGAACATGCACGAAGGAAAATACATAACAACACGTGGGTAAATACTAATAGTTTAGTCCCAACATTAATTATATGTTTGTACTGCCTTGTCTGTATGCAATCACATTCACGAGGACCACACTTGAAGTTGTTGAAGAGATCGTAACATACAATTTACATACTTTGTTGCTTTTCGTGCGCAATCGGTACAACGTTATTCTGCAACAGCGGCGTGAATATGACCAGAGCACAAGCATTGGTGAATTCTAAAGGAGGTACACCAAATTTTTTTAATATTTTTTTGTGGGCTCATGAACAATTATGAACTCGGATTTACTGTTTTCTGTATTAGTAAACTCAAAGAAGGAGTTTATATGAATAAAATAATAATATTAATTTAAAAAAATTGAAAATATTCAGAAAACATGAATAAAATATTAAAATATATTATTAAATTATAAAAATATTTTATTCAGTACATTAAAAGTACATTACAAAAATTGAAAAATTTATAAACATACATAGTTTATTTATTCATCTTCATCACCAAACTTTTGCCAGATATTTTCCATTAAATCCGCTTTCAAACGATCATGCTTCTCTAAATCTCGAACTTCTCTTTGCATGGCTAACATATCAGGGTTGACATTAACACTATCTTTGCTTCTCACTTGCGAACTTCTGCTAGACTGTCCTGTCTCAAACTCAGATGTATTAATTTGAGCGTATTCGTGTCGTTCGTACTCTACTATCATATTGTGCAATATGACACAAGCTCTCATTAATTTTCCTATCGTTTCCTTGTCCCTTTGTAGAGCTGGGTTCCTAACAATTGCAAACCTCGATTGCAATACTTCAAAAGCCCGTTCGACATCTTTTCTGGCGGATTCTTGCATTTCTGCAAATTTCTGTGCTTTATGACCTAGAGAAAGTGGGATGGATTGGATAAATGTTGCCCATGGAGGATAAATGCCGCCAGTAGGATAATAGGCCATACGATAAGTGTGGTTGCTGATCTTGAACTTCACTTTAGGTGCTCGACCATGTATGATATCATCAAAACTGGTGACCGATCAAGAACGTTGATATCGTTGAGGATACCTGGTAAGCCGAAAAATGCGTGCCATATCCAAAGATCTTGTGATCCACGGCTTCTAAGACAATTGTCGACTTTCCCGAACCACGTGTGAGCTGACCTTTCCAAGCCGTTAGGCAGTTTTTCCACTCCCAGTGCATACAGTCGATGCTGCCTATCATCCCCGGAAATCCCCGTACCTCTCTAATATCGAGTAATCGTTGAAGATCTTCGGTTGTAGGTCTTCGTAGATACTCATCTCCAAACACTTGTATTATTGCATCACTGAATTTTGCCAAACACATACGTGATGTACTGTCAGCCATCCGGAGATATTCGTCATATGTATCTCCTGACTGACCATATGCGAGCATACGTATCGCTGCCGTACACTTTTGAAGTGGAGATAGACCGTTCCTTCCAGTAGCATATTTTCTTTACTGAAAGTATGGAACTTCAGTACTTACACGCTCGACAATGCGAAAGAACAATGGCTTGTTCATTAGAAAACGCCGCCTAAACATATCTTGTGAGTAGATAGGATTTTCGACGAAGTAGTCGTTGCATAGGCGAATGTGTCCTAGTTCTCAATCTCTTTCAATAAAAGCTCGCCTCTTCTTCTTGCTGGTTTGACCATCAAGTATTGTCTCGATGAAATTATCAACTACTTCGTCGACCATTTCATCGAAAACTTCATCTGGTTCATCACTTGATGAGAAAGACATTGTGGGTGTAATTTATTGATCTTTTTGTTCCTACAAAAGGCAACAGAGGGTTTGTTATACTTATAATATTATGTTCTTTATCATTTAGTAATTTATAACTTATAATTATACTTATAATTATTAGGTTCAGTTTCTATATGGTATGCATTTCTAATTTTTTTGCAGTTAGTTATTTATAACTAATAATTATATAGTTTTAATTATTATGTTCAATGTTTAAAAAAAAAAATTAGGTTCTATATGGTATGCATTTCTATTTTTAACTTATAATTATAATTTTTAGGTTATATATGGTATGCATTTCTATTTTTAATTATTAATACTTTTCTTAATACTTTAAGTAATTTTTTTTACAAAACAAGAACATTGATCTACAAAAGACTTTATTTAATTTTCTTTTTATAAACATCTACAAGTTTAGAAATTTTTGAAATTTCTCTTATATATGCTATAAGTTATGAATTTACCTCTATGATGGAGAGATGGTTGTGAGATGGTGAGATGATTGTGAAGAAGGTTGTTAGATGGTTCGATGATTGTGAGATGGTTTCGTTGGTGAGTGGTTGGAAGAACAATGGCTGATGGTTCGATGATTGTGAGATGGTTTAGTTGGTGAGATTGCGAGATGGTGAGATGATTGGAAGAAGAATGGCTGATGGTAAGAAGAATAGTTGGTGAGATAGTTTTGATAAAATGCATGAATGAGAGAAATAGCATGAAACACATAGTCATATATATAGAGAAACATTGAAGCAAGTAGCATGTGGGTACATACACCCGTGAGTACAAAATCAAAGCCGTGGGGACATACCCTTGGCTAGAAAACACATCATGTGGGTACATACATCCTTAATATCCGAAGGTCCTAAAACGAGTGTAGAAAGTTGCAAAACACTACACTATCCCGTGATTCCATCTTACATAACCTACCACTACAACCACCTACTACTACATTATCCATGACTTGATTTGACACATAAATAAACACAGACCTGTAACCATCCACGCATCCTCCTCCTTGAAGCCGTGACCTACAAAGCACAACATATACAAACAATATCAATATACATCAAGGAAAAGATATTCAGACATTGTGAAAAGAGTTAAAGACAAACATCATACACAACATTTCAGACATTCAACCAAAAAAAATCAAACGGTTAACCAACTATAAATTTCTAAAAAAATACCCACTCACCAAATTAAAGCAATTCAGAAATGAGTTTGTTTTTTAGAGCAAGTTCTTGATCTGTAAGTGTTTCAGCTTTTTTTCCTAGCAACCTATCAAGGAGTTTCTGTTTGGATAACTTATTCTTGGCTGCTAGAATGCTTTTGATCTGATCAAACGCTGCTTCATTGCCATGATGCTTCTTGCGTTTTGCTGCTTTCCTAGCCATGACACCGGGAGGTCTAACATCTTCCTCGCCACCCACCTCCTCCGCAGGTTCCTTCCTTTTCTCCTTTGCACCATTTGATGTCAGACTGTGTGATCTCCATTTTTGATCAAACTGAAGCTCCCTCCAATAATGTTCAAGATCGAACTTGGCTAACCAGTCATTAGAGAAGATGTCATGAGCCACCTTCATGGCATCATTCTCATTCTGTCCACTCGCTTGCTCCTTCAGAGCAGCTTCATGACATCCCACGAACTTACACACCTGCTCATTAACCCTTCCCCACCTCTGCTTACATTGACTCCACTCCCTAGGAATGGAGCCAACGAGCAGAGGGCTAGCATTCACGTACTCCTCTATTCTCTTCCAAAATGCTCCTAGCTTCTGCTCATTACTGGTTATTGGATCCTTGCTGGTGTTCAACCAAGCACTGATCAACACCAAATATTCTTTGATTGTCCACTTCCTCCTTTCCGGAGGTTTAGGAACCTCAGAACATTCTAATTATATTGGCTGACTGCTCTGGGAAGTAAGCAGATTAACAAAGCCGGGAGAGTTTAGGGGAAAAGGATCCATTTTGGTTGAGTAGTGAAGTTTTTAAGTTTTGTGTTTTCAGATGTCGATTAGCTAGGGTTTTAAACTACTTTTGGGTTTGAAAGTACAAAGAAGTAAACACCTTCTAACCACCAAAAATTGATTACACTTAACTACACAACTACTACTTCACACACACCATTCAATAAACATCAAATCAGTTTTTCAAATTAATTAATTAATTTTTAACATCAATCAATCAAAAAATTCATTACGCAACTACTACTCTAGTTCTACTATCTAGTTCAACTACTACTCTAACCTACTTCAGTTCAAATTCTACTATCTAGTTCAACTACTCCTGTTAAAAACGACAAGATTCATCGGGAAACCTGAACACGAGCCAGAAAGTGACGGAACCAGAAGATGCGCTTTTACCACACCACCTCGGAGGCAGCCATAGACGATCGCTCCGGCACCACGACAGAGCAAACCACAACGAACCACCATGAAAGGCAACAACACACGCCATTACCCTACACTAAGCTCGCCCTCGAGTTGAGAAAACCTCCAAGGCATCCATGGCAGAAGTAAACTATGGTGGCTAACCAAGACGCCGAGAATGAGACCACCAACCGCAACCGCTGCCTCTCCAAGCCGACCGGTAACCAGAGCCACCAAATCAGAGCAGAGCAGCTCCACCTCCTTCACGCGCTGAGGCCTCTCCACATGGTAAAAGGACCGTCCGTACAACCCAAAAAGCCGACTTCTTCGACAGCCAAGCCCGACCCTTACTGCGTCGAGACTCCACCATCATCTGAAACTGCAACGGACACGGATCTCCTCGCGAGCAGAGACGATTACGAGCTGTCCTCCGGTGCAGAACCAACAACAAGACGGCAAGAGCGGCACGAGATTGAAGAAGCAAAGGGAAAACGAGATTAGAGGGAGAGAGGGGAGGCTCCGGCGCTGGAAAGAGAAGGGAGCGTCTAAAACTAAGTTTTTTTTCTCTTCTTTATAAAATCATATTCTTAACCTAAACTATATTTCGGCATTCTTAAAAATCATTTCCAACAAAGCTGGCATATTATGTCAAACTACATAAAAATGATGCTACTAATTTAATTCGGTTTAGATTTAGCTAGAGAAGATTTTCATATATACCAAGTAATAAAAAAATATTGTACATAAATCAAAATTTAATATATAAGATACTGTGTTAAGGCTTTGATAAACATTTTATGCATCATGTATTTGTGTTGAAGAAGAGAGTCATGGTAGAATGCTAGAGAAATGCTAACTAAAAAGAGGAAGCAAATGAAGATTATGAGAAATCTCATATTATAAAGGTTGAAACAACATCTTTTTAGATACTTTGAATTCCTACTTGTCAAATTGATGCTTTTTGGATCAATAATTACAGTGTTAATAGTTTAGGGTGGAGTCTTGATAATCATATGGGTACTAAATTTTTTACACTACACGCGTGTGCCAGAAGCCTGTTAAATCTACATGATGAGATGGAAATATTAATCTAGACAACTTAATGCATGAGAGACATGAGGATAATCATGATCTGATTCGAGATGGCTCGGATTTAGTGGACATGACTGTATCATCTATGAATTGATAATTCCATTTGTCAACATGTTAATCGTTCAGTTATGTGATTAGATTAAAAATTAATTATTATGAAAAATTGTTTAAGAACTTTTTGAGACATATTGAGGGATGAGTCTACTCTCATATGTTTAATATTGTCGTCGGTAAAATCGTTAAAATGGATGGAACATACATTTATTGGAACAACGCACACATCTACCAAAAAGTATAATACACATTTATGAGATTTCTTTCCACCGTTTTAGTGGTGGTTTAGAAGAAATGAACAATGTGAAACGACAACAAAATTAATAAATTAAGAACTTTGATATTTTTTTTGGGGAAATAGTTTTTTTAGGCCAAAAAAATGATCTTCATGTCTCATTAGACTAATCTTATCTTTGTGTCATTTTTTCCTATAATACCCTTTTGTAATTCACAAAATAAATGAAATAAATTGTTTTAGAAACATAAAAAAAATTTTAAAATAGTAACTAGTGATGAAAAACCAATATCAACTTATTGGTATTTTTTTTGAATTCTAAAAATGTTTAAATAATAGTTTCATATTTTGTTCTAATAAAAGTAGAATTGACATTCTACATAGTAGAACATATGATCTACTTTTTTCATTGAATCTACTATGTTTAGAATAAGTGTTCAACATAAATAATAGTAATCTAAAAATATTTAGAAATCACATTCTACACTTAACCTATGTTTCTAAAATCCGTAAAAATCGAAATCTACACATAACTAGATTTCTAAAACCAGTAGAAATCAGATTCTACAGAATACTATAAATCTAAAACAATTAGAAATCGATTTCTAACATGTTTAAAGTATTCTACATATAGTAGAATACATATTTTACAGATAAGGACACACTCCAAAAATATAGGAATCGAATATTTGAAATATTTTATTTGCTTATTTAATATTTCATTTTTTTAAAAAATAAAAAAAAGGAAATCATGTTTTAACTAATTTTTAAGTTTAAAATTCAAAAAGAAAAAAAAAAAGAAATCGACGTCAACTTCTTCTTTCTTCTCCAGACGCCACCTTCTATTGATTCACAAAATTTCTCAAAATTATCCCATTGATCCTGCTATGATTCATATCTATGCTTCATGTGGTGTTTGGGAATTGGTTGTAGATTCAGGTTGGAGTTTCTCTGCTGATAAAAAGATAGGAGGAAGGTTGCTTGCTTTTGAGTTGAGCTATTCTATTGAAGAGCTTCACAAAATTGTTATAGAGTATTTTAGTTTCAAAGAAACAGATGCTGACTTGGAGTTGAGTTATCTACCTATTGGATTGGTCAGTTCATCAGAATGTCCACCGGTGATCATTGCAAACTCACGCCAAGTTTAAATTTTTTTAAGGTTTTGTAAAAAGCATTCGTCAACTCGACTGTGTGTTACCTATAAAGCCAAGCAAGGAAATCCATATAAGATCGACATTGATCTTAACAAGATGGCAACTGATTTACGTAATGGTGAAGAAGAGGAGCAAAATCCTTTTGACAATGGAGGTGTCTCAAATAATGTTAAGGGGGCTAAGAATAACGAGAACAAGAAAGGGAAGATGAAGCAATGCGAAGTTGATGGAGATGATTGTGATGCTGACAATTATAGCAAGAAGAAGAAAGGAAAGATGAAGAAAGACGAGGTTAATGGAGATGATTATGATGCTGAAAACATCATCATTGAAAAAGAAAATAGGGAAAATTTGGCAAACAGTTCTTTGGTCGATTTGGTTAAGAAAGGAGATCTTTTCCTCAACAAAAGAGTGTTAAAGGCAAGGTTTGAGTTATCTGCAATGAAGCATAACTTTCATTACACAGTTACCAAATCCAATAAATCTGTTTGGTGTATAAGCTGCGATGATAAGATGTGCTTTTGGAGTGCCCGAGCAGAGGGTTTGAAGGGCTCAACATATTTTATAATTAACAAGTATGTCGGTGAACATTCATTTGCACCTTCAAACAAAACCAGTGCCGGTAAGACAGCTTCAGCGAAAACTATAGGCGGTCTCATCATGCATAAATATGAAGGTGTCAAAGAAGGGCCTAAAGCGAAAGATATTGTTCAGATTATGCGCAATGATTATGGATGTGAGATCTCTGATTCTTTAGCATGGGATTCCCGTGAATATGCAGTCAACGCTGTCAGAGGTATTCCAGAGGAAAGCTATGGAAAATACCAAAATATTTGCACATGCTGCGAGATGCCAAATCCAGGAACACATTCCTCTTACAAGACTGACGTTGATGGTAGATTTAAATATCTGTTTTTAGCGTTTGGACAATCGATTAGAGGTTTCAACAAAGTCATGAGGCGTGTCATTGTCATCGATGGAACGTTCTTGAAGAGTAAATTCAAAGAGGTGTTACTGGTTGCTACTGCTTTAGATGGAAATTCAAATTTGTATCCTATTGCATTTGGGATAGTAGACTCTGAGAATGATCAGGCTTGGGAATGGTTTATGAGACAATTATTATCAGCTTCCAAAAGAACCATTCTATCTCGGTGAAATTCCAAAAATGAATGCATAATCCCCTACAAAAAAATGAAATATTAAGTAAACTCAACAAGACTATGAAAACATATTTTTACAAAATATATACATACATTCTCTGGAAATAAAGTCTCAACACTGATAATATCTTCATAAGAACATTTTGCACATCCGCTCCAGTTACCACACAGAGGACCTGTGAAATTGTGGCTAACTTTTCTACCACATATGTCTCCTAAAGCAGGAATAGCTTCCATAATCCAAATCTGAAAACCAAACAAGAATCCTTCCATCAAATACCCTTCTTTCTGATCTAATTTTACCTTTTTTTATCAATCTTCTTCAATAGAAAATCAAACGAGTACAGACCCCATGGGTAGTTCCGAAACTTCTTCAAATTCATCACCAATTTCATGTAGAGCTGTGGAAAATTCATTTTTTCATCCTTCCCCATCACCACACCCATAAGAACGCACAGATAAACCAGTCTCACCCTATCAACCCAAGTCTAGGAACTCCTCTCTTCCAAATAATCATTTTTTATCATCTGCAAGTTGATTTTTCCTTTTGTCTTTATCTGCGTGCTCCAAAAACCATCATCATCATCATCTTTCCATTTCACTAACCTACTGTTCTTCTCGTGCTTCACTTTGAGACCAGTGACAGCATGATACTCTTGCAATCCAAAACGCAGCGGCTTCCTAGCAAAGATGAACCACTTCTCATGTCTCTTGCTTATCATCAGCTCTTTACACAAAAAAGAGTGTACCAGTCTCGCATAAAACTTCAGATTATTTTTTTTGATATCTATAATATTCGAGAAAAGGGGATCTTTCATCACTTCATCATATTCCGGCTTCATGTTTTCCTTCCGTATCTCGAGAAGTCCTAATCTACAGCTGTTATTAATCTTCTTAACATGAGGTTCTAAACCCTCACCATATAGACGACTAGGCAACTCCAACTCCATACCTACCAATAATACAGTAGCTATTAACAACTAATATGAGTCACTAAAATATGTATTTCATACTCTATCAATAACCAATGTCATAACAAATAAGTTTCCAGACTTTGTGATTTGTCCGGCACATTTTTAGTGTTGTATTTTCGAACTTTCAAAGTGGAGATAAAATTTCATACATCTGTGAATCAAACGAAATAGTGATAGATTCAAGACAAGCTCACAAAATCGTGTTGGTTAGACTCAAGAATCGCCCAAATCAGAGTGAAACTGAGTGAATTAGGGTTTATGAACTTGGGAGATGATTTTCTCTCCTTTGTTCTTTAAGGAAAAGAGAAAAATAGGTTAGATTGATTAGCAATCGAGTTTAAAGAATCTAGGTCGTGTTTGTTCGGTTCAAATCAAGTGTGAATCAAATCGGATTTAACGGATGAAAATCCGGTAACAAATGTTGGATTTCATCGGGATCGATCGATCCACAGTAGAACGGTCGATCTACTCGTATCGAGCAGCATAGATCGATCATTTCCAATAGGATCGATCGATCCCGATGAATCATCAAA
Organism: Hirschfeldia incana; assembly: GCA_026261945.1. Taxonomy (NCBI): domain Eukaryota; kingdom Viridiplantae; phylum Streptophyta; class Magnoliopsida; order Brassicales; family Brassicaceae; genus Hirschfeldia; species Hirschfeldia incana. Next base: position 1,654,481 of record JABCMI010000013.1, on the reverse strand, counting down.
CTTCATTCTTTAACGATTTATATTTCTGGAAATTTTAAAACATAAATTTTTTAAAATATTTTAGTTAAAAATATTTTTAATATTTACAAATCGGTTTATTTATTGTAAATTTGAAAATTTAATTGAAATTAAGGGCAATATGGCCATTTTGAAAAGATTTAGTCTATTAGGACATGAATCACATAAAATTAGTCTAATGGGACATGAAAGATCATTTTTTTGGCCTAAAAAAACTATTTTCCCTTTTTTTTTTTTTTGCTGATTTGACTCTCTGGATCAAAGAAATTAAGTTCAATTTTCTTTGGAAAGTCGTCTTCTTCAAAAAGAATTTTTGAAAGCCACATATACTGCAACTACTCGACAAGGTAATTGGATTCGACTAATCCCAAAGATCAAATAACCATCCAAAAACGCTAGCTTAAGCCCTTTATCAAAGAAAAAAAAAGCTAGCTTACTCGATCAATAACTGAGTTAACGCCTAGTTCTCAGCTTATCCATGCACAACGAGCGTATTACTTATTTGTCCAGCAGGCTGCCACGATAAAACTCACAAATATATATTTTCTGTTTTCAGTTACCAGATTTCGACCAGCGTTTTAAAAACGAGGGAAATTATACATTGTAAAAATCTAATAAAATTTTATCAATTTTTTTGTTAAAAATAATAAATGGTAGATTCACTTTATTTAAATCCATCTTATTTTTGGCAAACAAAATTTTGTTTCGATCATTTGAACTAATTTACATTAAAGTTCCCGATAAATTTATCTATTTAAATTCATATAATTATATTGGTCCTCTATTTAGATTGGTTTAAGGTTAATTTAAGTGGCTAAAATCATTTAATTTTTACAAAAATATATTGTATTTAATTTTTCATAAAATAATGTCTTATTCATCTCTACAAAATTAAAAAATATGTTTAGATTTATTATTTTGAATAAAATAGAAAACTAAATCAATATAATTCACATAAAAAAATCTTAGGGTCCAATTGGTGACCACTTTAGGAATGGTAGGAACTATTAGAAAAAATAATTTAAAGAAATTATAAGGAAAAGATTGAAGGAATAATAAGTCCTCATCTGTTTTGATATGTAATATATTTGTGCTATGGTTATTTATAGGAAAAGAAATTATGGGGAATTATTAGGTTCCTTAAGGGTAAAATCGCATTTTAAACCCTGAGAGTGTCACTCTCTATCACTTTAAACACTAAAGTTTTTTGACTACCACTTTAAACTTTCAAAGTGACATTTTTAGCATAATAAACCTCCAACGATGTTTTCTTGTCCATATGTGACTGGTAACATTCATATATGACCGGAACTGTTCATTTTACAGGTAAACAAATAATAAAAATAATACAAATTAATAAAAATACATAAAAAATCGAATAAAATTGCAAAAATTCAAAAAGTCCAAAAAATCTAAAGTTCAAAAATATTAAAATAAAATTTAAAATTCGAAAATAAAATAAAATTAAAAAATTCAAAAGCAAAATCTAATATTAAAATATCAAATTTAAAAAAATATATTTTTTTTTTAAATTTAAAATTCGAAAATTTATATATAAGAGCTAAAATTAAAAACTCAAACCTAAAAACTAAAATTGTAATATTTAACCAAAAAATTTAATAAAAAATAATAAACATTCGAATAAAATTGGAAAAATTGCAAACAAAGTTAAAAAAAAACTAAAACTTCAAAAATATAAAATTAAAATTTCAAATTTGAAGCAATGCACTCCCCTGTTCACGATCATATGTTTCTTATCTATTGCCCCCTTCAGGATCAAGATAAGTGATTTCTTCAAGATTCTAAGATTCTCTAAAATAATTATTAGATTGTTGGCCTTATTTGATGCTTGAGACAAATCTTTGTACTGATCCCAATTCTTCGAAGCATTGAAACATTTTTGCTTCCAGCTTATTCCCAAGGAGCTTCATAGTAATAACCTTTTTGATTTTTTTGCAATTTTTCCGATTTTATTCGAATTTTATGTATTTTTATTATTTTATTAATTTTTTGGTTAAATATTTAAAAATTTAGTTTTTACGTTTTAGTTATTAATTTTAGCTCTTATATATGCATTTTTTAGAATTTATTTTTTAATATTTTTTAAATTTGATATTTTAATTTTAGATCTTATTATTTTAAATTTTTAATATTTTATTTTATTTTAGAATTTGAAATTTTTTGTTTCTATAATTTTGAACTTTTATATTTTTGGATATTGTTTGGATTTTTCGCAATTTTTTCCAATTTTATTCTATTTTCTATGTATTTTTATTAATTTTGTATTATTTTTATTAATTTTTTACCTGTAAAATGAACAGTACCGGTCACATATGAACAGTACCGGTCACATATGAAAATGAAAACATCGTTGGAGGTTTGTTATGCTAAAAATGTCACTTTGAGGGTTAAAAGTGCTAGCCAAAAAAGTTCAGTGTTAAAGTGTTAGAAAATGACATTCTCAAGATTTAAAATGCGATTTTCCCGTTCCATAAGTAATGAATGTTCTATGTAAATATTTGGGAATGAGGTGGAACTTGTCATTCCTTTTCTTAACTATAGTCACCGGTTACACTCTTGGTATCTACGGTTGTTATGCTTAATGTGTTCAAAATAATGTAAATTTAGTTAAAAACTATGGAAGAAAAATTAATAAAAGAATTGATACACGTGAAAAATTTCACTGTAAAAGTGAACCGCCTTCTACATAGATAAAAAAAAATCAAATAATTATACACAATAATTTTGAACCTAGATTTGAGAATATTCAATAAATTTAAAATTAGATATGATTGTACATATATATATATATATGATTGGGTAACTTTATGTAATAAACTATGATTTAAAGGATACTCATATTTATCATATTTTGTAAATTCATTTACTAAAAATAATTATATTTATGAGTGAAAAATGACATTAAATGTAATTAAAACATTACTTCAAGTTTTAATTCATATTGGTATTTCAACTTTAATAATACAGATAGAAAACCACAATAGCTATTTTAGTAATGACAAAAAAAGAAAAAAAAAGCTATTTTAGTATTTATGTTGTTAGTATTTTTAGGGAATACCTAGGAGCATTCTCAATTGTATAAGGATTGTCAAAATTAAATTATACTAATATTTTGTTTTTTAATGATGAGACAAATTTGGTGACCATAAATTGATTTTTTTTAAATATATTTATATTTTTGAAAATCGTTTTAAATGATAATGATTATTATCAAAATTAATAATTTTAGGGTTTATTAAAATCTTAAAGAATAATCGACATGATGTATATATAGTTTTCCATATGTTGCACTTTTATTTAGCAAATTGTTTATTTTTTGTATTAAATGATATAAATTGATTGCCAAATGTAAAAATAAAAAATGTATTGTCTTGTAAATATGATAAAATTAAAGAGCATAATCCTAAATTGTTACAATATAGGCTGTAATTGGATTGTTGATTTTTGGAATGAAATGATGTGAAATGGCTTATTCCATTAGTTCCAAAAATAAATTTACCATTTGACATGAATGGAATGAAATACTCATTCCATCAATATCATACAAAATCACTAAAATACAAAGAGAGATGATTCCAAAAACAAATTTGGTTATGAATAAGTGGAATGAATTTCATTTCACTTTTTGTTGTATTCCATTCGTATCATTCCATTTATTTTAATTCCATCAATTCCAAATAATTTTACCAGTTACAGCCATAATCTTGTTTTAATAGCATAGATGGAACAATTAATATTAATTGCGTGCCAGCACAGCTGTCCGATCCAATGCAACTCTAAGATCTCATCCAAAAGGGTATTAGGGCACGTTAGCCTATAAATAGAAAGACATGGATAGAAGCTGAGGGACACAAGCAATTAGAAAAGCAAAAGACAATTTAGAAACAAAAACAAAACATTATTGTGATTTCTATTTCAAGAACAAGATGAATATTCCATGTTTTTTTTTTGAACATGAATATTCCATGTTTACACTCAAATTCACTCTGTCTCGCACCAGTTCTACGCCACCTCACTCACTCAAGTTCGTCGGGCTTCGCAATAGTTCCGAAAAGCCTCGCAAATCTCTACTCGCAGCTTGAAGATTGCAGCCGTATCTCCAACCACAACAAACAAATTGTTGTTTAGCATCATTTATTTTGTATTTTTGTATTAGTTATAAATGATGTAAAATAGTTTTGCATCATTTATAAAAATTACTCTAAAAGTGGTGATGCAAATAATTCACATCATTCTTCTAGTAATTGATGTAAAAAAGCAAAATATTTACATCAATTATTATAACTGATGTAAATATATATATATCAGTTACAATAAATGATATTATTATTATATCATTTAGAAAAAAATGATATAGTATTAGCATCAATCAAAAAATTGATTTTAATAATTAATTATATAATTTTGGTAATTGAATTAAAATTAGTATCAATTTTAACGTGATTTTATTAATGTTTCCCTTTACACTTATTAACTAAATTATTATCACGATGATCTTTTATATTTTATTAAAATTTATACAAAATTAATATCAGCAAATAAATAAATAAAAATACTTTTATTAATTATTTCTTATTTTTTGTTTCCTTTGATGTTACAGTTAAAAAAAATAAGAAAATTATACAAACAAGAAAGAGAAAGAAGACAATTAAAAAAAACAGAGAAACATAATTTGCCGTAAGATTTTTTCACCAAGCCTCTTCTTATTGCCATTCTCTGTATCTTCTGCTCTTGGTTGTAGGGTTTTTAATATGATAATTACTTCTACAAATAAAACCATCATCAGTCATCACTCATATAAAAAATACCGATTCATAGACAAACAATAACGAAAAGTTTACATCCGATTGTCATATTGATTAACCTTAACCAATGGTGCATGAGGTAAACAATAATAGACTTTACGAAGGTTCCGAGATTTTCATTTCAGATCTGCAGATTCAACTTCTCTTAAACTGTGCTAAAGAATTGTGTGTGGAAGAAAAGACATCTGAAAAAAATGCAAAGGATCTTTACTTTTTATTCAGTTGATTTCTTATAAGAAGGAAACGTGAACCAGTGAACTAGTGGGTGAGATAAAATAGGAGATAATGATATATTTTTGGTAACAAACATATATTTTAATGGTTCACAATTTTCCTTATAAGACAAATTAACGCATTAATATATAAAACTAACTACTAACATTTCTTAAATAGGTCGGAAATTTAGAAAGTTAGTTGTAAAAGAATAGGCTGATTTATTTCTTTCAGTTAATTTTATATTTTCGTGAGTATAAAGATATTTTTTGGTAAATATAGATCTTCAGATTCTTTATTTATTCAATATATATGTCGTTATAATTTTAATATTCAAAATATCAACTAATATAGCTGACTTATTAAAATTCAAAATTATTTATCAAAGCAGTAAAAATCTTTTATAAGCGTAAAACAAAAATATTGATATTTTAATTTAGAAAAGGATTTTTTTTTTCAAAAACAAATATATTTAACCAACACAAATTGAAGGTGTATGATCAAGACGATGCTGTAGCAGAGCAGAGTAGTTCATGAAGTTCGACATGAACTACGACAGGTGACATTTGAAGATATGAGATGTACGTGTCAAGAAGAATGAACTTAAGGAAGACTTGAAGAAGAAGTATTAAAGAAGTCACATTAAAGGAAGACTTGAAAAAGAAGCAATCGACCGAAGAGAAAAGAGGAAGATTGGCTTATTCGCTGAAACAAGAAAAATGGAAAGTTTTCGATAGGTAGTATGATAGGTCTAAGGTTGCCTCTACAATATATAAAGAGGTCTAGACAATGTGTTTAGGTTAACATACAGAGAGAGCTTTTAGCAAGAGAGGTTTTGTAAGTCCGGAGAAGGAGAGACAAAGCATCTAGGGGTTAAGAGCATAAGTTGTGCAGAGGCTAGGTTAGGCTTGTGAACATAGCAAGGCTAGTCAACAAGTCAAGGTTTGTCTTGAGCTTGATTGAAAGATTGCTTTTAGGAAGAACTCGTTTGTACTTTTAAAAGAATCAATCTAGTCGTATTTCTTGGAAAGATTTATCCATGTGTTACTGTGTGTTCCAGTTTGTGTAGCTCGCTTATCTTACATTAACAATTGGTATCAGAGCAGGTATATGTGCTTTGTTTTTAAACAGGTAAGATCCTGCGGAGTAAGATGGAGAGCTATCAAGAGTTGGTGAAGAACTCAAAGGTGATTCTGGAATTTGGAAACTATGGCTTCTGGAAGGTGCGCATGAAAGCAACCATCAAGGGTATTGACCCACTAGCGTGGAAGGCTGTGGAACATGGTTGGACATCACCTGTGGCTAGAGGTGATGATGGAATGGATGTACCAAAGAAAGAAGAGCTCTGGACAGATGAGGAAAACAAGATGGAAAAATTCAATGCTAGAGCACTTACGGTCATTCATTGCAGTGTTGCTAGGAAACATTTCGAGCTGATTCAAGGTTGTGAGGCAGCAAAGGATGCATGGGATATACTGCAAAGACACTTTGAAGGAACTCTCAAGGTTCAAACCTCAAGGAAGGACATGCTCGCAACACGGTTTGAGGAGCTGAAGATGGAGGAACATGAGTCAGTTGGAGATTTCAGTTCTAAACTCAGCTCACTTGCGCAAGAAGCACTCACCTTGGAAAAGAAGTATAAGGAAAATAAGCTGGTGAAGAAATTCCTAAGGTGCTTGCCGGAGAGATTCATGGCATACAAAGCGGCCATGAGTGTGTCATTAAACACGGATGAGATGACATTTGATGAAGTAGTTGGAATGCTTCAGGCTCATGAGATGGAAGTATCAGGTGGGAAAAAGGAGCAGAAAGGAATTGCTCTTGCCTCAGTTGAGAAAGAACAACCGGAAGATAATGATCCGGTGAGTTTATTGGTCAGAGGTTTGACAGAGCTCTACGCAAGGTTGAGCAAGGGCAGAAGAAGTATGTTCCTGGAAGGAAGACCACTGAACCAGACAAAGGCTCAAGGAGAAACGATGCTAAATGCTTTGAATGAAAATGTATTGGACACTTCAGAACAGATTGTCCGACAGTGAAGAGAAGGGAGTTTCAATGTCATGGATGAAAGGATATGGTCACACTCAGGCAGAATGTGAATCTGATACGAAAAGGAAACAAGACAAATCTATGCTAGGAATCAATGACAGTTGTTCTGAGAGCGAGAGCTGATGAGGAGGTGAACAACTTTGTAGCTTTCTTTGGAATAGTTGATGTTGAGTCAGAAAGTGATGCAGAACCAGAGAATGAGTTGGATGAAAGTTACAAGGAGGTTCGTGAAACACTAGTCAGATTGGGTACTGAGAATCTTAATCTCACTAAGGAGAAGGCTCAGCTAGTGAATGAGATTGTCAACTTGCGTGAGGAGTTACAGAAGGAAGCAGAACTAGCTAAGCAAAGTGTGAATCTCATCAAAGAGAAGCTAACTCTCGCAAAGCAAGCTGAAGAACTGAGAATGGAAGTACTTGCAGAAAGAAAGAAAGCCGCAGATCTTCAAACTGAGTTGGATCAACAATATAAGAAGATCAAGATGTTGACCGGGACTAAGCAACTGGACAGGATTCTGAACAGTGGAAGAACAGAACAGTCACATATGGGATTAGGATATACTGGAAGGCAGAGTGGTGAAACCGGGACAACACAGTTCGTGCCAGGAGGATTTGCACAGGCAGAAGAAAGTAAGATACGAAGTGCTTCAAGTCAGTTTACCGGATGCTTCTACTTTGGAAAGTATGGACACTACAAAAGGTATTGCTACAAGTATCTTGAGAAGGTCAGAAAAGCATGGAAGCAACACAAAGTATGGATAATTGGTGAAACTTCACAAGGATGGATGAGAAAATCTGATCTTTACTCTCGTACGGCATATGGTAATACAAGAAATAACTTTCGATGTAACATGGCTAGAGTCTCATAAGATGAAGAATCAGATGAACCATGGTACTTCGACAGCGGATGCTCCAGACATATGACAGGAAATGCAGAATATTTAGACAAGGTCTCAAGAGTCAAGGGAGGAAAAGTTACTTTTAGAGATGGTGGTTATGGAATGGTCCAAGGTAAAGGTTCTACATCTGGCTCTGAGTCACCTAGACTAGGTAACGTATACTTTGTCAAGGGACTCAAGGCAAATCTAATCAGTGTAAGTCAGCTGTGTGATGAGGGACTTACGGTAGTGTTCTCAGCTATAGATTGTCGAGCCATAAATCAGTATGGAGTAACAATGCTTCAAAGAGTTCGGTTAGGAAACAACTGTTATTTATGGGAAAAGAAGGTCAAGTGTATGACAACACAGGGCGATGTAGATTTGTGGCATCAAAGGTTAGGACACATGAATGTCAGAAATCTAACTAACATGGTTCACAAAGATATGGTACGAGGAGTACCAAAGCTGAAAATTGAAGAAACATCAGTATGTGGTGCTTGCAATCAAGGAAAAAGCAAGTAAAGGTACATAACAAGAAGGTACCTGATGTACAAGCCGCAGCACTACTAGATTTAGTACATGTGGATCTCATGGGGCCAATGCAAACAGAGAGTATCGGAAGCAAGAGATATGTGTTTGTACTAGTTGATGACTTCAGGAGGTTCACTTGGGTCCGGTTCCTCAGGGAAAAGTCTGAAACTGCTGAAAGTTTTAAGATTTTGGTGTTGCAACTTATTAATGAAAAAGGAGGAATCAGGAAGATAAGGAGTGATCATGGTGGAGAATTTGAGAATGAGGCAATGACCAAGTTTTGTCAATCAAAAGGAATAGTCCAACAGTTTGCAGCACCAAGGACTCCACAGCAAAACGGTGTAGTGGAAAGGAAGAACAAAACTCTGTAGGAGATGGGAAGAGTAATGCTTCTTGGTAACAAGATTGAGAAGAGGTTCTGGGCTGAGGCACTCAGTACGGCATGTTACACTATCAACCGGGTGTATGTTACAAAGGGGACCACAAAAATTCGTTATGAAATGTTGACATGCAAAACTCCTAATCTTAGTTACTTTCATGTTTTTGGATGCATGTGCTATATTCTTAATGATAAAGATTATCTCGGTAAATTTGACTCTATGAGTGATGAAGGTTTCTTTCTAAGATATGCACAGACTAGCTCAGCGTATCGGGTGTATAACAAGAGATCTGAGATGATCATGGAGTCAGTGAATGTGGTGTTTGATGATTTATCTACATCGACTGTTGGATCATCTGAGTCGGATGAAGAAGCTGAGGATGAATCAGGCAGTTAGAAAGAAAAAGTAATTCAGGAAGGCCCTGTAGAAGGTGGGACATCCGCTCAACCTATTCGACAAGTTCATAGAAATCACTCGGTGTCAGATGTGATTGGAGGTGTTGATGAAGGAAGAAAGACACGAGGGAAGGTTATAGACTTCAAGGAGATGGTGCAGTTTGCATGCTTTGTATCATCTATCGAGCCTAAGACACACACTGAGGCACTTGGTGATGAGTATTGGATTGTGGCTATGCAAGAAGAACTAGAGCAGTTCACAAGAAATGATGTATGGGAACTTGTTGAAAGACCTAGCGGAGTAAATGTGGTTGGAACTAGATGGATCTTCAAGAACAAGACTGATGAACATGGAGACGTAGTTTGTAACAAGGCTCGACTTGTGGCACAGGGGTATTCACAAATTGAAGAAGTGGACTTTGAAGAAACCTTTGCACCAGTCGCAAGAATGGAAGCTATACAGCTATTTTTGGGAATGGCTTGTATATTAAACTTCAAAGTGTATCAGATGGACGTGAAAAGTGCCTTTCTAAATGGAGTACTTCAAGAGGAAGTTTATGTGGAGCAACCAAAAGGATTTGAAGATACTACTCATCGTGATCATGTATACTGTTTGAAAAAAGCCTTGTATGGATTGAAGCAGGCTCCTCGGGCATGGTATGAACGACTTACTAGTTTTCTACTTGAAGCAGGATACATTAGAGAAAGTGTCGATAAGACATTATTCTTCATGGAGGTTGGAAAAGACATTATCTTTGTTCAGATATATGTGGACGATATCATCTTTGGAGGAACATCTCAGAAGATGGTGGATGAGTTTGTTCAAAGCATGACTCAGGAGTTTGAGATGAGTATGTGTGGAGAGTTGAAATATTTTCTAGGTCTTCAAATTACACAGACGGACACAAGAGTATTCATCTCTCAAAGTGCATATTCTCTTAGTTTGGTAAATCGTTTTGGTCTTGGAAGTAGCAAGACATTCAGAACTCCTATGAGTACGTCGTTGAAGCTTACTAAAGACGAGGCTGGAGAAGATGTTGATGCAACATTGTATCGAGGTATGATTGGAAGTCTCATATATCTAACAGCAAGTCGACCAGACTTGTCCTTCAGTGTAGGAGTATGTGCAAGATATCAAGCCAAGCCTAAGGTGTCACATCTGAATGCAGTTAAGAGGATCATCAAGTACATCAAGGGAACCGTGAACGTTGGAGTGTATTATTCGAAGGATTCTAATAAGAATTTGATGGGGTACTGTGATGCTGATTGGGCAGGATGTGCTGATGATAGAAAAAGTACTAGTGGAGGTTGTTTCTTTCTTGGAAATAACATGATCTCTTGGCTAAGCAAGAAGCGAAATTCTGTCTCACTCTCTACGGCAGAAGTAGAGTATATTTCAATGGGTAGCTGTTGCTCACAACTTCTCTGGATGAAACAAATGTCAGCTGATTATGGTATGCAATCCGGTTCTTTTCTTGTGTATTGTGACAGCAAAAGTGCAATTGATATCTTGAAGAATCCAGTCCAACATTCAAGGACTAAGCACATTGACATTCGACACCACTTCATCAGAGAATTGGTTGAAGACAATCAGGTAGTAATCGAACATGTAGTTACTGACTTGCAATTGGCTGACATGTTTACAAAATCTCTTGATTATAATCGTTTTGTTACATTAAGAAATGCAATTGGTGTGTGTAGCCTTGACCTGTAAGGTCAAGTCATACATAGATTAGTGCAGGAACAGGTTCAGAGTGTACATATGATTCACATTATGTTTGGAACCTGGGAACGCTGTGGAAAAGAGCTGCTTGGTGTGCCGTCAACTCTGTGCAAAAGGTACAGGTTTGCGTCAATCTGTGGCCTCTCCCATCTCAAAAATAAGAGATGCAGCTATAAATCTCAAAGAGATCTGCTGAGCTAAGTAAAAGAAAAGAAAAGAAAAGTGTAATGTTGTGAAGTTTGGGGAGGTTTCAACAGCGCGCAACAAAGGTTGAAAACCTACAGAGTTGATGAAGGCACAACAATGTGAAAGCTAGCCATAAAAAGATAACCAGGTGCACTAGATCGTAAAATCTAGAAGAGTTATATGTGCATCCTGAATCGACTACTGAGGCATCTCGTGTAGTACATCGCTAAATGGTAAAATTGATCTATTTTAAGCTGTTAAATTCAATCTAGAGTCAACTGATTGCAAGTTGTGATTCGTGTTTTATTACTATGCTGAGAGTCTAATGATACAATGATAATTCACGAATGTGCTTAATGTTAATGGGTTTGGATGAGAGATGTTAAAAGTTGTAGGTACACAAAAGGAGAGGATAAATATTGAGGGACTGGAATTGCAATAATTCAGAACAGTTGATCAAGGTTTCTTCAGTTAAGGGAAGTAGTGGGTTACAAACCCTAGAATCTCTCCATCGTGCTTCAAGAAGTTCAAAACCGCAACATTCTTTGTCATCTTTCACTCTTTAAGATCCGCAATCACTTGTGCCATGGGAAACTCGAAGATGGGAGCTCAAGGAAGTCAGTCTGATGAGATAGCAACGCATGCAGAAACTGAGTCAAGCAAGAGGCAACTCGTTGATGGTGAACCTGAATCTCCACCTCCCTTGAACGATCCATCCGTAACTGAAGCTCTACCACAAGTAACCGAAGAGCTTGGATCCTTTACCACAGCTAATGAGAAGACACCATCGGAAGGGAGTGATGAGATAGAAACGCATGCAGAAACTGAGTCAAGCAAGAGGCAACTCGTTGATGGTGAACCTGAACCTCCACCATCCTTGAACGATCCATCCGTAACTGAAGCTCTACCACAAGTAACCGAAGAGCTTGGATCCTTTACCACAGCTAATGAGAAGACACCATCGGAAGGGAGTGATGATCTTCAAGGCACCTATGTTCGTGAGGCAGATCCGCCTAAGGAGATGACTGAGATACCCGGTGTTCCACCAAGCGAGGATCCTGAGTTACCCAAGGATCCTGTAGATGTCGCTACAATTGAAGGCTCAACCCTAGTTGAGAATCAAGAAGAGAAAGATGACTCACCATTGCCCTTAGTCCTGGTTAATACAGACGAAGAGGTTGCAAAAGATAAGGTCTTGGACAAGGATGCATCTGAGTCAGAACAGAAGGAGAAGGAAGACAAGGAAGTGGTTGTCTTAGGTTCTTCCTCTGAAGATACCACATTTCAAACAGGGAGGAAGAAGCGTCTTCTGAAGAGAAGGGGTTTGAGATCATCAAAGCAACATAAGACTGATGAAAGCAGTACGCCTAGTCAGTCCCACTTCTTGACACCAGAAGATGCTGTCAAGTCTCCTTTTCTGACTAAGGAGCAATCTACTTCTGGACGCTTGAGACCAAAGAAAGCTGCTGACTCAAGTCATGCCTCTGTGAGTTCAGACACTAAGAAAAGGTATGAAGTTTTTCTCAAACGTGGAATCTTACCAGAGAGGTCAGTATACATGCAGGAAACAGATCAGTGGGATTATTTAGAGGTGATTAAGAAGGGTCTGATGGAATCTACTGTGTCATCTCTTGGTGTGTACGTAGTAGAGGTTGTGGCTGAGTTTTATGCAGGATTTCCAGAGGCCAAGCTTGAAGAAGATTCAGAGGAAGTGACTGTGATGGTGAGAGGGTATCGGTATAAGTTTTCTCCGTCAGTGATAAATGAAGCTCTTGATCTTGGTCCGGTTACTGAAAAGGAAATCAGTGAGGAAGCTGCTATGGATGAAGTATCACCAACGGAGTTCGCTCTGTTTCTCACAGATTCCACAGTTAAGGAATGGAAGCATCTTACTACTGTGGATCTTACACCATGCAGTGGAGCTCTCATGATCATTGCTTCATACAACTGGATTCTCTCTACGCATAAGACACATGTGTCTATGGACAGAGCCAAACTGATTTATAAGATGGCTCATGGAGTTAGAGTAGATGTGGGAAAGATGGTTTTCAAACAAATCATGAGCCTTGGTATAATGCAGAGAAGAGATTCTCGCTGGCTGATCTTCCCACGTCTGATCATGGGTCTTCTTCAAGAGCAGTTCACTGTTCCCACATATCCCGAAGACAAGCTTGTGCGTCCAACTGCTTACAAGAAGGACAAGCGTGTGGGAGAAATCAATGAAAGGCGTAAAAACAAAGCTAACGAGGATCAGATGACTAGGAAGTCTCCTCGTACTGCAGCTAAAGCATCACCTGCTACACCAGCTCCTACACCCAGTACCAGATCAGGACCACGCCGTGTGTCTATCTTTGAGCTTGGATCAGTTGCAGTTCCTAAGGGTCCTCACTCATACGTTGATCTTCAGGTTGCTTTGGAAGATACAACCTGTGCCTTACCAGCCCTGGCAGAGGTAGTCCAGGAACTTCAGAATGCGGTAGCAGGTTAGTTTTCTAACTTTTTCTTCGTTGATTATGATTATGTTTTCTTGTGATTTTTAATCCGTGTGCTCACAAGCAGGGGGAGAAGATGAAGAATAAGATGAAGGATGGTTTAGTTTGTGGGGGAGCAACTTTATGTCTTTTTGTTGCTTGTTTCTTGTTTTTGTTGTTGATTTCACCACTTGTTGCAATCATTATGTTATCCTTATTTTAAGACAATCCCAGGTTATGGGGGATCATTTGTGTTTTTTGAATCCTTGATTTAAATTGTACTAATGCATGAACCCTTTTAGGATAATATGAGTATGTTTCTTCTATGAGCATTGTTTCTTGGATGATTAGAATTTGTGGATGTATTGCTTGCTTGTGTATTGTCTTCATCTTAGGTACTTGTGAGTTCACGAATTAAAAAGGGGGGGACTGAAGGTGTATGATCAAGACGATGCTGTAGCAGAGCAGAGCAGGTCATGAAGTGCGACATGAACTACGACATGTGACATTTGAAGATATGAGATGTACGTGTCAAGAAGAATGAACTTAAGGAAGACTTGAAGAAGAAGTATTAAAGAAGTCACATTAAAGGAAGACTTGAAGAAGAAGCAATCGACCGAAGAGAAAAGGGGAAGATTGCCTTATTCGCTGAAGCAAGGAAAATGGAAAGTTTCCGATAGGTAGTATGATAGGTCTAAGGTTGTCTCTACAATATATAAAGAGGTCTAGACAATGTGTTTAGGTTAACACATAGAGAGTGCTTTTAGCAAGAGAGGTTTTGTAAGTCCGGAGAAGGAGAGACAAAGCATCTAGGGATTAAGAGCATAAGTTGTTTAGAGGCTAGGTTAGGCCTGTGAACATAGCAAGGCTAGTTAACAAGTCAAGGTTTGTCTTGAGCTTGATTGAACGATTGCTTTTAGGAAGAACTTGTTTGTACTTTTAAAAGAATCAATCTAGTCGTATTTCTTGCAAGAATTTATCCATATGTTACTGTGTGTTCCAGTTTGTGTAGCTCGTTTATCTTACATTAACACAAATGAATTACGTAAGCATATTAGTAAATAGTGAAAATTATGTTAGTATCATTTTTATCACTGATGTCAAATTTGCAACATTTATTAAAATGATGTTAATTTTCTATCATTTTTATAAGTGATGTTAATAAAACTTAATAAATGTATCGATCATTTAACTGATGTGAACTTATATTTTCTATCATTTTTCACAAAGTGATGTAAAGTAATAGAGATTTGCATCAATTTCATTTAATCGATGCCAAGCAAGTTAATAACCGCATCATTTGTTATGAGTGATGTTAAAACATATATTTTTGTATCATTTCCTAATAAGTAATTCTAAATAGTATCACTTTCTTTTGTGATTCTATTTAAGTGATGTAATATGATCCTTTTTTTGATCGATCAAGGTATATGTACTATTTAACATTTTTTCGTCAATAATATATTATTTTACATTTTTCGTCAATAATATATTATTTAATGTTCGATGGATTTATTTAAAATTTTGAGTTATTTACACTCAAATTCATATTGTTGCCGGAGAGAAACATTCATATCTTATTATATAAAGCTTGGTTTTCAAAGTTATTAATTAACAAGATCGCGACACATGACAAGTATATATAATAAGATTATGACATGTGTTGAATAAATATTTTTATTTAAAAAGAATAAACCAAAAGAATTTAAAAGTTAGTTTTCTTTTTTCAAAAGGTCTATTGCAAAAAAAAAAAAAGTAAAAGATCAAAATATTTCCATAAAGTAACTATTTAAGAATACATAGTTATTTAAAATTAGTATTCCTTTTCCGAACGGTCTTTACAAAAAAACTATAAAAGATCACAATATTTTCATATAAATAAATATTTAATAGATAGTATCTTATTATATAAAGCTTGGTTTTCAAAGTTACTAATTCACATGATTGTGACACATGACAAGTATATATAATAAGATTATGACATGTGTTGAATAAATCTTTTATCTAAAAAGATTAAACCAAAAGAATTTAAAAGTTAGTTTTCTTTTTTCAAAAGGTTTATTGCAAAAAAAAGTAAAAGATCAAAATATTTCCATAAAAATAACTATGTAAGAATAAATAGTTATTTAAAATTAGTTTTCCTTTTCCAAAAAGTCTTTACAAAAAAAATATAACTGATCACAATATTTTCATATAAATAAATATTTAATATATAGTATTTCTTTTTTATTTTTGGGTTTAAAAAATACAAAATATTATTTTAAGATTAATTTCCTTGCAAAATATATGAAACAATATTTATAAAAAATGTTTTATAGTATTTCATGCTATGCAAATACTAAACCAAAGAGAATTGTAAAAAAAACAGAATTCTAAAAGTTAGTTTTCTTTTTTCAAATGATCTTTAACGAAAAAAACTGTAGAAGGTCAAAATATTTTCATATAAATAACTATTTAATAGATAATATTTCTTTTCTGCACATGGGTTTACAAAATACAAAACACTCTTTTAAGATTAATTTTCTTGCAAATTAAATATTTATAAATATTTAAAAAATATATTTTATAGTATTTCATGTTAAGCAATTACTAAATCAAAGTGAATAGTGAAAAAAAAGTTCGTTTCCAATGTTAAATAAAAAATAATGGTTTACAAAAATTTAATAATCTATACTTTTATTTTAATTGTAGTATTCCATTTTTAAGGAATCTTATTTTCGATTGTCTTAATATAAATAATTTCCTAATAAAATAAAATAGTTACAAGATTATATTTTTATAAATATTTAATAGTGATTTTATTATAAATATACAATTATTGGATATTCATATTGCTTTTTTACAAAATCATAAACTTAAAATATTTATACTATTTTTTCTTGGTTTTTAAGGTTTCTAATTATTATTATCATAAGCTCATGACACATGGAAATATATATTTTAATACTGTGACATATGTTAAAAAATCATAAATAGAGAAAACATTAATAAAACGTTTGATAGTAGTTTTCCTTTTATAATCCTAATTTTTAAAAATATATCTATGAATTTAAATCTTTTCTAAATAAATCTTAATTTTTCTTTTTTAATCCTGAAAAATAAAGTTATAAAATAAAAACAGTTATTTTTAAAAAAATATTTTACACTATTTCATGCTATGCAAATACTAAACCAAAGAGAATTGTAAAAAAAAAAACCAGAATTCTAAAAGTTAGTTTTTTTTTCAAATGATCTTTAACGAAAAAAACTGTAGCAGGTCAAAATATTTTCATATAAATAACTATTTAATAGATAATATTTCTTTTCTTCACGTGGGTTTACAAAATACAAAACACTCTTTTAAGATTAATTTTCTTGCAAATTAAATATTTATAAATATTTAAAAAATATATTTTATAGTATTTCATGTTAAGAAATTACTAAACCAAAGTGAATAGTAAAAAAGGGTTCGTTTCCAATGTTAAATAAAAAATAATGGTTTACAAAAATTTAATAATCTATACTTTTATTTTAATTGTAGTATTCCATTTTTAAGGAATCTTATTTTCAATTGTCTTAATATAAATAATTTTCTTATAAAATAAAATAGTTACAAGATTATATTTTTATAAATATTTAATAGTGATTTTATTATAAATATACAATTATTGGATATTCATATTCCTTTTACAAAATCATAAACTTATAATATTTATACAATTTTTTTCTTGGTTTTTAAGGTTTCTAATTATTATTATCATAAGCTCATGACACATGGAAATATATATTTAATACTGTGACATATGTTAAAAAATCATAAATAGAGAAAAAATTAATAAAATGTTTGATAGTAGTTTTCCTTTTAGAATCCTAATTTTTAAAAATATATCTATGAATTTAATTATTTTTTAAATAAATCTTAATTTTCTTTTTTTAATCCTGAAAAATAATGTTATAAAATAAAAACAGTTAATTTTTAAAAAAATAATTACAAAATAATAAAACAAAAGAAATTATTTAATTAAAAAAATCTTATCAATATTTAATAATGATTTTTCTTATAAAATACAATTATTGGATATTTATTTTCCTTTTAACAAAATCATAAATTAAAAGCTTTATACATTTTATCTTATTATATAAACCTTGGTTTTAAAATTTTCTAATTAATATAATCATGATTTCATGACACATAGCAATAAATATTCAAAAATTGTGAAATGTATTAAAAATACATAAATGATAGTGCTTTTTTAAAGAAATTCTATTATTTTTTCCTTTTTAATGTCCTTAAAGGATAGTTATAAAATAAAAACAGTAGTTTAAAAATTCTCTTATTTTTTTTTTGTCGACAAGATTACAGACTCATGTGGACTCTGTAAACCAAAGGGGGTGCTCTGTATCCATATGGACGGTAAACGACGTCTGTTGCCTCACATCACGTGCTAAGCTGTCCGCCATTTTGTTTTTCGTCCTTGGTATATGAATAATCTCCGAGCTGTGAAAACTTCTTTTAAGACCTCTGATGTCTTCTAAGTATGATGCAAACGCCGGCCACTCTTCTGGTTCCGAAACCATCTTCACCAATTGAGAACAATCCGTTGCAAAAGTGACATTATATTGCCGTAAATTCCTCATACATTCCATTGCCCATATCAGAGCCTCTACCTCCGTATGTAATGGTGATTGACTTCCTCTTGTATTTCGAGCTCCTAATAAACCCTCAAATCCTTCTAGTGTACTATACCATCCCTGACCGGAGAAGGTATCCCCCAGTTTCCAAGATCCATTCGTAAAACACCATCTTCCCGGTCTAACCGGTAATTCCCTCTCAGATATCACTAAAGTTTGAGTCTTCTGAATTATAGATTGTTGTGCATCTATCCAGAGTGTCGATTCGGTCATAGCCAGGTTTAGAGTAACCATCGGATCTATGTCCAAATTGCTAAAAACCTTATTATTTCTCCCTTTCCAAATGTACCAAAGTATCCACGCAAAATAATGCTCTTTCAGTGCCGGTTTTATTCGCCAGAATAAATAATCCATGTTCGTGAACAGAGATTGTCCTGGAAAATAGTCTGGGTGCGAAGGGATCCTCGATAGAGCCCACACCTGAACTGCTGGTGGACATTCGAAAAAAACATGATTGATAGATTCCTCCGCTGCTCCACATCTATCACAACAAATATCTCCCTTGAGTCCACGGGCCTTTAAATTTTTCTTAACAGCTATGCATCCTGACAGCAACTGCCACAGAAAATGTTTCATCTTTGGGGGACAACGCACTTTCCAGCAATGTGCTTTAAGATCTGTAACTGTTGGGCCAAATTCAATTATCCCTACCCCTCTGTCTGGATATGCTCTTTCTATTTGATATCCTGATTTGACCGTGTATTTTCCATTTCTTGTAAAGTGCCAACCATCACGATCTGCTATCTGTAACCTACTTAAAGGAATACTTTCAACAATCTTTACATCTGCAGGATCCATTATTTCTTGTATCGCCAATGAATTCCAAGTACGCGTCGAGTTATCAATAAGTGCATCGACCGTAAGATCAGGTAAGAGAACATGTTGTTTTTTATTTGCTGGTCTCGGGCGGTTGGTTGGGAGACAGGGATCATTCCATACTGAGATAGAAGATCCTGATCCCACCCGTTTGATTAGTCATTTGCTAACCAGAGATCTAGCAGAGATTATACTACGCCAGCCATAGGAGGACGAGTATGATCTGGCCGGTTCTAGGGGTGAAGTATTCCTAAAATATCGACCTTTAAAAACACGAGAAAATAGAGAGTTTGGTTTCTCTATAAATCTCCATAATTGCTTTCCAAGCATTGCTGTGTTGACATTCGTCAAGTCTCGAAAACCAATCCTCCATCATCCTTATGTAAACAAACCTTATCCCAGGATTTACAATGTAATCCCCTTGTGTTGCCACTGGGGCTCCACCAAAATTGAGAGACTGCGCTCGTAAGCTTCTTCATCACCGTTTTGGGAATTCGGTAGCAAGACATAATGTGGTTAGGTAAAGCTGTTACCACTGATTTAATAATGACCTCCTTTCCTCCTTTCGTAAAAAATTTAAAAGTCCATCCATTTACTCTTTTATTTAATCGTTCCTGAACAAATCCAAAAACTTGGACTTTTGATCCACCTAAACTCTCTGGAATTCCTAGATAAGTTCCCATTCCTCCCCTGTTTTGTATTCCCAAAATATCCCTAAGTTCATGTCGGGTATCCTCATCAATCTTATGTCCAAACTGAATCGATGACTTTTGAAAATTAATCTGTTGACCCGAAACCTTCTCGTACTCCTTAAGAATCGACAAAATAACCTGACATTCCTCCTTTTGCGCTTTACAAAAGAAAAGACTATCGTCTGCAAAGAGCATATGCGATATTGGCGGGCACGCCCGTGCTACCTTAATTCCTGTCAACTGTTTACCAATTTCCGCCTTTTTTATATTAGCTATTAAAGCTTCCGTGCACATAATGAATAAATAAGGTGATAATGGATCTCCCTGCCGTAATCCTCTCTTCGGAGTTATGTGCCCCCGCGGTTGGCCGTTTAAAAGGACTCTATATTGAACTGAGGAGATACACTCCATCATCATTTGAATCCAACGATCCTCAAACCCCATTTTCTGAAGTAAAGCCTCAATGAAGCCCCATTCCACTCGATCATAGGCTTTACTCATATCCGTTTTAATGGTCATAAACTTATTTTGGCAAGATTTAGTAGTTCGTAATCCATGGAACATTTCTTGTGCAATAAGAATATTATTTGAAATCAGTCTTCCAGCTACGAAAGCGGATTGTGTTTCCGAGATCAGAGTTGGGAGGCAAGCCTTTAGCCGTTGACACAATACCTTTGAAATAATTTTATATCCTACGTTACAAAGACTTATAGGTCTAAGTTCCGTCATCCTTGTCGGCCTCTCCGTTTTGGGAATCAAACAAATATTTGTAATATTTAGACGCTCATCCATCTTTCCTGTGGTCAGAAAGTGATTAACCAATTCCAAAATATCATTTTTAATGATGTGCCAGGAATGTTGGAAAAAAAGTGATGTCATTCCATCCGGCCCTGGTGCCTTTTCCGGGTGCATCATAAATAATGTTTGTCGCACCTCTTCCTCTGAAGCAGGTTGTACAAGTCGCTGATTCATTTGGTGAGAAATAGATGGTTGAATTCCATCTAGAAACTCATCAAATTCCGAAGGCGACGTAGTACGAAAGAGCTCATCAAAGTAACCCACTGCGACCCTCTCAATGCCAGTGTCATCCACTACCCAATTTCCATTACTATCATATAAGCCCACAATACGATTACGCGTCCGCCGCTGTTTCGTTAAAGCATGAAAAAAATTTGTACTAAGATCCCCTGCTGTATTCCATGTATTTCGACTCTTTTGATGTCAATACTCTTCTTCATCCTTGTATGCCTCTTGTAATTTCCTAGACACCTCTAAAATATCCTCTTGTGATCTATTATCATCTGTTTGGACTTCCTCCAAAGCCTTTTGAAGCTCCGCAATTTTTTCTTTTCCATATGGGGGGTTATTTTTGTTCCAGGTAGAGATTTCGTGTCGGCAATTAATAATCCGTGACACGACATCTCCCCTGGTACCCCCTGAATTCCTCATTTCCTTTGTCCAACCTCTGGTAATCGATTCCAGAAGGCCATCCCGTCCAAGCCATCGTTTGTCAAACCGAAACTGCCCTTTGCGTTTCACAATCTTGTCTTCTATATATGCCACAATCGGCCTATGATCAGAGCCGACCAATTTCAAATATTCCGTATGGGAATTTGGAAACATTGAATGCCATTCTTCATTCGCCAGAGCACGATCTAGACGACATCTAATCATCGTTGATTTCCCATTAACTTTTTTTCTTCCTTGCCAAGGCAATTTATTTCCCTTTGCCGAAAATTCCAAAAGTCCACTGTTCCGTATCATATTATTAAAAGAAACAAAAGAATCTGCGCTTCGTAAAGGGCCTCCTTCCTTTTCATGGTTCCCTGTAATCTCATTGAGATCACCAATAATGAACCAAGGATCATCCCTTGAAATACCATATCGAGTTAATCTTTCCCACACTTGATCTCGTAAGTTCTGGATAGGATCCCCGTATAAAAAAGTCATAAAAATCCTCTTGCCTAATGTCTCTGCCTTAACGTCAATCATCCTCGCACTGGAATAAAGTATGTTGATGTTAAACTCATTATTATAATATAATGCCAATCCTCCACTCGATCCATTCGGATCCACCGTTATTACATTGTCGTATCCAAAATGAGATTGAAATCCTTGAACAAAAGCAAAATTCTGTTTTGTTTTGGATAAAAATAAAAAATCTGGTTTATGGTGGTGCCATATTTCCTGAAGGTAACTAATAGTCCATTTGCTTCCCATACCTCTACAATTCCAACTTATGATCTTCATAAATAAATATCTTGAAGGTATTCGGAACAAAAGAATGGGTGTAAAGAAACCCTAGAGAAAATGAGAATCTGATCTCTTCACAATCTTTATCCACTGTCTTATGACCATCCATAAGCAAACCTTTTTGAATAAACAAGTCCAGTACGTAATCTCTGATCCACATATAAAGCTTAGCCCCAGATATAAAATGAGTTCCACTTTTCCACTGCAAGGGCCATACATAACAAAATGAAGCCAAAGACCTTTGAAAATAAGACAACCATTCCAAAAAGTACAATCTATTGAAATACTTTTTTGAAATATACCGAAGATTATTGTTACCCCTAAACCATTGACTTGCATAAACCACGTGAAATGCAACTCCTTCTTGAAAAAGGCCATCACTTTGTTTCCAGACAATTACAAACATATTTAAAAAAAACAGGGAACCGATTGATGTTTCTACATATTCCAAAATCCCGAACTCGATAATACCGGACTGAAAAAAATTAATTGACTCGTCATCCCATAGTAGAACCCAACATTGATACCTCATTACAAGCTTAACTTGTTTAGTCACTAGAACCTGCATATTTGGTGACCATCTCTGTGTACCCACACTTTGAGATTCCTCTTCTGAACACGTTGGTCTTAAGAAATATAGCTCCAGTGCCCACATATTTCCTCCACTAAACCTCATGAATCCATTTTTTCCAGACCAACATTTTCTCTCAAGTGTCGTCTGGTTTACCAAACATACAGATGCCATATCCATCCGGAAACCCGTCTGTGCCCATAATTCATTGGCAAAGTTCCTTTGCATAATTATTTTATTTCCCGACCAGAACGTCCTTGATCCCACACGTCCCATTGCTGTTTTAAACTTGACGTCAAGAAAGCTTTTTGTCGTTTGACGTTTTGAAATCCTTTTAATTGTTCGGTATTTATTTCCTCGTCTAGAATAGCCCACTTCGTCGTGTGACTTACTTTCATGGTGGGTGTTATTAAATCCTCCACCAAACCAGAGCCATATCCCGATCACCCTCTTATCACAACTCCCTTGATTCACCATAAATCGTGTCCTCATCTTATACATAAGTTTTTTTGAAAAGAACATAATCAGTAGTGGTAAAGAATACCCCACTAAATTTTTTTTCCATTCTTTTTGTAATCTTGTACCAATAGAGATAATTCCTCTTGCCTTTTTCCTCACCATATTCGATAATCCTTTTTTAAACCTCAGAATCCCAAAAGAATATCTTCTTCCTTGCATAGATAAGACAAAATATTTTGTGCGTTCACAGGCAGTTGGATGTATTTGGTTTGAAGAGACCAAAAAGAAAATCCCAACGATTTTTGAGTCGTTCACCATCCTTAGCCAAATATCCATCTGTATCCTATATCTCCTTACAACCAGATGTGACGTCATTTGTAAACATGAGCCCACGAATGTCCTGTTCCTATTGTTAAAACATAAAGTTTCCAATGTCGAATACCTCCAAACCAAGTAAACCAAGAAAACTAGTTTATTCCATAATTTGAGTACAACAAGGGCCTTCCCCAGATCCCAAAAGCACCAAAAATTTATTAAAACCCAATTGCTTCCAACCAGATACTCTAAAAACATAATTACTGAACTGAAAGAAAACGATAGTAGCTCGTAAAAACCAAACAATCGACAGGTCCTGCACCTCCCCTTCCTTAGCCTCTTCTGAACCCTCTCACCATTCCCCAGCCCCCCCATTTTCCCCACGAGTTGACTCTGAGTCATTGGGCTCACCACCAATAGAATAAAGCTTTTGGAAACTTTCAGATGAAAAGAGATTTTGAAAGTGATAGCAGAGAAATCGACTAATGCCTCCTTTATATCCTCCCTTTCGTCAACCTTGATTACCATCGCCAGTATTGCCTCATTAATCACAAATCTCCGGAGGTTGATTTTGCAGATCAAATCTCCACCACGAATCCTAAATTCTCCCCCCTGTAAGCCAAACCATATCCCTGGACCTTCCTCTGCTTTGCATAAAAGGATACTTGTCTTTACGACGACGGAATTCCCCGATCCCATCAGATCATCTCTCAATCTTAAATATCTTCCCTCACTATCCTTCCCTTGTTCCTTTTCGAATCCAATCGAATCCGTATCTGATCCCCTTTTCCAATCTCCCGGATGCTTTCGAATCTCATCTGACCCTACTTCCCCTTGCTTTCCTTGAACACCCACTGTTAACTCAGATTGAAAGGCAATCCCTGGATCCCACCGATCGTGAACCATTGAAACCCTAGTAGATCGAAAGGCAATTCTCTTAAAATTTTTATAATCCTAGAGTAAAAGAAATTATTTAAAAAAAAAAACTTTAAAGAAACCGAGTTATAAAACAATTAATTTTCCTTTTCAAAAAATCCTAAACAAAAGAGAATTGTTAAAATAATCTTCTTATAAATATCTAATTTTCTGTGTGTAAATATCTAATGTTTTCTAACACTATAATGTCTGAGTTTCGAATTCTAGAATAGGTGAATTATCAGTTTATTTTTGAGAAAACTTATAAGATATTTTCAACATTATGGAAACAATGCTATGGGTTTTATATAACAACACATGATAGTTTAACCAGACGTAAATCCTCATAAAGTAGGTAAAAGTGTTGGCTATAGAATTCTCTATTAACGTTTATAATAGTTACTAATAAAATAATTAACAAACATTAACAAAATAATTGTTTTATCCTATCAATGTATTGATTAATATATTAGCAATAAATGGTTACACATAAATAAATATATTAATACATATTGATCTATTATTAAAATTTAAAACTAAGTCATTTTCAGTTTCAAAACATAAGAAATAGTAGATGAAGAAAATGATTCTCCAATTTTTGTTATATTTAATGAAGATTATCTAGACAAATCGAGAATCCAAGTGATGTATTTGATATCAATTATTTTATATTTGAAATGAAATTTCAACAATGTTTTAATGATTTTGCCTTCTCCAGCTCTATTACATCATAAAATAATACAATTTATCATTTATTTTAAGATTTATTACTATAAATGTTAATTTACAAGTTATTTTCATAAATATTATTCACACAATCGAGATTCAGAAATATGGTCTTCATCATGCACATATATATTTGTGACTAATTAAAGAAGTATCAAACTGCATAAGGTATTAATAATTTTATTATCTCTAAATTACATGATAAAAATATTGATTCAATGTTTTCTATTGGTTAAACAACAAAGATCATTTCTACTTCACCTCAATTTTCATTTCAATATTTTCCATTAAAATAGAGAAATAACATTATATTGGTGGATTTTATTCAATTTACGATTTGTCATATAATTTATGTATTTTTGTAAGAAAATAAAGAGATATGCTTCTTTTGTCTCTAAATATAGAAACTGAAATAACTTTCACTATAATAGAGTCATGCGAAACTCATATCTCAAACAGAATTTCAATATTGTAGAAGAAAATATAGTAAATTTATAGAGTTGGATTAGAGATACTTTAAATGCGAACAGAGTCATGTGAAAAGTATATTAATGATAATAACTTCGAAAGTTAATACAAATGTTAAATTTAGAGCATAAGAAAGTGTATGACATTGTCATCAATTAGATTAGCTTGATTCAATTTTCAATTCATTGTATTTCACTGCAACTCATATTTCTTCTTGACTGAGTTTGGTTTGAATTTTCGGATCTGATTTTTGCTATAACCCTAAACTGATAATAACTACTTAGAGCATGATTATCGGTTGGAAAATGTTACAGATTCTAAAAGTAATTTTTTTTGTTAAATTTAATTTTCTAAATCAGTTAATATTGTTAGTAGCATAACAATTGTCTTTGTGTATTTATAACAGATTCTTAAGAGAAAAGGGCCGATGACTATTTATACTCTCTTTCTTATTTTAATTATGTTTTTTTTCTTAAACGATAAGAATTCTTCTAAATACTTCCATTGGAACTGCTCTTATGCATAATGATAACTTAAACATAAATACCAGCAAAACTTACGTGGAAAAATTAAGTTTATATTCCTTAAATAAGTTTCAATCAATATATGCCAAATTCTACAATCGCTCTAATTTTTTTACTTTTATGTGTTTTATGAAATTAAAACATCAATCAAAACCCGTGCAACGCACGGATCCATACCTAGTTCGTAATAAGATATTATTTAAAAAAAACTGATATTATTCACGGCTTTACCTCTAAAAGATGGCTCAGTAGTCATGACTATAATCTAAATATATAATTAACTAAAACAAAGCCGTATGCCGAGTTGACGAGTTCTTTTACATCAGTATCAAGTTTTCGATATAAGATAGAGTGCTAAAAACACAGCCACAATTCATTTGAAGCACAATTTATTTTGATTAATTTAAGTTTCTTTTTTTGTTTAAATTAATTTAAGATTCTTTAAGAAAAAAAATATGAAGTTTTTTGAAGCAATATGCTCCATAGCATAGTAATGAACATTGCTATCGTCATCATGTTTTTGATATATAGGCGGAGCAGAAAGGAGAGAATACACTAAGTAACAGAAGCTCACACGGAATAGCTGTGGTTGGGGATAAGCTCTACGCTTTCGGTGGCGAGTTTAACACCAACGTTGGCATCGAAAAAACCTTCACATCTTTGACCTCAACACTCAAAATTTGTCAATCGCTCCGGCCAATGGAGTCGCTCCAGAGATCAGCAGCTTCGGCGTCCGCATGGTGGCCGTGGGAACTAAGCTATATGTCTACGGAGGCCGCAATGGGAAAGTGAACAATGACTAATAGAAGAAGAAAGTACGTTGTATTGATTGTGTGTTACTCTGTTACACTTTACTCTTTTATATATGAAAGAGTTATTTTCGGTAACATAACCGAATAGAAATTAAAATTGACTCGGTTCAATCATAAACCGGACTATACATTGGATATCTAATATCCTTCCTCAAGATGGCATGTATATGTTAGACATCGCCATGTTGCTAACATGAGTAGAAAACATAGCAAGATACAATGGCTTTGTAAACATGTCGGCAAGTTGATTATCTGTCCTGACATGCAAAGTCTTGATCAAACCCTTCAAAATTTTCTCACGCACAATGTGACAATCATTCTCTAAATTCTTGGTCCTCTCGTGAAAAACAGCATTATTGGCAATATGTATGGCCGCTGTAGAATCACAAAAGAAAGCAATTGGTTGAGTTTGAGGAGCAAGAAACTCAGCAAGAAGCTTGACGATCCAAGCAAGCTCTCGTACTGCAAACTCCATAGCTCGATACTCAGATTCTGCAGACGAGTGAGAAACGGTGTCTTGTTTCTTGGACTTCCAGGATATAAGAGATGGACCAAGAAACATACAAAATCCGGATGTAGATCGTCGAGTACCAGCACAAGAATTCCAGTCAGCATCAGTGAAGCATTTCAAAACCAAATCAGAATGCACAGAGTAAAAGATCCGTCTTCCAAGCGTGCCTTTTAAGTAACGAAGTACCTTATAAGCTGCTTGGAGGTGAGACTCTTTTGGAGCTGAAGCAAACTGACAAAGTCTATTAACTGCAAATGTAACATCAGGACGGGTGATAGTGGGATACATCATCTTCCCCACGAGCCTTCGGTATACAGTTGGATCAGCAATGACTGGTTCTTTACTTTCTTGAACAAGTTTGGTACTTGGATCCATCGGAATAGAAGAAGGTTTGCAAGCCATAAGTCATGTTTCTTCAAGCAACTCCAGAACATACTTATGCTGAAAAATTGAAATCCCCTCCTTAGACCGAGCAATTTCAAGTCCTAAGAAATATCTTAAAGGACCAAGATCCCTTAATTTGAAACACTTCTTCAGATCCTCCTTGAGACGTGTAACACTGTGATCATCATTACTAGCAATAATGATGTCATCAACGTAAACTAAAACTGTAACATATTTTCCATTCTTGTTGCTGATAAACAAGGTGTGATCGGAGTGTGACTTCTGAAATCCAAGAGCCATAAGAGTAATGATGAATTTAAAAACCATTGTCGAGAAGCTTGACGTAAACCATATAGTGATTTATTGAGACGACACACTCGATTAGGAGGTAAAACCGTGCCTTCTTTAGGAGTATAACCCGGAGGAAGTGACATATAGATCTCCTCTGTGAGATCACCATTGAGAAAAGCATTCAATATGTCTAACTGTGTTACGCTCCATTGTGTAACTGCTGCAACTGACAAAAGTGTTTTTACAGTAGTCATTTTGGCCACAGGAGAAAAAGTATCAACAAAGTCAATCCCCTCTTGCTGTGTGTAACCTTTGGCAACGAGACGTGCCTTATACCGTTCCAGTGTACCGTTAGCGTTAAGTTTCACCTTATAGACCTAGTGACATCCGATAGCATGCTTTCCATCAGGAAGTGATACTATTTCCCATGTATTAGTACTCTCGAGAGCAATGAGTTCCTCATTCTTTGCTTGAATCCACTCATCAAACTTCTTAGCTTGAGTAAAAGAAGAAGGTTCATGATGATGAAGAACAGAGAAAATGTAATGTTTATAAGTTGTAGAAAGCTTCTCATAAGAAACGTGTGCTGCAAGAGGATAGGGAATAGTAGTCTCCGTCATGTTACAATAGTAATCATGAAGATATGCTGGTGGTTTAGTGGGTCGTTTCTGATGTGAAACAGAGGGAGGAACAGGGTCAGAAGGAGTTTCAGCTACCGGTGTAGAAGTCTCAGGAACCACTACAGGAGTAGGAGAAGATCCTTGAGTAGGTGTCTCTGTATCATCAGCTGAAACAGAACCAAATTCATCAGGAAGATCCTATGTCTGATGAAAAGGATAAATGTCTTCATGGAAGACCACATTCCGTGAAATAGAAATGGCATTAGTCTCCAAATCCATGACTTTATAGCCTTTGTATCACGATGGATATCCAAGAAAGATACAAGCTTTAGCTCTTGGTTGAAACTTGTGTCGATTCTTGGAGGAAGTAGACACATAGCAGAGGCAACCAAAGGATCATATTCCAGTATAATCTGGAGGCTTAGAAGTAAGCATCTGATACAGAGACTTGTCATGAAGAAGAGGTGTAGGTAGACGATTGATCAAGAATACCGCAGTGAGAACTCAATCAGACCAGTATTCAAGAGACAACTTCGACTGAAACATCAAAGAACGAGCAACGTTCAATATGTGTTGATGCTTTCTTTCAACTACTGAGTTTTGTTCCGGAGTCTCATGACAAGAATGAAAAGCTGTAATTCCTTTATACAAGTCGGAGAATCGTAACTCAGGAGCATTATCAGACCTCACCCCTTTCATTGTTGTTTTATACTATGTTTCCACCATCTTCAAAAAATCTGGAAACACAGTAAGTACTTCATCTTTTGTGCCAGGAAAATCTGGAAATAGAGAGTGTGGGAAGAGAGAGTCATACCAGGAAGAGATGTGATCGAACCTCCGGAGGTAGAGGCTATCTGTGTGTTAGGATTGAAGAGATGTAACTGAGCATTGAAATATTCAATAACTCCTTGAATCTGGTCTTTGGATAAAGTGTTCATCATTCCTGTAGCAATAGAATCATTAGTACGATCAGCAAGAGTCAAATTTGGTACTACATGCTTCACAGCAGTGGCTTGTTTCTCTGCAGCTGCCATGCGTTTTGAATTGAAGCCTGGTGGAAATCCATGAATTTTGTAACATTTATCAATTGTGTGACCAGAATAGCCACAATGAGAGCACATAGGTCTGTTGCTACGAGCAGGAGGAGGTGCCTGAGTCGCATTAACATAGCCTGTAGGAGTCTCAGTAGTGACTTGAAAAGCAGATGCATTAGAAAAAGGATTGATGATCCTTTGACTGTGATCTTGATCCAAGAGGTTATAAACTTCAGCAAGATCAGGAACATTCTTTTTCATAATGATCTGACTGCGAGCATTAGAGTAAGAATCATTCAAACAAGCCAGTAGCTTGATGATCTTAGCATGCTCAGCTTTGGTATTCATCGCCTTGCAACAATCACAATTCTGACAAGTCTTCACACAATCCGCTCCATCAAGTTCATCCCAAAGAGTTTTCAATTTCGTGTAGTATGTGGAGAGATCCAATGAACCTTGATGAAGAGACCAGATCTACTGTGTGAGATGATAAGATCTTGGTAGATCTGTGATGCGGAAACGAGTTGATAAATCCTTCCAAATCTCAGAAGCATCATTGAATCGGAGAACGCTTCCATAGATTTGTTTCGTCACAGAGTTAAGGATCCATGACTTAAGCATGCTATTGCATCTAGACCAGATTCGATAATGAGGATGATTCCCAGCTGGCCTAGGTAGTGATCCATTAACAAAAGATAAATTGTTCTTCGCATCCAAGGCAATCGTGATAGCAAGAATCCAAGTACTATAGTTTGTACCATCCAATACCTCAGTGATGATCGATGATCCAGGATTGTCACCACTCGTAAGGAAGTACGGCGAGTATTGGATCCCATCAAAGTTAAACGGAGCTGGTGATACCAGATTTGGAATGTTCATCGGAATGAATGAAGTAGGATCTGACGGAGAAAGTGGTGGAAGATTTGGATCAGGAGCTGTCGTCGCTGGAATAGGTCGTCGATCAGCTCTACGAGCCGGATTCGTCACTTTCGCCGCAGAAGTTGAGATGCGAACACCTCATCGCGATGAGGAACGAAGCGTAACCATCGTAGATGAAGATAACAAAGCTTGATCTCGACGGAATGATCGAGCATAAGAGCAGAAAGACGATTAATCGGTATAGAAATCGACGAATCAAGGTCACGGAAAACGATGATCGCAACTGAGCTTGAAGCTCAGCGCTCTGATACCATAATAGAAGAAGAAAGTACGTTGTATTGATTGTGTATTACTCTGTTACACTTTACTCTTTTATATATGAAAGAGTTATTCTCGGTATAAACATAACCGAATAGAAATTAAAATAGACTCGGTTCAATCATAAACCGGACTATACATTGGATATCTAATAATGACTTTTACTCGTCCGATACGGTGAAGAACGAGTGGAAGCGTCTGACAAAACTCGACGAAGAGGGAGGACCCGAGGCTCGTACTTACCATTCGATGGCTTCGGATGAAAACCATGTGTATGTATTTGGTGGGACGAGCCAATGCGATGGTGTTACGCCGAACCCCCATCGGTTTAGAACGGTCCAGTCCTACAACGTTTCTGAAGGGAAATGGGCTCAGCTATCTGATCCTGGAGACAACTTCGAGAAATGAGCCGGCTTTCATGTTGTTCAAGGGAAGATTTGGGTGGTGTATGGGTTTGCGAGTTCGCTTACCGCTGATGGGAAAAGTGACTATGAGTCTGACAAAGTTCAATATTTTGATCCAGCCTCTCATAATTGGACCGAAGTAAAGACCAAAGGAGAGAAACCTTCTGCGAGGAGCGTGTTTGCGAGTGCGGTCGTGGGAAAACATATATTAATATTTGGAGGTGAGACCTGGCTGGATCCAAAGGGCCATTTCGGTCCGGGGACGTTGACGAATGAGGGTTTCACATTGGACACAGAGACATTGGTGTGGGAGAGGTTTAATGGAGGGGATGAACCAGACAAACGTGGTTGGACGGCTTCCACGGCTGCCACTGCGTATGAGAAGAAAGGCCTCTTCATGCATGGAGGTAAAACTCATGAATATACGCGAATCAATGATCTCTACTTCTACGCAGTCAATTCCGCGTGATCAATGCTCTCACTCTCAAGGTTAATTATCATATGATCCAATAAAGGTCTGGGAATCCTATGAAATCATATCCACTTATGCGTGCATGTTTTCTTTTATCCATCTAAATCAAATTATGTGTATGCTGTGTGTTTGTGGGTTTGGAAATGGCCATCGTTTGTATAATGTGTTTATGTGTGTGTCTAAAATGATATTGAAGTTATATCTACGGATGTATTTGTATCATTCAGACGTACTGTCACTTTTCTATACATGGTCTCTATATGCCGAAGAGGAGAATTTACCAGATAGGAGAGAGATAAAACAGTGGTCTGTTTTGACACGGATGGAGAAGTCGAAGATGGTTAAAACTTAAAAGTTAAAAACTCTTGAGATTTAGTTTATCTTTTTTTTTTTCTTTTTCTTGTTTCAGATATTTAATTGTAGAACGGAAGTAACGGCCTCAAAAAGCCTTTGTGTAAAGGGTTGGGACCCAAGTAATTCTGGCACTCTGATTGTCAATGATTTTTGGTTGGATTGTCGTTATTGGCTCTCTGAACTACTTAAACCAACGATTATCTAGGGATTAGGGTTCTACAAAGTTAAATCGATTACAGTAGCTTAAATCGATGTTGATGAACCCTAGATCTCGATTCAACTTTGTCGATGGTGATGAACCCTAACCCCCAATTTTGTTTGATCCGAAAAAAAGAAGAGGAGATCTCTTGTTGATAAATTAACGTGGGTATTAGAGTCAGGTTTAATGTTAATCGGGTTAATTATTGTGCAATCAGATTCCTAAGTGTTTTTAGTTTTTGAACGTAATTTGGTTAATTTGACCAAAATTGTGGACAATTGTTGCAATAGTTAGTTTATGTGGATAATTGATGAGGATAATTGATGAGGCAAAAAGTCTGGGTGAAAAAATCGTTGGCCTGAGTAGTTCAGGGAGCCAATCGACGACAACCCTTTTTGGTTATA
Source organism: Hirschfeldia incana (assembly GCA_026261945.1). NCBI lineage: Eukaryota > Viridiplantae > Streptophyta > Magnoliopsida > Brassicales > Brassicaceae > Hirschfeldia > Hirschfeldia incana. The sequence continues at coordinate 1,621,723 of JABCMI010000013.1, read as the reverse complement.
TACTTCCTTCACTAAACTCGTAACTAGTCTTGGGAACGGTGTCGGATCCGCCCGATCCACCCTGCAGCGGGTTCGATTCATTTTTAGCGATTCAAAGATTATCCGCATGAACTGCTATGAATTGGATTGGAAACCTACATCCGCCATTCATTAATCAAGTGGGTCACGCGGATACCAGCCAAAAAAACATTCAGAAAAACAACAAACACATAATTAAATCAAACATATGTTCTCATAAAGTCTCAACAAACATCATACACACGTCAAGTTGCAACAAACATCAAACCATAAGTTAAAATTCTGTCAAACAACACAAAGCATAAGTTCTGGTCCAAACTGAAATAAATCTAATAAATAAATTACAGAAATGTCTTCCTTCTCATAGTATCTATATTGTTAAATACGCAGTAAATGTAAATTAAAATTATATTGAACCAAGTCTTAATATAATACTCAGTAGATTATTATTAATTCTATATTGTTTCATAAAATGAAATTATGCAAGCTGTATAATAGATTTCCTGTAAAAGTCATAATTACATTACTACACCAAATTAAAATATTTAATATACCAAATATTTTTAAAACTAAACTAATTAAACTGCTCAAAAGATACACAAAATAGCCCAAGTTTATGAATTTATATAACATTATCTCATTTAAATAATAATAAATAAAATACTTAAAAGAAAAATTAATTTGATTTAAAAAAATGTGTTAGTTTAGATTTTTGGACTTAGATTAATATAATTTTAATTGATAAATATTTTATTATGTAATTAAATTGTTGATCGGGTTACATTTAATATTTTTACTATTGCAGTTTTTACGGTTTATCCCAATAAACATAAAGTTTTGTACAAAAATTCTTTAGATAAATTTAAGCATAACTATATAAAAAATTAATTCAATAACTATAAACTCTTAAAGAGTGGAATAGAATAATTTATTTTTCTTTTTTTGAAGTCAAAATCGGTCAAGACAATATCAATGTCTTGAAACTCCTGGAGAAACTTTTTTTTAAGAATTAGAAAGAAGGTGGGAACGTTTTTTTGTCATTCACATTCATGTAGAGCTTCCTTTTTGGTTTACATAGTCAGTATGAGCCTGTTTATAAGTTGATGAATAAAAAATATGGGAACTAAAACCTCGTATGATTCAAAAAACAATCAAAGTGACGAGTTCTCACGAAATATATACTCGATCTCTAACAGAACAAGTTACGAAAATATGATAAAACGAGAAACCACCACTCCCAACTTTTCATCGTCTTATTGTTTCCAGTCCATCGCGCCATCTCGTGGAGACCATGCACCGTCCATTGCCATGTCGCAAACAGGCGACCACACTGCTCCACCTCGGCTCTATGTTGCCAAAATGCGACATATTCTCCTCGCCATGTCACCAACAGGAGGCCACTCATCTTTTCCTCGTCATGTCGCCAACAGGCAACTACACTGCTGCATGTCGCCAACAGACGACATCTTTTCCTCGCCATGTCGCCAACAGGCGGCCACACCATCTATTCCTCACCATGTCGCAAACAGGCGACCACACCGTCTCCTCCTTGCCATGTCGCCAACAGGCGACCACACCGTCTCCTCCTTGTCACCATAGGGCGTCACCTAGAAGCAACAACACCACCCTCTCTCTTCCTTGTTGCCATGAGTCGACATCACCATTATATTTCCTCCTTGTCACCATGAGGCGATATCATCACTCCCTCTCCATTTCAAGATGCCATTGGGCGACGATACCACAGCTTCCATTCATGTTGCCTAGAGGCGACATCATCATATCCCTTGCTTCATATCTCCATGAGGCGACAACACCAGCCTCACTTCTCCATGTCGCCAGAAGGCGACACCACACTCTCGTCTCATGTCGCCAGCAGACGACATCATCTCCTCCTCAGGGTGTCGCTAGCAGGCAACACTACCCTTCTCACTTTGTATCACTCTTATAACCAAGATCAAACTATCTCTTGCTTTGTCTTGATTAGAGTTTCCGTTGAAGTTTACAATAAATCATCTTATTTCCGCGAAGAGATAGACTCGAATCAGGGGCAGAAAAGGAAATACGACCAACCTTGGAGGCAAATATAAGAGGAGCCAAGGCGAGGGCCGCAAGCCAGAGAAAATTTTACACAAAACTTTTCTTAGCAACTTAAGCAGACAGAGAAAATTAAGCAACGTTCGATTTTGTTAGCGAACTGCGACTCAACTAGGTCTTAAGATCTTAGGTGATTAGAATTAGAGAACACACTGGCAGCTCTTGTGGCCGAGGCTTTTTTACATGTTGTAGCGCTCATACGCATAATCGAAAGAAGATCATCCTTACTTTGCTCTCTGTTTTGATTTATTTTACTTTATCTTTTGTTCGTATTTGATCACTTGTCGTTGGCTCAGCAGAAATCCGTAACCTCAAAGAGATTTAGGATTTCTTGACTTTTCCTCCGGTAAAATTTCGATTGCCACATTCTTTCAAAAGAAAAAAAACGGATATCACACGGATCTTTATATAGCCTCTAATACAAATATTTTTTTCTTAAAAAACAAAGTGTAATGTAAATAATGTAATATAAAAGAAGACTGGTTATACGGTCCTGTATGTTTACCTAACACTCTGGTTGGCAGAGAAACTGCAAAGCATAATGCTATTTATCATAGAATACCATTTAAAAGTTGCAAATTATCTCTAAATTATGTGTGCTCAATTATTATATGTGGAGTTTTTTATAAAATATTAGAGCATGATTATTGGTGTCCCTCATGTGGTCCTTAGGAGAGGGGGGGGGGGACCACAAATCATCAACATCAAGAATGACTTAAGGGAAAAAGTCGCTAGATAAAAAACTTCTCTGCCGCATCATTTGTTTTATTTGCAGGCCCCACAACATGTGGCAACCCGCGAATGGTTCATTTCATTTAAAAAAAAAACAAAAAACAAAAAACAAAAAAAAAATGGATTTTAGGGACTTTAAAACGTTCCACCGATAACCTTGCGCTTAGAATTTAATATAATAATTTTAATGTGATTTATTTACTAGTCTACCAATCATTATTAATAACTATATTAACGAGAACATATAATTTCAGTAGCATAACGTTTTTATCGAAATGCTAGTACTTTCTCATCAATTATTCCAATGAAGGTGTAAGTCAATGAAACAATATACAACTGCTTTTAAGATAATAGTGCATACTTTAGAATAAGACTAATCATATGGTCTTAATTAACCTAAGTCAATGGAAACAATCTTTAATATATATCAGCAAACTATATGGATATCGACAACATATTAAAATCACAAATCACACAATTAACATTTTCATTGTTGAAACGTTCTCATTTATTTAGAATAGTTAACATATTTGAATTTTTTGAAAGAATCTCACCATTTAGAAAGATAACTGGGAAATTGCTTAAGTTTTTTTTATTTAAATTTTAATTTAAAAACACACAATTTTTTGAAAGAAAATTACTTTACATTGGTGATCAATAGTCCTTTATCATTGTACCATGTATGACATTTAGTACAAAGGTATAAAATTAAAACATTTCTTTGTTTGGAATTGCTTGTTTGGAAAGTAGATCCACACAAACATTACACATTCGATTAATCCAAGTACATTGGACATGTTTGTTGATTTCCTCTTTGTCAATTGACAACATTATGATTGTCTCCCTCAAATATGACTTTTGTATATCCTCTTCTCCAACAGTTCATCATTGCAAGGAGTAAAGCTTGTAGTTTCACATTTTAGTGCCTTCCTTGGTTGTGGGGTTTAACTGTATAAAACAAACCACATTTTCAATCTTAAATCTAACCTTTTTCTTGTCAACTCTTAAATCTTAAAATATAAGTATACATATCATAATTAAATATATTACCTATATTTCATAGACCTTCATATCTTATGGATCCTAATCTGGTCTCTCATTAGTGCCGGTCCGAATACATATGGCGCCTAAAGCGTATAAAAAATATGCTCCTTGAATATATTAACATCTTGCTAAATTTTAAGTTTACATAAAATACTATAAAACTTAATTTCTCTTAGAAAATAAAATTACAAATGTTAAAAAAAATTACATTGGTAGAGAACAATGACGATATCAATAAGTTGTTAGCTTGTTCCTATGTTTCAATGTGTTATGCATTGTGAATCTGTCTCAGCTATACATTTGTGAAGCCGTGTCATTTCAGCATATTTTAGAATCTTAGTCAAAAGTTTGATTTTTCGGCTTTGTGACATATGAACCGAATATTGTTTGTTTTTCATTTGTGGTAATTATGTGGTAATGATGCATTTCTGATTAAGTTCTTGTGAAGTATGATGCTTGTATAGTTGTATGATGTTTGTATAGTTGTAGAGAACACAACAAATACCATTCCTTTTATAAGTTTTTTAGATTTTTTATCATTGTTTTGTATGTTCTCTCTAAACTACACTGACGGCGATAAATTAGCACATACATATGGTATGTTACACTTCTACTGCAAGAATTCTTAGAAAACATCAGTTCAGTTCCTGCTACTAGCTCTACTACTACTGTGTCTGTAGTAAGGTATGCAGAGTCAGGCTTTAAATTTAGTGTGACACATTTTATTGATTCAAAAAGCTTTAACACCAACTGTATATCTTTGTTGATTCATAGTCATCATGATGATATCATCTTTCTATCATTTGTGTACTTATTTAGCTTTGTTCTTGCACAATCTCATATTTCTAAGCGTTATGTACATTTCTTGCTTTGTTTTCTGCACAATGGTTTAAGCAGACTGCTTTGTTCACTTGGGAGTGTTTTCTTTGTATGAACTGACAGTTGTTTGCTTCTCTTATGTTGCAGCATGGACTCCCAAACATTTGAAATAATAGCAGCTCTTAATGCATAAAATCAATATATATATGGAAGCATAGAATATTGAAGACACTTAAGAAATGCATCCAAGTGCCAGTCAACCTGTTTAATCAACACACACTCAACATGCTCAATCAACAAATATAAGATCTAGACGAGCTTAACATCCTAAACAAGTAGGTCAAAGACGCACTTCTAAATGTTGGGTAGAGTTTACATCACTAGGGGGTAGAGTCTGATGGTAAATAAATGGCTAGATGCAACTACGGCAATATAAATTTGGTGATATATAAGAGTTATGGAACATAAACATTGATATGCCATTCACATATTTATCTAGAAAATCCTGAAATTGTAGATAGCCATACTGCATATGATCACAAAGTTAATGGGGTTCTGATTTTTGAGATCATAATTATCATGGTCTTATGTTCTTCTATGTAGAATATGAAAACATTTGAGAGAGAAATAATTTTCTCAAATCAGATTGTGAGCCTATATGTACACAAACTACAAGTGCTGATGTCTATAAAAGATATGAAGTAGAAAATCTGAAGTTGAATGAAGTGTTTGAACTTTACCAAGATCAAGTGTTTTTACTTGTGATTGGTGGACATCTCGTAGACTAATGAAGGATTATCTCTACTTGACAGCTCATTATAATGATTAGAAATAGTAGTTACTCACTACATCTTGGCATTTTGCGATCTCAAGCCCCACATAATGGTGCAGCAATAACTGAGAATTTATTTTGATATCTAAAAGGATTGAGTCTTAGAGAGAAAATATATTTCACCATGGATAATGCTTCTGCTAGTGACAATATGCAAAAGATCCTTACCCATCGTCTGCAAATTGGGAACGAGTTGATGTGTGATGGAAAATTTCTCCCTATAAGATGTTGCACCCACATTCTGAATTTGATTGTCAAGATCAAAGGATTATTGTTAATAATATACCATGGATTTAGCCAGTTTTTAGCCATGTTATATAAGTGTTTATTATATATTGGAGTCCTTTTAGAGTTTTTATAGGCTCATGCATGTTTTAGAATAATATGATGATTTCAGAGCATTTTGGAGATAAAGACAGGAGAAACTCATAGCTGTTTGTTGAACCAGCCATAGTCGACATTCAGAGACAATCGTCGATCGAGAAAGCCGTAGATCGATCGATAGTGAAGCTTGCAAGGTCCCACTTGGTTCTTGGCCGACAAGTCCAAATTCTACATAATTACAAGACTGACCCGAGCGAGATTTAACCTAATATTTAAGTGCTCAGCCATTGTATTAGAAAACATGCATTTTCTACACTTTCTTATTTTCATACACAACAATCACTTCAGGGTTTTTAGTAGTTTGAAGAGAAGATCCAAGACTCCTTCGCTTGTATTGGAACTCGATTTTTCTACCTTATTCTATTTATGTAGTTTATTCAGATATTTTCTATGTTTTGCTTTGATATGTTGTAGTATTTCACCTAGTTAGATTTAGGGTTATTTGGTTATGAACGATTAGCCAAAACTATAGAATTTCTAAGGTGCTAATTGGACTTCTTTAACTGCTAGCCTACCGTAATATAGAGTTCTTTATTTTATTATGTGCAGACGTTCCCTGTGGATTCGATCTCTAAGTAATACATATAAACATCTTATTTGAGAGAGATAAGTCACTTATTTGATATCAGTAAGGTTCTTGCTTCTTGTGAACATTGTTGGGGTCGAAATCGGACACGGCAAAGTTGACATCCAAATGCCGGTTAAAAATGTTTACTTAAGAATTTCTACTTTTTCAAGAAAGGAAAACTTATACGAAAAACTTGCGGCAAAATCTTGTTTTAAAACAACGATTTCTTAAAACAATGATTTCTTAAAACAACGATACTATCGACATCCCAAGCATCCGCAAACAAACATATTAAGCATCGTAGCATCACGATGGTTTCAGACATTTGGACGATGGATTTCAGTCCGCGACACAAACTCGGTCGCTATTGCGACCGAGTCACGAACAAGAGCTCGGTTGCTATAGCAATCGAATCACGGAACCACGCTCGGTCGCTATAACGACCGAGTCATGATTACAGCTCGGTCACTATAATGACCAAGCCACGATTACAGCTCGATCGCTATAGCGACCGAGCCTCGACGACAGCTCGGTCGCTATAGCGACCCATCTGCGGACAAAGTTCGGTCGCTATAGCGACCAAACATGCATGCATTACGATCTTTCCGTAGCATCCAAAGTTTTCCGGAATGATGATACGACGTAAAACTATGCATTCTCGACTATCCCTATCACGATACTCCGCAAACCGTGGCTAACCATTTTATTGACTTCGTGATCAAATGGGATCATCAGCTTGGTTTACGATAAAACCGTGGAAAATTAACTTTATCGGAGAAAATGTAACAAACATCTCAAATCAAAGGACGTCCCAAGGGTTCTAAACTTGATTCGAGGCCTACTTGCGATTTCTTAAATCCCATAAAGACGGTTTATGCTTGGAGGATAAACATCAGTTTCCGCGGATAAATGAAAAGTTTCCGCAAATAATCTTGAAGATCAGAAAAATGGAATATCTCCATTTTCCGGACTATGATGGCTTAAGGGCAAAAGAGGAAGGCGTAAACCGACCTAGGAGGGAGTATATAAGGAGCTCAAGGAGAGAGTCATAGGCAGACTCTTTTTATAGAGAAAACTTAGCACTTAGAGCGATTTAGACAATTTTCTGTTTTTGTTATTCCAGATGCGACTCAACTAGGTTTTGCAGTCTAGGGTTATTAGAACTAGGGATCTCCCCGACAGCTCTCATAGCCAAGGCTTCTACCTTGTTGTAACGCTCAAACGCGGATTCGAAATAAACTTTTTTCGCTCTCTTTTACGATTTCTTATTTTTATCGTCTTTCATTTTGTGTTCTGATTGCTTGGCGTGTGGTTTCTCAGATATCCGGGACCTCTGGGAAATTAGGGTTTTCCTAGTTTCCTAATTTATACGATAATTTGACGGCGCGAATTTCGGTTCCCACAAATATTTGAGAAGACGTTAAGTTTGTGAAATATTCTTATTCAAGGAAAGGACTCTTTTGCTGCATGTGTTGAGAGTTTGGGTATTGTAAGTGGAGTTGTTTTGACCTTTGATGTTGATCCACGATGGAACTCCACTTATGAGATGTTCGTGAGAGCTCTAATTTTTCTGTAAAATCTATGCCAATTTGCAATGCTATGACAACAATTACAATCATTGCCTTCTCAAAAAGAGTGGGATCGCGGTAAGATTCAAGAATTTTTGAAGCCATTTAGTACAATCAGATTCATACTTTATGGAATAAAATATCCCACAATTTTATTTCATGCAATGGAAGATTGAGTTGATGTTCTGGAAATATGCAATTCGTGATGATAATGAGATGAGAGTACAAATAATGGTTGTGGATATGGTAAGTTACAAAATATTGGGATGAATAGAGTGTTGTTTTAGCTATGGCAGTACAAATACATCCAAACATTAAGCTGTAGATTTTTAAGGAGACTTATAATAGAATTTATGAGAAAAAGGTTGAAGTTGTGAAGAATGATTTGGAGTTGCTCTATAAAAATATAGAACCAAGTCTCAAGAAAGTTCTTCCAGATTTTCAACAGGAAAAACTACACATGAGCTTTTTGTAGAATGACCTCTTGAAGATGATTTGGATGATGTAAGTACCGTGTTTCTTTTGACATCTTACTAAGTGCTTCCTTATCTCTGATTTTGTTTGAATCTCTCTAATATAGGATCTACTTGAGCTTGAAAGGTATCTACAATTTGGTTCAAACAACAAATGACAAATGTGGACATGTATTTGGCTGATACTAAGGTCAGGATTAAGGCTTTCTCAGATATGGAACTTTTAAACTACTGAAAAGATAACCAACATAGGTATGGTGATTCAGCTTTTCTTGCCTGTAATGTTCTCACCTTTCATATTACGACTGTTGCTTATGAATCTGCAGGTAGTACTGGAGGTATGGTTTCAAATCCTTTTAGAAAATGTCTCCTCCCTAAAAGTGTCCAAGCATTGATTTGTACTCAAAAGTGGCTATGTGGCTTTGCCGAGTTTGAACTTAAAGCTTGTATGTTTAAGAAACAATTGAATTTGTATTCAGTCCAGCCTCTGATGAAGTCTGTATCTTGTAGGAGACACCAGTAATTACTTTGACTATGATGATGAAGTTTTAATAAGAAAGCAAGTAGCTTAGGAATTAAAGAGGCAAGCATACTATATAAGTGGTAAATATTTTATTTTATAATCTGTTTCCAGTTGTTGTAGTGAGACTTTCAGTTTTGAAACTTTTGTTCGCTTGGGTGTGTTCTGCAGTATGAGTAGTGTCATGTACTTGTCAACTGTTGTCTGCTCATATATGCTTGTGAATGTGTGACTGATCATGTAGATGCTCATGATTATGGATTTGTTCTGAGATTTTTTTTCTGAGTTTCTAATTAAGTTCTTGCTAAATATGATGCTTGTATAGTTGTATGATGCTCTCGAGCTCAATTATTATTAATTCTGCTGATTTTGTTTGACTGATTAAGCTCTTGTGAATATGTAATTTTGTTAAGTATGATAATCCTTTATCACCTGGTTGTGTTCTGTAGACTGTAGTATGTTTTATTGAGTAAATACTGTTGAGTCAAAATTGGTCATGGAAAAATCACCGGCTAAAATCCTCTCAGAAATTGTGCCTTAAGCAAATATAAGCCAGAAATGTCAAAGAAACAATACAACATAAGGCGAACCTATTCACATAAAGATAGAAGAAAAAACCTCTTATATTTTGTGGCGGACAAGGGATAAAAGAATTTATATCCAAACATGAAAAGATCAGAAAAATGTTCTCGCGGAAGGTTTTTGCGAAAAATGATGAGTTTTAAGAAACAATCCTCCGTCAAAAGAAAATTGGAATTGTTTAGGGAAAAATTTCGTAAAACAAATGGAACATTTCTGAAAAGTCTATAAAACGATAACGGGAAAATGAGAACAGAAGAAAAGAGCCATCACACCTCCTACTCGCCCTCATGGCCCAAGGACCCGCTCCTACTCGCCTTAACACCTCACTCTCTTACCTCCTCGTCACAACAGCTCGCCCTCTTGTCCTCACCTGCTAGCCCGCTCGCCCGCTAACCTGCCCGCCCGCTGGCCTACTAACCCACTTTCCCGCTAACTCGCTAGCCTGCTTGCCTGCTCACCTGCTCGCCTACTTCAACATCTCCTCATGTCACCGATGTACCTCCGCTTCTTCTTGCCAAGTTGCTACGAGGCGGCAAAGCCTCTCCTCACCATCGCCAGCAGGCAACCATGCTTGTTCTTGCCAAGTCGTCATTAGGTGAATTAATCTCCTTGCCGCGTCGCCAGAAGGAAAACATGTCACTCCTTCTTGTCGCCAGCAGGAAACCGCACCACTCCACCTCCCCTCTCAGGTCGCTTCTCTCTGGTTTACATGAGACAACCATGACACTACTGCCTCTGCTCGTATCGCCCTCATATCTCTCTCATTCGAGTCTTAACCGAACTGTCTCTTGTTTCGTCTCGATTAGAGTTCCCGTTGAAGTTTTACGATAACAATAGTAAGGTTTTCTCGTAAAATCTTGAATCAATCGTATGAAACGGTAAGCGTCAACTTAACACCATTTTATCTCAACTATACGATTTGATTTCATCTTCCCATAGAACCTATATCGTATCGAGGGTGATTTCTCCGAAATAAATCGTAAAAATGTTCAAGTCAAAAAATGACCCGAGAAGGTCTAAAACGCGGCCAAAGGCCACTTACGATTTTAGACAAGAATCCGCCCAATTACAATGACAGTTTAATTGATGAAAAGACAAATTCAAGTTTCCTGGATATCATAAAGATTGAGAGGATAAGGAAGATCTTCAAAATGAGATAGACTCAAATCCGGGCAGAAAATGAAAGACGGCAATTCTTGGAGGTATATAAGAGGAAAGGCGAGGAGCATAGAGGACGATTCTTTAAACTTAGAACTCCCTGGACTTAGAAACCTTTAGACTTTATTTTTGACAAGTTCAATTTGTATGACTGGCACTCGATTACTAGAAGAACTTGCACTGACAGTTTTATCTCTTATTTCACTCTTCTAATAGAACTACATTCGGCTTGATCTCAAAAGAGCTACGTAGGCAGCCTTCCATAAGGTGCAGTCCAACAAAACCTTTTTTCGTATCTTCTTCGTCTTTTGTTATCGAGCTAAGACTTAATTAGGTTTAAGGTTTTAGGTGGCTAAGACTAGGGGACTCGCTGACAGCTCTTACGACTGAAGCTTTAATAATATTTTGTAATGACCGCAACGCTCTACGCGGATTCAAATAAAGATCTACTTTTTCTTAATTTGGTATATTCTTTTCTGTATTTTCTGTATTTACTTGATTAAAATGGATCCTCAAGGACAATCGGGAACTTCTATTTTCCTCCGTTTACAAATCGACAGTCTAAATTTTGGTTCTCAGAGTTACTGTGGTTTCTAGTCTTATTAAGTTCATGTTTCGAAAGTAGGAACTCTTCTGTTTTGGGTTTAAGTTGTGAACTTGTGGTCTCTGTTACCATAATTGTCAAGCAACTCTTCATGATCATCTCATACTATGTTGTTGCTGCAGCGTGGGGCTTGGAGGAGAGCAAGTGTTTTTCCTAGTTGGAGGAGAGCAACCAGTGAGTGTTGTTGCTTGGAGGAGAGCAACAAATGTTATGATTCATATCACATCTTGAGTTTTTTTTTTATGCTTAGAACTTGAAGACAAATAATGAGTAAGAGATATTGTTTCCATTTGTATGATCATTTCTTTAGTTTTTTTTACTATGTAAACTTTGGTTGAAATTGACATATAAACACTTGTTGACTTGCATAACAATTAAATGAACTAACCTTGAAACCAATCCTAACCATGCATTAAAATAGGCTACGGTTAAAATACGATTGGATTTATACCAAACAAAAGAGGCTCAGATCCGAGCCATGGATTTATAATCCGTAATCAGACGTGAATCTTCATAAGAGAGATATAGTTATATGTTGTATAGTCATATGTAATATTTCTTGTAGTAATATAGCATATTATCCAACATTAAAAAAATGTCATATTTTAAAATAAGACTAATGATATACGGTCATGTACGTTAAGTAAGTCAATGAATCTCTTATATATGAGCAAATAATAACGATGTTCACTACATAATAAAACCTTCAAACCATCAACATTGTCATTATTCATGCCATCACTTTGGTACCTATAATCCTGACATATAAAACTTGTAGTGACTGCGACGTGAGAAAGTAGACATCGTCGTTATCGGGATGACAAACAAGGAGCTTCTCACAATCGTGCCTCTGACCCTTCAATTTTCTTGTAAACCTTTATTTTGACTTTTAATGATTTTGCATGTCTTCTTGTTCCAAATTTTTTTTTTGAGTTACGGTGTTAAATAATTTCATTCTCTGGTTTGATGTAGTTGAATTGAAGAAGCCTATCTCTTGCTTTTTTTACATGAAGAACCAGACGGACAATAATGTTGCCTTTAAGGTAATAATTCACATTTAGGTTTTGAATCGGCAATTGTTGTGATTATCTCTGGGGTTTCTAAGGCTTCTCGGGTCTTTACTTTCTTTCTTTAGGTTAAGATCACCAATCCCGCAAATTACTCCGTTAGGCCTACCTGTGGAGTTGTTCTTCCAAGGTCGATTACGAAAGTTAAGGGTCCGTTCTTTGATCCTTTTCTCTGGAAGTGGATACATTTTTATATATATCTATATATTTGTTTATTTCATTTCAGTTGCGAAATCTTGAATTAGGATTATGAACTTGATGAACATTTGTCTTGTTTGTCTAGTGACCATGGATGCTCAAAACAAGACTCCTTCTGATATGCACAGCAATGACAAGTTTTTAATTCAAAGTGTAATAGCTAGTCCTGGATTCACGGCCAAAGAAATTACTCAAGAGATGGTACTGATTCCTATTGTTTATTTATTGATAACCAATATCTGGGTTTTTTTTCCTCCTTAAATCTGTTGTTTCTTTTTCGCCCGATGCAACTTTGCAGTTCAGCGCAGAAGCGGGGAAACAATATGAGGAGACTATACTGAGAGTTACCTACACCGGTATCCACAAATGTTGCATATGCCTCTGAACTTTCTTGTAAGTATATCTTTTAGAATTGACTTCTTTGGTAAAGATATTTTCTCTTGACCTATTGTAGTTTTTCAGTCTCTTGTGATGGTGTTTGAGCTGCTTGGCACGAGCTCGAAGCAGAAACTTGTACAAGAGAGTAAAACTCAACTGATTCTGTAAAATAATAATTATTTGATATTTGATTGGTTCTGTATAATTATTTGTTTATAAAACTCGCTTGATCATGTATAATACTTTATTTATAAACTCCATTAATTCTGCATAATAATTTGTTTATAAGAAAATCTTTATGAAAAATAATTTGTTTGCACTAAATCACTGTGGGAGGGTCTTCATCCATACCTAAACATCGGACACGTTTATGCAATTTTAGATCTCTAAAGGTTCCAAAAGACTCCAAAATCACCATTATTGTCCAAAACGTACATGAACTTGAAAACACTTTAATACATACTTCATACTCGTATAATCAAACTAATACTAAAAGGAGAATAAGATCAACTCTCAGCCTCTCCACGTTGGCAAATTAAATCGTCCAATAGGAGTTGAGTTTTCGGCCACGTAGGATGCGTTACTTAACTTGGATAGGCTTCGATCGCATTTCATGTCTGGGCTTCGTCAAGCAAGCCCGTTAACCCATATCACCTCTTAGATCGCTTTCACATTTCCACGATGAACAAACCCTGATCGTAGTAGATGATTATCGATTGAGATCCTATTCGTCTTCCTCTTTCTTCCGTTGCTAATCTATCATGTCCACGCCTTTACGCTCTTTATTAATGGGATCTTTTGGCTTCTCAATTACTCCACTGCCTCCTGATCATTATATAAACTGTCGAGGATTGTGAGTTACGATTCACCTTCTTATCACAAAGAAATCCCAGCCGATCGCTGGTTCTGCCTCTTAGAAGAATCGGTTGAACTCTTTCACGGAAGTTGTGATCTCCGCTTTAGGTAAATTAAATAATCGTATTAGTTTGTTCTGTTTCTTTTGATTCTCTCTGCAATTGTAGAAATCAAGTCTGAAAATGTTGATGGTAACCATAAGTTGCCTTGGAAACTTAACAAAAGGGTCGTTTCGTTTTCAGGGGTAGTACCACAAGACCGGAAACTCAGTTTAATTTAATGGCTTCAAATTGCTGAAGATGCAGCCTGAGGTCTGCTAAACCTGATGTAGGAGAATCTTAGAAGTTTTCTTTTTCTATTATTTTTTAGAAGTTTACCTTTTCAGTGTTTTTTTTCCTTTTTATGTTTTAATTTCCTTTTTATGGTTTAGGCTTTCTCTATATAAGAGAGTCTTAAGCATTCTGTTTTAGACACAATCTAATTTTCTTATCAATAGAAGTTTTAAAGCTTTTATCTTTTCTGGTGGATTCCAGAGCTTTTCTGGTGGATTCCAGAGTTTACTATTCAAGTTCTTGCTTGAGAGCTTGATTTATTCTTAGGGTTAGTGTTGGCTAACCTGTGTGATTTCCGACTGCGTCAAGTGGTATCAGAGCAAGGCTTTCTCCTTCTCTTTTCGAAGCTTGATCAGCTATGGGTGATCAACCAATAACCAGAGCCGACTTCGAGGGTTTCGCAGAAGGATTAAGGGAGGCAACGACAAACCTCACTGTTGTAACTGCTCAATTGGCAAATCTGGTAACAGCGTTAAATAATCAGGTTGTGGCTTTTCCCAATCAGGTTAATAACGCCGGTCAAAGAGGTGGAGAAAACGCGGGTCAAAGAGGTGGAGTACACGCCGGTCAAAGAGGCAGAGAAAGAGTGCGAGGTCAGCAAGGGAGAAACAATCGTGATGTTATTGTTGATAATTCCAGCTCCGATGAAGAATCAGAAGAAGAAATAGCTGAAGATAACCAACAAAACAATCATGATTACCGGGTGAAGGCCGATATTCCATTGTTCTATGGAACTATGGGAGTGGAGGAGTTTCTTGATTGGCAAATTGATGTTGATCGATTTTTTGATGTCATGGGTGTTCCCGAGAGTAAACAAGTCAAGATGGTAGCAGTCAGATTGAAGAAGACAGCTGCAGTATGGTGGGATAAACTCGTAGTCCAAAGGCAAAGACAGAGGAGAGGGCCTGTTAGAACCTGGCGCCGAATGAAGCAATTAATGCTGGAACGATTCTTACCGGAAGATTATGAACAGATTCTCTACAAAATGTATCTCGATTGTGTTCAAGGAAACAGAACTGTGACTGAATACACAGCAGAATTCTTGCGTTTCTCTGAACGCAATGAGTTAGGTGATACAGAGAATCAGAAGGTGGCTAGGTACATCAGCGGTTTAAAGGGTTCTCTTCAAGGAAAGATGGGTTTGCAAACTGTATGGACCGTGCAGGAAGCTTCCAGTCTAGCGCTGAAAGCCGAGTTAATGGAGAAGTCATCACGAGGATTCTCAACATTTAGAAGAAACACAGCTCAGACCAGTCTTGAACCCACGAGTGAGAAAGAAAAGAGTGCAGCCAATAAAGACTCTAACCCAGGAAACAAAGGAGCTAGTAGCTCTAATGCTACACAACCGAATAAAAACACCAGCTCAGAGACAAAACAATTCCTATGCAAGGCCTTCCATTGACAAGTGTTTCCGATGCCAAGGACATGGTCATAAATCCAATGTATGTCCAAGTCGGAAAACAGTCGCTATAGTAGAAGAAGAAGATGAAGAGGATGAAGAGAACTTCGCTGAGAATGAAGAATATGAGGGAGCTGAATTCGCTGAAGAAGAATCTGGAGAGAGAATAAACATTGTGCTGCAACGAATCTTGTTGTCATCTAAAGAGGAAGGCCAACGTAAGAATTTGTTTAGAACACACTGTTCTATTCAAAATAAGGTGTGTAATGTAATTGTGGATAATGGGAGCTCGGAGAATTTAGTTTCTCAAAATCTGGTGGATTATCTGAAGCTACCCACGACCCGTCATGAGAAACCGTACGGCCTTGGTTGGGTGAAGAGAGGATCACAAGTTCGAGTTAGCATGACTTGCAAAGTTCCCATATCTATAGGTAAACATTATAGGGAAGAGATCACTTGTGACGTTCTGGACATGGATGTTTGTCATGTTCTTCTTGGTCGACCTTGGCAGTATGATAACGACATCACATATCGAGGTCGAGACAATGTGATATTGTTTTCATGGGGCAATCATAAAATTGCCATGGCACCTGTTAAAGATTTCTGTAATAGTGCGAAGGAAAAGAAATCAAGCTTCTTGGTTATGACACATGACGACAAAGAGCTTGATGCGGATGTTCAAGAAGCAAAGTGTTTCTATCCCTTGGTGGTTAAAGGGCTATTGAGTGCAGTAGTGGAGGAGACGTCTACCCCACAAGAAGTGCTAGAAATTCTGGACGACTTCAAAGAGCTGATTGCAGAGGAACTTCCTAATGATCTACCTCCCATGAGAGATATTCAACACCATATTGACTTAATTCCAGGATCTAGTCTACCGAATCTTCCCCACTACCGCATGAGCCCTAAGGAGAATGAGATTTTAAGGGAACAAATTGAAGATTTGCTGAGAAAGGGATTTATTCGCGAGAGCATGAGTCCATGTGCTGTACCAGTTCTTCTAGTTCCTAAGAAAGGTAACCAGTGGCGGATGTGTGTTGATAGCAGAGCCATCAACAAGATAACCATTAAGTATCGATTTCCTATACCTCAGTTGGACGATATGCTTGATGAGTTGTCGGGTTCTAAGGTGTTTTCAAAGATAGATCTTCGGAGTGGTTATCATCAAATTCGAATCAGGCCTGGAGATGAGTGGAAGACTGCAGATGCCTCTAACATCGCCAAGTTGTTTTTTCGGGAAGTAGTACGTCTTCATGGGGTTCCTAAGACAATAATCTCAGACAGAGATACCAAGTTTCTCAGTCACTTCTGGATTACACTTTGGAGGATGTTTGGAACCAGCTTAAAACGAAGTTCTACAGCTCACCCACAGACTGATGGACAAACCGAAGTAACAAACAAGACTTTGGGGAATATGATTCGAAGTGTTTGTGGAGATAAACCGAAACAATGGGATCTAGCTTTACCTCAAGTGGAGTTTGCTTACAACAGTGCTGTACATTCAGCTACAGGGAAATCACCTTTTTCTTTGGTTTATACTTCTGTTCCGAAGCATGTGGTCGATTTGGTTAAGTTGCCTAAAGCTCCTGGAGTTAGTGTCTCAGCTGAAGCAATGGCCGAGGATATTTTAGCAACTAAAGAAGCTGTCCGAGCGAAATTAGAAGCAACTGGTCAAAAGAATAAAGAAGCAGCAGACAAGCGAAGAAGAGTCAAGGTGTTCAACGAAGGAGATGAAGTGATGGTGTTTCTACGAAAAGAAAGATTCCCGGTTGGCACATATCGCAAGCTACAGCCTCGCAAATATGGGCCATTCAAGATTTTGAGGAAGATAAATGATAATGCTTATGTGGTAGCACTTCCAGAAGACATGAACATTTCTAATACGTTCAATGTGGCTGACATCTATGAATACCATGCTGATGGTGTTCTTTATCCAGAAGAGAACTCGGGGTCGAGTTCTTCAGAGGTGGAGGAGACTGATGTAGGAGAATCTTAGAAGTTTTCTTTTTTCTATTATTTTTTAGAAGTTTACCTTTTCAGTGTTTTTTTTCCTTTTTTTGTTTTAATTTCCTTTTTATGGTTTAGGCTTTCTCTATATAAGAGAGTCTTAAGCATTCTGTTTTAGACACAATCTAATTTTCTTATCAATAGAAGTTTTAAAGCTTTTATCTTTTCTGGTGGATTCCAGAGCTTTTCTGGTGGATTCCAGAGCTTTTCTGGTGGATTCCAGAGTTTACTATTCAAGTTCTTGCTTGAGAGCTTGATTTATTCTTAGGGTTAGTGTTGGCTAACCTGTGTGATTTCCGACTGCGTCAAAACCTTATTCTGTTTGATTTTGGGTTATCTCTGTTCCTCAGGCCTGCTATTTTCCTTATGCTGACATATTTGTTTACTTGAGATGTATATTGTTGTCTAAAGAAGAAAACTTCACGGATGCGGTTGGGACTGGGAGACAAAGATTATGATCCAGAATCACTTACTTTGGAGCAGAGGTGCCATGATTTTAATGCTACTCTGGCTCCAACATTGGTTTGGGAGGTAAGGTTGTTACTTTGACAAACTTTTATATGTTTTTGGTGGTTTTCTCATATCTGTTATTAATCTAAACAGAAACGCAAAAAGAAACCTTTGAGTGCGAAAGGGTAAAATTGATTAATCATTAGATCCTAGGCCACAAGTACCTGAAAAGCTAAATATATGATAAGAAATATGTTCGATAGAGACCCATACGAAGTCTTGCTGCTCAACAGGTCTTGCGTAAGTAGAATCATAAACTCCATAGTATATGAAGATATGTAACTTAATCTTGATTTATTTAGTTTTTTTCAGGCCTTCCATCAATAAGGGATGAACGAAATGCACCAGAAACACCGTCATGAGACCAAACTATCATATCTGGAAATGTGTTATGTTTTTTTTGGATTAGCCTTTGATATTAGAATTTTAATTAGTGTTATTTTTTGTGAAAAACACGTATTTGATCTAAAGTATATTTTTTTTTATATTGGATCGATTAGGTTATGATATTAAAATTTTCATTGGTTTTTGTAAAATTAAACAGGCCACAGGGTTTTGATCTCACGGAACTGAAGACACATGAGTTTGTTTAATGTAGCTAGGCGTGTTTGGAGAGTGGGGCAGCGGAATTAGATGACTGTGAAAATGCTGTTGGGGAAATGAGAGCGGGACACGGCGCAGCGGAATACAACGGTCATGTTTCCCCTGACCTTGTAAGAACCTGTGAGGAAAATACTTCGACGATAGCAAGATATGATATAAGCGATAACTAAATGAGACAAGCAATTTTAACGTGGAAAACCTACTCGATGTGAGAAGGAAAAACCACGGGACCGTAGTCCACTCAACAATCCACTATATAAATGTATGTGAGTACAACCACGTCTTCCCTGTTAAACAACCTGAACAGAACAGAGACACAAGCTACAAAGAGCTTCTCCAACACAAGAACAACAACAACAAGAGAGCAACACAAAGCTTCAAAACCGGCAGCAACCAAACGACCTCAGCTCACAAGGATTCCGGCAACCAGAGACTAATCCCACCGTACAAATCCAAGATGAACAAGTCAACAACACCTCTGCCAAATCTCAGCTCAATTAGAGAAGATATCACCGTCGGATTTACCAAACACTCAAGACAGCACCACTGAAGAACTGTGACGACCAGCTTCACCAAAACCCAGACAACAGAAGATCCAACAGTTAGAATCCAAATCCCTTCGGTGAACCTTTAACCCACTGACTGAAAAAGCTTCTCACAAAATATCAGCCCGATCAGGATCCGTTTGATCCTCCAAACTTGCCTTGACAAACCCATACGAAATCTGCCTTCTTCTCTCTCTTTTTTTTTTCTCTTTTGTGTCAAGAGTCTTCTTGAGTACTCTTCTTTCTTTTCTTGTATTATGTATGCTGTGTAATCTCTGCTCCTTCCAAACAATTAGGTTAAGAGACTTTATATATGTGTCTCATTAACCCTAATCTCCTCAAGGCTCCATAATAATCTCATGGACTAATACCAATGGCCCATCACTACCAAGTTTGGTTATCACCAACCAAACCCATTGGGTTTCCTCCATCTAGAAGGAACTCAACAAACTCCCCCTCCGACTAGGTGGAGGAAACAGCCATTCCGGCTATCCCTCGGCATACTTCAAGCTTCCCCCTCGGCATACTTCAAGCTTCCCCCTCGGCAAAGACTTTGTCATCATATCAGCTCCATTATCATCCGTATGAACTTTTGCAAGTGTCACTTCATTAGAAGCAACCACATCGCGTATCCAATGATACCTTTTCTGGATGTGTTTCGACTTTGAATGAAATGTAGAATTCTTCCCGAGACAAATAGCGCTTTGACTATCACAAAGCAGCTCATACTTCTCTTGCTTGAAACCGATCTCTTCACATAAGTTCTTCATCCACAACAACTCTTTACAAGCTTCTGTTGCAGCAATGAAATCTGCTTCAGTGGTAGATAGTGCAACGCACTTTTGCAGCCTTGACTGCCATGCCACAGCTCCACCCGCAAACGTTACCAAGTAACCCGAAGTAGACTTGCTAGAATCAACATCTCCAGACATGTCAGAATCAGTGAAACTGACCAGCAAAGGCTTCCTACCCCCAAATGTAATCTTCAGATCAGAAGTCCCTCTGAGATATCTCAAAATCCACTTCACAACATTCCAATGTTCTCTCCCCGGATTGGAGATGAACCTGCTGACAACTCCAACGGCATAAGCTAAATCCGGTCTTGTACAGACCATGGCATACATCAAACTACCCACTGCAGAAGCATATGGAACCTTGGCCATATCTTCCTTCTCTTTATATGTCTTCGGACTCTGTTGACTGCTCAGTCTTAAGTGTGGTGCAAGAGGAGTACTCAACACTTTCGACTTGTCCATGTGAAACCTTTTAAGCACCTTTTCAATGTACTTCTCCTGAGACAAGTGAATCAGCTTCTCACCTCTGTCTCTAACAATTCTCATACCGAGAATCTGTTTCGCTGGACCCATATCTTTAATGGTAAAGGACATCCCGAGCTGCTCCTTTAGCTCCTTGATTTTATCCATGTTCCTGGCCACAATCAACATATCATCGACATACAGCAACAAGATGATAAAATCATCCTCACCAAACACCTTCACAAATACGCACTGGTCTGAATCAGTCTCTGCATAACCATGCTCCCCCATAACAGACTTGAACTTCATGTACCACTGCCTCGGTGCTTGCTTCAATCCATAAAGGCTTTTCTTCAAGCGGCAAACCAAATTCTCTTTGCCCTCTTTAACATAGCCTTCCGGTTGTTCCATGTAGATCTCTTCCTCCAAATCACCATGAAGAAAAGCAGTCTTCACATCCATTTGCTCAACCTCAAGATCAAGGCTCGCTGCCAATCCAAGAACAACCCGAATGGATGACATCTTCACAACAGGAGAAAAGATTTCATCATAATCAATCCCCTTCTTCTGGCTGTAGCCTTTCACAACCAGTCTAGCCCTGTATCTGGGTGGCTTATTTCCATCTTCATGCTTAATTTTGTACACCCACATATTAAGCAAAGCCTTCTTGCCCTTAGGCAATTCCACCAATTCAAAAGTGTGATTCTCTTCAAAAGAATCCATCTCCTCATCCATGGCTCCAAACCACAGATCCTTGTGTTCATCCTCCAAAGCTTCATAATAGCTTTCAGGCTCTCCCCCATCAGTAAGTAAAACATACTCACTAGGATCATACCTTGTCGACGGTTTAAGACCCCTCTCGGATCTTCTCACAACAGTAGGTTGGTTCTCAGCAGCTGGTGTCTCACCATGATCGTCACCATGATCACCACTGCCATCTTCATGTGCGGGAGCATCTGCACTGGGTGTATCATCCTGAACCTCAACCTCAACCTCACCGTGGACTGATGTAGAAGGAGTAGCCTCTATATCGATCAAACCTTCATAAACCTGAGTTGGAATTTTGGACTTATCAATGTCCTTAATCGTTTGATCTTCCATGAACACAACATCTCTGCTCCTTACGAGCTTCTTCTCAACGGGATCATAAAATCTGTACCCGAACTCATCCTGACCATAACCGATGAACACACACTGCCGCGACTTCATCTCAAGCTTCGATCTATCAGTCTTGGGAATGTGAACAAATGCCTTACACCCAAAGACTCTCAAGTGACTGTAAGAAACATCCTTACCAGTCCAAACTCTCTCTGGAACATCACCATCCAATGGAGCACTTGGTGACAAATTCAGCACATGAACCACCGTGTTCAAAGCTTCTGCCCAAAAAGTCATCGATAAGCCTGACTGTGAGATCAAACATCTCATCCTCTCGACAATCGTCCTGTTCATCCTTTCAGCCAACCCATTCAACTGTGGAGTATAAGGTGGCGTGAACTGATGCCTTATTCCATGCTCTTTGCAATAAGCATCAAATGGTCCAAGATACTCTCCACCATTATCACTGCGGATACACTTCAGCTTCTTCCCCGTTTGTCTCTCAACCAACGTCACAAAATGCTTGAAATATCCCAGCACCTGATCCTTCGTCCTCATAGGAAATACCCACAACTTTCTTGAATGATCATCAATGAAAGTCACAAAATATGATGCGCCGCCAAGAGATCTTGTCTTCATTGGACCACACACATATGAGTGTACCAAATCCAGTACCTCGGGTTTCCTAGAAGGCGCAGAAGACTTGAAAGATACCCTGTGTTGTTTTCCCGCAAAGCAATGCAAACACTTCTGCAGGTGCAAACCAGAGATTCCTGGAATCACCTCATTCTTAGACAACACAGCCATTCCCTTCTCACTCATGTGACCTAGTCTCTTATGCCATAGCTCCATGGCATTATCATTCTCCACCGCATTAACAGCATCCTTGGAGACCTTAGCCTGCATCCAATAGAAGGATGAAGACTTCTCACCTCGAGCCACAATCAAAGAACCACGAGAGAGCTTCCATTTACCACCACCGTGCAAACTGAAATAACCCTCATCATCAAGTCTTCCCGTAGAAATCAAATTCATCCGAATGTCTGGAACATGCTTAACATCCTTAAGCACCAGCCTAGTACCAAGACTAGTTTCCAAGCAAATATCACCAATGCCAGCAACCTGAGCCATCGCATCATTCCCCATCTTCACGGAACCATAATTACCCGTAGTATAGGTAGAAAACAAATCCCGCTGTGATGTAGCATGAGTAGTAGCTCCACTATCAATCACCCAACTGGTGTCCTGGCATGCGACATTAATGGCATCACCCTCAAGAAGAATGAGAAACTGATCTTCGGTGACGGTCACCCGATCCACCTTTTCTTCTTGATTTCCTTGCTGCTTGTTTTTCAACTTCCAGCAATCCTTCTTCATGTGCCCTTTCTTATGACAGAAATAGCACTCCAAATTTGCAAATCTATTAGACTTGCTCCTGCTCCTGTTCTTGTCACTCTTGGGACCTCTACTTGTACTTCTCCCCCTTGACTCAGTAACAAAGACATCTGAACACGAACTTCTAGCATTCGACTGCCTTCTTGCTTCCTCATTAAGAACACTGTTCTTCACTGAATCCATCGAAATAACACCTTTCGACGCGGAGTTACAAAGAGACATCCTGAAAACCTCCCAAGAATCCGGTAAAGTACCGAGAAGCCATAGACCGTGAATCTCATCATCAAACCTGATGCCCATATCAGACAGCTTGTTGAGCAATCCTTGAAACGCGTTCAAGTGATCTGTCATCGGAGTCCCCTCCTGATACCTCAGCTCAATCAACTTCTTGATCATGTACATCTTGTTGTTTCCGGTCTTCCTAGCAAACAACTGCTCCAGCTTCTTCCACAAAGAACGAGCATCCGTCTCAGTCTCAATATGATGCAACACATTATCATCTACCCACTGCCTTATCAACCCACACACTTGGCGATGCTGCAGCTTCCACTCTTCATCCGTCTTCTTCTCAGTTTTCTTCTCTTCAAAGACTGGAACATGGAATTCTTTAACAAAGAGCAAATCTTCCATCTTGCCCTTCCATAGATGATAATTAGCACCATTCAAGCTTATTATCCTGCCCATATTCTCCATCGTTCTCACAAGCAATAATAACCTGAAGTTATCAAACCCAAAGTTCTAAAACCAGAAGCTCTGATACCACTTTGTTGGGGAAATGAGAGCGGGACACGGCGCAGCGGAATACAACGGTCGTGTTTCCCCTGACCTTGTAAGAACCTGTGAGAAAAATACTTCGACGATAGCAGGATATGATATAAGCGATAACTAAATGAGACAAGCAATTTTAACGTGGAAAACCTCCTCGATGTGAGAAGGAAAAACTACGGGACCGTAGTCCACTCAACAATCCACTATATAAATGTATGTGAGTACAACCACGTCCTCCCTGTTCAACAACCTGAACAGAACAGAGACACAAGTTACAAAGAGCTTCTCCAACACAAGAACAACAACAACAAGAGAGCAACACAAAGCTTCAAAACCGGCAGCAACCAAACGACCTCAGCTCACAAGGATTCCGGCAACCAGAGACTAATCCCACCGTACAAATCCAAGATGAACAAGTCAACAACACCTCTGCCAAATCGCAGCTCAATCAGAGAAGATATCACCGTCGGATTTACCAAACACTCAAGACAGCACCATTGAAGAACTGTGACGACCAGCTTCTCCAAAACCCAGACAACAGAAGATCCAACCGTTAGAATCCAAATCCCTTCGGTGAACCTTTAACCCACTGACTGAAGAAGTTTCTCACAAAATATCAGCCCGATCAGGATCCGTTTAATCCTCCAAACCTGCCTTGACAAATCCAGACGAAATCTGCCTTCTTCTCTTTTTTTTTTTTTTTTCTCTTTTGTGTCAAGAGTCTTCTTGAGTACTCTTCTTTCTTTTATTGTAATATGTCTGATGTGTAATCTCTGCTCCTTCCAAAC
This sequence comes from Hirschfeldia incana, assembly GCA_026261945.1. NCBI lineage: Eukaryota > Viridiplantae > Streptophyta > Magnoliopsida > Brassicales > Brassicaceae > Hirschfeldia > Hirschfeldia incana. The sequence continues at coordinate 1,597,131 of JABCMI010000013.1, read as the reverse complement.
AATTAGGTTAAGAGACTTTATATATGTGTCTCATTAACCCTAATCTCCTCAAGGCCCAATACTAATCTCATGGACTAATACCAATGGCCCATCACCACCAAGTTTGGTTATCACCAACCAAATCCATTGGGTTTCCTCCATCTAGAAGGAACCCAACAAATGCAGAGCTATGGGTTGAGGATTATGGTGAGTTCACCCAATATTTGTCCAGTCTCATATCGTCTTAACTATTGTTATCAGCTATAAAATGTGATTTGGATTCTGTTTTATAGATTGTGGGAGGTGACGGTACCATTGGTTGGGTTCTTGGATGTCTTGGAAAGTTTAACAAGAGAAGGAACATCACCAATTCCTCCTGTTGACATTATCACCCGAGGTACATGAAATGATTTCTCAAGGAGTTTTAGTTGGGTGAGTGAATCTTTCTTATCTCTTTTGCCATCACGACCAGTCTCCTCACACATTACCTTTATAGATTGTTCTTTTTTCCTCTTCTCTTCGGAAAATAGTGATATACTTGGTTTCAAAGCTATCGCCATTTTCAATTGTCTAACCAATACTTTGCTAAAGTACATAACAACTGCGTTGCAGTAGACATATAATATAATCTTTGTAAACTCTCTCTATTGTGCCAGTGGTTGAACAAGAGACTTTGCTAACAAAAGAACATAATGAGGTTTTGGAGTACCCACAAGTTATCAATGAACTGAAAGTGCTATATTTTTTATTCATAAACATTAACATATGGTCGACTTGATTTCTTTCTGAATGCTATCTTTTAGCTGCCAAGCTAAGATCAAGGAAATATTTGATTCCCAACATGTCGGTGAGATGTTTATGAATCAGTTTATATAGTTATGAATTAACCAAATTAACCATTGGAGACTATATTTTTGAGATCGCCTTAGTATTAGATAAAGTACATTTACACTTTAAATAGTTAGTGTCTTTAATTTTGTGTGATGTCCTAGCCAACTTCTGTTTTCTTTTCTGTAATTTCTTGACCAACTTATGTTCTAAATTTGTTAACAAATTTAAAGAATTATATTTGTAAATAAAAAAATAAATTTTCACTCAAAAATTAAACTAAAAATACAATTGTGGCTTGTGGTGTGAACCACTGAAACAAATCAATCATAGCTATATATAGTAAAGAAAATGTATGTTTAACTATGTCCAATAATCTGTCAAAACATACATGTCCGAAATTCTGTCAAAACGTATATTAAACATAGTTATATACTAAAGAAAATAAATAAACAATGAAACTTGGTGGCTTGTGGTATGTACCACTGAAACAAATCAATCATATTGTATTAAACTAAAAAAATATGTTTATGGTTCTTGATTACGCTCAGTAAATCACATTAAATATCATCATGTACTTTTATGCAGTATCTTAATAAGAAAAGTTCATATTAAATATCTCCTACATATTTTACCTTTTAAAATTTTTTTATAATAAATCCTTATTTAATATTAAATATTAAAAATAAATATTGGAAATAAACTATAGCTTCAAAAATTTAAAGATTTATTGAATCTTTGTTATTGGTCATCAAATGTTACATATTGAGTATTCAAAATGAGCTGTTCAGAAAAAAATGATTACATATTTATGAATATATATATATATAAATATATATCTATATATATAAAATAGACTTTTCTCTCTTCTTTGGACATGTGGAAAGGGGCTTTGTTGACATGTGCCCCCTTCTTATATCTTTTTACATTATATATCTTTTTCTTTTAGATTATTATAATTTGGTTCACCATTTTCTAATTGTGCAATATCTAATAATTTTCACAATAATCATCAACTTTTGAAGTTTGATAATCCCTTTTATTAATTGCAAAATATAAAATGAGTAAAATAATATAAATAAATTTTTAATTTTTAATTTATTCACATTTAAAAATAACATAAACTTCACTATTGTATTAGTTCTTACTATTCTATATTATTTCATTTACAAATTATATATTTATTTTAATATTGACCAAGTTAAGAAAAAATAAATTAGAACACAAAATCTCTATAAACATAGAGAAAAACAAAATGCCAACGACACACTAACTAAGTAATTGTTTAGAACTTAAACGATATCAAGAACAAAAATTAACTTAGCTCATTTTATCATAGAATGTTTGGTTATAATAAGGAGATGTCGGAAAAAAGTAGAAAGATAAACTCTGAGACAAAAAAATTTTTGAATACAAAGAAACACGATCAAAGACCAATACAAAGAACTAAGAAAGCGTGCTAGAGCAAGAATATTCAACAGAAGACAAAAATCGCCATGAAACAAGAAAACAAATTTTTAAGACACCATAAGTGCAGCCACCAGCTAAGATGTACAAAACACCTCACAAACTAAACAATCACGTAAAAAACGTTCATACCACCGAAGAACCACAAAACTCTAGATAAAAAAGACCAAAATTCCGAGAATCTACCTTCGCAGACTTATACTAAGAAAATCAGGGGAAGTAAACATACAACCTGAAGGAGGGAGGATGAAAGTTAACCACCAAGAAAACAAAGCCCAAACTTTAGACCAGACACAACATTATAGATCTACAGAGCATACACGAAAAAACACTATCTAAACCTGGAGTCAAAATATTGGCAAAATAGAGAGCCACTAGAGACACGAGCAGTGATGAAATCAGCAAATCGTGGAGCCAACCTCAAACTATGAAGGAGATCATAGAGTCTGATGATCAAAAGCCAGATCTTGAAAACCAACCGAACATGAATTATCCACGGTAAGCTAACGAAGAAAAAATCAACATCAAAGACGACTAGACTCTGATCCAACCTAAGGAGATGCATTTCCTAACATCAACAAAAATTTAAGTAAGAAAAAGAGCAACCAATATTGACCGAAACAACCTTTAACGCTGTGAGTAACAACCACACAACATGAAACTTATAAATTCAATCTATAACAAAAACCAAACAATTTGAGGAAGAACAATAGACAGAGGTGAGTATTTTTTGGTGAGGAAGAGAAGCAAAGCACACGAAAAAGGTAAACAAAATACATAGATAGTGACGGTTTGATGTCAAAATATGGAGAGAGAACACAAAAAATCTCAAAGAATAATGTTCAAATAATTCAAATAAAAAAATAAAATACAATTTGTAACGTTAAACTGTTAATCTTAAAACAACAAATGCAAAGTTATTGAAATTTATGCTTTACACCACAGGCTTTACTATTATATATAAAACATATTATTGAAAAACACAAACATAAAATATATAAACCTATCAACTATTACGATAAAACACAATAAAAATATTAAATAATGTTCTTAACAAATAGAGATGGCCACATAATTACATCATCCAAAACAAATTACTCAACAACAATAAATATCAAAATTTTCAAATTCTTAATACTAAGATTTAGGATTAAAAATACACCGTACCAACTTCGAATGTATCTTTACAATCAATATATATATATGATTAGTTAAATTGATATATTCACAACTTCTTAATTTTGAAAAATCTAGAGCGAGAAGAAACTAGCGGTTAATATAACACCTATGATTTTTTGAAATTATCATCATAAGCACCGCTCACAAAATATAATTCATTGAAATCAACCTAGAAAATTCCAAAGCATCAAACTATTATAACACCTCCTCATCACCCCAATATACAAAACTAGGTCTGGACATAAATCTCGAACTTAAACCCGATCTGAAGTAAGAATATTGGTTCATATTATTCCAAAAGAGATGACGCAAATAAAAGATAAATAAAAAATGCAGTTTATATAACTAGCATGTATTTATCAATTTATGTTTTTAGTCATCTTTACTATCATATCTAATTATCGATATATATATGTATAAACTCTAATTTAATATAAGCATTGTAAGATTAAGTCCACATTTATAAAATATCTAAATTATAATTTAATTAATAAGTTTCAATCAAATAATAAATAATTCAGATATTACACTTTCAAATTGTCATGCATATATTTAAACTTAAATTTCTTTCATAGTAACTTTGCAAAGACTACAATCAAATTAATAAAGTTCATAAGATCATATACATATTTTGTTTTCTAAAATATTGTTGAGAAATATTTAGATTATAAAACCATAATCAAATCATAACAATATTAGTAAAACCGGCGCGTAGCGCCGGCAAACCTCTAGTATATATATATAATGAAAGTTATTTACCTATTCTTCAGATAATAGTTTAAAATCAAATCAGATGAAATATAACAAATCTATGATACATAAAAGTAACAGAAAATATTAAAAACTTATTAGATATATACAGAGTATTTGAACTTTTAATAAAGAGTTAAACATGATTACTAAAATATTAATAAAAAATTTAACTATGTTTAAATCTAAATATATATTAAATTATAAGTTAATGATATGTCAAACAAAAAAATTCTAATATTTGATCAAAAAAATTGGTATCTTTTAAAACAATTCAGTTTATTTTTATTTTTCAGACTAAAAAAATCATTTTAATTTATCAAATACTATATCAAAACAAATAAATAATATAATTAAACCCTATGTTTAAGTTAAATATTAAATATACATAAATTTTATAGACAAAAAACCGCGCGTAGCGCGGTTAAACCTCTAGTATACTCTAAAACACTAATATATCATGGCTAAAAATGTGTAAAATCCATGGTATATCACGCCCCAAGACTTACCATTTTGTTTGTCCTCTAGCAAAACACACAGGGTAGTCTTATGAAAGAGGTTTGAAAACAACATGGACTCACATAATTTTTAAATCAGTACTCTCACATCTGCAAAATATGATAGGTGGAAGTGAATCATTACTAACTTTAGAATGTTTCAATGTACTTCACAGTAGCTTAGTCACCATACCATACAATCACACAACACTACTGATAGCGCGTGACTTATCCCTCTACGGACCTCATTTTGCATAAAAATGCTACGTCTTGAGAGTATCGATCAAGGGATACATGGAGTCTTACTCAAGGAGGTTTCTGAACACACATGTAGTCTTCTCTGACTCTGTCCCTCCCCATTCTTTCATCTCTGGATCTTCATAATATCAATTTCAATGAACGCTGATGCAAATGTAGCCATCTTGTTTATCTTATTGATTTGTCTACTTTTGTAGCTCTATTTTTGGCAAAGTGTAGGCGAATAGTAGGGTCGTCGGTAATGTACATGCCCCTCACTTTCCAAAAATCTGTGATTGTTTCATTAGAAATGAATAATGGGGTCGCAGGAGAAAATCTTACCCCTCTAAACCGCAGGAAATCATCTCAATCTTTTATATTTTTAGATGCTGAAGAGAGGTGAAAAGAAAATCAGAAACACACACTTTTACCTTCCATACTTGCAGGACTCCGATCCAATGTATACCAAGTCCCAAAACAAGCAAGTAGAGTAGATTAAAGTTGGATGTTAGTTTTGTTTTTGCAGACACTCTCAGCAGATGTGGATATTATCATTACATGATACATTGCGGTGTTTCTATCTAATGCATCTTGCAATCAGTAAATCTAGATGGTGCAAGAGAGTGACTAGGGTAGCAATCAAATTGTATTTTATCATGATCCCCTTCTTGGCTCAATAATTTTTTTGAAAACATTTGTGAAAACTAAGAATACACTATATATCAGTAAACCTCTCCCTAGACTTAAATAACTCATAAGGACACAAGTGAACAAGGAAGAACATTATACCGGCTTGCTGATGTCAGTGTCGATCGAAAAATTAAGTGTCTATCGATCGTGTCTAGTGCAGTACTGTCAATCGATGTCGACAAGGTCTCATCGGTCGATGTGCTAAGCAATAATCTCCTTAGATCTTTTTTTAGAACACAATATTAGTAGAACATTCACCAAACTTAAACAACACTGTCCCCGGTGTTATCCAATCTTATATTGGTGGGAAAATTATAACATAAGTACTAAATTAACAAGAAAAGACGGTATAATATTGTTGATGTGAGTGTCAACCATTAAGAGGCGATTGAAACGATCCTTATGCTCTGTCGATCGACGCTGGCCAGCCATTGATCGATGCTTGTGCAAACTCGTCTTGCTTGAATCAATATTTCTTAATGAACAGTACTTCTGCTACGGTGTCTTCGCTACAGAATCACCGCTACAGTGTCATTTGTCAACACTGCTGCTACAGTGTCGTTTGTCCGCTGTTACAGCATTGCTCCTCACTGTTCATCATTTTTTTGACCTTCAATAGATAAAATGAAAAATAATTAATAAATGAAAGTAAACCAAATTTAAAATTACATAACATTGAGTTACCTCTCACTCAGTACTTATTGTTAGTCCTTAGCTTGACTTTTAGAGATCTGATTTGGCCCGGAGGAGAATGAGAACATGTTCCAAAACAAGTTTCAATGTCTACTATCTGAAGCATTATCATTTTCTTCTGAAAGCCTCCTCCATAAACTCTTCTCATTTGTCTATCATTTCAGTAATAAGGAGTGCTCGAAGCTTTGTAAATGGCTGTGAGAAGCATCTCCTGCAAACTATTGATTTCTTGACACCATCTGAGAAGTGAGGAATCAATGATAATTGAGGACTGCCCTTAGTCTTTTTTCTCTTCTTCCAAGTTTCCTATTCTTTCCCCAAACCTGTCTTCTCGCGTGGTGGTGCCTCGATCAAAAATATTTCCACACACTTTATACTCTTTCTACTCTGATATGCGATGGGTGTCTATCAATGTTGTAGTGGTAATGTCGATCGATGCCGATTTGTTGATGTCGCTCGATACTGCATTTGTGAGGCCATTGTTGACATCACTTATAAATCTCAACCCTCTTCTTTGAGAAGCGTCTACATACTTATGATCATCAAATACTCCATTATAGGAACCTAGATGCACAGTTCTATATGGTGGGATATGAGATTCAGCATCCAATACAGCACATGGAACCACATTCTTAACATGATCATGTATCATCTTCACTCTTTTGTGAAACCCATCAGCTTCTTCTGTGCAGATAGATGGTCTCTGATGTTTAGAGACAGCAAGGTGTGAGTCTATGGACTTGTTCGTTCTCTCCTCCAGTTGTTCATGCTTATGATATCACCCAAATTACCCTTAAGAGTGATTTATACACTCTCAAATAAGAGGTAGAGTTGTCGTACTTAGGGTCAAATCCACATGGAGCTAGGGAACCAATATAACTAATAGTTATGTAATTAAGTTAGGATAATAGGTTACAAAGCAGTACATATAGTAAATTTCAGGGGTGAACAAGGTAGTTGTTTTTATAGGAAAGAGAGTTGTTTGATGGAAGGATGGTTGCTAGATATAGATTTCTATTCAGGTAATCAAGATTATAATCATGTAGGTGCTAAACAGTTGTATATACGATAATATAGATCTCAAACACTTGATAATAAATTGATCGGCGTTCGCTTTCTCGGTTTTTTCTGCTGACTAGATATAATGAAGTGTCGATGATTCTAGAGGATATCGATCAATAAACTTTTTTGCACCGTCGATCGAATATTCTAAGATCAGGGTTCTAGTTCGAGACTTTAAAACACAAGCAATAAGAAAATCCTTTTGATGAATATCACAGCTAGAAATTCTATAGTTGGGGCTAATCCATCATAACATATTTGAACCCTAAACCTAACAGGTGCATCTATTCAAGCATAAAGTTTGTCACATAATAATAGATAAATAGATATAAACTGCAACCCAGTTGAGTTCAAGGAGGACCATGAAGGACTTCTTCCCTTCTCTCCTAACTAAGAGAAGCAATGGAATAAATAACTTAGAAAAGCATGCATAGACTCAACAATGGCATATGAATAAAATAATTAGGGTTTCAAGTCGTCCAAGCGCATCTTGGTAATTTTTGGTTGCTTATGGGCTTCAGTCAGTCTTAAAATATGCTCGGCCCTCGTTCTGGGATGACCGTCGATAGATTCTAAGGCTTCACCATCAATCGGCATTCCTTCAATTTCTCGATAACTTTCTATCGCGAGGCATACTGGCCACTCTTCAGTAAAACATGCATAACTTCTGCTACAGAATGCTGATTTACCTCAAATACGGTGGCAATGGAAAGTTAACTCAAATCTATTTCTGGTGTGTAAAGATGAGTGAAATCTAACGGTGGGAAGGTCTCCATTCATAGCAAGACATATGACGTGCTTGTTCAGGTCTGTATCTCAAAAGACTCCAAAAGACACAATAATCACCACTTTCCTCCCAATCGTCCTTGAACCTGTAAATAATCTAAATAGACTCTATATCGAAGTAAATGTATATTAGAAAAACTTATATACCATGGTTGTAAGTGGGTAAAATCCATGGTACATCAGCTTAACTTTGTATCCATTCTACTCGTCCAACGATGAGTGTCAATCGATGCAATCGGGTGGGTGTAGATCGATGTTATCTGGTGGATGTCAGTCAATGATGTATAGGGTGGGTCTAGATCGATGATGTAGGGTGGGTTTAGATCGATCTCATCAGGTTTGTGTCGATCGATACTAGCCTTTGGTGAAGTTTACAGCTCGCCTCTCCAAGTATTATGACCGTCATCAAGCTTCTTCTTTAAATTATGATACTTATATTCAAGGCATTCGTCCAGATCCAAAAAGTCATTCATAGTGATTTCCCTACTCGAATCCAAATCTCCAAACTTCTGTCAATCAGTCCTCTAACTCCAAGAATTCTTCTAGCTCCAAGAAATCTTCCATGCTGATCTATTTTCCTACATCAGGATCATGATAACAACTTGATACAACAGTGCCCTTTTGTGTCGAGTATGCAATGTCCCAAGGAAAACTCGATCTTTTAGGGATTTCGAGGGGTATGGATCGACGAAAAAGTTTGTGTTTATCGTTTCTGAGGTGTTGGGGTCGAACGACGCTGAGGTGGTGGTGATGATTGAAGCCAAGGTCGTGGTGTAGATCGATGTTGCGGTCGTGGTGTCGATTAATATTGAGCTCGTGTCACTAATATCATCTTCTTCTACTCTGTTGAACTCTCCAGATCCATGTTGCTCATCATCCTCAACCATAGATCTCATCAACGATTCCATCTCAATCTCTATATTTGATGCAGAATCATAGAGAAATTTGTTGAGGAATGCGTCTCTGATGTCACTCCAAGCAGTAAGGGAGTCTGGTAGCAAGCGAGTGTGGGAAGAGTTTGCAAAAGTAGTGATCATCAAAGACTTCATTGAAAATAAACAATACCAGTTCCTCAAACATGTTAATAAGAGTTACATACATATCTTTCAGCTCATTTTCCTCTCTCTCTCTCTCTTTCTCTCTCTCTCTCTCTCTCTCTCTCTCTCTCTCTCTCTCTCTCTCTCTCTCTCTCTCTCTCTCTCTCTCTCTCTCTCTCTCTCTCTCTCTCTCTCTCTCTCTCTCTCTCTCTCTCAGCAACACTCGGTATGAGTACCTCGACCATCTCTGTCTCCTCAAGTGGTGTCGGTCGACACTTGATGAATAGCGTCACTCGTCTCGGACGAACAGTGTCGGGATGAACAGTGTCGGTCGATTTGGGATAAACAGTGTTGACTGGTGTCGGATGAACAGTTTTGATCGATGTTGGATGAACGGTGTGAACAGTGTTGAGATGAATAGTCCCGCGATGGACACTTTCTTGATGAATAGTGTTGGATGAACAGTGTCATTTGACGGTTTGTGGACTCTGTCCATCACTGCTGTTTGTAGGGTGGCGACCAATTTATGGTGTACGCTGTCGATCTCTGTTGCTTTGAGGGTGTCAATCGATACTTCCCTCGTATATTTGCGGATCGTGCATAAATCAGCTGGCTTCGTCTTTGAAGAACCCAAAAATCTATTTTTCATTGTAGTTCTTGGTATTGAGATGAATGTACCTGAAACAAAAGAATTTTTTTAAGTAAAGAAAACTAGTATAGTAAAACCTAGAAAAAATCAAACAAACTAAGTCAAATGGAGATCCATGCTTCCCGACAACGAAGCCAAATTTGATATCACTCAAATTACTCTAAGTAGTGATTTTTACTCTCTCAAATAAGAAGTCGAGTTGTAGTACTTAGAGATCGAATCAACAGAGAGTGTGGGCAAACAATAAACTCATTCAATCGCGATTAAGCTACGCTAAAGAATTTAATATGCAGTAAATAAAGTAAAGCAGGTCGAACAAGTTAGTTGTTCGAAAGAGATTGATTGGGTTGTTTGATTATTTGATGGGTTGCTAGACTTAGGGTCTCATTCAGGTTATCCGAACTATAATCTATAGATGCTAAGGGTTGATCCTAGAACTCAAACTTAAGTAATAATCTATCAACTTATGTTTGTTTAGATTATCTGTTGTCTAGATCTAAGATCTCAACTGTCGTTTGTTGATCTTGAGAAATTGTCGATCGATACTATATATTGAGACTCAATCGATACACCTTTTAAAACGTCGATCAATAAAAGGATTGTCAGTCGATGTTTATTATAGCAAGCTTTAGCAAATGGGTTTGATGTGTTCATTAAGTTAACTAAATCATCTGTCACTTGTTTTGGCTTGACTTGATATCTTTGATTCTTTCTTTTAGCCGACTCCGTAGATCCGACCTTACTTTTGAATTATCCCGCGATGATAGCTAGTAATACTTTCATTACTTGAAACCTACATTGTCTAACAGCCAAACATTCCTTAATTGGTCTTCGGTCTTGATCTCTCTTTATGTATGATCTCATTGTTTCATGAACAGTTTACCACGCTCTGCCAGTTCCGACTTTATTTTATGAGCTCACTTAAGATCCGAGACTTAGTCAAAATACATCTCTATCCTCAATTTTCATGATTACAAGTGTTTCCACAATTAGAAAAATATTCTTCATGTAGAATAAAACCTCTCTTGTTTTATTTTCTTCATTGAAAATACTCCGGAAGCGGGTCGTTACACAAAGCCCCGTCAACTTCTGTCCTGTCCATGTGGCTGCCCCGAAGGGCCACTGTCGATCGCGGTCACTGCCTGCCATCGCCACACCTGAATCCCGAGGCACCGTCTTTCAAACCCTAAATGCCGCTTCCTCGATTTTGCTCCTTGTAAGCATATCATATCTCAGCCATAAGATCTGATATTGTGACCACCTCTCCCTCTTTTTTCTAGATACAGATATATACCATCAAGTCTAGCGAAGGTGAAGGACCGATTGAGAACGCTTCTCACGACTTGTAATACGTCGGGACGTTCACAACCGGTCTTTCACCTTTATTACAAACGCTCCATCAAGTCCTTTATTAACATTATCTAGATCTAGTTGTTGATTATATTATGTGATGAAGCATGTTATTTTGATTATATGATGAAAGCACATGTTGATTGTTTGAAAGGATTAAAGAGAGAAATATATGTGAGAATGAGATGTTAAATTTATCTGCCATGAGATGTTGATTTAGTTTTGTTTTTAATCAATTCAAAGTGGGTTTTTAAATACATTTGATAGTGGTTAGTGATAGTAGTTTTTGTTTCGTAGTTGCTTAAGTCAAAAAAGAATAGCATAAGTAATTTTTATAGATTAATGCAATGAAAATAAAATAAATAGCTGATAATTGAATCAAAGTTTAAACTTAAAACATTTGTGTTACTTAAATTTGTGAATTAATTCGTTGGTTGCTTGTGTAATTTTATATGGCAGTTTTTTTTTTTCTTTTTTTGCAAATGGATTGACAGTCAACAGTTTTATTGTCAAATTCTTGTGAACGCGGTTGTCTTGAGTAGTTTTAGCCCGTGATGGGGATGATTGCATGACATGTAGGATGGTGGTTCTTGCCGACTGCTAACGACTGCACGACTTCAGAGAGAATATTTTTTGGATGTTTCGGAGTTGTTCAAAACTTGATATTTGTTGATCTGCGTTCATTTTGTAATTTATTTTGTGTAAGAGAGTTTTTTTTATTGTATGAGGTTTTGATTTATTGTCGTGTAAAATGTATGTTAAAAAGACAAAAAAATCTTTGGCTTGACAGTGTAATCATTTGTGTAATTTTATTGAGTTCATCTATACTATTATTTGATAAGTGAATTTTATTATTATATTTTTAGGATTTTTTCCAATGATTTATTACTACACCTGATAAATAATTAGATTTATTAATATATTATTAACCATTAACTACAAACGAATTAATATATAATTATCCATAAATTGGAAATAAACTTTGGTTAGATGATTAACATTATCTAAAAATAGTCTGTATTAGTTAACCAGCAACTAAAATCAAATTAAAATATGATTGACCATAAATTAAAAAGGAATTTTATTGAGTTGATAATTAGCATTATCTAAAAATAATTTATATTATGTTGTAAAATCTATATTATCGTTAACGAATAATTATATTTGTTAGTATATAGTTACCATATATTAAAAACAATTTTCATTGATTTGATAATTATCATTGTATAAAAATAGTTTATGTTAAGTTATTCAAATAAATATTTTACATTTTAAATAATTTTAAATTACACAAGATAAAAACCTATATGTTTATGTTGTATAAAATTTAATTATATTGAAAAGAAATCATATAAAATAGGTAAAATTTAATTTGTTACTAAATATTTCAAAATAATTAGTGTTTTTAAGTTTATGTTACGTAATAAAAACTATTTATTCTACCATATAAACTTGTAACATATATATATATATATATAATATTTTAAATTTTTTATGAAATACTTTGAATGTATGAACATTAATTATTTCAATTGTATTTGAACTGATAATATATTTATTTTAAAATATTTTTAAAATTATTATGCCCGCAGTTGCAAGTAAAGCACCTAGTATGTGAACATTTTCGTAACGCAGGAACTATAAATTATTTTGGTTTTTAACAATCTATCCTATTAAAAGTGAAGTACAAATTGAAAAATACCCTGACTTCATCACTTTATTTACAGTTGTTAGTCACTGGTGCTAATAATTAATTTTTGCTAAAAATTGTCATATCCTTTCACACCATATTTTAGAAACCCATCAAGTTTTAAGCTTTTTAATTAATAGGCCTATATAATATAAGTGCATTTCGAAAAATATATCTTTCTAAATCTTAAATAATTCTAAAGTTTGGATTTCAGTTTTGTCCAAAGTAAAAAAGCAACTTTTTTTACTAACAAAAAAACCACATCGATTTTTACTAATGGGCTTTTGTTCTTATAATTTATATTTTACCTAGATGGTCTAGATCATAATTATCCTGTAATTTTTGTTAGTGGTGGTTTTTATTAATTTTAACAACAAAAAAACAGAACTACGAATACATATTTAAATGCTTTAAAATTATATCTCTTTATTATTTCAGTACCTCCCATAATAATGCACTTATATTATATAGATTTTTTTTTTATTTAACTTTGGGGTTTCCCAGCGGTAAGCCGTACTAATCCCCAAGAGGCCTTCCATCCGGGCACCGACGTTTATAGCGGGGAAGATGGCCAAGGCGACTCGAACCCAGGAGCGGGCACTCCAGCTGGAGTTTCATTACCACTAGGCCAAGAGCTCTTGGTTATTAAATTGAAGGACCAAGATTCGGGGGTTTTGAAAAATATAGATTTGGTAATACCAAATTTTAAAAATAGTGTTACACTATTATACATTAAAAAATATATATTTTTTTAAAATAACTAAATGTGTATTGCAAACGATATTTTTTTAAGAAGGATATACATTTGCCAAATGTCTCAATAAAAAAACACATACCACGCCATATTTAGGTACAGTTACATTATGTAATGGTGATACATATAAAATATATAATGATTACATGAAAAACAAAAAATTATGCACGAACGTAGGGATCAAAGTCTAGTGTTCTCTTATATCAGTAACGTCTAGTAATTAAGTTTGGGGATTTTACCAAAAAAGTTGGGGGGGGGGGGGGGGGGGGGAGTGTTTCCGTTTGCCAGAGTAATTTATCAATACATTTGTACAGTTTATTAATTTCACTAAGGATTTTTTATTCATTTGTTTGGTTATATGTAGGTTTTATCATTATTTTTTAAATATAATATTTTATTTTTAAAAACATTTTTTTAAGCATTTTTATTTACTAGTGTTTTATGTGCATGTGATACTTTAGAAGAGAACCAAAAGCAAAGTGAGTGTAGGAAATAAGTCATCTAAATGAACATCTTTGAACAAAAAAAAAATGAACATAGTAAAGAGCTCAAAGTCAAAAAGTTAACCATCTTGTTGGCCAGCGCTAGTAATTTTGAATTGGTGTTTTAGCTCTAAGCTTTTAAGCTTTCATTGGAGTTGGTATTTTAGAAATATATGATTACGGTTTTAAATGTGTGTTACACATGGCGATCGAGTAGCCTCGGCATGGTGCTTGGCGAGATTCGAGTACCTCATCGTATTGGTTCGCAACATGCTATTTAAAACCAAGCGCCAGCGAGCCTCTTCATTGCTTCTTCAATGATGGTAAGCTTAACACCCTTACCCATAGGAAGAGACACCCACGGTTTTAGCCCTTTGTCTAGCATCGTGAACACATTCCTCAACCTTGTTGCAACTTGTAAACTCATGTCATGTTGAGTCTTGTATGTGGATAGTTTCAAAGCTTCCCTTATGCTTCGCATGTTTCTAATCACACCAACACGCCCTCTTTCTACCTCCAGTCACCATCACAACATTGCCGACATCAAACTTGGATATACTCAACAATTTTGTTGTCCTCCAGCTCGAGCTTCACGGTGTCATTACTAATGTGCGACGATCTTATGTGTACAGGAAAGGTATTCTCTCTTGTTCAAACTGGATAGTTCGAACCTTGCAAAGGTTAATCTGAAGAGAGGAAAAGAAACAAATCTTGTTTGTACACATACATGTCACGCATAATCTAAATAATGACAAGAGCAAGAGAGATCAAAACCTTGGCTTCCTCGTCCCTGATGGAGTGAAGAGAGAAATGTCCCTTGGTATTGTAGAAGACGGAAATCGAATTGAAATAACTGTAATAAATAAACGCGAGATTAAGGAAAAAAACGGATAGAAAGTCGAAATGAAACCCGTATAAAAAGCGTTTTATGGAGTCGAGATATGAATCTCTTTCTTTAACGCTAACTATTCGCTCCGTAGTGAGACAGATCTGTACGAATATCGAGTCCCAGGATAAAACCATGGCGACGATTCACGCTTCACTCGTGAACGCCCTAACAAACTAAAAACTGTACGAAACACTCTCGGGAATAGACTTACGCTAAGGGATTTTTTCTCTGTTGGGTTTTCGATGTGAAAGAAGTTAGAAATGAATGAAGAGGAGGCGAGTATTTAAAGAAGAGAACGATATTTGATTTTCCAAACTTTTGCACACGTTTTGCGAAAATATCTCAGAAATCTCGGAAGTGGAAAGTTGAGCAACTTTCTCCGCAAGACTTCTCTTCTGTTGACTCATTCTAATCAATTTCGAACAGTCAAAATTCGTGTCGTTTTTAGACAAACTACGTGTCGTTTATTCACGAACGTTATGATGTTTTTAATGAAATAGAATGGCAAAACGTTGAGATTTAATTGGTCCAAAAAGAATCTTATTGGGCCAGAGGCCCTCCACCAAGACCCAAGACCCAAAACCAAGCCCACGCCAACGCCCACGCCCACGCCGAGCCGAGCCGGCCGGACGGCGGTGGCGCATGCGTGGGGAGCTCCTTGTTCCTCTGAGCTGTTTAACCAAAGACAGGGGTGAGAACATTTATATATTACTCCCCCAAGCTTCTTTTCTCTGATGTGGGATGGTTTCATCTTCCTCTTCATTTAATCAATAGGCACTTAATGGCCCATTTGTATTCACTCATTTCCCAATTAATATTCTAGCCCATTGGCTTAATTAATTGGTCCAACAATCCCCCACATGAATAGAAATGAATATAAACATATGCAGACTCGATAGACTCTAAAAAACATTACTGACTAGACTTATACTAATGACTAGACCGACAGACTTATCGAGAGTGTTTGCGAAAAATTCACTGTTTGAGTAGGTGGCATTTTTAAGCCTTGAACCACTCATAGTTAATATTTGTCGGGTTTACTTTACCCGAAGGTGAACATGATGTCTTGAACCAACCAGTGTTTTATGTAGACCGAGACAACATGCATAACGCAGCTTCATTTTCTCGTAGAACTTAGTTCTCTATTGTGTTCATTGTGGCCCTGAACTATTTATGGTTTTCATGAGTGAACTTAGAGAATATAGCCTAGCATTCATTCTCCTAGAAATGGCCCCATTTCACACTCATTAGGTGATTGTCCATTAAAAGTATTGGTAATACTCCGCTTTAGGAGCCATGGTATCATTAAAAGTCTTTGCTTATCCTTCTCTCATTCTTTAGCACTTATCATCTTTAGAAGCTGGGATGAGACTTTTGTGTCTCAAAGTGCTTTGGTTAGATTTTGCTTGATTTTGTTTTTCCTTTGAACCTACGTCTTGGGATCTCCAGTCATGATAGGTAGGGTTGCAGTCAAGCATCCTCATTAGTTATAGGCTTTAAACTTATTCCTTTTGATGATTTAGCAACAACATCTTGTGGCAAACCTTTAGTAAATGGATCCGCTAGGTTGTCAGCCGATTTGATGTAGTCTATTGTGATTACACCAGTTGAGATAAGTTTTCTAATGGTTTTATGTCTTCTTCTTATGTGACGAGATTTACCATTGTAGAGATTATTCTGAGCCCGAGCTATAGCTGATTGACTATCACAATGTATGCATATAGGTGGCACATGTTTCTCCCACAGAAATATCTTCCAAAAAATTTCTAAGCCATTCAGCTTCTTCTGCAGCTTTGTCTCAGGCTATGAATTCAGATTCCATTGTGGATCTGGCTAACATTGTTTGTTTGGTAGATTTCCATGATATTGCTTCTATTCCTAGTGTAAAAACATATCCACTTGTGGATTTTGAGTTTTTAGAATCTGATATCCAGTTAGCGTCACTGTATCCTTCTAAAACTGCTGGTTCTTTACCATAGTGATGCCCAAAATCTTTGGTGTAGCGCAAGTAATTGAGTACTCTTGTTATAGCTTTCCAGTGTGTATGGCCTGGATTACTTGTATATCGACTGAGTACGTTTACTGCATGCGCTAGATCTGATCTTCTACAATTTGTCAAGTACATAAGACTTCCGATCACACGTGCATACTCGTTTTGTGAAACCGCTTCACCTGAATTCTTTGTCAAGTGCATTTGGGGATCTAACGGAGTTTTTTCCGTACTACTAGAGTAGTTTTTAAATCTCTCTAATATTGTTTCAGCATACTGAGATTGAGTTAAAGTAATTCCGTTTGAATTTCTTTGTACTTTAACCCCGAGAATCACGTCTGCTAATCCCAAATCTTTCATCTCAAATTTCCCTTTGAGCATGTTTTTTGTTTGAATGATTATGTCTTTATTGCTTCCAATAATGAGCATATCATCTACATATAAACATAGCAAAACATACACATCTTTGGTAGTTTTGTAGTATATACATTTATCACATTCATTGATTTTGAAACCATTTGACATCATTGTGTTGTCAAATTTTTCGTGTCATTGTTTAGGAGCTTGTTTAAGCCCATAAAGTGACTTTACAAGCCGACATACTTTGTCTTCCTGTCCAGGAATGACAAAATCCTCAGGTTGTTTCATGTAAATTTCCTCTTCTAAATCACCATTCAGAAAAGCGGTTTTTACATCCATTTGATGGATTTCTAAATCTCTTAAGGCTGCGATTGCTATCATCAGCCTTATTGATGTTATTCTTGTTACTGAAGAATATGTATCAAAATAGTCAAGACCTTCCTTTTGTCGGAATCCTTGAACTACTAGTCTAGATTTATATTTTCCACCAGGTTTTCGTGTCATTATCCATTTATTTCCTAATGCTTTACAACCAGGTGGTAAATCCGTTAAATACCATGTGTAATTTTGCATGATAGAATCAAATTCACTCATAACTGCTTCGTTCCAGAACGGAGCTTCTGGTGAAGCCATGACTTCTGCCAAAGTTTTTGGAACATTTTCTACTAGAAATGCCATTAGGAAATCGTCTCCAAAAGATTTTTATTTTCGAGCTCTTTTGCTCCTTCTAGGTTTATCTTCCTTTTCATTCTCTGAAATATTTTTTGTAGAAATCTCAACATTTGTCTCAATTTCTGAGTCATTGTTGTTGTCTCTTTCTTTTCGAGTTTGTTTTGAACCTTGTTTTTCCTTGTGAGGAAAAAATATTTTCAAAGAAAGATGCATTTCTTGATTCCATAACTGTTTGTTCATGGATATCTGATATTTCAGATTTATGTATCAGTAATCGATAAGCATTACTATTATGTGCATATCCGATGAAGATGCAGTCCACGGTTATAGGTCCAATAGTGACATTTTTTTGTGGCGGTACTGCAACTTTTGCCAAGCACCCCCACACTTTGAGGTATTTATACGAAGGTAAATTACCTTTCCATAATTCATATGGAGTTTTGCCAGTTAATTTATGTGGAATTTTATTGAAGATATAGTTTGTGCTAAGCAACGCTTCCCCCCACAGGTTCTGGGGACACCCAGATTCCTGCAACATTGCATTCATTATCTCTTTTAGAGTTCGATTCTTGCGTTCAACAACTCCATTAGATTCTTGTGAGTAAGGAGCTGTAGTTTGATGGATTATTCCATGTTCTTTACAAAATGAATTGAATGGACCATCATATTCACCGCCTATGTCGCTTCTAACTACCTTAATAGTTGTTTTAAGCTGATTTTCGACCTCGAGTTTAAATTCTTTGAATTTTTCTAAGGTTTCATCTTTGCTATGTAAAAGATATACATAACAATATTTTGTGCAGTCATCTATGAAGGCCACAAAGTACTTTTTCCCACCTCTAGTTGGCATGTATTTTAAATCACATAAATCGGTGTGAATTAAATCTAGAGGTTTATTAGTTTTTTCAACACGAGGAGAGGGGGTTTTTGCGAGCTTAGCTTGTACGCATACTTCACATTTTTCTTTAATTGTTTTCCATTTAGGAATTAAATTTAAATTCATTAATCTTTGTATAGATTTGTAGTTCACATGGCCAAATCTTTTATGCCATATATTAAAAGACTCCACCAAATAAGCAACTGACTCATTTTTATTCATTGAAACTTTCGGAGGGACTGTCATTACATTCATCATGACAAGTCCATCCTTAACATACCCCTTTCCCAAATACATCTCATTCTTCCTAATCACGAGCTTGTCCGCCTCAAGAGTTGCAGCGAATCCAATCTTGCTGAGCAAGGTTCCCGAGACCAGGTTCTTCCTCATGTCAGGCACATGCTTCACATTCGTCAGAGTCACCTGACGTCCAGATGTCATCTTCAAAATCACACTGCCGCGACCTTCAATCTTGGAGACTGCAGTGTTCCCCATGAACAGCTTCTCCTAAGTTTTGCTCTTCTGATAGATGCTGAACATCGTCCTATCGGTGCAAATGTGGGTGGTTGCACCAGTGTCGTACCACCATTCCCTGGGATTGTTGCTTTCTCATCTTTGATCTTTTTGCGACACTCAACAGTCTTGTGTCCCACTTTGTGGAAGTAGTGGCATTTCCCCTTGAACTTATCCACATTTGCATTGATTTCAATGCCTTTGTTCTTGAAGTTATTCCCAGAAGCCTTCAAGGCCAAAGCAGTTTTGGAAGGCTTTCAAGGAGAGGTGTGTGCCTTTCCTTTGGCTTTGTGCTCAGCCATGTTGACATTGTGCTGCTTAGCTGTGTCCTTGTCAGCAGCTCGGTTCCTGGATTCCATCTGAAGCCTCATGATGAGATCCTCAAGACCCATCTCTTTCTTCTTATGCTTCAGATAGTTCTTGAAATCAGCATAGCTTGGGGGAAGCTTTTGAATGAACATGAGATTTGTGAATGTCTCACAGATGGACATCCCTTCAGCAGCGATTCATGGCAAATGAGCTGAAAAGCTTCCACATGGTCCATGATGGGTTTTGAATCCACCATTCTGAATTCATCGAACTTTGCCACCACATACTTCTGACAGCCAGCGTCCTCGCCTCTGTACTTCTTGTCCAATGATCTCCATAGCTCTTTTGCAGTGGGAATGTCACAGTAGACTTTGTAAAATGGATCAATCAGACAACCCAAAATGTATCCTTTGCAGATGAAGTCAGAATGCACCCATATGTCAACACTCGCTTGAGCATGGACATCTTCAACGGTGTAAGGGACCATGGGCTTATCCTCCTGGACGAACTTGTCAAGTTTCATCGTTGTCTGGAAGAACATCATCTTCTTCTGCCTCGTTTTGAAGTCTTAGCCATCAAATTTGTCAGGCATCCCACATTGTGTAAACACACTAGGCAAAACTTGAGGAGTAGCAACCATAACAGGAGCACTTGTGGTTCCTTGAACCGAACCGGTTTGGTAAAGACCAGCACTGATAAGGCTACGGCGAGTGGTTTCATCAATTCCCGCAAGAAGGGTAGTGTTTGTTGTTCCTGCACTGGAACCAACGTTTGTCACGCCGGTTACACTCACGCCGGTTGCATCAGTCGCGGTGACATTGAGTGGAGTCTGAGTAGCGGTGGTATCAATAGGGGCGTTGTTGTCGTTAGTCATATTTCTTCCTGAAAAGAAAACATGAAAAACGGATCAGTACTCCATTCAACAAATAACATATTATCAAAATAATAGTCTAAAATCGATTTTCATTTTTGGTATTTGAACTAAATCATATCGATACATGTCTGAAAAAACGTTTTGCAAACTCGCTTATAAGCATTCGCCGAAACCGTTTTGTGTAGACTTAGAATGTTTCACAAACTCGCTTAAGAAAGCGTTTGTGAAAACGATTCATATATAAAAGTTTAAAAAATAAACCATCTAAAACGTTTTGCGGATGATGCTATAAGCAATCGCAAAACCGTTTATAGAAGAGATAAGAAACGTTTCGCGGATAAGCAAACAGCAAATCGCAAACAGCAAATCGCAAACATCGTTTCAAATAAAAGAAAAAACGTTCTCAAAATATCCAATAAAACATTTTGCAGTAGTGCTAGAAAGCAAATCGCAAACCGTTTTGAGATAAGAAAGAAACGTTTCGCAGAAATGGTAAAACCAAATCGCAAACAGCGTTCCAAAGACCGTTTACACCTTTAAAGACCGTCTGATAAAAACGTTTTTCAATCCGATTAAAAGCTTTAGACAGAAAGCGATTTAGAGTTAAGATTGTAGAAGCCGGAAATTGAATTGAAATAACTGTAATAAATAAACGTGAGACTAAGGAAAGAAAACGGATAGAAAGTCGAAATGAAACCCGTATACAAAACGTTTCATGGAGTCGAGATATGAATCTCTTTCCTTAACTCTAAATATTTGTTCCTTAGTGAGAGAGAACTGTACTAATATCGAGTCCCAGGATAAAACCATGGCGACGATTCACGTTTCACTCGTGAACGCCCTAACGAACTAAGAACTGTACGAAACACTCTCGGAAATAGACTTACGCTAAGGGATTTTTTCTCTGTTGGGTTTTTCGATGTGAAAGAAGTTAGAAATGGTTTTTCTCGAAATGAAACCCGTGTACAAAATGTTCCATGGAGTCAAGATATGAATCTCTTTCCTTAACTCTAAATATTCGCTCCATAGTGAGATAGAACTGTACGAATATCGAGTCCCAGGATAAAACCATGGCGACGATTCACGCATCACTCGTGAACGCCCTAACAAACTAAGAACTGTACGAAACACTCTCAGAAATAGACTTACGCTAAGTGATTTTTTCTCTGTTGGGTTTTTCGATGTGAAAGAAGTTAGAAATGAATGAAGAGGAGGCGAGTACTTAAAGTGTACGCCCTAACGAACTAAGAACTGTACGAAACACTCTCGGAAATAGACTTACGCTAAGAGGATTTTTCTCTGTTGGGTTTTTCGATGTGAAAGAAGTTAGAAATGAATGAAGAGGAGTTGAGTATTTAAAGAAGATAACGAGATTTGATTTTCGAAACTGTTGCACACGTTTTGCGAAAATATCTCAGAAATTTCGGAAGTGACACAAAATCTTCCAAAGCCCAAGCCCACGCCAATCCAGGCCGGCCAGACGGCAGCGTGCGTGGGAAGCTCCTTGTTCCTCTGAGCTGCTTAACCAAAGACAGGGGTGAGAACATTTATATATTACTCCCCCAAGCTTCTTTTTCCCAATGTGGGATGGTTTCATCTTCCTCTTCATTTGTATTCACTCATTTTCCAATTAATATTTAATCAATAGGCACTTAATGGCCCATTTGTATTCACTCATTTCCCAATTAATATTTTAGTCCATTGGCTTAATTAATTGGTCCAGCATGTATCATAGAGAAGACGGAAGTTCTCGTAGCAGAAGATATACAAATGCACCACCATGTTTGTCAAGCATCCAATGTTTCGGAGTGTTGAGCTTCATCATATGCTTCTTTAAACCTCTCAACTGTGTTACAGCCAAACATAACACATGTTAGAGAGATACAAATAATATTACAAGTGATAGATGTTCTATTAATATCCACTGAATGATCCCAACACCAGAGCCTTCTAAAAGTCTTCCATGAAAAAAAATTAGAAAAAAGTATCTAACAGAACCAGTATGATGTAAGGTCAATCTAATATTTTCAGATTGAAATCAAATAAATAAACTGGAAAATAACTCACTTTTGCCAGTAATATATGCAAAGACAACCAGCAATCATCAGAGACTGTCCAAGAAAACACACGATTAAAAGGTTAAGTAAAGCAATGAAGTTGTCATTGGCTGGTTTAAGGTTCAAACCAGAGTAATTTAATACTCATGAAACTAAACAGTACCCCATTTGTCCAATGTATTATGCGATCTGACAAGTGGAAATTGCACCAACCATAGCACCCACATTGGATAGAGAACCAAACACAGTGTACTAATTCATAGACAAGAGATCAAAGTCAGGAAAAGAATAAACTAGACAGATCGATACAGAAAGATTGGTTACCTCAGATACAGTTAACCCGAGATGCTTAGTGATTGTTGTTATGGTATTTTTGTGTAGGGTCGTTTTAGTACTACAGAACACTGGAAGACTAATGAATGGATACGAGTTTGTATGTGTTTTTAGAATAGAAATCGAGGCAAAGAGAAGTATTATTGAGTGTGTTCGGCGTTACAACGTTTGGGTGTATAAACCCTAGTTTTCTAGCCTAACTCTATAATCTCTAAGCCCCAAAGTATCGATCCCTTGTTCTAGGGTTTGGGTTCCCCTTTTATAGTTGATGTAAGTCGGTCAATCTTCGGCGGCTTCTGTAATATTCAGGAATATATTAGTTTCCCCTTGATATGGGAAACTTCCATATTCATGCGGAGGATCGGATCCTTGGTCCTTACGGCAAGGGCTGGGCCTTGGTTCCCCGATACAGGGACTGGACCCTGTGTACTTATTTAATGGAGGTCGGGCCCTGGTGCCACCTGGTGGAGATGGGTTCTTTAAGTCGAGGAGGGACCCTGGGTCCTTTCCAAACGAGGGCCCGGAAGTCGAGGCCCCTTCGGAGGCTGGAGAAAATTCTAGCCTTGGATATTTTTCCCCAACAGTTTGCCCCTTATTCCTTGATTGCTTCGTAGGGATCAAGGGATAATATGTAGCCTTGAGTCTTGATACCATTTCTTCCAGCAGGAGAAGGATTTTATTCA
The DNA here is from genome assembly GCA_026261945.1 of Hirschfeldia incana. NCBI lineage: Eukaryota > Viridiplantae > Streptophyta > Magnoliopsida > Brassicales > Brassicaceae > Hirschfeldia > Hirschfeldia incana. The sequence goes on along the minus strand of JABCMI010000013.1, from coordinate 1,573,444 downwards.
TAATCAGGTTCCGGAATCCGAGACATAAGAACTCGGCTGGTATGATGATCTGAAATATTTTTGATTCGGAACTTCCAAAAATCGATCTGAACGAGTCCTGCTGATCTGGATTCTCTTTCCTTTTCGGGAGCTGATATCTCGGGAGATCCGGGGAGCGGGCTGATTTGAATTTTAAATCCTGCCTCGGAGACCGTAGGATTTTTGAATTCGGCGGCTTTCCCGAGGTAGTGTTCAACGGCTCTTTCCTTTTCCTGATAAATATGCGCTTCGGATTTTCGATTGCCTTCATCGCTTCTTCTTCCTCTTAGCCTTCTAGGATTGTGTCCAGATTTTTCTTCTTCTCTTTTGTTATAATGGCGGAGACGAGAGATTCGGGGAAGAGGATAGAGTCTAGATCGTCTAGATCTGGCAGCCCTCAAGATCTTCAAGCGTCTACGCCGTTCATACCACTTGGATCTCCACTGGTGGGCCCTGCTTCGTTAATCGGGGAAGATGAAGTACGCGACCTTCGGAGAAAGTACGCGCTCCCTTCTTCTGTTGCTCTCCGTGTTCCTGAACCTTCGGATGGTGCGTCTGGCGGTATGCCCAAAGAGATCGCTGTTTATGAAGCTTTCTTCGAGTCGGGTTTTAGAGGCGATGTTCCGTCGTTGGTTGCGAGTTTATGCGACTATTTTCATATTTCGCCGTCCCAGCTTAATCCTCCTGCTTGGCGCATTCTCACGGCGATCCAGAATCTGGGCGATGAAGAGAATTTGACTTTGGGGGTCAATGAGGTTCTTTTTTCTTATCACTTAGCTCCAATAAATGGCAACGAGGGACGTTTCCATCTTCGCCCTCGCGCGGGTCTTCCTATAGTTGAAGAGTTGCCAAAGACCGACCGCAAGGGACTAGCCTTTGAGAAAAGGTGGCCCGAGAAGTATATTTTCGTGATCCTCCCTAGATCCTACTATCGATGGACTTTCACGGGTAAGGAATGCTTTCGTTATCTGTAGTCGAATTTCGCTTATTTCTTTTTGGTTCTTTTGCAGAGGGGACTCGTCCTGCTCCGGCCGATGGGAAGGATAACGTTCTTCGTGCGAGGCAGATTCCTGTCGAGCGTTGCCTAGTACCTTATCTTCATAGCCCAGAGGTGTTGCGCCGTAGCAAGCTGTGGGGTGAGTCCTTCTTTTTAACGCTGGTCGGGTCTTTTATTGTTATGTTGATCGCGTGAGTTTTGTGATCAGCGAGTGTGATGGAGGAGGATTCAGAGGATCCGGTAGCTTCTTTCAGGAGGGCCACTAGTGCGATTTCGGCTAAGAAAGATCTGTCTATGCAGGAGGTGACCGGTAGGGCGAGTGCGACTGTTGGGGGTAAGCGCAGGATGATGGACGTTGAGGATTCTTCCTCGGGTCGGGATCGTGAATCGAGGGAGGATTTGACTCCGGCGAGTCGACAACCACTGACGGGCGGACATTCGTATGCAGGGCTAACATCGGTTTTGAATAATTTGAATGAAAGCGTATTTCCCAAGATGCAGGTTCTGTTTTCGGACAAAAGTTCTTCAGGGGCAGTGCGGCAGATTCAGAGTGGGCTTCTTCAGGTGGATAACCATTTTTTGTTTCTTATCTCGAATCCTTGGTTCACGTCTCCTTTTTTATAGGTTCTTTCGCAACTACACCATTTGAGCGACTGGTTGGCGAAAGAGGGCGCTAAACGGGACGAGGTGGTGGAAGTATCCAAGCGGCTTTCCCGTGAGGAGGACAAGCGAGTTGCTGCGGAATTGGAACTTCGGGACCTGAAGGACAAGGTTCGTGCCATTGAGGGCTCGGTAGAGACTGCTTCGGCTGAATCCCTTCGGTTGAGTCGAGAGAAGCATAAATTAGAAGAGGCTGTCGCAGGACTTAGATCGGAGGTCGAGATTTTGAGGAATGAGAAGATTATGGCCATGAGTGGGGCAAGAATGGTTGCCCGTTGGGAGGTAATGAGGGAATGGCTCCGGGGACAGACCTCCCAATGGGATCTGCTCAAGGAATTTTCTCAGTATAAGACGGTGATTTTGGCCGAGGCGGCGCTTAAGGGTGTCGAGCCTCCTACGTTTGAAGACGAGCCGGCTATCCCTTCGTCTAGACGTGGTAGATCTTAGGGACTTGTAATGATTATCCCTTAGGGTTTGTTGTCGGACGGGGATATTCTCTCTCTTTTTGTATCCTGGTTTGCCTTGGGATTCGAAGCCTGTTTCTGGCTTGAAAATAAAGCCGTATTAAATCTCGTAATCCTGTTAAAACATAAGTTTTCGAGGATGTGAAATCGTTGCCGTGAGCTGATGAGTTCCGATCCGATTTTAACCCTTAGATTCTTGTTGCTTCGAACTCGGAAGTTTTCAAGATCTATGCCCTTTGAATTCCTTACCTGGGTCCTGAGGCCTTACCTATTAAATCTTGAAGGAGTATGAGCCTTTGGGTTCTCTAGACCCTTAGGTCTTAGGAACCTTGAGGTTTTTCGGAACCTTAGGTCTTGGGAACCTTGAGGTTCTTTGGACCCTTAGGTCTTAGGAACTTTGAGATTCTTTGGACCCTTAGGTCTTGGGAACCTTGAGGTTCTTTGGACCCTTAGGTCTTAGGAACCTTGAGGTTCTTTGGACCCTTAGGTCTTGGGAACCTTGAGGTTCTTTGGACCCTTAGGTCTTAGGAACCTTGAGGTTCTTTGGACCCTTAGGTCTTTGGAACCTTGGGGTTCTTTGGATCCTTGGGGTTCTTTGGACCCTTAGGTCTTTGAACCTTTAGGTCTTTGGACCCGAAGGTCTTTGGACCCGAAGGTCTTTGGACCCGAAGGTCTTTGGACCCGAAGGTCTTTAGACCCGAAGGTCTTTGGATCCGAAGGTCTTTGGACCCGAAGGTCTTTGGACCCGAAGGTCTTTGGACCCGAAGGTCTTTGGACCCGAAGGTCTTTGGACCCGAAGGTCTTTGGACCCGAAGGTCTTTGGACCCGAAGGTCTTTGGACCCGAAGGTCTTTGGACCCGAAGGTCTTTGGACCCGAAGGTCTTTGGACCCGAAGGTCTTTGGACCCGAAGGTCTTTGGACCCGAAGGTCTTTGGACCCGAAGGTTTTTGGACCCGAAGGTCTTTGGACCCGAAGGTCTTTGGACCCGAAGGTCTTTGGACCCGAAGGTCTTTGGACCCGAAGGTCTTTGGACCCGAAGGTCTTTGGACCCGAAGGTCTTTGGACCCGAAGGTCTTTGGACCCGAAGGTCTTTGGACCCGAAGGTCTTTGGACCCGAAGGTCTTTGGACCCGAAGGTCTTTGGACCCGAAGGTCTTTGGACCCGAAGGTCTTTGGACCCGAAGGTCTTTGGACCCGAAGGTCTTTGGACCCGAAGGTCTTTGGAACCGAAGGTCTTTGGAACCGAAGGTCTTTGGACCCGAAGGTCTTTGGACCCGAAGGTCTCTGGACTTTTATGCTTTTGGGGAGTCTTTTTGATCGCTCTCTGCTGCCCGGAGGCGAGCCACTCTCGATCTAAATTGAGAAATCGCACTGTGCTACCCGTGGGCATAGGCCATTCTCGAAATTCTCAATGCTGCACTCTACCTTTCTGCAGAAAGGTCACTCTCAGACTTATTGTGGTCTGGGGTGGGTCCCCCCGCAAGGTTCTGTCAACCCAGACACACTACCTTCCACGTCTGGATAGGTATTAAATTGTTTGTGCGTAACCGGTTATTTGCACTTTGCTCCCTGCATATCAGCCGCCAGAATCTGATTACAGTGCTTGGCTGTGTACGTCATGCCCCTAGCGTGCGTTTAGCTTATAGCGTATTTCACGAGGGTTTGAATGGCACTAGTACGTGGTCCCCGCATAACTCTTGGCTATAGGCCTTTACGCGGGGCCTTATCGCACAGACATCGGCTCAGGGCTGATCAGACCCCTTCCATATCTGTCTGTACCTATGGTGAGTAGCCTCACCAGCTAGGGGGCTAGCTAAGATCTGAGGTCCCGAAGGTCCCTGACCCAGCTAGTATGCCCCTTTAAGGATATTGGTGTTTCCTTAACTCCCTTTAGTCGAAACCAAATGTATTTTATAAGCCTAGTCCGAGGACGTTCTCGTTATACATAGGAGTAGAAAAACCAAAATACTTAAATATATAATAGTATATATAGAGCTCGACCCGAAGATCTTGCCTTTAGAAATGATAGAATTTGAGGTGCAAAGCGTTCCAGCAGTTGGGTTGTACCTTGCATGTGCTGTCTTGCAGCTTATAGGCTCCTGCCTCTTGCACCCCTATTACCTGATAGGGTCCCTCCCATCCGGGGGCGAGTTTTCCGGCTGATTTGTCATTTGTGTGGTTACATACTCGCCTTAGGACCCAGTCCCCTTCTTGGAAGGTTCTGGATCTCACCTTCTTGTTGTAACTCTTGGCTACCTTTATTTGGTACGACGCGTTCCTCAGGCGGGCTGCTTCCCTTTTTTCGTCTAGGAGGTCTAGGCTTAGGTACGTCAGCTCGTCATTTTCCTTGGGGGTTAGGATGTTGGAGATCGTGGTCTTGACATGTACTTCGGTTGGTATTGCTGACTTGGTGCCGTAGACGAGTGAGAAAGGGGTTTCTTGGGTAGCTGTCTTTTGAGTCGTCCGGTAGGCCCAAAGGACTCCATGTAACTCTTCTGTCCATCGCCCGTGAGCCTTTTCCAAGCGCTTCTTGAGCATGTTCACCACCGTTTTGTTGGTTGACTCTGCTTGCCCGTTTGATTGCGGGTGCCTTGGTGCTGAGTATGAGAGTTTGATATCCCAATCTTTGCAGAAGTCCTGGAAGTCACTGCTGGTAAATTGGGGTCCGTTGTCTGTGACAATTTCCTGAGGTGCTCCGAAGCGGATTATTATGTTCGTCCAGATGAATTTCCTGATTTGGAGGTCCGTGATTTTTGCTAGGGCTTTGGCTTCTACCCACTTCGTGAAGTAATCGGTCATTACTATGAGGAAGACCTTCTGCCCCGGCGCCATTGGGAATTTTCCCACGATGTCCATGCCCCATTTACGGAAGGGCCATGGGGAACTTAAGGACTTTAGGTTCTCTGGTGGTAAGTTGGAAATCGGGGCGTGTTTCTGGCATTGGCTACAGGTTTTGGCCTGTTTGAGGGAGTCCTTCGCCATGGTAGGCCAGTAATAACCAGCCCTTCTCGCCCTGAGAACCAGGCTCCGTCCGCTGGAGTGTGAGCCGCATTCCTCTAGGGGATAGACATCGTAGGTAGGGTCCTGAGAAGGATCTTCTATATAGTTTTCCCTCCGAGATGCAGTATCTGGCCGCTTGTCTCTTGATCTTCCGGCTCTCCTCTCGGTTTTCAGGTAGGACGTCGTTTCTTAGATAGTCTGTGATAGGGGTCATCCAGGTTACTCCTTCGTCTACTAGCGTCACTTCTTCCGGTTCAACCTCTTTCTGGGTTGCTGGCCATTGCAGGACCAACAGCGGAATACTCATATGTTCCTTGGTTTCTAATGCGGAACCCAGGTTTGCTAGAGCATCGGCTTGGGAGTTTTGTTCCCTAGGTATTTGGGTAAGCTTATAGCTTATGAATTGGTTTAGGAGACGTTTGGCCACAGATAGATACCTGATCATGCTAGGGTCCTTGGCTTGATAATCCCCTTGAGCTTGGCTGATGATGAGCTGCGAGTCACTGAAAACCTGGATGTCTTTTGCTCCCATTTCCTTGGCTAATTCCAGGCCTGCTATTAAAGCCTCGTATTCTACCTCATTGTTTGTTGCTTTGAAGTTGCAACGTACAGCCCTTGAGGCCGATTCTCCCGTAGGAGAGGTCAGAACCAGTCCTACCCCTGCGCCTCTTACATTGCCGGAGCCATCCACGTGCAGGGTCCATTGACCTTCTTCCGCTTCTTTTCCCTGGAGCGTAGTTTATAGATCTGGGTCCAGAAGCATAGAGGGAGAGAACTCAGCCACGAAATCAGCTAGGACCTGGGACTTGATAGCGGCGGCTGGGCTGAAGATCACGTCGTACTCTCCCAATTCTACGGCCCATTTCGCCAAACGTCCTGATACCTCGGGTTTATGGAGGACTGCTTTGATGGGGAAGGAGGTGACTACCACGACTTGGTGGGACTGGAAGTAGGGACGTAATTTCCGGGCCGCGACCACTAGGGCGAGGGCTAGTTTCTCTAGCCGGCTGTAGCGAGTTTCTGCGTCTAGCATGGATTTGCTGACGTAGTATATGGGATGCTGCCTTTTTTCCTCCTCCCTTACGAGGACTGCGCTAACTGCATGTTCGGACACGGCGAGGTAAAGCAGTAGGTTTTCCCCTTCTAGAGGTTTAGATAGGAGTGGTGGAGTAGTGAGATAGGCCTTGAGGTCGGACAGTGCGGCTTCGCACTTCTCTGTCCACTGAAAATCCTTAGGGTTCTTTAGTGTTTCGAAAAAGGCGTGGGACTTGTCAGAAAGCCTGGAGATGAATCTGTTGAGGGCTGCCATTCTTCCCGTGAGTTTTTGAATCTCTTTGACGTTCTGTGGGGGAGGAATCGCCTGTATGACCCTTATTTGCTCCGGATTTGCTTCTATGCCCCTGTGGGTGACTATATATCCCAGGAATTTCCCGGAGCTTACTCCAAAGGAACATTTAGAGGGGTTGAGGTTCATATTGTATTTCCTCAGGGTGGTGAACGCTTGCTGGAGGTGTGAGATATGATCTTCCGAGTCAAGAGATTTTACCAGCATGTCGTCGATGTAGACTTCCATGGTCTGGCCTATCTGATCGGCAAACATCGTGTTGACCAGCCTCTGATAGGTGGATCTAGCATTCTTCAGACCAAACAGCATGACCTTGTAGCAGTAGATGCCCCTAGAAGTCATAAAGGACGTCTTTTCTTGGTCGTCGGGATGCATCAGGATTTGGTTGTATCCCGAGAAGGCATCCATGAAGCTCATTAGTTGGTGCCCAGCGGTAGCATCCACCAGCTTGTCTATATGAAGCAAGGGGAATGGATCCTTTGGGCAAGACTTGTTTAGGTCCGTGAAATCGATGCAGACCCTCCATTTTCCATTTTTCTTTTTCACAACCACCACATTGGCGAGCCAGTCGGGATATTGCACCTCTCTTATGAACCCTGCGTCGAGTAGGTTCTTGACCTCTTTGTTAATGATTTCATCCCTTTCGGGAGCGAACTTCCTTCTCTTTTGTCTAACAGGAGGATGCTCGGGATTCACTTGGAGCTGGTGCATGATGACGCTGGGGTCGATTCCGGGCATGTCTTCGTGAGACCATGTGAAGCAATCGGAGTTAGATATTAGGAAATCGATCAGCCTCCGTCTCAGATCCTTAGGCAGCTTGGAGCCTATCTTGAGGTTTCGCTCCGGGTTCCCTTCTATCAGGGGGACTTCGTCCATGTCTTCAACCTTGGGTTCTTCGGCATGAGGAACGAGAGGCTGCTTCTGTAATTGCTATAAAGCTTGGGTCCTTCCCTTCAGGGTAGTTTGATAGCAGGACCTAGAATTTTCTTGATCCCCTCTAATGACCTTCACGCCCCAGGGGGTAGGAAATTTTACCAATTGGTGGAGGGTTGACGGTACGGCTCCCATGTCGTGGATCCAGGGCCTCCCCAGTATTACGTTGTAGGACGACGGACAGTCGACGACCAGGAACTTGGCGGTTTGATTTATCCCCTCGGCATAGACTAGGAGAAGGACTTCCCCCTCGGTTTGCTTCACCTCTCCGCTAAATCCCACGAGCGGGACCGCTTTCCTAGTTAATGTTTTAGGGTCTAACCCTAAATCCATATAGGCCGAGTGGAAGATAATGTTGCTGGAGCTGCCATTGTCCAATAATATTCGCTTAACTAAGCAGTTGGCTATAACAAGCGAGATAACGAGGGCGTCATGATGGGGGGCGAGGACTCGTTCCTGCTCCCTCTCAGTAAAGCTGATTTCGTCCGTTCCCAAGAGTGGGCGCTTGGGAGTCTCGGTCTCCTGAACGTTCCTAGCATTGCGAGTACTTCGTTTGGCTGCGGCGCTGCTGATCCCGCTTACTTCTGATCCTCCGGAGATGACGTGGATCACTCATTCTTGTGGCGGAGGTAGCGCAGGGACCGTTTTGTTGGGGAGAGCGGGTCCCTCTCTGTTAAGGAGATCCTTGGCCTTATCCGAGAGGAACTCCCTTAGGTAACCTTTCTTGAGAAGCTCGGCTACTTCCAACTTTAAGGCTACACAGTCCTCCGTGGTATGGCCGTGATCGTTGTGGAACCCACACCATCTTTTAGGGTTCCGGGTAGCGTCAGGGGACCTCATTTTAGGTGACCACTTTACTCGTGGGCCCATCTGCCTCAAGACTCCAATGAGCTCCGGTTTGAATATCGCTAGGTGAGAGATGCTGGGCCAAGTTAAAACCATCATTCCTTCGGACCGAGATAAGGGGCGAGGTTGGTATCTGCCCCTGCTCTGATTGGTAGACTCCCGGGAAGATCGGGGTCGGATGGTTTCTTCACGCTCGTCTTTTGATGGTTTGGAGGGCTTCTGATCGTATTTGGAGGAAACCTTGGCCCTGCTCACGACGTCTTCTTCCCACCTTACTTGGACCCAGGCACGGGATAATACATCCGCCATGTCTCCGCATCTGTACTTAGTTAATTCCTTGTAGAGCTCTCCCTCCGGAAGTAGACCCTTCTTGAAGGCTGATATTGCCGTATCGGCGTTGCAGTCGGGTATGGAGACCTTCTCCTGGTTGAAACGAGCTATGTAGGAGCGTAGGGATTCGTTTCTGTATTGTTGGATCTCGTAGAGGTCATCTGATCTCTTCTCCAGGTGGCGACTACTAGCGAACTGTTCCACGAACTTGTCGCTGAGGGCGGCGAAGGATGCTTGTGGGAACCGAAATTCGCACTGTCGATTTTAGTTAAGTAAAAACGTAGGAAAACTAAGTTGACCTAGTTTTCCCCGAGGATCCCGGATATCTGCTGGGCCACGCACGACAAAGTTAAAACAGGCTAAGTTGAAAATAAATGCGTAAAGTAAAGAGAGCAAAAAAGAAAGAATTTTATTTCCGATTCCGCGGAGAGCGTTGGAACAATAGGTCGAGATCACGGCCGCAAGAGCTGTCGATCGTCGCTAGTCTCAAAACCCTAGATCTAACCTAATTGAGTCGCAGCTCGCTAAAAAGGAAATAAACGCCTAAGTTCTAAATTGCTCTGAGGGTGGTTTTTCTTGTGATTTTCGGATCCCCCTTCTTCTGCTCCTAGACTTGCTTATATACTCCCATATGACGGTCTATTTCTGACGGGCCGGCGCGAGCTGGGCTTTTTCCATTTTCGTCGGACTTCATGTCTATCGGGAAACTTGACATTTATCTTTTTGGAAACTTGATGTTTATCCTTTGGAAATTTAACATTTATCCTGTCTAGGAAGATAAATGTAAACTTTCGTATCGATCTCTTTAGAAAATCGTAAAATGGTTATCCGATCGTTTTGGCCCCCGTTGGTCCGTATCTCGGATTTTCCGTTATTTTTACGATTTCCGCGAGAGAATTCTTTTACTTGGACATCGGGAGGTCTTTGGCTTTTTATGCGGTAAATGGTGTTTTCAGATAACCATTACCGTTTTCCACGAAGTTCTTCCATCCGTCGATGTCATACGGGTTTTCCGAAGGTTAGGAAAGAAAAAAGGAGTTTCGTTTGCGGGATTTCAGAAAGTCGCAAATCTTCGATTTCTGACGGTTTGAGAGTTCGGAACTATCGCACGAAAACTAGTCGTCCGATAACTCGAGCTGGCATGGCGCTAGGCGCCCGGCGCCTAGAGGCAGCACGGGCGCTAGGCGCCCGGCGCCTAGAGGCAGCACGGGCGCTAGGCGCCCGGCGCCTAGAGGCAGCTTCGGGCGCTAGGCGCCCGGCGCCTAGAGGCAGCACGGGCGCTAGGCGCCCGGCACCTAGAGGCAGCTTCGGGCGCTAGGCGCCCGGCGCCTAGAGGAAGCACGGGCGCTAGGCGCCCGGCGCCTAGAGGCAGCACGGGCGCTAGGCGCCCGGCGCCTAGAGGCAGCACGGGCGCTAGGCGCCCGGCGCCTAGAGGCAGCACGGGCGCTAGGCGCCCGGCGCCTAGAGGCAGCACGGGCGCTAGGCGCCCGGCGCCTAGAGGCAGCACGGGCGCTAGGCGCCCGGCGCCTAGAGGCAGCTTCGGGCGCTAGGCGCCCGGCGCCTAGAGGCAGCACGGGCGCTAGGCGCCCGGCGCCTAGAGGCAGCACGGGCGCTAGGCGCCCGGCGCCTAGAGGCAGCACTGGCGCTAGGCGCCCGGCGCCTAGAGGCAGCACGGACGCTAGGCGCCCGGCGCCTAGAGGCAGCACGGGCGCTAGGCGCCCGGCGCCTAGAGGCAGCCACGGGCGCTAGGCGCCCGGCGCCTAGAGGCAGCACGGGCGCTAGGCGCCCGGCGCCTAGAGGCAGCACGAGCGCTAGGCGCCCGGCGCCTAGAGGCAGCACGGGCGCTAGGCGCCCGGCGCCTAGAGGCAGCACGGGCGCTAGGCGCCCGGCGCCTAGAGGCAGCACGGGCGCTAGGCGCCCGGCGCCTAGAGGCAGCACGGGCGCTAGGCGCCCGGCGCCTAGAGGAGGCCCAGGATCGTGCGAGTTTTTTGCGTTCTTTTAACTTCTCGGAGATTTTTATCGTGTAGAGAAGGTTTCCAATCATTGATCACGGAATGTCTTAACATGTTTCCGAGTTTTTTAGAATGAATCTTATTCTTCTAATACTTCTCTAACATCTTTCGTTTTTCGTCCGAACTTTTCGGACATCGATTTCGTCTTGACCGATTTTGACCCCAACAGTTAGCCCCCCAGCTAGCTAGGAGCCGTAGCGGTCGTAGGTCCTAGCTTGCTGTATGGTTCGCGAGGAAAGTATGGAGACGAAATCGTGCCGAAAGTCGGGGTAAATAGTAAAATTTCATGCCTATAAAGGCTTGTGAATCCTTTACCATTCTTACTTCACCCAAGAATCCTAAGTAAATCTTTCCCTCAAAGACTCTCTCTCTATTTTCAAGAAAAGAATGACTTCAAGGTCAAGATCTTCAAGGAGACAGTCTCGCCTTGCTTCGGGTAATTTCCACGCCGAGGAGGAAGCTCCGAAGCCCGAAGTTTCAGAGGTTGAAAGGGACGCGTACTGTAACGCCGTCTTTGGTTCCGATCCCCCTCTTCCTGTGATTCCGATTCCCCGGCGTCCTGTGAAGGCGCGTGTGGAAGCTGATTCGCCGAGCGAGGTGTCTCCCGAGTATCTTGAGGTTCTTCGAAAGTTCTATAATGTTCCGGAGAAAGTCGTGTTTCGCATTCCCCTTGGGGATGAGAGTCCGGAGCATCCTCCGGAGGGTTACTTTACTTGTTATGAGGCATTCCTGACGCAATGTCGATTATGGTTCCCGATTCCTGGGGTCATTGTCCAAGCTCTCGATCGTTTCGGAATCTCAATCAGCCAGTTGAATGTGCCGGCTCTAGAGAGCTGGCTTGGCGTCGTGATTCTAAGTTACGAGTTAGGAATGGATCTTAGCCCTTCGGACTTCGAAGGGCTGTGGTTTTCCAAGAGCGTGAGAATCAATGGAATATTTGCCATGAAATCGAGGACCGATCACTCGGTAATTAGTGGGCTTACCTCGAATGTCAAGGACTTCATTAATCGTTTCTTTTTCGTGAGGATAGACGGAGAGTCTGTCGAGGAGGGCTTCCTTCATCTATTCCCGACGAAATGGTTGTACCGACGTGGTAAGATTACCGCAACCCCCCCTTTTCTTTTTTTTTTAGAAGGCGGGCCTTGAACGTATATGCGCATTTTTGCAGAGAACAGGTGTCTTACGCACGTCCCTTCCGATCTTTCCGTCAAGAGAGACATATTCAGGTCGAGGGCCTGTTCCTGGGATTCTTTCGATCTGGACCGGATTCGGAAGGCGGTCGCACTTCACCGATCGCGAGGTGGTACGCGACCCCTCGTCAATGACGGATCTTTCGTGTTTGCTCCTTCGAGGCAGAGGGGGAAATCTTTGAAGGGCAAAGGTATCGCTTTCGAGGCCTCGTCGGAAAACAACGATCCGTCGAGGTATAATCCCGACTTTCTCGCAGAGAGCGGGGGTGCTTCCGGTCCGAACCCTCCTCCAAACGACTTCTTTGATGAGCTTCCCCCAGCTTTAACCCGTGACGAGTCTTTAGACAACGAGGAAAGGGACAAGGTGACGGCGGAAGGCGCCCGTTTGGTCAACGAGGTTTGTTTCCGACACTTAAGCAGATTCTTCCTATCCTTTCGCTTGATCTCGATTTTTATGCAGGCCGTGAGAGTATGGAATGCGTCAATTGACGGGAGTTTCCGCACTGCTCGATTGGCTCGCTTCAAAGTGGAGGAGACTGAAAGGGAGTTTGCCAAGTATCGTTCGGAAGTTGAGGAGCGGAACCGTCGGCAAGCCGAGGTCCAGGCTCGAGCCCTCGTCCGTGCAGAGAGGAGAGGACGAAGAAGAGCGGCCGCCGAAATGAATCGACGGGCGGAAGTCTTTTCTACCGAATTTGAGGCGTACAAAGAGGCTCAGGACTTCGTCGGAGACTTTCGCGAGTGTCGTGGTTCGGTAGGCACTCTTCTCAAGGTGCAGCGCGAGGGTTTCTCGCTTTCCAGCGAACTTGCCGCGATGGATGGTTCGATGAGAATATGCGCTAACGCTGAATCCTATGTTCCTCCGATCGAAGGAAGAATTCGGGAATTGTGGAATCCTATTCAAGTTTCGGAAGATACAGCGGATGCCGGCGCAGACGCGAATGCAGGTGACGGGGGCGAAGAGGTCGACCAGCCCGATTCCTCGTATGGGATTACTCTTTCTGATTGCCTTGCGTTCGATTATAATTTGTAATAAGCCAAGTGGGCTGTTTGTATGTGTTGCGACCTTTTAGGAGGTTGCATGACTTTATGTTTTTTCAGGATCAGCCGTTGGTGGCTTTGAAATCCTTGCTATGAATGCTTTATGAATTATGCGTCTTGATTTATACTTTCGCCAAGTGTAGAGGGTCTTGAATACGCGTAGTCACTTCGTATTCTAGCTCTTTTTTGTCGCCTAACCTGCAGGTTACTTTGTAGCGAACGTTAGGTTTATAAGCGATAAGAGGCAAGTTTTGGGATCTCGTATGCTGGATACTTATGCCTATGAGATGTTTTAGATACCAGCAAGGCTGGGTTTAGGGCAAGACCTAGGTCTAGTTTCGGACTGAAGCTATGCGATGACTAATCGGCTTTTCGTTTTGCTTGTTTGCGATTTCGACCTGACTCGTACCGTTTTAGAATCCGCGAAGTGCTTATCGGCTTATACGATTCGTTTGGGTACGAGTCGAGCTACTTCCTTTACGAAGAGCTAACCAAAATTTGGATTTCTTGTATAGCGCGCTATGATATCCTTGTCGGATGTGAAAGGACTTCGTTGGAAGCCAGACTACGAATTTAAGTGAAACGTTTCTATGTTTTTCCGTCGGGGCCAATCGACGGAATGGGGTTTTTAGAGTCGCGGAAAGACTGTTTGACAGGAATTTTTGGAGGAGAGTAGAGAATCGAAACTAGTCAGGAACTTGCGACGTCTCGCGTTCCTTAAAGATACGATTTTCGTTTTCCGTAGTATTGGTGCTTTTGATAAGCAATTCGAATTTTAAGATTGTAAAAAGCTTCAAGGATGTTGAATATATGTAGAGAATATTTTTGCGGGAGTAAAAGATTATTTGTTCCCATCTTCCCCCCCCCCCTTTTCGGTGGGGGGATAGCTGAACTCGTCGGGTTTCGACGAGCTGCCTACGTACCTCTTGCGAGGATCAAGCCATCTCATAGTTCTGCTTATATCGCGGATGTTATTACTCTACGACCTTCGGCGTTTCGACTGTTTTAGCTAAGTCGGCGGCCGTGTCAGGAGTTGGATCTCTCGTTCCGTCGGCGATGGACTCGAGGATTGGCTCATCACCCTGAGTCGTGGCCTTTTTGGACAAATCCGAGTCGTCCTTTTCCGAGTTCTCGGAGATACTCGGATGCTTCTTAGTTCGCTTCGGGTTAGCCGCTGGGGCGTTCCGATTGTTGCGCAATTTGTGTTCGGCCAGGAAGCAGAGTCGCGACTGTTTTTGGCTTCCCCAGATTACCGCCGTCCCAGTCGGTGTTGGAAATTTGACGCTGAGATGGTAAGTGGATGGGACCGCTTTCATGGCGTTTATCCAAGGGGTTCCCATTATGGCGTTGTAGATAGCCGGGTTATCCACTACCGCGAATTCGACGATCTTTGTGACCTCTTTTGCCATGACTGGGAGCCTGATTTTTCCGAGGGTCATGGAGGTGACGCCCGAGAATCCAGTCAACGGTCTCGGTTCTGGGATGACTTCTCCGAGGGGTATGTTCATCCTTTGGAGAGTATCGCGGAACATGATGTTGACCGTGCTTCCTGTGTCGATGAGAATGCGGCCGACTTCGAGATCTTGGATCACCAAGTCGATGACCAGAGGATCGTTGTGGGGTTTGTCGAGTCCGGCCGTGTCCTGTTCTTCGAAGACGATCGTGTGATTGGGAACGTCGTCTTCTGGGCACCATCCGGGACTCGTTTCGGCTTTCCGCCCATAGGCTTTGATTGACGAAACAGAGTCCTGATAGAAGTGCGATCCTCCGATGATCATGTTAATCCTCTGGCGATTGCTGTTATTTCCTTCGCCATCTTGCCTTCGTCCGCGTTTTTCGCCCGATTGATTTCCATGAGCGTTATTTTCGGGATTGGTTCCGTCGGTCTTTGGCGGACGGTCGGAGTCTAAGAGCAGGTCCTTCACGCTTTTCACTGTTGCCAGTTCGCCGGCGAGCAACTTCATAATGAGTCTAGTGCCGAGAACCTTGCAATTAGCGGTAGAGTGACCTCTCGTCTGGTGGAACTCGCAGCTGGAGTTGTCCTTGTACGAGTTCCGCATCCAAGTGTTTCCGGTGGTCCTCCCTTGCTCGGAGTTGACGGCGTAATTATGCTCGCCTTGGACGTCTTCCCCCTCGTGATGGACGTACTTGTCGTTACGCGAGGTTTTCTTCTTACCGGACGCTTTCTGCGGTCCGTGCTTTTGCGCCAGGACTTTCATCTCCTCTTCCATGATGATGAAATCCGTCGCTTTGTGGAGAGTGTCCTGGATGGTGCGCGGTCTCTCCAGAGAAATCCACTTTCGGAATTTCGACTTGTACCAGAGGTTTTTCCTCAGGGCGTCGATGGCGACTCTATCGCTGAGGCCTGTTACTCTGGACATTACGAGTTTGAACCTCTTAATGTAGTCGCGGAGCGGCTCGTCTTCTTTTTGAATGAGGCTCCAAAGGTCTACATCGGAAGTTTCCCTGTCCATGAACATGGAAAACTGCTTCAGAAAGGCCGACGCTAGTTGGCGAAAACTTCCGATGGAGTTTCTTTTCAAGCGTGAGAACCACTCGAGCGCGGCACCTCTGAGGTTCTCGACGAACAGGAGACAGCAGCCGACGTCTTTTTCCCGCTCTGGAAGTTTAGACCTGGCCATCGCAATCTGAAAGGATTGCAGGTGCGCCTTAGGGTCTGTGGTTCCGTCGTAGGTGGGAAGCTTTATTTTCCCGGGATCCGAGACTCGTGCGTCTGTGATTCGAGACGTGAATGGAGTCTTCCTCGATTCTTCGAGGAGCAGGTCGATCTCGGGAGCGGTGCTGGTTGCGTGGTGAATTTGCGATTTTACCGCTTTCACCTCGGCTGCAGTTTTTGCGATGTATTCACGTAAATCGTGAATCTCATTGGCGCCGTTTGCGCTTCTTTGTCTGCGCTGGCCGCGATAGGCCCGAGTCTGGTCTTCGGCTAGCCTTTCTTGCTCTGACCAGTAGAGCTCTTCCTCTTCTTCCGTCATCGGTTTCTCGAAGGCTGCCGCCAGTCGAGCCGATTGACTTCGGGTCCTTCTGTGGTGGACGTCGGCGTCTTCGTCGGACGGATCCGATTGGTCGCTGATATCCAGATCGATTCTTTCGACGTCGACTCCTTCGTTTTCCCTCGCGGGAGGTGGAAGTTTATCCGTCGTTTTCTTCTGCCCCGCCGGAGTAGTATCGTCAGGGATGAGTTCCGGGGATTCTCTCGGGGCGTCTTTTTCTTTGTCTCCGGAAGTTCCGAAGTCGAGTCTCCTGACGCGCCTCACCTTGGTGGATCCGCGCGGGAGTTTGCTTTTCGCTGTTAAGGTGCTGACCTGTTTAGCGAGCGAAGCCATTAGCTTCTCCTGTTCTTCCGACCGTTTCTGGGCGGTGGCGAACAGTTCCTTCACCTGGTCCAACATCGCGGTGTTTGCCTCGGCAGTGACCGTCGATATGTTTCCAGCGGGTGTCTTCTCAGCGTGGGCATCGGCGGCTGGTCCGTCGTGCGTTTGCTTGTCCTTTTCCGCGTTAGCAGTCATGTTTAACTGAGCGTGCGTAGTTGCGAGAAAGATAATTCCGTGTACCCCCCTCCTTCTAGCGCCAAACTGTGGGAACCGAAATTCGCACTGTCGATTTTAGTTAAGTAAAAACGTAGGAAAACTAAGTTGACCTAGTTTTCCCCGAGGATCCCGGATATCTGCTGGGCCACGCACGACAAAGTTAAAACAGGCTAAGTTGAAAATAAATGCGTAAAGTAAAGAGAGCAAAAAAGAAAGAATTTTATTTCCGATTCCGCGGAGAGCGTTGGAACAATAGGTCGAGATCACGGCCGCAAGAGCTGTCGATCGTCGCTAGTCTCAAAACCCTAGATCTAACCTAATTGAGTCGCAGCTCGCTAAAAAGGAAATAAACGCCTAAGTTCTAAATTGCTCTGAGGGTGGTTTTTCTTGTGATTTTCGGATCCCCCTTCTTCTGCTCCTAGACTTGCTTATATACTCCCATATGACGGTCTATTTCTGACGGGCCGGCGCGAGCTGGGCTTTTTCCATTTTCGTCGGACTTCATGTCTATCGGGAAACTTGACATTTATCTTTTTGGAAACTTGATGTTTATCCTTTGGAAATTTAACATTTATCCTGTCTAGGAAGATAAATGTAAACTTTCGTATCGATCTCTTTAGAAAATCGTAAAATGGTTATCCGATCGTTTTGGCCCCCGTTGGTCCGTATCTCGGATTTTCCGTTATTTTTACGATTTCCGCGAGAGAATTCTTTTACTTGGACATCGGGAGGTCTTTGGCTTTTTATGCGGTAAATGGTGTTTTCAGATAACCATTACCGTTTTCCACGAAGTTCTTCCATCCGTCGATGTCATACGGGTTTTCCGAAGGTTAGGAAAGAAAAAAGGAGTTTCGTTTGCGGGATTTCAGAAAGTCGCAAATCTTCGATTTCTGACGGTTTGAGAGTTCGGAACTATCGCACGAAAACTAGTCGTCCGATAACTCGAGCTGGCATGGCGCTAGGCGCCCGGCGCCTAGAGGCAGCACGGGCGCTAGGCGCCCGGCGCCTAGAGGCAGCACGGGCGCTAGGCGCCCGGCGCCTAGAGGCAGCTTCGGGCGCTAGGCGCCCGGCGCCTAGAGGCAGCACGGGCGCTAGGCGCCCGGCACCTAGAGGCAGCTTCGGGCGCTAGGCGCCCGGCGCCTAGAGGCAGCACGGGCGCTAGGCGCCCGGCGCCTAGAGGCAGCACGGGCGCTAGGCGCCCGGCGCCTAGAGGCAGCACGGGTGCTAGGCGCCCGGCGCCTAGAGGCAGCACGGGCGCTAGGCGCCCGGCGCCTAGAGGCAGCACGGGCGCTAGGCGCCCGGCGCCTAGAGGCAGCACGGGCGCTAGGCGCCCGGCGCCTAGAGGCAGCTTCGGGCGCTAGGCGCCCGGCGCCTAGAGGCAGCACGGGCGCTAGGCGCCCGGCGCCTAGAGGCAGCACGGGCGCTAGGCGCCCGGCGCCTAGAGGCAGCACGGGCGCTAGGCGCCCGGCGCCTAGAGGCAGCACGGACGCTAGGCGCCCGGCGCCTAGAGGCAGCACGGGCGCTAGGCGCCCGGCGCCTAGAGGCAGCCACGGGCGCTAGGCGCCCGGCGCCTAGAGGCAGCACGGGCGCTAGGCGCCCGGCGCCTAGAGGCAGCACGAGCGCTAGGCGCCCGGCGCCTAGAGGCAGCACGGGCGCTAGGCGCCCGGCGCCTAGAGGCAGCACGGGCGCTAGGCGCCCGGCGCCTAGAGGCAGCACGGGCGCTAGGCGCCCGGCGCCTAGAGGAGGCCCAGGATCGTGCGAGTTTTTTGCGTTCTTTTAACTTCTCGGAGATTTTTATCGTGTAGAGAAGGTTTCCAATCATTGATCACGGAATGTCTTAACATGTTTCCGAGTTTTTTAGAATGAATCTTATTCTTCTAATACTTCTCTAACATCTTTCGTTTTTCGTCCGAACTTTTCGGACATCGATTTCGTCTTGACCGATTTTGACCCCAACAATGCTATGGACCCTGTGGGGAGGTTGATATACCATTGGAGGGCAGGACCGGTTAGAGTTGACCCGAAGCCCTTGCACATGGTGGCTTCCCTTGCGCCTTTTGGAATAGCCACGGCTACCATGCGTTGCTAATACTGGGCGATGTGGTTGTCAGGATCTCATGTTCCCTCGTACATCTTGATGCTCGGGAAAGAGAATTTTCGAGGCATCTCGATCGAAGCAATCTCTTTCACGAAAGGCGTGTCGGAGTACGACCTGGGATCACTTCTACGGATGGGGGGAGCTACTCCAGGGAGCCTTTCCACCATGGATTGGGTGGTACCAAATTTTTCGGATACCACCTTCTCTAGGTAAGCAGCTAAAGCTGGATCCGAGATCTCGGGATGATCAGGTGAGTACTCTTCGTCCTCCGTATCGGATTCGTCTTCTTCTTCTTCTTCTCGGGTTACGTCTTGAACGTTTTCTTGACCACTGGGTTCGTCTCCGGGCTGCTGAGGCGCTTCCTCGCCGTCGTGCGGGGTGTTGAGCGAAGCCATAGGTCGAACTTTGGTTTTGAACCGTTTTCGTTTGTTCCCTACTGTCCCGAGGGATCGATTTTCTCGTTTGAGAGCGATATTCTCGGCTTCCATGGCGTCTAGCTTCTCGGCGCTTTGCTGGAGTTGCTTGGAGTGTTCTCCAAGTTGATCTTTTAGGTATTGAACTTCCTGGACGAGTTCCAGACCTTCAGGTGCGGTTTCCTGAGCCTTGTGACGGTCGGTAATTTGACTCTGAAGGGTTTCTAATCGGCTCAGGAGCTCCTTCTCCTTCGGGGTCAGATTAGCTTGATTGGACTCGTCTTCTGGTGCCATCGTCACGTAGTTGAGTTACTCCCCTCCTTCTAGCGCCAAACTGTTATGGTATTTTTGTGTAGGGTCGTTTTAGTACTACGGAACACTGGAAGACTAATGAATGGATACGAGTATGTATGTGTTTTTAGAATAGAAATCAAGGCAAAGAGAAGTATTATTGAGTGTGTTCGGCGTTACAACGTTTTGGGTGTATAAACCCTAGTTTTCTAGCCTAACTCTATAATCTCTAAGCCCCAAAGTGTCGATCCCTTGTTCTAGGGTTTTGGTTCCCCTTTTATAGTTGATGTAAGTCGGTCAATCTTCGGCGGCTTCTGTAATATTCAGGAATATATTAGTTTCCCCTTGATATGGAAAACTTCCATATTCATACGGAGGATCGGATCCTTGGTCCTTACGGCAAGGGCTGGGCCTTGGTTCCTCGATACAGGGACTGGACCGTGGGTACTTATTTAATGGAGGTCGGGCCCTGGTGCCACCTGGTGGAGATGGGTTCTTTAAGTCGAGGAGGGACCCTGGGTCCTTTCCAAACGAGGGCCCGGAAGTCGAGGCCCCTTCGGAGGCTGGAGAAAATTCTAGCCTTGGATATTTTTCCCCAACAATTGCAGCAAATATTGTAGAAGAATAACCACACTGGACCCAAAAGGTACAAACTAGTTACAATTTTCAACAAATGGAGTGACAAATGTTCCTCTTACGGTGAAACCGAACCGAATATGAACGATTAGAACACATGAAAGAACATTGTTAGAGCTGTCTCTAATAACTTGAAACGAACCTATCATACTCAGTTGTCTTGAACCCATCTGGTACCAACTCCGTGTGTGTATGAAAGCTCATCGCAGATCATTCATGGTGTAACATCCCGTTACCGGGCCCAAAAATTTTCTTAAAGAGAATGGGCTTCTCTGCGGCCCGATAGCCACAAGACTTAGGTTTTCGACCCTTTTCTTATAAATAGAGCAGCCCCTTCTTCTTTTCTCTCATCCTGAAACCTGAAGCGGAGCTCTGCATATATTTCCCGGAGACTGGAAGCCCTAGTCGCAAGCTCTTTCTCTCCTGCTCTGCCGCCTCTCCTCTCTCCCCCTCTCTCTCACCGCGATCTCTCTCTTCTCTCTCCTTCTCGCCGGCGCCGTGTTGGTGGTGGTGGCGGTTGTAGCTGATTGGTGGTGGTGATCAGATCTCGCCTCTCTCTTGTTTCCTTGTTCTAGATCTGTCCAAATCTCATCTCCCTTTCTCTTGTTCCAGATCTAGGCAAAGGTGAGGACTCGGTTGTGAACCCCTTTCATGTTGGATAATGTCTCGGGCGTTAGTCCTTTGTTAATGTTGTCTAGATCTAGATCTGTCTTGTGTTGATATGATGGTTGCTGATTGTGATGATGAGATGATTGGTTATTGATTGACGCCTGTGTGATTATTGTGTAGTCCCATGTGATGACTGTGATTGAAAGCTAGCTTGTTAGAGAGTAGTGAATGATAGGTTGTTAGAGGACAAACCAGTTGTGTGTTGAGATAAATAAAATGATGATTCGTTTGATAACATTAAAATGAGATGCTGATTGTTATGAAAGGACCTAGTGATTGATAGGTCGTAAAGGATAAACCGGTTGAGTGTTGAGATAAATGAGATGTGTGTTAAGAATGAAAGTGACATGAACGAGATGTGTGATAAGAATGAAAGTGATGTGAATGAGATGTTGATACGATCCATGAGGTTGTGTGGTAATGTATCGAGTGCCGGTTTGGCGAGTGCCGGTTTGGCGAGTGCCGGTTTGGCGAGTGCCGGTTTGACGAGTGCCGGTTTGGCGAGTGCCGGTTTTGGCGAGTGCCGGTTTGGCGTGTGACAGTGAGCACTCATCAATTTGAGAGTGAAAGGAACTTTGTTAGATGCATGTTAGGTGATATGTCTTGATTGAGTATAGAGTCTATGTTGTTTATGATTGCTAGATGATATTAGCTTGTGACTTGTGTTGTTGCATTGTGTAATATGAAATGAGTTCGTACGTTCATAGAACCTACCCTCACTGAGTAATCCCAATTACTCACCCCTCCTTCTTATAGGTATGATCAAAGAGGAGCAGGAGCAGGAGTCTGTATGGTGCAAGTGTTTCAAGTTTTCTTTATGTTTCAGAATCATTTTATTCTAGTTTTTTTTAAGTTTCTTGCTGGATGATCAATCTTTATTTTGAGTTCGGATTTATGTAAGACGATTTGATTTTCAATAAAGGATTTTTGATGAAAAGAGAAAAGTCTAAGGTTTTGAGAAAGATCCTAGGGATAGGGATGTTACAATTGGTATCAGAGCGGGGTTTAAACCCATCTGGTGCTGTCCTGGGTGGTTAGGTGTATATCAAGAGTATTTTATATCCGGATTTCAAAGTGCTTTCAAACTTTTAAGAAATTGAGATTTTCAAAAGGGTATTATAAGGCACCATTCGGACCGAAGTTCCTCGCTTACTCGACAAGGTTAGTGAACTCTTGTGCTCTCAGAATCTGACGCGCCATTCGTTGTATCAGGATGCCACCAAAGAATGCCAAGGTGACCTCAATAGTGACCTCAACCCAAAGAGCAACACGGCATGCTTCTAGAGCCGAATCCCGTGCTACAAGTTTGAATGGAAGTTGCACTGAAGTAGAGCTAGAGTTGAGAGACATACCAGAAGGAGTTCTGAAGCATTGTCAAGTTCTTGTGGATGTTGCAGTGTTGGAGGAGTTGCAGATGTATCGTGAAGCCTACCAAGGGCGAATGCCAGGGAATGGTAGTCCTATAGGAGTTGGAGCTACACAACCACCAATGGGGAATCAGGCCAAAAGAGTGATAGGGCAGAAATCGGCTACTGCAAATGTGGTTGATGCAGAGGAATCACAAAGGTACCGCAAAGCTTACGAGGATCACCTACCCAGTAATAAAGTTGCCTCAGGAGGGGGAGTTGCATCATTTCCCCTGAGGCCAAACTCACTTCTAGCACCGGTGATAGTGCAAGGTCCACCTACCTACTGGGATATGATGAAACACATGAAGAGCATGCAGACAGAATTTTTTGGCGGAAGGATGGATGCAATTGCTGCTGACAACTGGAGGACGCAGTTGGTTAGAAACTTTGACTCAATCAGATGCCCGCCTGAGTTTCGCAGAGAGTTGGGGGTCCACCACTTGAAGGGTGATGCTTTAGTGTGGTGGGAAGGCGTAGTGGAAGACGCACAAGGACATCACGATCTGAGTTGGACATATTTCCTTGAGGAATTTAATAAGAAGTACTTCCCACGTGAAGCCCTTGATCGAATGGAGGGCCAGTTCCAAGATATTAAACAAGGAACCCGGAGTGTGAGAGAGTATGGTGAAGAGTTCAATAGGCTGAAAAGGTTCGCGGGGAACCACATGGGAAAGCGTGAACTTGTACGATGGTTTCTGAAAGGATTAAGGATCGAACTTAAGAACAAATGCAACATCCGAGAATACCAGAATATAAATGAGTTGATAGAAAAGGCTGCCGAGCAAGAGATTGGACTGGAAGAAGAGCGTAAGCAAGCCAAGAATGTGTATGCCACAACTGTGAAAAGGACTTGGGAAAATTTAAGTGCAACACCCGCAGTTCCACTTAAACAGTTGTGTGAAAGGTGTGGAAAGAAGCACCTAGAGGAGTGTTGGCATGAGGTGTGTTTCCGGTGCAAGCAGCTGGGACATCTTAAGAAGAATTGCCCGCTTCAACAACAACCAAATACTAGATGTTTTCGTTGCAGACGTCAAGGTCATATAGCAAAGCATTGTAGAGTTCAAACGGCGAGGGTAGCAGATGAAATATTACCACCCCTCAAGAGACAAGCACCAGGGTCAAAGGTATGTGGTGTTGGGGATAACAGCTGATCTTAGCCGATCTCGGATATGTATTTTGTCTAACCTCGGTTTGTTTAAAACTAAATCAGTGAATGTGATAGCCATTGAGTCTAGTAGTTGAGGACTAGTGAACTGCACGGGATCTTTAGTGGTTGGGGGAAAGACTTCCAGAAACCAGGTCGATGTGAGACTAAATGATTGTTGTATGAACAACAAAGTTAACTCTAGACCTATAAGAAGATTCGAATTGAAGGTCAAAGAAATCGAGAATGCTAAAACCTGAAATGATAAAGAAAGGTGTAGGAAATCCTATTATCCTAATGTCGAGATTAAGAGAGCGATTAGAATAGGAAGAAGGTTGCAGGTACATTCCGTTGGTGAATGCTTACAATCTTATAACTCATTGGACTATGGAGATACTGGTACGAGGAGCGTATGGGAAGTTATTTAGGAACCCCATATGCTTGATCAATAGTGGGGGAGAGCCAAAAATAAAGTTGGAGAGAATTCTATAAAATCGCAGAGCAAGTGAAGGTTGGACGAGAGCTAGGAGGGGTACAGAGCCGCCACATGATTATGCCAGAAAACACTTTGGGATGGTGGAATTCACAACTATGCGATGCTCGGACCGTAATACATGGGGGCATAGGATGAGCGAAGATAATCAGAGTAGCGCAGCGGAAGCGTGGTGGCAACCCAGATAGTACACCGTAGTGGATGTTTCGACCTAACAATGACACCACATGTTGGTCGAGTAAAGATTGTAGAAGTACCTTTGATGATATCCCGAAGCCATCAGTAGTGGTACGTCTCACCGTATCTAGGAACAGAATATGAGTGAAGTTGGTGAACCGCAAGAAGTGGTATCCTAGGAGGATGGTTGAGACACAAGGGGACGAAGGGTCCTCGAGATGGTTAGTGAACCGGGTCTTTCAGAGAAACCGTTAGATGGCAAATGAAAAGTTGGCTGTCACTTGCGAACGGGATGTTAGGAGTTGAAGTTTCGACACGCAGAATTCAGGGACGAATTCTATTAAGTGGGGGAGATTGTAACATCCCGTTACCGGGCCCAAAAATTTTCTTAAAGAGAATGGGCCTCTCTGCGTCCCGATAGCCAGACGACTTAGGGTTTCCACCCTTTTCCTATAAATAGAGCAGCCCCTTCTTCTTTTCTCTCATCCTGAAACCTGAATCAGAGCTCTGTAGAGATTTCCCTGAGACTGGAAGCCCTAGCCGTCAAGCTCTTTCTCTCCTGATCCGCCGCCTCTCCGCTCTCCCTCTCTCTCTCACCGCGATCTCTCTCTTCTCTCTCCTTCTCGCCGGCGCCGTGTTGGTGGTGGTGGCGGTTGTAGCTGATTGGTGGTGGTGATCAGATCTCGCCTCTCTCTTGTTTCCTTGTTCTAGATCTGTCCAGATCTCATCTCCCTTTCTCTTGTTCCAGATCTAGGCAAAGGTGAGGACTCGGTTGTAAACTCCTTTCATCTTGGATAATGTCTCAGGCGTTAGTCCCTTGTTAATGTTGTCTAGATCTAGATATGTCTTGTGTTGATATGATGGTTGCTGATTGTGATGATGAGATGATTGGTTAATGATTGACGCTTGTGTGATTATTGTGTAGTTCCATGTGATGATTGTGATTGAAAGCTAGGTTGTTAGAGAGTAGTTAATGATAGGTTGTTAGAAGACAAACCAGTTTTGTGTTCAGATGAATGAAATGATGATTCGTTTGATAACATTAAAATGAGATGCTGGTTGTTATGAAAGGACCTAGTGATTGATTGGTCGTAAAGGATAAACCGGGTGAGTGTTGAGATAAATGAGATGTGTGTTAAGAATGAAAGTGACATGAACAAGATGTGTGATAAGAATGAAAGTGATGTGAATAAGATGTTGATATGATCCATGAGGTTGTGTGGTAATGTATCGAGTGCCGGTTTGGCGAGTGCCGGTTTGGCGTGCGCCAGTTTGGCGTGCGCCGGTTTGGCAAGTGCCGGTTTGGCAAGTGCCGGTTTGGCGAGTGCCGGTTTGGCGAGTGCCAGTTTGGCGTGTGCCGGTTTGGCGAGTGCCGGTTTGGCGAGTGCCGGTTTGGTGAGTGACAGTGAGCACTCATCAATTTGAGAGTGAAAGGCACTTTGTTAGATGCATGTTGGGCGATATGTCTTGATTGAGTATATAGTCTATGTTGTTTGTGATTGCTAGATGATATTAGCTTGTGACTTGTGTTGTTGCATTGTGTAATATGAAATGAGTTCGTAGGTTCGTAGAACCTACCCTCACTGAGTAATCCAAATTACTCACCCCTCCATCTTGTAGGTATGATCAAAGAGGGGTAGGAGCAGGAATCTGTATGGTGCAAGTGTTATAAGTTTTCTTTATTTTTCAGAATTATTTTATTCGAGTTTTCTTTAAGTTTCTTGCTGGATGATCAATCTTTATTTTGAGTTCGGATTTATGTAAGACGATTTGATTTTCAATAAAGGATTTTTGATGAAAAGAGAAAAGTCTAAGGTTTTGAGAAAGATTCTCGGGATAGGGATGTTACACATGGCCTCCTCTGTTTCACTCATCTTTTGGTTCCTGACTCTACACTCTTAATCCTAATCTATATATGAAAGCTTTAAGCTCTGGCATAATTGTATGCACATGGAAAATAAACATTTATTATTATGCAAAGAAAGAAGTTTTGGAAAATACATAGTCAGTGTCTTCCTCACTTAGCAACTCAATGAATCCATAGCCTTGATTTGTCACCCTATTATTGGGAGCATAAACATTCATTAATAAAACAAAACCAAACAAAGGAGACAAATGTCAGATGACACCGATTTTTCTAAATATAACCAAAAAAATACTGAAGAAACATAGCAAAGATTATTCATATGAACCTAATTTTAGATGAGAACAATTCCCAAAGAAATTTTGGACAGAGCTAAAATTCAGCTACAATTCATAGAGAAGAGAAACTGAGAAACACATGGAAAAACTCCCGAATCAAACCGAAATCCTAAGTTCGTGCGAGAGAGTTAAGACAACGTAAACAGTAGATTCTTGATACCTCCCAGCGGAGTGCTGGCATGGAAACCACGCGTTTCAGAATGTTCATCTGAGGTGGTCGTTGGAATGTTTCCCAATGGCTTTTGTAATAATTAACATCAAACCATTGAGAGAAAAAGTCTTAATCATTAAGATGTGATTTTGCAGGATGTCCTCTTTATAATAAGTTTCACAAAAAAAATATGATATTGCTACAGAAATTGATTACATGGCTTCCGAAAAAATATGACATAGATAATTTCATTTAATGTTGATTTATATTTTTTTTTAAACTTATTAGAATATGGTAATAATTTATATATTACATTTAATATTGATATATTTTTTAGTAACTTTTGAAAAAAAATATATGAAATAGCTCATACATCATCTATAAAATAAATAAATTTATATATATCATTTCAAATTTAGAAATATTATTATTTTTCTATAATTATACATTTGTATTACGAAAGATTTCAAAAATTTCTACAATTTTTTTTTTTTAAATTTAAATCTAATAGTAAGATTTTTAGTTTTTTAAATATTTAAATTTTTATAAATATTGTTTCTGTCAATTTTTTTGATAAATATACAATTTTATATCATTTTATTAGTTTTATACAGATTGATTTAATATATATCAAATATATGTTAAAGATTAGTAAGAAAATAATAAAATCTAAAATATTAAACAAATAAAAAAATTCAATATAAAATAGATTTAAAATTTTTTTACTGCACATGGTGCAGGAAAAGATCTAGTAATTAATAAAAAAAAAGTGTCGCCTTCTATGATTCCCTCCATGGAGATAGCCAAATCTACTTTATTATATATTAGGGTAAATCCGCTCTACGGACGGACAAGTAAAATTTATAGTGTAAAAATAAGAGCTTAATTGTTTCACAACAATCAATATACTTTATTCTTCATTTTATAAATTTTATAAGGAAGTAAATTAAAAGCTTTGAAAAATCTTGTATGAGTTTAAATACACTAAAACTTCTATGAATTCTTTTTGTAATAACTCTATGAAAAATATTACTATTTACTATATAATTTGTTAAACCATAAACATAAAAAAATTATAATGCAATATAATTATAGTTAAAATATAATTATAGATTAAAACTCAGTGTAAAATGATACTTACGATATTCTCAATAGTTATGCACAACTCATTTTATTTTTATTATAAAATATAGTTATGTTTTAGAATTACTATATTTTAAAACGCCAATCAGTTTATTACATTTTTGTTAAAAAAATCATATACTTTGTAATTCAATCTTTTATTTTTAGTTTACAATATTAAGTACTAATGTATCTCTGTAGTGGTTTAAGTGAGTTTTGAATATATCTTCGGTCCAACATTATGATCCAAAAACATTGTTTTCATATATGTTTTTTCTCTTTCCAGTAAAAACATTCTACAGTCTTGTACTAATTTCATAAATTGAAAATATATAAATTATATCTAATTCCATATAGCAGCCTTGATTTTCATTTTTTTAGTTTTAATGATTTGGAGGATTGTTTTGTTTTTGTTAAACTCTAAACATTTTTAATGGTTAAACCTTTTTTAACATAAATGTAAAATCATTTGTTGGCATGTTGATGCTTAAGGTAATTTTAGTTAGTCTCCTCTTATGGTTTCCTCAAATTTCCTCTTTTTTTATGAGGTCTCAGCCTTGGTGAATACATGGTTCAGACGAAGTATTTTAGTTGCTGAGAGTTGAGTTACAGGTTTAATTTATTATTGTGTGTATATAAGAATGGATATCGATTAATAGATTTAATCACTGTAGTACTAAATTACTTCCATTTCCTTCGACCATTGACTTCCTATAGCAAACCACATCCAATGTTGTAGTCTGTAGAATTAGCTTTAGTTTACTTAGGTTTCAAGTTATCTTTGATTAGGTTAGAACTGAAAGTAATGACACAATCAATTTAACGAGTTCCCGGCCCTCGGCGCGGTTTGGCGTGCGCCGGTTTGGCGTGCGCCGGTTTGGCGAGTGCCGGTTTGGCGATTGCCGGTTTGGCGAGTGTCGGTTTGGCGTGTGCCGGTTTGGCGAGTGCCGGTTTGGCGAGTGCCGGTTTGGTGAGTGTCGGTTTGGCGTGTGACAGTGAGCACTCATCAATTTGAGAGTGAAAGGCACTTTGTTAGATGCATGTTGGGCGATATGTCTTGATTGAGTATAGAGTCTATGTTGTTTGTGATTGCTAGATGATATTAGCTTGTGACTTGTGTTGTTGCATTGTGTAATATGAAATTAGTTCGTAGGTTCGTAGAACCTACCCTCACTGAGTAATCCAAATTACTCACCCCTCCTTCTTGTAGGTATGATCAAAGAGGAGCAGGAGCAGGAGTTTACCCTCACTGAGTAATCCAAATTACTCACCCCTCCTTCTTGTAGGTATGATCAAAGAGGAGCAGGAGCAGGAGTCTGTATGGTGTAAGTGTTTCAAGTTTTCTTTTTTTTTTCAGAATCATTTTATTTGAGTTTTCTTTAAGTTTCTTGCTGGATGATCAATCTTTATTTTGAGTTCGGATTTATGTAAGACGATTTGATTGTCAATAAAGGATTTTTGGATGAAAAGAGAAAAGTCTAAGGTTTTGAGAAAGATTCTCGGGATAGGGATGTTACACATGGCCTCCTTTGTTTCACTCATCTTTTGGTTCCTGACTCTACACTCTTAATCCTAATCTATATATGAAACCTTTAAGCTCTGGTATAATTGTATGCACATGGAAAATAAACGTTTATTATTATGCAAAGAAAGAAGTTTTGGAAAATACATAGTCAGTGTCTTCCTCACTTAGCAACTCAATGAATCCATAGCCTTGATTTGTCACCCTATTATTGAGAGCATATACATTCATTAATAAAATCCAATTAATAAAATCCAAAACCAAACAAAGGAGACAAATGTCAGATGACTGATATCACTCAAATTACCCTAAGGAGTGATTTACTCTCTCAAATAAGAGGTTCAGTTGTAGTACTTAGGGATCGAATTCACGGGAAGCTATGGAACCTAATAAATTTAATAGTTATATGATTAAGCTAGGCTAATAGGTTTAATGCAGTAAATAAATATAGCAAAACAGTAAACAAGATGAACAAGATGATTGTTCAGCTTGGCAAGAAGTTGTTTGATGGAAGGATGGTTGCTAGATCTAGGGTTTCTATTCAGGTAATTAGGATTATAATGATATAAGTTACTAAGCTGCTAGATATATTAGAACTCAACTGGGAGTACAGATCTAACAACTGTCGTTGTATAGATAGTCTAGTATCTAGATCTTGGATCTCAACTCTCGGTTATTGATCACAAGAAAGTGTCGATCGATGATTCTATAGGAATATCGATCGATACACCTTTCACAATATCGATCGATTAATCTATTGGATTATCGATCGATATGCTTCTAGCAAGCTTTACGAACGGGTTGAACACACGTTCACTAGGGTTACTAAATCAGCTATCGCTGTATTTATCAACCCTAGCTCAAAAGGATGGATTCAGGGTGAGTTACAAGCTCTCGCTGGTCTCTACAATCTCTTGGATCAAGGTTCTAGTTCGCGACTCTAGAGACAAGCATTAATAACAATCCTATTTGATGAATATCACAACTTAGCAATTCTATATTTGGGGCTAATCTCAGATAACCTATCTGAACCCTAAACCTAACAGGTGGATCTACTCAGACATGAAACTTGTAACAGAAATCATAGATGAATAGATGAAGAACATAATAATATAAAATCAAATCCAATGGAGTTCCAGGAGGACTCTGATAGGAGTTCCTCCTTTCTCTCCTAACAAAACTATCAATCAAAGAAAGCGTAGCCGTCAACAATGGCTTAGAATAACATAAATAGGGTTTCTGGTCGTCCAAGGGTATTACGGTAATTTAGGCTGCATTAGGGCTTCTGGCGGTCATGAAACATAGTCTTTCCACGTTCTGACATTCATATCGATCGATATGAGTGATCTCCCATCGATCGATATACATTCCTCTTCTCGGCAGCCTTCTCTCGCGAGGCAGACTGACCACTCTTCAGTAAAACGGGCATAACTTCTGATCTAACCGTCGGATTGACCTCAAATCGGTGGCATTGGAAAGCTAACTCAAAGATCTATCATGTGTCCAAATATCAGCTCAATCGCACCACGGGAAGATGTCCATCTATATCTACACATCTGACGCATCTGCGTAGTTCTGCACTTAAAAGCTCCAAAAGACACCAAAAACACCATATTTCTCCAAGTCGTACCTGAACCTGTAAATACTCTAAATAGACCCTATTTCATAGTAAAATATATGTAAAAAAGTTTATATACCATGGGTAAAAGTGGGTCAAAATCATGGTATATCAACTCCCCCAGACTTACCCTTTTGCTTGTCCTCAAGCA
Source organism: Hirschfeldia incana (assembly GCA_026261945.1). Classification (NCBI taxonomy): domain Eukaryota; kingdom Viridiplantae; phylum Streptophyta; class Magnoliopsida; order Brassicales; family Brassicaceae; genus Hirschfeldia; species Hirschfeldia incana. Next base: position 1,542,965 of record JABCMI010000013.1, on the reverse strand, counting down.
AAACCAACAGGCAGTCTCTCTGAAAGAGGTTTGAAAACAGCAGGGACTCAAAAAGATTTTAAAAAACACAGTCATCATCTCTCTAGTAGTGCAAACCAAATCATAAACATCCTAACATTAGAAGCACATTATACAATATCCTAGTATAGCAACCAAATTCACCTAGTCAACAACTTAACAAATCATGTCTGACAATCCCCTCTACTGAACTCATTTCTTAACATAAATAAAAGTGTAGGCTTTACCTTGGGAGTATCGATCACAAGATGCAAGGATTCTCAAACAAGTATCTGGACCTGCATGTAAAAGTTAGTTCCTATCCTCTCTCTCTACTTATTTCTCTCTTAGTCAAAGTCTGCTTTCATTGCAGGATCATTGACCAAGATTGGACAGGCTTCCATGAATCAAAACTTAATGGTGGTTGCCACCAAGTCCTGTTCACTTCTTTTTGACCTATATCCAAGAATTCATATGAATCGAACCTTGATGATTGCCGCCACCAAGTCCCGTTCGAATTCTTTTAGTTGGAATCCTTATGAAGCAAGCCTTAATGGTTGTAGCCACCAAGTCCTGTTCGGATTCCACCTAACTTAAAACCTATATATATTTTTTTTTTCTTTTTCTCTTTTTTTTTCTTTTTTTTTATTTTTTTTATTTTATTATATATATATATATATATATATATATATATATATATATATATCTTTTTATAATAATAATAATTTTTTTTTCTATCTATATATCTAGGGTCGAAATAGAGAGAGAGAAAGTGATAAATCTACACAAGACTTTACCTTCCAGACTTGTTTGAAGAATCTGATCTCATGTATACCAAGCCCCAAGACAAGCAAAGTTGAGCTCAATTAGGTTGGAGATCAGCTTTGGTTCCTTCAAACATTCTCAACAAGTGCAAACATAGTTGATAGGTTGATCTACTTTAGTATCTCTAGTACTTCTGCAGTCAGTAAATCTAAAATTGGTCTAAAGAGTGGTTAGATGACAGGTAATAAATCAAATTAGATCATCATCCCCTTCTTGACTCAATAAAAACTTTTTGAAAACATTTTTAAATAAGACTCATAAAGTAGATAAACGTTAGTAATCCCCCCAGACTTAAACTACACTGTCCCCAGTGTAACACAGTCGGTGGTAAGGTGAAAATAATAAAGCAGAAGTACAAAATTTAACAAGTAAGAACGATAACCTGCTTTGTATCGATCGATACAATGAAGTTACAATCGATCGATGTTGATGAAGTGTTGTCGAGTGATATCGACGTGGTCGCATTGGTCGATGGCTAACATACATTCGACACAATGAAGAGACAATCGATTTGTGGTTATGAAGTGATGTCGATCGATATCGACATGGTCTCATCGATCGATGTGCTAAGCAACCGTCTACTTGGATCTTTTTTTTTTCTTTTTCTTTCAAAACTAAAGCAAAATATTAGTAGAACTTCCTCCAGACTTTGATAACACTGTGACCAGTGTATCATGGTAATCGTCTACTTGGATCCCTATTCTAAACAACTAACTAAATCATAATATTAGTACGACCTCCCCCAGACTTGAATAACATTGTGATCAATGCTAAACAGTCTAAGATCAGTGGGAGAATAAATCATAAGGACAATATTCAACAAGGAGAAACTATATACCTGACGTTGATATGAATGTCGACCAACACAATTAAGTGGCGATCGAAACTCTTAATGCTCTGTCGATAAACACAGTTAAGTGGCGATCGACCGATGCTAATGATGCTCTGTCGACCGATGTTTGCAATCCATCGGTCGATATCAGTATATCAATCATTCTTCCTTGGATCTTCTCCTATAACCTATCATAGATAAAACACTAACAGTCTAAAAGTTAGTAATAGATAACTAATAAAACCAATTAACTAAAGTAATATTTTTCCGATGAACAGTGATCCTGCTACAGTATCTTTGAATAGTGAATCCGCTACAGTATCGATCGATTTTTATGCTACAGTATCGACCGATGTTGTTTCTACAGTATCGCTCGATGGTCGTGCTACAGTGCGTTGCTACAGTACCGTCGTTACTGTTCATCTCTTTTTTGTTTTTTTTTTTTTTTTTTTTTTGCCTGCAACTTAATAAAAACAAAAATCAGTAACATATGAAAATAAATCAAATTGAAAACATACCTAACACTGGGTTGCCTCCCACTTAGCGCTTTGTTATAGTCATTTAGCTTGACTTCGGAAATCTGATTTAGTACAGGATGAGAATGAGAACATGCTCCAAAACAAATCTCAATGTCCAATCTTTGAAGCTTTATCATTCTTGCGTGAAAGCCTCCTCCATAAACTCTTCTTCCTTTATCATCTCAGCAATAAGGAGTGCTCTAAGCTTTGCAAATGGATGTAAGAAGCATCTACTGCGCACTCTGGATTTCCTGAAACAATCTAATAAGTAAAGAGTTAATGGTAACTGAGAACCTTCTTTGGTTCGTTTCCGCTTCTTCCAATTTCTCCACTTCTTTCTCACATACTTGTGAAATCTCACTTTAAATATTTTGGAATCATCTGAGAAGTGAGGAATCAATGACAATTGGGAACCCCTTTTAGTTCTTTTCCTCTTCCTCCAATTCATCATCTTCTTTCCCCCAGACTTGTCTGAATGCGTGGTGGTATCTCCATCAAAAATATTTCCACACACTTCATACTCATTCAGCTCTGATTCTCGTCTAGTATCGATCGATGAACCAGTGGTGGTGTCGATCGATGGTGGATTGAATATGTCGATCGATGGTATCCGGTAGATGTCGATCGATGGTGGAGTGCTCATGTCGATCGACATTGTCTGAACCGTGTCGATCGATGCTTCTTCTTCTAGGGTTTTATTGACTTCATCTCTAAGTCTCAACCCTCTCTGAGAAGCTTCTACGTGCTGATGATCATCCAATACTTCAATGTAAGAACTCAGATGCGGACCTTTATCTGGTGGAATAGGGGATTCAGCTTCAAACACCGCGCTTGGAACCATGATCTTCACAGGATCATGTATCCTCTTCACTTTTTTGTGAAACCCAGCAGTTTCTTCTGTCCATATATGTGGTCTTTGATGTTTAGGGACAGCAAAGTGTGAGGCTTCGGACTCGTGCTCTATCTCCTCAATCGGATCCATCTCAACTATGTATCCTGGCAGTTCATCCAAATATGGGTGTCGATCGATACAATCGGGTGGGTGTCGATCGATACAATCGGGTGGGTGTCGATCGATGCAGTCGGGTGTATGTAGATCAATGGTGTATGGCGACTGTCGATCGATGACTTTGGGTGGGTATCGATCGATCTCATCAGGTTGGTGTCGATCGATGCTAGCTGTTGACGAAGTCTCCAAATCTTTCCTCTCTATATTCTGTTCGTCATCAAGTTTCTGTTCCAAATTCTGATCCATATCCTCAAGCCATTCCTCATGTTCCAAGAAGTCTTCCAAATTATCTTCTTTACTTGAATCCAAATCTCCAAGCTTTTCTTCATCCTCCAACTTTAAGAATCTTTGCTCCAAGATGTCTTCCATGAAGATCTCTTTTTCTACATCTGGGGAAGGAGAACAGCTTGATACATCAGTTCTCTTGTGTGTCGAGTCTGCAGTGTCCGGAGGACAACTCGAACTTTCAGGGATTTCAAGTGGTATCGATCGATGACAAAAGTCTGTATCGATCGATTCCAAAGTGATTATGTCGGAAGACGATGAGGTGGTGCTGATGATCGATGCTGCAATCGTACTGTCGCTCGATGCTAAAGTACCGGTGTCGATCGATATGAAGGTGTTGGCGTCGAACGATGCTGAGCTCATGTCACTAATATCGGCTTCTTCTACTATGCTCGTCTCTCCAAATCCATTATGTTCATCATCTTCAACCGTACCATGGTTGATTAGCTGTTCGATGTTCAGTTTGTTCCTCTGCGTACCCTCATCTGCCTGTTGAACCTGAATATCTGGTTGCTTGACATGAGTTGTTGGAGTTTCAAAATCTTCATTCTGCTTGTTGTAGATAAAATCAGCAATCTAAGCTACGCTAGTCGTTATTCCTCTCTTCTCATCGTCAGACGCCTTTTTTACTATGTAAGCATGCCTTCTTCGAAAATTTGCGAAATCTTCACTGAAAAAGTTACCAATGAAGGCATCTTTGATGTTCTCCCAATTGGTTAGAGATCTTGGTTGCAGCTGACTGAACCAGCTAAAAGCATCTTCACATAATGAATATGGGAATATCTTGCAGAGCATCATGTTGTAATCATAGTTCGGCCCGCTTCTTGATACTAGATCTTCAAGCTCTGCGATGTGATTTCTTGGATCTTCGTGAGGAAGACCATAGAAGTGATAGTCATCCATTACTCCATCATACCATTCTCGGCAAAGAGGATAGTCATTCATCTTAGCAACAACAATTACATCAGGAATTATTGCTTCTTCAGCATTAATCAATTGTCCTTTGTAGTTGCGAGGACGACCTTCTTTGTCTCGTCAGATACCCTTCTTATCCATCTCAAATATGTGTTCTTCGTCCACCTCTGACTCCACACAAGTGTCGGTATTCGTTGGGCGAAAAGTACCATGATGAACAGTGTCTTGATGAACAGTACGATGAACAGTATCGCGATGAACAGTACAATGAACAGTGACGATCGATGCTGGATGAACATTATCAATCGACGGAGGATGAACAGTGTCGATCGATATGGGATGAACAGTATCGATCGACATCGGGTGAACAGTACCGTGAATAGTACCGTGAATAGTACCGTGATGAACAGTATAGATCGACGGGTGACGAACAATATTTTTCGATACAGAATGAATAGTGTCAGGATGAACAGTACCTGGATGAATAGTACTCCGCTGAATAGTACCTTGATGAACAGTACCTCGATGAACAGTATCGATCGATTCTGGATGAGCAGTATCGATCGATTTCGGGAGAATAGTAGCCGGATGAACAGTGCGATGAATAGTTGCCGGATGAACAGTGTTCGGGTGAACAGTGTTTTTCTTCGGTTGGTTGGTTCTATCGATCACCGCTTCTTGTAAGTTATCGATCGATTGATGGTGTGCTTTATCGATCGATTTCTGCCGTATGCTATCGATTGATGCTGCTTGGAGGGAGTCGAACGATACATCCCTCTTAGACTTACGGATCGTGCATAAACCAGCAGGCTCCTTCTTTGAAGGACCTAAAAATCCTTTCTTCATATCTCCCTGGTACTGAGATGTATGTACCTGAAATAGAAGAAAAAATTTTATGAGTTTTTTCAAAAAGTAACAAAACCTAGACTAAATCTAACTAAACAAGATCTAATGGCGATCAAAGCTCCCCGGCAACGGCGCCAAATTTGATATCACTCAAATTACCCTAAGGAGTGAATTACTCTCTCAAATAAGAGGTTCAGTTGTAGTACTTAGGGATCGAATCCACAAGGAGCTAAGGAACCTAATAGATCTAATAGTTATATGATTAAGCTAGGCTGATATGTTTTAAAGCAATAAATAAAGCAAGTAATAAATAAGTAGTAAACAAGTTGAACAATATAATTGTTCAGCTTGGCAAGGATTTGTTTGATGGAAGGGTGTTTGCTAGATCTAGGGTTTCTATTCAGGTAATTAAGATTATAATGATATAGGTTACTAAGCTGCTAGATATATTAGAACTCAACTGGGAGTACAAATCTAACAACTGTCGTTGTATAGATAGTCTAATATCTAGATCTTGGATCTCAACCACTCGATTATTGATCACAAGAAAGTGTCGATCGATGATTCTATAGGAATATCGATCGATACACCTTTCACAATATCGATCGATTAATCTATTGGATTATCGATCGATATGCTTCTAGCAAGCTTTACGAACGGGTTGAACACACGTTCACTAGGGTTTACTAAATCAGCTATCGCTGTATTTATCAACCCTATCTCAAAAGGATGGATTCAGGGTGAGTTACAAGCTCTCGCTGGTCTCTACAATCCCTTGGATCAAGGTTCTAGTTCGCGACTCTAGAAACAAGCATTAATAACAATCCTATTGATGAATACCACAACTTAGCAATTCTATATTTGGGGCTAATCCAAGATAACCTATCTGAACCCTAAACCTAACAGGTGGATCTACTCAGACATGAAACTTGTAACAGAAATCATAGATGAATAGATGAAATAACATAAATAATATAAAACCAAATCCAATGGAGTTCCAGGAGGACTCTGATAGGAGTTCCTCCCTTCTCTCCTAACTTAGAACAATGATAAAAGAAAGTGTAAAGAAAGCGTAGCCGTCAACAATGGCTTAGAATAACATAAATAGGGTTTCTGGTCGTCCAAGGGTATTATGGTAATTTAGGCTGCATTAGGGCTTCTGGCGGTCATGAAACATAGTCTTTCCACGTTCTGAAATTCATATCGATCGATATGAGTGATCTCCCATCGATCGATATACATTCCTCTTCTCGGCAGCCTTCTCTCGCGAGGCAGACTGACCACTCTTCAGTAAAACGGTCATAACTTCTGATCTAACCGTCTGATTGACCTCAAACCGGTGGCATTGGAAAGCTAACTCAAAGATCTATCCTGTGTCCAAATATCAGCTCAATCGCACCAAGGGAAGATCTCCATCTATATCTAAACATCTGACGCATCTGCGCAGTTCTGCACTTAAAAGCTCCAAAAGACACCAAAAACACCATATTTCTCCAAGTCGTACCTGAACCTGTAAATACTCTAAATAGACCCTATTTCATAGTAAAATATATGTAAAAACGTTTATATACCATGGGTAAAAGTGGGTCAAAATCATGGTATATCAATGACACCGATTTTTCTAAATATAACCAAAAAAAATATTGACGAAACATAGCAAAGATTATTCATATGAACCTAATTTTGATGAGAACAATTCCCAAAAAAAATTTTGGAGAGAGCTACAATTCATAGAGAAGAGAAACTGAGAAACACTTGGAAAAACTCCCGAATCAAACCGAAATCCTAAGTTCGTGCGAGAGAGTTAAGACAATGTAAACAGTAGATTCTTGGTTCCTCCCAGCGGAGTGCTGGCATGGAAACCACGCGTATGTTCATCTGAGGTGGTCGTTGGAATGTTTCCCAATCGCTTTTGTAATAATTAACATCAAACCATTGAGAGAAAAAGTCTTAATCATTAAGATGTGATTTTGCCGGATGTCCTCTTTATAATAAGTTTCACAAAACAAATATGATATTGCTACAGAAATTGATTACATGGCTTCCGAAAAAATATGACATAGATAATTTCATTTAATGTTGATTTATATATTTTTTAAACTTATTAGAATATGGTAATAATTTATATATTACATTTAATATTGATATATTTTTTAGTAACTTTTGAAAAAAAATATATGGAATAGCTCATACATCATCTATAAAATAAATAAATTTATATATATCATTTCAAATTTTGAAATATTATTATTTTTCTATAATTATACATTTGTATTACGAAAGATTTCAAAAATTTCTACAATTTTTTTTTAAAATTTAAATCTAATAGTAAGATCATTAGTTTTTTATATATTTAAAATTTATATAAATATTGTTTATGTCAAAATTTTTGATAAATATACAATTTTATATCATTTTTATTAGTTTTATACAGATTGATTTAATATATATCAAATATATGTTAAAGATTAGTAAGAAAATAATAAAATCTAAAATATTTAATAAATAAAAAAATTTAATATAAAATAGATTTAAAATTTTTTTACTCCACACGATGCAGGAAAAGATCTAGTAATTAATAAAAAAATAGTGTCACCTTCTATGATTCCCTCCATGGAGATAGCCAAATCTACTTTATTATATATTAGGGTAAATCCGCTCTACGGACGGACAAGTAAAATTTATAGTGTAAAAATAAGAGCTTAATTGTTTCACAACAATCTATATACTTTATTCTTCATTTTATAAATTTTAGAAGGAAGTAAATAAAAAGCTTTGAAAAATCTTGTATAAGTTTAAATACACTAAAACTTCTATGAATTATTTTTGTAATAACTCTATGAAAAATATTACTATTTACTATATAATTTGTTAAACCATAAACATAAAAAATTATAATGCAATATAATTATAGTTAAAATATAATTATAGATTAAAACTCAGTGTAAAATGATACTTCCGATATTCTCAATAGTTATGCACAACTCATTTTATTTTTATTATAAAATATAGTTTTGTTTTAGAATTACTATATTTTAAAACGCCAATCAGTTTATTACATTTTTGTTAAAAAAATCATATACTTTGTAACTCAATCTTTTATTTTTAGTTTACAATATTAAGTACTAATGTATCTGATATCACTCAAATTACCCTAAGGAGTGAATTACTCTCATCAAAAGAGGTTCGATTGTAGTACTTAGGGATCGAATCCACAGAGACTCTAGGACTACACAACAGATTGTTTAGTCTTCGAAATAAAGCTAGACTAATATGGTTTAAAACAGTAAATTGAAGAGGTAAGCAAGTTATTGCTTAGGTGAAGACTTGTGTTTGTTTTAAGGTTTTAAGGAGTAGCTAGATTTAGGTGTTTCTCAGGTTAATTATGCATTTAGAGTGTTAAGGTTTTTATTTTTCATAATTCTGGACTCAAACTTAAGAAGTTATCCTCTACTAGATCTCGGGTCATGTACTATCGTACGATAGCCGCGAGAAAGTATCGATCGATACTCGGATAGAGATATCGATCGATTAAGCTTTCGCTATATCGGTCGATCAAGCGAGTGCTTTATCGATCGATATAGTTTCTTGAGAATCTTAAGGGCGAGTTTGATTTAGTCCTTTAATCTTTACTAAACTGAAACTCTCATTTAAGTTTAGCAGAAATAAATCTAACTAGTTTGGTTTCAGGTATTTATCAAGTTCTCACTTGGACAAATTTATCCTAAGATCTAGGTTAAGGTTGATCAATTCCTTAGCATAGCATTAAGAACAACTAGAAGAAGAATTATATTTTAAACACCCTAACAATAGCTTATTCAATACATAATTTAACCATGATGAGAAACCTAAATCTAACAAAGAGACTACTCAAGCATATTTATGGGAGACAAAATCATGAAGGTTTGAATAATACTTTTGAATAGAAATAAAATGAGAAATAATAAATAAGTAAAGCAAAGTGAGTTCAAGATCTTCTCTGTGATTGCAGTTCAGATCTTTCTCTCCAATCCTAAGCTCTCTCAATGGTATGACAAAGTGCTTCTCTCAATTCTTAGATCTTCTCCAAAGGTCTCTAGGCAAGTCTGCCCTAAACTAGTACAAAAACCCTCTATTATAGCCTAACAGGCGGCCAGGGACTTAAGGTGTAATTAGTAAAAACATTAGAAGCAATTAGGGCTTCTAATTAGTAATTAATGACTCGGGAAACTTCAATATCGAGCGATGTTGAAATGCTTCTATCGGTCGATCTTGATTAACTTCTATCGGTCGATGTCCTCAAATGGTATCAGTCGATGGTATAAACGGTAGCTCGGTTAATATCTTTATAAAGTCTCTGTTTTAGCTCCATTTCAGCTATTTTACACCAATGAGTACCTGAACCTGAAAAAGCTCTAGAAAGGCACTAAAAGTATTCTTTTGTTTTCAAAAACATATATAAATCATGGTAAAAAGTGGGTAAAATCCATGACCTATCAACTCCCCTAGACTTATCCTTTTGCTTGTCCTCAAGCAAATAACACAACATTGGTCTAGAAAAGGTTTGAAAAGCGGAAGCTCTTGTGATCTTAAATTCGAAATCATCACCTCTCATTTGTTGCAAACCACATCATATATCTATAAATCTTAGAAGTACATTATGCAATATCCTAGCTTAGCAACAATTCATCTATCCAACAACTTAGCAATCCTATTTGTCTTCCCCTCTAGTGATTTCATTTTTTGCATGAAATAAAAGTGTAGGCTTTACCTTGGGAGTATCGATCAAGGAACACATGGACTCAACCCAAGCAAGTTTCTGAACACACATGCAAGTCTTCTCTGGTTCCTTTCTTTCTCCTTTTTCTCTCTTCTCTGAACCCTCATAGTTTCAGGTTTAAATGGACGTTGACAGCCACAAAGGCTATCCTTTTATTTAGTTGTCTTAGCGACATATATATCTTCCAGAATAAGCGAATAGTGGGGTCGCAGGAATCACTCCTACCCCTCGCTTTGATCAATCTTTTAAAGTAGAATAATGGGGTCGCAGGAATCACTCCTACCCGTCTACTTCTCAAGATATCATATCACATCATTATACAAATTATTTTTCTCTTTTTAGATCGGGTGCTGAAGAGAGAGAGGGAAGGGAATCAGAAGCACACAGACTATTACCTTCCAGACTTGCAGGAGGAGTCCGATCCCTTGTATACCAAGCCCCAAAGCAAGCAATAGAATGTCGGGTTAGGTTGGAAATCAGCTTTGGTTCTTCCAAATAATCATAAAAAGTGTCGTCAAGGTGACAGGTGCTCCACTTTAACATCTATAGTACTTTCTGCAGTCAACAGATCTAAGAATGGTGCTAAAGAGTGGTTATATAGGGAATTTAGATCAAACAAAAGTATTGCTTCCTTCTTTTAAAAATTTATTTGAAAATTTTTTTTTTATAAAACGAGAATGAATGTCATAAAACAAGAAATGTTAGTGGATACCCCCCCCCCCCAGACTTAAACAACACTGTCCCCAGTGTTATTATGTCTAAGAGGAAAAATAAATGTAACAAATTAGTTCATGTTAGCAGGATAATTCGTACATATCATCGGAGGTATATATCGATACGGTGTAACCGACATCGATCGATGTGGTGGTAATTTTATCGATCGACAATATATACTGTCGATCGATATAGAGCTCTTCTGCGAATGCCTTCAATGTGTTGTTGTCCATCCAACTCATTCTCTCTGAGTGCTAAAGTCTATATGTTAGCTCTGTTAGATAGTCTCAACACACATGAATAGTTAGATAAGAAATAATAGCAAGCAGAGTCAAAGTAAAGTACGAAGATAAATCCTACAAGTCTGAAATAAGCTAGAAAAAACATAGTAGCATAAGATAAGGGATAGAGATGGGCAGGTGGGTCACTCCTCGCTGCCCTCGTCGTCGTCCTCCTCCGCGTCGTCCTGACGGTACTGGTGAGATGGTCCCGGTGTTGAAGGATCATGAGCTGATGTGCTGGTGCGGCTCGAGCAATTGAAGTGCGAAACACGGGACCAGATGGCCTGAAGGGCGCGTAGCACTCCTCTCCTGTAGACCCTCTCATCGCTATCCTCCAAGCCTGCGAGGTCTGGGAAGGATGGAAGGCGTGTGGCTGGTGTAGCTCTGGGAGTGTCTGTGCTGCGGGCTCATGTCGGACGACGGTGAGCTGTGGGGTTCCTGATCATGCGCGTGTCAGGCTGGAATCTGAGACTCTCGTAATCGCCGTCGAAGTCAGTCAACTCACGGCGTGGCAAGACGATCCTACTCTCCCCGTCGGTAGTCCTGAAGGTCCAGGTGAGCTGCCTGTCTAGCCATAGGCTGCTGCGCAGGTGAGCTGCGTCCAAGTAAGCGCGAGACGTGATAGCGCTGCCCTCGTCCAAACGAATCTGGAGGTACTGGAAGATCGCTGTGAGGAGGCTCCCTATCCGCTCCTCCTTCCGCGTAGTCCCATTGAAAGGCTTGATCTTCAAACCCACGAGGTGCTCAGCAAATACAGCTCCAAGGTTTGGTGGTGTCAGGTCATGCTCAGGATCCACAAAGGTCAGATTGACCACTCCGTCAAGCGCATGGTATAGGAGTGTAAGCTCGTGGATCCTTACCTTGTTTGGTTCAATCTTGCAAAGCAAAGTGGAGGCAAGGATCCGCATGAAGTAGCGCAGAGTAGGGTGACGGATCTCTGTCTGAATGGCCGTGGTCGAGCTCCAAGGACTGGTACCAAAGAGTTCCCAGAATTCCTTCACGCATGGGAAGGATGAGAGGCTGCTGTGTGTGGCCGTAGAGTTCTGGAAACTGTAGATTTCGCAGAGCTGAGAGACTGTGATGTAGTACCTGATGCCTCGAGCAAAGACGGAGAGAACGCCATCACAAGCCACAATGTTGGGGTGGTTGTTGTACTCGAAATGGACTGTAGCCATGAACTGCCTGACGAGAGAAGGGTATAGGTCGTAGGGTTGGGAGGCCATGGTCCCAAGACCGAGCTGAGCGAGCATGTCGCTGAGGTCATGCTTGATCCCGAGGCTACGCACAATGTCAGGATCAATGAACCGTGTAGGGGCGATCTCGACGTTCAGCCAAGCGTTGTAGAGCAGGCTGTCATAGTCGTCCCAGTTGTCAGAAACTGTGCGGTGCAGACATGTGTTGCTCTTGGCAGCTGCTGCCGGATCCTCAAAAGCTCTGCGGATTCGGACAGGTTGCCCGTCCGCAATGGGCCAAGGAGCGCGCTCGTCACCCCGAGGTGCTGAGGTGGAAGTAGATGGGCGTGAACTGGTGGTGGCTCTAGGGTCGAAACGACGCTTGGTTCTCCTCTCTTGGTGTTCGTCTGGAGAGCTCATCTGCAATTATTAAGAGAACGACGTCATTAGTATTCGCAATATAAACGCATATCGATCGATAGATACTAATGTATATCGATCGATATTGGATCTCCGTATTTCTATTTATCGGACTCATATCGATCGATAGGATGATACATATCGACCGATATTGGATTCCGAAACCTGCAAAAAATCTCAGGAAACCAAATCGCAAAAGAACAATGTAAATCCTAGTTCTAATACTCATAAACCTCAATGCTATCAATCCTAGAAACTTCAATCAAAGAAAAACAAATGTTTCAACCGGTTTTCACTTCAAGTTTGTTTTGGAACCTAGGGTTCATATAATTCAGAAATTTAAGTGAGTATACCTTGAAGGATTGTGGAATAGAGATCGTAACCGAGAAGAAGGATGAAATTTGAGTTGATTGAGGCAAAAAACGAAGTGATTTCGTGTAGGATCGAGAGAGAAAAAGGGTTTTGAAGTTTCCGGGTCGTTTTGCGATTTATGAGGAGGAGACGGCGCGTATCGAGTTAAAAACGGGGTTCGCCCTCGATATGTCCCCATCGATTGATAGGGGTTTTCCCATATCGATCGATATAATCCCAATTTGGCTACGATGTTATTCTAATTTTGCTAAATTGATTTTGACTAAAATTGAAAAACTATAGATTCCTATTGAAATATGAAAATTATAAATCTAATCAGTGGGTTGCCTCCCACTCAGCGCTTAGTTAAAGTCAGTAGCTTGACTTTTATTATATGAAACTCTAATTTTAGTTAGGTATACCCAACTCTAAAGGGTGCTCCTTTGGGGGTTTAGCCCAATAGTGTTTCACTCGTTGGCCGTTTACCGTAAATTCCTCTACTTTTCCATTGGTAAGAGTGATAGCACCACTTGGGTGGACTTTAGTTACGGTGAAGGGCCAGACCAACGAGAACGGAGTTTTCCGGGAAATAATGTCAAACGAGAATTGTATAGGAGAACTTGGTCATTTACGGCGAAATGCCTAAAAATGATTTTTTTTATCATGGTAAGCTTTTGTTCTTTCCTTATACAATTTGGAGTTCTCGTAAGCCATATGTCTTATTTCGTCCAGTTCGTTAAGTTGGATGAGTCTCCTTTCAGCAGCCGGCTTAATGTCAAAGTTTAAAAGTTTGGTTGCCCAGGCGGCTTTATGCTCTAACTCGACTGGTAAATGACATGCTTTACCATAGAGTAGGTGGAATGGGGTGGTTCCAAGTGGAGTTTTGAATGCGGTTCGATAAGCCCATAGTGCGTTGTCCAATTTCTTAGACCAATCTTGTTTCGTAGCTCCAACAGTTTTTTCTAAAATCAGTTTGATTTGTCTGTTGGAAACTTCTACCTGTCCACTGGTTTGCGGATGGTAAGGTGTCGCGACCCGATGGTGTACTCCGTTCTTTTTGAGTAAGTTCTCGAAAACTTTGTTGATAAAATGAGTGCCACCATCGCTTATGACTATCCGAGATACTCCAAATCTTGGAAAAATAATGCTCTTGAAAAGTTTAACGACTACAGATGCGTCGTTTGTTGGTGAAGCGATTGCCTCTACCCATTTCGAAACATTGTCAACAGCAACCAAGATGTATTTGTTTCCAAAGGAAGATGGGAAGGGTCCCATAAAGTCAATACCCCAGCAGTCAAACACCTCGATTTCGAGAATAAATTTTTGTTCCATCTCATGTCTTTTGCTGATTTTACCCAGACGTTGACATCGATCACATTGAACAATGTAGGAATGAACATCGCGGAACATTGTTGGCCACCAAAATCCTGCTTGGAGGATTTTGGAAACTATTTTAAAGGTTGCAAAATGGCCGGCGTATTCGGATCCGTGGCAGTGATAGATGATGTTTGGAACTTCAGTCTCAGCAATGCAGCGCCTAAATATGCCGTCGGCACAATATTTATAGAGGTAAGGTTCATCCCAATGGTATCTCCTTACTTCTCTGAAGAATTTCTTTTTGTCGTATCGCTTCAGATCTTCTGGTTCGACATCAGCTGCTAGATAGTTGACTATGTCAGCGTACCAGGGTCTATCGCGTGATTGTTTATCTACGGCTTGTGTTTCGTGCAACATATCCCCGTTCGTAGGGATATTGTGCTTGTCGAAGGTCACGTTATGTGCCACTGTAACAGTGGTGTCTATTGTGATTGTAATAGAAACGTTCCGCAAATCAACATCGTGGGCCCTATCGATCGATTTTGCATCAATAGTATCGATCGATTCCCTGATATCTTCGTCTATCGACATAGCATCATATGTATCGATCGATGCGTTGTCATCGCCATCGATCGACATTTGGTCGTTGAAATCGAACGTATTTAGATCGTCGGCTAAGGAATTTTCGGATAAGAGTCCTATATGACTGACGAAAGAAGATTCCGTGTGGTACACGTTTTCGTCGGGAAGAGAGTCATTAATAGGTACGTTGTCGTCCACGCGTATCCGAGAAAGGTGGTCTGCTACACTATTATCTACTCCTCTTTTATCTTTGATTTCCATATCAAATTCTTGGAGGAGTAGTATCCAACGGATAAGGCGTGGTTTCGCGTCTTTCTTTTGCATAAGATATCTAATAGATGCGTGGTCAGTGTGAACAATGACCTTGGAACCTACTAGATAATTACGGAATTTCTCGAAAGCATACACAACTGCAAGGAGTTCCTTTTTAGTTGTGCCATAATTTCTCTGAGCTTCGTCTAGTGTCCTACTAGCGTAATAAATGACATGCAGCTTATTGTCTTTAGGTTGCCCTAGAACTGCGCCGACAGCGAAGTCGCTCGCATCGCACATTACTTCGAATGGAAGACTCAAATCCGGTGCTTATACGACAGGGGCGGTTATGAGGGCTTCTTTGAGTTTTTCAAAGGCTTTTTGACATTCTGGTGTAAAGTCAAATTTAATATCTTTGCAAAGGCGGGTGGTCAGAGGTCTGGCTATCTTACTGAAATGCTCAATAAATCTCCTATAAAACCCAGCATGACCCAGAAAGCTCCTTATGTCTTTAATGGTAGTGGGTGGTGGAAGACTAGTCATTACCTCAATCTTCGCTCTGTCCACTTCAATCCCAGCTGCGGATACTCTATGTCCAAGTACGATTCCATCGTTAACCATGAAATGACATTTTTCCCAGTTAAGTACTAGATTCTTTTCTTCGCATCTCTCCAATACCTTACATAGGTTATCGAGGCAATCATCAAAACTAGATCCATATACCGAGAAGTCATCCATGAATACTTCCATGAAGTCTTCAATCATGTCAGTGAAAATTGACATCATGCAATGTTGGAAAGTAGCTGGTGCATTACATAAACCAAATGGCATTCTTCGATATGCAAAAGTTCCGTAGGGGCATGTAAATGTCGTCTTTTCTTGGTCATCTGGATGTATGGGGATTTGGAAGAATCCAGAGTATCCATCAAGAAAACAATAGTATTGATGATTTGCTAGTCTTTCCAACATCTGATCAATGAATGGAAGAAGAAAATGATCTTTCCGGGTTGCGGAATTTAATTTTCTGTAATCAATACACATGCGGTGTCCAGTGACTGTACGTGTCGGAATGAGTTCATTTTTTTCGTTTTTGACCACTGTGATACCTCCCTTCTTTGGTACCACATGCACTGGGCTTACCCAATTACTATCGGAAATTGGATAAATTATTCCTGCATCAAGCAATTTGATAATTTCCTTTTTCACGACTTCTTTGAGATTCGGATTGAGTCGTCTTTGGTGCTCTATGGATGATTTGGATTCATCTTCCAAATGAATCCGATGCATACAAAGATCTGGTGAGATCCCGGGTATGTCATCCAAGGAGTTTCCAAGGGCTTTCCGATGCTTTCGCAGTTTATTCAGCAATAGCGCAAGTTCCGCATTTGTGAGGTTTGCATTGACTATGACTGGATAGTCATTTTCTTTTAGAAAAGCGTATTTGAGGCCATCGGGTAAAGGTTTAAGCTCTACCTTTGGGGCTTTCTCTTTTGAGAGGTCACCTAGTGATGACGTTTGTCGATCGATTTCAGGATTTATATATCGGGCGATATCGATTTTTGAATCATCATCATTGGTTACGCTATCAGTCGATTTTGGACTAGAGTCCATGAGATGATCATAATCGTTCGCTCTGTTTTCTATGCTGAATATTTCATTTTGGAGAGCTAGAGGTTTATTTTCTGGATGATCGTCCGAAAAAGATTCTACCAAGAGTTCTTGAGTTAAATCCTCAATTTCGTCCACATATGATGATGATTTGTCAATTAGGGGAAGTGTGGCGATCTTTTCCATGTCAAATGTCATGTGGATATCTCCTATTTTGAGATTGATTCGTCCTCCCTTTACATCAATAATGGCATTTGCAGTCGCAAGGAATGGCCTACCTAGTAGTATTGGATCTCTTGGTTCGTTCTTTTAATGGAGAACAACGAAATCCGTGGGCACGGATAATCCGTTTATTTCTACAGGTACGTCTTCAAGTACTCCTTCCGGGATTCGTACTGAGCGATCCGCAAGAAGTAATTGGATGTTGGCTGGTGTAAATTCAGTGTAACCAAGAAATGTTGCAGAGTGCGGCATTAAATTTACACTAGAGCCTAGATCGCAGAGTGCTCTTGGAAAGAGCTGATCTCTAATCGTGCAACGAAGGACAAAGCTTCCGGGGTCGAGTACTTTTTCGGGAGTTTCGCTCTGTATGATGGCGCTAACTTCCTCAGAGACCGTCATTGTACTACGCTTATTTGCTGAAAAGTTCTTTGTTGTTAGTCCTTTGAAGAACTGATTTATTGCAGGCGAAAGTATGATGGCGTCTTTGAGGGGTAATTTTATCTCAACATCCTTGAAGTTTCGCCGACAGAGTTCATGTTCTCTGTTGCATTTGTTGTTAGTTTTGGGAGGGAAAGGAGCCTTTGTGCTGTATCTTCGTTCTATGGTTGGTTCAGCGGGCTTCGACTTTTCTCTTGAACTAGTGGGTGTCTGTCGATCGACGCTAGTTATTGCAGATCGATCGATATCAATTGGTTCCGCTATGCACTCTTCATCCTCATCGATGTTGATCACTTCACTCTCAGTTTCTTGATTATTTCCTTTCATCTATTTATGCTGAGGTGATCTGTTTGTCTAGTAAGAGAGGAGAACGGGGTTTAGGGTGGGTTTGGGAGTTTCTGTTCCATGATTCACAGAGGCCTTGTTTGGCGCAGTGTTTTGAATTAATTGTTTCCCGCTCCTTAGTACTGCAGCGGTTACCTGGCGTCTCGGGTTTGTATCAGTCATCCCCGGGAGACATCTGACTTCCCTTTTTATGGATATGGCATGGTCGGCTGTATTACCCTCTAGATTCCTAACTTGAGCAGTCAAGATTTCAATTCTCCTTGACATGGAATCGATAATGCGATTTAATCTGAAATCTAGGTTGTTGCTTAGTTTCTGAGGTCCTAAAGATATGTGATTCAACTTAGCTATATCTCTCCCTTGGTAAAGTCTGATGAGGGTGTCATAATCGTGGTCAAAATTATCTATGTTTGAGATGCTTTCTTGTTGGGGTTCCTGTCCAAGAAACATTTTTTCGATGGATTGGATGTTCTCAGAGGTTTGGGTCGTCCTGGGCTTTTCCTTCAGTAGGGAATGAAGTGAGTCCAAGGATCGCTTTATTTCCTGTAATTGAAGGTCGTTTTCGGCTCTAGCATCTCTTTCTTTGTCTTTATTTTCATAAGATTTTCCCATTGCTATATTTTCAATCAGATGATGAGCGTCTTCGAAGTTCCTGGAATTAAAGCTCCTGTTACTCGCGTTATCAAGCGTGATTTGATAATCCAATTTGAGGCCTCCGTAAAAAAATTTAAGGAGTTCTGGTTCTGAGTACCCGTGGTTGGTACAATCTCGCTGATAATGCTTAAATCTTGACCAAGCATTCTTAAATGATTCTCGCGGTTTTTGAAAGAAAGTTGAAAGCTTTCGTCTCGTGTCCCAGTATCGAGTCTCATCGAAGAAGTGGTTTACAAATGCATTCCGGATTTCTCTCCAGCAGGTTAAGGATCCTGCTGGTAACTGATTTAGCCAACTCTTAGCCTCTCTCCCTAAAGAGAAAGGAAAAAGTCTAGTGCGATCATTGTCACTGAGTTCTAGATCTTCTAGGTAATCGATGTGATCATGAGGGTGTTCTGAGGTAGATCCTCGGAATGGGTTTGCTTGTACCAGACGAATGTATTCAAAATGAAATGTTGATCTTTTTTTGCTATCTGGTAGCTTAATGGCTGACCTATTGGAATAGGTCTTAATTGGGTCAGAGTAGTCTTGCAACTTATCATCGTCTTTGATTGAAGACGGGAGATGAACAGGGATTGCAGTCCCATGTTCATTTATAAATTCGTTGGATTGGTTGCGTGATTTACCTAAAGGTTCGGTTTGGACTACTTTATCATGACTAAGATTGGTAAGTTGGGACTTACCTGCTTCCGGCTGGTTGGTATCGATCGATGTTAATCGATCTCTATCGATCGATGTGGATAGGTCTGTGTCGATCGATGTGGATAGGTCTATGTCGACCGATTCCTCGCTCGACATATCGTTCGACGTGAGTGGTTCGTTATCGATCGATGCTACGCCGAAATATGTCTTTTCCATCTTGAGTTCCCTGTAAATGACAGAAAGAAGGAAAAGCAATTAAGTAACACAAAATAGGGTCTAGACTATATTCTAGACTAAATCTGATGATAATGGAAAAAGAGTCCCCGACAACGGCGCCAAATTTGATATCACTCAAATTACCCTAAGGAGTGAATTACTCTCATCAAAAGAGGTTCGATTGTAGTACTTAGGGATCAAATCCACAGAGACTCTAGGACTACACAACAGATTGTTTAGTCTTCGAAATAAAGCTAGACTAATATGGTTTAAAACAGTAAATTGAAGAGGTAAGCAAGTTATTGCTTAGGTGAATACTTGTGTTTGTTTTAAGGTTTTAAGGAGTAGCTAGATTTAGGTGTTTCTCAGGTTAATTATGCATTTAGGGTGTTAAAGTTTTTAGTTTTCATAATTCTGGACTCAAACTTAAGAAGTTATCCTCTACTAGATCTCGGGTCATGTACTATCGTACGATAGCCGCGAGAAAGTATCGATCGATACTCGGATAAAGATATCGATCGATTAACCTTTCGCTATATCGGTCGATCAAGCGAGTGCTTTATCGATCGATATAGTTTCTAGAGAATCTTAAGGGCGAGTTTGATTTAGTCCTTTAATCCTTACTAAACTGAAACTCTCGTTTAAGTTTAGCAGAAATAAATCTAACTAGTTTGGTTTCAGGTATTTATCAAGTTCTCACTTGGACAAATTTATCCTAAGATCTAGGTTAAGGTTGATCAATTCCTTAGCATAACATTAAGAACAACTAGAAGAAGAATTATATTTTAAACACCCTAACAAAAGCTTATTCAATACATAATTTAACCCTGATGAGAAACCTAAATCTAACAAAGAGACTACTCAAGCATATTCATGGGAGACAAAATCATGATGGTTTGAATAATACTTTTGAATAGAAATAAAATGAGAGATAATAAATAAGTAAAGCAAGGGGAGTTCAAGATCTTCTCTGTGATTGCAGTTCAGATCTCTCTCTCCAATCCTAAGCTCTCTCAATGGTATGACAAAGTGCTTCTCTCAATTCTTAGATCTTCTCCAAAGGTCTCTAGGCAAGTCTGCCCTAAACTAGTACAAAAACCCTCTATTATAGCCTAACAGGCGGCCAGAAACTTAAGGTGTAATTAGTAAAAACATTAGAAGCAATTAGGGCTTCTAATTAGTAATTAATGACTCGGGAAACTTCAATATCGAGCGATGTTGAAATGCTTCTATCGGTCGATCTTGATTAACTTCTATCGGTCGATGTCCTCAAATGGTATCGGTCGATGGTATAAACGGTAGCTTGATTAATATCTTCATAAAGTCTCTGTTTTAGCTCCATTTCAGCTATTTTACACCAATGAGTACGTGAACCTGAAAAAGCTCTAGAAAGGCACTAAAAGTATTCTGTTGTTTTCAAAAACATATATAAATCATGGTAAAAAGTGGGTAAAATCCATGACCTATCAGTATCTCTGTAGTGATTTAAGTGAGTTTTGAATATATCTTCGGTCCAACATTATGATCCAAAAACATTGTTTTCATATATGTTTTTCTCTTTCCAGTAAAAACATTCTACAGTCTTGTACTAATATCATAAATTGAAAATATATAAATTATATCTAATTCGATATAGCAGCCTTGATTTTCATTTTTTAGTTTTAGTGATTTGGAGGATTGTTTTGTCTTTGTTAAACTCTAAACATTTTTAATGGTTAAACCTTTTTTAACATAAATGTAAAATCATTTGTTGGCATGTTGATGCTTAAGGTAAATTTAGTTAGTCTCCTCTTATGGTTTCCTCAAATTTCCTCTCTTTTTATGAGGTCTTAGCCTTGGAGAATACATGGTTCAGACGAAGTATTTTAGTTGCTGAGAGTTGAGTTACAGGTTTAATTTATTATTGTGTGTATATAAGAATGGATATCGATTAATAGATTTAATCACTGTAGTACTAAATTACTTCCATTTCCTTCGACCATTGACTTCCTATAGCAAACCACATCCAATGTTGTAGTCTGTAGAGATTATTAGCTTTAGTTTACTTAGGTTTCAAGTTATCTTTGATTAGGTTAGAACTGAAAGTAATGATACAATCAATTTAACGAGTTCCCGGCCCTCGGTGCGGTACATTTCGTGGGAGAACATCGCTCCCAAACTTCCACTAGATCAAAGAGTTTCTAGCTACACCAATTCAGTGTACTAGAGTGTTACAACGAATCAAATACTCCAAGCTAGAGGATACAACAAAGCCCTTAGATAATAGACTTAAGTATATGCTATGTATCTTGTATTGTTTTCTTCTTCCTCTTGCTTCTTCCTGATAATGATCTGATTCTGTTGCGTTGTTTCTTTGTGACTGCTTACTTCCATAATCGACGATGCTAACATATATATATATGCATTGTATGTGATTAGTTTAAGCTGGAGTGGGCTTGTATCAGTCTGGCCCATAAGAGATGTTGCTGTCACTGGCCCAGGAGCTTTGCTGAAGCCCAAAACCCCACAAATCTCCACTGTTTTGACTGAAGCCCACAGACCCAATCCAAATCCTCTTCTGCCGACAAACCCTAATCAGTCTCTTTGTCCGAAAATGAGCAGTCTGTCTTGACTCTTCACTTTCTCTCTAGTGACTCTCTCTCTCTCTCTCTCTCTCTCTCTCTCTCTCTCTCTCTCTCTCTCTCTCTCTCTCTCTCTCTCTCTATCTCTCTATCTCTCTCTCAATCTCTCTCTCTCTCTCTCTCTAATTTTTTCCTCTCGAACCCTCCATGTCCGTGAGTACTTTGAAGCTTCGTCGAGCTCCGTCAAGACAGATCCGTTTAGCTTCACCACTGTGGTGTTGCTCCTCCGAGAGAACGAGATCGTTTGCATCACCGAGAGCGTGTCGCCTCTTCCGTCTTCTCTCTCTCTCTGACTTTCTCATCCGCAAACCTCCACCTCCGATTATGTCTCGGTTCCGTTTGGGAAAGATTCTGGTTAGCTCCGATGAGGGGAATCCGTAACTCACGACGGTGCCGCTTCTCCTATTCCTCTGTCCTCAGGTACATCTAATTTCTCTAATACTTTGAAAAAATAGGATCATCTGAAAGGATGAGAATTCATATGATTTATCGGTTAATTGACTTCTTGATTTTATTTTGCATGTTTCCTCCGACGAGTGGTTCACCTCCTCTGACACGCATGTTGTTCCGTCCCAAAAACCTGATTCAGTACCATACTGAAAATAATTATCGATTGGGCTCATACCCGAGCTTCACCAGTCGTCCCCATCCCTTTTGTGAGGGTGAGTGCTTCTCCTTAAAAAGAAACCTTCTTGTATGCTTAGTTATGTTGGTTTGACTCATCTTACTGTCGTGTAGGTGTCAAGATAACTTTGTAGTACGCTACTCTGACTTCACAGTGAGACTTCCTCACCGTTGTGTAACGTTTGTTTTATGCGAGGATGGAGTCACCAGCACTGGGATCACCTGGACCATGCTCCGTCTGGTCATGGGACGTTCAAAAGCTCACAGCAAAGCTTGAACTCCTGACCAGGTACCGTCTTCGTTAGGAAATCTGCAGGATTTACACTAACATGTATCTTGTTTAGAGCAATATCTCCTGCTTCCACTAGGTCTCGAATGAAATTGAACTTGGTAGCAATATGCTTAGTCTTTTCGTGGTTGACTGGATTTCTTTCTAGGGCTAGAGCATTCTGAGAATCACAGTAGAGTTGTATTCCTTATTGCTTTAATCCTAACTCTACGCATATTTCCTTTAGCCAAATTGCTTCTTTAGCTGCTTCATTCAATCCTGTGGGAACTGAAATTCGCACTGTCGATTTTAGTTAAGTTTAAACGTAGGAAAACTAAGTTGACCTAGTTTTCCCCGAGGATCCCGGCTATCTGCTGGGCCACGCACGACAGAGTTAAAACAGGCTAAGTTTGAGAATAAACAAATAAAGAGAGCAAAAAGAAAGAATCTTATTTCCGAATTCGCGGAGAGCGTTGGAACAATAGGTCGAGATCGCGGCCGTAAGAGCTGTCGACCGTCGCTAGTCTTAGAAACCTAGATCTAACCTAATAGAGTCGCAGCTCGCTAAAAAAGAAATAAAAGCCTAAGTTCTAAATTACTCTGAGAGTAGTTTTTCTTCTGATTTTCGGATCCCCTTTCCCTTGCTCCTAGCCTTGCTTATATACTCCCATATGACGGTCTATTCTTGATGGGCTGCCGCGAGCTGGGCTTTTTCCATTTTCGTCGGCCTTCGTGTTTATCGGGAAAGTTGACATTTATCCTTTCGGAAATTTGATATTTATCCTTTTGGAAGTTTAACATTTATCTTGTTATGTGAAGATAATTGTAAACCGTCGTATCTAACTTTTAGAAAATCGTAAACGGGCCGTCCGATCGTGTTTGGTCCCTTTCGGGCCGTCTTTCAGACTTCCGTTGTTTTCTGCGATTTCTTTGAAAGAATGCTCCTACTTGGATGTCGAATCTTTCGGAAGATCTTCGATTCTTTGCTGAGGTGAATGGTGTTTTAAGATAACCATCACCGTTTTATACGAAGTCTTTCCGTCCGTTGACGTCTTACGGGTTCTCTGAATTCTTGGAGCAGGAAAGGGAGTTTTTATTCGCGGGGTTCCGGAAAGTCCCAAAACACGGGTTTCTGGCTATCAGAGGGCCTGGATCCTACGCACGAAGACTAGCCGCCCGACGACCCGAGCCAGCATGGGGCTAGCCGCCCGGAGACCATGGCCAGCATGGGGGCTAGCCGCCGGCAGCTACGGCCAGCACGGGGGCTAGCCCCCCGGCGACCACAGCCAGCACAGGCGCTAGCCGCCGGCGGCTACGGCCAGCACGGGTGCTAGCCGCCCGACGGCCACGGCAAGCACGGGCCCTAGCCGCCGGCGGCTATGGCCAGCACGGGGGCTAGCCGCTCGGCGGCCACGGCCAGTACGGGGGCTAGCCGCCCGGCGGCCACGGCCAGCACGGGCGCTAGACGCCGGCGGCTACAGCCTGCACGGGGGCTAGCCACCCGGCGGCCACGACCAGCACGAGCGCTAGCCGCCGCCAGCCACGGCCAGCACGGGGGCTAGCCGCCCGGCGGCCATGGCCAGCACGGGCGCTAGCCGCCGGCGGCTACGGCCAGCACGGGGGCTAGCCGCCCGGCGGCTACGGCCAGTGCGGGGTCAGTCGTTCGTTTCTTTCGGCTCGTGCGTGTTTTTGCGTTCTTTTTGGCTTTCCGGAGGTTTTTGTTGTGTGAAAAATGCTTTTAGGCGTTGATTTCGAAATGATTAATTTCGAACTTAACATTTTCCCGAGGTTTCTTGGTTGAAACTTAGTCTCTTGAAGCTTCTCTAATGTCTTTCATGTTCTTCGGAAACTTTCGGACATCAATTTCGTCTTGACCGATTTTGACCCCAACAGTTAGCCCCCCAGCTAGTTAGGAGCCGTAGGGTTCGTAGGTCCTAGCTTGTGGTATGGTTCGCGAGGAAAGTATGGAGACGGAATCATGTCGAAGGTCGGGGTAAATAGTAAAATTCTTGCCTATAAAGACATGTAAATTTTTAACCATTCTTACTTCACTCCAAGAATCTTAAGCATAATATCTCGCTCGTAAATTCTCTCTCTACATTAAGAAAAGAATGTCTTCAAGATCAAAATCATCTAGGAAGCAATCTTGCTCGTCTTCGGATAGTTTCCATGCCGAGGAGGAGGTTCCGAAACCCGAGATCGAAGAGATCGATAGGAGCGCGTATTGCGAAGCCGTTTTTGGTTCTGATGCTCCCCTTCCCGTGATCCCGATCCCCCAGCAACCTCTAAGGGCGCGTGGGGAAACTGACTCGCCGAGCGAAGTATCCTCCGAGTATCTCAGAACTCTTCGAGAGTTTTATAAAGTCCCGAAAGGAGTCATGTTTCGCATTCCTCGTGGGAATGAGAGTCTGGAGCGCCCTCCGAAGGGTTACTTTACCTGCTACGAGGCGTTCGTGACGCAATACCAACTGTGGTTCCCAATCCCTAGGGTCATTGTCCAGGCTCTCGACCGTTTCGGAATCGTAATCAGCCAGCTGAACGTGCCGGCTCTGGAAAGCTGGCTTGGCGTTGTGATTTTGAGTTACGAGTTAGGGATGGACCTTAGCCCTGCAGACTTCGAAGGGTTGTGGAACTCCAAGACGACGAGCACCAATGGAGTATACTCCATGAAAGCGAGGACCGATTTTTCGGTAATCCATGGAGTCACCTCGCATGCCAAGGATTACGTTGACTGTTTCTTTTTCGTGAGGATAGATGGAGAGTCTGTCAAGGAAGGCTTTCTTCATCTGTTCCCAACGGACTGGTTGTACCAACTTGGTAAGATTTGTCGCATCCCTTTTTCTTAGAATCCGAAAGGCGAGTACTGAATGTGTTTTTTCTATCGTTCAGAGAACATGTGTCTCGCGTATGTTCCTTACGATCTTTCGACCAAGAGGGACATTTTTAGGACAAGGCCTTGTTCCTGGAACTCTTTTACTCTTGACCAGATTCTAGGGGCGGTCGCGCTTCACCGATCGCGAGGCGGTACGCGGCCCTACGTCAATGATGGATCCTACGTATTTGCTCATTCAAGGCGGAGGCAGAGATCTCGGAAGGGTAAAGGGATTGCTTTCAAGGCCTCTTCGGGAAACGATGAGCCGCCGAGATAAGATTATGACTTCATTATAGAGAATCAGGGTGTTCCCGGCCCGAACCCTCCCCCGGGTGACTTCTTCGATGAGCTCCCTCCGGTGTTTTCCCGTGACGAGTCTTTGGACAACGAGGAGAGGGATAAGGTGACTGCGGAGGGCGCTCGTTTGGTCAACGAGGTTTGTTTTTGAAACTCGAGTAAATCCCCTTTTCTTTTTATTTTGACCTTGACTTCTTTGTAGGCCGTGAAAGTGTGGAACGCATCGATCGATGGAAGTTTCCGCACTGCTCGGCTGGCCCGCTTCAAAGCGGAGGAAACTGAAAGGGAATTCGCCAAGTATCGGTTGGAGGTGGAGGAGCAAAACCGCCGGCAAGCCGAGGTTCAGGCTCGAGCCCTTGTTCGTGCAGAAAGGAGAGGGCAGAGAAGAGCTGCCGCTGAGTTGAACCGAAGGGCCGAAACTTTCTCTACCGAATTCGAGGCGTTCAAAGAGGCTCAGGACTTTGTAGGCGATTTTCGCGAGTGTCGTGGTTCGGTCGGTACTCTTCACAAGATGCAGCGTGAGAGTTTCTCTCTTTCTGGTGAACTCGCCGCGATGGATGGCTCGATGAGAATATGCGCTAACGCCGAATCCTTTGTTCCTCCGATTGAAGGGAGAATTCGAGAGTTGTGGAATCCTATCCAAGTCTCGGAAGATACGGCGGATGCGGGCGCGGGTTCGAATGCAGGCGACGGGGGTGAAGAGGTCGACCAGCCCAACTCCTCGTTTGGAATATCTCTAACCGATTGTTATGCATTCGATTATAATTTATGATAGGCCGAGTGTGGTGGTTTGTATGTATGTGTCGCGACCGTTAGGAGGTCGCGTGACTTTGTGATTTTCGGGATTGGCCGTGTGTGGCTTTTGAATCCCTGCCATGAATGCTTTTATGAACTCTGCGTTTTGATTTATACTTTCGTCAAGTGTAGAGGGTTTGAATACGTGTAGTCACTTCGTATTCAAGCTTTTTTTTTTGTCGCTTGATCCGTAGGTTACTTTGTAGCAAACGTTAAGTTTGTAAGCGATAAGAGGCAAGTTTTGGAATCTTGTATTCTGGATACTTATGCCTATGAGATGTCTTAGATACCAGCAAGGCCGGGTTTAGGGCAAGACCTAGGTCTAGTTTCGGACTGAAGCTGTGCGATGACAAATCGGCTTTTTGTTTTGCCTGTTTGCGATTTCGACCTGACTCGTACCGTTTTAGAATCCGCGAAGTGCTTATCGGCTTATGTGATTTGTTTGGATACGAGTCGAGCTACTTCCTTTACGAAGAGCTAACCAAACTTTGGATTTCTTGTATAGCGCGCTACGATATCCTTGTCGGATGCAAGATGACTTCGTTAGAAGCAAGACTACGAATTTGATTGAGTGAAACGTTTCTATGTTTTCCCGTCGGGGCCAATCGACGGAAATGAATTTTAGAGTCGCAGATAGACTGTTTGATAGAGTTTTTTATAGTCGCGGATGGACTGTTTTTTGGAGGAGAATAGAGAATCAAGACTTTTCGGGAACTAGCGACGTCTCGCGTTCCTTAAAGATATGATTTTCGTTTTCCGTAATGTTTATGCGTTGAGTGAGCATTTGAATTAAAGACTTTATAAAAGGTTTTAAGAATGTATAGTACATGTAAAAAGTATTTTTGCGGGAGTACAAGGATGTTTGTTCCCATCTCCCCCCCCCCTTTTTTGATGAGGGGGATAGCTGAACTCGTCAGGTTGTGACGAGCTGCCTACGTACCTCTTACGAGGATCAAGCCATTTCGTAGTTCTGTTTCTATCGCGGATGTTATTACTCCATGATTTCCGGCGCCTTGACTATTTCAGCTAAGTCGGTGGTCGCGTTGGGAGTTAGGTCATACGTTCTTTCGGCGATGGACTCGAGGACTTTCTCGCTATCCTAAGTCGTGGCCAGTTTGGACAAATCTGAGCTGTCCTTTGCTGAGTTCTCAGAGATACTCTGATGCTTCTTAGTTCGTTTCGGGTTAGCTACTGGAGCGTTCCGATTGCTGCGCAATTTATGTTCGGCCAGGAAGCAGAGTCACGACTGTTTTTGGCTTCCCCAGATTACCGATGTTCCAGTCGGTGTTGGAAACTTGACGCTGAGATGGTAAGTGGACGGGACTGTCTTCATGGCGTTTATCCAAGGAGTTCCCATTATGGCGTTATAGATGGCCGGGTTATCCACTACCACGAACTCGACGATCTTCGTGACTTCTTTAGCCATGACCGGGAGTCTGATTTTTTCCGAGGGTCATGGACGTGACGCCCGAGAATCCAGTTAACGGTCTTGGTTCTGGGATGACCTATCTGACGGGTATGTTCATCCTTTGCAGAGTATCGCGGAACATGATGTTGACCGTGCTTCCCGTGTCGATGAGGATGCGGCCGACTTCGAGATCCTGAAGCACCAAGCCGATGACCAGAGGATCGTAGTGGGGTTTATCGAGTCCGGCCGTGTCTTGTTCCTCGAAGACGATTGCGTGATTGGGAACGTCGTCCTCTGGACACCATCCGGGGTTTGTTTCAGCCCTCCGTCCGTAGGCTTTGATCGACGAAACGGAGTCCTGGTAAAAGTGCGATCCTCCGATGATCATGTTGATCCTTTGGCGATTGTTGTTGTTTCCTTCGCCGTCTTCTCTCCGTCCGCGTTTTTCGCCTGACTGAGTTCCAGGAGCGTTATTCTCGGGATTGGCTCCGTCGGTTGATATCACTCAAATTACCCTAAGGAGTGAATTACTCTCTCAAATAAGAGGTTCAGTTGTAGTACTTAGGGATCGAATCCACAAGGAGCTAAGGAACCTAATAGATCTAATAGTTATATGATTAAGCTAGGCTAATATGTTTTAAAGCAGTAAATAAAGCAAGTAATAAATAAGTAGTAAACAAGTTGAACAATATAATTGTTCAGCTTGGCAAGGATTTGTTTGATGGAAGGGTGTTTGCTAGATCTAGGGTTTCTATTCAGGTAATTAGGATTATAATGATATAGGTTACTAAGCTGCTAGATATATTAGAACTCAACTGGGAGTACAAATCTAACAACTGTCGTTGTATAGATAGTCTAATATCTAGATCTTGGATGTCAACCACTCGGTTATTGATCACAAGAAAGTGTCGATCGATGATTCTATAGGAATATCGATCGATACACCTTTCACAATATCGATCGATTAATATATTGGATTATCGATCGATATGCTTCTAGCAAGCTTTACGAACGGGTTGAACACACGTTCACTAGAGTTTACTAAATCAGCTATCGCTGTATTTATCAACCCTAGCTCAAAAGAATGGATTCAGGGTGAGTTACAAGCTCTCGCTGGTCTCTACAATCCCTTGGATCAAGGTTCTAGTTCGCGACTCTAGAAACAAGCATTAATAACAATCCTATTGATGAATACCACAACTTAGCAATTCTATATTTAGGGCTAATCCAAGATAACCTATCTGAACCCTAAACCTAACAGGTGGATCTACTCAGACATGAAACTTGTAACAGAAATCATAGATGAATAGATGAAATAACATAAATAATATAAAACCAAATCCAATGGAGTTCCAGGAGGACTCTGATAGGAGTTCCTCCCTTCTCTCCTAACTTAGAACAATGATAAAACAAAGTGTAAAGAAAGCGTAGCCGTCAACAATGGCTTAGAATAACATAAATAGGGTTTCTGGTCGTCCAAGGGTATTATGGTAATTTAGGCTGCATTAGGGCTTCTGGCGGTCATGAAACATAGTCTTTCCACGTTCTGACATTCATATCGATCGATATGAGTGATCTCCCATCGATCGATATACATTCCTCTTCTCGGCAGCCTTCTCTCGCGAGGCAGACTGACCACTCTTCAGTAAAACGGGCATAACTTCTGATCTAACCGTCGGATTGACCTCAAACCGGTGGCATTGGAAAGCTAACTCAAAGATCTATCCTGTATCCAAGTATCAGCTCAATCGCACCAAGGGAAGATATCCATCTATATCTAAACATCTGACGCGTCTGCGCAGTTCTGCACTTAAAAGCTCCAAAAGACACCAAAAACACCATATTTCTCCAAGTCGTACCTGATCCTGTAAATACTCTAAATAGACCCTATTTCATAGTAAAATATATGTAAAAACGTTTATATACCATGGGTAAAAGTGGGTCAAAATCATGGTATATCAACTCCCCCAGACTTACCCTTTTGCTTGTCCTCAAGCAAAACCAACAGGCAGTCTCTCTGAAAGAGGTTTGAAAACAGCAGGGACTCAAAAAGATTTTAAAAACTCAGTCTTCATCTCTCTAGTAGTGCAAACCAAATCATAAACATCCTAACATTAGAAGCACATTATACAATATCCTAGTATAGCAACCAAATTCACCTAGTCAACAACTTAACAGATCCTGTTTGACAATCCCCTCTACTGATCTCATTTCTTAGCATAAAATAAAAGTGTAGGCTTTACCTTGGGAGTATCGATCACAAGATGCAAGGATTCTCAAACAAGTATCTGGACCTGCAGGTAAAAGTTTGTTCCTATCCTCGCTCTCTACTTATTTCTCTCTTAGTCAAAGTCTGCTTTCATTGCAGGATCATTGACCAAGATTGGACAGGCTTCCATGAATCAAAACTTAATGGTGGTTGCCACCAAGTCCTGTTCACTTCTTTTTGACCTATATCCAAGAATTCATATGAATCGAACCTTGATGATTGCCGCCACCAAGTCCCGTTCGAATTCTTTTAGTTGGAATCCTTATGAAGCAAGCCTTAATGGTTGTAGCCACCAAGTCCCGTTCGGATTCCACCTAACTTAAAACCTATATATATATATTTTTTTTTCTTTTTCTCTTTTTATTTATTTATTTTATTATATATATATATATATATATATATCTTTTTATAATAATAATAATAATTTTTTTTTCTACCTATATATCTAGGGTCGAAATAGAGAGAGATAAGGTGATAAATCTACACAAGGCTTTACCTTCCAGACTTGTTTGAGGAATCTGATCCCATGTATACCAAGCCCCAAGACAAGCAAAGTTGAGCTCAATTAGGTTGGAGATCAGCTTTGGTTCTTTCAAACGTTCTCAGCAAGTGCAAACATAGTTGACAGGTTGATCCACTTTAGTATCTCTAGTACTTCTGCAGTCAGTAAATCTAAGACTGGTCTAAAGAGTGGTTAGATGACAGGTAATAAATCAAATTAGATCATCATCCCCTTCTTGACTCAATAAAAACTTTTTGAAAACATTTTAAATAAAACTCATAAAAGTAGATAAACGTCAGTAATCCCCCCAGACTTAAATTACACTGTCCCCAGTGTAACATAGTCGGTGGTAAGGTGAAAATCATAAAGCAGAAGTACAAAATTTAACAAGTAAGAACGATAACCTGCTCAGTATCGATCGATACAATGAAGTTACAATCGATCGATGGTGATGAAGTGTTGTCGAGTGATACCGACACGGTCGCATCGGTCAATGGCTAAAGAAATCATTCGACACAATAAAAAGACAATCGATCGTGGATATGAAGTGATGTCGATCGATATCGACATGGTCTCATCGATCGATGTGCTGACCAAACGTCTGCTTGGATCTGTTTTTTTTTTTTTTTTTTTTTTTTTTCAAAACTAAAACAAAATATTAGTAGAATCTCCCCCAGACTTTGATAACACCGTGACCAGTGTATATCCAGTCGGAGTTATGGTGTAAATAAATCATAAGTACTCAATCGAACAAGTTAGAACAATATACCTGACCGGATTAAGTGTAGAACGATGAAAAATAGTTACCATCGGTCGATGCAAGTGATGTACTGTCGATCGATATCGACGTGCTCTAATTGGTCGATTATCATGGTAATCGTCTACTTGGATCCCTATTCTAAACAACTAACTAAATCATAATATTAGGACGACCTCCCCCAGACTTGAACAACACTATTACTAGTGTTAAACAGTCTAAGATTGGTGGAGAATAAATCATAAGGAAAATATTCAACAAGGAGAAACGTTATACCTGACGGTGATATGAATGTCGACTAACACAGTTAAGTGCCGATCAATACTCTTAATGCTCTATCGATCAACACAGTTAAGTGGCGATCGATCGATGCTGGTGATGCTCTGTCAACCGACGCTGGCCAGCAATCGGTCGATATCAGTATATCAACCTTTCTTCCTTGGATCTTCTCCTAAAACCTATTATAGATAAAACACTAAAAGTCTAAAACTTAGGAATAATTAACTAATAAAACCAATTAACTAAAGTAATTTGTTTTCGATGAACAGTGATTCTGCTACAGTGGCCTTGAATAGTGTCGCAGCTACAGTAACTTTGAACAGTAATCGTAGCTACAGTGACTCCGCTACAGTATCGATCGATTTTTATGCTACAGTATCGACCGATGTTGTTTCTACAGTATCGCTCGATGGTCGTGCTACAGTGCGTTGCTACAGTACTGTCGTTACTGTTCATCTTTTTTTTTTTTTTTTTTTTTATCTGAAATCCTTAGAAAACAAAATATCAGTAATAAATGAAAATAAAACAAATTTAAAACATACCTAGCAGTGGGTTGCCTCCCACTCAGCGCTTTGTTATAGTCATTTAGCTTGACTTTGGAGATCTGATTTAGTCCATATGAGAATGAGAACATGCTCCAAAACAAGTCTCAATGTCCAATCTTTGAAGCTTTATCATTCTTGAGTGAAAGCCTCCTCCATAAACTCTTCTTCCTTTGTCTATCATCTCAGCAATAAGGAGTGCTCTAAGCTTTGCAAATGGATGTGAGAAGTATCTACTGCGCACTCTGGATTTCCTGAAACAATCTAATAAGTAAAGAGTTAATGGTAACTGAGAACCTTCTTTGGTTCGTTTCCGCTTCTTCCAATTTCTCCACTTCTTTCTCACAGACTTGTGAAATCTCACTTTAAATATCTTGGAATCATCTGAGAAGTGAGGAATCAATGACAATTGGGAACCCCTTTTAGTTCTTTTCCTTTTCCTCCAATTCATCATCTTCTTTCCCCCAGACTTGTTTGAACGTGTGGTGGTATCTCCATCAAAAATATTTCCACACACTTCATACTCATCCTGCTCTGATTCTCGTCTGGTATCGATCGATGAACCAGTGGTGGTGTCGATCGGTGGGGGATTGAAGATGTCGATCGATGGTATCCGGTAGATGTCGATCGATGTTGGAGTGCTCATGTCGATCGACATTGTCTGAACCGTGTCGATCGATGCTTCTTCTGCTAGGGTTTTATTAACTCCATCTCTAAGTCTCAACCCTCTCTGAGAAGCTTCTACGTGCTGATGATCATCCAATACTTCAATATAAGAACTCAGATGCGGACCTTTATCTGGTGGAATAGGGGATTCAGCTTCAAACACCGCGCTTGGAACCATGATCTTCACAGGATCATGTATCCTCTTCACTTTTTTGTGAAACCCAGCAGTTTCTTCTGTCCATATAAGTGGTCTTTGATGTTTAGGGACAGCAAAGTGTGAGGCTTCGGACTCGTGCTCTATCTCCTCAATCGGATCCATCTCAACTATGTATCCTGGTAGTTCATCCAAATATGGGTGTCGATCGATACAATCGGGTGGGTGTCGATCGATGCAGTCGGGTGTATGTAGATCAATGGTGTATGGCGACTGTCGATCGATGACTTTGGGTGGGTATCGATCGATCTCATCAGGTTGGTGTCGATCGATGCTAGCTGTTGACGAAGTCTCCAAATCTTTCCTCTCTATATTATGTTCGTCATCAAGTTTCTGTTCCAAATTCGGATCCATATCCTCAATCCATTCCTCATGTTCCAAGAAGTCTTCCAAATTATCTTCTTTACTTGAATCCAAATCTCCAAGCTTTTCTTCATCCTCCAACTTTAAGAATCTTTCCTCCAAGATGTCTTCCATGAAGATCTCTTTTTCTACATCTGGGGAAGGAGAACAGCTTGATACATCAGTTCTCTTGTGTGTCGAGTCTGCAGTGTCCGGAGGACAACTCGAACTTTCAGGGATTTCAAGTGGTATCGATCGATGACAAAAGTCTGTATCGATCGATTCCAAAGTGATTATGTCGGAAGGCGATGAGGTGGTGCTGATGATCGATGCTGCAATCGTACTGTCGCTCGATGCTAAAGTACCGGTGTCGATCGATATGGAGGTGTTGGCGTCGAACGATGCTGAGTTCATGTCACTAATATCGGCTTCTTCTACTATGCTCGTCTCTCCAAATCCATTATGTTAATCATCTTCAACCGTACCATGGTTGATTAGCTGTTCGATGTTCAGTTTGTTCCTCTGCGTACCCTCATCTGCCTGTTGAACCTGAATATCTGGTTGCTTGACATGAGTTGTTGGAGTTTCAAAATCTTCATTCTGCTTGTTGTAGATAAAATCAGCAATCTGAGCTACGCTAGTCGTTATTCCTCTCTTCTCATCGTCAGACGCCTTTTTTACTATGTAAGCATGCCTTCTTCGAAAATTTGCGAAATCTTCACTGAAAAAGTTACCAATGAAGGCATCTTTGATGTTCTCCCAATTGGTTAGAGATCTTGGTTGCAGTTGACTGAACCAGCTAAAAGCATCTTCACATAATGAATATGGGAATATCTTGCAAAGCATCATGTTGTAATCATAGTTCGGCCCGCTTCTTGATACTAGATCTTCAAGCTCTGCGATGTGATTTCTTGGATCTTCGTGAGGAAGACCATAGAAGTGATAGTCATCCATTACTCCATCATACCATTCTCGGCAAAGAGGATAGTTATTCATCTTAGCAACAACAATTACATCCGGAATTATTGCTTCTTCAGCATTAATCAATTGTCCTTTGTAGTTGCGAGGACGACCTTCTTTGTCTCGCCAGATACCCTTCTTATCCATCTCAAATATGTGTTCTTCGTCCACCTCTGACTCCACACAAGTGTCAGTATTCGTTGGGCGAAAAGTACCATGATGAACAGTATCTTGATGAACAGTACTATGAATAGTATCGCGATGAACAGTACGATGAACAGTGTCGATCGATGGTGGATGAACATTATCGATCGACGGAGGATGAACAGTGTCGATCGATATGGGATGAACAGTATCGATCGACATCGGGTGAACAGTACTGTGAATAGTACCGTGAACAGTACCGTGCTGAACAGTATCGATCGACGGGTGACGAATAATATTTTTTGATACAGAATGAATAGTATCGAGATGAATAGTGTCAGGATGAACAGTACCTGGATGAATAGTACTCCGGTGAATAGTACCTTGATGAACAGTACCTCGATGAACAGTATCGATCGATTCTGGATGAGCAGTATCGATCGATTTCGGAAGAATAGTAGCCGGATGAACAGTGTTCGGGTGAACAGTGTTTTTCTTCGGTTGGTTGGTTCTATCGATCACCGCTTCTTGTAAGTTATCGATCGATTGATGATGTGCTTTATCGATTGATTTCTGGTGTATGCTATCGATCGATGCTGCTTGGAGGGAGTCGAACGATACATCCCTCTTAGACTTACGGATCGTGCATAAACCAGCAGGCTCCTTCTTTGAAGGACCTAGAAATCCTTTCTTCATAACTCCATGGTACTGAGATGTATGTACCTGAAATAGAAGAAAAAAATTTATGAGTTTTTTAAAAAAGTAACAAAACCTAGACTAAATCTAACTAAACAAGATCTAATGGCAATCAAAGCTCCCCGGCAACGGCGCCAAATTTGATATCACTCAAATTACCCTAAGGAGTGAATTACTCTCTCAAATAAGAGGTTCAGTTGTAGTACTTAGGGATCGAATCCACAAGGAGCTAAGGAACCTAATAGATCTAATAGTTATATGATTAAGCTAGGCTAATATGTTTTAAAGCAGTAAATAAAGCAAGTAATAAATAAGTAGTAAACAAGTTGAACAATATAATTGTTCAGCTTGGCAAGGATTTATTTGATGGAAGGGTGTTTGCTAGATCTAGGGTTTCTATTCAGATAATTAGGATTATAATGATATAGGTTACTAAGCTGCTAGATATATTAGAACTCAACTGGGAGTACAAATCTAACAACTGTCGTTGTATAGATAGTCTAATATCTAGATCTTGGATCTCAACCACTCGGTTATTGATCACAAGAAAGTGTCGATCGATGATTCTATAGGAATATCGATCGATACACCTTTCACAATATCGATCGATTAATCTATTGGATTATCGATCGATATGCTTCTAGCAAGCTTTACGAACGGGTTGAACACACGTTCACTAGGGTTTACTAAATCAGCTATCGCTGTATTTATCAACCCTAGCTCAAAAGGATGGATTCAGGGTGAGTTACAAGCTCTCGCTGGTCTCTACAATCCCTTGGATCAAGGTTCTAGTTCGCGACTCTAGAAACAAGCATTAATAACAATCCTATTGATGAATACCACAACTTAGCAATTCTATATTTGGGGCTAATCCCAGATAACCTATCTGAACCCTAAGCCTAACAGGTGGATCTACTCAGACATGAAACTTGTAACAGAAATCATAGATGAATAGATGAAATAACATAAATAATATAAAACCAAATCCAATGGAGTTCCAGGAGGACTCTGATAGGAGTTCCTCCCTTCTCTCCTAACTTAGAACAATGATAAAAGAAAGTGTAAAGAAAGCGTAGCCGTCAACATTGGCTTAGAATAACATAAATAGGGTTTCTGGTCGTCCAAGGGTATTATGGTAATTTAGGATGCATTAGGGCTTCTGGCGGTCATGAAACATAGTCTTTCCACGTTCTGACATTCATATCGATCGATATGAGTGATCTCCCATCGATCGATATACATTCCTCTTCTCGGGAGCCTTCTCTCGCGAGGCAGACTGACCACTCTTCAGTAAAACGGGCATAACTTCTGATCTAACCGTCAGATTGACCTCAAACCGGTGGCATTGGAAAGCTAACTCAAAGATCTATCCTGTGTACAAATATCAGCTCAATCGCACCAAGGGAAGATCTACATCTATATCTAAACATCTGACGCGTCTGCGCAGTTCTGCACTTAAAAGCTCCAAAAGACACCAAAAACACCATATTTCTCCAAGTCGTACCTGAACCTGTAAATACTCTAAATAAACCCTATTTCATAGTAAAAAATATGTAAAAAAGTTTATATACCATGGGTAAAAGTGGGTCAAAATCATGGTATATCAACTCCCCCAGACTTACCCTTTTGCTTGTTCTCAAGCAAAACCAACAGGCAGTCTCTCTGAAAGAGGTTTGAAAACAGCAGGGACTCAAAAAGATTTTAAAAACTCAGTCATCATCTCTCTAGTAGTGCAAACCAAATCATAAACATCCTAACATTAGAAGCACATTATACAATATCCTAGTATAGCAACCAAATTCACCTAGTCAACAACTTAACAGATCCTGTCTGACAATCCCCTCTACTGATCTCATTTCTTAGCATAAAATAAAAGTGTAGGCTTTACCTTGGGAGTATCGATCACAAGATGCAAGGATTCTCAAACAAGTATCTGGACCTGCAGGTAAAAGTTTGTTCATATCCTCTCTCTCTACTTATTTCTCCCTTAGTCAAAGTCTGCTTTCATTGCAGGATCATTGACCAAGATTGGACAGGCTTCCATGAATCAAAACTTAATGGTGGTTGCCACCAAGTCCTGTTCACTTCTTTTTGACCTATATCCAAGAATTCATATGAATCGAACCTTGATGATTGCCGCCACCAAGTCCCGTTCGAATTCTTTTAGTTGGAATCCTTATGAAGCAAGCCTTAATGGTTGTAGCCACCAAGTCCCGTTCGGATTCCACCTAACTTAAAACCTATATATATATATATATATATATTTTTTTTTACCTGAAATCCTTAGAAAACAAAATATCAGTAATAAATGAAAATAAAACAAATTTAAAACATACCTAGCAGTGGGTTGCCTCCCACTCAGCGCTTTGTTATAGTCATTTAGCTTGACTTTGGAGATCTGATTTAGTCCATATGAGAATGAGAACATGCTCCAAAACAAGTCTCAATGTCCAATCTTTGAAGCTTTATCATTCTTGCGTGAAAGCCTCCTCCATAAACTCTTCTTCCTTTGTCTATCATCTCAGCAATAAGGAGTGCTCTAAGCTTTGCAAATGGATGTGAGAAGTATCTACTGCGCACTCTGGATTTCCTAAAACAATCTAATAAGTAAAGAGTTAATGGTAACTGAGAACCTTCTTTGGTTCGTTTCCGCTTCTTCCAATTTCTCCACTTCTTTCTCACAGACTTGTGAAATCTCACTTTAAATATCTTGGAATCATCTGAGAAGTGAGGAATCAATGAGAATTGGGAACCCCTTTTAGTTCTTTTCCTTTTCCTCCAATTCATCATCTTCTTTCCCCCAGACTTGTTTGAACGTGTGGTGGTATCTCCATCAAAAATATTTCCACACACTTCATACTCATCCTGCTCTGATTCTCGTCTGGTATCGATCGATGAACCAGTGGTGGTGTCGATCGGTGGGGGATTGAAGATGTCGATCGATGGTATCCGGTAGATGTCGATTGATGTTGGAGTGCTCATGTCGATCGACATTGTCTGAACCGTGTCGATCGATGCTTCTTCTGCTAGGGTTTTATTAACTCCATCTCTAAGTCTCAACCCTCTCTGAGAAGCTTCTACGTGCTGATGATCATCCAATACTTCAATGTAAGAACTCAGATGCGGACCTTTATCTGGTGGAATAGGGGATTCAGCTTCAAACACCGCGCTTGGAACCATGATCTTCACAGGATCATGTATCCTCTTCACTTTTTTGTGAAACCCAGCAGTTTCTTCTGTCCATATAAGTGGTCTTTGATGTTTAGGGACAGCAAAGTGTGAGGCTTCGGACTCGTGCTCTATCTCCTCAATCGGATCCATCTCAACTATGTATCCTGGTAGTTCATCCAAATATGGGTGTCGATCGATACAATCGGGTGGGTGTCGATCGATGCAGTCGGGTGTATGTAGATCAATGGTGTATGGCGACTGTCGATCGATGACTTTGGGTGGGTATCGATCGATCTCATCAGGTTGGTGTCGATCGATGCTAGCTGTTGACGAAGTCTCCAAATCTTTCCTCTCTATATTTTGTTCGTCATCAAGTTTCTGTTCCAAATTCGGATCCATATCTTCAATCCATTCCTCATGTTCCAAGAAGTCTTCCAAATTATCTTCTTTACTTGAATCCAAATCTCCAAGCTTTTCTTCATCCTCCAACTTTAAGAATCTTTCCTCCAAG
The DNA here is from genome assembly GCA_026261945.1 of Hirschfeldia incana. Classification (NCBI taxonomy): domain Eukaryota; kingdom Viridiplantae; phylum Streptophyta; class Magnoliopsida; order Brassicales; family Brassicaceae; genus Hirschfeldia; species Hirschfeldia incana. Next base: position 1,503,827 of record JABCMI010000013.1, on the reverse strand, counting down.
ATGTCTTCCATGAAGATCTAATTTTCTACATCTGGGGAAGGAGAACAGCTTGATACATCAGTTCTCTTGTGTGTCGAGTCTGCAGTGTCCGGAGGACAACTCGAACTTTCAGGGATTTCAAGTGGTATCGATCGATGACAAAAGTCTGTATCGATCGATTCCAAAGTGATTATGTCGGAAGACGATGAGGTGGTGCTGATGATCGATGCTGCAATCGTACTGTCGCTCGATGCTAAAGTACCGGTGTCGATCGATATGGAGGTGTTGGCGTCGAACGATGCTGAGCTCATGTCACTAATATCGGCTTCTTCTACTATGCTCGTCTCTCCAAATCCATTATGTTCATCATCTTCAACCGTACCATGGTTGATTAGCTGTTCGATGTTCAGTTTGTTTCTCTGCGTACCCTCATCTGCCTGTTGAACCTGAATATCTGGTTGCTTAACATGAGTTGTTGGAGTTTCAAAATCTTCATTTTGCTTGTTGTAGATAAAATCAGCAATCTGAGCTACGCTAGTCGTTATTCCTCTCTTCTCATCGTCTGACGCCTTTTTTACTATGTAAGCATGCCTTCTTCGAAAATTTGCGAAATCTTCACTGAAAAAGTTACCAATGAAGGCATCTTTGATGTTCTCCCAATTGGTTAGAGATCTTGGTTGCAGCTGACTGAACCAGCTAAAAGCATCTTCACATAATGAATATGGGAATATCTTGCAGAGCATCATGTTGTAATCATAGTTCGGCCCGCTTCTTGATACTAGATCTTCAAGCTCTGCGATGTGATTTCTTGGATCTTCGTGAGGAAGACCATAGAAGTGATAGTCATCCATTACTCCATCATACCATTCTCGGCAAAGAGGATAGTCATTCATCTTCGCAACAACAATTACATCAGGAATTATTGCTTCTTCAGCATTAATCAATTGTCCTTTGTAGTTGCGAGGACGACCTTCTTTGTCTCGCCAGATACCCTTCTTATCCATCTCAAATATGTGTTCTTCGTCCACCTCTGACTCCACACAAGTGTCGGTATTCATTGGGCGAAAAGTACCATGATGAACAGTATCTTGATGAACAGTACGATGAACAGTATCGCGATGAACAGTACGATGAACAGTGTCGATCGATGCTGGATGAACATTATCGATCGACGGAGGATGAACAGTGTCGATCGATATGGGATGAACAGTATCGATCGACATCGGGTGAACAGTACTGTGAATAGTACCGTGAACAGTACCGTGATGAACAGTATCGATCGACGGGTGACGAACAATATTTTTTGATACAGAATGAATAGTATCGAGATGAATAGTGTCAGGATGAACAGTACCTGGATGAATAGTACTCCGGTGAATAGTACCTTGATGAACAATACCTCGATGAACAGTATCGATCGATTCTGGATGAGCAGTATCGATCGATTTCGGAAGAATAGTAGCCGGATGAACAGTACGATGAATAGTAGCCGGATGAACAGTGTTCGGGTGAACAGTGTTTTTCTTCGGTTGGTTGGTTCTATCGATCACCGCTTCTTGTAAGTTATCGATCGATTGATGGTGTGCTTTATCGATCGATTTCTGGTGTATGCTATCGATCGATGCTGCTTGGAGGGAGTCGAACGATACATCCCTCTTAGACTTACGGATCGTGCATAAACCAGCAGGCTCCTTCTTTGAAGGACCTAGAAATCCTTTCTTCATAGCTCCCTGGTACTGAGATGTATGTACCTGAAATAGAAGAAAAAATTTTATGAGTTTTTTAAAAAAGTAACAAAACCTAGACTAAATTTAACTAAACAAGATCTAATGGCGATCAAAGCTCCCCGGCAACGGCGCCAAATTTGATATCACTCAAATTACCCTAGGGAGTGAATTACTCTCTCAAATAAGAGGTTCAGTTGTAGTACTTAGGGATCGAATCCACAAGGAGCTAAGGAACCTAATAGATCTAATAGTTATATGATTAAGCTAGGCTAATATGTTTTAAAGCAGTAAATAAAGCAAGTAATAAATAAGTAGTAAACAAGTTGAACAATATAATTGTTCAACTTGGCAAGGATTTATTTGATGGAAGGGTGTTTGCTAGATCTAGGGTTTCTATTCAGATAATTAGGATTATAATGATATAGGTTACTAAGCTGCTAGATATATTAGAACTCAACTGGGAGTACAAATCTAACAACTGTCGTTGTATAGATAGTCTAATATCTAGATCTTGGATCTCAACCACTCGGTTATTGATCACAAGAAAGTGTCGATCGATGATTCTATAGGAATATCGATCGATACACCTTTCACAATATCGATCGATTAATCTATTGGATTATCGATCGATATGCTTCTAGCAAGCTTTACGAACGGGTTGAACACACGTTCACTAGGGTTTACTAAATCAGCTATCACTGTATTTATCAACCCTAGCTCAAAAGGATGGATTCAGGGTGAGTTACAAGCTCTCGCTGGTCTCTACAATCCCTTGGATCAAGGTTCTAGTTCGCGACTCTAGAAACAAGCATTAATAACAATCCTATTGATGAATACCACAACTTAGCAATTCTATATTTGGGGCTAATCCCAGATAACCTATCTGAACCCTAAACCTAACAGGTGGATCTACTCAGACATGAAACTTGTAACAGAAATCATAGATGAATAGATGAAATAACATAAATAATATAAAACCAAATCCAATGGAGTTCCAGGAGGACTCTGATAGGAGTTCCTCCCTTCTCTCCTAACTTAGAACAATGATAAAAGAAAGTGTAAAGAAAGCGTAGCCGTCAACAATGGCTTAGAATAACATAAATAGGGTTTCTGGTCGTCCAAGGGTATTATGGTAATTTAGGCTGCATTAGGGCTTCTGGCGGTCATGAAACATAGTCTTTCCACGTTATGACATTCATATCGATCGATATGAGTGATCTCCCATCGATCGATATACATTCCTCTTCTCGGCAGCCTTCTCTCGCGAGGCAGACTGACCACTCTTCAGTAAAACGGGCATAACTTCTGATCTAACCGTCGGATTGACCTCAAACCGGTGGCATTGGAAAGCTAACTCAAAGATCTATCCTGTGCCCAAATTTCAGCTCAATCGCACCAAGGGAAGATCTCCATTTATATCTAAACATCTGACGCGTCTGCGCAGTTCTGAACTTAAAAGCTCCAAAAGACACCAAAAACACCATATTTCTCCAAGTCGTACCTGAACCTGTAAATACTCTAAATAGACCCTATTTCATAGTAAAATATATGTAAAAACGTTTATATACCATGGGTAAAAGTGGGTCAAAATCATGGTATATCATCGGTCTTCGGCGGACGGTCGGAATCTAGGAGCAAGTCTTTTACACTCCTGACTGTCGCTAGTTCGCCGACAAGCAGCTTCGTAATGAGTCTAGCGCCGAGGAATTTGCAGTTGGCGGTGGAGTGACCTCTCGTTTGATGGAACTCGCAGCTGGAATTGTCCTTGTACGAGTTCCGCGTCCAAGTGTTTCCGGCGGTCCTTCCTTGTTTGGAATTGACGGCGTAGTTATGTTTTCCTTGGACGTCTTCCCCCTCGTGATGGACACACTTGTCGTTACGAGAGGATTTCTTCTTGCCGGACGCTTTCTGCGGTCCGTGCTTTTTGTGGGAACCGAAATTCGCACTGTCGATTTTAGTCAAATTTTATCGGAGGAAAACTAAGTAAACTCGGTTTTCCCTGAAGGCTCGGATTCTCTGCGACAACCAAACGAAATTGATAAAAAGATAAAAATGCGGAAAAGTCGCGCTAAGGCGTTTATTAAACTGATGATAAGATGAATACAATATTCTTCCGAAAAACGGGAAGTGGAGATACGCTGAAGAGGAAGCAACAGAAAAATAGGAGACAAGACGTTCTAAGTCTTGCTCCGCTAGTCTAGCCTCCTAAGTCCTAAGTTCCCTAAGCTAGCAGGAATCTCTCTAAAACCCTAGATTTCGGATCTGGTCTCCCTCTCGCTGATTTTCGCTCTGCCCTTTCTTCTCTCCCAAAGCTCCTTTATATACTCCTCCTTATGACGGTCTATTTTCCTTCTGGGCCGCAAGGCGGGCTTTTTCCATTTTCGTCGAACTTCATGTTCATCTTCGGGAAACTTGACATTTATCCCTCCGGAAACTTAGGATTTATCTTGTTGCGTAAATTACCGCACCAATCCTAGATAATCGTAAAATGGACTGTCCGATCGCGTTTGGCCCCTTTCGGGCCGTTTCGAGGACTTCCGATGTTTTCTACGATTTCTTCGGAAGATCTTCAATCCTTCATAGAGTTGAGATGTGTGGTGTCTTAGATAACCATCATCGTTTCGTATGAACGAGTTAAGATCTTCTTTTCCGTTGATATCTTACGAGTTTCCGAAGTGTTTCCGACGATTCTTAGTTCAAAGTAAGAACGGGAGTTTCGTATATGGAATCCCAATGATTCGTTCCGCAAGGACTTGGGAAGAACTCAAGGCGCGGATTACGGACGGTCGGGGCCTAGAACTCGTGCACAGAAGATTGTCGCTCGATGACTCGAGGTAGCTCGGGCGCTAGGCGCCCGGCGCCTAGAGGCAAGCACGGGCGCTAGGCGCCCGGCGCCTAGAGGCGAGCACGGGCGCTAGGCGCCCGGCGCCTAGAGGCGAGCTCGGGCGCTAGGCGCCCGGCGCCTAGAGGCGAGCACGGGCGCTAGGCGCCCGGCGCCTAGAGGCGGGCACGGGCGCTAGGCGCCCGGCGCCTAGAGGCGAGCACGGGCGCTAGGCGCCCGGCGCCTAGAGGCGAGCACGGGCGCTAGGCGCCCGGCGCCTAGAGGCGAGCACGGGCGCTAGGCGCCCGGCGCCTAGAGGCAAGCACGGGCGCTAGGCGCCCGGTGCCTAGAGGCAAGCACGGGCGCTAGGCGCCCGGCGCCTAGAGGCGAGCACGGGCGCTAGGCGCCCGGCGCCTAGAGGCGAGCTCGGGCGCTAGGTGCCCGGCGCCTAGAGGCGAGCACGGGCGCTAGGCGCCCGGCGCCTAGAGGCGGGCACGGGCGCTAGGCGCCCGGCGCCTAGAGGCGAGCACGGGCGCTAGGCGCCCGGCGCCTAGAGGCGGGCACGGGCGCTAGGCGCCCGGCGCCTAGAGGCAAGCACGGGCGCTAGGCGCCCGGCGCCTAGAGGCAAGCACGGGCGCTAGGCGCCCGACGCCTAGAGGCAAGCACGGGCGCTAGGCGCCCGGCGCCTAGAGGCAGCACGGGCGCTAGGCGCCCGGCGCCTAGAGGCAAGCACGGGCGCTAGGCGCCCGGCGCCCAGGGGCAGGTTGCGGTTCGCCTGTTTCCTTCAGTTTGCGGGTGTTCGTGTACATTCTTCGAGGGATTTTTCGTACGGTAAATAGTCTTAGTCGTTGATTTCGAGATAACCGTTTTTGACCCCAACAGTTAGCCCCCCAGCGTGGAAGACGCGAGAGCGATTTTGCGCGCGGAAGATCTTATGTTTTGAAAAATCGAAATTTTATGAATATTTTATTCCGAAAAATCCCACTATCCTTTGATTTCTTATAAGTAGCACTCCACTCCTCCTCATTTCTCATCTACTTCCCCCTTCTCATTTCTTAGAAAGTATGGCTTCCTCTCTAAACGAAAAGAAAGATTCCGACGTCGAAATGAGCGATGTCAACCAAGCCTCGCCGGCGCGAGAGGTTCCTGCCCTTACGCAGACGTTTGCCGAGGGATTTAGTTCCTTTCAGGAGAAGATGGAGCGACGCCGTGCTTTGATGGAGTCCAGCGTGGGCGGTTCTAGTGCTTCTCTCGTTCCGACTCCTGGACCCGTCGTCGTTTCAGCTCCAGACCCCTCGACTTCGGTTCCTGAGAATGCCGTTACCCCAGCTTCGATCTCTACGGTTCCTGCTCCTGAACCCGATATCCCTTTACCCGCTGGAGAAACTGCTGCTCCGGAGCAGGCACCCGGCGTCCAGGCTCGCCCAGAAGGCTCTTCTTCGGCGCCGATACTGGTTTCAGAGGATGCGGTGGAAGTCATGCCTCCCCCTCCAGAAAAGAAGAGGGAGATCGTTCTAGGACTTCCCGCATCCAGTGCTATCCCGCCATCGAAGGGGCGTCCGAGAGCTGGAGCTAGTGGATCAGCGAAGAGGAAAAGGTGTGCCAAGAGCGAGGAAGGTGAAGTTTCGACAAAACTGTCGCACCACCGTTCTAAGGTATTTTCGTGAGACTCCCCTTTTCTTTCTTGATTTTTTCGTTTCTCACGTTTCCTTCGTGCAATCAGTTTGTGTCGTTGATCGACGGGATGCTTGGAGACTGCGGATTGGAGGTCACACGTTTGTCCCAGGAACTGGATTCGTCGCGAGAGGCCTTGAAGCGTTCCGAGGCTGTGCTCCAATCGATCGAGGGTACTCACGCCGCCCAGACATCGTCGCTCGAAGCTAGGATCAGCGATCTCGAACGCGACTTGGGAAAGACTGTGAGTTCGCTTCTCAAGGCGAAGGAGGAGAAGAAGAGCAAGTCCTCGGAGGTCCGACGTCTCAGGAAGAGGATTCAGCGCTTCGAGGAGATGGGAGCCTGTACTACGACGGAGCTTACCGTCCCATCATCCTCGGCTGCCCTGGTCTCGGATTCGGAGATTCCAGAGTCCCAGGGTGCTGGACTCGTCGCAGACAGAGGTGGTGAGGAGGTCGGTGCGGGCGATGGCGAGGCTGCTCTTGCTTCGGGTGAGTCGGAAGACGAAGGTGGCGTCTCGGAGGATGCCTAGGTTAATCAATCCCTTGAAGGGATTTTTATTTTGATTGTATTTCGGCCGTTGGTTGGCCATTATGTTTGATTTCGGGACTGGCCGTTGGTGGCTTCGAATCCCCGCCCTCTTTAGGGCATTATTATGAACTTGCCGTATGCATTTACGAAATATTTTGTGTTTTGAACTTCTGTTTGTCGAAGTTAGAGGGACAGGGTGTGAGTTGTCGTCTCATTCCTGCCTCCCTGACGATCACCGTATCCGTCGTTTGTGCAAAGCGAGATTTTCCGGCGGTTTACGATTTACGCGAAAATTCGTGGAAACGTACAGACTTGAGTGAAGAGACAAGTTTTGGGATCTCGCGTCGTTGACGCTTTGCCTATGAGATGTTAAGATACCAGCAAGGCTGGGTTTAGGGCAAGACCTAGGTTTACTCTCAGACTAAGGCTGTGCGATGACAAATCGGCTTTCGTTTCGCCTGTTTGTGATTTTAACCTGACTCGTACCGTTTTAAAATCCGCGAAGTGGTATCGGCTTATATGATTTGTCTGGGCACGAATCGAGCTACTTCCTTTACGAAGTGCTAAACCAAATTTGGAGTTTTTGTATAGCGCGCTATGGGATCCTTGTCGGATGTAAAAGAGCCTACCCTTAGGTGGCTTGTCTGTTTAAGACGTTAAAGTTCGTTTGTTGTGATCAGCAACAACGATATGATGCCGTTTAAAAGGCGTACGAAGGCGAAAAACGAATATTCAGGCACGAAGCGACGTCTCGCAGTGCTTTGAAGTTTGTTTTTCTTATGCCATAAAGGATTATGGGCTCTTAGGAATCGCGGAGTGTTTCCGGACGGTAATTTACGATGTATTTAGTGGATACTGGATCCATTGTCGAGGCTGTTACGCGATTTGATTGCGGTTATTTTTCGAAAGCTAGTTTTTTCCGAAAATTGTGGGAGTGCACGCACCCCACTCCCCCCCTTTTAAATCGGGGGGATAGCTGAACCCGCCGGTTGACGGGTTGCCTACGTACCTCCTTCGAGGATCAAGCCATCTCGTAGTTCTGTTGTCCACGTTTTATGTTCTAGTGGTAGTATTTCTTGAGATGCATCGCATTCCAAGTTCTCGGGATTTTTACGTCTTGCATGTTCGCGATTTGATACGAACCTGGTCGGACGACTTTTATGATTTTGTACGGTCCTTCCCAGTTTGCTCCCAGCTTTCCTGCATTTCGTTCGGCAGTGTTTTGGAAGACTTTACGTAAAACCAAATCGCCTTCTTTGAATCTGCGATGGCGTACGTTCGCGTTGTAGTATTTTGCGGCGGCTTGCTGATAATTTTGAATTCGGACGAGGGCTTGGTCGCGACGCTCGTTGACGAGGTCAAGATTATCCAGCAGCATGGCGTTGTTCAGGTCTTCCCGTTCGGGAAGAAACCTCCCCCGTACGCCGGGGAATTCGACTTCCGCCGGAATCATGCATTCTGCTCCGTAAACGAGAGCGAAAGGAGTCTCCCCCGTTGCTCGTCTTGGAGTGGTTCGATGTGACCAGAGGACTCCTTCGAGTTCTTCGGCCCATCGCCCCTTCTTGGCTTCTAGGCGCTTTTTCAGTCCGTCCAGGACGGTTTTGTTTATGGTTTCAGCCTGTCCATTGCACTGCGGGTATCTGGGAGTTGACTTGTTAAGTCGTATTTTCCATTTTTCGCAGAACGCCTCGAATCGTGTGGAAATGAACTGAGACCCGTTGTCCGTTACGATTTCGTATGGGACGCCGTGTCTGGTTATGATGTTTTTCCAGACGAAATTCTCGACTTGTACGTCTTTGATACTTGCGTAGGACTCAGCCTCCACCCATTTCGAAAAGAAGTCCGTGAGGACCAGCAGGAAACGTTTTTGTTTGGATTGGTGCATAGGTCCGACGATGTCCATTGACCATCGCATGAAAGGGTACGGAGATGAGATAGAGGAGAGGATTTCTGCGGGCTGATGAATCGTAGGAGCATGCCGCTGACACTTCTCGCATTTACGAGCGAACTTCTCGCAATCTTTTACCATAGTTGGCCAGTAGAAACCGTGGCGTTTTATTTTCGTTGCGAGAGACCTTCCTCCGGAATGGTTTCCGCAGGATCCGGAATGAACCTCTTCCATGATTTTTCTCGCCTTTTCTCCCTCCGCGCAAGTCATGAGAGGTCCTGAGAATCGCCATTTGTAGATTTCGCCTTCCACGGTTACGTATCGTGCTGCCTGAACTTTTACTTTCCGGGCAGCCTACTTCTCCGCGGGTAAGGTGCCATCTACGATATAGGCTCTGATAGGTTCCAGCCAAGGAGTGTCGCAGCCGTAGTCTGTTCGGTCTGTGTCGTCCTCCGGCTGGTCTTCGTTTTCTTCAGCGCCTTCGATTTGTGCTCTGATCAGGTTGGCGATTACCGGTGGTCCGATGCTCGGGTGCTCGATGAATTCGACGGGGATTATTCTTTTAAGTCCCGGATCTGAGCTTGAGGCTAGAGCTGCTAGAGCATCGGCCTGGACGTTCTCCGAGCGGGGAATCCTGGTTAGCGCAAATTGCTGAAAATCGTGGGCCAAGTCTTGGACGACCTTCAAATATGCGTTCATTCTTTCATCCCTCGCTTCGTATTCTCCGCTGAATTGGTTTGCTACTAACTGAGAGTCGCAATAAGCGTGAATATTTCGAATCTTCAGCCCTTGGGCCAGTCGTAGGCCAGCAATCAGCGCCTCGTACTCTGCTTCGTTGTTTGATGCGTGAAAGTCCAAGCGGAATGATTGCTCGAGGATCTCCCCCGTGGGTGAAGTGAGTCGAATTCCGATTCCGGATCCTTGCTTGGACGAGGATCCGTCGACATAGAGATCCCACGTTGAATCAGGCTCCTTGTTAGTTAAATCCGTCGTGGGCAATTCTACCAGGAAATCCGCGAGTACCTGCGATTTTGTGCAGGTTTTTGGACGATATTCGATATCGTACTCGCTTAATTCGATCGCCCACTTTGCGAGTCTACCAGACTGGCTCGGACTGTGTAGAATCGTTCGTAACGGGAAAGTGGTAAGCACTACGATGGTATGAGATTGGAAATACGGTCTGAGTTTTCTCGCCGAGGTTATAACGGCGAGTGCCAACTTTTCCATTAGCGGATACCGAGTTTCGGCATCCAGCAATGTTTTACTAACGTAAAAGACCGGCTTCTGTTCTCCAAATTCTTCTTGAATCAGAACGCCGCTGACTGCTGATGCGGACACTGCGATGTAGAGGAACAAGGGTTCTCCGACTACGGGTTTTGCGAGGATAGGAGGGGTGGTCAGATATTGTTTCAGCTGTTGGAAAGCTTTCTCGCAATCCTCTGACCACTCGAACTTTTTGTTTCCTTTCAAGGTTTCGTAGAAAGGAAGGCACTTGTCCGTGGACCGCGAAATGAATCGGTTTAAGGCTGCGACTCGTCCGGTCAGCCTTTGAACTTCCCGCTTGGTTCTCGGGGACGCCATTTCTATCAGTGCGTTGATCTGTTTTGGATTGGCCTCTATTCCGCGGAATGTTACGAGGTATCCGAGAAATTCGCCCGATGCTACGGCGAATCTGCATTTAGCCGGATTCAGTTTCATGTTGTGTTGGTTTAACTTCTCGAAGCATTCCTCCAGATGGAGTACGTGATCGCGTTCGTCGAGAGATTTTACCAGCATATCGTCGATATACACCTCCATGGTTTTTCCGAGTTGTTCAGCAAACATTCGATTGACGAGCCGTTGATATGTGGCGCCGGCGTTCTTTAGGCCGAAAGGCATTACTTTGTAGCAATAGGTTCCTCGGTCGGTAATGAATGCTGTCTTCTCGCGATCGTCGGGATTCATCATGATCTGATTGTATCCGGAGAACGCATCCATGAACGATAGGAGTTTATTTCCCGCGGTTGCTTCGACCAGACGGTCGATGTGCGGGAGCGGAAAACAATCCTTCGGACACGCTTTGTTGAGGTCAGTGAAATCGACGCATACTCGCCATTTCCCGTTTTTCTTCTTGACGACGACGGGGTTGGCGAGCCAGTCGGGATATCTTACTTCTGTTATCGATCCGACTTTGAGGAGTCTTTCGACCTCCTCATTAACCGCGGATGCCCGTTCAGGGCCTAGCTTTCGTCTCTTTTGTTTCACGGGTTTATGAGTTGGATCGATGTTGAGTTCGTGACATGTTATGTTGACGTCGATTCCCGGCATATCTTCCGCAGCCCAGGCGAACGTATTTAGGTTCTTCTTGAGGCATGCGATAAGCTCTGCTTTTAAAGGGTCGCGAAGGTTGGCCCCAATCTCTACGCATCGTTCTGGGTTAGTCTCGTCGAGGCAGACCGAAACCACTGGTTCGCAAGTGGGTTCACGTTTCCCTTCCAGGGCTTCAGCTTTTCGCGACTGCCAGATGATTTCTGGAGGGTCTAGCGACGCTGGTCCGTGGATCGCTTGCTTTTTCGAGTTAGTTTCGGGCTCGGAGTTTTTTCGTTTTAACCCAGCGGCCAAGCAGACTTGCAGCGCCTTACGATCTCCTTGTATTGTTTCGACTCCGAGGAGAGATGGAAATTTGAGGCACATGTGGAAAGTCGAGGGTATTGCTCGCATGGAATTCAACCACGGAGTCCCGACGATCGTTGTATGCCGCAGGAACCGTCGACTACCAAAAATTCCACCATCTTTGTGACGCTCCCGGCTCTGACTGAGAGATCGACCGAGCCGAGGGTCATTGTGATGTTCCCTGAGAGTCCGATTATTGGATTGGGATCGTCCGTGATAATGCTTAGGTCGAGTCCCATCCTCTCGAGAGTGTTTCTATAAATAATATTTGTCGAGCAACCGGTGTCGACCAATATTCTTGCTACGTCGATGTCCTGGATCGTTAATCTGATAACGAGGAGTTCGTTGCGAGGTTTGGCTTGACCAGCCGTTGCTCCGTCCCCGAATGACACGATGTTGCGGACAGGCGATGTGGCCATGCTGTCGTTATCAATCGTAGGTTTTTGAGTAAGAGAATCCGACCCCCCCTCCTTCTAGCGCCAAACTGTGGGAACCGAAATTCGCACTGTCGATTTTAGTCAAATTTTATCGGAGGAAAACTAAGTAAACTCGGTTTTCCCTGAAGGCTCGGATTCTCTGCGACAACCAAACGAAATTGATAAAAAGATAAAAATGCGGAAAAGTCGCGCTAAGGCGTTTATTAAACTGATGATAAGATGAATACAATATTCTTCCGAAAAACGGGAAGTGGAGATACGCTGAAGAGGAAGCAACGGAAAAATAGGAGACAAGACGTTCTAAGTCTTGCTCCGCTAGTCTAGCCTCCTAAGTCCTAAGTTCCCTAAGCTAGCAGGAATCTCTCTAAAACCCTAGATTTCGGATCTGGTCTCCCTCTCGCTGATTTTCGCTCTGCCCTTTCTTCTCTCCCAAAGCTCCTTTATATACTCCTCCTTATGACGGTCTATTTTCCTTCTGGGCCGCAAGGCGGGCTTTTTCCATTTTCGTCGAACTTCATGTTCATCTTCGGGAAACTTGACATTTATCCCTCCGGAAACTTAGGATTTATCTTGTTGCGTAAATTACCGCACCAATCCTAGATAATCGTAAAATGGACTGTCCGATCGCGTTTGGCCCCTTTCGGGCCGTTTCGAGGACTTCCGATGTTTTCTACGATTTCTTCGGAAGATCTTCAATCCTTCATAGAGTTGAGATGTGTGGTGTCTTAGATAACCCTTCTTTTCCGTTGATATCTTACGAGTTTCCGAAGTGTTTCCGACGATTCTTAGTTCAAAGTAAGAACGGGAGTTTCGTATATGGAATCCCAATGATTCGTTCCGCAAGGACTTGGGAAGAACTCAAGGCGCGGATTACGGACGGTCGGGGCCTAGAACTCGTGCACAGAAGATTGTCGCTCGATGACTCGAGGTAGCTCGGGCGCTAGGCGCCCGGCGCCTAGAGGCAAGCACGGGCGCTAGGCGCCCGGCGCCTAGAGGCGAGCTCGGGCGCTAGGCGCCCGGCGCCTAGAGGCGAGCACGGGCGCTAGGCGCCCGGCGCCTAGAGGCGAGCTCGGGCGCTAGGCGCCCGGCGCCTAGAGGCGAGCACGGGCGCTAGGCGCCCGGCGCCTAGAGGCGGGCACGGGCGCTAGGCGCCCGACGCCTAGAGGCGAGCACGGGCGCTAGGCGCCCGGCGCCTAGAGGCGAGCACGGGCGCTAGGCGCCCGGCGCCTAGAGGCGAGCACGGGCGCTTGGCGCCCGGCGCCTAGAGGCAAGCACGGGCGCTAGGCGCCCGGCGCCTAGAGGCAAGCACGGGCGCTAGGCGCCCGGCGCCTAGAGGCGAGCACGGGCGCTAGGCGCCCGGCACCTAGAGGCGAGCTCGGGCGCTAGGTGCCCGGCGCCTAGAGGCGAGCACGGGCGCTAGGCGCCCGGCGCCTAGAGGCGGGCACGGGCGCTAGGCGCCCGGCGCCTAGAGGCGAGCACGGGCGCTAGGCGCCCGGCGCCTAGAGGCGGGCACGGGCGCTAGGCGCCCGGCGCCTAGAGGCAAGCACGGGCGCTAGGCGCCCGGCGCCTAGAGGCAAGCACGGGCGCTAGGCGCCCGGCGCCTAGAGGCAGCACGGGCGCTAGGCGCCCGGCGCCTAGAGGCAAGCACGGGCGCTAGGCGCCCGGCGCCCAGGGGCAGGTTGCGGTTCGCCTGTTTCCTTCAGTTTGCGGGTGTTCGTGTACATTCTTCGAGGGATTTTTCGTACGGTAAATAGTCTTAGTCGTTGATTTCGAGATAACCGTTTTTGACCCCAACACTTTTGCGCTAGGACTTTCATCTCTTCTTCCATGATGATGAAATCCGTCGCCTCGTGGAGAGTGTCCTGGATGGTACGTGGCCTCTCCAAAGAAATTCACTTTCGGAATTTCGACTTGTACCAGAGATTTTTTCTCAGGGCTTTGATGGCGACTCGGTCGCTGAGGCCCGTAACCCTGGACATCACAAGTTTGAATCTCCTTATGTAGTCGCGGAGCGGTTCATCTTCCTTTTGAATTAGACTCCAAAGGTCTACGTCGGAAGTTTCCCTGTCCATGAGCATGGAAAATTGCTTCAGAAAAGCTGAAGCAAGCTGGCGGAAACTTCCGATGGAGTTTCTTTTCAAGTGTGAGAACCACTCGAGCGTGTTGTGATATTTTTGTGTAGGGTCGTTTTAGTACTACAGAACACTGGAAGACTATTAGATTTTGTGTTTATGTATATGCTTAGAGAAAAGAAATTGAGGCAAAGAGATGTATTATTTGAGTGATTTCATGATTACAACGTATTGGGTGTATAAACCCTAGTTTTATCGCCTAACTCTCTAATCTCTAAGCCCCAAAGTGTCGATCCCTTGTTCTAGGGTTTGGATTCCCCTTTTATAGTCGATGTAAGTCGGTCAATCTTGGGCGGTCTCCATAATATTCACGAATATATCGCTTTCCCCTTGTTTTGGGAAACTTCCATATTCTTGCGGAGGATCGGATCCTTGGTCCTTACGGAAGGGATTAGGCCTTGGTTCCTCGATATAGGGACTGGACCCCGAGTGTTATAAGATAGAGTTCGGGACCTGGTGCCTTTTGGTGGAGATTGGTCCCTTGAGTAGAGGAAAGATCCTGGGTCTCTTCCAAACGAGGACCCGGAAGTCGAGGCCCCTTCGGAGGCTGGAGAGATATTTAGCCTTGGATATTTTTCCCCAACAGTTTGCCCCTTATTCCTTGATTGCTTCGAAGGGATCAAGGGATAACATGTAGTCTTGGATCTTGGCACCATTTCTTCGAGCAGGAGAAGGGTTTTATCCATAATTCTATTCCGGAGTCTGAGGCGTAAGAATTTGGCTGGAATGGCGATCTAGAAAATTTATGATTCGAAGTTTTCTTTAAAATCGGTCTGAACGAGTCTTGCTGACTTGGATTCTCTTTCCTTTTCGGGAACTGTAATCTCGGAATATCCGGGGAGCGGGCTAATTTGATTTATAAATCCTGTCTCGGAGACCGTAGGATTTTTCGAATTTTAGCGGCTTTCCCGAGGTAGTATCTAATGGCTCTTTCCTTTCCCTGATAAATATGTACTCCGGATTTTTGATTGCCTTCATCGCTTCCTTTTCTTCTTAGTCTTCTAGAATTGCATTCGGATTTTTCTTCTTCCTCTTTTATTACAATGGCAGAGGCGAGAGATTCGGGGAAGAGGGCAGAGTCTAGATCGTCTAGATCTGGCAGCCCTCAATATCTCCGAGCATCTATGCCGTTCATACCTCTCGGGTCTCCACTGGTGGGCCCCGCTTCATCGATTGGGGAGGATGAAGTACGTGACCTCCAGAGAAAATACGCGCTCCCTTCTTCTGTTGCTCTCCGCGTTTCTGAGCCGTCGGAGCGTGCGTCCGGCGGTATGCCCGAAGAGATTTCCGTTTATGAGGCTTTCTTCGAATCGGGTTTCAGAGACGACGTACCGTCGTTGGTTGCGAGTCTCTACGACTATTTTCGTATCTCGCCGTCCCAGCTTAATCCTCCTACTTGGCGCATTCTCACAGCGATCCAAAATCTGGGCGACGAAGAGAATTTAACTTTGGGGGTTAGTGAGGTTCTCTTCGCTTATCATTAGCTCCAATAAATGGCAACGAAGGGCGTTTCCATCTTCGCCCTCGCGCGGGTCTTCCCATAGCTGAGGAGCTGCCAAAAACTGATCGCAAGGGGCTAGCCTTTGAGAAAAGATGGCCCGAAAAGTATATTTTCATGACCCTTCCTGGATCCTACAATCGATGGAATTTCACGGGTGAGGAATGCTTCCGTTGTATGTAGTCGAATTTTGCTTATCTCCTTTTGGTTCTTTCGCAGAGGGGACTCGTCCTGCTCCGGCCGATGGCAAGGATAACTCTCTTCGTGCAAGGCAGATTCCTGTTGAGCGGCGCCTAGTACCTTATCTTCTTAGCCCAGAGGTGCTACGCCGTAGCAAACTGTGGGGTAAGTCCTTCCTCTTAAAATTGGTCGGATCTTTTATTATCGCATTGATCGTGTGAGTTTTGTGATTAGCGAGTATGATGGAGGAGGATTCGGAGGATCCGGTAGCTTCTTTTAAGAGGGCCACCGATGCGATTTCGGCCAAGAGAGGTCTGCCTATCGAGGAGGTGACTGGTAGAACGAGTGCGACTATTGGGGGTAAGCGCAGGATGATGGAAGTCGAGGATACTTCCTCGGGTCGGGACCGTGGATCGAGGGAGGATTCGACTCCGGCGAGCCAACAACCACCACCGAGCAGACATTCGCATGGAGGGCTATCGTTGGTTCTGAATAATTTGAGTGAGAGCGTATTTCCCAAGGTGCAAGTTCTGTTTTCGGATAAAAGTTCTTCAGGAGCAGTGCGGCAGGTTCAGAGTGGGCTTCTTCAGGTAGATAGCAGTCTTTTTGTTTCTTGTTTTGAATCCTTGGTTTACGTCTCCCTTTTTATATAGGTTCTTACACAGCTACACCATTTGAAAGACTGGATGGCGAAGGAGGGCATTAGTCGGAACAAAATGGTGGAAGTGTCCAAGCAATTGTCCCGTGAGAAGGACAGACGAGTTGCTACGGAATTGGAACTTCGGGACTTAAGGTTTTGGCTGAGGCGGCGCTTAAGGGTGTCGACCCTCCCACGTTTGGAGATGAGCCAGCTATTCCTTCGTCAAGACGTGGCAGATCTTAGGGATTTGTAATGATTGTCCTTTAAGGCTTTTGTCGAACTGAAATATTCCTTTTGAACTTGTATCCTGATTTGCCTTGGGACTTGGAGCCTGTTTTCAGGGCCTGAAAATAAAGCCGTGTTAGATCTCGTAATCATGTTTATAAAACATGAGTTTTCAAGGATGTGAAATCGTCGTCGGGAACTAGTGAGTTCCAATCTGATTTGAACCCTTGGGTTTTTGATCCCTCGAACCCGGAAGCCCTTAAGATCTGGATCTCTTAGGTTCCTTGCCTGGGCCCTGAGGCCTTACTTTGAACCTGAGAGTTTTACCCATTCAATTTTGAAGGAGTAAGAGCCTTTAGGTTCTCTGGACCCTTAGGTCTTAGGAACCTTGAGGTTCTTTGGACCCTTAGGTCTCTGGACCCGAAGGTCTTTGGGAACCTTGAGGTTCTTTTGGACCCTTAGGTCTTAGGAACCTTCAGGTTCTTTGGACCCGAAGGTCTTTGGACCCGAAGGTCTTTGGACCCGAAGGTCTTTGGACCCAAAGGTCTTTGGACCCGAAGGTCTTTGGACCCGAAGGTCTTTGGACCCGAAGGTCTTTGGACCCGAAGATCTTTGGACCCGGAGGTTTTTGGACCCGAAGGTCTTTGGACCCGGAGGTCTTTGGACCCGGAGGTCTTTGGACCCAAAGGTCTTTGGACCCGAAGGTCTTTGGACCCGGAGATCTTTGGACCCGAAGGTCTTTAGACCTGGAGGTCTTTGGACCCGAAGGTCTTTGGACTTTTATGCTTTTGGGGAGTCTTTTTGATCGCTCTCTGCTGCCCGGAGGCGAGCCACTCTCGATCTAAATTGAGAAATCGCACTGTGCTACCCGTGGGCATAGGCCATTCTCGAAATTCTCAATGTTGCACTCTACCTTTCTGCAGAAAGGTCACTCTCAGACTTATTGTGGTCTGGGGTGGGTCCCCCCGCAAGGTTCTGTCAACCCAGACACACTACCTTCCACGTCTGGATAGGTATTAAATTGTTTGTGCTTAACCGGTTATTTGCACTTTGCTCCCTGCATATCAGCCGCCAGAATCTGATTACAGTACTTGGCTGTGTACGTCATGCCCCCAGCGTGCGTTTAGCTTATAGTGTGTTTCACGAGGGTTTGATTGGCACTAGTACGTGGTCCCCGCATAACTCTTGGCTATAGGCCTTTATGCGAGGCCCTATCGCGCAGACATCAGCTCAGGCCTGATCAGACCCCTTCCATATCTGTCTGCACCTATGGTGAGTAGCCTCACCAGCTAGGGGGCTAGCTAAGATCTGAGGTCCCGAAGGTCCCCGATCCAGCTAGTATGCTTCTCTAAGTATATTGGTATTCCCTTAACTCCCTTTAGTCGAAACCAAATGTATTTAATAAGCCTAGTCCGAAGACGTTCTCGTTATACATAGGAGTACGAAAACCAAAATACTTAAATATATAATAGTATATATAGAGCTTGATCCGAAGATCTTGCCTTTAGAAATGATATAATTTGAGGTGCAAGGCGTTCCAACAGTTGGGTTGGACCTTGCATGTGCTGTCTTGCAGCTTATAGGCTCATGCCCCTTGCACCCCTATTAACTGGTAGGGCCCCTCCCATCCGGGGGCGAGTTTTCCGGCTGATTTGTCTTTTGTGTGGTTACAGACTCGCCTTAGGACCCAATCTCCTTCTTGGAAGGTTCTGGATCTCACCTTCTTGTTGTAACTCTTGGCTACCTTTATTTGGTACGATGTGTTCCTCAGGCGGGCTGCTTCTCTTTTCTCGTCTAGGAGGTCTAGGCTTAGGTACATTAACTCATCGTTTTCCTTAGGAGTTAGGATGTTGGAGATCGTGGTCTTGACATGTACCTCGGTCGGTATTGCAGACTCGGTGCCATAGACGAGTGAGAAAGGGGTTTCTTGGATAGCTGTTTTCGGAGTTGTCTGATAAGCCCAGAGGACTCCATGTAGCTCTTCTGCCCATCGCCCGTGAGCCTTCTCCAAGCGTTTCTTGAGCATGTTCACCACCGTTTTGTTGGTTGATTCTGCTTGTCCGTTTGACTGGGGGTGTCTCGGCGCTGAGTACGAGAGTTTGATATCCCAATCTTTGCAGAAGTCTTGGAAGTCGTTGCTGGTAAATTGGGGTCCATTGTCTGTGACAATCTCTTGAGGCGCTCTGAAGCGGGTTATTATGTTCGTCCAGATGAATTTCCTGATCTGGAGGTCCGTGATTTTTGCCAAGGCTTTGGCTTCCACCCATTTTGTGAAGTAATCGGTCATTACTAGGAAGAAGACCTTTTGCCCCGGCGCCATTGGGAATTTCCCCACGATGTCCATGCCCCATTTGCGGAAGGGCCAAGGAGAACTTAGGGATTTCAGATTCTCCGGTGGTAAGTTGGAGATTGGGGCGTGTTTCTGGCATTGGCTGCATGTTTTAGCCTGTTTGAGGGAGTCCTTCGCCATGGTAGGCCAGTAATAACCGGCCCTTCTTACCCTGAGAACCAGGCTTCGTCCACTGGAATGTGAACCGCACTCCCCATCGTGGAGTTCTTCCAATATTCGTGTGGCTTCTCTAGGGGAAAGACATCGTAGGTAGGGCCCTGAGAATGACCTCCTATATAGTTTACCCTCTGAAATGCAGTATCTGGCCGCTTGTCTCTTGATCTTCCGGCTTTCCTCTCGGTTTTGAGGTAAGACGTCGTTTCTCAGATAGTTGATGATAGGGGTCATCCAGGTTTCTCCTTCGTCTACTGCCGCCACTTCTTCTGGTTCTGCCTCTTTCTGGGTTGCTGGCCATTGTAGGACCAACAAGGGAATACTCATATGATCCTTGGTTTCTAATGCGGAACCCAGGTTTGCTAGAGCGTCAGCTTGTGAGTTTTGTTCCCTAGGTATTTGAGTAAGTTTGCAGCTTGTGAATTGGTCCAGGAGACGCTTGGCCACCGATAGGTACATGATCATACTCGGTTCTTTGGCTTGATAATCCCCTTGAACTTGGC
Organism: Hirschfeldia incana; assembly: GCA_026261945.1. Taxonomy (NCBI): domain Eukaryota; kingdom Viridiplantae; phylum Streptophyta; class Magnoliopsida; order Brassicales; family Brassicaceae; genus Hirschfeldia; species Hirschfeldia incana. Next base: position 1,484,437 of record JABCMI010000013.1, on the reverse strand, counting down.
TGATAATGAGCTGCGAGTCACTGAAGACTTGGATGTCTTTTACTCTTATTTCTCTGGCTAGCTCTAGACCTGCTATTAAAGCCTCGTATTCTGCCTCGTTGTTTGTAGCTTTGAAGTTGCAACGTACAACCCTTGAGGCCGAGTCTCCCATAGGGGAGGTTAGAACCAGTCCTACTCCTGCGCCTCTTACGTTGCTGGAGCCATCCTCTGCTTCTTTCCTCAGGAGCGTAGCTTCTAGATCTGGTTCAGGAAGCGCAGAGGGCGAGAATTCAGCCACGAAATCAGCTAGGACCTGGGACTTGATAGCGGCGGCTGGGCTGAAGATCACGTTGTACTCTCCCAGTTCTACGGCCCATTTCGCCAACCGTCCTGACACCTCGGGTTTATGAAGGACTGATTTGATGGGGAATGAAGTGACTACCACGACTTGATGGGACTGGAAGTAGGGACGTAGCTTCCGGGCCGCGACCACCAGGGCGAGGGCTAGCTTCTCTAGTTGGCTGTAGCGAGTTTCTGCTTGTCTATATGAGGCAAGGGGAATGGATCCTTTGGGCAGGACTTGTTGAGGTCCGTAAAATCGATGCAGACTCTCCATTTTCCGTTTTTCTTTCTCACAACCACCACATTGGCGAGCCAATCGGGATATTGTACCTCTCTTATGAACCCTGCGTCGAGCAGGTTCTTGACCTCTTCGTTAATGATTTCATCTCATTCGGGAGCAAACTTCCTTCTCTTTTGTCTGACAGGAGGATGCTCTGGATTCAATTGGAGCTGGTGCATGATGACGTTGGGGTCGATTCCGGGCATGTCTTTGTGGGACCATGCAAAGCAATCGGAGTTAGATTTTAGGAAATCGATCAGCCTTCGCCTCAGATCCTTCGGCAGCTTGGAGCCTATTTTGAGGTTCCGCTCCGAGTTTCCTTCTATTAGGGGGACCTCGTCCATGTCATCAACCTCGGGTTCTTCGGCGTGAGGAACGAGAGGTTGTTTCTGTAATTGCTATAAGGCTTGGGTCTTTCCCTTCAGAGTAGTTTGGTAGCAGGACCTAGAATTCTCTTTGTCCCCTCTGATGACCTTCACGCCCCAGGGGGTAGGAAATTTCACCAATTGGTGAAGGGTTGATGGCACGGCTCCCATGTCGTGGATCCAGGGCCTCCCTAGTATCACGTTGTAGGACGACGGACAGTCGACGACCAAGAACTTGGTGGTTTGGTTTATCCCCTCGGTGTAGACTGGAAGGAGGACTTCTCCTTCGATTTGCTTCACCTCTCCGCTGAATCCCACGAGCGGGGTCGCCTTCCTGGTCAGTGTTTTAGGGTCTAGCCCTAAGTCCACGTAGGCCGAGTGGAAGATGATGTTGCTGGAGCTGCCGTTATCTACCAGTATCCGCTTAACGAAGCAGTTGGCGATAACTAGCGAGATGACGAGGGCGTCATGATGGGGAGCAAGGACTCGTTCCTGCTCTCTCGCAGTAAAGCTGATTTCATCCGTCCCCAAGAGTGGGCGCTTGGGAATCTCGGTCTCTTGGCCATTCCTAGCATACGAGTACTTCTTTTGGCTGCGGCGCTGCTGATTCTGCTTAATTCTGATCCTCCAGAGATGACGTGGATCACTCGTTCTTGTGGTGGATGTAGTGCAGGAACCGCGTCGTTGGGGAGAGCGGGACCCTCTCTGTTGAGGAGGTCCTTTGCCTAATCCGAGAGGAACTCCCTTAGATAACCCTTCTTGAGAAGCTCCGCTACTTCCAGCCTTAGGGCTATACAATCTTCAGTGGTATGACCGTGATCGTTGTGGAACCCACACAATCTTTTAGGGTTCCGGGTAGCATCAGGGGACCTCATTTTAGATGGCCACTTAACTTGTGGGCCTATCTGCCTCAAGACTCCGATGAGCTCTGGTTTGGATATCGCTAGGAGGGAGATGATGGGCCAAGTAGAGACCATCATTCCTTCGGATCGAGGTAGAAGGCGATGTTGGTATCTGCCCCTTCTCTGGTTGGTGGATTCTTGGGAAGGTCGGGATCGGATGGTTTCCTCACGTTCGTCCTTTGAGGGCCTGGAGGACTTCTGATCGTACTTGGAGGAAACCTTGGCCCTGCTCACGACGTCTTCTTCCCACCTTACTTGGGCCCATGGGCGGGATAGTACATCCACCATGTCTCCGCATCTATATTTCGTTAGCTCCTTGTAGAGCTCTCGCTCCGGAAGTAGTCCCTTTTTGAAGGCTGAGATTGCTGTATCGGCATTGCACTCGGGTATAAAGACCTTCTCCTGGTTGAAACGAGCTATGTAGGAATGTAGGGATTCGTTTCTATATTGCTGGATCTCGTAGAGGTCATCCGATCTCTTCTCCAAATGACGGCTACTGGCAAATTGTTCCACGAACTTGTCGCTAAGGGTGGCGAAAGATGCTATAGATCCTGTGGGGAGGTTGATATACCATTGAAGGGCAGGACCGGTTAGGGTTGATCCGAAGCCCTTGCATAGCGTCTAGCTTCTCGACGCTTTGCTGAAGCTGCTTGGAGTGTTCTCCAAGTTGATCTTTTAGGTACTGAACTTCCTGGACGAGTTCCAGACCTGCAGGTGCGGTTTCCTGAGCCTTGTGAAGGTTGGTGATTTGACTCTGAAGGGTTTCGAATCGGCTCAGAAGCTCCTTCTCCTTCGCGGTCAGATCAGCTTGGTTGGAATCGTCTTCCGGTGTCATCGTCACGTAGTTGAGTTACTCCCCTCCTTCTAGCACCAAACTGTTGTGATATTTTTGTGTAGGGTCGTTTTAGTACTACGGAACACTAGAAGACTATTAGATTTTGCGTTTATGTATATGCTTAGAGAAGAGAAATTGAGGCAAAGAGATGTATTATTTGAGTGATTTCGGGATTACAACGTATTGGGTGTATAAACCCTAGTTTTATCGCCTAACTCTCTAATCTCTAAGCCCCAAAGTGTCGATCCCTTGTTCTAGGGTTTGGGTTCCCCTGTTATAGTCGATTTAAGTCGGTCAATCTTGGGTGGTCTCCATAATATTCACGAATATATCGCTTTCCCCTTGTTTTGGGAAACTTCCATATTCTTGCAGAGGATCGGATCCTTGGTACTTACGGCAGGGATTAGGCCTTGGTTCCTCGATATAGGGACTGGACCCCGAGTGTTATAAGACAGAGTTCGGGACCTGGTGCCTTTTGGTGGAGATTGGTCCTTTGAGTAGAGGAAAGATCCTGGGTCTCTTCCAAACGAGGGCCTGGAAGTCGAGGCCCCTTCGGAGGCTGGAGAAATCTTTAGCCTTGGATATTTTTCCAAAACAGAGCGCAACACCTCTGAGGTTTTCGACGAATAGGAGACAGCAGCCGATGTCTTTTTCCCGCTCCGGAAGTTTAGACCTCGCCATCGCAATCTGGAACGACTGCAGTGATATCACTCAAATTACCCTAAGGAGTGAATTACTCTCATCAAAAGAGGTCCAATCGTAGTACTTAGGGATCGAATCCACAAGGAGCTAGGGAACCAAATAAATCTAATAGTTATATGATTAAGCTAGGCTAATAGGTTTAATGCAGTAAATAAATATAGCAAATCAGTAAACAAGATGAACAATATAATTGTTCAGCTTGGCAAGGAGTTGTTTGATGGAAGGATGGTTGTTAGATCTAGGGTTTCTATTCAGGTAATCAGGATTATAATGCTATAGATGCCTTAACAAGTTGCATGCATGATATTAAAGAGCTTCAACTCTTAGAGTTGTCTAGTAGCACTCGCTATAAGACTCGTCCATTGATCTGTCTGCCGACAATATCGATCGATGTTTGACAGCTTGTATCGATCGATATGTGTGTCGTCGATCGATTACTTAATTTGAGTATCGATCGATATAGCTCTAGATCGAGTTGAATATGTGCCCACCAAGATCATAGACCGGCTCTCGCTTATCCCTAGAGGATCTTAGCTTATACAAGATGATTTCAGGATAATGATTAACAAGTTAATTCATTCCAGGATCATATTCTAGTTCATGACTCTAGAACAAGCATTAGGGTTCATCATGATAATGAATATCACAACTTAACAATCTATAGTTGGGGCTAATCCTACAACCTATCTGAACCCTAAATCCAACAGGTGGATCTATTCAGACATGAAGATTGTCACAGAAATCATAGATGAATAGATGAAGAACATAAATATAATATAATAAAACCAAAACCAATGGAGTTCCAGGAGGACTCTGATAGGAGTTCCTCCTTTCTCCCCTGACTTAGAACAAGAATAGAACTTATAAAAACATAAGTAAAAGCATAGCCGTCAACAATGGCTTAGAATAACATAAAAATAGGGTTTCTGGTCGTCCAAGGGTATTATGGTAATTTCGGTTGCTTTAGGGCTTCTGGCGGTCATGAAACATAGTCATCCCACGTCCTGACATTAATATCGATCGATATGGGTGATTTCCCATCGATCGATATACATTCATCTTCTCGACAGCCTTCTCTCGCGAGGCAGACTGACCACTCTTCAGTAAAACATGCATAACTTCACTCAAAGATCTATCTTGTGTCAAAAGATCAGCTCAATCGCACCCTGGGAAGGTCTCCATCTATATCCAAACATCTGACGCGTCTGCGCGATTCTGCACTTAAAGGCTCCAAAAGACACCAAAAACACCATATTTCTCCAAGTCGTACCTGAACCTGTAAATACTCTAAATAGACCCAATTTCGTAGTAAATATATGTAAAAACCGCTTATATACCATGGGTAAAAGTGGGTCAAAATCATGGTATATCATGCAGATGTGCCTTCGTGTCTGTGGTTCCGTCGTAGGTGGGAAGCTTTATTTTCCCGGGATCTGAGACTTGCGCCTCTGTGATTTGAGAGGTGAACGAAGTCTTTCTCGATTCCTCGAGGAGCAGGTCGATCTCGGGGGCAGTGCTGGTTGCGTGGTGAATCTACTATTTTATCGCTTTCACCTCGGCTGCAGTTTTCGCGATGTACTCGCGCAAATCGTGGATCTCGTTGGCGCCGTTTGCGCTCCTTTGTCTGCGTTGGCTGCGATAGGCCCGAGTCTGGTCCTCGGCCAACCTCTCTTGCTCTGACCAGTAGAGGTCTTCTTCCTCTTCTGTCATGGGTTTTTCGAAGGCTGCCGCCAGTCGAGCTGACTGACTTCGGGCCTTCTGTGGTGGATGTCGGCGTCTTCGTCGGACGGATCCGATTGATCGCTGATATCCAGGTTGATTCTTTCAACGCCGTCTCCTTCGTTTTCCCTTGCGGGAGGTGGAAGGTTATCCGTCGCTTTCTTCTGTCCCGCCGGAGTGGTATCGTCGGGGATGAGTTCCGGGGATTTTCTCAGGGCATCTTTTTCTTGGTCTCCGGAAGTTCCGAAGTCGAGCCTCCTGACGCGCCTCACCTTGGTGGATCCGCGCGGGAGCTTGCTTTACGCTGTTAAGGTATTGACCTGTTTAGCGAGTGAAGCCTTCACCTGGTCCAGCATCGCGGTGTTTGCCTCGGCAGTGACCGTTGATGCGTTTCCAGTAGGAGTCTTCTCAGCGTTGGCATCGACGGCTGGTCCGTCGTGCGTTTGCTTGTCTTTTTCCGCTGTAGACATGCTTAACTGGGCGTGCGTAGTTGCGAGAAAGATAAATCTGTGTATCCCCCTCCTTCTAGCGCCAAACTGTGGGAACCGAAATTCGCACTGTCGATTTTAGTTAAGTTTAAACGTAGGAAAACTAAGTTGACCTAGTTTTCCTCGAGGATCCCGGCTATCTGCTGGGCCAAGCACAACAGAGTTAAAACAAGCTAAGTTTGAGAATATATGCGTAAAATAAAGAGAACAAAAGAAAGAATCTTATTTCCGAATTCGCGGAGAGCGTTGGAACAATAGGTCGAGATCGCGGCCGTAAGAGCTGTCGACCGTCGCTAGTCTTAGAAACTTAGATCTAACCTAATTGAGTCGCAGCTCGCTAAAAAAGAAATAAAAGCCTAAGTTCTAAATTACTCTGAGAGTAGTTTTTCTTCTGATTTTCGGATCCCTTTTCCCTTGCTCCTAGCCTTGCTTATATACTCCCATATGACGGTCTATTCTTGATGGGCTGCCGCGAGCTGGGATTTTTCCATTTTCGTCGGCCTTCGTGTTTATCGGAAAAGTTGACATTTATCCTTTCGGAAATTTGATATTTATCCTTTTGGAAGTTTAACATTTATCTTATTATGTGAAGATAATTGTAAACCGTCGTATCTATCTTTTAGAAAATCGTAAACGGGCCGTCCGATCGTGTTTGGTCCCTTTCGGGCCGTCTTTCGGACTTCCGTTGTTTTCTGCGATTTCTTTGAAAGAATGCTCCTACTTGGATGTCGAATCTTTCGGAAGATCTTCGATTCTTCTCTGAGGTGAATGGTGTTTTAAGATAACCAGCACTGTTTTATACGAAGCCTTTCCGTCCGTTGACGTCTTACGGGTTCTCCGAAGTCTTGGAGCAGGAAAGGGAGTTTTCATTCGCGGGATTCCGAAAAGTTGCAAAACACGGGTTTCTGGCGATCTGAGGGCCTGGATCCTACGCACGAAGACTAGCCGCCCGACGACCCGAGCCAGCATGGGACTAGCCGCCCGACGACCATGGCCAGAACGGGCGCTAGCCGCCGCCGGCTACGGCCAGCACAGGGGCTAGCCGCCCGGCGACCACGGCCAGCACGGGCGCTAGCCGCCGGCGGCTACGGCCAGCACGGGGGATAGCCGCCCGGCGGCCACGGCCAGCACGGGAGCTAGCCGCCGGCGGCTACGGCCAGCACGAGGGCTTGCCGCCCGGTGGCCACGGCCAGCACGGGGGCTAGCTGCCCGGCGGCCACGGCCAGCACGGGCGCTAGCCGCCGGCGGCCACGGCCAGCACAGGGGCTAGCCGCCCGGCGGCCACGGCCAGCACGGGGGCTAGCCGCCCGACGGCAATGGCCAGCACGGGCGCTAGCCGCCGGCGGCTACGGCCAGCACAGGGGCTAGCCGCCCGGCGGCTACGGCCAGTGCATGGTCAGTCGTTCGTTTCTTTCGGTTCGTGCGTGTTTTTGCGTTCTTTTTGGCTTTCCGGAGGTTTTTGTTGTGTGAAAAATGCTTTTTTAGCCGTTGATTTCGAAATGATTAATTTCGAACTTAACATTTTCCCGAGGTTTCTTGATTGAAACTTAGTCTCTTGAAGCTTCTCTAATGTCTTTCATGTTTTTCCGAAACTTTCGGACATCGATTTCGTCTTGACCGATTTTGACCCCAACAACTGCCATGTATTCGGCTTCTTTAGTAAATAGGGCCACAACTGATTATAGACAAGACTTCCACGAAATAGTATTGCCTCCAAACTTAAATGCATACCCTGTGACTGAGCGTCTCTTGTCCATATCCGTAGCATTATCTGAGTCTGAGTATCCTTCCACTAAGAGTGTAGACTTCTTCTTGAATGTTTAGATTCGAATCCACTGCTCCCCTTAGATACCTTAGAACCCACTGAACTGCTTTCCAGTGTTCTCTGCTTGGTTTACTCATAAATAGACAAACATATCCCACTGCAAAACCTAGGTTAGGTCTAGAGCCCACCATAGCGTACATTAAACTCCCCACAGCACTAGCATAGGGAATCCTTTCCATCTTATACGTTTCTACTTTCCACTTATGGGAACCGAAATTCGCACTGTCGATTTTGATTAAGTAAATCGGAGGAAAGCTAAGTAAACCTAACTTTCCCTGAAGGTTCGGATTCTCTGCGACAACCAACGACAAGTGATCAAATAAATGCGGAAAGGTTTTATTAAGATTTGAGACTGGACCTTAAGGAAGGCTGCCTACGTACCCCTTTCGAGGATCAAGTCGGACGTAGTTCAGTTGGAAGGGTTTGAACAAGAGATCGAACTGCCTGGCGGAGTTCGTCTAGTACGAGGGTCAGTCATAGAATCGGGCATGTCGAGAATAATGCATAGGGTTTCTATGTGCGGAACTCTAAGTAAAAGGATTGTTAGATCCTTCCGCGAGAAACAAGAGTCTGCGGACAAGATGAAAATAGAACGAGAGGCGGCCGGACGTTCTAGGTCCTGCCTTGCTAGTCTACCGCCTAAATTATAAGTTCTTAAGCTAACATGAGCTCTCTAGGTCTCCAATCTCGGATTTGCTTTCTCTCCAGGATTTTTTGTGCTCTTTTTTGCTCTGCCTTTCCTTCTCTCCCAAAGCTCATTTATATACTCCTTCTTATGACGGTCTATTCTCCTTTTGGGCCGCGAAGCGGGATTTTTCCATTTTCGTCGGCCTTCATGTTTATCGGGAAACTTGACATTTATCTTTGGGAAAATTGACATTTATCCTTTCGGAAATTTAGCATTTATCTTGTTATGTAAAGATAAACGTAAATCGTCGTATCTATCTCATATAATCGTAAGCGGACTGTCCAATCGCGTTTGGTCCCTTTCGGGCCGTCTCTAGGACTTCCGTTGTTTTCTACGATTTCTTCGGAAGATCTTCAATCCTTCCTAGAGTTGAGATGAGTGGCGTCTTAAGATAACCATCACTGTTTCACATGAAGAATTGAAGATCTTCCTTCCCGTTGATATCTTACGAGTTTCCGAAGTGTTTCCGACGATCTTAGTTTGGAGTAAGAACGGGAGTTGTGTACGCGGAATCTCAACTATTCGGTCCGCGAATGTTGGGGAAAAATATCCCAGGCCTGAGTTTTCTCCAGCTTTCGAATGGGCCCTTGATTTCTGGATCCTTCTCCGAGAAGGGTCCAGGGTCCTGGGTCTAGGGTCTGTGAGAGACAAGGTTTCACCCTCAGATTCTAGGTTAGGTCAAAAGGAGGTACAAGGAAATTCGTGGGCTGAATCCCGTAAAGAACTTTAAAGATGAATAAGTACTTTTTATTGATGATTTGAATAATAAGAATTACAGGGAGAATGAAAGAGATCGTCCGAGAATGTTACAAGATATGAAAGAGGTAATATAATTGATGTGTAATGTGAAAAATGGCATGTCCCCTCTTTGGTCTTCGAGGTCCTCTTCTTATAGCTTCGAACCCTCCTCTGATTGCTTTTAACAAATCTCCGAGATCTTCTCCTTCTGTTGAGGAACTCACAACAGCTCCCTGTTGACCGGGTCATGCGCTCTTTCTGTTTGTGATGTCAGCCTCCTTTTCGAAGTGGCCTCCAGAGATTGTAATCAGCTTCCCGTCTTTGGCTCCGTGCTGAGCTCCAGCTAGGTCGCTGATGTGTATTGGGCTTTAGCCCAGACCTGATTCAGGTTCCGTGGTTAGCTGATGGGCTATATTCGGGCCCAACAGTTGCCCCCAAGCTTTCGAGATAAGATTCCCTTACTCGGAAGCTTAACCTAAATCGCCGACCTCGATTTTACTGTTGAGATCATGATTACGGGATATCTGTCCCTAAGATATTATTCGCTTGATCCGACGGTTTAGGTCTCTCTTGTTTGAAATCGACGGTTCGGATGAAAGAAGTTTTGAATGATTCACTCCGAGACTCGAGACGGGGTGTGATATAAAGTGATGGGCATTAACTGCCACGTTCCATATTCTCCACGCCTCCACTCGGTTCCCAAGGTAACTTCTCCTCCACTCCTTTATTTTACTGTGTTTTTTTTTTTTTTTTTTTTACTTTCATCTCTCTATTTCGCCATTGATCCTCTGCGAATTCCTTAGAATTCTTCGAAACTCTTAGGACTAGTTTACTCCTCCTCTCTTCCCCTTTCAATCCTCTCAACTTTACCCCTCTGTTTGATGGATCCTCCGAAGGAAGGCTCCGGCGAAACCGGAATTCCCCCTACCAGCAAACACCTAATGAAGGTCAAGCAAGAGATTGGTGAGAAGGCAAAAAGAGAAACGAAAAAGACCAGAGACTCGGTTGCGACGAGGGCCTCCAAGCGGATGAGGAAGAAAGATGGTTCCGGTGGGAGTTCCTCTTTGGGATCTCACTCTCCATCTCTGTTGAAGAACCAGGAAGTTGTCAACCTCATGGTTCAGGCTCTTGGTCGAAGGGAGTTGTCCAAGACCTGTTCTCCCGACGATACTCCGGAATCTGCCCCCGAGGGCTGGTTTTGTGTCCACGAGAAGTATATCGTGAAGTGTCATCTTAGGTTCCCACTCCCGGACCTCTTGCTAGATCTCCTTGATCATTACCAGTTAGCTCTCTCTCAGCTTTGTCCCTCAGTTATCCGAGTAATAAACGGATTTATCACCAGGGCCAAAGAGGAAGGGATCGCGGTCGGCTTAACTGAGTTAATGAGTCTCTATGCGATTAAAGAGAGCTCCACTAAGGATGGTGGTAGTAGTACCTACTACCTTCCTTGTCGCCCTGGGTTTAGTCTCTTTAAGTCCTCTGGTAGTGATGACGATTGGAGGAAAAAATACTTCTTTGTTAAGATCGATCCTTCAACCGTCCCAGTGGGTCGTGCTCTCTCGGTTGTTTGGTCCGAGATATCTGGTTAGGATTTTTAGGATCCTGTTTTGATTATTTTAGATCTTTGTTACTTGCTGATATCTTGGTTCTATGTGTAGATATCGACGATCCTCCTAAACTCACCGACAAGCAGTCCAGGGCTCTTTTTAGGAGACTACATCAGAGTTCCAACGCCTGGTCGCTATTCACTTCTTCTCGTATCGAATCAGCCAGGTTCCCGGAGCGGTACAACGCCCAGCTTCCTGACCCGATCCCTGTTGAGGATTTAGAAGGTAGTCTCTTGTCTTTATTATGTTCATCCTCGTTTTAAGAGGTAGCTAAAAGATTTCGTTACTTTGTCCAGTTTCCGAAGGTCCCAACGTAGTCGAGATTTCAACCGCAGCTAGCACTTCTGAGACCGAAAAGACTCTAGTTCCTAAGATGAGGCCTTCTTTCCGTAATCGAAACAGATCAACTGCGGCTGCCGCCGCTTCACGGGGCAGCGACAGATCTCAAGGAGGTGTTTTTATTAACGCGCTGAAGGAGGTTCTTGACGATGGAACCTCAGCTCCTGTCGCGGAGGTTGGTCCCGTTGAGACTGGAACTCGAGATATAGTTCCTCACCCTGAGGTCTCGCCAGCCCTAGATAATCCCCGTGCTTCCGGAGGTTCCCTTGATCCTGAGCCTCCGAGACCTAAGAGGTCTCGGACTGAGGCGGGAGATAGGCCTGCCAGATCCACCTCCTCGTCCTCCCGAGGTGGAACCGTTGGTTGGAGCTTTACCCACTCTAGGCCAGGGTCGATCTTGGACGACTCTTGGGGTTTAGCGACCATTCTGAGGCATCTGAAAATGGTGGGGTGCTCTATGCCCTCTCTCAACAGCTTGACTAACAAGGACGAATACGTCGAGATAGCTCATCACTTGGGTCAGGTATATTACTTTAAGTATTTCCCGGTTTTCTCTTTTTAGGTTCAGGTTTTTCATGACCTAAAAGATTTTTTTTTTTTTTTTATAGCTAGCCGGAGCCATTAACAGGGCTCAGCTAAAGTTCGAGGAGACCGTGCGTGGTGCTCCTACTGCTGCGGAGTTGTCTCAGGCCACTGATATGTTCAAGGCTACTAAGACGGAGCTTGATCAAGCTCGTGCTCAGGTTTCTGAGCTTCAAGCTGAGGTCAAGAGGCTCGGACTAAAGGCTGATGCCCAGCAGGGAAAAATCGAGAGCCAAACCATTGACATCCAGGTGAAGAGCAGGAAGATCAACGACTTGGAGGCTGCCCGTAGGATAGCCGAGCATCAGGTTCAAGAGATGATTGTCTCATCCCAGATTAGTCAAAGGAACAAGGAAGCTGAGGTCAAGTTCGCTGCTAGGAAAGGCAAAAGGGAGGTAGCTGACGCTTACAACAAGATCCTGACTTCGGTGAAAGAGAAATTTGTCAAAAAGAATGACGAAATTGACGCCCTGATCTACGCCCAGGAGCTTCAAGCGAACACTGAGCTTTTGAAGGCTTTGTTGACTAAGGAGGTGGAGGATGCCGAAGAAGAGTACAATCGTCTTAAGGCCTTGATCCCGGACGCTGCTGCTGCTTGCGATAGGGCTCAGGTCTCTGACTTCTCGGTCAGCAAGCTTCCCATCCCTCAACTCTCCGAGAGCTCAGGTACTCTTGAGATTAATATGTTTAGCCCGACATTTTCTGGCGATTATGGTTCTAACTTGGATTTGGTGTTTCCTGAACTAGCTCCAGTCGAAGCGAACCCAGGAGATGTTAATCAAGAAACCAATGCGGAGGTTCCTGTCGAGGGAAGAGGTCCCATCGAGGAGGATAAGGAGGCTGATGTTGGTCCCGGAGTCGACGCTGGTCCCGGAACCGAAGAAGTTTAAGAGCTGATGCTCTTTTGTTTTTAAGACTGTTTTGCCCAAGGGGCTTTTGTTTGTTTTCCCAAACTTGTTAGCCTGAGGAGGCTTTTAAACCTTTACTCGTTTTTAGGATTTATTGCCCGAGGGGGTTTCTAAACCTTTATGTGTTTAAGATTTATAGCCTAGGGAGGCTTTTAAACCTTCGTCTTTTAATTTTAATCTCGTTTGTTTTCAGATTTTTATCTTTTGCCTTAGCTATTAAGTACAAAATCGATTCGAAGTCGAGCTTGGTTCAGCTCTAGGTTTTACGGAACCTGTTTCGTTTTGGGGAATCAAATTCCTTTGGAAAGATTCAATATCTCGTGTCTTTTTTAGACTTTAATAGTTTGATAGGGTTTTTAAGACCTTTAGGAATTTGGTAAGGATTTTAAGACCTTGCGAATTTGTTAAGGATTTCAAGACCTTATGAGTTTGTTAAGGATTTCAAGACCTTATAGATTGTTAAGGATTTCAAGACCTTATAGACTTGTTAAGGATTTCAAGACCTTATAGCTTTGTTAAGGATTTTAAGACCTTATGAAAGTAGTCAAGGGTCTTAGGACCTTTGAAAGTAGTCAAGGGTTTTAGGACCTTAGGTTCAGGGTTTTAAGGACCTGAATGTAATCGTAGTTGGGTCTCAATTTTGAAAGACCTGAGTTTTCGTAGTTAGGTCTCGATTTTGGGGGACCTGAATATAGTCGTAGTTAGGTCCCGATTTTGGGGGACCTGAATTTTCTTAAAAGGTTTTGTAACCTTTGGAGTATGGGTATAGACCAAATTGTTTTATTAATACTCAGTTAACAACTGTTACATAGTTTTGAATTAATAAACTGCTCCGGGACTCCGTGTTGTTGGTAACACGTGCCCCCTTTGTTTGAATGAAGAGATTGATCGAGGAGAAAGGTTGGGGCTGCACTCATGACGGAGTTGCCTACGTACCCAGTCAAGGGATCAAGCCAAACGTAGTTCAGGGGATTTAGGTACCTAATGGTAATATCTTTTGAGGTTCGTGGCATTCCACGATCGGATTTCAGGTACCCCGGTTCGTACCTTCTGGAGTTTGTAGACTCCGGGTCGTACTATATGGATGATTCGGTAAGGACCCTCCCAGTTGGTCCCCAGCTTCCCAGCTCCGGGTTCCTTAGTTCCTTCGAACACTTTCCTGAGCACCAGGTCCCCCACAGCGAACTGCCGAGGCCTTACTTTGGAATTATAGTGTCGTGCCATTGCCTGCTGGTAATTTTGGATGCGGAGCAAGGCTTGGTCCCGTCTTTCCTCGATTAGATCGAGGCTATCCATTAGGAGCTGGTTGTTAGCTGCGGGGTTGGAGGTGCAGAGTTCCCGGCGGAGGCTCCCTGCGGAAGTTTCTGCGGGAACGACTGCCTCCATTCCGTAAGCTAAGGAAAAGGGGGTTTCCTCTGTAGCTTTTCGTGGGGTGGTTCGACAGGCCCACAGTACTTCGGGTAGCTTTTCTGACCAGAGCTCCTTCTGAGCTCCTAGGCGTTTCTTGAGGTTTGCTAAAATCGACTTGTTGGCGGCTTCTGCCTGGCCGTTGCCTTGAGGTCGCCGAGGTGACGAAAAGGTGAGGCGGATGTTCCACTTATCACAAAACTTTTTAAAGTCATGGGATATGAACTGTCCTCCATTGTCGGTTACGATCTCGTATGGGACACCATGCCTGCATACGATGTTTTTCCATACGAAATCCTCAACATTAAATCTGTTGATTTGTTGGAAGGCTTCAGCTTCGATCCACTTCGTGAAGTAATCGGTTAGGACCAGGAGGTTTAGCAATTTCTTTCCCCTGCCTGATGGTACTAGTGGACCTACAATGTCCATGGACCATCTCATGAATGGATAGGGGGCTGATATGTTAGATAGCTTTTCCGCAGGTTGATGTATGATAGGAGCGTGCCTTTGGCATTTATCACACGACGAGGCGTAGATCTCGCAGTCTGCGATGATGGTAGGCCAGAAGTAGCCTTGTCTCTTAATTCGGATGGCTAGGGCTCTGCCCCCAGAGTGGTTTCCACAGGATCCATCGTGCATTTCCTTCATGAGTTTCATAGCTACCAGGCCATGAACGCATTTTAGGTAAGGTCCGGAGACACTTCGTTTGTGGAGGGCTGACTCGATTATGCAGTATCTTGCTGCTAAAGCTTTGAGCTTTCGAGCTTCCCACTTATTGGGTGGAGTTTTTCCCTCAAGGATGTAGTCCATGATCGGTACTCTCCAGTCTTCTCTCCCTACTACTTTGTTATGAAGCGATGAGGGAGGTTCCGGTTCGGGACCTGGGGTTGTGGTGCCCCCGGAGATATTCGTTGGAGCAGGGTCCAAGGGGGCTGGGTTCTGAGGAATATCTCCAATTTCCCCGTTGTCCCCTGTGGTTTGTGTGGCATTTCTGGACGCGTTTTTAGAAGCTGCACGGCTTCTTGTTTGCACTTTAAGGACAAGTGATTCCGAGGTCTGGATGGTGCCCCCGGAGGTATTCGTTGAGTTGGGCTTTGGGGAGTCCGAACTTCGGTGAATGCCTTCACATTGGTCGTTGTTTACTGAGTCCTGGGTTGTGTTTCCAGAGGTATATCTTTTAAAGTTGCGCGTTTTGGTTCTAGGGAACCAGAATGTTGTGAAAACTTGGGTAGCTGCCACTGGAGGGCTGTTATCTTCGGCCTTTTCCTTTGGCTTGCTATCTATTTCAGCCTTGGTGGCTATGTCTATACTTGGTTTTTCGATTCCCTCCACTGGTATGATTCGTTTTACGAGAGGATCGGAAGTAGAAGCTAATGCGGCAAGTGCGTCTGCTGATGAGTTCTCCCCTCGAGGGATCCTTGTTAACTCGAATTTGTCAAACTGCCTTGTGAGGTTTAGGACGACTTCGAGGTATGCCCCCATTCTTTCGTCCCTTGTTTCGTAGTCTCCATGGAACTGGCTAGCTACTAGCTGCGAGTCGCTGTAGGCGTTTAGCTCTCGAATCCCGAGGCTTAAGGCGAGTTTCAGTCCAGCGATTAATGCCTCGTACTCGGCCTCGTTGTTAGAAGCGTTAAATCCGAGCCTATAGGATTGTTCGATGGTCTCTCCGGCTGATGAGGTTAGCCTTAGACCGACACCGGAGCCTTGCTTGGATGAGGCTCCGTCCACATACAGGCTCCATTTCGGGACCTCCGTTTCTTGGTCTAGGCGTTCGGAAGCTAGCTCAATGATGAAATCAGCGAGGACTTGGGCTTTCGCGGCTGCTCGAGGTCTGTATTCAATATCGTACTCACTGAGCTCTATAGCCCATTTGGCTAATCGTCCGGACTGACTGGGGCTATGCAAGATTGTCCGCAACGGCTGTGAGGTCATTACGACGATCGAATGTGATTGGAAGCAAGGTCGCAGCTTCCTAGCGGCTGTCACAACTGCTAGGGCTAATTTTTCCATTGTTGGATACCTTGTCTCGGCATCCAACAGACCCTTGCTAGTGTAAATAACGGGTCTTTGTTCATTTTGCTCTTCTCGTACTAACACCCCGCTCACTGCAGCCGTTGATACCGCGAGGTATAGATATAGCGGTTCCCCGACTACTGGTTTAGATAGTATCGGGGGTTCTGAGAGGTATGCTTTCAGCTGTTGGAACGCTTCTTCGCACCTCTCGTCCCAAAGGAACTTCTTGTTATTTTTCAAAAGCTTATAAAATGGGAGGCACTTGTCAGTGGACCTGGAAATGAATCGGTTTAGTGCTGCGATTCGTCCGGTCAACCTTTGTACCTCTCTAGTCGTTTTAGGCGACGGCATCTCTAAGAACGTCGCTATCTGTTTCGGGTTAGCCTCGATGCCTCTTTCTGTTACCAGGTAGCCTAGGAATTCGCCGGAGGGTACTCCGAAAGTACATTTAGCTGGGTTTAGCTTCATATCGTACTTGTTGAGGATGTCGAAGCATTCCTTTAGATGGGAAATGTGGTCCTCTCCGATCGAAGACTTGACTAGCATATCGTCAATATAGACTTCCATCGTCTTCCCAAGCTGCCCAGCAAACATTTTGTTCACTAGCCTCTGATAGGTAGCTCCCGCGTTTTTTAATCCAAACGGCATGACCTTGTAGCAATAGGTTCCTCGCTCCGTTATGAATGCAGTTTTTTCCTGATCCTCGGGGTCCATCATAATCTGGTTATACCCTGAGAAGGCATCCATAAAGGACAAGAGCTGGTGGCCAGCTGTTGCTTCGACCAGTCGGTCGATGTGAGGTAAGGGGAAGCTGTCCTTGGGACAAGCTTTATTCAGATCGGTAAAATCTACACAGATTCTCCATTTCCCATTCTTCTTTTTTACCACGACTGGGTTAGCTAGCCAATCAGGATACTGTACCTCTCGGATGGATCCGGCTTTAGTTAGCCGGTCAACTTCATCGTTAACAGCTTGGGCTTTTTCTAGGCCTAGTTTACGACGTTTTTGCTTGATCGGTTTGAAGGTATGGTCTACGTTGAGCTTATGAGTGGTAACACTCACGTCAATACCCTTCATATCACTAGTAGTCCATGCAAATGTACCGACATTCTGTTTCAGGAACTCAATGAGTTCTTTCTTGGTTTCGGGAGGTAGCTCGGATCCGATGCTTACCTGTTTCTCAGGGTTCGAGTCATCAATGCAAACTTTTTCGGTGAGGTTTCTGGGAGGACCTCTAACATTTTGCTGCATTTCACGACTCTCCTGGATCTGTAATTGCTATTGAGGGGACTCTTTTATGATCTCGAATCCTCCGAGGTAACAGATCCTCGATATCTTCTGGCTACCATACACTGTAGCTATTCCATCGGTTGTTGGAAACTTCACGCATTGGTGATAAGTTGAAGCTACTGCTTTCATCTTATGAATCCAAGGTCTTCCGAGGATTGCGTGGAATGGGGATGGTTTATCGACGACTATGAAATTAGTCATCTTCATAACTCCGCCAGCTATAATTGGGAGCTTAATCGTTCCCACGGAGGTAGCTGTTTCGCCGGAGAAACCTACGAGGTTGGATTTCTGGTCGATGATTTCGTAGTCGTCTATCTCCATTCCTTTTAGTGCGTTATAGAAAATGAGATCGACGGAGCTTCCGGTGTCGATCATGAGCTTAGGTACCTCGTAACCTGCTATGTTTAATGTTACGACGAGGGCATCGTCGTGAGGTCTGTCAAGATTTGACGTCTCGCTTTCCCAAAAGGAGATTTTGGTGTTGGACTCGGGTTTGGTCGGTTTGGGCTGTGTATTCGATACAGCTTTCCGTACGTGACTTTTAATGGAATTAACGGAGTCTCGACACACATCGGACCCTCCGAGGATGTAATCGACCCTTGAGCTGGGGCTCGACTGGGGAGGTGTCTTACTTAAGAGGGCTTCGATTTGAAGGCTTTTCCCTTGGGGGAATTTCCCAAGGATCATGTCGACTCTCTTTTTGGGAGCTGGAGGTGGTGAATCTGTTTCTTTCTCAGGTGACCTCTCGCGTTTTGGAGAGTTGTCCCGGGGGTTTTTCTTTTGATACGGTGGTGGCTTTTTCAAGTCCACGTCTTTTATTTCTCCGGCTGCGAACTTAGCAGCTAGCTGTCGTTGGAGGTCCCAACATTCTTCGGTCGAGTGTCCCTTTCGATCGTGGTAAGAGCAGTGTTTGCTCTCATCATAGCCTTTAGACCAGGGGGCTTTGGCTGTTGCAGCAACAGGTTTTTCCTCCTTTTCGTCCTCGATTACATAAGAATGTTCCCCCTGAGTCTGGTTGTTTCGGGAGTTCCCTCTTTTATGAGTTCCCTTTCCATCGGAGGCTTCGACTTTCGGGTGATTCTGGGACTTTCTATGGAGTTTATCTAATGCTGCTGTCTCTTCTTCCAACGTGATGTATCTAGAGGCCCTGTGAAGAGCGTCGTCGATAGTTGGAGGAGGATTTAGCGTTAGTTCTGAGAAGAGACCCGATTTGTACCAGAGACCTCTCCTAAGGGCTTCGATAGCTACGTGATCGTTAGGGTTTGATAGTTTAGTTCTTACTGCCCTAAATTTCTCGATGTAAACTCGTAACGAGTCTCCTAATCCTTGTCTGATCTTCCAGAGGTCAGCCTCGGAAGCTTGTTTGAGGATGTGGGTCGAATACTGTTTCATAAAGGCATTAGCTAGCTGATCAAAGCTATCTATAGAGTTCGGCTCGAGGCCGGAGAACCATTCGAGAGCTGTTCCGGTCAGGTTCTCAGCAAATGTTCTGCAATACCCTGCATCACATTCTTCCTTTGTGAAATGAGCTTTAACGATGGCTAATTGGAAGGCTCTTAAATAAGCCTTTGGGTCTGCATTCCCATCGTACTCAGGGATCTTAATTTTTCGAGTGTCTCTTATGTAAGAGTTGGCAATTCTATCAGTGAATGGAGTCCCGCGAGTCTCCTGGATTAAGCTCTCGATTTCGGGAGCTGAGCTTGTCGCTTTATGGACTTGAGCTCCCAATTTCTGGAGGGCTGCATGAGTTCGCTCCATGTACCTGCGAATTGCGTCTGGTCCCTCGAAGGTGAGGACGTTTGGGTCATTATCAGACACTCGATGAGCAGGTTCCTGACGGGCCCTAGCTCGCTCATTTTCCCAACTGGTTGGTGAAATAGGTCGCTCGTTTGCTCTCAGGCTCCGAGCGAGATTGGTGCGGGGAGCTGCAGGATCAGCATCCGTTCTTTGGAATCGGTCGGAGTTTGGGGCTGAAACCCTAGTTTGAAGCACCGAAGCTGATGTTCTGCCCCCGGACGGAATGTTGATTCCTGCTTCAAGCCCCGAAGGAGGTGGCGGCGGAGGCATGCGGGTGCCCCCGGTGGTGTTTCGATCGGGTATGGAGCTAGTTGTTGCAATGTTGCTCCCCATGGTACTGGTTATAGGCGGGACAAATGCGGTGGCTGTCCGCGCGCGAGGTGTTTGGAAAGCAGATTCTTGTCTTTCCGAACCAAGGCTATTGGGAGAGAAGCTCAGGTGTTCTCGTGGGAAGGAGGGGTCAGATATCCGTTCATGGAATGTGATTCCTCTTCCCTGGTGAACAGATGGTTGGGTCGTTATGGATTGAGATCTGGTTATCTCTTCGAACTGCTGCTGCCGTTCGGCTAGCTGTTGCATCGTTCGCTCGGTTTCCTGAGCTTTATCCACTAGCTGGAGCATCATCTGACGGATCTCAGATAATTGAGCTTCCGTCTGGTTTGGGGCGGACTGATGCGTCGGGTGATTGAGGGTCGAGGATCCAGTGTTGGTCCCGCCCGAGGCTCTAGGGTTGCTTGCCCCCGGAGCAGTACGATTCGGTGAGCTATTGCTCTGGTTCGATTGATCGGGGTTAGATGGATTTGTTCCATCGGTTGGATTCATCCTTAAATTCTGGAGAAAGGGATTCGATTATTTGTCCCCACAGACGGCGCCAATTGTGAGAGACAAGGTTTCACCCTCAGATTCTAGGTTAGGTCAAAAGGAGGTACAAGGAAATTCGTGGGCTGAATCCCGTAAAGAACTTTAAAGATGAATAAGTACTTTTTATTGATGATTTGAATAATAAGAATTACAGAGAGAATGAAAGAGATCGTCCGAGAATGTTACAAGATATGAAAGAGGTAATATAATTGATGTGTAATGTGAAAAATGGCATGTCCCCTCTTTGGTCTTCGAGGTCCTCTTCTTATAGCTTCGAACCCTCCTCTGATTGCTTTTAACAAATCTCCGAGATCTTCTCCTTCTGTTGAGGAACTCACAACAGCTCCCTGTTGACCGGGTCATGCGCTCTTTCTGTTTGTGATGTCAGCCTCCTTTTCGAAGTGGCCTCCAGAGATTGTAATCAGCTTCCCGTCTTTGGCTCCGTGCTGAGCTCCAGCTAGGTCGCTGATGTGTATTGGGCTTTAGCCCAGACCTGATTCAGGTTCCGTGGTTAGCTGATGGGCTATATTCGGGCCCAACAGGGTCCAGGTCCGACCACTGCCTCTGAGTAAAAAAGGAAAAATTCAAGACATGGTAAATATTCATATTTATCATGTTATGGTCGAATCTCCTTAAATCTAAGAGGAGAAAGAGGAAATATTCCAAGATACTTGATCGCCTTTAAGAAAAATGGTAATATTCATTATCTAAGGATATATTGAATATTACCAAATCTTAGAGAGGATGCACGACCTATACTATAAATATTGGATTAATAAACCCTAAAAGAGGAGGTCAAGACGTTCATAGACAGAGAACACACGTTCTATAGCTGCTCATGCAATATTTCAGACCGAGAGGACCATCCTCTTCAAGAGGCTTATGACTAGCCGATCCCGAGGACATCTATGAACTAGAGGAAGCTCTATACCAATTGCTACACATCTGCTACACAAGATGACGTCCATATACAGAAGATATAAACCCCATAGTCAATTCGACGGCTACCGAGGCAAGAACTGAACTAAGAGACTATCTCCACCGACATATCTATGGAGAACGAATCCCTGGAATTACAACCAACAAGATGGCGTCCTATGCTCATGACAGCATGCCTACAACTCTACATATTCATCCAGGCTGTGATCTCCAGCTCATCAGCAGGGACACTCCATGCTCCATGAAGCATACCGAAGCTCCATGCTCATTACAGCATCCCGACGATCCCGCCATCTATTCTGGTCATGTGCCCTCTATAACAGATGACTCCTATCAACTACGGAGCCATAAGCTCCTTAGGCTACGTGCCTTCACCAGGCTCCGCGCCTCCACAAGGCCATGTGCCCCCTAAGGCCACGTGCCCACTAGGCCACGTGCCCATCTAGGCCACGCGCCCACAATATATGAACTACGAATGGCTTGATCCCCTTCCGAGGGGTACGTAGGCAATCCTCACTGTAGGATGCAGCTATAAATCCCCAATCCTTCCATGGTCCCACGACTTGGAATCCAGGAGACATCTTCAGAACCAGGAACCATCTACTATACATCATGAAGACCTTGTGGCCTTCATTACAGACCTTGCGGCCCTCATCATAGACCCTGTGGCCCCCACAGATAGGCATCCCTTGCCTAATGGCCAATATCCCTTGCTAGAACGAAGACCTTGACGACTTATACTAGCCCATACCCTTATGGCAGTATCCTAAAGCAGGATCTCCTGGTTCGTCATCCAGTGAAGCAGGAGAATGCACTACGACTACTTGTCTCCTTCCTCCTATCATTCCGTAGGCTGAGCACGAATCGCTTGTACCAGAAAATATCCTAACAGTTTGGCGCTCGAAGGAGGGGCAGTCCTAAACTACGTGACGATGGTGATAGGTGGAAGAGATATTCCATTCATCCCTGCTAAAGGTCTCCGTCCCAGCCACCTGGGGGCAAGAATAAACCTCTTCTCATCATATTCGTGGCCCACATGGTTGGAACCACCTATGGTTCCTGCTACTCCCTGCATACCTCAGACCTAAACCGCAAATCAGGTCCTTTTAAGTCTTTGATCCTTGCTGGTTCCAGGTCC
This sequence comes from Hirschfeldia incana, assembly GCA_026261945.1. Classification (NCBI taxonomy): domain Eukaryota; kingdom Viridiplantae; phylum Streptophyta; class Magnoliopsida; order Brassicales; family Brassicaceae; genus Hirschfeldia; species Hirschfeldia incana. The sequence goes on along the minus strand of JABCMI010000013.1, from coordinate 1,462,693 downwards.
TAACCAAAGATTCGACATCTACAGTCTTTGGTCCTTGCTGGTTCCAGGTCCTAACCAAGGATCCAACCACTACAGTCTTTAGTCCTTGCTGATTCCAGGTCCCAACCAAGGATCAGATCCTTATAATCTTTGGTCTCTACTAGTTCTGAGTCTCCAACGCAAATCAGGCCTCTACAAACTTGGAGTCGACAACCCTGAACTAGGAGCAGTCCTCATCAACATCAAATATCAACGGGCAACCCACTGGCAACAATCTAGCAGGATCTAGACACCAGGAATGCGTCTACTTAACCCCATGTGACGAGGGGAAAGGTACTCAAGAAGGGCACAACGCCTTCCATCAGAGTTGACACATTGACGAATCCCAAAGGAGGAGCCAGAAGAAGGGTTCCAAGGAATACTTCATGCATACCGTGCGACCACTAAAAGGTAACATGGAACCATCCTTCTTTCTAGGTTCTAGCATCTAGGTGGTAGAATAGATAGAGAACGCCTTTAAGTATTCGGTGAATTCCACGGAGTTCCTGCGGAAAAGCTACGAACCAACCAAAAGCATGAGGAACCTTGCCCAGGTGCTGGGCAAACCGCCGCTTTGCCTCCTGCCAAGGATCCAAAGGAAAAGCTAGTTCAACATCACGGCTTGACGGTCGTCGTATCTTCCACTCATTCAGAACCGTGTAAAACAAGTAGATAACTCCCGTTCCCGCTACTACTCAGCCAAAGGAGACATCCGAACTTCCAAGTTCTGGATCCCAGCTTCCAGATTCTGGACTCAGGTCCTAATTTAGATTCCGGGTCTACAGCTATTCACCTCACAAGAAAGCAAGCCCCGATCACCTTACTACCTCTTTTCCTGGTGATGTACCCTGATGTACTTCTAAAGGAAGCTACGTGCCTCTCTAGATTTCCAAGGGCCACATGTCTTCTGGAACCACTAACGGAAGACACGATCACAAGGAAAGCTGGGGCAGAGCGTTAACCCAAGGGGCAACACGCATCAACAAATCTCGTTGGCTCGTCCACAACAAGGAGTATCCAAGGAAAAGCGACGTGCCATTAAGTGATATCCAGAAAACGCTGAGAGTGGCTCATCCAAGTGAAAGCAGAGAGCAGCTAGGAGATGTCACAACACGACATCTACGAAACAAGGAGATCCAACGAATAGGAGCAAAGCAATATGCATGAAAGGTCAATAGCAGGGATGGAGTAACCACGTCCTAGTATGCAGACGCTAATCCATGCGAAGAAGCACTCCCAGCTGGGTAAACTCCTGCTATCCTAACAAAGGGTCCTGCTCCAGACCTGTCCATTCCTGCCTCGGGTCAATTTTTACCCAGGTCCCCGCTATCCAAGCTCAAGGACGAATCAGTATTTCTGCTTCACCTACAACCTACGTATTTGAAGAAGATATCTCCTACCGGCTCCGGTTTCAGAAGGACATGTGTAAGAGCTTCTGGGCGCCAAGAGAGTCAATTACACAACCTATGAGCTTCAGGGGGATGAACCCCACAAACCTCCACGTTTCAAGAGGAAGAATCCCAGAACCTACAAGCTCAAAGAAGATATCTCCAAAGTCATCGGGTTTCGAGAAGGACCACATTTCGAGTGGCTTCATAGAAGGCAACATGTGCAGTCTCAGCTATATCCTGCATCCATCCAACATCGAGAGAGGTCCAACTCCAATGGACATAGCGTGATGCTGTGTTAAATCAATACGGCCTCCGGGCGTGAGATAGTAGAACAAGAGTCCACCTCCGGGTCATTAATGAATCCCTTACAGTCCTCGGATCCTCAAATGCAAAACCCGAAGACCCTCCGAAGCCAATGCAGTCACAAAGGAGAATCAGCAGGAGCTACCAGTTCCCATTCAACATATCTCTACGCCCCAAAAACTCCTCCTGCCCAAGATCAGGGTACGCCCCCAAGAAACTAAGCAGAGAGAGAGGAAAACATGGGCAGGAGAATGTTGCTTCTCCAGGATGTATGCCCTTCGGAAGATCATTCTCCAGCCAGTATCCAATCATTGGGGGCATAACCAAAGATATACTTACAGAGGTAAATCAAGGACATGGTTATACGCCATTCGGACCTGGCAAACACGCGGCAATATACCACCAAGGCCTTGCTCTAAAAAGACGGATCATGCTTGCCTGAGATCATGAATTCCCACTTTTGAAGGGGCAGCAGATCACCTACATCAGATTCACACAGATACCATTTGTCTTTGCCAGCCGAACAACAAGACTACTTGAAGGCCATGTTCCACCAAGGCCTTACACCAATAAAGGAGCTCGTCATCCCTAAAAATAAGAGAATAAGATCTATGTTCCTCCTAAGGTCATGCTACAGGTCCAAGGATCCTGCATCCAACAGACAAATGTCGACGCTCACCGAAGCGTCAGCAAGTCCGTCTCCATCAAACCCTACATCACTAGGAGATACCTGCATAGGACCTGAAAGCAAATCTAATCGTCCACCGAGAAAAAGATCAGGGCCATGTAGCCTGCAATATCATCTCGAGACAGGTCCAGCGCCTATGGATACCTACTGTAGACCCCGGTCTACTCTAAGGAAAACGATTCTCCCACAGGTTCAAACACGGCCCATGCCTAAGAAGAACCCAGGAAAAGGGGCATTGGAGAAGCGACGTCCTGCTCACAACAAGCCTCAAGAGATAGACCAACTCCGGCTTACCAAAGCAAACATGTTATATCCCGACCTCATCAATGAAATCGAAAGATAAGGGGCAATCAGTTGGGAGTAAACAAGATCCAGGTCTTCAGATTCGTTCGAGCAGGACCCCGATATTCAAATGCCCACGTGAAGAAGTTCCGGCTCCAACTCTGAAGTTTCGAAGTTCCGAGTTCAACATCAAAGCTCCGGCTCCAACTCCAAAGTTCCGACTCCGACTCCAAAGATCCGGCTCTGACCAGCTTCCATCTCTAACACCAGGAGACGTAAGTGCAATCGCAAAGTACTGAATCCAAACTCAGAGTTTGTACAGGGAGCGAACCTATGCAACTGCATATAAGTAGGACATCCACAAAAATAAATATAGGGGCATACTAGCAGGATCAGGCCCCAAGGGACCTCTGATCCTGGCGAACCCTATATTAGGTGTACAACAAAAAGGTCAGATCCAGAACCTTTCAGAAAGGAGACTAGGTCCTAAGGCGAGTCTGCGACCACACAAGAGTCAAATCAACCGGAAAACTCCCCCTGGACGAGAGGGCCCTTATAAGATAATTGAGGTGTAAGGGGCAGGAGCCTATAAGCTGCAAGACAGCAACGACAAGGCCCACTAACTTCTGGAACGCCTTGCACCTCAAACTCTATCATTTTTAAATTACGATTACTACTATTATATATTTAAATACTTAATGGGGCAGCTGGATCAGGACCTTAGGGACCTCAGATCATAGTTAGCCCCCTAGCTGGTGAGGCTACTCACCATAGGTACATACAGATATGGAAGGGGTCTAATCAGCCCTGAACCGATGTCTGCGCGATAGGGCCCCGCGTAAAGGCCTATAGCTAAGAGTTATGCGGGGACCACGTACTAATGCTACTCAAACCCTCGTGAAAAACGATATAAGCTAAACGCACGCAGGGGGCATGACGTACACGACCAAGTACTGTAATCAGATTCTGGCGGCAGATATGCAGGGAGCAAAGTGCAAATAACCGGTTAAGCACAAACAATTTAATACCTATCCAGACATAGAAGGTAGTGTGTCTGGGTTGAAAGAACCTTGCGGGGGGACACACCCCAGACCACAGTAAGTCTGAGAGTGACCTTTCTGCAGAAAGGTAGAGTGCAGCATTGAGATTTACGAGAATGGCCTATGCCCACGGGTTGCACAGTGCGACTTCTCAGTTTAGATCGAGAGTGGTGTTGGGGAAAAATATCCCAGGCCTGAGTTTTCTCCAGCCTCCGAAGGGACCCTCGATTTCCAGACTTATCTCCGAAGAAGGACCCAGGGTCCGACCCCTGCCTGGGTCCAACCCCTGCCTCTGAGTAAAAAGGAAAATCTCAAGATAAAAGTAAACATCCATATTTCTCATAATATGGATGAATTTCCTTTAATCCAAAAGAGGAAAGAGGAAGTTTCCCAAGATATCAAGCCGCCTTTAATAAAATTGGAAATATCCTATTATCCAAAGATATATTGAATATTTCCAAATCTTGGAGAGGAGGCACGACCTATACTATAAATATAGGGTTAATAAACCCTAGAAGAGGGGAGACACGTTCATAGAGAGAGAGAGAGAAAAGGCGATAGCCGCCTAGGCAATATTTGAGACCGACGACAGACTGATCCTGACGATATCTACCAACTAGATGATGCTCTATAATCATTGCTGCACGTCTACAATAAGAGGAAGACGTCCATCTATAGAAGACATAAACCCCCATAGTCAATTTGACGGCGACCGAGGCAAGAATTGACCTAAAAGACTATCTCCACCAACATGTCTACGGAGGACGAATCCCTGGAGTTACAACCAACAAGATGGTATCCTATGCTCATGACAGCATGCCCACAACTCTACATGTTCATCCAAGCTACGATCTCCAGCTCATCAGCAGGGACACTCCATGCTCCACGATGCATACTGAAGCCCCATGCTCACTGTAGCATCCCGACGATCCCAACATCTATTCCAGCCACGTTCCTTCCATAACAGATGACTCCTATCAACTACAGAGCCACGTGCTCCTTAAGCTATGTACCTTCACCAGACTCCGCACCTCTACTAGGCTCCGCGCCTCCATTAAGCCACGTGCCCACTAGGCCACGTGCCCATCTACGCTACGCTACCCCAATATATAAACTACGAATGGCTTGATCCTCTTCCAAGGGGTACGTAGGCAATCCTCACTGTAGGATGCAGCTATAAATCCCCAATCCTTCCATGGTTCCACGACTTGGAACCCAGGAGACATCTTCAGAACCAGGAACCATCTACTATACATCATGAAGACCTTGCGGCCTTCATTACAGACCTTGTGGCCTTCATCATAGACCCTGTGGCCCGTGCCACAGATAGGCATCCCTTACCTAATGACCAGTATCTCTTGCTAGAACGAAGACCTTGACGACGTATACTGGCCCATACCCTTATGGCAGTATCCTAAGAGCAGGATCTCCTGTTTCGTCATCCAGTGAAGCAGGAGAAAGCACTACGACTACTTGTCTCCTTCCTCATATCATTCTGTAGGCTGAGCACGAATCGCTTGTACCAGAAAATACTCTAACAGTTTGGCGCTAGAAGGAGGGGCAGTACTAAACTACGTGACGATGGTGATATGTGGAAGGGATATTTCACTCATCCTTTCAAAAGGTCTCCACCCCAGCCACCTGGGGGCAAGAAGCGACCTCTTCTCATCATATTTGTGGCGCATATGGCTGGAAACACCTCTCCTACAAAGGACATCACTATGATAACAGCAGCATCAAGGTTATATGAAGGAACCACCTATGAGGTCCTACTATTCCCTGCAAATCTTGGACCTAAACCACAAATCGGGCCTCTACAGTCTTTGGTCCTTGCTGGTTCCAGGTCCCAACCAAAGATTCGACCTTTACAGTCTTTGGTCCTTGCTGGTTCCAGGTCCCAACCAAAGATCCGACCTCTATAGTCTTTGGTCCCTGCTGGTTTCAGGTCCCAACCAAAGAACCGACCTCCACAGTCTTTGGTCCCTGCTGGTTCCAGGTCCCTGCAACCTTTGGACTCAGCGATCCCGACTAGGAGCAATCCTCATCAACATCAAACATCGATGGGCAACTCACTGGCAACAATCTAGTAGGATCTAGACATCAGGAACGCGTCCATGATCATAACTCCACCCTAGGCGACGAGGGGAAAGGTACTCAAGAAGGGCACAACGCCTTCCATCCGAGTTGACACATTGATGAATCCCAAAGGAGGAGCCAGAAGAAGAGTTCCCAGGAATACTTCATGCATACCGTGCGACCACTAAAAGGTAAAATGGAACCACCTTTCTTTCTGGGTTCTAGCATCTAGGTGGTAGAATAGCTAGAGAACACCGTTTAAGTATTCGGTGAATTCCATGGAGTTCCTGGGGAAAAGCTACAAACCAACCAGAAGCATGTGGAACCTTGCCCAAGTGATGGGCAAACCGCCGCTTTGCCTCCGGCCAAGGATCCAGAGGAAAAGCTAGTTCAACATCACAGCTTGATGGTCGTCGTATCCTCCACTCATTCAGAACCGTGTAAAAGAAGTAGGATAACTCCCGTTCCCGCTACTCCTCAGCCAAAGGAGACATCCAAACTTCCAGGTCCTGGATCCCAGCTTCCAGATTCTGCACTCAGGTCCTAATCTAGGTTCCGGGTCTACAGCTGTTCACTTTACAAGAAAGCAAGCTCCGATCACCTTACTACATCTTTTCCTGGTGATGTACCCTGATGTACTTCTAAAGGAAGCTAAAGCCACGTGCCTCTATAGATTTCCAAAGGCCACATGTCTTCTGGAACCTCTAACGGAAAACACAATCACAAGGAAAGCTGGGGCAGAGCGTTAACCCGAGGGGCAACATGCATCAACAAATCTCGTTGGCTTGTCCACAACAAGGAGGATCCAAGAAAAAGCGACAAGCCGTTAAGTGACATCCAGAAAACGCTGAGAGTGGCTCATCCAAGTGAGAGCAGAGAGCAGCTAGGAAAAGTCACAACACGACACCTACTAAACGAGGAGATCCAACGAATAGGAGCAAAGCAATACGCACAAAAGGTCAATAGTAGGAATGGATTAACCACGTCCTAATCTGCAGTAAAAGACGCTAATCCATGCAAGAAAGCATACCCAGCCGGGTAAACCTCTGCTATCCAAACGAAGGATCCTGCTCCAGAGCGGTCCATTCCTACCTCGGGTCAACTTTTGCCCAGGTCTACGCTATCCAAGCTCAAGGACGATTCAGTATTTCTACGTGACCTCCAAACCTCTGGATTTGAAGAAGATACGTCCTACCGCATCCGGTCTCCGAAGAATATTTGCCATAGCTTTCGGGCTCCAAAAGAGAGAATTCCACAACCTATGAGTTCTAGGGGGGTGAAGCCCACAAACCCCCATGTTTCAAGAGGAAGAATCCCATAACCTACAAGCTCCAAGATGATATCTCCATAGTTATCGGGTTTCGAGAAGGATCAGGTTTCGAACGGTTTCATAAAAGGTGACAGGTGCAGTCTCAACTTTATCCTTCATCAATCCAACATCGAGAGAGGTCCAACTCCAGTGGACAGAGCGTGATACTGCGTTAAGTCAATACATCCTCCGGGCTTGAGATAGTGGAACAAGAGTTAAACTCTGGGGCATTAAAGAATCCCTTACGGTCCTCGGATCCTCAAATGCAAAACCCGAAGACCCTCCGAAGCCAATGCAGTTACAAAGGAGAATCAGCAGGAACTGCGAGTTCCCATTCAACATATCTCTACGCCCCAACAACTCCTCCTGCCCAGGATCAGGATACGTCCTCAAGAAACCAAGCAAAGAGAGGGGAAAACATGGGCATGAGAATATTTCTTCTCCAGGATGTATGCCCTTCAGAAGAACATGCTCCAGCCAACATCCAATCATCGGGGGCATAACCAAGGACATACTTACTAAGGTAAATCAAGTAATCCCTGCTTGACCTGGTTATACACCATTCAGATCTGGCAAAAACGCGGCTATATACCACCAAGGCCCTGCTCTAAAAAGACGGATCCTTCCTGCCTGGGATCGAGAATTCCCTCTTCCGAAGGGGCAGCAGGTCACCTGCATCAGACACCAGTGGTCTTTACCATCCAAACAACAAGACTACTTGAAGGCCACGTTCCACCAAGACCTTACACCAATAAAGGAGCTCGTCACCCCAAGAAATGAGAGAATATGGTCTTCGTTCCTCCAAAGGTCCTGCTACATGTTCAAGGATCATGTATCCAACGGATGAATGTCAACGCTCACCAAAGCGTCAGCAAGTCCGTCTCCATCAAACCCTACATCACTAAGAGAGACCTACATGGGACCTGAGAGCAAACCTACACGTCCACCGAGATAAAAGATCAGGGCCCCGAACCCTGCAATATCATCTCCAGACAGGTCCAGCGCCTATGGATACCTACTGTAGACCCCGATCTACTCTAAGGAAGACGACTCTCCCCCAGGTTCAAACACGGCCCATGCCTAAGAAGAACCCTGGAAAAGGGGCATTGGAGAAGCGACGTCTTGCTCACAACAAGCCTCAAGAGATACACCAACTTCGGCTTACCAAAGCAAACATGTTATCTCCCGACTTCACCAATGAAATCGAAAGATAAGGGGCAATCAGTTGGGAGTAAACAAAATCCAGGTCTTCAGATTCGTTCGAGCAGGACCTCGATATTCAAATGCCCACGTGAAGAAGCTCCGGCTCCAACTTTGAAGTTCTGAAGTTCCGACTCCAACTTCAAAGCTCCGGCTCCAACTCTGAAGTTCCGAAGTTCCGACTCCAACTCCAAAGTTCCGACTCCGACTCCAAAGATCTGGCCCTGACCAGCTTCCATCTCTAACACCAGGAGACGTAAGTACAATCGCAAAGTACTGTATCCAAACTCAGAGTTTGTACAGGGAGCGAACCTATGCAACTGCAAAGAAGTGGGACATCCACAAAAATAAATATAGGGGCATACTAGCTGGATCAGGCCCCAAGGGACCTCTAATCCTGGCGAACCCTATATTACGCGCACAGCAAAAAGGTCAGGTTCAGAACCTTCCAGAAAGGAGTCTGGGTCCTAAGGCGAGTCTGCGACCACAAAAAGGACAACTCAGCCGGAAAACTCCCCCTGGACGAGAGGGCCCTCATAAGGTAACTGAGGTGCAAAGGGCAAGAGCCTATAAGCTGCAAGATAGCAACGACAAGGTCCTACCCAACTTGCACCTCAAATTCTCTCATTTTTATATTACTATTACTACTATTATATATTTAAGCTGGTGAGGCTACTCACCATATGTTGGGGAAAAATATCCAAGGCTAGAATTTTCTCCAGCCTCCGAAGGGGCCTCCACTTTCGGGCCCTCGTTTGGAAAGGACCCAGGGTCCCTCCTCGACTTAAAGAACCCATCTCCACCAGGTGGCACCAGGGCCCGACCTCCATTAAATTAGTACCCGGGGTCCAGTCCCTGTATCGAGGAACCAAGGCCCAGCCCTTGCCGTAAGGACCAAGGATCCGATCCTCCGCATGAATATGGAAGTTTCCCATATCAAGGGGAAACTAATATATTCCTGAATATTACACAAGCCGCCAAAGATTGACCGACTTACATCAACTACAAAAGGGGAACCCAAACCCTAGAACAAGGGATCGACACTTTGGGGCTTAGAGATTATAGAGTTAGGCTAGAAAACTAGGGTTTATACACCCAAAACGTTGTAACGCCGAACACACTCAATAATACTTCTCTTTGCCTCGATTTCTATTCTAAAAACACATACAAACTCGTATCCATTCATTAGTCTTCCAGTGTTCCGTAGTACTAAAACGACCCTACACAAAAATACCATAACAGTTTGGCGCAAGAAGGAGGGGAGTAACTGAACTACGTGACGATGGCACCGGAAGACGAGTCCAATCAAGCTAATCTGACCCCGAAGGAGAAGGAGCTCCTGAGCCGATTCGAAACCCTTCAGAGTCAAATTACCGACCTTCACAAGGCTCAGGAAACCGCACCTGCAGGTCTAGAACTCGTCCAGGAAGTTCAATACCTAAAAGATCAACTTGGAGAACACTCCAAGCAACTCCAGCAAAGCGCCGAGAAGCTAGACGCCATGGAAGCCGAGAATATCGCTCTCAGACGAGAAAACCGATCCCTCGGGACAGTAGGGAACAAACGAAAATGGTTCAAAACCAAAGTTCGACCTATGGCTTCGCTCAACACCCCGCACGACGGCGAGGAAACGCCTCAGCAGCCCGGAGACGAACCCAGTGGTCAAGAAAACGTTCAAGACGTAACCCGAGAAGAAGAAGAAGACGAATCCGATACGGAGGACGAAGAGTACTCACCTGATCATCCCGAGATCTCGAATCCAGCTTTAGCTGCTTACCTAGAGAAGGTGGTATCCGAAAAATTTGGTACCATCCAATCCATGGTGGAAAGGCTCCCCGGAGTAGCTCCCCCCATCCGTAGAAGTGATCCCAGGTCGTACTCCGACACGCCTTTCGTGAAGGAGATTGCTTCGATCGAGATGCCTCGAAAATTCTCTTTCCCGAGCATCAAGATGTACGAGGGAACAGGAGATCCTGACAACCACATCGCCCAGTATAAGCAACGCATGGTAGCCGTGGCTATTCCGAAAGGCGCAAAGGAAGCCACCATGTGCAAGGGCTTCGGGTCAACTCTAACCGGTCCTGCCCTCCAATGGTATATCAACCTCCACACAGGGTCCATAGCATCCTTCGCCGCCCTCAGCGACAAGTTCGTGGAACAGTTCGCTAGTAGTCGCCACCTGGAGAAGAGATCAGATGACCTCTACGAGATCCAACAATACATAAACGAATCCCTACGCTCCTACATAGCTCGTTTCAACCAGGAGAAGGTCTCCATACCCGAGTGCAACGCCGATACGGCAATCTCAGCCTTCAAGAAGGGTCTACTTCCGGAGGGAGAGCTCTACAAGGAATTAACTATGTACAGATGCGGAGACATGGCGGATGTATTATCCCGTGCATGGGCCCAAGTAAGGTGGGAAGAAGACGTCGTGAGCAGGGCCAAGGTTTCCTCCAAATACGATCAGAAGCCCTCCAAACCATCAAAAGACGAGCGTGAAGAAACCATCCGACCCCGATCTTCCCGGGAGTCCACCAATCAGAGCAGGGGCAGATACCAACATCGCCCCTTACCTCGGTCCGAAGGAATGATGGTTTCAACTTGGCCCAGCATCTCTCACCTAGCGATATCCAAACCGGAGCTCATTGGAGTCTTGAGGCAGATGGGCCCACAAGTAAAGTGGCCACCTAAAATGAGGTCCCCTGACGCTACCCGAAACCCTAAAAGATGGTGTGGGTTCCACAACGATCACGGCCATACCACGGAGGACTGTGTAGCCTTAAAGTTAGAAGTAGCCGAGCTTCTCAAGAAAGGTTACCTAAGGGAGTTCCTCTCGGATAAGGCCAAGGATCTCCTTAACAGAGAGGGACCCGCTCTCCCCAACGAAACGGTCCCTGCGCTACCTCCGCCACAAGAACGAGTGATCCATGTCATCTCCGGAGGATCAGAAGTAAGCGGGATCAGCAGCGCCGCAGCCAAACGAAGTACTCGCAATGCTAGGAACGGTCAGGAGACCGAGACTCCCAAGCGCCCACTCTTGGGAACGGACGAAATCAGCTTTACTGCGAGGGAGCAGGAACGAGTCCTCGCCCCCAATCATGACGCCCTCGTTATCTCGCTTGTTATAGCCAACTGCTTAGTTAAGCGAATATTAGTGGACAATGGCAGCTCCAGCAACATTATCTTCCACTCGGCCTATATGGATTTAGGGTTAGACCCTAAAACATTAACTAGGAAAGCGGTCCCGCTCGTGGGATTTAGCGGAGAGGTGAAGCAAACCGAGGGGGAAGTCCTTCTCCCAGTCTATGCCGAGGGGATAAATCAAACCGCCAAGTTCCTGGTCGTCGACTGTCCGTCGTCTTACAACGTAATATTGGGGAGGCCCTGGATCCACGACATGGGAGCCGTACCGTCAACCCTCCACCAATTGGTAAAATTTCCTACCCCCTGGAGCGTGAAGGTCATTAGAGGGGATCAAGAAAATTCTAGGTCCTGCTATCAAACTACCCTGAAGGGAAGGACCCAAACTTTATAGCAATTACAGAAGCAGCCTCTCGTTCCTCATGCCGAAGAACCCGATGTTGAAGACATGGACGAAGTCCCCCTGATAGAAGGGAACCCGGAGCGAAACCTGATAGGCTCCAAGCTGCCTAAGGATCTGAGACGGAGGCTGATAGATTTCCTAAGACCTAACTCCGATTGCTTCGCATGGTCCCACGAAGACATGCCCGGAATCGACCCCAGCGTCATCATGCACCAGCTCCAAGCAAATCCCGAGCATCCTTCTGTTAGACAAAAGAGAAGGAAGTTCGCTCCCGAAAGGGATGAAATCATTAACGAAGAGGTCAAGAACCTGCTCGACACAGGGTTCATAAGAGAGGTGCAATATCCCGACTGGCTCGCCAATGTGGTGGTTGTGAAAAAGAAAAATGGAAAATGGAGGGTCTGCATCGATTTCACGGACCTCAACAAGTCTTGCCCAAAGGATCCATTCCCCTTGCATCATATAGACAAGCTGGTGGATGCTACCGCTGGGCACCAACTAATGAGCTTCATGGATGCCTTCTCGGGATACAACCAAATCCTGATGCATCCCGACGACCAAGAAAAGACGTCCTTTATGACTTCTAGGGGCATCTACTTCTACAAGGTCATGCCGTTTGGTCTGAAGAATGCTGGATCCACCTATCAGAGGCTGGTCAACACAATGTTTGCCGATCAGATAGGCCAGACCATGGAAGTCTACATCGACGACATGCTGGTAAAATCTCTTGACTCGGAAGATCATATCTCACACCTCCAGCAAGCGTTCACCATCCTGAGGAAATACAATATGAAGCTCAACCCCTCTAAATGTTCCTTTGGAGTAAGCTCCGGGAAATTCCTGGGATATATAGTCACCCACAGGGGCATAGAAGCAAATCCGGAGCAAATAAGGGCCATCCAGGCGATTCCTCCCCCCACGGAACGTCAAAGAGATTCAAAAACTCACGGGAAGAATGGCAGCCCTCAGCAGATTCATCTCCAGGCTTTCTAACAAGTCCCACGCCTTTTTCGAAACACTAAAGAACCCTAAGGACTTTCAGTGGACAGAGAAGTGCGAAGCCGCACTATCCGACCTCAAGGCCTATCTCACTACTCCACCACTCCTATCTAAACCTCTAGAAGGGGAAACCCTACTGCTTTACCTCGCCGTGTCCGAACACGCAGTTAGCGCAGTCCTCGTAAGGGAGGAGGAAAAAAGGCAGCATCCCATATACCACGTCAGCAAATCCATGCTAGACGCAGAAATTCACTACAGTCGGCTAGAGAAACTGGCCCTCGCCCTAGTGGTCGCGGCTCGGAAATTACGTCCCTGCTTCCAGTCCCACCAAGTCGTGGTAGTCACCTCCTTCCCCATCAAAGCAGTCCTCCATAAACCCGAGGTATCAGGACGTTTGGCGAAATGGGCCGTAGAATTGGGAGAGTACGACGTGATCTTCAGCCCAGCCGCCGCTATCAAGTCCCAGGTCCTAGCTGATTTCGTGGCTGAGTTTTCTCCCTCTATGCTTCCGGACCCAGATCTAGAAACTACGCTCCAGGGAAAAGAAGTGGAAGAAGGTCAATGGACCCTGCACGTGGATGGCTCCAGCAATGTAAGAGGCGCAGGGGTAGGACTGGTTCTGACCTCCCCTACGGAAGAATCGGCCTCAAGGGCTGTACGTTGCAACTTCAAAGCAACAAACAATGAGGCAGAATACGAGGCTTTAATAGCAGGCCTGGAATTAGCCAAGGAAATGGGAGCAAAAGACATCCAGGTTTTCAGTGACTCGCAGCTCATCATCAGCCAAGCTCAAGGAGATTATCAAGCCAAGGACCCTAGCATGATCAGGTATCTATCTGTGGCCAAACGTCTCCTAAACCAATTCACAAGCTATAAGCTTACCCAAATACCTAGGGAACAAAACTCCCAAGCCGATGCTCTAGCAAACCTGGGTTCTGCATTAGAAACCAAGGAACATATGAGTATTCCGCTGTTGGTCCTCCAATGGCCAGCAACCCATAAAGAGGTTGAACCGGAAGAAGTGACGGTAGTAGACGAAGGAGTAACCTGGATGACCCCTATCACCGACTATCTAAGAAACGACGTCCTACCAGAAAACCGAGAGGAGAGCCGGAAGATCAAGAGACAAGCGGCCAGATACTGCATCTCGGAGGGAAAACTATATAGAAGATCCTTCTCAGGACCCTACCTACGATGTCTATCCCCTAGAGAAGCCACACGAATATTAGAGGAACTCCACGATGGGGAATGCGGCTCACACTCCAGCGGACGGAGCCTGGTTCTCAGGGCGAGAAGGGCTGGTTATTACTGGCCTACCATGGCAAAGGACTCCCTCAAACAGACCAAAACCTGTAGCCAATGCCGGAAACACGCCCTGATTTCCAACTTACCAACAGAGAACCTAAAGTCCTTAAGTTCCCCATGGCCCTTCCGTAAATGGGGCATGGACATCGTGGGAAAATTCCCAATGGCGCCGGGGCAGAAGGTCTTCCTCCTAGTAATGACCGATTACTTCACGAAGTGGGTAGAAGCCAAAGCCCTAGCAAAAATCACGGACCTCCAAATCAGGAAATTCATCTGGACGAACATAATAACCCGCTTCGGAGCACCTCAGGAAATTGTCACAGACAACGGACCCCAATTTACCAGCAGCGACTTCCAGGACTTCTGCAAAGATTGGGATATCAAACTCTCATACTCAGCACCAAGGCACCCGCAATCAAACGGGCAAGCAGAGTCAACCAACAAAACGGTGGTGAACATGCTCAAGAAGCGCTTGGAAAAGGCTCACGGGCGATGCGCAGAAGAGTTACATGGAGTCCTTTCGGCCTACCGGACGACTCCAAAGACAGCTACCCAAGAAACCCCTTTCTCACTCGTCTACGGCACCGAGTCAGCAATACCAACCGAAGTACATGTCAAGACCACGATCTCCAACATCCTAACCCCCAAGGAAAATGACGAGCTGACGTACCTAAGCCTAGACCTCCTTGACAAAAAAAGGGAAGCAGCCCGCCTGAGGAACGCGTCGTACCAAATAAAGGTAGCCAAGAGTTACAACAAGAAGGTGAGATCCAGAACCTTCCAAGAAGGGGACTGGGTCCTAAGGCGAGTCTGTAACCACACAAAAGACAAATCAGCCGGAAAACTCACCCCCGGATGGGAGGGACCCTATCAGGTAATAGGGGTGCAAGGGGCAGGAGCCTATAAGCTGCAAGACAGCACAGGCAAGGTACAACCCAACTGCTGGAACGCCTTGCACCTCAAATTCTATCATTTCTAAAGGCAAGATCTTCGGATCGAGCTCTATATATACTATTATATATTTAAGTATTTTGGTTTTCCTACTCTTACGTATAACGATAACGTCCTCGGACTAGGCTTATAAAATACATTTGGTTTCGACTAAAGGGAGTTAAGGAAACACCAATATACTTAAAGGGGCATACTAGCTGGGTCAGGGACCTTCGGGACCTCAGATCTTAGCTAGCCCCCTAGCTGGTGAGGCTACTCACCATAGGTACAGACAGATATGGAAGGGGTCTGATCAGCCCTGAGCCGAAATATGTGCGATAGGGCCCCGCGTAAAGGCCTATAGCCAAGATTTATGCGGGGACCACGTACTAGTGCCATTCAAACCCTCGTGAAATACGCAATAAGCTAAACGCACGCTGGGGGCATGACGTACACAACCAAGAACAGTAATCAGATTCTGGCGGCTGATATGCAGGGAGCAAAGTGCAAATAACCGGTTAAGCACAAACAATTTAATACATATCCAAACGTGGAAGGTAGTGTGTCTGGGTTGACAGAACCTTGCGGGGGGACCCACCCCAGACCACAATAAGTCTGAGAGTGACCTTTCTGCAGAAAGGTAGAGTGCAGCATTGAGAATTTCGAGAATGGCCTATGCCCACGGGTAGCACAGTGCAATTTCTCAATTTAGATCGAGAGTGGCTCGCCTTCGGGCAGCAGAGAGCGATCAAAAAGACTCCCCAAAAGCATAAAAGTCCAGAGACCTTCGGGTCCAAAGACCTTCGGATCCAAAGACCTTCGGGTCCAAAGACCTTCGGGTCCAAAGACCTTCGGGTCCAAAGACCTTCGGGTCCAAAGACCTTCGGGTCCAAAGAACCTCAAGGTTCCCAAGACCTAAGGGTCCAAAGAACCTCAAGGTTCCCAAGACCTAAGGGTCCAAAGAACCTCAAGGTTCCCAAGACCTAAGGGTCCAAAGAACCTCAAGGTTCCTAAGACCTAAGGGTCTAAAGAACCTCAAGGTTCCCAAGACCTAAGGGTCCAAAGAACCTTAAGGTTCCCAAGACCTAAGGGTCCAAAGAACCCCAAGGTTCCTAAGACCTAAGGGTCCAAAGAACCTCAAGGTTCCCAAGACCTAAGGGTCCAAAGAACCTCAAGGTTCCTAAGATCTAAGGGTCCAAAGAACCTCAAGGTTCCCAAGACCTAAAGGTCCAAAGAAGCTCAAGGTTCCCAAGACCTAAGGGTCCGAAAAACCTCAAGGTTCCTAAGACCTAAGGGTCTAGAGAACCCAAAAGCTCATACTCCTTCAAGATTTAATGGGTAAGGCCTCAGGGCCCAGGTAAGGAATTCAGAGGGACTAGATCTTGAAAACTTCCGAGTTCGAAGCAACAAGAACCTAAGGGTTCAGGTCAGATCAGAACCCATCAGTCCCCGACAACAATTCTCCGCAAGGATTGATCTCCCCCGGAGGCCATCTAATCAAGCAACTAGAGGTCAAAACCATAAAAGCAGTACAAAGATCAAAGAAAAGACGGAGTAAAAGCAAAAACCAATAGATATTATTAAAGAATCTTTATTCGAAGGGAAGAAAGCTACAAAAAATCCAAAGGCGACAACATAAAGCAAGAAAAAGCATTGAAGAAATATTCAAAGATTCAGCTCCCGGCGAGAAGAAGGGAAAACACCATGACCACCTTCACCGCTCCCCGAATTCCGGATTGGACCTCCAACAGGCCCCATCGGCCGGGTCCCCCGAACAGCTCATGCCGGCCAGCACTCCTCATCGACCACTCTCTAACGAGGTCCTGACGAGCATACTCTCGAGCCCTCTGCACGATAAGAGCCTGGTTGGAAATCACTTCCCGAAGTTGGCTCTGAAGGAAAAGAATCTCTTCATGTGGAGGAACACGCCGACCTAAACTTGGAAATTGATCCCCGCCAACATCCCTCTGAGCCAAAGAAGCCACCACTGGAGGAACGGAAAGAAACGAGTTGTGAGATCTCCTCCTCTGATGCCGAGTTCTACAGTATTCCTCATACACGGATAATATCGAAGCCGTAGGGATCCCACCTGGAAAACAAAGACTCCATCAAACTACGGCTAGGATGAAAGGATCAAGTAAGGGAAATTCTATTACCCCAAATACGGCTATGACGCAGCGATATCGGATGCATCAAGAACATAATCCAGCGAAAGCGCCTAGGAATACCTCGCGCCAACTTTACCAAAGTTTCACCAGCCTGGACAATCGGTCGAGCCACCTCTGCAAGAAGAAAAACTCAGCATAATTCGGCAAATATAATACCCATGTACATAGAAACAGAAGCAACTTACCCACTGAACGCCAGAAACATGGATTACCAGGAACACCTTCGACCTTCATGAACACATATCTCATGTCCCAGGAATCGTTTGAAGGAAAGCTACCCCTAAGGCCTCGAGGGGGTTCATCCACCAAAGGTTCACCATCTCGGGACCATATTTGGTAAAAGCCTCTCTTATTTGGCAAAGGAACAAAGGAGTAAGAATATAGGACTTCAGACAACCCGAATACTATGGAGTTCTCCTAACACCTGGATAGCCATCAGAGTACGCCATGTAGCAGGCGTAAACTGCGAAGGGGAACATCCAAAGTACGACGCCACCTCCGCGATCAAAGAAGGAATCCCTCCTCTAAAGTCGGCCTCCAAATAAGCCTCAAAGATTGCTATCTCGTCCCTTCCTCCATCAGGAGCTCGCTCGAACTCTCCCGCACACCTGATCCCCACCGTATCAGGTAAGGAATATCTACGGCGGATCCCCGCCAGATCATCTTCCTTAATAACATACCTCGGGAACTCCTTCATCATCGGTTCCCGAAACCACGCTAGGTGTTAGAATTGGGGAATCAAAAGGATCACCAAACAAGCGACGGGGCCTGACACGTCCGCCAACACCGGGGGCAGGGAATGATTTCGTGAAAGCCTGAACGTTCGACATCTACTTCCAATAAGAAGGACAGGGGAAAACCTAAAATCCGTGTTGTCCAAAGGCGTCGAAACATCCGATTATATACCGGGAACGACTTTCCATTTTCGGCGAAGGGAAGGAAAGAAAGAAAAAGGAAAAGCAAAAGAATTTGGAAGATACTCGCGATTCCTGGCAAATTTCCAAAATTATCTCCAAAATACTTCGCCGACCTAGCATCATCACGAGCGGGCCGCGGTCCTTATTTCCCCTGAGGCCCATTCCAACTAAGCAATCATATTCCAAATTAACTCCTCATGTCACCTAGACTCCAAACCCTTCTCCTGCTGGAAGAAATGGTATCAAAACTCAAGGCTACATATTATCCCTTGATCCCTACGAAGCAATCAAGGAATAAGGGGCAAACTGTTGGGGAAAAATATCCAAGGCTAGAATTTTCTCCAGCCTCCGAAGGGGCCTCGACTTCCGGGCCCATGTTTGGAAAGGACCCAGGGTCCCTCCTCGACTTAAAGAACCCATCTCCACCAGGTGGCACCAGGGCCCGACCTCCATTAAATAAGTACCCGGGGTCCAGTCCCTGTATCGAGGAACCAAGGCCCAGCCCTTGCCGTAAGGACCAAGGATCCGATCCTCCGCATGAATATGGAAGTTTCCCATATCAAGGGAAAACTAATATATTCCTGAATATTACAGAAGCCGCCAAAGATTGACCGACTTACATCAACTATAAAAGGGGAACCCAAACCCTAGAACAAGGGATAGACACTTTGGGGCTTAGAGATTATAGAGTTAGGCTAGAAAACTAGGGTTTATACACCCAAAACGTTGTAACGCCGAACACACTCAATAATACTTCTCTTTGCCTCTATTTCTATTCTAAAAACACATACAAACTCGTATCCATTTATTAGTCTTCCAGTGTTCTCTAGTACTAAAACGACCCTACACAAAAATACCATAACACCATAGGTGCAGACAGATATGGAAGGGGTCTGATCAGCCCTGAGCCGATGTCTGCACGATAGGGCCCCGCGTAAAGGCCTATAGCCAAGAATTATGCGGGGACCACGTACTAGTACCACTCAAACCCTCGTGAAAAAACGCTATAAGCTAAACGCACGCTGGAGGCATGACGTACACGGCCAAGTACTGTAATCAGATCTGGCGGCTGATATGCAGGGAGCAAAGTGCAAATAACCGGTTAAGCACAAACAATTAAATACCTATCCAGACGTGGAAGGTAGTGTGTCTGGGTTGACAGAACCTTGCGGGGGGATCCACCCCAGACCCAGTAAGTCTGAGAGTGACCTTTCTGCAGAAAGGTAGAGTGCAGCATTGAGATTTTCGAGAATGGCCTATGCCCACGGGTAGCACAGTGCGACTTCTCAATTTAGATCGAGAGTGGCTCGCCTCCGGGCAGCAGAGAACGATCAAAAAGACTCCCCAAAAGCATAAAAGTCCAGAGACCTTCGGGTCCAAAGACCTTCGGGTCCAAAGACCTTTGGGTCCAAAGACCATCGGGTCCAAAGACCTTCGGGTCCAAAGACCTTCGGGTCCAAAGACCTTCGGGTCCAAAGACCTTCGGGTCCAAAGACCTTCGGGTCCAAAGACCTTCGGGTCCAAAGACCTTCGGGTCCAAAGACCTTCGGGTCCAAAGACCTTCGGGTCCAAAGACCTTCGGGTCCAAAGACCTTCGGGTCCAAAGACCTTCGGGTCCAAAGACCTTCGGGTCCAAAGACCTTCGGGTCCAAAGACCTTCGGGTCCAAAGACCTTCGGGTCCAAAGACCTTCGGGTCCAAAGACCTTCGGGTCCAAAGACCTTCGGGTCCAAAGACCTTCGGGTCCAAAGACCTTCGGGTCCAAAGACCTTCGGGTCCAAAGACCTTCGGGTCCTAAGACCTTCGGGCCCAAAGACCTTCGGGTCCAAAGACCTTCGGGTCCAAAGACCTTCGGGTAACAAGACCTAAGGTCCAAAGAACTTCAGGGTTCCTAAGACCTAAGGGTCCCTAGAACCTCAAGGTTCCATAGACCTAAGGGTCCAAAGAACTTCATGGTTCCTAAGACCTAAGTGTCCCTAGAACTTCATGGTTCCTAAGACATAAGGGTCCTTAGAACCTCAAGGTTTCATAGACCTAAGGGTCCAAAGAACTTCAGGGTTCCTCAGACCCAAGAGCCCAAAGAACTTCAAGGTTCCACAACCTCCGGGTCAAGAACCTCTGTGTTCAATACGACCTCCGGGTCTAGAATCTCTAGATTCAATAAAGACCTTCGGGTCCAGAGACATTCGGGTCCAGAGATCTTCGGGTCCAGAGACCTTCGGGTCCAGAGACCTTCGAGTCCAGAGACCTTCAGGTCCAAAGACCTTCGGGTCCAAAGACCTTCGGGTCCAAAGATCCTAAGGTCCAAAGACCTTCGGGTCCAAAGAACCTCAGAGTTCCATAGACCTCAGGGTCCAAGGCCTCCGGGTCAAGAACCTCAGGGTTCCATAAGACCTCAGGGTCCAGAATCTTCGGATTCAATTAAGGCCTCAGGGTCAAGAACCTCAGGGTTCAATACGACCTCCGGGTCTAGAATCTCCGGATACAATAAGGCCTCCAGGTCAAGAACCTCAGGGTTCAATACGACCTCTGGGTCTAGAATCTCAAGATTCAATTAAGGCCTCAGGGTCCTTAAAACTCCGGGTTTATTGAGACCTTAGGGTCCTCGAACCTCCGGGTTCACTGAGACCTCATGGTCCTCGAACCTCCGGGTTCACTGAGACCTCATGGTCCTCGAACCTCCGGGTTCATTGAGACCTCAGGGTCTATAAGCCTCCGGGTTTAATATGACCTTAGGGTCCATAGAGCCTTCGTGCCTATAAAGAACCCTCGATTTCGGTACAGCCTCCGGGCCTATAAGGAATCTCCGGATTCAAAAAGATCACTTAAGGGTGGATCAAAGACTTTTGAGTCTAAAGGACCTTCGGGTTCAAGGACTTCCAAGTCCTGATACTAACCTTCGGGTTTGCCAAAGATCTTAGGATTCAAAGGTATCGACCTCCGGGTCCGAGGTATCAACCAAGTTTAATCATGGTCCTAGGACTAAGAGATTAAACCCAAAACACTCAGAAACCTCAAGGTTCGATGAGCAGACCTCCGGGTTCAATAAAACGGCCTTAGGGCCTACGTAAAGGAACCTCAGGGTTCAAGGCTTTGAGAACTTACGAGTTCCATGGCCCAAGAACCTCAGGGTTCAAATCAGGCTAGAACTCCAGGGTTCTAAGCAAAAATCTTACATTCCTAAAACTAAAAACTCAAGTTTTTAATACTGAATTACAAGATCTAACGCTTCTTCAATGGTTTCAGGTCTCAGTCAATTCTTTAACAGGGCCAAGGTCCTAGACTCTGGCATCCTTCTAAGGGTCCGATCCCTCCTAGAAACCTACCTAATCATTGAAGCATCCTTCCGTCTCAGAGGCACCACGAAGTCCTTGCGACCTGATCTAAGTCCCTCGACTAAACGATGCACCGACAGGACCCCGAGTCCTAAATCAGAATACCTTCCCGAAGACCATGTCCTCTATAAGAACCTAAGGCCAGGCAGCCACGAATGGCCCCAATCAGGAAACGATCTTGAGAAAAAGGTGCAAGCAAGGCCCACAGAATCAACAACGAAGATCCTCAGCTCCAACCTCCGGGTCATATTAAACATCTTCGTTCTCATATCCTCGCCGAGATTTTCCTTCTCAGAAATCATGGATCTCGACTCATACATTCCTCCACACGACTCATGAACCCAGAGAGTCCTTGAGAAATACAAACGGAAGTCCTACCTTAGCCAAGGTAGAGTTTTGTTCCAAGAGCAACACGAGCATCTCGGGACTCCCATATGCAGGCCATCAGAATCAAGAGTGCAACCAGACCCACCTGGTCCTCGTCACACAGACCAAGCACATCCATTGAAGCACGTCTGAAAGTCTATCTACATCAGTCCAAGCAACTCCACATTTCACGACAAGGTTTCAACCCTTCTCCAGCTCAAGAAAAGACTATCAAGGTCAAAGATCACATGTTATCCCTTGATTCCCACGAGAAAATCAAGGAATAAGGGGCAAACTGTTGGGGAAAAATATCCCAGACCTGAGTTTTCTCCAGCCTCCGAAGGGACCCTCGATTTCCAGACTTATCTCCGAAGAAGGACCCAGGGTCCGACCCCTGCCTGGGTCCAACCCCTGCCTCTGAGTAAAAAGGAAAATCTCAAGATAAAAGTAAACATCCATATTTCTCATAATATGGATGAATTTCCTTTAATCCAAGATAGGAAAGAGGAAGTTTCCCAAGATATCAAGCCGCCTTTAATAAAATTGGAAATATTTTATTATCCAAAGATATATTGAATATATCCAAATCTTGGAGAGGAGGCACGACCTATACTATAAATATAGGGTTAATAAACCCTAGAAGAGGGGAGACACGTTCCTAGAGAGAGAGAGATAGAAGGCGATAGCCGCCTAGGCAATATTTGAGACCGACGACAGACTGATCCTGACGAGATCTACCAACTAGATGATGCTCTATAATCATTGCTGCACGTCTACAATAAGAGGAAGGCGTCCATCTATAGAAGACATAAACCCCCATAGTCAATTCGACGGCGACCGAGGCAAGAATTGACCTAAAAGACTATCTCCACCGACAGGTCTACGGAGGACGAATCCCTGGAGGTACAACCAACAAGATGGTATCCTATGCTCATGACAGCATGCCCACAACTCTACATGTTCATCCAGGCTACGATCTCTAGCTCATCAGCAGGGACACTCCATGCTCCACGATGCATACCGAAGCCCCATGCTCACTGCAGCATCCCGACGATCCCAACATCTATTCCAGCCACGTTCCTTCCATAACAGATGACTCCTATCAACTACAGAGCCATGTGCTCCTTAAGCTATGTGCCATCACCAGACTCCGCACCTCTACTAGGCTCCGCGCCTCCATTAGGCCACGTGCCCACTAGGCCACGTGCCCATCTAGGCTACGCGCCCCCAATATATGAACTACGAATGGCTTGATCCCCTTCCGAGGGGTACGTAGGCAATCCTCACTGTAGGATGCAGCTATAAATCCCCAATCCTTCCATGGTTCCACGACTTGGAACCCATGAGACATCTTCAGAACCAGGAACCATCTACTATACATCATGAAGACCTTGCGGCCTTCATTATAGACCTTGCGGCCTTCATTATAGACCTTGCGGCCCTCATCATAGACCCTGTGGCCCGTGCCACAGATAGGCATCCCTTGCCTAATGACCAATCTCTCTTGCTAGAACGAAGACCTTGACGACGTATACTGGCCCATACCCTTATGGCAGTATCCTAAGAGCAGGATCTCCTGGTTCGTCATCCAGTGAAGCAGGAGAAAGCACTACGACTACTTGTCTCCTTCCTCCTATCATTCCGTAGGCTGAG
Organism: Hirschfeldia incana; assembly: GCA_026261945.1. NCBI lineage: Eukaryota > Viridiplantae > Streptophyta > Magnoliopsida > Brassicales > Brassicaceae > Hirschfeldia > Hirschfeldia incana. The sequence goes on along the minus strand of JABCMI010000013.1, from coordinate 1,439,170 downwards.
CACGAATCGCTTGTACCAGAAAATACCCTAACAAGTGGCGCGCCACCGGGCAGCAGAGAACGATCAAAAAGACTCCCCAAAAGCATGAAAGTCCAGAGACCTTCGGATCCAAAGACCTTCGGGTCCAAAGACCTTCGGGTCCAGAGACCTTCGGGTCCAGAGACCTTCGGGTCCAGAGACCTTCGGGTCCAGAGACCTTCGGGTCCAGAGACCTTCGGGTCCAAAGACCTTCGGGTCCAACGACCTTGGGTCCAAAGAACCTCAGGGTTCCTTAAGACCTAAGGGTCCAAAGAACCTCAGGGTTCCTTAGACCTAAGGGTCCAGAGAACCTCAGGGTTCCTTAAGACCTAAGGGTCCAAAGAACCTCAGGGTTCCATAGACCTCAGGGTCCAAAGAACCTCAGGGTTCCATAGACCTCAGGGTTCCTTAAGACTTAAGGGTCCAAAGAACCTCAGGGTTCCTTAAGACCTAAGGGTCCAAAGAACCTCAGGGTTCGTTAAGACCTAAGGGTCCGAAGAACCTCAGGGTTCCTTAAGACCTAAGGGTCCAAAGAACCTCAGGGTTCCTTAGACCTAAGGGTCCAGAGAACCTCAGGGTTCCTTAGACCTAAGGCTCCATAGAACCTCAGGGTTCCTTAAGACCTAAGGGTCCAAAGAACCTCAGGGTTCCTTAGACCTAAGGGTCAAGAGAACCTCAGGGTTCCTTAGACCTACGGGTCCAGAGAACCTTCGGGTTCATTGAGACCTCAGGGTCCTCGAACCTTCGGGTTCATTGAGACCTCAGGGTCCTCGAACCTCCAGGTTCATTGAGACCTTAGGGTCCTCAAACCTCCGGGCTCATTGAGACCTCAGGGTCCTCGAACCTTCGGGTTCATTGAGACCTCAGGGTCCTCGAACCTCCGGGTTCATTGAGACCTCAGAGTCCTCGAACCTCCGGGTTCATTGAGACCTCAGGATCCTCGAACCTCCGGGTTCATAGAGACCTCAGGATCCTCGAGCCTCCTGGTTCATTGAGACCTTAGGGTCCTCGAACCTCCTGGTTCATTGAGACCTCAGATCCTCGAACCTTTGGGTTCATAGAGATCTCAGAGTCCATAAACCTCCGGGTTTAATACGACCTCAGGGTCCATATAGCCTTCGGGACTATAAAGAACCTTCGAGTTCAACACAGCCTCAGGGCCTGTAGAGAGTCTCCGGATTCCTAAAGATCACTTAAGATTGGATCAAAGACTTTCGAGTCTAAAGGACCTTCGGGTTCAAGGACTTCCAAGTCCTGATACTAACCTTCGGGTTTTCCAAAGATCCTAGGATTCAAAGGTATTGGCCTCCGGGTCCGAGGTGTCAACCAGGTTTAATCATGGTCCTAAGACTAAACGATTAAAACCCAAAACACTCAGAAACCTCAGGGTTCGATGAGCAGACCTCCGGGTTCAATAAAACGGCCTAAGGGCCTAGGTAAGGAACCCAAGGTTCCACGACCTTGAGAACTTCCGAGTTCCATGGTCCAAGAACCTCAGGGTTCAAATCAAGTTAGAACCTCCGAGTTCTTAGCAAAGATCTTAAATTCCTAAAACTAAAACTCAGGTTTTTAAGACTGGATTACAAGATCTAATGCTTCTTCAATGATTTCAGGTTTTAGTCAAGTCACCAACATGGCCCAGGTCCTTGACTCTGACATCCTTCTAAGGGTCCGACCCCTCCTAGAAACCTACCTAATCATCAAAGCACCCTTCCGCCTCGAAGGTACCATGAAGTCCTTTCAACCTGATCTAAGTCCCTCGACTAAACGATGCACCGACAGGACCCCGAGTCCTAAATCTGAATACCTTCCCGAAGACTATGTTCTCTCAAAGAACCTAAGGCCAGACAGCCACAAATGGCCCCAATCTGGAGACGATCTTGAGAAAAAGGTGCAAGCAAGGCCCACAAAATCAACAACGAAGATCCTCATCTCTAGCCTCCAGGTCATATTCAACCTCTTCATTTTCCTATCCTTGCGAAGACTTTTCTTCTCAGAAATCATGGATCCCGACTCATACAATCCTCCACACGACTCATGAACCCAGAGATTCCTCGAAGAATACAAACGAAAGTCCTACCTTAACCAAGGTCAAGTTTGGTTCCAGGAGCAACACGAGCATCTCGGGACTCCCATATGCAGGCCATCAGAATTGAGAGTGCAACCAGATCCGCCTGGTCCTCGTCACACAGACCAAGCACGTCCATTGAAGCACGTATGAAAGTCTACCTACATCAGTCCAAGCAACTCCACATTTCACGACAAGGTTCCAACCCTTCTCCAGCTCGAGAAAAGACTATCAGGGTCAAATGTCACATGTTATCCCTTGATTCCCACGAGAAAATCAAGGAATAAAGGACAAACTGTTGGGGAAAAATATCACAGGCCTGAGTTTTCTCCAGCTTTCGAATGGGCCCTTGATTTCTGGATCCTTCTCCGAGAAGGGTCCAGGGTCCTGGGTCTAGGGTCCAGGTCCGACCCCTGCCTCTGAGTAAAAAGGAAAAATTCAAAACATGATAAATATTCATATTTATCATGTTATGGTCGAATCTCCTTAAATCTAAGAGGAGAAAGAGGAAATATTCCAAGATATTTGATCGCCTTTAAGAAAAATGGTAATATTCATTATCTAAGGATATATTGAATATTACCAATTCTTAGAGAGGATGCACGACCTATACTATAAATATTGGATTAATAAACCCTAAAAGAGGAGGTCAAGACGTTCATAGAGAGAGAACACACGTTCTATAGCCGCCCATGCAATATTTCAGACCGAGAGGACCATCCTCTTCAAGAGGCTTATGACTAGCCGATCCCGAGGACATCTATGAACTAGAGGAAGCTCTATACCCATTGCTACACATCTGCTACACAAGATGACGTCCATATACAGAAGATATAAACCCCATAGTCAATTTGACGGCTACCGAGGCAAGAACTGAACTAAGAGACTATCTTCACCGACATATCTATGGAGAACGAATCCCTGGAATTACAACCAACAAGATGGCGTCCTATGCTCATGACAGCATGCCTACAACTCTACATATTCATCCAGGCTGCGATCTCCAGCTCATCAGCAGGGACACTCCATGCTCCATGAAGCATACCGAAGCTCCATGCTCATTACAGCATCCCGACGATCCCGCCATCTATTCTGGTCATGTGCCCTCTATAACAGATGACTCCTATCAACTACGGATCCATAAGCTCCTTAGGCTACGTGCCATCACCAGGCTCCGCGCCTCCACAAGGCCATGTGCCCCCTAAGGCCACGTGCCCACTAGGCCACATGCCCATCTAGGCCACGCGCCCACAATATATGAACTACGAATGGCTTGATCCCCTTCCGAGGGGTACGTAGGCAATCCTCACTGTAGGATGCAGCTATAAATCCCCAATCCTTCCATGGTTCCACGACTTGGAACCCAGGAGACATCTTCAGAACCAGGAACCATCTACTATACATCATGAAGATCTTGTGGCCTTCATTATAGACCTTGCGGCCCTCATCATAGACCATGTGGCCCTTGCCACAGATAGTCATCCCTTGCCTAATGGCCAATATCCCTTGCTAGAACGAAGACCTTGACGACGTATACTGGCCCATACCCTTATGACAGTATCCTAAGAGCAGGATCTCCTGGTTCGTCATCCGGTGAAGTAGGAGAAAGCATTACGACTACTTGACTCCTTCCTCCTATCATTCCGTATGCTGAGCACGAATCGCTTGTACCAGAAAATACCCTAACAGCGAAAACTTGGGAAATACGCAAAGTACAGACTTCTGACGGCCGGGGCCTAGAACTAATGCACGGAAGCTTGTCGCCCGACGCCCCGAGCCAGCACGGGGCTAGCCGCCCCGCGGCCACGGCCAGCACGGGCGATAGCCGCCGGCGGCCACGGCCAGCACGGGGCTAGCCACCCGGCGGCCACGTCCAGCACGAGCGCTAGCCGCCGCCGGCCACATCCAGCACGGGGCTAGCCGGCCGGCGGCCACGGCCAGCACGGGGCTAGCCGCCCGGCGGCCACGGCCATCACGGACGCTAGCCGGCGGCGGCCAGGACCAGCACGTGCGTCTCGACGAGGGCTTCGATTTGATATCTTGATTGTTTTCTGGGTCTTCACGGTTTGAGAGAACGGGCTCTTTGAAGTTTCAAGGCGGATTCCTTGGTGTTCGGCTCATCCAAACTTAGATCACTTCCCGTTTTTTCCGTATACTTTCGTATGGCCGTGTCATCTCAGCTACGGACCTAATGTCTCTTGGTTCATCTGGATTGTATCATCGAAGTTTTTACGACTAAATCTAAGTTGGTTTTCTCGTAAAGTTTATCGTGTAAAACAAGAACGATCGACTTTAACATAGGTTCTTTAAGCTATACGACTTGTTTTGCTTTCGACGCTTGTTTTATGGAAAGTCCGCGCAAGATAAATATTTTTAGCCGTTGATTTCGAGATAACCGTTTTTGACCCCAACAGTTAGCCCCCCAGCCTGTAAGACGCGGAGACGATCTTGCGGCGGAAGATTATGAGTTGAAAATCAAAATTTTTGGCTAAGAATATTTTATTGCGGAAATCCACATCCCCTTTGATTGGCGATCTCGAACGTGACGTCGAAAAGACTGTGAGTTCGTTACTCAATGTGAAGAAAGAGAAGAACATATGTCCTCGAAAGTCCATCGTCTTCAACAGAAGATTCAGAGTCTTGAGGAGACGGGGTCTCGCAAGTTTGACGGAGAGGACTTCGACTCGATTCTTGCTGGTATGAAATTTGTGTGCAGCCTTGTCCCGGATTTGGAGGGTTCGCAGGACCAGGACCATGCAATCGAGGATCGCGAAGCCGGCGCGTATGAGACATGCAGCGGTGGTGCGACCAATGGAGGCGACGGTGAGACCGTTCCTACTTTGGGTGAGTTTTGAGGATGAAGATGATGCTCCGGGGAGCGTCTAGGTTTATCAATCCCTTTAGGGATTTTGATTGTGTTTCGGCCGTTAAGAGGCCATGATGTGTATTTGCGGGACTGGCTGTTGGTGGCTTCGAATCCCGGCCTTTTTCTAGGCATCTGTTGGACTCTGCGGCTCAATCCTTATAAAATATTAATGTTGGCGTTTAGAACTTCTGTCTATCAAAGTTAGAGGGACAGGTTGTGAGTTGTCATCTCATTCATGTCTCCTTGATGATCACCGTTATCTGTTTTTTGTACAAAGCGAGATTTTCCTGCGGTTTACGATTTACGCGAAAATTCGTGGAAACGTACAGACTTAAGTGAAGAGACAAGTTCTGGGATCTCGCGTCGTTGACGCTATGCCTACGAGATGTTAAGATACCAGCAAGGCTGGGTTTAGAGCAAGACCTAGGTTTACTCTCAGACTGAGGCTGTGCGATGACAAATCGGCTTTCGTTTTGCATGTTCGTGATTTTAACCTGACTCGTACCGTTTTAAAATCCGCGAAGTGGTATCGGCTTATATGATTTGTCTGGGCACGAATCGAGCTACTTGTTATCGGCTTAAATTTATCGCATGATTTCCGCTTTTGGGCTATGCGATAGAGTTGCTCGCGTAATGGTCACTTGGCGTTTTATGAAATATCGTGGATTATTGTTTGGCATTTAATTGATTGGAGCGGCGATCGTTCAGCTGTTTTGTCTTGGCGTGAAGGCTGTGTTCAGCCGCTTAACCAAGGAGTTGGTAAACGATCAGACCACAATCCTTTCGCATTAAGGTCATATTGGTTCACGATTGTCCTTAATGGTGATGTCGAATTCAGGTTCGGCTTTATGGAAAGACGTAGTTGGCCGAAGGCCAGATAGCGTTCGCCGAGATAGTCATGCCAATCATAGCGGAGTTTTCCGAGTTATGGGTTACACGGGAAATGTTTCCGCTTTGATTTCGTCTTTTGGCGAAAGTTGCTTCGAATTACTCATGGAGTTTTACCGAAGGTTATTCCGTTAATTTTGTAGCTCACCGTCGTGCTATTAGTCTGACGTTGTACGAGTTTCTTGTCGCGAGATTGCAACAAGAGACGGTGTAGAGTTTTCAAGACTATGTTTGTAACGGTTTGACCACGCCGTTATGCCGCTAGCGTTTCGGACGAATCTTAGAGTGTCATTTGCCTTTTGAAAGGAATTTTTTCTTTATGAAGTAGAATGAGTATGCCAAGGATGTGTGGCGATCGTTTCTCGGTTTTTCGAGAGATTAGATCGGTCCGCATGTTCTGCGTAGACAGTCAAGGAACAATAGAACAAAACAGGAAGAAAAATGCCTAAGACTTAGCTTGCTAGACTATCCACCTAGGTTCTAAGTTCCCTAAATTTTACGGCAGTTTATAAAACGTTTTCATTCCTTTCTTACGAAAAACTTTGATAAAATTTTCTAAGTCGGACGTACCTTAGTTTCATTGAGTACTCGAGATTGCCTTATATATGTTCCTCTTTGTCTTCTAACGTTTCGTTGTCAAAGGACTTCGAAAAGTCTGATACTGAATCGAGAATTGATTTTTCGATGAAATCTTGGCGAAAATATCGGTATGAGAGAGATATATTAACGCCTAAGTTCATGTCCTAATTTCTTCGTACTGCTGGTTACCTAGTACCAGAAGGAACAATGCAGAACCGTTGAAACCAAGGGAGGAGAAGTAGGCGGTAACTCGAAGAAGGCTAAGGTGGGCGGACAAGTGCAAATCATTGGCAAGACGTCACTTGAGTGAGGCTTCTTGTTTCGTCAAGCTATGAGCGAACTGGTCAGGTCAAGAAGCTTACGATCTTGTTGTACTTTACGAATGATGTTTCGTAAAATATTGTCGAGCTTTTATTTAACGAGAGTTATTCAACAAAATGTTGTCGAGTTAATTTTACGGAAACTGTTTCGTAAAATTGGTTTTGATAGTCGTTGGGTCAATCTTTACGAGGATTGGCCGTGCTCGACGAATGTTTTGTTGTCCGGCGACCAGTGCAGCGCGGGCGCGTTAACCGCCCGGCGCCTAGAGGCAGCACGGGCGTGCTAGCCGCCCGGCGCCTAGGGACAGCACGGGCGTGCTAGCCGCCCGGCGCCTAGAGACAGCACGGGCATGCTAGCCGCCCGGCGCCTAGAGGCAGCACGGGCGTGCTAGCCGCCCGACGCCTAGGGACAGCACGGGCGTGCTAGCCGCCCGGAACTGTGCTGCCTCGCGGGACCTGCCTGTTTTTGTCGGTTTTTCAAGATTTCTCGATCGACACTTAGTCTCTCGAGGTTTCTTTAATTGTTTTTCCGAGACTTTTGGACATCGATTTCATCATGATCCCAGCAAGGAGTTGTTTCTTAGAACGTTGTTGACCTTTTATTTTACGAGAGTTATTTCACAAAATGTTGTCGAGTTAATTTTACGGAAATTGTTTTGTAGAATGTTGTCGAGTTTAATCATGCAAAAGGTGTCTCGTGAAATATTTTCGAGGATTTATTTTAAGAAAGGTGTTCCGTAAAACGTTATCGAATTTTAACATTAGAAACGCTGATTGGTAACCCGATCAGTCGTGCTTTCTGTTTCACGAGTAATATGGGGTTTCTTCGCGATTTCCAGGAGAACAAGTCTTGCTTTTCTGGGAATCTCTCAAACTCGGTAATTACACCGTCATATCAGTCTTGGGCTCGATCCTACTCTAAAATCGTATGTGGGCCGTTTAGCCGCGATTCGGGTCCCTTTTGGGCCGTCTTGTGACTTAGACGTTTTTACGATTTTTCTTTAGAAAAAACCGTTGATGTGATGCTGGTTTTTCCGAAAGGATTTCAATTCCCCTTATATTTAAGGCAACTGGTGTTCAAGCTAACCATAGCCGTTTTATACGGCAGGCAGGAATCCGTCTCGACTACCAAGTCTTTTTATGAATTTTCCCGAGCGAGGGGGGTTGAGTCCATGGACCCGAGGACCGTGTTGCAGGAACTTGGACGGGGGTGCATGGTTGATAGGACCCGAACTTGGTCGGGATGGTCCGTTCTTGGGACGTTTGTCCGTAAGATAATAATCTTAGATAACCGTTTGCATAAGCGTTGGTCGTAGGAGCAGTCACTGTTGAAGTTGTTTTACCAGCGTCGATGTGAGCTGCGAGTTTGTCTTTCATATTTCCAGACATTGCTTTGATCAAGCGTTTTGCGGCCGTAAGAGTAAGAGTAATCCGTCCCCCCTCCTTCTAGCGCCAAACTGTGGGAACCGAAATTCGCACTGTCGATTTTGATTAAGTAAATCGGAGGAAATCTAAGTAAACCTAACTTTCCCTGAAGGTCCGGATTCTCTGCGACAACCAATGACAAGTGATCAAATAAATGCGGAAAGGTTTTATTAAGATTTGAGACTGGACCTTAAGGAAGGCTGCCTACGTACCCCTTTCGAGGATCAAGTCGGACGTTGAGAGGTTGGAAGGGTTTGAACAAGAGATCGAACTGCCTGGCGGAGTTCGTCTAGTACGAGCGTTAGTCAAAGAAATGGGCATGTCGAGAATAATGCCTAGGATTTCTATGTGCGGAACTCTAAGTAAAAGGATTGTTAGATCCTTCCGCGAGAAACAAGGGTCTACGGACAAGATGAAAATAGAACGAGAGGCGGCCGGACGTTCTAGTTCCTGCTTTGCTAGTCTACCGCCTAAATTCTAAGTTCTTAAGCTAACAGGAGCTCTCTAGGTCTCCAATCTCGGATTTGCTTTCTCTCTAGGATTTTTTGTGCTCTTTTTTGCTCTGCCTTTCCTTCTCTCCCAAAGCTCCTTTATATACTCCTTCTTATGATGGTCTATTCTCCTTTTGGGCCGCGAAGCGGGTTTTTTCCATTTTCGTCGGCCTTCATGTTTATCGGGAAACTTGACATTTATCTTCGGGAAACTTGACATTTATCCTTCCGGAAATTTAGCATTTATCTTGTTATGTAAAAATAAACGTAAATCGTCGTATCTATCTCACATAATCGTAAGCGGACTATCCGATCGCGTTTGGTCCCTCGGCCACGGCCAGCACGGGGCTAGCCGCCCGGCGGCCACGGCCAGCACGGGCGCTAGCCGCCGGCGGCCACGGCCAGCACGGGGCTAGCCGCCCGGCGGCCACGGCCAGCACGGGCGCTAGCCGCCGGCAGCCACGGCCAGCACGGGGCTAGCCGCCCGGCGGCCACGGCCGGCACGGGTGCTAGCCGCCGGAGGCCACGGCCAGCACGGGAGCTAGCCGCCCGGCGGCTAGGACCAGCACGTGCGTCTTGACGAGGGCTTCAATTTGATATCTTGATCGTTTTCTGGGTCCTCACGATTTGAGAGAACGGGCTCTTTGAAGTTTCAAGGCGGATTCCTTGGTGTTCGGCCCATGCAAACTTAGATCACTTCCCGTTCCGTATACTTTCGTATGGCCGTGTCATCTCAGCTACGGACCTAATGTCTCTCGGTTCGTCTGGATTGTATCATCGAAGTTTTTACGACTAAATCTGAGTTGGTTTTCTCGTAAAGTTTATCTTGTAAAACAAGAACGATCGACTTTAACATAGGTTCTTTAAGCTATACGACTTGTTTTGCTTTCGACGCCTTTTTTATGGAAAGTCCGCGCAAGATAAATATTTTTTTGGCCGTTGATTTCGAGATAACCGTTTTTGACCCCAACACCACTCATCATATGTTAAACTTCTCAGCTTGAAGTATGATGCAATAGGAGTAATCACAGGCTTAGCGTCCTTCATTCCAAATGTTCGTAGAACTTTCCCAATATACTTACTCTGAGACAAGACTAGAGTTCCATTAACTCAATCTCGAGTAATGTCCATACCAAAGATCCTTGAGGCCTTTCCCATGTCCTTCATCTCAAACTCTCCACTTAGTTTTTCCTTAAGCTCCTTTACCACTCTCTTATTTCCAGAGGCAATTAGCATGTCATCGACATACAAGAGTAGATAGATGGCTTTGTCAGTGTACATGTCCCTCATGTAGACAAACAGGTCCTTACTGCAGCGATCAAACAACTGATCCTTCATGAAGCTGTTGAACTTCTGATTCCATCTTCTTGGGGATTGCTTCAAGCCATACAGAGATTTCCTTAACCGGCACACTTTGTTCTCTGTCCCTGGCTTTATAAACCCTTCAGGTTGTTCCATTAGAATTCTCTCCTCTAGGCTTCCATGTAAGAAAGCTATCTTCACATCCATCTGTTCCAGTTCCAAGTCTAGATTAACCCTATATTGAGCATTAGTTTGATAGAGACATGCTTCACAACTGGGGAAAATATCTCATTGTATCAACTCCTTCTGTCTGTGAATACCCTTTACCAACCAATCTGCCCTTGTACCTTTCATCCTCAACACTTGGGATTCCAGGTTTCAGTTTAAACAGCCATCTGCATCCAAAAGTCTTAGCCTTAGTAGGCCTATCAGTTAGATCCTAGGTTATGTTCTTTCGATGAGATTCCATATCCTCTTCAGCAGCATTCTTCCACAACTTCTTCTGTGGACTTCTCATTGTCTCATCATATGATTTAGGCTCCTGAATTTCCAAGTCCTCAACGACATTGAGTGCATAGGCCAAAAAATTCTGATTCTCATAACGCGATGGAGGTCTCACATTCTGTCTCCTTTCTCTATCTCAAGCCAGAACGAACGTGTCTACACTATTAGAGTCACCACTCTCACTCTCAACCTCGTGATCCTGTTCCTGGTCAATTGAGCTGGTAGACCTTTTTGATGATGAATCTTCTCCACCTTGATCAGGTGTAGCTTCGGATTCAGTAGAAGGAGAAGGTCCCCTGATCAATTCATCACTAAATGATACTCTCTTCTTAGCTTGCTTCTCGCGATGCTCTTGTTTCTCCTTAGCTACATTTGTGCTCTTCTCCTTTTTAGCAGCAATGTGTTTATACAGCTCATCTTCATTAACCACAATGTTTCTGCTAATTCTGCATTGTCTTTCATCTTCTATCCAAACTCGATACCCTTTAGTACCCATATGATATCCCACGAAAGTCCCCTTTATGGCTCTGGGTCCAGTCTTTGCCTCAGTTATGTGGACATACGCAGAGCACCCAAACGTTCTGAGATGTCCCAAATTAGGTTTAGAACCCGATCATACTTCCTCAGGCATTCTGAATTCTAGTGTAGAATTAGGTGATCTATTTATTAAATAGATGGCAGTAGATTGAGCCTCTGCCCAAAAACTCTGATCTAAGCCGGATTCTGCTAACATTCTTCTCACTTTATCCATAATTGTCATGTTCATTCTCTCTGAAATCCCATTCTGCTGCGGGGTGTAAGTGCAGATTTTGTGCCTCTTAATTCCTGCCTTCCTGCAGTAATCATCAAACTGTCTATTACAGAACTCCAAGCCATTATCAGTTCTTAGACATTTGATTTTATTTTCTGTCTTAGTCTCAACTTCTGACTTCCATTCTCTGAGCTTAGAAAATACTTCATCTTTAGTCTTCAAGAAATAAATCCAGACTTTCTTAGAGAAATCATCAAAAAAGTCACAAAATATTTATCTCCAGCAAGACTATCTGGTGTAGAAGGAGAACCCCACAGGTCAGAGTGAACATACTCTAGAATCCCTTTAGTCACATGCTTAGCCTTAGAAAAACTATGCTTATGTGATTTTCCAATAATGCAATGTTCGCATAAATCCAATGCTTTGACCTCCTTGTCAATAATAAATCCCCTTTTGACAAGTTCAGACATATTTTTGATACTCATATGACCGAGGCGTGAATGCCAAACATTAGTTATATTTTTCTCAACTTTAGATACGTTAGCTTCTCCTTTAGAAACTGTTCCCTCAAGATAATATAATCCCTGATGATATTTCCCTGAGATAACCTTTTTATCATCCTTGTAGAAGTTAACCATAAAGATCCCTTCCCTCATATCGACAGCCTGATGTCTCAAGCATTCCATACGAAATCAAATTTCTGCTCATACCTGGCATATATCTCACTCCTATTAGAATAACCGTAGAACCATCTGAGTTATGAATTTTGATTTTTCTAATTCCCTTTATGTTGTTGTGAGTATTATTTGCCATTAACACTTTTCCACATTGAACTCTTCCAGGTCAAACATGAAGCTTTTGTCAGGAGTGATGTGGAATGAACAGCCAGAATCCATCACACATTCATCCTTGGTGTACTGCGTGCTTACGGTAAGAATCAATGGTTCTTTAGACTCTGCTACTACATTAGCTGAATCTTGTGTTTTGAACTGTTTTTTATCAGGGCACTCACGATTCCAATGGCCCTCCTTACCGCATATAAAACACCCCTTGGTGTTTTTACTGCCTCTGGGACGTGACTTGGATTTTCCATGTCGGCTCTTGGATCTGCCCTTGTAGATCTTCCCACCTACTCTGCCAGTTCTATTGTCTGATTTGCCTCTCTCAACCATCAGACCCTCTCCACCTGACCTGGTAAACTTACCACTCTCGATCATTTCTCTTTCTTTGGACCTAGCAGCTCCAGTAACCTCAGCTAGGCTCAGTGTGTATCTCCCATACTTGAGAGTCTCCTTTAGTTAATCATACTTGTTAGGTAGAGAACTTAGCAGTAGGATGGTCTGAACTTCTTCTGATACTTCAACTTGCAGGTTGTTTAGATATGCCACTAGTTTCAGAAAATCATCCACATTCTCATCGATATATTTTGAATCATTCATCTTGAAAGTGTAGAACCTGAGCTGTATATAAATCATGTTGGGTAGAGAAGTTTCTGTGTAGAGCTTATTTAGTGTACTCCACATATCAGCAGCAGTCTCAAAGTGTTGAATTTTCATTAAGACTTTATTCCCAAGTTCAGCACAATCAGGTCCTTTGCTTTCTCTGATTTCTCGAATTTTGCAGCGTCAATAGCAGGTGTGAGCGCCACAAGTCCAGCTAGTCCCTTACCGGTGTCCTTAATTGCAGACTCAGGTTCATCCTTGGCATCAGACTCATCTTTTAACAGCTTCTTGTCGGTGAGAATGGCTTTCAAACCGAGTACTCCAGAGTGATCAAGCATCCTCACTTTCCATAGGGTGAAATCACCATCACCCTCAAACCGGTCGATCTCAATACGTTCTTTCGACTTCACCATCGGTCAGGTACTAAGTATTAACCTTCTCTCTCTCTCCTGAGTAACCTAAGTGTAAACCGGAAGCTCTGATACCACTTGTACAGATTATTAGCTTTAGGTTACTTAGGTTTCAAGTTATCTTTGACTAGGTTAGAAGTGAAAGTAATGACACAATCAATTTAACGAGTTCCCGTCCCTCGCGCCGTATGCATCGTGGGAGAACTTCGCTTCCAAACTTCCACTAGATCAAAAAGTTTTTAGCTACACCAAATCAGTGTACTAGAGTGACAACGAATCAAATACTCCAAGCTAAAGGATACAACAAAGCCCTTAGATTATAGAATTAAGCATAAGCTATGTATCTTGTATTATTGTCTTCTTTCTCTTGCTTCTTCCTGATAATGATCTGATTATGTTGCGTTGTTTCCTTGTGACTGCTTACTTCCATAATCGACGATGCTAACATATATATATATATATATATATATATATATATATATATATATATATATATATATATATATATATATATATATATATATATATATATGTTGTATGTGATTAGTTTAAGCTGGAGTGGGCTTGTATCTGTCTGGCCCATAAGAGATGTTGCTATCGCTGGCCCAAGAGCTTTTCTGAAGCCCAAAACCTAATAAATCTCTACTGTTTTAACTGAAGCCCATAGGCCCAATCCAAATCCTCTTCTGCCGACAAACCCTACTCAGTCTCTTTGTCCGAAAATGAGCAGTCTGTCATGACTCTTCACTTTCTCTCTAGTGACTCTCTCTCTCTCTCTCTCATTTTTTCCTCTCAAACCCTCCATGTCCGTGAGTACTTTGAAGCTTCGTCGAGCTCCGTCAAGACAGATCCGTTTAGCTTCACCACTGTGGATTGCTCCTCCGAGAGAACGAGATCGTTTTTATGTCACCGAGATCGTGTCGCCTCTTCCGTCTTCTCTCTCTCTGATTTTCTCATCCGCAAACCTCCATCTCCGATTATGTCTCGGTTCCGTTTGGGAAAGATTCTGGTCAGCTCCGATGAGGGGAATCCTAACTCACGACGGTGCCATTTCCCAACTACCTACAAGGCTTTCTTTTCATATTTGACTGGGCTAAAAAAATTGAAGCACTACATAAATCAGATAGCTTTAAAAAAAATAAAGAATAGGCAAGAAATCTAGTACCTTCAAGCGAAAACAACAATTCTTTGGCTGTTGATTCTTGGCGTTACAGTTTTGCAAGTATCTGGTGCTAAAGACCTGTAAAAATGGCTAGCTTTTCCTCATCATCTGGTGCTAAAGACCTGTACTTACATATTAATTCAGATACGTACGTGGTCTACATGAACGCATACATAAAATACACAACATTTATGTATGGAAAGCTTAATACGTGATATGGTAAGTTACCCATCCATTTTAATTGTTGCCACTACACGTTTTTGCCTTCTGGAGGATTAGTTACAGTACTATTAACACCAGTCATCTTGCCAGTAATATCTGTATGGAGATTAATATTAATATCTTATCTTGTTATACTGATGAACAAATTATAGAACGGATACCTGAAATTGGGTGTTGGTGTTGGCTAAACCAAGCATCTGGCTGCGAAGAAGCAGGTTTAGTTAACTCACAATAGCGGTAGAGTCACTGAATCAAATCAGCAGAGAGTAGGCTGGGAGCCTGATGTCTTGATTACACCAAGTTACATCAAAATCGGTGAGAATATATGGAACGCCTGGAAGATATTTCTAGAGGGTGGCCTGAAACAGATTTAGAAAGAGACAATTATTTGCAAACAGTTACAAAACTAATCATTCAGATGATGTTAATAAATATCAGAATATACGGTTGAATTTAAGAACAACATTGACATGTGTTTAAGATGAAGAAAACATTACGAACATGCTTCTAAAAAAATATGAACATGCGTTTAAGATGACTATAAACAGGAGTAAGCTCACAAAATCACAAATTATTTTTAAATAAATCTCACTGAAGTATATTAATTAAAATCGGAATATAGCAGTGTCATAATATTTAGTTCAAGAAAACTATGAACATGAGTTTAATAATATAAGAAGACTATGAGCATAAGCTTAAGAGCAAATCTAACATAGCTTCAAAAACACTTTGAACATGCGTTTATGAACATAAAGTACTCTAAACATGAGTCTAAGAACAGATTTACCTTTGAATCCAATAAGAGCATATCGAGAGACATAAGTTGTCCTCCACCCTTTTCTTGGCTTCCTAGAACCCGAGCAACCGCACTTGAACGACCAGCTCTCAGATTAGAAATGAAGATGGATGAGTTAGCCATTTCACAGAGAATCTATATATAGATTTATTGTTTTCACAAATTGTGAGGATGTTGTTCAAGTGAACAAAGCTAACCTTTTATAGGTGTATAATAGATTGCCTTACAGAAGGATTGTAAGCTCAAGAAGATGAGCTTTGTACAAGAGGATCAGAGTGACATCATTCTACACATGCTGATCGATGTGTCACGAGCCGCTGCAAGTTAGTTATGGAACGATGACATGGCAGATGGTCATTGGTTCTATGATATAACTTCGACATCAAGAAAAGAAGATTTGGAAGATATGGACTTATTGGGATATTAGGAAAATATAATATTTGATAAGGGCTATCTAACTATATTACTGTGGGTGGATCTAGGTTAAGCGTTAAAAGTTAGAAAGCTTGAGCAAGAGGTTGTTCTTGTCGAGCAAAAGAGACTTGAGTTCAGTGTGTTGAAGCTCGAGATCTTGTGTTGAGTGAGTAGAAATTGGCATGTCTCTATTCATGTGTGGCTGAGAGTAATTCAGATTAGAAAGATCTTATGGATTGTTTAAAAGATTTATAATATACAAGAACGAGTGTTCTTGGATTCTTGTTGTGTTCTTTCTACTTGGTTGTTTCTGAACTTTCATTTGGTATCAGAGCAAAAAACCTCTATGGTATCAATTACTACTAACAAGTTGAGATCCTATGGATTTCATGGACAACATGAAAGAACTGGTTACGATGCAAAAGCCAATCATGCTTGATGGTAGTAACTTTTGTCACTGGAAAGAAAGAATGAGGCATGTGACTAGAGGAATTGATGAGTATGTTTGGACTGCTGTAGAAGAAGGATGGTTTCTTCCCACTGTTATAATGGAGGATAAATATGTAGGTTCAAAACCTAAGGATCAATGGACTGACGCGGACAAAGCAGCCTCAAATTTTTACTCAAAGGCATTAACAGTGATATTCTCAACTGTCGACTTGGATCAATTCAAAATCATTCATGCTTGTGAGTCAGCTAAAGCAGCTTGGGATACTCTGATTAATCACTTTGAAGGAAACACTAGTGTCCGACGAACCAGGATCGGTCATCTAGCCTCAAAATTCGAGAACTTGCGTATGGGAGATGACGAGCCTATTAATGGTTTAATCTCAAAGATCAGTGAACTTGCTAGCGAATCTTCAGCGTTAGGAAAGAGGTATGAAGAAAAAGATTTGGTGAAGAAACTGCTGAGATGTCTACCACCTCGCTTTGAAGCATACAAGACCGTTTTGAACATTGCTGTTGACATTAGATGAGATGAAGTTTGATCAGCTATCTAGTATTCTGAAGGTTCATGATCTGAAGAAAACCGATCGACTAGCTAACACTCAGAAAAGAATTACCTTCAGTGCAGACTAAGGAAGATGATAGAGTTTCAAAAAGAAGAGAACTTGGGGTTAATGGCAAGGAACTTTAATAAATATATCAAGTGAGTTGAAAAAGGTGGAAGCATATCGAACAATCGATTTCAGAGGAATGAGTCTGATCGTGGAAACGTTCAGAATTCAAGACAAAACACATTAAAGAAGAGGAGAGAACTTCAGTGCCATGAGTATGAGGGATTTGGACACTTCCAGAATGAATGTCCGCTAGCTGAGAGGAAAGATCTTAAGTACATTGAGTGCAAAGGATATGGTCACACTAGAAGTGAATTCCCAAACACGTTGAAGAAAGACAAATCACTTGTGTGTTTCAGTAAACATCGCATCAGACAGTGACAGTGAGAATGATGAGCTGCATATGAATTTTATGGCGTTAGTTAGACATGAAGAGTCACAGACATCACCTGAAGAAGAGAAAAGCTCACTGAACGAGGAAGATGATGATGACCTCAATCACGATCTTGAAACAGAGTACAAAGCTCTGTTTGAAAGATGATGATGACCTCAATCACGATCTTGAAATAGAGTACAAAGCTCTGTTTGATTATTTTACCCAATTCAGTCATGAGAATCTGCAATTGCTTAAGGACATGGCAATGTTGAAAGCACATGTGAATATTCTGGAGCTGGTGAAACCTGTGATTCAACCTACAACTCATCATATCCTTAATGAGTCTGACCAAGAGGTTCTTACCCTGAGAAGAGCAATGTCAGAGCAGGAACGAACACACAAAGAGTTCGAGTTAAAGTTCAGTCAGCTGAGTGAACTCTTCTTTCAAGAGAAAGACAAGTGTAAGCTTCTTGAAAGTCAGCTGACCGAGAATCACAAAAAGATAAGAATGTTGTCAACTGGTACTAAGTCACTAGATCATCTCCTCACCGTGGGACAATCTCCGAGCACCAATCGGGGTCTAGGATTCCAAGGTTCCACATCAAAGACCTGTGAAGTTGGTCAGCAAGTTTGGTTTGTTAAGGAAAGCACCAAATGGAGAAAAATGTAAGTAGCCTCAATATCTTCATACGCAAACTGCTATCAGAAAGATTGAGGAAGAGAACGTCGTACGATCCAAAAGACGAGGCATTGGATGTCCTTTCTGTGGTAAGCGTGGTCATCATGTCAGCTTTTTATACTTTCATAGAAATCAGTATGAACGGGCCTGGAGACTGAATCTTTGCTTCATGGAACCATCCATGTCGGGCCATGTCTCGATAGTCAAACGAGGTCTTTATCCAAACTACAAGAACGTGTTGAAAAGAGGCTCCCCAACAAAAGCACTGAGTCAAACACCAAACTGGAACTCAGTCTAGTATGTTATTTCACAAGCATACATGATAACTCAGACTTGGTCAGTAATGTAGCCTACACAAGTGCTGAGTCCAGCACCCAACCAGACTCCCCGTGGTATTTTTACAGTGGTTGCTCGAAACACATAACAAGTAATTATGAACATCTTGAGAAACTTCAACCCTTCAACGGAGGAAAAGAGATTTTTTTGTGATGGGGGACATGGGAAGATACGAGGAGTGGGGATAACCGATAGAGCCGATCTTCCTCGTCTCATCAATGTGTACAATGTAGAAGGTCTTAAGGCGAACCGTATCAGTGTAAGCCAATTGTTCGATGAGGGACTCGATGTGTTCTTTACCAAAAAAGAATGTTGTGTTGTGGACTCAGAGGGGACAGCAGTGTTATGTGGAGTTCGTCAGGAAATAATTGTTACATGTAGAAACCCACAGTTGTATGTTGTTCAGCAACCATGTCAAGGCTAGACTTGTGATATCACTCAAATTATCCTAAGTAGTGAATTACTCTCTCAAATAAGAGGTTCAGTTGTAGTACTTATGGATCAAATTCACAGAGAGCTAATGAACACAAAATATGTAATCCTTAGTGATTATGCTAGGTTGAAAAGGTTTTTAAAAGTAAATTGCAGGTTTGTGAGCAATGGTGAATTGCTGGATTGAATTGGTTTAGGTATTAAACAATAAGGAAAAGTAGTTAGATTCAAGGTTACTATTCATATAATCAAGATTATAATGCTATAGATGTCTAACAAGTTGCATGCATGATATTAAAGAGCTTCAACTATTAGATGAATCTATTAGCTTTCGCAGTGTTTAGATTCATCTATTGAACACTTGCCGACAATATCGATCGATGTTTTGACAGCGATATCGATCGATATATATTTATCGTCGATCGATTACTCTATGGGAGTATTGATCGATATAGCTCAGATCGAGTTGATGTTTATGCTCACCAAGATTATAGACAGGCTCTCGCATGTCCCTAGAGGATCTTAGCTTATGCAAGATGATATAAGGATAATGATTAACGGATTAATGCATTCCAAGTTCATATTCTAGTTAGCTACTCTAGAATAAACATTAGGGTTCATCATCATAATAAATACCACAACTTAACAATCCATAGTTGGGGATAATCCTTCATAACTGAACCCTAAATCTAACAATAGAATCTACTCAGATATGGCTAAGTAATTCATAGCAATAAGGTAATAGTAGAGATTCATAGAGGTTAGAAGACCAGACACTTAAGTTCCTCATGATAACAAATCTCTTTGTATCTTTCTTCTAGATCTTGAATTTTATAACCTTTTGCAAAGTAATCGTAGAAAAGAACTTTTGATTATGAATAATGTAACAGTAACTTTTGAAGAGGTGAAAAGATAGTAAAAAGCTTATTTACCAAAACACATAAGCATAATTATGAATATGAGTTCATCAGGTTAAAAGTTCGTCAGAAGCAATCTTGTAATTTGGGGTTGTCTTGGCTTCAATTCGGTTGAGTCCGATTAGTCTTCTTACGCGCTCGATATCGATTGATGGTACAAGACGTACATCGATCGATTGGTTATCTCGATCTAAGGATGTGACGTCGATCGATAACACATAATGTGCATTGATCGATATTGTTCTCTGAATATTGACTTCTGGTTTGATCTTTGATAGTCATCTCGGGTGAACTCTCCTTTAAGCTCCAAAAGGGCACCTAAAATATCACTTTACTCCCAAATGCTCATGAGCCTGAACACATACATGATATACTCCAAAACATATATTTATAAAGTAAAAACATCTTTATACCATGGATAAAATTGGGTAAAATCCATGGTATATCAACTTGTGGCAGAAAAAGCTAGGTCACATGAACACAAATGGGCTGACCAGACTTGTTAATGCAGAAGTCGTCAGAGGAGTTCCAGTTTTGGATTTTAAAACCGACACTGTATGTGGAACTTGTTGTCAAGGAAAACAAGTCAAAGTGCAACACAAGCAAATCAGTGAGATCAGATCAAAGCGTATCTTGGAGCTTGTACACATGGACCTCATGGGACCTATAACTCCTGATAGTATTGCAGGAAAAATATATATTCTTGTCATGGTAGATGACTTCTCAAGGTACACATGGTTTTACTTTCTACGAAAAAAGTTTGATGCCAACGGCAGCTTTGGAATTCTGGCACTACAACTTAAACAAGAGAAAGGTAGAATTATTCAGATCAAGAGTGACCATGGCTGTGAGTTTCAGAATGAACAGTTTGATAGTTTATGTCAGATTCAAAGGATGCTGTGAGTTTCAGAATGAACAGTTTGATAGTTTCTGTCAGATTCAAAGGATACGACATCAGTATGCTGCTCCCAGAACTCCTCAGCATAATGGAGTAGTGGAAAGAAAAAACTGAACGCTACAAGAGATGGCTAGAGCTATGCTATGTGGTAACAATGTTCCATCAGGGTTTTGGGCTGAGGCGATCAACACAGCGTGCTATGTGACAAATCGAGTGTATGTCAATCCCAAAACCAAGAATACGCCGTAGGAAATAATGAAGGGTAAAACTCTGAATCTTAGTCACATGCATGTTTTCGGGTGTCTTTGCTGCATCTTAAATGATAAGGATCACTTGGGAAAGTTTGATGCTAGAAGTGCAACATCTTACATCTAAAACATTCTCGGACTAAGCTTAGATCACTGCCTGAATAGAATGAGGAAACACGAAAAGAGAATGATGCAACAGGGAGAATGTAATGTGAAAATGTGACAATCAACGAAAATTGATGATACAGAACTCAAACTGATAGTACATAAGGATACTTGTGATGTTGAACCTGGGGTTGTAAGCTTTATTTTGGAGGATCTCGTCTGTGACAGCTACTCGGCTAAGAAATAGTTACAGGATGATGGATACTTGTCTTTGGAAGTGGGTGTCACCATACTTGGACTCTAAGATCGATCACTGTCCAGGCTAGGCAGAGATGAAGTTGACTCTTTCAGATAGCTCGTAATAGAGGTGGGAGCATCTCCATTCAGCTTTCATTATGAGACTATCTATTGCACTAGAGTTGATGATCAATCTCTCGGAGAAAAATGTCAAATGTGTATATCTGGTCTGTCGAGTAGAAGTGACGGACTCACAAAATGTCTACTTCGTGTTTCTAGACCATACAAATAAATGTGATGTTGAACCTAGGGTTATAAGCTTTATTTTGGAGGATCTTGTCAGTGACAGCTACTCGGCTGAGAAATAGCTACAGACTTGGGTTGGTTCATTGACTTCAATCAAAAGTTTTGGTGATAGACAACTTGTGGGAAGCATTCTTTGTACCTCTCCTCTAGATATAAGGGAATCACGACTAAGCTAGTAAATTGATAGTGTTTATTTTTGCGCTATGCTCTCTCTTTCATGATACGCTCCCTAAGTCTCAAACCTCTCTTACAAGCTCTCTATAGACCGTAAATGGTTCCATGTTACCGTTGGTCATAATCATGTGCTAAGTATTGTTGCCATATCTTTAAGTTTTACTAATTAAGAACTTGCTTTTGTTCTCTGGACCTAGCAGACTTATTTATGTGACTAATGGACTTATTGAGTGTGCTAGGATTTTATTATTTATTTATGTCTATCCTTCAATATCCTGATCCACATCCACAAGCTTTGTTCATCTCTCCCTTCTCGGCGACATGCAACCCACAAGGAGGAGTGCTCGATTGAATTGATCTGACAAACACTTCCTGAATCCACTCAACGATTGACTCCATCACCGATTCAACTTCACTCGCCGAGCTCGTCTTCATCCCCGCGCC
The DNA here is from genome assembly GCA_026261945.1 of Hirschfeldia incana. Taxonomy (NCBI): domain Eukaryota; kingdom Viridiplantae; phylum Streptophyta; class Magnoliopsida; order Brassicales; family Brassicaceae; genus Hirschfeldia; species Hirschfeldia incana. The sequence goes on along the minus strand of JABCMI010000013.1, from coordinate 1,417,302 downwards.
AACCCTCACGGAAACGCCTCCGCCGTCATACAAGATTTACTCCTCCGCCTGAGCCGTCTGAACCAGAGATTGAATCCCTCTCAGAAACTAATTCTGATGACGACAGTGACAATCCTCCAGCAGAGCAGAGATTCCTGCTAACCCTTCCAAAGAGCAACGTTATGAGGAAAGCCGGAATTTGTATTGAAATAAAGCTCAGTTATATCCGGAGCTAGTGCAATCGCATAGGATGCCCCTTACTTCGAGGTTCATCAACATGGCAGCTACTGAACGGTATCAAAGTCACACTGGAAGTTCATCAATCAACAACGTCTTTCATTGACAATTGAGAACTTAGCAAATGTCAGAAGGGTTGTGGCCGATGCCGATTTACTCCACACCTTGACTGATGTTGACGCCTATCAACCGAATATGGTAAAAGAATTTCTTACAAATCTCTCTGATGCTGAGGAGCGAGATGATGGTGTAGCTGTATATGTTAGAGGTTTTCTATTTGATTTCTCTCCGAGCTTGATTAATACATTGTATATCTATTCCTGGGTTTGAGGAAGATCCAAACTGGATGGACGAGAATATCAATGAGGTTTGTGGGTTTCTCACTAATTGTCAGATCAGGCAATAGGAAAATATGAGCCCAAAGTTTCTCACAGCTACAAATCAAGTGTTGTACAAGCTTGTCTGCTCAAACTGGATCCTTACGATGAACTACACTTCCATGAATAAAGCAAGGCTCAAGTTTGTCTACATGCTCCATCATGTTGAAGGCAGTTTCAACTTCGGAAAGTTAGTGTATGATCAAACTATGGCTATGGGTGAGAGCACAACGACAAAGATGTCACGACACATAATGTTTTACACCTTGATCATCCAGCAAGTACTTATATTCCAGCGTCTTATTTCCCCTGACACTCGAGACTATGAATTTACTAGGTTCCCAAAGCTGGTTGTGAAGGATATTAAGGCTGGACATGGTACTGGGGGAGACACAAGGTCTGCGAGTCTCAAGAAGGACATTAATCGTGCCATTGCTGATCTCAAAGTCATTCGTATTCGTATGAGGAGTAAGACTATTTTTGTTCACCTGTTTGGATTAATTTTCATTCATTGATGTTTTATCTAAATGTGCATCTAAGCAGGGGGAGAATATGGTCCGCCAAGAACCCATGTGGAATACGGTGGTGGTGGAGCAGAGCACGAAGGAAGTGACGATGAAGAGGAAGATAGTGACACCGAAGAACTAGATCTTAGTGAGTGACTATTAATCCTTCTCTATTAATAGCCAAATATAAAGCATTTTTAGGCATGCCACGTCAGCACAGAAAATCAACCAATGGGGAGTGTTTTTTTTGCCACGTCATCTTGCTTTCACGGTTTGATTTCGTTGGGTTTATTTCTTTTGGGCTTATTCTTTGGACCCGACGTTTCATGGTTTTACTGGGCTTGATATGCCCGCGTTGGGCCAACAAAAAAGAAAGGAGACGGAATGATCGATGTTTACCCTAAGTCGCGTCGCCTCTGTTTCTTCGACTCTCTATCTGTCTTCTCGCGTTCCATCTTCCCCATCTCCTCGCCGTTTTTCTTCCCCATTGAATCGCAGATTAATTCTCCTCTTTTACTCCATGGAATCGTGCTCTTCTCTTAGCTGTTTACCTGCTTATATAAGTGTGTTTGTTCGACCCTTATTTATCCCTTTTTTGAAAGCCAAAGAAATCAAACCTCTTCGATATGGATCTCACCGGAAAATCGTCCGCCGCAAAAGGCCGCAGCAGCAGGAGCAAGCCCACCGGTCCTTCTGCATCTACGAAGTCAAACGGAAAGGCAGTGGCTTCCGATCCCATCGTCGAGGAGCAGCTGATCCTGGTCAGCGACGTCGATCTCGGCCCTCGGGAGGACGAGTTGGTTCTTCGACTGATTCATTCTTGGGAGGCTCGCAATCCCAACTCGAAACAGCTTATTGGGCAGGAAATGCTTTTGATCGACAGGGAGGTATTTCGATTCGTTTGTGTTTGGTCTTGGTGGTGATTAGTTATCGATTTTTTTTTTTAAGTAGTTTTTCGCCTCCGAGACTGAAATTTCGCAGCGTGTGTGTTTGGTCTTGGTGGTGATTCGTTGTTGAGTGTTTCCTTCACGTTATTTTTAGCTTTCGAGATATTCGCTCTAACGTTTTTAGCTTTCTATATTAAAGTAGTTGGGTTATCTTTTTTGCGTTAAAATTATGGAGCAAACACGTCAAAATTAGAATAACCCGTCACTAGAATAAACTATATGATTAATCCGGCATGTTAATGCTCATTTCTAATAACGTTAAAATAGTTATTGACGAAATTGTTAACGTTTTTAGCTTTCTATTTTAAAGTAGTTTTCAGAATTTTTGAAAAAAAAAACTGAGACTTTCGTAATTTTTGTATACCCCTCCGTAGCACATATTTTTTAAAAAAATGTTTGTGTGTAATCTAAGTTGTTGAATAGTGTTATAGTTATAATGATTTTTTTTTTAGCGTAAGCATCTGATGCGAGTGGTGTCATGTTTAAATTCTACAATTTTCACTAATGCATTGTTAATGTTTATTCTCAGGGAGGTGTGATTCAGGGATTCATTCCACCTTCTAGGGCTGGGATGTATGAGCTGGTATCTGGCTGTGTGTATAGGCTGAAGAACTTTTTCGGTTCCAGGAACAAATCTGAGTACCATGTTACTGATCATGTTGCAACCATAACCTTCAGCTGGAATACGAAGTTTACGGTGCTTGAGAGCCCCACGGTGATGATTCCAGATGACAGGTTCAGGTTCCATGGCTATGAGGAGTTTGAGGCGAACTGTGACAAGAATGGTGGACTATATGGTAAGCGACTCTGACCAGTACATTATGGTATTTTCCTTATTACAGTAGTTGGCTAGCTTCAGGAACGTTCGATATATTATTGTAGTTGTATTTAGTTTCTAACTGCTTGAGTTTATGCTCTCTCAGACTATGTTGGTCATATGAGGCTGGTGAACGGACAGACTCTCACTGAGCATACTGTTCTTGATGAGGCTGAGATCACAAGGAGGCGACATGTATGCGTTCATGTCCAGAGGCATGGGTGAGTGAGTCGATTTGATATGATATGTGTATGTTATGTGTTAAGTAATCATGTTTGGTTTGTGTTATGCAGTGGACCAGTTATGAAGCTTTATATATGGGACAACGCTGCATCTGTTTTCTGCGAGAAATTCAAGTCGTATGGTTCCACTCCAAGGGTGCTTCTGGTAACCACTGTGAATCCTAAGCGTCTTGGAGGTATGTGTTTTGCTAAGATGCTTCATGTGGATATTGTCATGAACTTTTAAAAAATTTTGGTGGCTCCATTTGGAATATTGATCCTTGATGAGATTGAGTTTTTATTTTCTAATTGTCAGGAACGCTTGCAATCACATCTATGTCTTCTTCGCGGGTGTTTATGGATGACGATGTGGAGCCTAGCAAGGATTACTTAGAGTGGTATGCAAGCGTTCATATGTTTTAACTAATGCCTTAATTCGGACCAGATGTTCATGCTAACTTTTTTTGGTCATGTGAATGTTTATAGGTTAAAGGTTAATACAGATGTTGCTAGCGAGGTCGTAGCGGATGTTGTCACCAAGCCTGAAGCAGTTTCTCTTGAGGAGCTATTCTCTTACATCAAGCAGGGCGGTTCTAAGGTACCACATATGAACCGTTTGAGATCAACTTCCGTTCCTTTTTCTTTGGGTTTCTAATAGTTGAATTTGCATTTGCACGATGTAGGTGGCTTTTTTTGAATGCACCGCAACAATAGACGATGTTGTCCAGGGCTCTCCATGGTATTACATATCGTGTGGTGGATGTAATACCAAGGCTGTGAAAGGGCCTACTACACTGATCTGCAACAATCGGAAGTGTGAAAAAACTGAAATCCTTGGTGTCCCTCAGTAAGTGTTTAGTGATGGTCCATTCACGTGTTGCATGTGTAATACTAACCTTTTTCATTGCAGGTACCTCACTAGGATTTCGGTTTATGATAAGAGTGAGCAAGCTGTTTTTGTTCTCCTCGGTGATGCTGGCTATCAGTTGTTTGGAAAGCATGCGGCAGAGTTGGTTACCAAGTACTTTGAGGTAATCCGAACTGTGCCCATACGGTCCATTACTATTTGTGTTGAGAATTGTTAGTAAATCGCTATCTTGATCTTTATGATAAGGCAGTATTGTTTTGTTTCAATGCTAGGTTAACGAGGGAGCTGGGGCCGATCATTGTGTGCCAGTGCCACAAGCTCTACTCGATGCAATAGGGCAGACGCGGACGTTCATCGTCAAGGTTTCCAACCATAATCTTGAGGGCAAGAGTCGGTCCCTAACGGTTACGAAGGTGCTTCCACCGGACGTTCCACCCACTGCGCCGTCGGCTGTTCCTGAGTCTGGTTCTTCTGATGTGTCTGGAAGCACCGTGCGTGACAATGTTAGGAAGGCTTCTAACGTGCTTGAGTCCGATGGATCCAAGCGTGGCAAGAGTGGCTGAGTGTGTTTCAAAATGTTATCGAGTAGTTTTTTTAATTTCACAAGACTTTGCACTCTTTATCGTTTAAGACATTTGTTTCTAAGTGTTTTTGAGACTTAGTTTTGTTTGAAATAAATTACCTGCGTGTTTGAGTTATTTATATCTTCAGTTTGGTTTTGAAGAGCTATGGGTACATAGTGTTCAGCTCTTTTTTTTTTTATATACATGATATATGTGAGATGTTTTTAATTGGTTAATGGATATTGACTTTTAAAGACTAAGGTTATAACCGACGATTTATGTGGATGACCAGGCCCACTACAGGTTTTCTTTGCATAAAAACAGAAATGTAATATAATCATATCAAGTATTTATGATGATTTACGCACAGAATCATTAAGATTTGCTTCTAATAAGGAAATATGCTATATTTATGCCAAGTATCCAGAATGATTTCTCCAAATCATTCGTTCAACCCATCATCAACAGCTCACTGAACCCCACATCCATTATCGGAGCTTGCTACGTCTTCACCGTCTCTAGGGGATAGCTCGCCGGAATGGATCTCCCACCACCTGATCAGCCACTTGGAAACGCAGGTTATTATTCCAGGCGTGATTAGCATGATTTTAACGTGTTAGGCTTTAGGCTGGTAGGAAGATAGTCGTTCCTGTTTATATATGACGTCATCTACGATTCCTAACGTAGTAGTCATGATGGCTATACAGTTATTGGTTCATACACGCTTTCTCGAAACATTATCAATTTGGAATCTCCCTTAAATTTTCAGGGTTTGATCATCGTAGAATAAATAGACTGCATTATTTGCTGTATACGATCTTCAATACATTCTGAATGTGTGATGCCTCTTTTAAGATGCAATACCAATGTCTAAATTTCAATAGAAGACTCGACCGCAAAACATCTGTTTTAGTTTCTGTCCCTCAAAGATCGAGAGAATTCCCTATATCAAAACCCAAAGTTGTATGTTAAAAATCGTTTTTAAAACAAACAGATTTAGTTTGGAGAATGGGAAGAACCCTTATTAGCTCAAATATTTGCAAGAGAAGTTATTTATTTGAGGTTTACGGGTTTGTCTTAAGGTTAGGGTTTGAGCTTATAGTCTTTGATACAGTTTATATAATATTTTTATACAATCTTTTTGGTGGATTGATATTTAATTATAAATTATATTTATCTTATTTTTTAACCTTCATAATAATAATATTATTTTCATATAGCAACATATTATATATCTAAGAATTATCTTATTTTATATTATTCTTACTATATTATAATATACTCGATTATTTATCGTGCCATATAATATATAAACTTAATACTATTAAAATCAAATTCGTTAAAACTGTATAAAATTCAGTAAGTCTTTTTGTTTGAATTAGCAAATTAGTGAGTCAGTTAGAAACAAACAATAAATCAAAAACAAAGAGTAAATGCATCCAAATTAAGGGATACATTATCTATATTATCTATATTATTAGCGTCTTCATAGATTAGTAAAATAATGACTAAGTTGAAAATAAATAATAAAATAAGATTATTAAATTTTCTGTATTTAATGTGTATACATATAACTGATTTACTTAAATATCAACCAAGAAACAAACATTAATATATTTGTATGTCAAATTATTTAGATGGCATTTTAGTTATAAATATAAACTTTATTGAATTAATTATTATTCCCAATGTCTTTTATTATGAATTTTAAGATCATCACTTCGAGAAACTTGGAGAATGGATAAGTAATTAATTTAGGGTTTATGGCTTTGTATTGAGATTAGGGTCTAAGTTTATAGTCTTTGATATAGTTCATGCAATATTTTTATATAATCTTTTTCTTAGACTACTATTTCATTACAAATTGTTTTTATCTTAATTCATCACCTTCATGATAATAATATTATTTTCAGACAGCAACATAGTATATATCTTAGAATTATCTTATTTTATATTATTATTACTATATTATAATATAATCTATTATTTAACGTGCCATATGATATATAAACTTTATATTATTAAAATCAAATTCGTTTAAATTATATAACAACTCACTAAGTATATTGTTTAAATTAGCAAATTAGTGAATCAGTTAGAAACAAATAATAAATCAAAAGCCTAGAAAAACAGACAAATTGAAAAGCTAACTCAATTTCATATAGCATATCAACTTAATACTACTAAAATAAGTTAACGTCTTTTAAAATTAATAAATTAATGTCTTACTTGAAAACAAATCCTAAATTAAGATTATTAAATATTTTATATTTAATATGTGTATATATAATTTCCGTGATAAACATATTAGACGATGTAATATGGTTTTGGATAGGATGATACATATTAGAGTAAAATGGTATATAAAATAATATTTGTCCCAAGTCGATGTAATATTAGAGCACGTGTCCATTTTATTGGAGCAATTGTTTCTTCTATGTTAATATATGCCATCATCTACGTGTTTTAAAACCAGCAATGATCATGTTATTGTACGTTTGAAGCTATAGTTTTGTTGCTGGCTATATATATTATCATACAAGTGTATACCAGCTGATTGTGCTTCTTAAGAATATTAAGAGATAGATATTATCAGTCCAAGATTCCCGATTTTATTTCTTTGGTTTTCATATATGCTTTAGACTCTTTATTAGCTGAGTTGAGACCATATTCTAAGCCTCTGTAGTGCTCGGATTCTTATATATACTTGAATGCAACAGTATACTTCTTATATGAATCGCTAATTTGCGTACTTTTTTGGGTCACAAAATTGCAGCAGAACCCACTCAAAAAAGAAAACGAGACCGCCCACGTGGATCACGCACAAAGCCAAAAAGTAAGTAATTACAATTAAAGTCAAAATAATTTTGGTATCAGCGTTGTATGAGCTTTCTTCCTCAATTGTGTGTTTCAGTACACTTGGTTAGCGATCGACCAACATTCAAACCAAAATATTACGACTGTAAGCTAATGGGGTCAACATTATTGTATCCTATACATTACCTATTCATTAGACATACTAATTTCTTACATTGAATCTGGTAGGTGGATGTGATGACTGCGACACATATGGTAGAAAACAATATTATAATTAGTTTATACTGCTCTTATTATTTTAATTATCGCCTTTGAATCTTGACAGTCAAGAAGAAAAATGCTCGTGCTATGAGAAGGGCCATCCTTCTTTCAAAACGAGCTTCGGCATCAACTCGAGGTACACACCGTAATTAAAAGAGCTACTTCTTTTTGGTGCAATTGTAATATTAATTACTATACCCTTTTTATATGTAGTTCCAAATGCTTCATCGCAACCGCGTGCAAAAAGTAAAGGTACGCATTCCTTTGAATCTCCAATTTCTTAGAGATATGCAGACGCAAACTATTATCATAGTTGATAACTAATTTATGGACAGCCTAGGTCTTAAGAAAAAATATTAAATTATAGACGTTTAATTTTAGAATTTATTTTTAACCCGTGATTTATTAAAAATTTCAAAACGTACTAGACACTGAGTTACAATAAGCTGAACCTATACTCACTAATGAACAACTCGCACAAGCATAACGGTCTGCACTATATCTTGCTTGCTACAATCTAGAAGCTCATCAAATCTAAGAAATGCGAAAGCATTTATCAACAACAACAAATGTGGTGTAATGGTATACAAAAAATTATTATCTTTTGATCTGAGAATATTATTTTAAAAAAACAAAAATATTTAAACTCTAACAAAAGCCAAAATCGGTCATCTTAAGCACTAATAGATAGTTGTAATTTGTAACTTTATGACAAATGCCATAAACACATATCACCAATGTACAAACAAAATCATGTGCCCATTATTTCCATAACGCAGTTTTTTAATCACCAGGCCCAAGAGAATCATGTCAAACATTGGTTTGAACCAAAAACAAAGACAAAACGATAAATTTAGAAATGACCTTTGTACATATATTTAACAAAGAAATTGAAGATTTATTTCAATCTATTGGTTACGTTTTTCGTAAACTAATCAGTGGCATTTATTTCAAAAATCATAATCATTTAAGTTAAAAAACAAAATTTACTTGATTTCCATATATAATTAATATAAAAAGTTATATCAGGCATTTAAATTTTTTATATCTGGAACAGAAGTATTAATTAGTTATATAAATTAGGTAAGTAATTTTGTAGGAAATATGTATTTTAATTCAAATAAAAATTTAACAATAATCAAATGTCAAAACTATGTTTAATTAAAACATATGATAAGGTACTTAAGTATATAATTTTATCAACAAATTTGGTGTAATGGTATAAAAAAATTATTATCTTTTGATCTGAGAATACTATTTTAAAAAAACAAAATATTTAAACTCTAATAAAAACCAAAATTGATCATCTCAAGCACTAAAAGATAGTTGTAATTTGTAACTATATGACAAATGCCATAAACACACATCACCAATGTACAAACAAAATCATGTGCCCATTATTTCCACAACGCTGTTTTTTAATCACCAGACACAAAGGAATCATGTCAAACATTGGTTTGAACCAAAAACAAAGACAATACGATAGATTTAGAAATGACCTTTGTACATATATTTAACAAAGAAATTGAAGATTATCTTATGAAAATTAATTGGTGATGTTTTTCGTAAACTAATCAGTGACATTTATTTCAAAAATCATAATCATTTAAGTTAAAAACATAATTTACTTGATTTTCACATATAATTAATATAAAAATTATATCAGGCATTTATATTTTTTTTTCTGGGTCAGAAGTATTAATTAAATATATAAATTAGGTAAATAATTTGTAGGAAATATGTATTTTAATTCAAATAAAATTTTAACAATAATCAGATGTCAAAACTATATTTAATTAAAACATAAGATAAGGTACTTAAGTATATAATTTTAATAAAAAGCATATGTCATTTATTTACAACTTTGATTCTTTATTTACTAGAAAAAAGAAAAAGCGAGATCTCACAGATTTTTGATGGTCATTCAGCTCTAAAAAATCGCAAGAGGTGGTGAATTGACACATCTAATTTCAAGTTTAGAATTAAAACATAAATTAATTAACAAAAAAACTCATCTTAGACCTTCTAACCATAAAAAATATTGACAATTAAATAAAAAATAAAACAAGTAATATTAATTTCCCAAAAAAATATAACTAATTTTAAGAAAAAAATGGTCTATTTAATGTTTGAGGAAATAACATGTACAATATTTAACTAAATAATAATAATTTATATTATATGTTTACTATATGCAGACTATATGCATAGTTATTAATAGTTAGCAGATAGTTATAACCTAAAATTCATATAACTTGATATACTACGGTTTACCGATATCGACAAATATTTATTCAGAGAAAGGCTCGACATCGCAAGTTGAGGAGAACCCTATCGTAACATGCTCGAAATGTGGTGCGTTAATGTGGGTTTCCGAAAGCACTGGTGTGGATCGCCATACAGGTGAGCCGACGTTCACGCTCTGCTGTAACCATGGTCAAATCAAGCTTCCGCCAATCGAACAGCCCCCAGCCCTGTTGCAAGATCTCCTTCAGACTAGGTCGTTCCGGGATAATATCCGAGTTTATAACTCAGTACTGGCATTCACGTCCGTTGGGATGAAAATGGACTATACTGTGATGCATTCGCCTGGTCCTTACACTATACGAATCCAAGGCCAGACTTACCATCGAATAGGCTCTCTTATACCGCGTCAGGGCCGGCTTCCAGAGTATCTCCAGCTCTATATATTTGATACTAGCAACGAAGTCAGAAACCGTTTGAATGCGATGGGGCAGACCTCTTCGGAGGGTAGCATCGATGAGACGATCTTGACGCGTCTCATCGCGATGGATGATGAGAATAACTGCCTGGCCAAAATGTTCCGGCGTGCGCGTGACCGCTACGAAAACTTTGGCACAGAGTTTACTGTTAGATTGGTTCCGGAGAAAGGGAAAGGGAGAGAATACGATCTTCCGGCTACAGGGGAGGTCGCAGGCCTTATCATGGGTGATTTGTCATCCACCGCTGGAGAACGGGACATAGTGGTCCAATTTCAGTCCGACACTTTACAACAGATACGCGACGATCACCCTCTTTACATGAGCCTTCAATATCCTCTTTTGTTCCCATATGGTGAGTATGGTTTTCATCCGGAGATTCCACTGCACCTCGAAACCGGCACTTCGAGGACAAGGCAATTCTTAACCATACGGCAATACTACGCTGCTCAAATACATACGCGACTCAACCAAGGGATGACATTGATTAAAGGCGGACGTCTACTCCATCAGTATATCGTGGACATCTATACGGCAATAGAGGATGATCGGTTAAGGTGGGCAAGGAATAATCAAGATGTTCTGAGGGCCGAGCTATACAGTAATGTGCTGGACGCTGTTAACAGGGGCGACACCGATGCTAAAGTTATAGGTCAGGGGTTCATATTGCCGCCGAGTTTCACCGGTGGGCCACGGTATCTGGTAGAAAAATACCATGACGCGATGGCTATTTGCAGAGTACATGGAAATCCAGATTTGTTTGTCACAATGACGGCCAATCCTAACTGGAGAGAAATTAAAGACCATCTTGCCAGGTACGGTGGAGATTCCCCCAACGATAGACCAGATATTGAGTGTCGGGTTTTTAAGATGAAGTTAGAACAGCTTCTCAAAGATTTCAAAATCGGGACTTTCTTCGGGCCTTACACTGCAGCCCTACACCGGATAGAGTTTCAGAAAAGAGGACTTCCGCATGCCCATATTCTTTTGTGGTTGGGAAACTCTTCCAAAACACCAAGTGCAGAGGAAATTGATGCGATTATTTCAGCGGAGCTCCCAGACAGAGATGCGGACCCAGAGGCGTATGAACTGGTAACAAAACACATGATTCATGGGCCATGCGGTGAATTTAATCCAAGATCGCCCTGTATGGATAAAAATGTGTGCACAAAAAAATATCCTCGGCCATATAACGACACTACTACGATTGACAAATCAGGTTACGTGTTATACCGTCGGCGTCGAAACGAATGCGCGGCTGCAGCTAAGGACGGTAGGATACTGAGCAATAATTTTGTTGTGCCTCATAATGTTGACCTCCTGAAAAAGTACAATGCTCATATTAATGTGGAATGGTGTAATCGAACAAGCGCTGTTAAGTACTTATTTAAGTACATAACGAAAGGGGTCGATCGGGCGTCCGCAGTTATTGAGGAGGGTTATACTGCACCTGCGTCTGACTCATTGGGATCGACTGAACCTAAGCAAAAGACTATCAAACGACGGAACGAAATACAAGACTTCGTGGAAGCTCGGTATTTATCAGCGTGCGAGTCTATGTGGCGGACATTCGCATTCCAGATACACAAAAGAAAACCTGCTGTTGAGAAGCTTATCATTCACCTAGAAGGTGAGCACAATATTACAGTTAAAGAAACTGACGACCTTGGCCGTGTAGTCCGGAAGCCAGGTATTGAGAAGACAATGTTTACCGAATGGATGGTGTTATGCCAAAGGTCGGCGTTCGCACGTACTTTGACGTATGTCCAAATACCTGAGTATTTCATATGGAACAGCAGTACCAAAATGTGGACTGAGCGTAAGAAGGGAAAATGTATTGGGAGAATCGTAGCAGTCCATCCTTCTGCTGGCGATCGTTACTATCTGAGGATCCTTATTAATAAGATTAAGGGTCCTAGGAGTTATGACGAGCTCAAAACGTTTAACGATGTGAAATACCCTGACTTCAAATCGGTATGCCATGCACGCGGCTATTTGGACAATGATGTTGAGTGGCACGAGAGTATGACAGAAGCAGCTAGATCAGCTACTCCATTCCAGCTCCGGGATTTGTTTGTCACGTTTCTAACCAACTGCTTTGTTGCGAGCCCTAAAGAGTTGTGGGAACACTCCTGGAAATCGATGAGCGAGGATATTCTCCACAAGAGACGAATGATACTGGGTCACGAAAATTTGGAACTCGATGATGAGACAATAGAGCAATACACGCTAATCGAAGTGGAAAAGTTGATGCGCATGCATGACCGCTCAATCAGTGATTTTACCGATATGCCAAAGATCAAGCCTTTCTTGCTAAAGGAACTGGGAAACAATTTATGGGCCCAAGAACTGGACTACAACGTTGTTGACGAAGCGCTACGGCATGATAGGCAGTACAACCTACTTAATGCAGAGCAACGATTAATTTATGAAGCAGTCTTAGACTCGATCGGGAAGAAGGATGGGAAACTATTCTTCGTACAAGGCGCAGGAGGCACAGGAAAAACTTTCCTCTACCAAACCATTATATCCAGGCTTCGCTCGAGAAAACAGATAGTTTTGCCGGTAGCATCTTCAGGAATAGCTGCACTCTTACTGCCTAACGGTAGAACAGCTCATTCTCGCTTTAATATACCTCTAAAGCTCACAAAAGATAAGTTTTGCAACATAAAACCAGACACCATGTTGGCTGGTCTTATCGAGAAAACCGATCTAATAATTTGGGATGAGGCACCTATGACACACAAGCATGCCTTCGAGGCATTAGACAGAACATTGAGGGACATATTGTCTAAGAAAAACCCCGCCGCTAAGAATCAGACTTTTGGCGGCAAAACTGTGCTGTTAGGTGGTGATTTCAGACAGATCCTACCGGTTATTCCACAAGGGAGTAAGGCTGATACAATAATAGCTTCGATTAGCCACTCATATCTATGGGACAGCTGCCACAGATTCTTTCTGAAAACGAATATGAGAGTCAATCAGGACGAGACAGAGTTCTCCAGTTGGCTTCTCGAGGTCGGCGAGGGTCGTACACAATCAGTGCAGGAAGATGGGGATGATGAAAATGATGAACAGATGATAAGCGTTGACAACTCCCTGATTCTGCCAATAGAAGATGATTCTTTAAAACAAGTCGTTGAAGCTGCGTATGGACAAGTCAATAAATTAACGACATCCCAGAGCTATTACACTGATCGAGCTATACTAACGCCTCGGAATGAGACAGTTGATGAGATCAACGCATATACAGTCTCCAACACCGAAGGAGAGGCCAGAGAGTACTACAGCTTTGATAGCTTCGAGATTTCAGATACTCAGTCTGACCAAAATGACACATTATACGCGATTGAGTATCTCAATTCGTTGGAATTTTCAGGGTTGCCTTCTCATAAGCTCACCCTAAAAGTTGGGGCACCAGTTATGCTTTTGCGAAACATAAACCAAAAAAAAGGATTATGTAATGGTACCCGTATGATACTAACCCACATAGGCGATCGAATACTGAAGGCAGAGATAATCACGGGATCACATATTGGGGTGGAAGTATTGATCCCAAGGATCGTCCTTCTACATGATGAAACAAAGCATCCGTTCACTTTACGCCGGCGCCAGTTTCCTATCAGATTATGTTATGCAATGACAATCAACAAAAGTCAGGGACAAAGTTTAAAAGAAGTTCTCCTTTATCTTCCTAAACCGGTCTTCGCCCATGGTCAACTCTATGTAGCCCTCTCCCGGGTAACAAGCAAAGCAGGGCTAAAAATTATAAAAGGAGAAGACTCACACCCGCAGAAGGTGAAGAATATAGTCTACAAAGAGATTTTTAACCGCATCCGCTCACATGATAGTAAGTAAACATTCTATATAAAGATTCCAGTAAGTATGTTTGTAGTCCTTATATCCACGGAATATAATTTGTCGACACTTATCTAATAATTCATATATACCTATTTTGTAGTGTTCTAGCTGCGGTCTGCAAATTGAGAGCGGGAAATCATCGTCTACTGAAGAATAACATGCTTCTTCCAAGTAAGTCAACATATATTATGAGTTAGGTGAATTGATTTCTCTTACAATTTTTTTTTAACTGACTAATATTGTCTTCTTAAAAAATCAGGCTCTCCACATCGGCCACTTCATCGCACATGTCCTCCCCGTTCGTCAAACTGCCCGCAACTTATCTATGAATTCCATTTTTAGTTTCTAAGCATTGACATTTCTTTTTTGGCATCACTATTATATTCTGTCCGCACTCGGACTCGATTCGCTCATTTTTCCGCCTATCATACTTAAAAAAATGTTCTACCCCTATTCGTTATAAATTTCAGATATTTATATTTGCTGGATACTTAATTTAATAAATATGTTTGTTATCATCGTGTTTAGGGGAGCTCAAAATGCAACGCAAACTAACTCATTATCATTAATTATATCTGTCATACACACTCTATAACTTCATACAACTTGCTAAATAGAAATGCAACATAAAAAACTATATATATATAACATGTCGATTGTTCTTTAGATTTTAGGTAATCTTAAAATTATCAATTTAACAATAATCACTATCATTTAGAGCAATTTTGGAAAATGTTAATATATTTAAAACAAATTTTAAAATTATGGTCAACAAATTTGTCTCATCATTAGAAAACCATAATACTAAAAATCTAAAGTATATTTTAATTTTAAGAAAATCCTTATCCAGTTCAGAGTGCTCAAAAGCATTGCCTTAAAAATACTAAGAACATAAGTACTAAAACATGTAAACGTGTTATTCAATCTACATTATTGCATTCAGTTACATCTAATGCCATTTTGACTAATATGAATTTCTTATAAAGCGCACGTATTACAGTAAATTATCTAATATTTAGCAAATTTGAACAGTTACAATAGTTCAATTAGATAATATCTAACAATAATGATTTAATTCTAAATTTATTGAATTTTTTCAATGTCGGTTATAAATTATTTTACATATTTTTTTAATAATTTTGTCTATACATGATAACTGTAGATACTAAGCATCGATGCAGATTTCCATGTATCTCAATTTCTGTTAATAAATTTTCCATATATTAGACACGTTAAAATGACAACCACAGATACTAAAATTTTATTTATGAACTACATTGGTTTTATTTTATGCTTTGATAATAAATGTATACATTGTTTTCGTATTTTAGTAGTGAGATAAATATTTAAGGAAAATAAAATACAACTATTTTTAGTCAGGATTGAATAATTTCAGTCACTCACAATAAATCCATATCGGTTTTGAAAAATGTTAATATATTTAATCACTATCATTTATAGCAATTTTGGAAAATGTTAGTATATTTAAAACAAATTTAAAAATTATGGTCAACAAATTTGTCTCATCGTTAAAAAACCACAATATTAAAAATCTAAAGTATATTTTAATTTTAAAAAATCCTTATCCAGTTCAGAATGCTCAAAAGCATTGCCTTAAAAATACTAACAACATAAGTACTAAAACATATAAACGTGTTATTCAATCTACATTATTACATTCAGTTACATATAATTTCATTTTGACTCATAAATGTAATCAGTTTTAATAAATTAATTTACAAAGACATACTTAATATGAATTTCTTATAAAACGCACGTATTACAGTGAATTATCTAATATTTAGCAAATTTGAACGGTTACAATATTTCAATTAATTAATATCTAACAATAATGACTTACTTCTAAATTTATTGAATTTTTCAATCTCGGTTATAAATTATTTTTCCATATTATTTTTTATAATTTTGTCTATACATGATAACTGTAGATACTAAGCATGGATGCAGATTTCCATGTATATCAAGTTCCGTTAATAAATTCACCATATATTAGACACGTTAAACATGACAACCATGGAGACTAAATTTTATATATGAATTACATTGGTTTAATTTTATGCTTTGTTAATAAATCTATACATTGTTTTCATATTTTAGAAATGAGATCAATATTTTTAAGGAAAATAAAATACAACTATATTTAGTCAGGATTTAGTAATTTTAGACACTCACAATAAATCCATATCGGTTTAAAAGATGACCAATACAGTCACCTGAATTTAGATTTATAAAATTACTGGGAACTTAAAATTAGATGAGTTCGAACAGTTTAGATGTAAATGTGTATGTTAAAAATGAGATGAATTTAGATACGTATAGTATTTAGCTCTTTTAAATACGAACCACAATCTATACGTTTAGTAAATGGAAGAGTGTTCTCCTTTCCCATTTCCAGTCAACTTTCAAAAAAAGAAACATATTTTAAGACTAAAGTATAGTTATTGTTCGTAACTTCAATCCTGTTCAACAAAATTAATTATTGTAACTCTAGCTGCAGAGAGAGAACTTAAGAGAATTGAGAACCTATATTAATCCCCACAAACTTTAATCCAATACACATCTCCTCCACAACAAGAAGCAACTCCACCGATCCCTAACCATGAGTCAAGTTGATTGGGACCTGCATCGCAAAACGAAACCGTCAGAAGCATCCCCGAAAAGAACCGTCACAATGGAGATAAAGAGGACCATGACTCAGCAAACATTGATTTCTATATCCGTCGCCCTAAGGACGACAAGTAATGGCCATCTGAGCTGTGAGACAGTAAACGATATGGAGTACATGCTTCAGTACCATGAGATTGATTATGGTTCTTCAATGGAGATAATAGAAGAGACAACTGATTTTGTCGCAGCCACTATTCCAACGCTGGATGATCCCACCAACACAGATCTTGACATAATTGTTAAGATATCCGATCACAACAGAGATGCTCACCAGAGAATTGATCTAGATGTCTATATACTCGAGCTTCGTGAGAACCGGATGGAACCAGACCATGGCAAGGAAAAGGAAACATGCCCTATTTGCTACGAGGGGTTAGGAACTGGAGGAGAGATCAATACTTTGGATTGTCAGCATTCATATCATCATCACTGCATTTTGGCCTGGGTTAACAAACAACTAACATGCCCATATTGTAGGACAGTCCTTGCTTAATGTATTGGAGATCCACTATCTCATCAACATAGTTTTTTATCTTATTTACCTTTCAGGATTGCACGACGCTGGTCTGCTGTCCAAAACTTTTCAAAGTAACTTACTACAATGAATAAAAATTATGAGATCCACCTTCTCAGATGTTATCCGTATTAAATATTTGCACGCAAGAATTATTTATAATCCATATTCAGCAAGACCTTTGAAACTAAAATTCGATAAATAAATGCTTCAATTAGTTAGTAAATTTTGCCAGTCAACAGTTAGACCGGCATTAAATATAACACAGAACATTAATTCTGGTTCCAAAATATAATTATTTAAAATATTTGTATAACATTCTATTACTAAATTATAAAACACCAAAACTTACTGAATTAATACTTTTAACGGAATATCATTATTTCGAATAAACATTATTTTTATAGTATTTAGCAGATGAAGTTTATTTGACAGCACTTCACTTGATGAATAAAATAAATCTTTCAAACATAGAAATGTCAGAAAACAAAAAACTTAAAATCCTCGAAAAATTAAATTAATAAGTGTAAAAAACAATATTATAAAATTATACCTACTTATAATCGGAAAAGTGATAATAATACGTTATCATAAATATTTATTTGTTGTGAGTTTAGTTTCCTAAATCCATTCAAATATGGCTTCAAAATGGTGTCAAAGAAAAAATTAATACAGTCAAACAAATATGCATATCAACATAATGTATCCCGGGTAAGTCATATTTGTTGAAATGCTGACAAAACCTAATGATGCAGATTAACCATATAAATAACAAAATGTGTGTTACAACATGTAAACATTAATTTTTGTAGACAAATATTGATTATTTTAATATACTATTTAATCTCGGAAAATATCTACTCTATCTAATAAATATATTGTAAATGATTCTTTATATACTCAACAAGATATTAGATTAATTAAAATAATATTCCAAAGTATTAATTACCATTAATCTATAATGATGTAAAGAATATCTCTCCCAAAAATAATTTTTAGCATATGTATAATATTTAAGGATGAAAATAAGTCAAATATACAAATATGCTAATTATAATAAATACCAAATCATATTTAATAGCAAGCATAATCAAATCTCAAAATTAAGGAAACTCTTAATGTAAGAATAGAAGTTGGTTTACCTAAAAAAAAAAAAGGGCATTATACCTCATTGTCTCTCACGTCGCTCCTCTACAGGCGTCAAAAACAAAAAGGATGGCTGCGCGACACTCAAGTCAGCCACTGCTATCTGCAGGTAAACATCTTAGCTACGTCTCCTTATCCGCTAAGCTCACCGTAGGTCGGACGGGAGTGAGGGAGAGGTGTGCAGGTGCGGAGAGGGAGAAGAAAGAAAAAGGTGGTTTGGTTACGACGGGGGATGCATGTGAGGAGAGGGAACAGAAGGAAGAAGGTGGTCTCGAAATTTGGTGAGGTGGAGAGAATGGTGGGTGCTGATGGTGTTGATATTGGCGTCGGTGGTGTCGACGGGAACGTGCGGAGGAGGGGGGGAGCGATTATTTGGTGAGGTGGAGAGGAGAGGGGGAGTGTTTGGATGATGAGAGAGATTGTGAGAGATGGAGAGCCATAGCTGATGATTATGCAACACGTTTTCATTCCATAACGCTTTCAAATAATTATGCTTTACTTTTGATCGTTCATTTGAAACTCCAAGTTCTACTTTACTTTAACACAAGACTAATGTATTGGTTAATATATCATGTTTTGTAGTGACTTCTCAGCTGTATCAGACTCTACAAAGAATCCATCAATTTGGGATAAATAATTCACTTCATCCTATAACAGTATGTATAAGGAGTGTTTGGGAAATCAATGATCATCCCGCCGATAATACCCAAATACGTAGAAGCTTCATTTGCCATGATCATCATGTGAGTCGTCTTCTGATCTATATATTATATAACTATACACATATATGTAATAGACAGCGATTACACAAATTTTATTAAAAATAACCACTATTCACTTACTTGGTCTAGCATAATAATTTCCATCAATCCAGGGACAGCTACTAGAGGGCCGTATAAACCAGAATTCTCTACAAGATAACTCAAGTCTTTTAAGCGAAGGTGATATCTATGAACTATCAGGATTTTCCGTACTACGCAATCCACGGCAGAAAACGCTCACCAAACTCCCGTACTACATCCTTCTTGACCAAGGGACAACTATCTCGAATGTTACGGAAGCATGTCCGCTGTTTCCCGATCCTGCCATCACTCCGCAAGACTATCAAAGTCTGCTGCGCCTAGCCAATGTACCGAGTTATATACCAGGTAAAATAACCAACAAAAATTATATTAAACTAGCATATACTAACATATAAATCAAAATATATATGCAGATGTCGTCGGTCAACTACGCATGCTGCAAAATGTAAACCACCACCATCCAGAAACAAATATTGAAGTCGTCATTGGGCTACTACTTAACAGGTAACTCTACACAATGAGGAATGCCTATAACATATTCACCTCAACACACGGAAATCTATTTCAGGACAACTATGGTTAAGCTTATACTGTGTGACAAGCAAGCAACAGAGTTTAGCATCTTACAGAGCAAGAAGAACAGAAAGTTTAAAGTCGTTGTCTTCACAAGCGTAATCCCTAAGCTATTCAAAGGTCAATAATCTGATAGAACTGACCAAACTCGCAAAAACAATTCAATTGTTATTCCCACCCCCCACCCCCATTTATGTTAACATTGTTTTGCAGGCAAACTACAGCTCAGATCAACTCCCGCAACAAAATTCTACTTCAGCAAATCAATTGACTGCATCAAGCATTTTAAAGGGGGAATAAGAATACCTCACTCGAGCTGATGAGTTACTCATATAAGGACCTACCAACTACTCAGCATTTCGTTGCTATTACTCCCAAAGTTTCATATTTGTTTTTTTTTCTGTTTCGAACTTTGTTAATCATATCTTTTATAACATAATAATTTAAGAGATAATTTAGTTGGTTGAATTGCCCATCACACATTTTCCGCGCATCGCGCGGACAGCGGATCTAGTTTCTTTTAAAATGTGTATTAAAGCACTAGTAATCGGTGGTTAGGCTGTTTCTGATGGAATCCTTTGAATTGTTATTCGTAGTGGTTAAGTGTGTTTCCTAAGTGCTGCTTTAGAAAACTCTATGTTAAACGTGACGTATAAAGTGTTTCACTTTTGTTTCTCGTGGTTGTGATTTTTTATGGTTCTTCCATCTCTAGGATTGTTTTTTCTGTGTAAGCTTATGCAGGTTGCTTAGGTTGTCACATTCAGACAAAAATGAGGAGAATGTAAGCTCAAGAATATGAGTTTTATACAAGAGGATTAGAGTGACGTCGTTCTACACATACTGATCGATGTATCATGCGCCGCTGCAAGTTAGTTATGGAACGATGACATGGCAAATGGTCATTGGTTCCAGGATATAACTTCGACATCAAGAAAATAATATTTGGAAGATATGGACTTATCGGGATATTAGGAAAATAGAATATTCGATAAAGGTTATTTAACTAGATTGATGTAGGTAGATATAGGTTAAACGTTAAGAGTTAGAAAGATTGAGCAAGAGGTTTTTTTTGTTGAGCCAAAGAGACTTGAGTTCAGTGTGTTGAAGCTCGAGTTCTCGTGTTGAGTGATTAGAAATTAGTCCGTCTCTAATTTTGTGTGACTGAAAGTAACTCGGATTAAACAGATCTTAAGGATTGTTTGAAAGATTTTTAATATACAACAAAGAGTGTTTTTGGATTTTTGTTGTGTTCTTTCTACTTGGTTGTCTCTGAACTTTCAAGGATAACTCACAATCAATGTCAAGATTATGTTACACGTCCGTCTTGGAGTTAAGAAGGCGACGATGGCTCTGAATCCGTAACTCGGCTGTTTCGATTGGGTAGAGGAGAAGGTTAAATGACGCGGAAGGAGACAAACGAAGAGATTCTTTATCTCGATTACAGTCATCCAAACAATCTAAACACTATTAAAACTGTGTGAGAACGCAAAATTATTTACACCGGTTTCAGATTTGGAGGAAGACTAGAGGACTTTGAGGCTGTGGACTTTAATTGTTTTTTATAACAAAGGTCTACAAATTATCCTTTCCTCTTTTAAATAAAAATGTACATGCATTTGGATTCAAAAGACACGTGTCAATTTGAGGTTACTCGAATTAGTGACTTGGATGCTGAGATGTTTAAGCAGAAAAAAGAAAACTCTCTTAATATATAAAAATTAAGATCTCAGTTACTCATTTTTTTTTCTTTTTGCAGATACATAAAAGAAAGTGAAGGAGTATGAGTCTAGCTGGTGACACACCCTTAGGATTTCATTTATAAAACTTTTATTTATATTTTCCTTTGTTTTTCTTATTTTCGCGAAACATTTTTTGTTTAAGTTGTCTAAAATATTAGTTTTGATTTAATCGGTTTTCATTGAAGTTAAAATCGATCTGTAAGACAACTCGTTTGATATAAAGGAAATGTCGAACTGGAAGGGACTGTTATTAAGGTTAAAAATAAGATCCTAGTGAGACAATCATCTGTAACCTCTTTTATCTATCAGAAGGCCAGAGAATTACAAAGCAATAAAACCATCATCATCACCTTATCCTTCGAGAAAATCAATCTTGAATTATTGGTCAAAAGTACTCTTAGTAATGCTAGCAGATCTTTCTGACTTTTAGACTGGTCTTCTGTTCTTTAAAGTTTGGTCTAAAGGAGCATTACATCAATGGAAAAAATAAGAGCTCCCCATAAGATCAATAACAAGATTCATCTTGCTTAAACAAAGTACTTGTGTAAACTCATATACACAGTATATATGTAAACTATAAACTTACGCATCAAGTAATAATAAAAAACTGAGAGCGTGGCATTACACTAAAACACACACACAGAACCAAAACTGTACATTCTTTTTGCTTTTTGGTTGGTATAATAACTAAACGAACTATGCTTAACTTTGTATCTAAGACGTCGTTTGAGCAAGAATGAGATCAGAATTCGTCAGAGTTCCCGAATCATCGTAATCGAGTTGCTCAAATTCTTGCAATATCCCATCAATATCTTCCTCATCAATCTTCCCCATTTCTTTCAGTTTATATAATATAAACTCCGCAGCTCTGCAACGCACAAAAGACAAAGATAAGAAGAATAAGCAAAGGAAACAAGAACAGAGTATTTGTCTGATGCATGTCTCACACGATAACTCCATCTCCATCAAGATCAGCTGCCTCGAGATCATTGTTTGTGATTCTCCTTGTTAAAACCCATTTCACTAACTCTCTCTGTTTGGTTTCTGCATTTAGCTCAGCCACGTAGAGTAAAAACTGAGCCAAACATATCGTGCTCGTCAAGATCCAAAACACAGCGAAGAGACGCCCGGTTCCCGAGTTAAAGCTCCTATCTCCATAACCCAATGTCGTAACGGTGGAACAAACACAGTAGAAAGCTTCAATAACCGGCATTTTCTCAAACATTACAAGGAAAATCGTACCGACAAGGACGAGAACTACAAGTACAAGAAATGTCACATAGCATTTGTGTCTCAACTTATTATGCAACTCCTTGAGAAATTCCCTTGGACCAACTGTTTTGTGCAAATCGAAAGCCTTAGCAAGCAAAGTCTCTTGCCTCTCCACTAAGTAATCTGCTGCTCGACTTAAAAGGTGACCCACTAGGACCATTCCCGAAAAGACAAACGCACAAGCAAGTAGCCTTGAGGTTGAACTACTTGGGACAAGATCACCATATCCAACGGTTGTCATTGTTACAACACAGAAATAGACGGCATCTAGCACACCGTTGGTCTTATGACCGGAGATCTGGTTTCTCACAATGTAGAAACATAGTGTACCAATGGTTAGGTATAAAATAAAGAACATGATCACTTCCCTGAGATTCGGGTTTAGATCCCTGAACATAGGGATTATACTCCGATGAGGAGGTGGTTCGTCGGTTTTGACATCTTCATCGTTATTGTATATACAATCACCACGAGGAGCGCTTCTACAACGACGCAATCTTCTTTTTCTTGAAGATGTTAATGAGTTTTGGTTCAAGTCTTTATCAATGGGATCTAACTGCTCTCTAGATAACAATGGAGCTGAATGGTTCGACATTCTATAATCAAACCAAGTACTGTAATTTCTAATATCTGCAGATTAATTAAACCTCTTGTCAGTTCTTGATTTTAAACCAAAAGACGAAGATAACGTAGTCATTAAAGCAATAGTGAGTGTCAAACCAGACCAAATATTAGAAAATTCGAACAGAATCGTCACGGATGAAAAAGTGAGACTTACCAATTCGCTTCAGTGCTTACTTTCTTTCTTTCTTTCTTTCTTTCTTTCTTTCTTTCTTTCTTTCTTTCTTTCTTTCTATTTTCTGTTTTGTTTTTTCCTTTAATTTTTATATATACGAATTTTCTGAACCTATGGTTTATAATCTCTTTGGTGCCCTTCCAAGTAAATTTCAATTATCTATACTATATAAAAGTTGAGGCTATAAGCCATTGAGGGTGTCCACATAGGATTTAAAACAATCAATGATATTATTACACATCACTGTTTTACATAATTATTTTTGAAAATTTTAATATTTTAAAAAGCTATATATTTAATTATATAATACAAATCAATTCGATTAAGGAAAACTAACAAAAATAAAATATACATATATTAGTCCAGTATATATAACAATTTCGAAATTTAACATAAACATTTAAAAATATTGTAATTAATATGAAAATTCATCATTACTATTTATTATTTTTCGAAATGTTAATATTTCTAAAAAGATATTCAAAGTAAAACTAAGTTATTATATAAACTAAAATATGTATTAACACTTGACAAGTTACTTAAAATTTTAACTTTTATTGTAAAATAGAAAATCAAAATCCAAATAGTAAGTTGAGGCTATAAACTATTGAGAGCGTCCACATAAAATTTAAAACAATCAACGATATTATTACGTATCATTATTTTTAAAAATAATAATATTAAAAAAACTGTATATTTAATAATAAAATACAAATCAATTCGAATAAGGAAAACTAACAAAAGGAAAAAATATACATATATTAATCCAGTATTTATAACAATTTTGAAATTTAACATAAACAATTAAGAATATTATAATTAATATGACAATTAATCATTATTATTTATTATTTTCCGAGATTTTAATATTTCCAAACAAAACTCAAAGTAAAACGGAATTATTATACAAACTAAAGTATGTATTAACATTTGACAAGTTACTTAAAAATTTAACTTTTACTGTAAAATAGAAAATCAAAATTCAAATAGTAAGTTGAGGCTATAAGCCATTGAAAGCGTCCACATAGGATTTAAAACAATCATTGATATTACTACACATCATTATTTTACATAATGATTTTTTAAAAATATTAAAAATTTTAAAAACTTTATATTTAATAATAAAATATAAATCAATTCGAATAAGGAATACTAACAAAAGTAAAAATATACATATATTAATCCAGTATATATAACAATTTCGAAATTTAGCATGAACAATTAAGAATATTATAATTAATATAACAATTCATCATTATTATTTATTATTTTTAAAAATGTTAATATTTCCAAAAAAAAACTTAAAATTAAATTATTATATAAACTAAAATATGTATTAACATTTGACAAGTTACTTAAAAGTAATTTTTGATTGTAAAAAGAAAGAAAATCAAAATCAAAATAGTAATATTAACAAAAATATTACATTTTATATTTTGTATAATAAATCCAAATTACATTTTAGACCAAGACAAAATAGTAAACAATTGTAAAAATATTTAAAGTAACAAAACCCTCTAAAAACACTTACAATGTATAAAACAAAAAAACATTTAATATCATTTAAATTACATAAATTATTAGTGAGTATAAATAATCGTTATGGTATAAGCCATTTAGATTGTCTCTATCAGATTTAAAATGATCAATCGAAACATGTAAAATTATTAAAAACACATATTATATAGTAATTGAGGTTATAAGCTCTGAGAGCTTCCACGTAGGATTTAAAATGATCAATCGTATTATGAAAAAATATTATTTAACATAACTATTTTCAAAAATATCAATATTTCATAAATAAACTGTTTATTTCATAATAAAATAAAAATCAATCCGAACAAAGAAAACTAACAAAAGTAAAAACATTGTACAAGTATATATAATAATTTTGAAACATCTATATTATATAAAAGTTGAGGTAATTAGCCATTAAGAGCATCTACATAAGATTTTAAACCACCAATCTTATTATGACTAACTAGCATTTTAGATAATTATTTTCAAAAATATAAATATTTCAAAAACAATTATTTCATAATAAAATACAGATCAATATCGAAAAAGGAAAAATGACAATATGATTTCAATAGAAATAGCAAATTTAAAACAATCAATTAAAATATGACCATTCATTAATATAAGTCAATTATATATTTTATATATAAAAATTGATGATATAAGTAATTAAGGGTGTTCACATAAGATTGAAAACATTCAATTAAAATATGAAAATTCTTTATTATATTTTTTAAAAAATGTAAATATTTTCAACAGAATAGAAACAAAACTATTATATTATATCTAATTAAAATAATAAAAAATATTAAAATTTTACAAGTTAGTTAAAAATACTAACTTTTATAATAAAATATTTTTTTAATATTAATAAAAGTATTACGTTAGCAAGTGTATAATAAATATAATGTACTTTTACGCCAAAATAAAATGATAATTTAATTTAAAAATGGTTACATTAATAAAAGTATTAAACACAATTTCATTGTATAAGATAAGAAATTTCATAATATCATTAAAATTACATACAATATTATTGTTCTTATAAATAATTGTTAAAATTTCATCATATCATTAAATAATTTATTATATACAAAAAATATGGTTCTTAAACATGGATTGCCTATGAAATAACAAAATGTATGTTAAAACACTACTTTTGAAGTTATATAGCGAGCAACATAATTGGTAAAAAGTATGATAATTATATTTACAAAGTGTATTACGAGTTTATGCATCGGAATATTTTACATAACATTAAAAATAATTTTTTTTATAAATTATAAACATTATAAAAACATTTCAATATATTTTATACATTTGTCAATTCAAACAATAAATACTAAGAAATATATATTTTAAAAGGAATAATTTGATAAATAAACATAAATTAAAGAACATAAAATCAAAATTTAATGCATTTTTTCATAAAAATATTAATATAAATATCTATTAAAATAACATACAATTATTAGAAAACATAAACGAATTATTAAAACAGACTCGCGCGTAGCGCGAGTATAAAATCTAGTTAATACTAAAAAACGATTGAATGTTTATGTATTTTGTGAATAATTATATTTTGTAACTATAAATGTAACAAGATTCCAGTAAAAATTAACATTTGTGACGAAGTATTTTCGACTAGAATTTATTTAACTTTTAAATTTTTAGTATGCACTTGTAACCTATGTTACATGGAAACGGAAGCGGATTCGTGGAAGCGGAATCGTACGGAAGAACATAAGAGAGATTTTTTAAAATATTAGGAAGCGGAAACGTGTCGAAAGCGTATATTTATATGTGTATGTATTTTTTAATAAATTAGCACAATATATTTGAATATACACAATATATCTCTACTAAATTTTCAATGCATAAATATAATTTATAGTATTAGTTTTATTTGTATATTTATGTTCTATTTTTCACTATTATATAAAAACAAAACAATGTTTTATATTTTTATTTATTTATGACATTGTATCATTTTAAAATGGAAGTGTGATACCAAAACGGAATCGTAAGCTTCCAACATGTTTTTAAAGAAGTACTTTTGGAAACGTATTGGAAGCGAGATTCCGAGAGATTTCACAAGCTTCCGATTCTGATTCCGGTTCCCAAGCGGGAAGCGGGCGTCTGACGAAACTTCCATGCAACCCAGCTTGTAACCACAACTAGATTTTAGATTTTTATATGTACTTTGAAAGCACATAATCTTTTAGGGGTGTTAGTGGGATATGAATTAGTATTGACTGTTAAAATTCTCAAACTCTATTGTTATTGGTTGGTGGATTCTAAGAATCTTAATAAATCTAGTGTTATTGGTTTGATCATTGTTTAATGACTTACAAAATCTCTTGTTATTCAACAATTTTATTTTTTTATGATTTTCACTTTCAATCAAATCTAGTGTTACTGAGAATTGAATTCTACTCCATTTTACTTATAAAAAAAACTTCAAAAATCTTGCATATTTCATTAGATTCTTAAAATCCTTGAACTATATTATTTTCATAAACTTTTAAATATGAAAACTCTTTAAAAGTCTTTATAATTTAACAAATCTCTTGAATTTTATAATCAACCAATTCTACAAGAATACTTCTTCCGCTAACCCCCCCCCCCCCCTTAATGTTGGAAAATTTCATGAACAATATTGAAATGTTTCTTTATTTCTATTTAAAATACTTTTGCATTTAAATCAGTGCTTCTAAACCCAACCCGGATCTGTAGTGGAACCGATGACCTCTTTTGTAATCCGTTTTGGATTTTAAAAAATATCTGTTATTTGACACGACAAATCAGCAAAAAAAACTGTTATAGCCGAGGCTAACCATTTGAGTCAATGAATAACTTTTTCCTCAGTTTGATTTAAATTGTAAATTATTAAGTCATAAATTAATTTTAATTTGTGCATTATCTAGTTAAATACTTATCAAAAAATTTAAACTATATGTCATAACTCCAACTTACAAAAAATGTTTAAATATCCATTTCAACATTCTTATGTGAAATGAAAAAATAAAGAAATTAATTTGAACACTCTACTATATTTTTAAACATGATTTTATCTTGTATTTTTAATATTTATAAATACAAATATATATTAAAATTAAACTATAGACCCACAATTTACCTGTAGTCAATCTAATAATCAAATGACCAAAATAGTCAGGTTCACTTCCAACCAGATTTAAAAACACTGATTTTAATGTTTTTAAATTTTAATTTTTGTACAATATAATTTTAAATTTTAAATTTCATAAACAGCGTTACAATTAGTTTGTTACTTCAATTTAAAATACTTTTACATTTAAATCAGTGTTTCTAAACCCAGCCCGGATTCGCATTCAAACCAATAATCTCATATGTAATCCGGTTTGGATTTTAAGATATATCCATTATTTAAACTCGATAAATTAGCAAAACAAAAACAGTTATAACCAAGGCTAAACGATGAGTCAATGAATGACTTTTTCTTCAGTTTGATTTAAATTGTAAATTATTAAGTCTTAAAGTTAATTTTAATATGGACATTATCTATTTAAATACTTATTAATTTTTTTTAACTATATGTCTTAAGTCGAACTTACAAAAAATGTTTCATTATTCTTATGTGAAATGAAAATATAAAATTTTATTTTTATTACTTATGATATTTTTAAACATGATTTTTTCTATTATTTTTAATATTTATATATACAAATATATATATATATATATATATATATATATATATATATATATATTCAAATTAAACTATAGAACCAAAATTTACCTGTAGTTTAATAATCAAATGACCAAAATATTCAGGCTCAGTGCCGACCATATTTAAAAAACACATACTTAAACGTTTTAAAATTTTAATTTCATACAATAGAAATTTTTATTAAGTTTTACAAAAATGATATATGATCATGTATACTAATTATCTGTATATTATTCATATTTCAAAGTTAATACTATTTTTTGGTTCTTCTGATTATAATGGCATAATCCACAATTAGCTATACTCCTAATCTTTATAAATTGGAAAACCTTAAAATATGTTTCTATAATTTATAGGTATGTTTTTCGTAACTGACTTTTTAATTTTAATTTAATTTTTTACAGAATTTCTGTTTGTTTAACTATTCAGGTCTATTTTTTTTTGAAAGCGTGGCTATACTTTATGATTGGTTTTAATTAATATTTGGTTAATAATTTCTATTCTTTTTACAATTTATTTAGCTTTTGTTAAGGAACACGTTTGTTTTTATTATAAAGTTTTTGATTTTGTTAAAATATTTTTAGAAAGTGGATGAAATTGTTATCTTACAAATGTTTTATTTATTAATAAACATAAACTATTAAGAAATATCAATTCAATAAATAATTTTTGATATTAAAAATATATAGAGATAGTTTTAAATATTCTTACTGAAATGTTTTATTTTATACATTAATAGCACGCAAATTAGATACATAAAAAACCATTGATAAACCTAGTGTAAGAAAAACTAATAACTAAAATGTAGGTAGCAATATATGTATAAAATATTTAGGTTTTAAATATAAAAGGAGATTTGGATTTTAATATTGAAAAGCGACAATTAAAAATGCAAACTAAATTTTTAATTAGATTTTCGAGAAGAAGATGTGGTGTTGGTTATTTCGTAAAACTTTCATATGTATTTAATATTCCTTTTTTAATTAGTTATAATCTTACCATAAATCGTTTTACAAAATTAATATTAAATAATCGTGATACAGACTTACTGACTTACCATATAAACTAGGTTAAGATCCGCAAAATTGCGCCGAATGAACGTCATATATAAAAATATTTTTTAATATAATTATTTATTTGTATTAATTTATGTGTTATGTATATAATAAAATTAGAGTAAGCACATAAATCAAAAAAAAAAATCTCTTGTTTATCTACGATATCCTTATGGTAAATAATTCAAAACAATTTTTTATTATTTTAATATGGTATATAACTAAATTTCAATGACATAAACATAAATATATAGTATATTTTAATATAAATATTTATTTTTTAGAATTCATACTCATATGATAAACACAATATTTCTAATGTGCGATTTTTTCAATTACAAATTTCAAAATTAAAATACTAAAGTTGCAATATTTTTTCAATAAAAGTTTAGAATGTAACATATTTATGTATTCTTATAATTTATATAGTTTAATTTTAAACCATATTAATATATAATATGAATGTATACTGAATGAGACTTCATATTTATATGATCAATGATCATTTGTATTTTGTTATTACAGAAGAGTTAAACTATTGATCACAAAATTTTAGTCTGAGACCTTTAATGTTTTTAGTAATTTATAGTCATTTTAAAAATTCAAAATATAATATATAAGAAAAAATATATTTTATGATATGGTTAATGTGATTATTTATTATCTTTTAATATTATAAATTAAACAAAAATAATTAAAATACAAATGTTATCAAATATTTATTATTCATAATCATTAATTGTCATATATACGTTAATCATATTAGGTAATTCTATAGTTTTTTTAAGAAAAGTGCGATATTATTCTTTTGTAAACTATTTATTGATTTGATAGTTAGTTAATAAAAATAAAATATAAATTAAAATGGAATAACCTATTTTTCTAAGAGTTCTAAATTTCATTCGCATGATGACAACGTGGCTATAAAAAAATGTTGCAATATTTCTCAATATATAAGGGATAGGTATGATGTTAGGGGTTTTTGTTATCAAAAGTAAATGTGTTATGATTAAATATAGGATATAGTTTGATTTAGTCTAATTAATTATGAGGTATAGTATCTTTTAAATATTTTACCTTGGAAACTTTGTGCTTCTACTTTAATGATATCGACTAGGCCTAGTTATTTTATGTGGATACATGAACCCGAATCTGAACTCGTCCAAACTTTTCGAACAGAAATCCGAACTGAAATAGCAAAATACCCTAACGAGCTTTGATATCAGCATGTTCGGATAACCAAACTCGACAGGTTATATCTGACACCCAAAATTTTATCCAGAGTACCCGAACATTATATATCTACTCAATTAATTTAGAGTTCTATGTTTTATATAATGGTTAATATTTATCATTAGATTTTAAACGAATCAATAAGACATGTAACAATATATTATAAATATATTTACTATGATTCAGTTTTTTTTGGCAACGAACGATTATTTTTTTTACTCAAACTTCATGTGGTCTGGGACAACCAAACCAGAATAAAACAACTAATGTAACAAAGCTTACGATAAAAAGATCTTACTGTCTTGCTAAAGAATCAGAAATTTCATTATCTACCCTTGGGATATGAAATATCTTAATCTCCTCTAAATCTGTTGCAAAAGCTGACCAAGCGTCAGTGTTCTATATCATTGCGATCAGATTCTTGCAATCTGTCATGAATCTCTGACATGGAGAGTGTTGTAACATACTCTCTATTGCCCATTGCAGTGCTTCCACTTCTTGAAGTAAAGAAGTCTTTCGCCGTCTTAAGTTACGTATCCCCTATAAGTTGAATATTTCCCAAGCAATCAATCCAAACCCAACTGCAAACCACTGAACTGTGATATATATATATATATATATATATATATATACAAACTATAACTTGGGGTTCCTCAATACTCTGCTCTTTTAGATTGGGGGTTACTATTTCATCTAATCCTCTATATATTATTTTAGGAGTGTCATTTTCTATGTGGCAGCTTTACAATTACTCTCATCCCTATTTTATCAAAATCCTTAGCCTACTAGAATTATTACATAATGTGCCACTGGACATTACAATATCAATGTCTCAGCCAACCATATTTATACGAGTGTGGACGATATACTGCCTATACGAGTGCTTACGAAGCTATATATTAAACATACAACTAATTATCTAAACGAATATGATTAATATAGCCCTTTCACATATTTGTTAGAAAAATGATAGTTTGTACGCTTAGAAGAACTTTATAACATTGGTAGATTTGAAATGGTATAGTTAGATTGTATATATCTTTCAAAATCTACATATATTACGAGATTTGATAGTGATATGATCTGATATTTTATGTAATATATTCGCTTACAACGCTGCTTCCAGTGCCGTGCCAAGACTTAGAACTGCCATAAACGATCAAAAGTAAAATGCCTCTTATAAGTTATAAAATGTTACAGTACTTAGTTCATATAGTAGAAAGTAGAAACAAACAAAAACTAAACTATTAAGCAAAATATTAGTTTTTACTTTTCAAGAAACTACATCAAGTAAATCTTGAACTTTAAAACTTTAACAGTTCTACTAAAATAAATAAAAGGCTAAAACATTTAATATTGTATGTGATATAAGTAAGCAGGTATACAATAGCCAAAACAAATATTTTTAATATGAGCAACCAATTTTTATTTATTTCATTGTGTTCTAACAATTAAAAATGATCTATACTATTTTTCTTCTTAAATATGAAAACCATAATTGTATAATATACTCTCGTTTTCTTAATTTCAACTATCAAAAAGGTTTCAACCCTTAACCATTTTTCATATTTTAGAGTTTGCATAGATAAAAAAAAAAGTTATGCCCTTAATTGGTTCCTGAAATTTTTATGCCGTAAGCCAATGTTTCAAAATTTTGCATTGAGGCACGGCTCTGGCTACTTCAACAATATTTAGCTTGTACGTATGAAAAATAAACAAGGTTTCGATATGGTTGGTATGTCGTAAATTAATATTCAAGAAAAAGAAATTTTATTTAATCCATCATATCACATGTTTTAGTTCACAGCAGTCGTATATGAGTTATGTGTTGGTCCACTATATTTTGATCCTTTAAACTCTAGGTCGATATATTGCTTGCTGTGATTTAAAAAAAAAAATCAAAAGTTGACAATAAGATAAAGTGCTATGTTCAAAAAAAAGTTAACCTCCTAATTTAGGCAACACAATAATAGAAACACATAAAGATTTATTATATCCATTTATTACAAATCCTTTTTCCCTTTAAAAGATTTTAGATATGGACTCATTTACTTGATTATGCAAGATTTATGTGATTACCTGATCTTGCTAAATTTATTATGTATCAATTATAACCGAATAAGATGATATGGCTTTTATTTTAGAATAGCATTTTACAAGCATATGGAAACGTGTTCTTCATAAATTTATTATGTACAGAATCATATTGTTTTAGACATAATGATATTACAATAAAAACCATATCCTGACCATTGTCTTCTTCTCAAAACATCTTTCCCACTACCTTTTTAATATCTTTTAATTTATTTCTGTTTTCTAATATTTTGTTTCTCGATGTTTTATTAGTCTATTGCTTATGTTTCCTTTTATCTTTACTTAATAATTTTATTATATTAGTATTTGCTTACTCTTATGAATTCACTTTTACAACTTATAATTCAATTAAGCAAACAAAAATACAATTTTAAACAAATAAAGATTAAGTTGTTACTGCAACGTGCAGTTTCGTATAAACTTTTATTTTAAAACATGTAGAATTTTTTTCTATGACTTTTGCCAAATTAATATCTATTAATTAAAAGTGATAATATATTTAAATCTAACAAAATATTTAACAAAATATTACCTAAAATTTTAAATATTTTTATAAAATAACATATAAATTAATTTCGTGATTAGTAATATAATATTGTTATATTAAATGTTAGGTAAAAAATTGTTATAAAATAAGAAAATAAAAATTACATACTATTTTTATGAATTCTATAATTATATCCTTTATTATTAATAGAAGTGCTATATGAAATATGAAAATATATTAAATAGGTAAACTAACAAAAACAAATTGTTTCATTTAAATAAGCTATCTTATATCATTAAACTATTATATCTAAAACTATATATTATCTTTTTATTTATATTGAAACTCTCTACTATATATTTTTAAAAATGTTTGTGTACAAAATATAATAGTATATAATAACCTTTAGTTCGTATACTATTTTAAAAATATGATATTAGAAACTATGAAATTTTAGTCGTTTGTTTAAAATATTGATGGCAAATCAAATTTTAATTATAATTTTTTATTTTAACTATAAAACTGTTGAGAATTGTTTTTAAAACATTACCAAAAAGATAAATATTTTATAAAATAATTTATATGCACTTTTTGAAATGCACCACAAAAAAACAAACTTTATATGTTGTAAAAGTTAAAACAATCTAATATTTTGAAATCCTAACTAAAACTAAAAATAAAGTATAATATGATAACATCCAAAAAATATCATATATCAATAAATTTTACTAAAATAATATGATAGATGCTACTCTGCATAAAATTTACTAAATTAATAGGGTTATATTATTTTTACAAAACATTAGATTGTTTTAACATATATTTCTTTTCTATAATATGAATTTCTATTTTTTAAAAATGCATTACAGCAAAATGTATAAATTGAAGAACATAATTAAAAGGAGGTTATCTACTGGGTTGCATGGAATTGGAAACGTATACGCGGAAACGAAACGTTTTGAAACGTGGAAACGTAACTTTTAAAAAAATTAGGAGTGAAAATGTTTTGGAAACGGTTATACATATATATGATTAACATGTGAGTACAATTGTTTTCCTGTTTAGTCTATCTAAGAATATAAATTAACAAATAACAATTTTATGTTAAATATACAAAAGTGAAACAAATAATATTTTTTTTTGAACTGAAAACAAATAATATTTAAACATTGAAATCATATTAAAATTTTAAAATAGCAAATATTCAATACTTAAATATTAAGTAGCTTAACTCAAATAGAGATACTTCCAAGCCTAACCACAACTTACAAGACAGTAATGTTGTACCACCACATGTCCAGTTTAGTTATTACAGGCCAACATGCATAATCTACATGCTACAGGCTGCAGCTTAGCATACTAGTCAATGTCATTTCATTCTCTCGTAATTAATAGTATAACTACCATTTACAATTATTAGTTTGTCATTGAATAATGATGTACCACTATTTGTCTAACTCATTCTGCTGATGTCAGAATGTATTAATGTAAGGGTAAATAAAATTTCAAGTCGAAAAGGACTTCTTCTTTTTTTCTTGTTTATTTTAACAGCTTTTAAGAGAGCCTTAAACTAAATCTAGTCTGGCCTGTAAGAAACCTAAGCCCAGGGTAGCCCAAAATATAGAGTAGAGAGCACAGAGAAAAAGTTGTAAGAGTGATTGAGAGAGAAAGAAAAACTTTGCCGAGAGCGATAATTAGATCGGAGTATTGCAGAGATGAAGGAGAGACCGAAGAATGTGAAGGCGAGAATGAGATTGAAGATGAAAATAAAACGACTTTTGGTCCAATTAGTGGACACTTTTCTCGACGGATGAAGATTCAAGAACGGTCATGACTTTTGGTCCCATGATCAAAATTTAATGAATTCATCCCCTCACAACGTAAGGACTACGTTATGAGTTTTGATGAGAATAGAGTCATTCGAATTTTACAATATGCAAGATTTAGGATACTGTTAAGAATAGTTAGTGAACTAAACTCGACAAAGAAAAATATACATATTACAATTTAATTAATGAAATGAATAATAGCTTAGGAGGAACCTTTGTATTTATAAGATTAGATTACATTTGGGGAATTCAATGAATAAATCTCTTAACTATTGGTCCTTCAACCCCACGGTTGTGGGCGGGTGGTTGAGGACGTCATCCAATGACGCAAAGCGTCGGGTGTTCGATCCCCCACTCAGATTTCCCAGTCTCGGGGCCACAGTGGACTTAACATGCCTTCCTCTGGGTTTTAGGACCGTCTTCGGGTGGATAGTCGGTCGGCCAAATACCAAACCGGAGACCTGACTAATGAAAAAAAAAAAAAAAACTATTGGTCCTTCCATATTTACACCCTCAAGTATCTTATATTCATGCAGCATTAGTTAAATGACAACCTTAGGCATACTTACGTGTCAAACTGAGAGCTCTCCTCAGTTTTTTTTTAATTATACCGACCTTATTAGGATTATTAAAAGAGTGTCATTAAATGAACCACTCAGTTGAACTATATAAATCATCAATTTCGAATACTGAAATAAATAGACATTAATCTAGGGTTGTTCAATATGGTAAAACCGAATCGTACCGAACCAAACCGAAACGAAATAGAAAATGTGGTTTAGATTTGGTATATACCATATAAACCGAATAGATGTGATTTTCTAAATATCGTAGGATTTGGATATGGTTCGGTATATAACCGATAAAACCAAATAAACCGAATAAAACCGATCAAAATAGAAATATGTAAATATGTATATATTTTATAGCGATATATGAAAATCATAAGTTAATTTGTTTGCTAATAACCATTTCCATATTTCTTACTGTAATAAAAAAGTCATGATTTGTAAAACACTTGAAGTATAATTAAATAACAATTCATCGCAACCGAGATTTCTTATTTTATTAGTCTTTAATCTTTTTGCTTTATTTTAGCATTGACTAATTTGAAATAAAGATTATAACTTTGATGGAAAACAATTATTGGAAATTTTTCACAACTTTTTAATCTATAAACGAACAGAAATTCGTGTCCAATCGAAGAAACATCACTTTGATGAACGTTAAATATGAAAGAATAGAAAAACTTTCGTTGGTGCTTCGTGCTTCTGTTTTGGTTTTAGTTTTTTTTATTTTTATTTTCAAAATTTCGAGCTTTGATTTAAGTAGATTTGATTATTTTATTAGATGATACAACTGTTTTTTATTTTGTTGTTCTTTTATTTAAACATATAATATTTTTTAATAAATAATTGTGTTGACAACATGACTCTAAAATTCATATAATATGATCACAAAATAAATAATTATGTTTTTTGGTATAAAACCGAGTAAACCAAAAACTTACGGTATATAAACCGAACCGAACCAAATTGAATATGGATTTAAAATGGTAGTTGTATTTTACTAACCGAAATACCGAAAAAAAACCGAACTAAAACTGAACCGATATTTGGATTGAACACCCCTACATTAAACTTTTCCTTTGATGTTTGGTGATCATTTAATGTATTAAAAAGTAAAAATGTGATTATTTTTATAGAAAGAAAGATTGGAAAAAGAAAATAAAGCTGCAGGGATTCCTGGAAATTTTACATATTTTTATATATAATGTTACAGAATAGTTTGAACAAAATTTGGTTGCATAACCTATTCCTATTTTTCCCGCTTGCGAATAGAAAATGATTTTGATTTTCTCTATTGAAGCTTTGAAAGAGACGACTATGTTTTTAGTTCAGTCCATTTGAATTCGTTTTGAGCTTAACATAAATTTTAAGAAGCTAAACACTGGGCTGAATAAATTAAATGTAAAATTATATTACGTTTTATAAACATAAAGTCAATTATAATGAGGTAAACAAAAATTCAAACTAAAATGAAAACAATAAGAAATATTCTCTCTCCCTCTCCCTCTCCCTCTCCCTCTCCCTCCCTCCCCTTCGTATTTCTAAAATTTTAGAATTGCCCATAACAATAGAAGTTACTTTCAGAGAAAATGTATCTACCTTTACAATGTGTAGACTTCACATTCCTCTTATTTATAATTTTATTTAAAAGTAGATTATTCATTATAGAAAAAATAGATTAACTTGTTTAATCTGGAATCCAATTTCTTTCAACCCATTTTTCTTAGACAAGGAAATTTAATTTCTGCAGAACATAATTTAAAATTTTAATTTAACAAGTTTTTCAACTAAAAAAAATATCAGTTTGTGTATATGGATATTTCATCAATTGTTTCTATTTTTATGTCTTTTATTCATAAAAATATTTATTTAATGCTATATATTTCATCAAATTTAAAAAATAAAAGGGTAAAGAGAAAAAAAGACAAAAAAAAGTATGTAACTTATCCTGTCACAGAAAGAAGAACGATAGAAGCATTACTTTTATCAGATCTGTAAATGTTTTTTCAAATTTCGCGTCTTAGAAGTTCGTAGTCTCATGCTACGATTTTGCTATTAGGTGAAATTTCAAGAATCAGTTATGTGTTTCTTACAGACTTAATTGCACAAATCAATTACTGCAAGTGGATGAGACTCTTTGTTTCTCTTTAGACATTAGTGTTATGCGCTTACAGTTATATATTTATATATATGATCAATGAAATATATTGAAAGCTGTGGATACAGTCATACGTAGAGATTGATGTACCTCTAAAAAGCTCTTATGTCATTTCGATTTAGACACCAAGTAGTCACAAAGAAAGATCAAACAACTACATAACTTTCTTTTTATCCTGAAACTCTCACTCGTGGATAGTCCGGAAAGGCTTGTATGTCTTGACACTACTTATCAGTCCTGCGATGGACCCAGCAGCAGCTAAGAGCGAGACGATCAAGCAAACCCAGCATAACATTTTCAGCCCAATCCATCTAGGAGAGTACTTCTTAACCTTCCTTTGTGCAATGTGCATCTCCACGGGGAAGTATACCGTTAAAGGCCAGAAAGAAGCTGCACCGATAAGACCCAAGATGGCGTTGAAGAAAGGGAATATCATAGCTACTACAGTGGTTATTACCACGTAAGCTGTCCTCCACACCAACCTGAAGAGGCTGATGTTGAATTTTCCAAGGAAAGGTACGTTTACTGAATACTCAGAAGTGATGAACTTGTTGTCAGGCCAGTTTCTATTGCATCTCTTCTCAACAAACTGGAAGATCGGCTGCGCAAACACCTACAAAAGTATGGTTCTTATGTCATTAGCTAAACAGAGAGAATGTGCAAATAGAAATCTATTTCTCTTTGTGGTTTAAGGTTTTACCTGATAAGCACCGATAAGGTGGAAAGCAATGCAAGCATTTGCAAAGTCAATGAGCCAAAAGGGTTCGTAAAACCCAAAATCTGTGAGGAAATCTCCCGGTGCTTTGTTTCCAAATGCAGCATAGCCGAGACAACCACATAATATGTAGAAGAAAGTGGTGGTTGATACTCCCACAAGGCTTGCTCTTTTCATAGATTTGTTCTCTGCTGGGCTAGATTTCAATGTATCCTGCAAAAAGTATGAACTTTCACCGGTTAGTGTACGTAAATCCACGCTTTAATCCAGTTTTGTCTCATGCGTTTTAACTTAATCTTATTAGGCCGTCACTATCAGTCGACATAAACTCTTATGTTACCAAATACCGTAACATATTAAATAGTGAAAACTACTATTATTAAGAGGCAAAAACTATGAGTTGTGATGTCAAATCAATAAGCTATACTCAGTTGATAAGAATTATTATATCTTTGTTTGTTGTGGAGAAGAGGTTGACAATGTCTTTGAATATGACATCTTGTCATTAATAGGCACATGTTAATGTTACACCTTTAAGCTAAAAGACAGGTTCTCTTCTTTTTTGACTCTTTTGAATAAAGCAAATAAAAAGTGGTCCATAAGGAATCGATTGTCATTGTCAATAATCTCTAACCACAATTCTATCAAGAGGTTCATATTCAAAGCTAACAAAGATTCCTTAGATATCTGATATGAAAAACTTGCCTGAATCTCGATGAGAACGGTGGCGTAAGCATATGCAAAAGCAATGTCCCCGACCGCTTGAAACGATCTCCATATCTTCTGAGCTGCAGTCACATCAACTCCTACCACCGTGCCCGTCATATTCGTCTTACCGACTTTCCCACCTTTTCATATCGTAATATATTAACCGTTAGTCCCTAATTAAAAGTATCGCTATATATAAATTTCATCTACTATGAGTGGACCAGTTAGTCTATCTAGGTACTGATATAGGTACTTGGAAAATACAATTTGTTGACTAAGATGGTTAGTAATTGTAAGTTTGTAACTTCGCTACTAATTCAATCTTAAAAGAATTGTATGTACCTGCGACGGTCGCAATGGCTAGGCCAATCCCAATAGTTGCGTAAGTGAAGGACATCACCGCAGCCATAAGGGAGAGAAAAGAGAGCTTGTGGAAGTTTGGGATCTGGCTAAGAATAATCTGAATGATCCCGAAAACTGCCATATACGGATAATTCGATATAGTACAGTCTGCCTCGTGCCCTTTCTTGTGGAAACAGTTTGCTTTCCCGACGGCTCTGCGCAAACACCATATCACAACCACATTAATATATTTCACAACTTGTAAAACATGCATGTAATCAACCGTTATGACAAGCACGGTACATTTACTAACGGTTAAAGTTTTTTTTTTAATTTTTGATCAAATACTAACACTTAAAGTTAATAATCATATTATTCACGGATAGTTGACTTACACCAAGCTAATAGAAGCAGTGATGGTGTAGCCAACAGTGATCCCTATTAGATTCCCATACTGTGCCACTCCACAAAGCTGCACTTTCCTACCACCTGCAATAATCGAAAAGTATTATATAGTCTGTTATATTTTATTACTTCTGTTTGAAAAAGCAAACACAAAACACTCCACGGAACTATATATATATTACTCCATCAACATCCAAAACCAATTATAATGCTAATACTACCAAAAGAGATTGCCTCTTATGCCTAGGTATTCTTTAATTTACGGTTTCCTGGGATTACACCATTTTGGATTATTATAAACAGTACACGTTTTGAATCAACTAGTATATTAATAATCTGTTGAAGATTATATCATTGATGACTTCTGAAACGTTTCGGCCTAATAATTAATTATTTCAACAACATAATGTATAATTAGAAATTAAGGACGAGTACCAAATTTCAGATTAAAGTCAATGTTTTACTTAAATTAAATATGGAAGACTAATTTCACAATTATTTCTCTGTAAAACCAAAATTGCAGGGACTGAAGCAAACACTAGTAATTCTAACAATTCATTTATAAGGTCTCGAATTTATAATTGAGCAAGACAACATCGGAACTGCGAATTCAAGGAAATACTATAAAATCTACAAATCCATGTACTTCATCTAAAATTTGAATCAGCACACCCAATTGGATGCACATGCTTTGATTTTTTAACATGATATTAAGGATTTTCTCTACGACTCCTCTCAAATTTTATAATTAATACCCACTATTTTATGAACCATTATCATTTTTTTGGGATAAATTCATGAGAACAGCAGTTTTATTTCAAATAATTGATGAAAAACATAGCTGCGGTTACAATCCCAACCAACTTTTATAATATTATCTTCTTTTCTTTGTTCTAATCACAATATTTTTTCGACAAGCATCATTCTAACTGTATACCACACAGTCAGTATATATTTAAATGAAACAGAATATATTTTTTCAAAGAAAAAACTGAACCATGCCTTGAAGAAAACTATTTTTTTTTTCTGAAGAAAACTATTTCTTCACTAGTACTGAGAATTTTGTATATAAAAACCACTTCTTAGTTAAAATAGTAAAGTTGGTGTAAATAGTATCAATTTTTTCAAATCTACTTTACAAAAGGTAATATAGAGAAGAAAAGAGAACCGAAAAACATACCAAGGTAAGAACGAACAACGTCCATGTAAGTGTAATTTCGTTTTCCGGTGACGGGATCCGGCGCACGGTAGCAATCAGCGAGCATCGTGGAAGTGAAATAAGTAATAAAAGAGAAAATGACCAAAATCAAAGTCCCTGCGATCCAACCAAGCTGAGCTATCGCCCATGCCAACGACAAAACTCCGGAGCCTATCACAGCCGTGATAATAT
Source organism: Hirschfeldia incana (assembly GCA_026261945.1). Taxonomy (NCBI): domain Eukaryota; kingdom Viridiplantae; phylum Streptophyta; class Magnoliopsida; order Brassicales; family Brassicaceae; genus Hirschfeldia; species Hirschfeldia incana. Next base: position 1,375,382 of record JABCMI010000013.1, on the reverse strand, counting down.
GCGCACTCGCCGTAAGCCACGTCCCCGTCCTCTTCTCTCGTCCATCGTCATCAACGTTCTTTGTGGGATCAGACACGTAGTAGACGTCGCCGGATTCCGCGGCGGGGTGTTCGGTGTTGAAACCCTTCATGTTGACAGAAGAAAGAGAGAGAAACAGAGAGCAAGAGGTGGACAAAGAGAAAGAAGATAAGTAAATGGGTGTCAGAGAGAGTAAACGAAGAAGTCTAATTTAAGTCAACAAAATTATGTTTACATAGTATGATTTATATAGACATACAATATGTATGCGTGTATATATTATAATATATTTATAACCTATATGGCTATATTAGCAGCATATATGCCAACCAGACGTATACGTAAATACGTGTCATATTTCAACTATTATTGGTTTAATATGGCTTGGGATGTGTGAGTCTTTGGGGTAAACTTAGAGCCCACTTTTTCTGGTCATCTAGAAATTTCATCAGACTTCTTATCCATAGCTCATACAAAGCTGGAGTAAGAAAGAAACAATCCTCGGAAACTTTTTTTTTATCAAATCCTCAGAAACTTAAGCTGACAGAGTATAGCATTCTTCAGAGCAGTGCCGTCCTGATTATTTGGTGGTCTGAAGCATATTAGCAATTTGTGGCCTATGTCTACATAATTTATTTTTGTGAAAATATGTGTTAATACAAATATATAAAAATATATAAGAGGATTTCTTATATGTCTAAATTAAGTGAATATATTCTTTGTTTAAAAAATACAAAATGAAATTTAAATTAATGTTTTATAAAGTAATTGATTTCAAATCATTAAAATAACTTAGAATATTAAGAATCTTTAGACCCATTCGGTATTGCTATCCCTATCTACTCTTTATTCATCTCTAGATAATCCATTCCATTTTCAACACCATCACTTAAGAAAATACTATTTTAACTTTTTATTCAAGCTATCCATTGTTAATAGTCTAAGTTAAATGCATATTAAAGAACTTTATAAAAAAATCATTCATCTAAATACCACAAGACTGAAAATTAAACTAAAAGTCTAAAAACAAATAAAAAGACCACTATAAAAGCATCTCCAACTGCATTCTATGTTTTCTCACTTTAAAATAGAGTTTAAAGTAAAATTGATCCAATGATATTCTATTTCTAACTCTAAAATAAAGTGAAAATATGTTTATTCCAAATATTGAGCAAGTTGTTTTTTTGTTCATCATTATATTTCTTACTCTAAAATATAATATTATTAAAGTAAATTTCATTTCTATTACAAAGTCATCTTATTTTAAAGTGAAAATAGAACAAAACACTGGAGATGGTTTAAGTAAGCGAATAACTCAAATGTTAAATATACTCCCAAGACAACTTCTCATTTTTCAAATAGCTCCAACACCTTTGAAGAGACAAGTTGTTCCAATCCTTGAATGAAACTCTTTTCAACGAATGAACAATGTCTTTTAAATCACATTATAAATGGCTATTCTTATTTTTATAACGATCAGCGGAAGACTTAACATGTGAAAGTTTGACTTCTTTGTCGTCTGTTAGGTATTAGGTGTACTCACATATTTTTCTATGATTATTCTCGGATTCACTGATATCATACAAATTATCCTAAAAAGTGAATTATTTTCTCAAATAAGAGATTAAGTTGATCAAATTCAATATGTTTTAAATGTCATGGAGAGATAATTAGATTTAAGGTTACTATTCAGATAATCAGGATTATAGTGCAATATATGTCTAACAAGTTGCATGCATGATATTAAAGAGCTTCAACTCTTAGATAAGTCTATTAGCTCTCGCGTTTTAGACTCGTCCACTGATCTAATGCTGACAATATCGATCGATGTTTTGACAGCGATATCGGTCGATATATGTTTGCCATCGATCGATTACTCTATAGCAGTATCGATCGATATAGCTTCAGATCGAGCTGAATAGATGCTCGCCAAAATCATAGATCGGCTCTCGCGTATCTCTAGAGGACCTTAGCTTATGCAATATGATTTCAGGATGATGATTAACGAGTTAATGCATTCCAATATTCATATTCTAGTTAGCTACTCTAGAATAAGCATTAGGGTTCATCATGAAATGAATATCACAACTCAAAACTCTATAGTTTGGGCTAATCCTTCATAACTATTTGAACCCTAAATCTAACAAGAGAATCTACTCAGACATGGCTAAGTAATTCATAGCAGTGATGTAATAATAGAGATTCATAAAGATTATAAGACTTTGAACAAACATGTTCTTCAAGATAACAATTCTCTTTGTATCTTTCTTCTAGATCTTAGAATTCTATAACCTTTGAAAATAAGAAAAGAACTTTGAATTAACTTTGAAGTGGTGAAAGACAAATGATTGTCAAAGAAATGAATAATATGAAAAAGCTTACTTTGCCAAAACACATAGGCATAACTATAAATATGAGTTCATTAGGTTAAAAACTCGTCAGGGGCAATTTTTTAATTTGGAGAGGTCTTGGGCTTCAAGTCGGTTAAGTCCAACTATTCTTCTTACGCGTTTGATATCGATCGATGGTACTAGGCATACATCGATCGATGGTACTAGGCATACATCGATCGATTGCTTATCTTGATTCGTCGTCTTCTATGAATGCGTCGTCGATCGATGGCACACAATGTGCATCGATCGATGTGCATCTCTGAATATCAACCTTTTGTCTGATCTTGATAGTCATCTTGCGTGAACCCTCATTTGAGCTCTAAAAAGATACCTAAAACATCACTCTACTCTAAAATGATCCTGAGCCTGAAAACATATCTAATAGACTCCAATATATATATATATATATATATATATATATATATATATATATATATATATATATATATATATATATATATATATATATATATATATATATATATATATATATATATACATATATATAGTAAAATCCACAATCTGTGAGAAAGTAAGCTTCTTCAAAGGGTTTCTCTTTACGTATTCTAAAGATTATTTTTCTGAAGTTTTCCATCTCCTTCTCATTAACTCCTCTTTTATTTTTCTGAGAATTCTGCCCTCACTATCCTTTTCTATCTCCATGGGCTCAATTATATCTGTGGATTTCTTCATGATGACGGTTGGAGGGTTTCTGAATGGGTTAGATTGCTCCCGGAGTGCATTAAGTTGTGCTGCGTCTATGTTTAGAAGTTGCACTCTTCGATGGGGTATTGTATATCGAGCGACGGCTACTGGAGTGTGTCGGTCGATATCCTTATCAGTTTGTCGATCGATGGGAGAAACAATGTGTCGATCGATAGCTGATGAAGTCGTGTCGTGCTGCGAACGCTTCATGTGTCATAATCTTGATGGTATTGCACTCGTGAGATGTGTCTTCGAAGTCTATCGATCGACGGTCGTCAAAATCTATCGATCATTTCGCTTTGGGTGATATCGATCGATGTCGAGCAGATGATGTCGATCGATAGGGGGTGAATCCGAATATTTCATCTTTGGAATCTTGCAGCTTCTCATGCTTCACCACTTGCCAAAAGTCTTCATCCAAGATAGCATTCATGTGGTGGTTAGTAGCAAATTCTCATGTTCCCCTTGTTAAAGCTTCTTGCTTCTTTACAGCATCTCATGTTTGAACCACCTTAGTCTCCAACTTCTTCACATGGATGCTCAAAGCATCAAGCTTTGTGTTTAGGTTGGTGTAGACAAAGTCAATCTTTCCATTGAAGTCTACCTGATGTTTCTGCTGACTCTCAAAAACTCTATCCAGCATCTCTTCTAGTTTACTTTCTTGGGTGGGTGGGTGGGGTGGGTTTGTATAGAATGAGTTTCCATAACTCATGTTGTTGTTGTTGAGGTTGCTGCTGCTATAGTTGTTGGTGTTAGGCTTCTGGTTGAAGTTGCTTCTCTGTTTTGAGAAGTTTTTGTATCCTCCTTGGTTTTCAGATCTCTGGAATCCAGTTCCACTAATCCAGTTCACCTCTTCTTCTGTAAATTCCTCTACAGTTTATGCATCCTCCACTGAGCAAATTTGCTTGTTTAGTAGCTTCTGAACATTATCCAGCTGTGCTTGCACTTTATTAATTTGTTCCTTCCCAAGAAACGCTGCAGATTTTGCTTTCACAATGTTCTTCGTGCTGTTGCTGGAGGCTAAGTTTTCTATTAACTTCACAGCCTCTTCTGAATTCTTTGTGGTGAAGTTACCTTAACTAGATGTATCGACGGCTATTTGATACATCAAAGCGATGCCTCTGTAGAAAGTGCAAAGTAGTTGCACTTTGTTGAATCAGTGGTATGGACAATCACGCTGGTAGGACTTGAACCTGATCCAGGTATCCTTAAATGATTTTCCAGGATCTTGAGTGAATTTCGCAATTTTCCTCCTCCAGTCTTCAGCGCGTGATTCATCAAAGAAGTTACGCAGGAAAGCGTTTTTGATATCGCTTTAGGTTGTGAGAGAACCTGGTGGTAACTGCCTGAGCCATTGCAAAGCTTCTCCAGATAGAGAGTATTTGAAAAGCTTGCAGAAAAGATAGTCTACAGAGACTCCATTGGCTTTAATGGCGGTTATGAGATCCTCGAACCTTTCCAGATGGTCCATAGTATGTTCATTGGACAGCCCACAGAAGGGTATCTGTCCCACAAGTGTGTAGTACTGCGGCTTGAGCTTGAAATCTCCTCTCTGAATGGCAGGAGGGCGGAAGGCTGATTAAGATGGTCACCTGTGTAGTTCTTGCAGTTTCTGACCTGCTGCATTACGCAGGTGACCATCTTAATCACGCAGGTCTCCATTCTCATCGGTGGTGAGAATAATAAGCGCTACCATGTCTCGTAAATTAGTATCGATCGATTTAGGATTGAAAGTAGCGATCAATGTCGGATTATGGGTGTCGGTCGACGAACAGTTGTTGATGTCAAGCGACGGTAAGGTGCAAGTATCGGTCAACAAAGAAGGTGTCTCGGTCGACTGTGGTGAGTGAGTATCGGTCGACGAACGGTTATTGATGTTGATCGATGCGGAACGTAGGTCTTTGCGGATTGTACGTTCCAAGCCGTGAGGATCTTCTGTGTACAAAATTTGCGTGTTCTTGTCGGTTCTAGTACTACTGGGCATGTACCTAAAAAAGACAAGATTATTTTTTTGTGTCAGAAGATGTAAAAATAAAAAGCAAGTAAGCTAGACCTAATCAGATTAAATCTAATGGCGGTCAAAGCTCCCTGGCAACATCGCCAAATTTGATATCACTCAAATTACCCTAAGGAGTGAATTACTCTCTCAAATAAGAGGTTCAGTTGTAGTACTTAGGGATCAAATTCAGAGGGAGTTAGGGAGCACAAAAGATGTAATCTTTAGTGATATGCTAGGTTGAATAGGTTTTAAATGTAAATTACAGTTCCGAGCAATGGTAAGTTGCTCAAGAGATTTGGTTTAGGTTTTAAGTAATAAGGAAGGATAGTTGGATTTAAAGTTACTATTCAGATAATCAGGGCTATAGTGCTATAGATGTCTATCAAGTTGCATGCATGATATTAAAGAGGTTCAACTCTTAGATAAGTCTATTAGCTCTCGCATTTTAGACTTGTCCACTGATCTGATGCCGACAATATTGATCGATGTTTTGACAGCGATATCGGTCGATATATGTTTGTTGTCGATCGATTACTCTATAGCAGTATCAATCGATATAGCTTCAGAGTTCAGACCAAGTTCAATAGATGCTCGCAAAGATCATAGACCGGCTCTCGCGTATCCCTTGAGGACCTTAGCTTATGCAAGACGATTTCAGGATGATGATTAACGAGTTAATGCATTCCAATATTCACATTTTAGTTAGCTACTCTAGAATAAGCATTAGGGTTTATCATGATAATGAATATCACAACTCAACAGTCTATAGTTTGTGCTAATCTTTCATAACTATTTGAACACCAAATCGAACAATATAATCTACTCAGACATGGCTAAGTGATTCATAGCAATGAGATAATAATAGAGATTCATAAAGATCAGAACACTTTGAACAAACAGGTTCTTCAAGATAACAAATCTCTTTGTATCTTTCTTCAAGATCTTAGAATTCTGTAACCTTTGCAAATAAGAAAAGAACTTTGAATTAACTTTGAAGTGGTGAAAGACAAATGATTGCCAAAGAGATGAATAATATGAAAAAGCGTACTTTGCCAAAACACATAGGCATAACTATAAATATGAGTTCATTAGGTTAAAAACTCGTTAGGGACAATCTTGTAATTTGGAGAGGTCTTGGGCTTCAAGTCGGTTGAGTCCAACTAGTCTTCTTACGTGCTTGATATCGATCGATGGTACTTGGCGTACATCGATCGATTGCTTATCTTGATTCGTCATCTTCTATGGATGGGTCGTCGATCGATGGCTCAAAAAGTGCGTCGATCGATGTGTATCTCTGAATATCGACCTTTTTTCTGATCTTGATAGTCATCTCGGATGAACTCTCTTTTAAGCTCTAAAAGGACACCTAAAACATCACTTTACTCTAAAATGCTCCTGAGTCTGAAAACATAGCTAATAGAATCCAAAACACACACACACACACACACATATATATATATATATATATATATATATATATATATATATATATGTAATAAAATCATTTCAATACCATGGATAAAAGTGGGTAAAAACCATGGTAGATCATCCACATTTCTAGAATGAACCTATAAATTCATTAACCAATAGTACGTGAGTATTTGATATTTGATATCTTTTAAAAAATGAAACAAAACTAAATTTCCAAATTAAATTATGTTTTTAAATAAAAAAATAAAATATACATAAAAATAGTAATAGTTACAAAAATAAATAAATTAATATATTTAACGCCGTCAGCAAAATACTAAACTCTAAACCCTAAATTCTAAACCCTTAATCCTTGTGAAACCCTAAATTTTTGGTTAAATCATAAATATTTAGACTTAAATCTTAATAACACTAAACCCTAAATTTTAATCACTAAACACTAAACTTTTAGGTAAACATTAAACTCTTGCATAAATCTTAAACTCTAGGGTCAAGTATTTGTCCAATGGTTCTGGGTTTACTTAAGGGTTTAAGATATAATGATTAGAATTTAGGGTTTAGTATTTGTCCACAAGTTACGAGTTTATCCAAGAGTTTATGGTTTAGTGATTAGAATTTAGGGTTTAATGTTATTAAAATTTAGTTTCTGATATTTATGAGTTAGAATTTAGGATTTAACCAAAAATTTAAAATTTACTCAAGGATTTAAGGTTTAGCATTCAAAGTTTTGGGTTTAGTATTTAGTATTTAGAGGCGTTAACTATATTAATTTACTTCTTTTGCAACTATAACTGTTTTATGTAATTTTTATTTTTTTTATTCTAGAAACTTTATTTAATTTGGAAATTTAATTTCATTTCTTTTTTTAAAAGATATCGAATATTAAATATTCAAAAACTAATAATTAGTGAATCTATAGGTTGAACTAAACCCACGAATGACTCTTTTTTTTGTCAACATTTTCATATATAAACCCAATAGTACATTACAAGCAGGCCCTACTTAAAATACAATTTTTTAGCCTATAACGAAAACCAAAATAACAAGATAAGGCTTGTTGCATATGTTCTCGTGCTGAGCAGAGGTGATAAAAAGTGTCTCTGAAACTCTGCCGGACCCAACGTCGGACACTCCATTCCCGTTTTCTACAACAATGGTATAGAATCATATTACTAAGTCAATGGTTTGCATGTCTAGCATCTCATACGTCACTGATTAATTTTTCTATTTAGCCACCCCGATCTTTCTTCTTTTTATAAGTGAACATGATGAGTAGTTAAATATCCGCATGGTTTGGTGTCTTGAGATGATAACGGTTCTGTATTTAGTTGTTACTCGACTTTTTATTTGAATTATTTTGGTTGTTGAAATTAAATGCATTTTCTTTTAGATTCATTTTATTAAAATGGTTGAGATTTTATTTGGTTTTGTTAATTCGGTTTAATTCAACATTTTAGTGTAAGTATAGCACACTATTCTCAAGAATAGATGAGACGAATGTTATAATAGCCACACTAACTAGAAATGAGATACACAAAAAGCTATGAATAAGGTGTAGTATCACAACTGTTTTTATCCAAAACATATTTAGAAGAATAAAAAAATATATGGTATCATTTAAAATTGCCTATATATAGAAATTTTTGTTTCTTATAGTTGAACAAAATCTTATATTTTCTATTCTCTGTTGAACAAAGTATCTTGTTTTTCTTCTTTTTTTTTTCGCAAGATCTTGTTGTTCTTCTTACATCTGAAATATATATTTTTATGCAAGCAGCAGCTACATGGAAATATGGAATCGTGGGGGTAATTAAACATAGGTTCCCCTTCAGCCTCTTATCGTCTGCGCAATAACTAGCCTTGAGACATTTTCTTCAATCCATGGAAACAAATTTCATAAAGCAAAAAATGTCAGAAAACAATTGATGGGTATACGCAAATAACAAAGACCAAAGCTATTCAATTCTCCTTGTTTGAAAAAACACCTGTATAACTTGGACGGCTTAGACGATTGTTACAGACGAATAACATTTCATGGCACACACGTACACAGAGTGCTTACTGAAATGTTGTCATACTCTGTTGTCGGATAGCAATGTCCTTTCGAGTTAATCATTTTGATAAGTTATACGTAGTTAAAATATTCATAAGACAATTTAAGTCTTTGAAGTTGATATATCTCTATCTTTTTCATTTTTTAGGTTATATTTCTAAGTTTTTTTTTTATTTTGAGAAAAGGTTACATTCTAAGTTACATCTCCATTTTATTTAAATTATTTATTTTGATGTTATATATTATTTTAGATCATATAAGATACATATAAAAATGATTTGATACTCACTTAAAATGTATGTCAAGCTTTTTATTCATGTATTAACAAAAATTACATCTAGATTTTAATAACAATAACAAAATTAATATCCTTCTATTTTTGAAGTATTATCTTCAAATTTATTAACCATTCAGTCAATTAAAAAAATCATTTAAGTGAAACTGTATATATTTATATAATAGGGTCAATTTGCTCAATATTCATCTGACCTCTGACAATTAAGAATATAGCCATGTATAGGGAAATGTATCAATAAAATCAGACGTTATAGTCCTTTACGACGCGTGAGCGTTTGATAGTATTATCAAACGCTAGAACTATAAACTATTATATATATAACGTAGATATATAATAGATTATTCCAACCATAATTTTAATGTTAGGAACTAATTTGAGTTCAATAGTACTGGTTATTTATAGGGGTTAATGTAGTTTAAGCAGTCGACAATATAAAAAAACATATGTATTCGTAAAACAAATATTTAGTGTAAAATTTATTACGTGAAAAAACAATATAACTGATATATTACAAAGAGTAAAAAATATATAATTATATATTATATAACTATATAGTATAGTATATTGACGGATATATAAACAAAATGAAAAGATGAAAAGTAAAAGGAAAATAAAAAATGCTAAGATGGAGTTTACTGAAAATAGTGAAAAGAGAGAGAGATGGAGGAGAGGGAAAAGGAGGATGTCAAATAGATAGAAGAAGATAGGGATGCCAAATAGATAGAAGAAGATAGGGATGCCAAATAGATAGAAGATGATGAGGATGTCAAATAGGAGAAGGGGAGTGGAAAGGAAGAGGGAAAATAGATACAAGATGATGAGGATGTCAAATAGGGGAGCAGAGAAGCATGAAAGGGAGGAGGAGAGAGAATATAATTACAATTCTATTTTATACTTTATAAATAGAATAAAATATAATAATATATCATCTGAATATTATATATTAGAAAAAAGGAATGTGAAAGAAAAAAAAGAAAGAATGAAAGAAATAGAAACCTATAGAAAGAAGAGAAGATGTAAAAGAGTAGAAATGGAGATTGAAAAACTAAATAGAGGAAAATATAAATCAAATACATATTGTAGAATTTTAGTTCCATTCTATATCTCGTAAATATAATAAACAAATATTTTATTATAACTATATATATTTATATATATATATATATATATGTTAACTTTACAAAATTTAAAATATTTCGTATACAGAAAAAAATATGATTTTTTAAAGGCATTTAAGAAATTCAAAAAAGTAATTTTTAAATGGATAAAATTAATTGAAAGAAGAAGGTGAAAGTAAGAAAGGACAATACAGAAATTAATACATAATATCATACCCTAATAAATACTATAGTTATATAATCAATATAATTCCTACTATGTATCTGAGTTCAAATCTACTATATATTATTTTCGAATTGATTTTGCCCCATGTTGTCGTTACAATTACTCTTGCCAAAAATATGATGACATGACTACTAAAAAAGATGACATATCTTCCAAAAAATATTACATGGACACTTACATTTAATATTATTTTTTTGGTAAAATTTTAAAAATATGGCAATAACTCATATATTACATTTAGTGTCTTATATTTTTAGAATTTTTTTAGAATATGGTAATAACTGATACATCATCTATAAATTATATATAACATTTTAAATTAGAAATATTGTTTTACTTTATTTTTCTTTTAGTAATTATACATTTTATATTACTAAAACTTCCAAACATTGCTACATTTAAAAAACAATTAAATTTATAATCGTAAGATCATTAATTTGTTATATATATATATGTATATATATATATATATATATATATATATATATATATATATATATATATTTAATAAGAATTGCTTACTTTAATATTTTGATAATTATATAATTTTATATCATTTTATTAGTTTTATACTAATTAATTTAATATATTTAAATAATAAAAATAATTTCAAAATTTATCTAAGATTATAATTTAAATATACATCTCCTATACATTATTTGCGAAGTGATTTTTCCACATGTCGTCCTTACAATTACTTTCACCAAAACAATGATGACAATAACTCATATATTACATTTAGTGCCGATTTCTATTTTTGGATTTTTTTTTGAATATGGTAATAACTCATACATCATCTATAAAATAAATATATTCATATATAACATTTAAAATTTTCGAAATGTTGTTTTATTTTATTTTTATTTTTATAATTATACAATTTGTATTACTAAACTTTCCAAAAATTGCTACAATTTGTTTAAAAAAATTAAATTTCCAATCGTAAGATCATTTTAATAAGTATTGTTTAGTTTAAATGTTTGATAATTATATAATTTTATATCATTTTTATTAGTTTTATACAAATTAATTTGATATATTTAAATAATAAAAATAAATTGAAAACTTAATCTAAGATTATAATTTCAATATACACATATATTTTTAAATATAATTTTAAATAAACAAAATTATTTTATCTTAATTTAGTATTTAGCTAAATTATATCTATATTAAATATTGGTAAAAACAATAAAAGCTATAATTTTTAATAAAAATATATGTTTTTAAATATAAATGAAAGTTAAAAATTTTCTTTCATTTCTCTATATAATATTTTAGATTATGAAATCACTTTAATATGTTTGAGTTTATGTATCTTATTTTTGTTGTATTCTCAAGATCAAACAATATTTTTTTGTGTTTTTCATACAGAAATATGTATTATGCCATATTATATGTATAAGTAAGATATAATATATATGAAAAGATTCTCTGCGTATTCTCCGATTGTGTGTCTGCATTTTCAAAAGAAAACTAGATCTCGATCCGCGCAGGTTTTATTTTCATTTATTTTATATAAACATTTGTTTTCAATTCTAAAGTTTTATTTTCATTTATTTTATATTAACATTTGTTTTCAATTCTAAACTTATTGATATATATATATATATATATATATATATTATATTATACCCCTAATATATATGAGATGTGTCTATCAATTTTTAAAACATAATAATTTTATGGCATATTTTTTTTAATTGAATAAATTGTTTCAAATTTTCACATGTATTTATGTCTTTTTCTATATATATTCGATTACTATTTCATTATTGAAATTGTAACTATATATAAAGATTTGTAAAATATTTTTTTATTATCATCTTCAAAGATATTGTAACATGAGATAATTTTAGAAAGTTATTAAAAAATCAAAGTTTTATGTTCATATATAGTTTAATATTATTGAGTAAATAATTAAACATTTTTTTTTAGTTTTAAGAATAAACTATATAGTTTTAAACTTGTTTTCATTGGTTTAAGGTAGTATAGATTAATCATTGTTAAATAATAATTATTTTTTATTTAAAAAAAAATCTTTACAATTTTAAAAGTTAACACTGGTTGTTATATTTATCGTAGATGTTTATATATTCATTGTAAATCTGGTATCAAATATATTAAATAGATCATTCACATTTATCACTACAAGAAAACATGGTCTTAACGACCAGCATTAACGACCAGGAAAGATGGATCGTAATTTTACATCTATTTTACAACCCCTTTACGACTAAAAAAATATTGATCGTAAAGTAGATGTAATATTGCTACTAATATAGTTGGTAGTACACTAGTCGTAATATTACATCTCCTTTACGACTACAAAAAGCCTTGGTCGTAAAGTAGATGTAATATTGCTACTAATAGCCTTAGTAGTAAACTAGTCGTAATGTTACATCTCTTTTACGACTACACGTGTTAGTCGTAAATGAGATGTAAACTTACGACTACAATACATCAATAATTTGAATCTACATTACGACTATTATGAGTATTTAGTTGTTCTTTAGTAGTTAATTTGAAATCCAACGTACATTCGTTGTAACATTGCTACCAACGAAAATTGAAATTTTTCTATAAATACAACATTCTCCTCCATTCTTAAGATGCATCAAAAAAAACGAAAGAAACCCAAAAAAAACGAAAAGAGAAGAAAAAAAAAGAAAAGAGTTGAAGAAAATGTCTATTTATGAGATTCGGAGTTGGATGTATGCTCATAAAGATTCAAGAAGAAGAGTAACAGACGAATTTCTCAACGGAGCAGAGATATTCATGAACCAAGCCGGACAGACGCCTCTCACACAGGAAACGGGTAAAATGTTTTGTCCATGTTGTAAGTGCAACAATACAAAGTTTGCTAATAGTGAAACTGTTTGGAAACATATAGTAAATAGAGGATTTACCCCGCATTACTATATCTGGTTTAACCACGGGGAGGGTGAGAATAGGAATGAAGGTAGTTGTAGTAATCAGGTTGAAAATGTTGGTAACCGAGTTGAGCCACATTTTCCTTCTGAAAACGTCATTCAAGAAGATAATTTGGTAGATCATGATAGGATGCATGATATGGTTATCGATGGATTTCGTGAAACAACATCAGTAATTGATCAGGAGGTCGAAAACGTAGAGGGGCCTAACTTGGATGCAAAAAGATATTATGAAATGTTAGCAGCAGCTAATCAGCCAATTTATCAAGGTTGTAGATAAGGTCTTTCTAAATTATCATTGGCAGCTAGGATGATGAATATCAAAACTGATCATAACTTACCTGAAGTTTGTATGGATGCATGGGATGAGTTGTTTAAAGAGTATTTGCCTGAAGATAACTTGTGTGCTGAATCTTATTATGAGATTCAAAAACTTGTTCATAGTCTTGGCTTACCTTCGGAGATGATTGATGTGTGTATAGACAACTGTATGATATACTGGGGAAACAATGCCGAATTGGTAGAGTGTAAATTTTGCAAGAAACTCCGATATAAACCGCAAGGACGTGGGCGGAATCGGGTGCCGTACCAGCGGATGTGGTACTTACCTATTAAGGATAGACTAAAGAGATTGTATCAATCTGAGAAGATGGCGGCATCGATGAGATGGCATGCAGAACATGTTCAGAAGGAAGGAGAGATCAATCATCCCTCTGATGCAAAGGCGTGGAAACACTTGAATTCGGTGTATCCTGATTTTGCTAGCAACCCCCGCAATGTTTATCTTGGGCTATGCACAAATGGCTTTAGTCCATTTGGGATGTCGGGAAGACAATACTCGCTTTGGCCAGTCTTCTTGACGCCATACAACCTTCCACCAGAGATGTGTATGGAAAAGGAATTGCTATTCATGAGTATATTGATACCTGGGCCAAAGCATCCAAAGAGGTCCCTCGATATTTTTCTACAACCGTTGATAGAAGAATTGAAGGAATTATGGTCAACAGGCGTGGAGACATATGATTGTTCAACAAAAACAAACTTTACAATGCGAGCAGTTTTATTGTGGACTATCAGTGACTTTCCAGCATACGGGATGTTGTCGGCTTGGACGACGCATGGAAGGCTGTCTTGTCCTTATTGTATGGGAAGCACAGGCGCATTTCAGCTGAAGAATGGTAGGAAGACGTCCTGGTTTGATTGTCATCGAAGATTTCTTCCCATTAACCATCCGTACCGCAGGAACAAGACATTGTTTCGGGCGAAAAGAGTTGTTCGAGACACGGCTCCACCGTATTTATCTGGAGTAGAAATCGAGAAGAAAATTGATTACTATGATGCAGTTGAGACAGTTGGAAAATGGGATAATTGGCATAGTACTCCTGGAAATATGCCTGATGGTTATGGGACGCAGCATAATTGGCACAAAAAGAGTATATTTTGGCAACTTCCATATTGGAAAGATCTACTTTTGCGCCATAATCTTGATGTGATGCATATAGAGAAGAACTTCTTTGACAACATCATCAATACTTTGTTGAACGTCCAGGGGAAGACAAAAGATAACATGAAGTCAAGGTTGGATTTGCCTGCATTATGTTCTAGGATTGAGCTGCATATTAAAAGCGATGGGAAAATTCCGGTTCCCATATTCAGATTGTCAGCAGAAGCAAAAGCTGCATTGTTCAAGTGGGTGGCATCAGATGTGAAGTTTTATGATGGATATGTTTCAAATCTATCAAGATGTGTTGATCAGCAAGGACAAAAGTTTTCGGGGATGAAGAGTCATTACTGTCATGTTTTTATGCAACGACTTCTACCATTTGCATTTACGGAGTTGCTTCCCAAAAATGTTCACGAAGCACTTGCAGGTAAAAAAAATTAAAGTGATTATTGATTATTTTTGGGAAATAACTGAAACTTGTAAATTATTTGTAGGAATCAGAGCTTTTTTTCAGAGATCTTAGCGCACGCACCTTAACTGAAGATATCATCGCACAACTTGATGCGAATATCCGGATTTTGATGTGCAATCTGGAGAAAATCTTTCCTCCATCATTTTTTGACGTCATGGAACATCTTGTTATCCACCTTCCGTATGAAGCACTACTTCGTGGACCAGTTCATAATGGATGGATGTATCCTTACGAGCGAGCTATGAAATATTTGAAAGGAAAAGTAAAAAATCTGGCACAGATAGAAGGTTCAATAGTTGCTGGGAGTTTGAATGAGGAAACATCTCACTTTACGTCCTATTACTTTGGATCACAAGTCCGGACACGGAAAAGGACTACGACCCGATATGATGACGGTGGTGTGATGCCGACATATGTTGTTGAAGGTGTTCAAGATATATTCTGTCAGAAGTCTGGTGGTCGAGTTCAGAAGACGCTCACAGTGCCCACACATATATACTCCTAAACTGCGAGGAGCTTGAATTATTTGAAAGGTACGACGAAATATAATTACTTTACTTGTTAACATAGTACTTTAATGATCATTTCATTTTAAAACAACGATTTTGTTGCCCAAGTCGAAGAAGCTATACCAGGAATATCAACTAATGATCTCAACAAAAGGAAAGACAAACATTTTGTCAAATGGTTAAAAACGCAGGTATTATATAGATGACACAGTATATATATATAGTTTTTTATTCAAATATACATTTTGTCAAATATATTTATATATATATATATATATATATATATATATATTGTCTTTTCAGGTCGATTATGATGATCAATTTTATCCTCAGTGGTTTCACGAGTTGATACAAGGTCCCCTTGCCAAGATCACCACATCATCTATGTATTTCACACGAGGCTACACTTTTCACACTTACGAATATGGAAGTCAACGAGCAACAATGAATTATGGTGTATGTGTGAAAGGTGAGACAGAATTTTATGGAATCTTAAAAGAGATCATCGAAGTTGAGTTCCCTGGCGTTGCAAAACTGAAATGTGTTCTCTTCAAATGTGACTGGTTTGACCCCACCGTCAATAGAGGTGTTCGGTATGGCAAGTTTGGTGTTGTTGACATAAATTCTACAAGGAGGTACAACAAATTTGAACCCTTCATATTGGCTTCCCAAGCAGACCAAGTTTGTTTTATTCCATATCCAAGGATTAGACAATCTGGAATCGCTTGGTTAGCCGCTATAAAAGTTACACCTAGGGGACGAGTATTAACTGATGAAGAACCACCTTTACAAGAAGATGCCGTAACTGGAGTTGAAGTACCCGACCAAGCTATTGATGAGCTCTTACTTGTTGCTGATCCGCATAATCCGGTTTATGAAGAAATTCCACACGATGCAACAGACGAAGGCAACGAAGATGAATTTGAAGAAAATGATGGAAGTGGAAGAGGTTTCTGATGACGAGTGATTTGTGTTTTATACTATTACTACTTAAACTCTTTAATTTGTAATGCAGTACTACAAATAATCTATGAAACTCATTTTCGTTCAATTGTATTTTTGAGTATGGAAGTGTTTAATAAATCTTTCGATGTTTGGGATTTGAGGTTGGGGTTAAGGGTTTTGGAGTTTAGGGATTTCTATAAAGGGCGTGGAAAAGCTAATTAGTCGTAAATGTACGACAAAACTACAACCAATAGACACAAAAGTCATTACTTGGTCGTAAATGTACGACCAAACTACAACCAATAACCCTTAATTAGTCGTAAATGTACGACTACATTACTACAAATTTACTTATTTGGTGTTTAGGGTTTGGGATTTAGGGATTAGATTTAGGGTATGAAGAAGCTAAGAAGTCGTACATGTACGACTATATTACTTCCATTTGCAACACCAGACCCAGATTAGTTGTATATTTACGACTTCTTTACTACCAATTGCCATGTTAGTGCTAAATTGGTCGTAAAGTACGACTCATGTACTACCAATGGCTCTACAATTTCCTTTTAGTCCCTATTTGGTCGTACAATCTTCCTATAAATACCACCAAAGTTCTTCACAAATCATATGTAGAAGTTTATTAGAAAGAGTATTTAGTAGATTGTGAGAAATCTTGTAAAAAAAATGGAAGAAATATATGCAATCACAAGGGGAAATAGGCATTGCTAGATCTAGTTACGTTTCAACGTAAGTAGGTCTCGCTTAATCTCTTTCCATTTGTGTTTGCTGTATATTTTCTCCTCTTTTTTTTACTTCTCAAAACAAAATTGAGATCAATTAGACGCTTCAGTTGAAGATTGTTAAAAATATCTTCCATTGAGATCAATTAGACGCTTCAGTTTCCTCTGCAGGAACTGAAATTCAGTTCCTACGAAGAAACTGCAGCATCTAATTCATCTTCATTGAAAGATATAATTATCAATCAAATATTTTTTAGAAATGAGATTTATCAAATTTGGTAAATCTCATTTTATTTTTTTTCCAATTACAAGATCAGTCACTAATTGGTCGTTCAATATTTAGATCCTAATTGGTTGTAAATTTACCTCTACTTTACGACTACGAGTCCCTAATTGGTCGTAACGAATAAAAAAATTTGGTCTTTAATTGGCCGTAAAAAAATATTGGTCACACATTGGTCGTAAATGTACAACCCATTTACGACCAAAAGTCCCACATTGGTCGTGCATGTGCGACGCGTGTATGACCCGCCCCTAATCTCTATATATATCGAGCCATCGACTTCATTTGGTCGCTCTCTCCCTTCTCTCTAACAACCAAATCGATTCTCTCTCTAGGAATTTTTTTTTTTAGTTTTAGGTGGTTAGTTAGGTGATTAGTTAGGTAATTAGTTAGGTGATTAGTTAGGTTTGGAATTAGTTTAGGTTTGGAATTAGTTTAGGTTTGGAATTAGTTTAGAATTTTTGTTTTTATATTTTAATATTTAATATTTGATTTGTTTTTAATATCTAATCATTAATTAATTATTTTTTTCAGATTGACGATATGACTGCGCCTACCGGTAGAAAGAGACTTAGAGGCCGCGGTGGGAGATCAGATACTTACGCATCTACTTTTATGGGTCAGTCGGATCCATCAGCTTCTACCTCTGGCACATCTTCCGCACAAGAAAATGTTCCGGATAGCCAGATCCCGAGCGTTCCATTAGTGCCTCCACAGCCATACCCTGCAGCTCCTGAAGCTGATGAAGCTCCATACTATCCGCAGTATGATGATTCATACTTTCAGTATGAAGAGCAGCTGCCTCAGTATGATCATCCTCCGGCTCCTCAACAGCCTCCGGCTCCTCAACAGCCTCCGGCTCCACAGCAGACTCCGGCTCCACAGCAGTCTCAGGCTCCACCAGCTGCCCCGGTTCCACCAGCAGGTCTTCATCTAGATTTGATGGTGCCACCGACTTCAAAATATGCAAAATATACCGTTGAAGACATTCTCCAGATGCCCGGACGAGAAGGCTTACAAATTCTCGATCCATATCTTCGACCCGGGACAACTTGGTAATATTCTTAAATTAATTAATTAATATTTTAATTAATTAATTAATATTTTAATTAATTAACTCATTGGTCTAATTTAATTTGTATATGATTTTCACTTTTATAGGTTTGCTCCGGACAATACAGTGGGACAGAGCATTGGAGAAATCATCAGGACTAACTTTCGATATCCTCATCCGAACTGGTCCCTTACACCGGACCACGTTCGCATTACTTGGTTCAAGTGTTTCGCGGTAATTAATCGACACCTATTTTAGTTGTTTTTTTAATTTTTTTAAAAAATAATTATTTGTTTAATTAATTAATTTTCTCCCATGTTTTTTTTAGCAAAAATGGAATTGGTCTATTGGTCTTAATGAGACGGTGAAGAAAGAGTTCGACCACAAAGCCATGCTTCGTCTCAAGAGCATTGTTGGCGACTGGAAGGATAAGTGGAGGTTTATGGGGGATGACGCCAAGGAAACCTACCTCAGCAATGACGTTTGGAATGGCTTGAAGGCCCATTGGCTGAACCCCAAGGTTGCCAAAAGGTCGATGACTTGCTCTAAGTCTCGGTTGACCCGTGATGCTCAGGGTAACCTCTCAATACCGCATACTTCCGGACAGACTCCACATGCCAAAAGAGCTCTCCAAATTGTAAGTTTTTGATGTTTCTTAATTTTTTTTAACATATTTATTTTTTAAATATATATATCTACTCATTTGACTTTTTTTTTATATAGGCTGCCAGAGAAGGAGCACCACCATCTCTGGCCCGTATTTACAAGGAGACCCACCAGCATTCCGACGGCACTTACTGCCATCCTCGAGCAGAGGAAATCGTCAACACTGTAGAAAGTCGGATTCAGGAGCGCCAGACTCAGCTAACACAAGAGAATCCTGATGGCTCTCCGGTCCAGCTTTCCACCATCGAACAAGACCAGATTTTTGAGGAGGTAAAATTTTTGATCTTTTTAACTATACGCTTATATTTAAAATTTATTTTTTATTTTTTCATATACTAATTATTTTTTATAATTGAAGGTTGTTCCAAAGAAAAGAGGACGTATGGTCGGGGTCGGGAGTGTGAACGATGTTCCGAGGGCGAGAGCGGAATACGCTCTTAGGATCGAAGAAGACTCCTCGATCCGAAGGGATTTGTCATCTGCGAGCCAGACCATATCCGCCCACAAGGACATGTTTAAGTCTATGGCGAATATGATCGAAATGATTATCGAGACAACACCAAATGTCAACCCTTCGGTTCAGACTCAGTGGCAGTCTCTTCGTCCGACCTTCCTCCCCACCCCTACTCCAGAAGAGCAAGCTGAATTAGCTCGACAAGCAGAGCAGAGGAGTTCTGATCTTTTAAATGAGATCAACCTAAACACTTAGTTTATTTCGGTTTTTATTATTTTGTATTTTGAATATTTAAAACTTATGAATGTAATATATTATCTTCTTTTATGAATGCTTTCAATTTTCAAAAACAAAAATCGATTTTTATACAATTTTTTAAAAAATGTATTTTAATACCAATTAAAAATAATATATTAAAATTAAAGATTGGTTGTAAATGGGTTGTAAATTTACGACTAATTTACATCTACAGTAGAAGTACATTAGTCGTAAATTAACGATTACATTACCTCTACGGTAGATGTTAATTAGTCGTACTTTTACTTCTGTGTTACGACCAATGCTTTACGTCTAATTTACGACCAATTGTTTTAATACTATATTACGACTAATAACGCGAGTCGTACTATTACGACCAATGTACGACTAATAGCACTAGTCGTAACATTACGACCAATGTACGACTAATTATTGATTACGACTAGTGAATAACGACCAAACGCTCTGGGTTGTTAGTTAGTTGTAATACCCCTTTTACGACCAACTAACTACTAATTATGCAGTCGTTAAAATTGTGTTTTCTTGTAGTGTATGTTGTTATGGAAAATAATAGTATTTAGAGTGATTCTGCTTTGAAAAATATAGAAAACCATTTGAAAATCATGACAATAATAAATATGTGAGGTTGATCTCCAAACTTCAAATAAATGCTTAGAATATCCTATATTATAAAATATAAGTTAGTATCTCTAACTTTAATAGATATAAAGATTTTATAAATTAAATATACTGTTATCTTTAAATGATTTAGATTTGTTATTTTAGTAAATTTTATAAATGGTTAACGTTAAACCTCTTTTAATGGTGTATCAAATTTAAATTAAAATATTTTTTAGAAAAAGAAAATAAGTTCATTTATTAGATTAATCCTTTTTTAGTATTTAATTCATATAGTACTTTTATTTTAGTGTAATATATACTATAATTATAAAATTTATGAAAATAACATAAAATTTTTAGTTTATTTTCTTATAGTAAAATTTTAATTTATATTGATTTGAATGAACTAATTACGAAATTAATTAAGGGATTGTTATATAAAAATATTTAAGTGATTTGCAAGTTTTTGTTAGACTTTTTCCAACAGGTTTTTATAGTTAAAATAAAATTAAAGTAGATATTATTTGATTAGTTATAACTGAATAAGATTTAAATTTTATTTAATTTGAATTATAATAGAATATCTAATGTGACTAACTCTAATAGATAGTCTATTTTTTAAAAAATTACATATGAATGAGAATTCATGACTTCTGTTTTAATATAATAGATGCTAGATTCGGGTACACCGTATGTGTAGCTTACACGCGTAACACGTTTCCGAACAAGAGTTACAGATTATCATATTCAAAGACACGTGAATGAGTTTGGCTTATAAAGTCGAGCCCACAAAAAAATTCCAAATTATCAACTTACAATGATTCGAGTAAGGAAAAAAATAATTTTGAATTATGCATGTCAATTTTAATATTTTAAGTAAAACGGACGGTGCCCAAACTTTTGTACCGACTTCTTGGAAAGATTAAAAAAATTGTTTGAAAATATCACCAAAGTAGTTTTCGGATTGAATTTCAAGTCATATCACTAGATTTCAAAATGATCAGTCAAAGTCCTTATCAACCGAGTAGTTGAAACACGACTCAAATAAAACTTCAGTTCCTGGACTTTATAAAAGTAAACTTTAGTTCATGTATGTTATAAAAAGATTTATATATTTTAGGTGTATCGGAAATTTTATAGGGGAAAAATTTTGTACCCGCAGGAGAGATATAACACTGATATATGATAAGTAAACGAGAGAGAGTATATTATAAGAAGGAGAGAAGAGGTGTGTTTACAATCGAACGAAATCGTTCGTTTATATAGAGAGTAAAAAGCAAAAGTTACTGTGCGTGCATAGTGACGGTGGGCTCCACATAATTTATTTCACACGATCATTTCAATGATCGGTGCTTCTTTTGTTGACATCTTTTTCTTTCACGTTTATAACACTCCCCTTTGGAGACCAGTGTCACTATCTTCTATAGCTTAGTGTCTTTGTTGCCTCGTTAAAAACCTTTCTCGGAAAACCTAATAGGAAAAACCATAGTAAGGTAAAAAGAGTACAACCACTTAAGCTCCCCCTTGAATGAGCAATCATAGATCTTTCTGATGACGCATTCCAATGTTATGAACATGTTTTCTAAATACCGAAGTAGGAAGTGATTTTGTGAATAGGTCGGCTGCATTGTCGCATGATCGGACATATCTTACTTCAATCTCTTTCTTCTTCTCGAGCTCTTGAGTGTAAGAGAAGAACTTCGGATGTATATGTTTGGTTCTATCGCTTTTGATATATCCTTCCTTTGTTTGAGCAACACATGCCGCATTATCTTCATATAAAATAGTTGGCCCCGTATTTTCGTCAATCCCACTGCTTGAACAGATGTGTCGGCTTATTGATCTTAGCCATACACATTCTCTACTTGCTTCATGGAGTGCGATGATCTCAGCATGATTTGAAGAGGTGGCTACGAGTGTTTGTTTCTGAGAACGCCAAGATATAGCAGTGCCTCCGATCGTGAAAACGTATCCTGTTTGCGATCGGGCTTTGTGTGGATCTGAAAGATATCCTGCATCTGCATAACCAACCATTTGACCTTTCGAGTCTTTAGAATAAAACAATCCTAAATCAATGGTTCCTTGAAGGTAACAAAATATATGCTTAATTCCACCCCAATGTCTCCTTGTGGGAGATGAGCTGAATCTTGCCAGAAGATTAACAGCGAATGATATATCAGGCCGTGTACAATTTGCAAGATACATCAACGCTCCAATTGCACTTAGGTATGGTACTTCCGGACCAAGTATCTCTTCATTTTTCTCAGATGGTCGAAATGGATCACTTTCAATATTAAGTGATCTAACTACCATTGGAGTGCTAAGAGGAGTTGATTTATCCATGTTAAATCGTTTCAACACTCTTTTAGTGTATGTGGACTGATGTACAAATATACCATTTTGATAATGTTCTATTTGGAGGCCAAGACAAAATTGTGTCTGTCCGAGATTTTTCATCTCAAACTCTCCTTTTAGATATTCTGATGCCTTTTGTATTTCCTTTTGAGTTCCAATAATATTCAGATCATCAACATATACCGCGATTATCACAAATCCGGATGTTGTTTTCTTGATGAAAACACATGGGCATATGGGATCATTTACATATCCTTCTTTTGTTAAATGCTCACTGAGACGATTATACCACATACGTCCAGATTGTTTTAACCCATATAATGATCTTTGCAATTTTATTGCACATAACTCTTTCGGTTTGGAACTTAATGCTTCTGGCATTTTAAATCCATCAGGAACTTTCATGTAGATATCAGTATCTAATGATCCGTATAGATAGGCTGTAACAACATCCATAAGACGCATTTCAAGATTTTTATCAGCCGCTAGACTCATCAGGAATCTAAAGGTGATTGCATCCATAACTGGAGAATATGTTTCCTCGTAATCTATTCCCGGTCTTTGGGAGAACCCTTGGGCGACAAGACGAGCTTTGTATCTCGTGATCTCATTTTTCTCATTTCGTTTTCGAACGAAAACCCATTTGTACCCAACTGGTCTCACATCTGCGGGTGTGAGTACAATAGATCCAAACACTTCTCGTTTATTAAGCGAATCAAGTTCAGCTTGTATTGCATCTTTCCATTGTTTCCAATCATGTCTCTTTTGACATTCATAAACAGATTTTGGTTCTGGATCTTCAATTTCTTCATTTATTTCATTTGACACTAAATATGAGAAAGCATCATCAACATCATCCTTTTCATTTCTGTTCCATATCTTCTTATTATGGATGTAGTTGATAGAAATCTCATGATTACTTTCTGACTCGGGATGCTCTGTTTTTTCAGCATTCTTATCGTTTGTTTCTTCCAAAATATTTTCGGCTATTTTGGGTGTGTCATTATTTATTTCGACATCCTTTTGTTTTTTAGGATTTTTATTCTTAGAACCAGCAGGTCTACCTCGCTTCAAGCGTGTTTTAGACTCACGTGTATCATCTGCTTTTCCTTGACCATTTGGTATTTTGATACAAGCAGGAGCATTTGCAGCTGGTATATGAGATTTAGTTACCGTCTTGGTATCTGCAAATGCATCAGGTAGCTGATTTGCTATACTTTGTAAATGCATGATTCGTCGAACTTCTAGTTCTGACTCTTTAGTTGGAGGATCGAGATATAACAACGAAGGTACACTCCATTTGATATCATTTACTACATTTTTGTTTTCTCCCCCTAGAGCTGGGAATACTTTCTCATCAAAATGACAATCGGCGAAGCGTGCCGTAAAGACATCACCAGTTTGTGGTTCTAGGTATCGTATAATTGATGGAGAGTCACAACCAACATATATTCCCAATCTTTTTTGTGGTCCCATCTTTGTGCGTTGTGGTGGTGCTACAGGCACATATACAGCACAACCAAAGACTCTAAAATGGGAAATGTTTGGTTCTCGACCAAACGCTAACTGTAATGGGGAAAATTTATGGTATGCACTTGGTCTGATCCGAATGAGTGCTTCTACATGCAAAATAGCATGTCCCCATACAGAGGTTGGGAGTTTTGATCTCATGATCAATGGTCTTGCAATCAACTGCAGACGCTTAATTAAAGATTCGGCCAAACCATTTTGAGTATGAACATGAGCCACCGAATGTTCAACTTCAGTTCCCGTTACCATACAATAATCATTGAATGCTTGGGATGTGAATTCACCAGCGTTGTCTAATCTAACTCTCTTAATAGTGTAATCAGGAAACTGTGCTCGCAGTTTGATTATTTGAGTTAGAAATCTCGCAAATGCCACATTTCGAGATGATAATAGACAAACGTGTGACCATCTACTTGATGCGTCAATTAATACCATAAAATAGTGGAATGGTCCACAAGATGGATGTATTGGTCCACATATATCGCCTTGAATTCTTTCAAGAAACTTTGGTGATTCTTTATCGATTTTGGTTGGCGATGGTCTTGTGATTAATTTTCCAAGTGAGCATGCAACACATGTCATTTTATTTCCTTGAGAAATCTCCTGGATTTTCAATGAATGACCATGTGAGCTTTCTATGATTTTACGCATCATTGAAGTGCCCGGATGACCAAGGCGATCATGCCATAATGTGAATTCTTCTGGATTTGGTTTCACTATAAGATTAGATTCGATTTCATCAATATAAGTATGATGCAATCCCGAAGGAAGTTCTGGGAATTTTTCTAATATGTGCCTTTGGCCATATTTATCAGAAGTTACATATATGTACTTCTTTCCATCCTCAGTTGCAGACTGAGTATCATATCCGTGACGATATATATCTTTGAAACTCAACAAATTCCTTTTAGAGTTCGGAGAATATAGAGCATTGTTTATGAAAAATTTTGTTCCGTTTGGCAATGTAAAGTTTGCCTTGCCAGTTCCTTCAATCACGTCTGCAGGACCTGATATTGTATTGACAATAATTCTTTTCGGTTTTATATCAGAGAAATATTTCTTTTGTTTCAAGATAGTGTGTGTCGTTCCACTATCTGGTATACACATTTCTCGAATCCGTTTCCTGGATTTTGTTCCATTTGCATTGTAATCCATTTCTGTAATAGTCATAAACATCAATAAAAAGAAAACATAAACTTCATTCATATAATAATCAAATCAGAGAACACACGATAATTATACATTAAGGTGATGTTAAAAACATCATTATTTGTTTAAAACAGGAAATGTAATAATTATACATGACAATACTGAAAACTATTCAGTAGTCTTATTATAAGCACTTCAGTTCTCTTCAGGAGAAATCTAATCCAACTCATTTGCGAAATCAGAGGCTTCGAGGTACGATGTCCCTTCAAAGTTTTCAGTGAGGTTCACTTCTTTTCCTTTGCCTTTCGTGGACTCTTGATATAACTTACAAAGGTGTGGAGGAGTACGACAGGTACGAGACCAATGTCCCTTACATCCACATCTGTAACATACACTCTCACGCTTCTGGGTGGTGTTTTCTTGAGTTTCCTTGCCTTTAGGATCTTGTTCGGATCTAACCCATTTGTTAGATCCCTTCCATTTGGGATTGTAAGTTTTTCCACGTTTGCTGTTGAAACGGCGACCACGACCCCGACTGTTTTGGGTTCTTCTCTCCGAGCTTTCTATCGCCGTAGCATTCACTTCAGGAAATGCCTTGGCTCCCGTAGGTCGGGAATTATGGTTTTTGATCAGAAGCTCATTGTTCTTTTCAGCCAACATGAGCGCAACCATCAATTCAGAAAATCTCGTGTACCCGCACTTCCTGTAAATTTCGGGTAGGAAGTGAAGTTGTTTGTGGAAAGTGTTGTACGTCTTATTCATCATTTCTGCTTCAGAGACAGGGTTACCGCAATACTTCAGAAGTGAGACTATCCTCAGGACAGCGGAATTGTATTCCTCAACCTTTTGAAAATCCTAAAACCTCAGGTTTTTCCACTCTTCTAGAGCGTGAGGGAGGTTGACTTCCTTTTGATTGTCAAACCTTTCTTTTAAAGCTTGCCACAGTTCAGCTGGGTCTTCTATGCTCGCATAGTCATGCGTAACATTTTCATCAAGGTGTTTCTTCAGGAAAATTATTGCTTCAGCTTTATGCTCAGGTGGCGATTTGTTACCGATTACAATCGTCTCGGTTAACTTTTTCATTATCAGATAGGGTTTCACGTTTGTGACCCATCCGACATAATTTTCGCCGGTTATTTTGAGAGCTGGAAATTGAAGGTGCTCGATTTTTGCCATTTGTATTTCTAAAAACAAGTATAATAAATTTTATTAGAATTTCATAATAGTTAAAATGAACCATTTATATTAATCATACAAGCAATTACAAAGAGAAACAATGTATAGAAAAGTAAACCGATATTCATCGTAAATTCTCCTGGAGCAAATTCTCCAACGGATAAACCGTAAATAGAAACACAAATAAAAATTGCACATAAAATCAAAAATGCGCGAATCATCATAATTGAGAAACCGGAGAAGAGTGATTTGAAAATATTTGAGAGAGAATGAAATGTTTGGATGAAGAAAATGAGTGAAATATTAGTGTATTTATAGATGTAAAATCACTGTTCATAGCCGTTTGAAAAAGGGTAAAAAATTGAAAATTTTCTTTGTGACCGTTGGGGTTAAATCGTGTGAATCAAAAATCAGTTTGAAAATACAATAATAAGCAGTCTGCTAAATTCAGAAAATTATATAATATTTTATATAAGTATCCAAACATTTATGTAATAATCACGATATGATAAACAAATAAATAGCAACATTTATAGTGATAAACTAATTTCCATTTTAATATTAAATAATTTTGCGGCGGCACAGCCAAGCCAAATATTTATGATGTAATTATCAATTAAGGTTTATTAACGAGGCGACATACCGCCCGCATTAATATAAAATAAATAATAGCACAGTAAACAATTACTATAAATAATAAATAGTAATATAGGCGGTATACCGACCATTATAGCAGAGTATATATGATACATATAAATTTTACCGAATCACAGAGTGATCGTGCTGATAACGTGTTATAAAAAGACTTATATATTTTAGGTGTATCGGAAATTTTATAGGGGAGAAATTTTATACCCGATAAGTAAACGAGAGAGAGTATATTATAAGAAGGAGAGAAGAGGTGTGTTTACAATCGAACGAAATCGTTCGTTTATATAGAGAGTAAAAAGCAAAAGTTACTGTGCGTGCATAGTGACGGTGGGCTCCACATAATTTATTTCACACGATCATTTCAATGATCGGTGCTTCTTTTGTTGACATCTTCTTCTTTCACGTTTATAACAATGTAGTCTTAGATACGGATTAAGCCTCACGTTTTATCCCAAACTGAACTCCCTATTTTAAACTGAATCGAAAAACCCAAAATCCGATCCCAAATGGTATACAAAAATATTCAAATGGGATATAAGAGCTTGATACTTGGGGTATGGGTACAACCCAAAACAAACTGAAGTTTAAATTAGGATCTCAAAATAAAAAGTATGTTAAGGTAATTTAAATGCTTTAAATGATTTAAAGAGTTTTGTTTTTGATTTATTTGTCATTTTGAATAAATTTTATTTAGTTTATATAGTTTAACTATTTTTAATTATTTTTGAGAATAATTAATATTTTTGAGTATTTTGTTTGTCAAATTTTCAGCTTCTAAAAACTATTTATTGGCGACTTCATACACTTGTTATAATAAGATCTGAATCACCTAAAATAAACCGAACCCTACCCGACAATTTGTAAAATGAGACTTATGCACTAATAATTAGCATCCAAAAATCCAAATCAACTGAACCAAATCTGACGGGATACCCAAATGCCAATGCCTAATACTGATTGAATCCAAGTTTATTATATTTTTATTTATTAAAAAATTATCCGAAGACTTTTAAAGTAGTTAAGAAAATAAAAAATCTACCAAAAAAATGTGTTTAAGGACATTAATTTCATTGATATTTTGTTTGTCTATACGATGAAATTATAATGAATATTGTATTCTCATTAAACGCACTTTGTATTGAGGTACAAGCATAAATGTGTCAAGGATTAGCATATTAACTTGAAACTTGCTCATTTGCTTCTCAAAAAGGGCTTGATACATTCCAATCAGTTGCTTCTTGGATTCATATGTTGGGAGGGGGGGGGGGGGTCGAACGGAGTGTCTCTTGAAGTGGAAACTGCTACTAGGTAAATTCTTCTTTTCTTTAACAATTTTCGCTTTCCCCTTTTATTCCACAATTTTCAAAATATTTCTTCATCCAGAATCACTACGTATTCTTCCAAATTAATGATCACCTTCCTTTCACGACATGTCTCTGCAAGAAGAAGAGTTTCATGCAGCATGACACCTAGAAGCATGATATTGCGTCGTATTGACACCCAGAGGCCCATGCGTCGCGATGCATGAACTCCAGCCATGCTGAAGGACATCTGGACATGGTGCTGTCTTCTGACATGCAAAAGAGGCATACATTATGACATTTAGATGCCCTTGTGTCACCGCGCATGCGGGAGGACACACATGCAATAGGGTGGCACAATTTCAATGGTTGGCCATATCTATATATACCCAGCTCCCCCAGCTCGTTTCATTCATTCCTCCCACACAAAGGACACTCCAAAACGTTAGTTAGAGAAAGAAAGAGAAGTAGAAAACAAGAAATAAGAGGTTCCGAGCTGTTTCAAAAGAGTTAGAACATTTTCAAGAGCTGTTACTCTACCGAAAGTCCGAGAAGAACATCCAGAAGCTAGAGGAGGTTCTGATCAAGTCCATACCAGTCCATTCAAGGCAGAGCATTGGGTTTTGGCTAAGCTCTCTCCGATAGACAAGCTGCAGAATAATGTGAGTTGGTTTGTTTGAGTTCCACTTGGAACTTAGGATAAATCGAGTTGCATATAGAATAGTTATCTCACACTGATGCATGATAGAGTCCTAGGGTTATTTTTATTTATGAGTTGAACTCAGTTTAGCATAGGCTAAGCTGAGATTTAATGGAATTGGACTGCGTTATAACATGACTAGGACTAGGACGAATGATGCATTAACCGGTATAGTATGATAAACTATGGTTTGTTGAATTGACTTAGGATTGAGATTCATGTCTTGCTTTATTTATTCATGGGTTGATTAGTAATGGATTAGACTTGTCTTAGAGATATTAAGACTATTGATTGCTTGGTTTGATAGTGATTGTTGTTGTGCAGAGATTGTGTTGTTCAGGAGATCTTAGGCCATATAGGCCGATTTTCTTGTTATGTTGTGTTTAGTATTACGAGTCCTATTCCATAGAGGCTGGACTACAAGTACTGGTGTTATTATCATAGACTCCTTAGTGTATTTTAGTTTGTTGTAGGAGTCTTACTCCTTAGGTCTTTTCTAGGGATAATGTGTTGTGTGTAGCCGAAAGTATGTGCGTAACCCGTCCATACTAGGCTTGTGTAGGGGTGATTAGTGTTTCCTCAGCATTGTATTCAGCGGGTTTAAGGAAGCTCCTTATTCGCTGGATCGGGAAGACTCAGAGAGACGGGATCATGGTCTAGGGCAGAGTTATTACACGACGGTATAATGTGGCAGTGACTCGAAGGACTATGGGCTGTCGTGCGATGATCCGAAGGACTTTGGTCCGCAGTCGGTTGAAAGTTCCTTCTTTCTGGCCTTAGTGGTGGGAAGTTAGGATGTTGCCGATAGAGAGAGGATGAACAAGAAATCACCAGGGCCCATGTTAGAGTGTTGAGTCATCTAGTGTTAGAATAGTCTGTTGAGTTAGTATTATTGTGTTGTCTTGAGGGTGAGGACCCTCGAGTTAGTATTAGCACCAAGATACGGTGTTGATCGAGTTTTGATTGTTAGATTAGGGATCCGTTTGAGTTGATGGTCTTTTGGCTATGTCTATTATTATTATTATATTAAGGTCGAGCATACCTTAGTCGTTGATATCTTGCACATTTACTCAGTTTTAGCATTCATATCTCGTGCATATTGATCATCTAGATTAGGAATTAGGCATCTTTAAGATCATTTTGCATTCATATGTCCTTATCAGGTGCTGGAGTGGACCAAGGAGTGATTGGAGGTTCTTGAGACCACTTGTGGACCAAAAAGGAGGTGAAATGAAGCACATACGCGCACCAGAGCAGCTGGAGCGGATTCAGGAAGTCGCTGTGGTCGAGTAGTCTGGAGCTGAGTCAGCCAGCGGAGTCGGGACCCCGCTGTGAGCATTCAGAGCGGTATTGGATCGCGGAGGAGAGGAGACCGCTCGGCTTTACGACGAGAAATCACGAAAAAACCCTCCGGAGCAGGGTTCGGCAGCGGGGTTGCGACCCCACTCCGTGTCGTTTTCTACCGGATTTTTATTATTTTCTAAGGACCTTTTTGCAATTTATTTGGAGTTTTTATGATTTCTAAACCTAAGTTAAGTACGTTTTGTAAGCCATTGGAGGCAGACATCCTTTGTTCTTGAGAAAAAACCACCAAATACTATTGGAAAGTTCATCTTTTGGATTCATTGGATCTCTTATTTTTGTTTTTCTTATTGATTTCTTGTGTTTATCTACATGATTAATCTGAAATCCAATATGGGTTTAAGAGGAATCATGAAGATTAGTGAGTAGTTCTCTTTTGAATTCATGGGTTAGGAAGATTAGGGTGATTAGGTTAGATCAAAGATGTTTTAGTGTAGATCAATCTCAAACCTTGCTAGTAAAGTAATCTTATTGCTTCTTTTGTTCTGATCATTCAAAAGTTGATCTCTAGACATTTCCCACCCAAAAGGTGTTTTATGAAATGTCTGAGACAACTCTACTATGCTCTTAATGCATCTTGCCAAAGACATTTGTTGTTAAGAGTACTTAGATAGCTATTAAACTTGTTCTTAATGATTGCTTTCATACGTTCAACCAAAGACATTTGATGTTTGAGATATGTTAGTAAATGAGCATTCATCTAGACATAGAGCTTGCTTAGGATTGTGTTTAGGCTTAAGATAAAATTGTATGATTCATCTCTTGTCATCTTTTGTTCGAAACCTGATCACCTAAAGTCAAATTCTCATGCCCATGAGTTCTCTTTTATCATAGTTAAGAAAGTCATTCATTTTACTGCAATTTAGTTCTATCTTGTCATCATAACATTAGTTATTGTTTCAAAAATCATTTTAAATCATTGGTTGCATTTAGATTAAGTAAGTGCTTACATTCTTAGTGCTTGAAATCTCTCAGATTTGGTTCGACACATTACTTCCATTATACTATCATTTGACTTAGGAGCCTCAAAACTCCTAATATCAGTCGTGTGGTTTTGGGGATTAGTCTTAAGCTTTATTTCTGCCCTTAGGCTAGATTGATTGTTATTTTTTTGTTGTCTGGGCTAACTAATAGGTCTTGGGTAGAGGTAGCCAGCTCACTGAGTGACCTTACGTTACTCACCCAACTCTTTTTGTCCTTTTTGCAGGAGTTTAGGTTATAAAAGATTGGACGTATAGGCCACCAGAGTAGATTTGCAGTGCATTTGGCTACGGTTTAATTTTAAACGATTTATGTTTCCGTTTCGTTTGATTGGATTTAGGATCCCAAAAATATTGCAAATGTTCTTAAAAGAATTAGAATTAAATCTTAAAAATTAACAGGTCCAAAACGATATTGGTTTAGTCCGAACCAACACAACGTTAGGTCTTGCTACATGTTGAAAAGCCTTAGGCCTCGATCTAACGGAACCATTAACTTTGGGTACGGGTTGTAAAGCCTTAAACCTTGATTTAACGAGACGTGTTAGTGGATGTACTAGTCTAGGTTGCAGAATAATTATGTGACTCTGACCGGATCGTCCCTAGCTCGTCATGTAACGCTTCCGAACCTTGGCAGATAGTTGGTTCGTTGGTCATGTTCTTATTTGATTGTTGGCAGATGGGTCGACCTAACCCTAGAACAGGTCGGTGTTGTTACAACTCATAGATTCTAAATTTTTCTTTGATTTGTGAAGAAAAATCGATGAGTTTTATGGAAACTAAACGAGAAATTTAGTCCTACGTGAGTGGGAAATTTACGACTTTGTAAGGACCATTAGACCACTTTAGTCGTACGTGAGATGTAACGACTAATTAGATTCGAATATGTATATCTTAGTCATAAACAAATAGTAATATTATGCCTGATTAGCTTCTAATATGCTTAAATTAGTCGTAAATAAGTAGTACTATTACAACTAATTTGCTTCGACTGCCTTTATACCCTAAAACCCAAACCCCAAAGGAGTGATACCAAGGTTACGAGTAAATAGTTTCGAATCATTTTTATTTTCGTCGTAATTGAGTGGTAAATTTACGACTAATTAACTTTGTTTGTCTTTATACCCTAAACCCCAAACCCCAAACATCATAAGTTATATACATTTATAAACCCCAAACTACAAATATTTAAAACACAAACATTGTAACACTTTATAATTGCGGAAACGTAGTGATAAGTTATTATGCAATACAATGAGCTTAGCAAAAGAAGAAAAAAACAAACGTTGTAACATAAAAACAAACTCGATCACTGTCCTCAGAAACATCATCCACATCATAATTTTCTTCGAGTTCATCTTTGTTGGCTTCGTCTGTTGCATCGTCTGGAAGTTTTTCATATCCCGGATTATGCGGATCAACAAGTAAGATATCATCTGTAGCTTGCTCAGGTACTTTTATAGCGGCTAACAAAGATATTCCAGATTGTCTGATCCTCGGTATGGAATAAAACAAACATGGTCTGCTTGAGAACCAATATGTAGGGTTCAAATTTGTTGTACCTCGTGTAGCATTTATATCAACAACACCAAACTTGCTATACCGAACACCTCTATTTACGGTGGAGTCAAACCAGTCACATTTGAAGAGAACGCATTTCAGCTTTACTAGGCCGAGGAACTCCACTTCGATGATCTCTTGTAAGATTCCATAAAAATCCGTTTCACCTTTCACACATACTCAATAGTTTATCGTTGCTCGCCGACTTCCATATTCGTGAGTGTGAAAAGTGTAATCTCACATGAAATACATAGATGCTGGGGTGACCTTAGCGACCATACCTTGTATCAATTCGTGAAATCACTGACGAATAAATTGATCATCATAAACAACCTGGAACATCAACATATATATATATATATATATATTTATTTATTTATTAAATATATAACTTTGCTAATTATATATATCATGATGCATACCTGCGTTTTTAACCATTTGACTAAGTTTTGGTCTTTTCTTTTGTTGAGATCATTGCTTGATATTTCTGGTATAGCTTCTTCGACTTAGTTAACAAAATTGTTATTTTAAAACAAAATGATCATTAAGGAGTATATATGTGTGGTAAAATTTAACAGAAAAAATAATATTAATTACCTTTCCAATAATTCAATCTCTTCACAGTTAAGGAGTATATGTGTCGGAACTGTGAGCGTCTTCTTAACTCGACCACCAATTTTTTTTTTCAGTTTTCCACCTAGATGTCCAATCTGACAGAATATGTCTTGAACATCTTCAACAACATATATTGGCATAACACCACCATCATTATATCTGCTCGTAGTCCTTTTTTGTGTCCAGACTTGTGACCCAAAGTAGCAGGACGTGAAGTAGGATGTTTCCTCATTCAAACTCCCAGGAACTATTGAACCCTCCATCCTTGCCATATTTTTTGCTTTCTCTTTCAAATGTTTCATAGTTCGCTCGTAAGGATACATCCATGCATTATGAACAGGTCCACAAAGCAGTGTCTCATACGGAAGGTGGGTAACTAGATGTTCCATGACTTCAAAAAAGGGCCGAGGAAATTATCCTCCAAATTTCACATCAAGATCTGGATATTCTCATCAAGTTGTCTGATGACATCTACAGTTAAGGCGTGTGCGCTAAGATTTCTGAAAAAAAAACTCTGATGCCTACAAATAATGTCCAATTATAAGTTTTTTTCCAACAAGAAGAAATAATAACTTTAATTATTTGTTACCTGCAAGTGCTTTGTGAATATTTTTTGGAAGCAACTCCACAAATGCAAATGGCAGAAGTCATTGCCTAAAATCATTACAGTCATGACTCTTCATCCCTGAAATTTTTTGTTCCTGATGATCAACACCTCTTGATAGATTTGAAATATATCCATCAGAAAACTTCACATCTGATGCCACCCACTTGAACAACATCGCTTTTGCTTTTGCTGACAATTTGAAAATGGGAACCAGAATTTTCCCATCGTTTTTAATATGCAGTTCAATCCTAGAACATAATGCATGCAAATCCAACCTTGAGTTCTTTATATCTTTTGTTTTCTCGAGGACGTTCACTAAAGTATTGATGATGTTGTCAAAGAAGTTCTTTTCTATATGCATCACATCAACATTGTGGCACATAAGTTAATCATTCCAATATGAAAATTCCCAAAATATACTCTTTTATGCCAATTATGTTGTGTCCTTTAACCACTAGGCATATTTGCAAGAGTGTGACAATTACCCCCTATGGTGACTATGTCTAGTCCACCATAGTGATCAATATTCTTCTCGATTTCTTCTCCAGATAAAATATGGTGGAACAGTGTCCCGTAGAAACCTTTTTGACCGAAACAATTTCTTGTTCCTTCGGTACAGATGGTTAATGGGAAGAAAAATCCGACGACAATCAAACCAGGACGTCTTCCTACCATTCTTCATCTGAAATGCGTCTGTGCTTCCCATACAATAAGGACAAGATAGCCTCCCATGCATCGTCCAACGTGCCAACATCCCGTTTGCAGGAAAGCCACTAATGGTCCACAAAAGAACTGCTCGCATTGTAAAGTTTGTTCTTTTTGAACAATCATTTTTCTACACGCATGTTGACCATAATTCCTTCAATTCTTCCATCAAAGACTGTTGATAAACATCCAGGGATCTCTTCGGATGCTTTAGCCCATGTATCAATATACTCATGGAAAGCAATTTATTTTCCATACACATCTCTTGTGAAGGTTGTATAGCGTTAAGAAGACTGGCAAAAGCGAGTATTGTCTTCCAGAGATTCCAAATGGACTAAAGCCATCTATGCAGAGTCCAAGATAAATGTTGCGGGGGTTGTTTGCAAAATCAGGGTACACTGAATTCAAGTGTTTCCACGATTTTGCATCAGAGGGATGATTGATCTCTCCTTCCTTTTGATCATGTTCCGCATACCATCTCATCGATGTTGCCATATTCTCAGATTGATAAAATCTCTTCAGTGTATCCTTAATAGGTAAGTACCACATCCGCTGGTATGGCATCCTATTCCGTCCACGTCCTTGCGGTTTATATCTTGGCTTCTTGCAAAATTTACACTATAACAATTCTGCATTGTTTCTCCAGTATATCATACAATTGTCTATACACACATCAATCATCTCTGAAGGTAAGCCAAGACTATGAACAAGTTTATAAATGTGATAATAGGATTCAGAACACAAATTATTTTCAGGCAAATACTCTTTAAACAACTCATCCCATGCATCCATACAAACTTAAGGTATGTTATGATCAGTTTTGATATTCATCATCCTAACTGCCAATGATAATTTAGAAAGACCTTCTCTACAACCTTCATAAATTAGCTGTTGCTAGCATTTCATAATTTATTTTTGCATCCAAGTTAGGCCCCTCTACATTTTTGACCTCCTCTATTAATGATGTTGTTTCACGCAATGTATTGGTAACCATATCATGCATCATATCATGATCTACCTTATGATCTTCTTGAATGAAACTTTAAGACGGCAAATGTGGTTCATCTCTGCTACGAATATTTTCAACCTGATTACTACTACTAGCTTTCTTCTTATTATCACCTAGGCATGGGCATTCGGGGTCCCAATCGGATTTCGGTTTTATCCATTCGGATTTTGGTTTTTCGGTTTTATCAAAATCAGCCCCATTCGGGTTATATGAAAGTTCGGTTCGAGACCGGTTTGAGTTTTATCGGATTCGGGTCGGGGTTAGTAAATCTTAAAAGAACCGGTATAACCCATTGTACTTTCGGATTCGGGTCCCATTCGGTTCTTCCGTCTAAAAATACTTGATTAGTACATATTTTGTAACCAAAACATAAGTGAAATCGGGTCTTCGGATTTAAAATAAATAATTTGTACATATTTTAGTAACCAAGACATACGTAAAATCGATTCAAAAATAAATAAAAACATAAAGTATGATCATTCAAAATCAAACGAAAGATAAACAAAGTTACTATTAGAAAGAAAATCAAATAAATGAAAGTATAAACAAAAATTAAGTTCTTATGAAATGAAAAACATTATTTTTGGAAAACAAATCCACAATCTAAAAACTTCAAGCTTCAACTGCTACCTTAACCATCAACATTTATGTAATAGATAATTATTTTAAAAGTTTAATAATATTTTAAAGTAATTTGGATACATATTAGAAATTAAGATCATGTTTGCTAGAAGTTATTTTTGTGATTTTAAATATTTCGGGTTCTATCGGATATCCATTTAGGACCGGGTTCGGTTCGGAAAATACCTATAACCCATCATACCATAAAACAAGATCCATTCAGTATTTCTATCGGGTTCAGATCGGTTCGGATTCATTATTATCGGACCGGATTCGGTTCGGATTTTCGGGTTTGGTTTATTTGCCCAGCCCTATTATCACCCTCTCCGTGGTTAAACTTCGTATTGTTGCATTTACGACAAAGACAAAACATTTTATCTGTTTACTGTGTGAGAGACGCCTGTCCGGCTTGGTACATGAATATCTATGCTCCATTAAAAAATTTGTGAGTTACTCTTTCCTTTGAATCTTTATGCATATACATCCAACTCCAAAGCTCATAAAAATTTCCAGATCTTTTTTTTTAATCTTTTCGTTCTTTTGGGATCTTAAAAATGAGGGAGAAGATCATATTTATAGGGAAATTTTGATTTTGGTAGGTAACAATGTTACAACAAATTTACGTTTAATCATAACTTAATTACCAAAATACAACTATTTTTCTCGTAAATTGGTCGTTAATCAGATGCTAATTTGTTTTAAAAACTACTATTTTCTTTTAAAATTCTGTTTTCATGATTTGAAAAAATAGAATTTCTAAAACAAATAATTGTTTTCATACTTATACAATTTTGTTTTTATTTTCTAAAAAAAGAAAACTTACTATTGAATAATTATTAGTATATATTTTTCGATTAAAATATTTTTTAGAAAACTTAAAAAGGAAAAAATACTATTAAATAAATATTATATTTCTATTTGTTCATGATTTTTTAAAAAAGGAAAATTATTTTCTTATAGCTTTTATAGTTTTATTGTTTGGATATAAAAAGGAAAATAATAATAAATAATTATTTGTATGATTTTTATTTTGTTTACAATTTTAAAAAAAAAACTTAAAAAGGAAAAATAATATTAATTAACTATTTAAATAAAAATTATTATACACATGTCACAATTCTAAATATATAACTGTCACGTGTCAGAATCATGTTAATTAGTAACTTTGTATATAATAAACTTTAAAAAGCAAAATACTATTAATTAACTATTTATATAAAGATTATTATTTAACACATATCGCAATCCTAAATATATAATTGACACGTGTCACGATCAAAATTCAGGTCAGTTCTCTGACCATGAAAAAATAACCTTATCATGCGAACATATTATCTGCCTAAGGCTGGGGAAAAGACATTTACTTTTCCGGTCCGAACCAGAGGGGAGGCACTATAAACGGTCGCTTACGGCGGGCCTAGTCGTTTATTCAAAAAAAATATCTGCTCATTAATTTTTTTTAAAAAAAATTTACAGAGTTAAATCCTTGTTTTGAGTGGGGGTCTCGAGTAAATACAGACCGACGCTCTTTTCGTATAGCCAGGAGGTTGCAATGTAAAAACGTGCCTAATCTATTTTCGGTGGTTCGATTGAACGTAACAGTGCCACAAATTGTTTGGTGAAAATGCCAAAATATCCACAATATTATAATTAGATATCATGACTACGACAATAACAACCAAAATAACATGGTTTAGTAGTAGTGATACATATAACCACAGAATGAACATGGCTAAATTGTAGTTTGTTTAGTCACGATAATTTTTCCTGGCTAAGTAGTGGCTAACTTAACCTGTTTAAGCCACTGTTCTTTTTTTTTTATTTTTTTTAAGCCACTGTTCTTAATGTTTTGTGGTTTATATCTTGTTGGTGGCTATATCGTGGTCAATTCGTAGACTTTTTTATTTTAGCCACTAAAACCATGGCTAGTCCATGCATGATGCATATATTGAAGATTCTTACTATTGATTCTTCAATCACGCACTAAAATTAGTCATTCATTGAAGTTTTACAAAAGTGCAAACGCTATATATTACATATGACAATTTATGCTATTTGTTTCATTTATAGTGTAGTACATCATGTATTATGAGAGCTATAACGATAAAAATCCAGATTATAAATTAACTAAAACTATATAATTTTAAAATATATGTCATTTCAACTAAACCTAAATCCAAAATATAGTGGAAATATAAAATATATGGTTGTTATTATAATATAATATTTTATTTTTATAGTACAGTAAAATATATTAATCTCTCATTTTCTAAGATATTTCTTCCAAGAAATTAAATTGATTTGTTAAGTTTTGTTATGGTTAAATTCTTCGTTTCTGTCCCCATATGGGTACTGAGCAAATTAATCTTATACCATCATCAAGTGTTTGACAATTTCAGAAAGACATTAAGTCTTTCAAACTTTGAAGTTTGACAGATAGCAATAATCAAAGAACTATACAAGAATTATACTTTACTATAGTTAAATAAAAATATATATGATTTTGTGAATTACTTGGAAAGAACAGTCTTCTCTTTTGGAACAAGTGACCACGACGTTGCAAAATCTTAAATATTTCTTTCTTGTGACCAGCAAGAATATATATATTAAATTTGTAGTCAATATTCAAAAGTACGACTGATTGAATATATTAACATAAATAAAGGATCTATAAAAAGCTACATGTTGCAGATAATGATCTAAAACTATTTCACTAAGCTATTTGTTGAAACAAAAAAAATGTCTGAAAACATGGGAAAAGATGAGAAGAAAGTCACTGAAGGGCAATGGACTACCGGTTTATACGATTGTTTCTCAGAAGATACATCTACATGTAATAATAATACCAATCTGTTTCTTACAAGTTATAAGAATTTGTCTTAAAAGAGAAATTTCCGTTTTAGTTATAACTATTTATTTGCTCTTGCTTGTACATATATTGGTATGAAGGTTGCTTCACATGGTTTTGTCCTTGCGTTGCGTTTGGGAGGATCGCTGAGGTTCTTGACAAAGGAGAAACAAGTAAGTTTCCTTTCAATATAATCCTGCATCGCTAATTAGATGAAATATAATATGGAATTTTAATGATGTGAACCACATAAAAATAATTTTCAGTTGGTTATGATTTGGAAGAAAATATCGTAAATGTCAAATTTGTTGATCAATAAATTTGATGGACTTGAAAAAATGAAAAAATAAATAATAATAATAATAATAATAATTGGAAATACATAAGAATATCTTATTTAGGTTCTTAAGATAGTATCTGGGTTATTTAATTATAAAATCGATATGTAAACAATTTTTTTTTTAAAAAAAAGTGAAAACCCTTGATGAAATGACACCTATGATTTTGGCTTTTTTTTTTGAAACACACATTTGCACATGTTTTTTAGTATCTTACCGTATGTTTTTATTATCTTTAAGATATGTATATTATCTTTTCATTAATTATTTTTTTTCATAATATTTTATTATTATTTTTAGTTAAGAGACTCATAAAAAAACAATGTTGCTAATGCTGTAAACGTTCTCTAAACAGTGAAAACAACGCTTAAAACGCCATTCATCATGCACTATTAATTATGCCTATAACTGGTAATAAAAATTGATAAATTAAAATAAATGAAATAATATAAATATAATACAGAAAAAATAAAATGAAATAAAATCATCATTTCACTTATTCGAAAATTATTTTGGTTTGGAATAGTCTTTTTAGTGATATGAAAAGATAAAAAGTGGAATGCAATATTTTTTCCATTTTTTAATTGTAAATGGTGGACATTTTGAGGAATGCATAAGAATTAAACATTTATGAAGATTTTATTTAAAAATACATTCTAATTGTACTCTTTATATTCTGTCTATTTATTTGTGGAAATGATGACATGAATATTCCATTTCACTCATGTCACAATGATGAAAAATTTATGGACTAATGGAATAAGTCGTTTCATATCATTCTATTCGAAAATCACAACCCAATTGCAGCCTGTATACACATGTGCAATGTATATTATATTCATTACGTGTTACCAAATTTATTATTATTATTATTTTCAAAGCTGATCATCATATGGTTATGATTTTTTTTATCAAAGGTCAAGGACTTGCTGGATTAATCGTGGTGGCAATGTCTAAAATTGGATGTGGATGGTACTATGCTTCAAAATACAGGGCCAAGTTGAGGAACCAATATTCGTTGCCTGAGGAGCCTTGCTCGGATGGTGCAATCCACTTCTTCTGTTGCTCATGTGCTCTTTCTCAAGAACACCGCGAACTCAAATATCGAGGTCTTGATCCTTCTCTAGGTAACCAATCTCTTTTCACTCCTCTTTTTAGTAATTATGCCACTTCGAGGCAGGCCCGACTCTTGACCATGGCCATAGGGTCGCTTGCCCTGGATCCGTGGGTCCTTAAATTATTTATTGTTATTATATTGATTTTATGAGTCTCAGAATTATTAAATGCTTGTTAAAGTTATAATAAAAGGTCTATAACTAATTAAACTAATTTATATATAACAAAACAATCCTAAAAAATATGTAAGTTTCTCATTTTCTATATTTTTGATGAAAAATTGTATTGGTTTAAATTAAAGAAATACAACAAAAACTATTTTAAAAATATATTTATAGAAGGGTCCATATTTTATGTTTCGCCTAAGGCTTTAAATTTTTTTAAGATGGCACTGTTTCGAGGCCACCACCCAAGATAGCTCCAAACAAATTAAAGTGACATAAACATTCTTCAGCATTAATATTTTTTGTTGTGGAATTTTTTTTTTTTTACAAAAGAAGGGTTAAATCCGGGCCACTAATGGGACAAAGTCTAACCCTCGGATGAGAGGTGCAATCCACGGATAGATCCTCTCTCGGATATTCAAATGAGTCCTAAGCAATGGACTCATATCCGTATAGCCAATTAAAAGTGTTTGCAGTTGCGGGGATTCGAACCCGAAAGTATTGAAAATCTCACCATCAACCCGAAATCTGTCCTACCACTAACCCACCTACAAGTGGTTTTGTTGTGGAAACTACCTACAATATACTTATATATAGAAAACAATGAAACTTAACGACTAAGAACTTCTTGGTTTATTAAAGAGTAAGACTTAAATCACATACAATTAAATATCAGAAAATCAGCTGGCATGTTTCGTAAGCTAATTATATCTCTCAGTTTTATGATGTCTAATTGATTCATCAATTCCAAAATTCTATATTGAATACACTGGAAAGTAGATTAATATTTGTAATGGTATATATTTGTTGACCGTTTTTGGATTTTTTTATCTCTCAATATTCGGAATTGACTACTAAAATTTAGTTTTTAATGAATAAAACTCAGTATTAAGTAATTGTTTGAACTCTAGACACAAGAAAAACGATACCCGTAAGTTTATCCATAAGATAGGTAACATCATTTATAAAATGTCAGATTGTTACACAAGTTAGAATCACCTGAAATTTTTTTAACACAAAATATAATCTTATATTAGCCAAAATAATTCATGCTAGTATGAACTTGATTTGCAACAATTAATATAAAATAGACACACACACAAGTTTACCAGTAATAATACAAAGTATTTTTTTGTGACTATGGAAAAGGGTGGCAAGGAAACATGGA
The DNA here is from genome assembly GCA_026261945.1 of Hirschfeldia incana. Taxonomy (NCBI): domain Eukaryota; kingdom Viridiplantae; phylum Streptophyta; class Magnoliopsida; order Brassicales; family Brassicaceae; genus Hirschfeldia; species Hirschfeldia incana. The sequence continues at coordinate 1,332,810 of JABCMI010000013.1, read as the reverse complement.
CAAAAGAACACCGCCGCCTGTGGCATCAAGCATGGAACGTTGAAGAATAATGTAAAGTCGACAAATATTGATATGTATATATATAAATGGATGCTTGAAACATAATATCTTCATGGTAATTTCGTTTGTAAAATCTTCTATATATGTGAATACCCTTTAACATTAAAGGTTTGTAATCTTGTTTGTAATATGATTTCGATGCGGGTGTTATTAAAACTTTAAATGGTGATTTACAGCATCTCCAATGTATTACTTCATTTTTTACTCTAAAATTGTGTAATTTAAAATGAAGTTAAGTTTTACTCCAATGTATTACTCTGTTTTTCACTCCAAAATAGAATATTTACAGATGATTCCTTTTGTTAATTGGTTAATAATTGTTCGTATCACCTTCAACTTATAAAAAAATAAGAATTAACCCAATAATTTTATGTTAACAAAAGTTTCCATAGAAATATATTTTATTTACATTAAATATTTATTATTAAAACACAATTGAAGATTATGTTCCAACTTCAATTGGTACAATTTTTGTCATATATAATATTTTCTAATTCAAAAATAGTATTATGCATTACGAGAACATAAAGAAGAAAATAAAGTTTTGTTCTTTTTATAATTTTAATTACATATTGGATCCTAATTTTTGTGCATATATCAAGTTTAACAAGTACAAATGTTATCAATCAAAATTTTGACCCATAATTGTTTTTAAAAAAACTCATCTATTCAGTTTGAACAATATTTCACTGTTCTTGGTAGTTCCAAAAACAATTTACCAAATTCTTATATTACTTATTTATATTATATTGTATTTATTTTGTATTATTTATGCTTAATTTTGATTTTTATTAGTTTATGCATATTTTATGTAAACTATTAAATAATATTTTGCAGAGTATTTAATTTATTTTATGTTATTATATCATTTTAAATATTATTTAAGTATAAAAGAAAAATATTCAACATTAAAAGGACCATTTCATAAATTAAAAAATTGAACTCCAAAATAGAATAATGAATAAGATTACTCCATAAATGGAGTAACATCATCTCCAATGTGAAACTCAAAATTTTCCTCTAAAATAGAATACAAGTAAATATGAAGTGAAAATGCACCAACCCTACTGTGCTTTTCACTCCATAATGGAGTGATGAACAAAAAAAAAAAATTGATTACTCCAGTTGTGGAGTCAATTTCATTATGGAGTGATATATGAAGATGAGTTGGAGCATTTCTTACTTCATGTTCATCGTTACTCCATTTTGAAGGAAATAACTAAGTGGGATTGGACATGATCTAGCCCTAGCAATCACTCAATTTTGGAGTTGAATATGAAGTGGAGTTGGAAAATATTTTACTCCGAAATGGAATCTCCTAAATGGAGTTTAAAGTAAAAAAATGGAGCAGAGTTGGAGATACTTTTAGTGAATTATTGTGAACAAAAAAAAATCTATTTCCTTCCTTAATATTTGCACAATTTGTGAAGATAATTGTTACATATAGTTTCTTACTATTCGTTTCATTTTAAGAAACGATAAAGCAAAAACATTTCTTATGAAAATTGGTAAGGAACCAAAGTAATAACTATTCCTTTTTATTTCTTTTATTTTTTATACTCATTTTTCTTTTCATTCCTATTATTATTTTCATGGCCACTAGTTCAAATTTAAGTTTAATCTTTTTGCCAAATATATGAATTTCATATATAGTGAAAAGATTGTAACTAATTACAAAATTTTGAAACAAGAAAAGGTGAACAAAACCAAAAAGTAAGGTTGAGCCTATACTCATTTAAGTAAAACCAAAAAAAGGGAGTGCGTCACGTGCAACACCCATCCTTCACTTGCTTCCGCCCTGAGCTCATATTGATCTTGGTTATTCATAATCAACTTATGATTGTATTAGGTAACAACGTTTTTGTTGGTCTCTTTATTTTGTGTAGAGTTTGAGTCTAAACATAACTTCCAAAACTGACAATAAAAAATTCTAAATGGGTATAAGCCAATATATATGTTCCTATTCTATTCTCTTGAATAGTTACAATAAATTAAAATGATAAATAGTTATTGTATGAATAAATTATACTAATTTTAATATTATAGTATGTCTATATATTATTAAAAATATTAAAATAAGCTATTAATTATAATAAAAGTGAAGTATTTTATAAATTTTATTTGTTTTCAACTTTTGTAGTAATTAGTTTAATTACCAATATTTATTATTTAAAAAAATTAATAGTATTATTTTTTGAAGCACTAATAAATCAATAGTATATAAAATATTTATAATTAAAATTTGTATTCCATCATTATCCAATCGTAAAACAAATTTGCAGTTTCCATTCCATTGATTTTACAAATCCATGCAACTTGTTAATTTTCCACTATGTTGGACCGTTTGCCATTTTATGATTTCTTATATATTCTCTCTGATTGTTTGGAAACAGACTGTTATTATCTTTAAAAGATTTTTTATTGTTTACTATAGCTTTTGAAATATTTTCCATCTCAGTTTACCTCTATTTTTGTTTTGGAGTGATTGGTTTTTTTTTGGTTGTTGTCAGTGATATTAAGAGAGCTTTACCATTTGTTCTAGCCTTTTTTTAGTTTGTTTTGCTATTTTACGGATCCGAACTTTAACCAAATTTGAAATGCTAAGTAATTCGGTTTTGTTTTAAATTTAATAGAAAAATAGACAAACGATCTGGTCTAGAAGTTATTGATTCCTAAACTTTCCAAAACACCCTAATCTGGACTATCTGAAATCCCAATAATCTTTGTTGATTCAAATAAACAATTTGTGAAGATAATTGTTACATATGTTTTCTTACTATTCGTTTCATTTTAAGACACTATAAAGAAAAAAAAAACATTTCTTATGAAAATTGGTAAGGAACCAAAGTAATAACTATTCCTTTTTATTTGTTTTATTTTGTTATAGTCATTTTCCTTTTCATTCCTATTATTATTTTATGGTCACTAGTTTGAATCTAAGTTTAAACTTTCTGCCAAATATATGAATTTCATATATAGTGAAAAGATTTTAAGAAATTACAATATTTGAAACAAGAAAAGGTGAATAAAGCACAAAAGTAAGGTTGAGTCTATACTCATTTAAGTGAAAAAAAATGGGAGTGCGGCAAGTGCAACACCCATACTTCATTTGGTTCCGCCCTGAGCTCATATTGAACTTGGTTATTCATAATCAACTTATGATTGTATTAGGTTACTGCATTTTTGTTGGTCTCTTTATTTTTGTGTAGAGTTTGAGCATAAATACAATTTCCAAAACTGATAATGAAAAATTCTAAATGGTTATAAGCCAATATATATGTATGTATTCTATTCTCTTAATTAGTTACGATAAATTAAAAGGATAAATAGTTATTGTATGAATACATTATACTAATTTTAATATTATAATATGTCTATCTATTATTACAAAATATTAAAATAAGCTATTAATTATAATAAAAGTGAAGTACTTTTATAAATTTTATTTGTTTTCAAATATTGTAGTAATTAGTTTAATTACCAATATTTATTCTTTTTTAAAAAATTAATAGTATTTTCTTAAACACTAATAAATCAATAGTATATAAAATGTTTATAATTAAAATTTGTATTCCATCATTAACCAATCGTAAAACAAATTCGCAGTTTTCATTCCATTGATTTTAAAAATCCATGCAACTTGTTACTTTTCCACTATGTTGGATCGGTTGTCGTTTTATGATTTCTTATATATTCTCTCTGTTACAAATCATTTTCTGATTGTTTGGAAACAAACTTTATTATCTTTAAAAAATTGTTTCTTGTTTACTATTGCTTTTGAAATATTCTCCATCTCAGTTTACCTCTATTTTTTTGAGTGATAAGATTTTTGTAGGTTATTGTCAGTGATATTAAGAGAGCTTTACCATTTGTTTTAGTCTATTTTCAGTTTACTTTTTTGTGATTTTACGGGTCAAAACTTTAACCAAATTTGAATGTAATTCGGTTTTGTTTTAAATTTCATAGAAAAATCCACAAGTAATCTGATTTCAAAACACCCTAATCTGGATTATCCTAAATCCAAATAATCAATTTTGATTCAAATACCATGACAAATCCACTCTATGCTCGAAATGGTTCCGAGATTTTTGAGTCATCCCCATACCGTCCCATTACAAAAATGTCCCAATACGTGGGGCAGAGAGAGGCACATATAGACATAGATGTGCTGGGCAGTTCTAAAGTATGTTTCTCAAACTATTACATATCATCTTTGGCGAAAGTAAAACACATGATATTTCATCAAAAATATCCAACTGATAGTATACGTAGTTCGTTGTTCAAACCGCATAAGAAATCACAAAAGCTCAATTGTTTTCCTTTTTCTATTTTCAAATTTTTCAAAAATATAACAAAAAGCATTTAATGTAACACAAATAGTAATAATAATTTTATATTCATTTTAAAAACACAAATTAATTTGAAATTAATTTATGTTAGCAGTTCCCATATACGTCCTAAGAGCATCTTCAAAAGACTCTTTATAACTTCAAATATGAAGTTTTTTCCTCTCCAAAAAGAAACTTCAAAACTTCAAATTTGAAGTTTTGAGTAGTGAAACTTCAAAAATAGAATGTCACTACTCAAAATTTCAAATGTAAATTTTTATCTTTTTATTTTCATTTTGATCCATGCAATTACACATCCTTTTTATGATTCTTAAATATTTTATTCTTTCTCATTTTAATATTATTTAAAAATTATATCTCATTAATCTTCAATTTTTTTTACATTTAAATTTACACATAAAATTAAAGAAAAAATAAAAAAGATTTATATTATTTTAAAAGTAAAATATTTTAAAATTAAAATTAGAAAAAAAAATATTACAAAACAAACTTAATAATTTTATGGAATAATATGGTATTTTGCTTATAGTTTAATATTTAATTATGTATTTCTATTTCTACTTTGATATTTTAATGTAAGCTTTTATTAGTTCATATTGCTGTAATATTTTTATATATGTGTTAGTTATTTATAATTTTTTTTATGAATTTATATTAGTTGTGATAAATATAAGGATCATCAGTGCAAAATATAAAGAGTTTTGAAGTTTTACTTTTGGAGAAGAATACTTTGAAACTTCATATATAGAGTTTTGTAAACTCCATAATAGAGTTTTGTAAACTCCATAATAGAGAGTATTTTTCGAGATGGTCTAAACAAAATTATTCCCATAGCACTATGCCTTAAAAATGTTCAAAATCTTAATTTAATTGATGATTAACATATATCTGTTCAACTTTATTTGACTAAAATTACAGTACTCAAGATTTCTTTAATTTATAACTTCTTTTTAAAAAAAAAAAAAATATTTTTTAATAACTTCGTATACATTCAAAAGGATCTGCCCTGTTTTTTCAACGAAGAAAGGCTATTTTTTTTCTCTTAACTTTTTCTTCATAAAAAAGAAACAAAGAAAATGTTTTAAGCATAGATTTCACAAGAGTCACAAAAGTCGAATAAGGAAAATAACAAATAAAGAAAAAGTTGGCGTGGAAGTAGAAAGGCCACCAAATCAACAACGAGTGTGGATAAAACGTGTTCTCCACCCGCCAATCAAATTTCATCAAAATCTCAATTTCTCCTTTTCCAATTTCTAACACATCTCTTAAAGATTTCCATCCAATCAAAACCCTTCAAACTTTGTACCAAACCGGTTGAACCGGACCCAAACTCTTCCCATCCTCAAATCATTATTCTATCAACGATCTCCTTCCACATCGCTCCCCATCTCTCTCTCTCTCTCTCTCTCTCTCTCTCTCTCTCTCTCTCTGCTCGATTGTAGACGTGGAGATTGAGATTTGGGTTTCCATGGCTGTTTCAAATGCATTCGTGGGTTGCCCAAAGCTTGAGACTTTATTGAATCACCATTCTCTATCTTCTTCTTCGTCTACGTCTACACCATTGGGTCTCATTGGTGTTCGCTCTCTCCCGAGGAACAATAGAGTCAAACGTGGTCTTATCAACAGAGCACGTTGCGAGCTTTCTCCGTCTGATTCTGGAACCATCTCTGCTCTCGAACAACTCAAGAACTCTGCACCTGACAGTAAGTTTGAATCTTTTGTGGATTTTAGATATGTAAAATGGCATTGCTAGTGATTGATGTTGTAAGCTCTCTCTCTCTCTCTTGATCCAGGATATACAAAGGAGAGAAGCAGCATTGTGGTGATTGGTCTCAGCATCCACACAGCTCCCGTTGAGATGCGTGAGAAGCTTGCCATCCCTGAAGCTGAATGGCCAAGAGCTATCGGCGAATTGTGCGGTTTGAACCATATCGAAGAGGCTGCTGTCCTCAGTACTTGCAACCGTATGGAGATTTATGTGTTAGCTCTTTCTCAGCACCGTGGAGTCAAAGAAGTCACTGAGTGGATGTCTAAGGTACTTTACTTGGAGCTCAAGTTTTGCTTTGTAGTAGTAAAAGTGTTAACATTATCATGTTTCTTTTTTGGCAGACAAGTGGGATTCCAGTTTCGGAGATTTGTCAGCACCGTTTTCTTCTGTACAACAAGGACGCTACGCAGCATATATTCGAAGTCTCAGCTGGTCTTGACTCTCTTGTCCTAGGAGAAGGTCAGATCCTTGCGCAGGTGAAACAGGTTGTTAAAGTTGGTCAAGGAGTGAATGGCTTTGGGAGGAACATCAGCGGGCTGTTCAAACACGCCATAACAGTTGGGAAACGTGTCAGAACGGAGACAAACATCGCTGCTGGAGCTGTGTCCGTCAGCTCGGCTGCCGTCGAGCTTGCTCTGATGAAGCTTCCGGAGTCCTCGCAGGCGTCCGCGAGGATGCTGATCGTAGGAGCAGGGAAGATGGGGAAGCTTGTGATAAAGCATTTGGTAGCCAAAGGTTGCAACAAGATGGTGGTGGTGAACAGAAGTGAAGAGAGAGTCACAGCCATACGGGAGGAGATCCCTGGTGTTGAGATTTTGTATCGACCTCTTGACGAGATGCTAGCTTCTGCTGCTGAAGCGGATGTTGTGTTCACCAGCACAGCCTCTGAGTCGCCGTTATTCTTGAAAGAGCACGTAGAGACTCTCCCTGCCGCTTGTCCGGAGATTGGAGGAGTGAGGCTTTTTGTTGACATCTCTGTCCCGAGAAACGTTGGTTCTTGTGTCAATGAAGTGGAGACCGCGCGGGTTTACAATGTGGACGACCTCAAGGAAGTAGTTGCGGCGAATAAGGAAGACAGGTTGAGGAAAGCGATGGAAGCTCAGACCATAATCGCGGAGGAGTCTAACCAGTTTGAAGCGTGGAGGGATTCACTAGAGACGGTTCCTACGATCAAGAAGCTGAGAGCTTACGCAGAGAGAATCAGAATGGCGGAGCTGGAGAAGTGCATGTCCAAAATGGGAGATGACATCAACAAGAAAACGACGAGAGCTGTTGATGACTTAAGCCGAGGTATCGTGAACAGGTTCTTGCATGGTCCAATGCAGCATCTGAGATGTGACGGGAGTGACAGTAGAACGCTCAGCGAGACACTTGAGAATATGCATGCTTTGAACAGAATGTACGGTCTAGAGAAGGACATTTTGGAGGAGAAGCTCAAGGCGATGACATCGGGACAGCAAAAGTAAAAATGAAGAGGGTCTTCTGGTCCATCTCTTTTGACAGACATAGTAAAATGCATATACCGTTAAGCTGAGGATCTATATGATTCTTTTAATTTGTGTACAAGAGACTGTTTCTTTTGCTAACATTATATGTCGTCCAAAGTGTAAGTGTTTGTGAAGCTAAGCGAGCTTTCTTGCAATGTTTTTGCTTCATAGGCTCGACTCGAGTATAACGGTACTGATCCAAGTACTGTTACTCATTTGTTATATATAAACTTTGGTTCTTGTGGTATAGATATGCTTTTCCCTTTGTTTATCTATATATTGTTAATCTATTAACACTAGTAAAATTTCCTGTCCTGGAATACGTTAGGGGCTAGTCGGGTGGCCGGTTCATGCCTAGCGAGTTAAAGAAAAATCTAAACTATCTATTAATAATAACAGTCCCAATTAATTCTAAAAGTTGTGAATCCAACTATATTGAAAAGTTGTGTTTATTCAAGTTATATTGTAAAAGTGTCTTTTAAAAATAACTACCTAAAAATTGAAAAATGTGAATATTTATGTAACTTTTTTTTTAATTTCTTTTAAAACAGCCAAAGTGTCTTTCTATAATGAAAATGATTTTTTCACTAATGTGTCTATTCAAATTATATTGCAAATGTATTTTTTAAAAATAATTACCTATAAATTAAAAAGATGTTACTATTCAACAAAAAAATGTTTTGTTGTTCGTGTATATATGATTTTACGTAACCACCTTAACGACGACAACATGATTTGCATAATTACCAGATTCATATAAGACTCTTTGCTAGCAATTATATTATCCAAGGCATTAATATATTAATAATAAATTAACTGACTTAACTTAATTGTGAAAAGAATTTATTGGCAAAGTGGGTCACTTTCAGGTTTGGAATTCGGACTTTGGGCCGCATTCAGGAAATGGGTCGCGTGTATTTGTGACCCGGGGCAAGTTGCGAGTAAAAGACGAGACGATCATTTCTCGAGCTGCCGAATTACAAACCTGCCACTCCCGTCTCGCACGTGAGTGTTTCGTCGAGTTTCCCGGTTCCCGAAAACGAGGGTCATTAACTTCGTCGTCTTACCTACATTAGGCGGTAAACGACCTTTTAGTAAAAACCTTTTACTGTGAGGACTGTTCGACTGTAGACCTAGATCCACCTCTATTGTCTAGCCGGTCGCATCCTTTACACTTGTATTCTCTACCCCGTCGCATCCGTTGGAGAAGCTTCCCCGGCGATGATTAGACCCCAGACGACGCATGCAGTGATGACGAAGTCGAAAGTAAGTGAAACAACCGTTTGTCGGCGGACCAGATCGAATTGCGAGGAGCTCCGGGAGTGCCCTCCTGCGAAACAACAGCGCTATCCGGGTAAGTGTTTCGTCCACCGACGTGGTTTGTTGATTCCGTCTTTGCATGTCATCGGACAGATTATTTATGCCGTCGCTCCGATCAGCTATTGTTTTATTTTTAGTCGACACCGTTTTTTTGTTTTAAGCCATTGATTTGGGTAATCGTTTTTTTCGATTAGTAGATTCTGGATCTGAGGACGGCTCTGGTAGTGGTGATTCCTCGGGGGGACAATTTTCTGATGGAGTGCCAGAATCGGTGTTGCCCTGGAGACTGTTCGCATATGGTGCGTACCCGAGAAAGTTGCGAGTAAACATCTACTCAAAATCACACTTCATCGGTTCTGTCGCTGCTGCCTTAAAGGGAACGGATGCGATGGAGACTTTGATGGCATCCCAGTTTCGGAGGCTGTTTGAGCTTCCGGTTGTACGCTGCCAGAACTCTAAGAAGCTGATCGGATGCCTCCTCAGCCGGCAGCTAGTTACGACTCGCAGGAACGAGTTCTGGTTCACCTTCGGGCCCCATCCACTCTGTTTCTCGCTTGATGAATTCCGAGACGTTACAGGTTTGAACTGCGGAGCTTTCGACGTTCAAGATTCGGAAGGATCTGAATGTGTTCCTCCGACGATATGGAACAAGCTATTTGACACGGCTGTGGGTAAGATAACAGTTCACAGTGTGCTGCGGATGTTGGATAATAAATATCCAGCTGTGGAGAAACGGCTACCATTGGTTCTGATCGCGTTGGTTGATGGTGTCCTCTGCGCTAGTAGCAAAGATCTTAAACTAACACCCAGGTACGTTGAGATGCTGATAGACGTTGATAGCTTTTTGGCGTACCCGTGGGGTCGAGAGTCGTTCTTGAAGACCATCCCACGTTTCCTGCCTCCCCTTGTCGTCGAACCTGGTCAGACTCCAGTGCAAGTGATGCGCGAGCGGCTAGCGCAATATACGACAGTTGGTTATGGGTTTCCACTAGCTCTGCAGTTGTTCTTATTTGATGTTGTGCCTCTGCTATTGGAGAAAATCCCAGGCGCAGAGAACACCGCCACTTTCATTGATTCCCCCAGAGCGCTCTCATCGCCTTCAGTTATTCTTACAGGAAACGAAATAGTTGATGTTGAGGAAGACCCAGACGTAAGTTTAATTTCCCTCTGTTTTAAATACAATGGATGAAAAAAATACAGGGTAGTAAAACAGTTACGGCCATTGGTATTTAACGTGACTTCCATTGCTTTTTGCCTGTCTACAGCTCTCTGTAAACTTCACCGTGATTCCTGATGAGGAGCGGCTGATGTTGGTGGACCAGAATGAAGATAGGCAAGTAACTTCTTTGGTGCAGAAGTTGCTTTGTGGGGAAACATTCAAACCTGAGGATTTCCCTGGTGGTGGTGACGAGTCATTTTCTCCCAAGTTAAAGGTTCCTGACGCTGCGGAGGAGGCGGAAGCTTGTCCCACTCTCATACACCAGAGAAATTTGCGACCGCGAAATGCAGCTCCCATTGAAGTTGAAGATATTTCTTCTTCTGGAGACAGCGGAGAAGAGAATCGTGAATGCTCAGAGAGGTGTACGCATGAACATTTAAAACAGTGGATATCCCGGGGGTTTGAGAAGATGGAGAAAAATTTTGGAGAGCTGCGGACACTGATTTGCAAGAGCTAGGGTATGCCTGAGGGGAGGAAAGGCAACCCTAGGAAGAGGAAAGCGATCGCTGATCCAGCTAATGCGTCTCGTGATAGTATTGGGAGTGAAAACGCGGGGAAAAACGTGAAGGGGAAAAAAAGGAAAACCGTTGCCACTCGTCCTGTTGTGAAAAAAACATTGCCTAGGCGTCGATCTGGAGGTGGAAAGGAGGTGACAAAGGTTGTACGCCGAAGTTATTTATTTCGTATAATTAACAAAAACGTGATAATTATCTATCCTGACACCTTTGCCGTTTTCCAGAAAGCGATTAGAAACAACCCAACCTCAGCAGAGAGAGATTGTGATGATCATGGAGAAGAAAACGAGTCTGAGAATGCTCCTCTTCCACCATCTGGCGGAAACAAAGGCGATCAGGTAATGTGATAGATAGTTTTATTGTTGTGTTATTGCTTAGACTTCTAACCCATCGCTGAGGGGCCGATGGTCAGCAGCAAGAAAGACAATCGAATGCCCTCGTCGTGTTTAAAGGTGTATTAGATGTTGAGCTTGAGTCCTATGTGTTACCAGCAAAGGTTCGTTTGCATCTAAATTAGTTGTGTGGTGTTTGGCTAAGTAGTGGTAATAACAGTACTTGTGAATATTTGCGGGTTCCGTCTACATTCCAGCATGCGTTTACAGTTGAGCAAAGAAACCCAACGTACCGGTCTGAGCAAGGGTCCCCAGTCGCATGGGAGAAAACAAAGCCGAACTTTTACAGTTCGGTTGCTAGTGTACATTCCTTTCATCTGTCATGGGATGGAGACCCCTCCTCGAAATCTAAGGTTGCATCCACCGGGATTGAAACGTGTTCGCTCCAGTTTATATCATAGACAGTAGTTATATCTGTCACATTAAGTTTGGGCTGTTATTGTTGTACAGTAGTTGAAGTGCGTTAGTAACGGATTTTATGCAGGAAAGAAGTGCTCCAAAAGTTGGGGAGGGGCTTAAAGATTGGGAAGGTGCTCAACCTATGGAGTTTGTAGAGACACTTGTGAAGGACATCAACTCTGAAAGCCCTGGGACCGACGAGGTTGTTATATCATACTTTGTTCGACATTTTTTAGAGCGCGTAATTAACCGATTTGAAATTACAAGAAACAAGGAAACCGATGGGTGGTGAGGCTGCACAGGGAAAACAAAACGAGCTGGTGGAGACCCCCACGACACCACAGGTCGGGATTGGCTCGGCGCAGGTGATGTGCAATTTATTATTTGTGGCACACATCCACATTTTATTTTGGGTGTACACCAGTTGACATAGGTTACTGACTTTATCTAGCCAACGGGTGCCGACGACGGTGGTGAGTTCGTTGAGGAGGATCGAAAAGGTGGTGAAGAAGCGAGGACGGCAGACAAACAGCCCCAATCTTTTGACTCGGTTGAAACACAAAATATGGAGAACCCTGTGGAGGCGGTCGGAAAAGTTGCTCCTCCGAACGTGGTTGTTGAGGAAACAGTTAAGAAGATCAACGCTGAATTACAGGGTACGAAGGACGAAGAGAGATATGACAGTTGTCAAGACGACATGTCCACTGATAGCCAGAAACAAGAGAACCGAGTAGATCTGTGTGCTGAAACGGATGCGGACTCTGAAGATGTGGGAAGTGATGGTAAACGGCATCGCATGAGATCCAGCGAGATATTCGGAGTGTACACCCCTGACCCAAGGGTGAAAAAGTTGTTTAAGAGCGAGGAGAAGGTTGAGTATAAGCCCATTGCCAAAACGAATCAAGCACAGTTTAAGAAGTTTGCCGATATTTTGAAAGAAAACCCTGCGCAGTAAGTTCTCACTCTTTTTAAAGTTATATACATACACGAGTGCATAAATTCCTGATTGTTGGTTAAATTTGCAGGATGTGTGATATCGCTACCGGTCACTCTGTGTGTAATGACTTCTTCCTTGAAATTGCTGAACCGAAGAAATGGCTGTCTGACGAGGTACTATCAAGCTCTGCGTTGTCGTCATATTATACCTTTCACGGTCAACTTATGCTCAAAATATTTGTATCGTTTTTTTTGGGACAGCACATGCATGTGATAATGAATATGTTGTGGAGGCGTCGCAGGATTTATCTACAGAAGGAGAGGATGGTGTTCCTCGATCAGTACTTTATAAAAACCATTCAGTCAAACTGGAGTGCCTTTAGCGCAGACACTGATAAGTTGCAGTTCGAATGGGGAAAAACGTAGCACAGTATGTGACAGGAAAGAGCAAGGGGCAGAAAATGAAGTTGGGACTTGGTCGCGACGTCGACACTGTGTACACCCCGATGAATTGGGGTGGAGATCACTGGGTTGGTCTCTGCATTAAACTCAATGAAGGTCATGTGACGGTCTTTGATTCATATGTTCCTCATACTGAGATCGACGATGCGGAAGGACAAATGTGCTCGGTTGTACAGTCGTTGCCTTATATATTAGAAAAATATGCAGGGCATAAATGCTATAAGGTGAAGGAAGGTCTTAGAATTTACTCTCGTGACCGTGCTGAAGGCATTTATCACAACGAAAGGGGAGGCGACTGTGGGCCATGTGCTGCGAAGTTCATAGAGATGCATGCTGCCGGCTCCACGGAGGAAATGAGTAGGATTACCGAGAGCAGTATGCAATGGACTGCTATGAAGAATTCGTGGGCGATGCTAAAGTAAACAATGAGTAAAGATGAAGTTGTTTTTCTTTCTCAGAATCTTGTTCAAACCCAATGGTACTTACGTTTGTCTGAACCGAATGGGACATGTTTATTTATTGTGTGTTTGTGTGATTTTGTTTTTATAATCCTCCGGAAACCAAAAAAATGACGGTATTGACTTTGGTATTTGTAGATATGTACACCGCTGTTAAAAAGATGCACACCAAAAACATGTGCTGACTTTAGTAGACCTTGTAACGGTTATTGCACTTATAAAGTGAAATAATGTGTTTCGTGTTTAAACCGCGTACACCGTTGTCGTTTAGTTGCAGACCAAGTCATAGATTTGTATGATTGATTGTATTATTTAAATTCAAATTACTGTACAAAATAAATTACATTTATTTTAGGTGCTAGATCTTGTGACCTTCGGTGTACAATATAAAGTGAAACATTATGTTTGGCCTTCCAACATCGTACACCATTGTCATAAAGATGCACACGAAGTCTTTTGTTTAACACTTACCATAATTACTGATTTTCGTAGACATTTTGAAGTTTGAAGTATTATATTATGTAAACCGAGTTGTTTGGTTTTAAAATTGGTACACCTTATCTCTTAAATGGTACACCGGTTTATATCTTTTTACGGTATTGGTATATGTAAAGAAATTATAGAAATATGCTACTGTTAACGAAGGGAGTAGAACAACGCTTAAAGTAGTGCTGCATTACAACAAATAATAATTATTCCCAAGTGTGAAAGGACGGAAAACTCGTTGCGCAACAGAAATCCCGGAGGAAAAGACCTACCTCTTTAATCCAGAAGCATCAGTCACATATGTCTTCAGGCTTGATAAACTCCATATGCCAGAGATCCCAATCGAAATCCACCGTAGGTACACAAGGGCAATTATAAAACAAGGGTAGATCTGTTGACATGAACATTAAATTCTTTGATTCGAAGTCCTCGTTATCAACCGCCACCCACGGCTCATCGTCCTTTCTAACAAGCCATCCAATTTCACTAACAGCTTCTCTCGTAAAACCAGCGAAGCTTTTCTCATCAGCCCAGTAGAGTTTGCGAGTCATTGCATAGGTATACAACGCTTGTCGGTATCCTGCATCCGCTGCTTTCTTCATCAAAGCAATACCTTCGTCGTGGCGTTGTAGGGCGTAGAAATACTCAACACCCTTGATGTAAAGCGTACTTGGGTTGCCGACATCGTAGCATCTTCGCAATAGCATATTGCGCAAGCCTGTCCACCAAGGGTATTCATAGAGATCAAACGAAGAGTAGACGGCAGGCGTGTCTGCCAACGAACGCATTGACTTACAAGTAGATCTGAGTCTATACAGATCTTGAACGGAGTTTTTTGCAACGCAAGAGACAATCAATTGTTGGATTTCTGAAGGCATATCTTGAAAGGTGGTCTCTTCCATTAAATCCAGATTTTATTTTGAGCGTTGTGCAAATGATGTCAAAAGATTCAGTAAATATAGTGAGTGGACGGAGGCAAACGAAGGGTTGTCTTTTTTCGATGGTCAAACCGTTAGCTATCCGGAGCAGCGAGGGGACGCATTGACCCTGTACCGAGAGAAAATAAATATCGGATTTTTAATTTGTTTCCAAGTACATAATGGCCGTTTTAAAACATGATTTGACAGTGTTAGGTTTCAAATGTGGTTGAGGCAATAACTTCTCGTATCAACCTCACACGTTTTCTCTACAAACCTGTATATTAAATTTCCATAATCCCTCTCATACCTACCATAAAACAAACCACCAAAAAACTCCAACAAGTGATACCAAAGTTATGGAAGCTCACGTACTCCCAAATCTCTCCGACGAAGTAATGCTCAAAATCATTAAGCATCTTGTCAGAGATGAATCATTTTACAATCTTGGCCCTTTTTTGCGGGCTGGAAAACGGGGTTACGCCCTCGCACACGAGCCCTCAGTCTTGAAGAAGTGCGATGTTAGTGAAATGGAGGACATGTTCTGGACATGTCAAATACCCAAAGGTTGTCAGTTTCAGGAGTTTCATCTAAAGTGTGTCGTTGCTGGCAACATCAACGCAATCTACTCTGAAGGTCTCGTTACAGCACCGAGCATAGGACTTGAGGAGAGTATTAAAATATTGGAACCAAATGTCCCAATGCATGAATTCTCATGTCTGGCTGTCGCCATATTCAATATTTGTCTTGGGAATGACAAGGAAGCGAGCAAGGTGTTTCAGCATATCGCAGTATATCACCATGACCTTCGGTCGGATGAAACTTCAGAAATCGCAGAATCCATAGAGAACCAATTGATGGCATTTGGAACGGAAAACCTGAACCAGTACAAATATGGGGAAACTTTCAAGTACCCGGATGATGGCTTAGTCAAGACACCCAGGTGCGTGTATGGCCATGATCACGAAGACAACTTAGAAGGTGTTTGCAAAAACTGCCGTCTCTTTTGGATTTGCGTCGACATTTCTCACATCCTTTAAATGTTATTGACCGGGAAATCTTTCTGGTTGTCTATTATGTCATTTATGTTTTTCCTCCTAAACTTCTGCCATTTCCTCCTAAATGTTGTTCCTCATTCTGCATCTAATTAGTGTTGGAATAATAACTTTGCAAATCTAAATAACATACAAGCTTTCAGTTCAACACGTTTATAAGAGATGTCGAGAGACATCAATAGAAGGTTGCAGTTCAAATTAAACATCTCTTCACAGATTTAGAAACCCGTTAATGATGTCTTCTTCTATTTCTTTACTTTTGCCAAAATCACTCTGGAGGCAGGAAATGGTCTTCTTCAATTCCATGATAGTCCGCTTCTTTTCGGAAATTTCGTCTCTAGCTTCAATCAGAGCCTGCTTTTGCCATCCGAAAGGTTCTTCCACATTGATCCATTTGAAAAACCCACAATCAAGTGGAGTCTACAAAAAAAAACAAAATGAAAACCCATTCGAGAAATAACAAAACAATAATACGATATATACCTTCCAGCGTTCACAACCGTAGAACCTCCGACCAGGATTTTTGTCTGTCCAAGATTTGCATTTCTTCGTCGGCAACGCACAGAGACAACGCACAACGGTTTCAGGGAACTTCCCCTTTCCCTGACCCTTTTCCTTTCCCTTATTGATCGATCTGCCACCGAACTCCATATATGTGTCGATCAAATTATTGAACATTAAAAAAGAAATGAAATTGATTTGGAAAAAAGAATAAGTCATCTTACCTGAGTCGGGTTAAGGGTTTCGCATAGGCCGGGTTTTTTGGAAACCCGGACCAGTATTTCAAATTACTTTAATTTGAATTTTGAAATAAAGTGCACAGTGACGAGCAATTGAGATTAATTGAATGGCTTGGCTGGTGACACCTATCTCACCCAAATTAATATACATGCCCTCTCTTCTTTCTCCAACTTCGACCTAATAACATCCCTCTTTATGCTTTAGCAACAAAATTCCGACGATGTCGACTTCCAGCAGCTCAGATGGTTACGGGTATAATAACTGGTTACAAGGTGTGAACGACTCTAACTTTGGAATCCTGGATGCGTGTCCTTGCGGAAGCGAAATAATCATTCAGATCTGTACAGAAGCGGCATCCATTCCGAAGAAATACTTTGTATGCAAAGATTTCCAGGTGAGTTGTAATCTTTTATGTAATTGTCGTTTTTCCTTTCTAAGATTTAAAGGTCAGTTCAAATCATATTTCCAGAATGATGGATTGCACAGAAAGCAAGAATGGACCACCGCAATCGAAGAAGAAACCCGACGTTTGAAGAAAACTGTTGACGACCACGACTCCAGCTTGCGTAGCTTAGGTTGTCATGACTATCGGGTCCAGAGAATTGCCCAAGATGTCGAGAAAAACGGTGCAAACATTGCACACCTTGGTTATCAGATCCACGAGATGGAGAAAGTCTTGAAGAAAAACGCTGAGGAGATTGCATTTATCAAGGGAATTATTGAGAAACTTTGATATATTATCTTGTTGCGCTTATTTTGTAATATATATTCCGGGAGACATGAATCTATTAAATAATTATGTATGGTGTGCAAGTACTTTATTGACGTAATAGTATCCAACCTTTCAATCTAAGATAATAGTATCAAACGTTTCAACTGACATAATCGTATTTTCATCGAAGGATTAGAAATCGTGAGTGGTATGCAACAATTTAACATAGGTGTACGGAGATAAAGCAGTGTCCACGAAGAGTACCACCATCCAACTACTCTTAACGCAATAATTTTATCACCATCGACGAAGATTACCACACCACAAAGTCTGGATGACCTGTGGATGCCTTGAAGTCGCTCATATCCAGCATCGGCTGCTCTCTTCAGCAAGGCAAGACCCTCAGCGTGCATATCGCGCCTTTAAAAAACTCTACGCCTTTGATGTAAAGTGTGCGCCTTTACACTTACCATAATTACTGATTTTCGTAGACATTTTGAAGGTTGAAGTATTATATTATGTAAACCGAGTTGTTTGGTTTTAAAGTTGGTACACCTTATCTCTTATGTGGTACACCGGTATGAAGTGATGTGACTAACCAAGGGGTATCAGAAGGGACGCAAAGGACATGAATTATCTCGTAGTCATGGCAGAGATGCTTTCACAAAGGACATGAATTATCTCGTAGTCGAAAAGTTGCTTTCCAAACGATTCTAATAGATCATTTTTCATCTATAAATACAAAGCGCACAATGCCACATATCCAATAACTCACGCAATTTCTCACACAGTATATTCTTTCCCCTTTTTTATGTCTTTTTAATTTTGTAGTTTGTTATATGACAAGTTTAAAGTTATCTCAAGACATACATGACGGGTGTACGTGTTCTGGTTGCGTGTCTGCTGATTTAAAAATTGGTTTTCGACTTTTCCTGGTATTTGATTATATAAAAAAAACATACAAATTGTATTATGAAATGTGTACGTACTAATCTTATCAGTGTACAATATATAATGTTTGTGTCAATAATGGTTAATTTAGAATATGGAATCATAAATTATGTTTATATTATCAAAGGTTTACATTTCTTGTATCTTAAAGTGTAGAATAAATTGAAGCACATATATAATTCTAATACATAAATTAAGTTGATATAAATCTATTGCCATATTTTCTGATCACTTTGATTCTCGACTTGACTCGGACTCGCTCATGTGGTGTTCGTCAAGGTACTCCTTATAGTCTTCAAGATCAACCTTACTATCGGATTTCTCATCGCTCCCTCCTACCCCCTCCGGAACATACCCCTCACTGTCGTAAAAAGCATCATTGTAAGCATCATTATCACCTTTGTCACCACCCTGATCGGTATCTTTTGGATCTCCGCCCATGTTCCTACCGGTATCTTCTCCGGTTCGGCATTTCTTCTTCGGCCGGTTCCCCGATTCGTCAGACAGGCATCAAACTCTTCCTCGATTGCGTCAAAACAGGCATGTCGGATGTGTAAACCATTGTCCTAGAAGGCAAATAATATTTATGTGATTGACGGTTGTTAAAATAATTTCTAACAATTAATTACCCCAACAACCATTCTAACCTCAAAAACCTTGCATACATAGTAGTCCCTTCTTCTGTCGTCAGTTTCGACCGTTATAGCCCCACCGCACGTATATTTCTTAGGAATGCAATAGTTGGCATACAAGCAAGCAAAGCGCCAGTCAGCGTCTCGTTTGTGCTGCTTCATCTCCGCATAGTAAGGATCCGCCATATCCGCCATTTACCAATCGGTCGCTTTGTTTGTGGATTTTAAACAATTTTGGAAGTGTTACGAGAAGAGAGCGAGGTAGGCACAGCTACTTAAATAGGAATTATTACTAACCGTTATACTCTTTTCCAACCCATATACAACGGCTATATTCGTTTAAAATCACTAACAACGGCTATGTTGACTTTTACATTTTTCTTTCTAGCCGTTATAATCTTAGTTTAAATTTATCATTGTACACCGGTGCTTAAATCAACCCACGTTGCTGGTCTCAGTATTGGGCCTAACGTTGTTACGAATATAAACAGTTATGGCCCAAAGATTATGTTTTGGTGGTTACTTCATCAACCTTTTTCATTAATAAGTAAGACAGTTGGATTTGACGGTTGCGCTGCTCGAAATCCTCTATATCCTCTCGGAAACTGTATTTGTTTCTTCTTTGTGCTCATCGTGTAGATCCAATTGCAAAAAAAATAATTGGAAACCCTAAAAATGTCGTCTTCGTCATCTACCTCCAACCATCGCCGCCGTCTTCAATACAGCACCACAAGTTCTGACAAACGTTCAAGTTCCTCACCTGAGCCGGTCGAGGAAGAAACACGTTCTATGACATTTCAAGCGCGGCTACAAGCCAGTCGGGGGTTCTTTATCGCCGGCCCACGGGTGCCAAACCCATGGTCTAATCGTCATCTAACCGAAGTAAGTTTCTGTAAGTATCAAAAACTTTGCATACGAGGGTTTCAAGTTCAGGGGATGTTAGTGTTAGATGATCCGGGTTTTGCTGAGGCTCGCTCAATAGTAGAAAATGTGGGGTAGATGTACACTGTCTTGCATGTGCGGCCTTTCTGTCCAAGGGTGGTTAGAAAATGCATCTCCAACCTATATCGTTCGAACGCGGGCGTTTATATCAGGAGAAGCCGTTTCGATTTCGACCCCGTCGTGATTAATCAACTATTCATGACTCCAATTGTGGAACAACCTCACGCATGGGAGGATGATGATCTCTCGCGGGCAATTACCTTCCTCACCGGTGGTCGCTGTACTCACTGGGAGCCATTCTCCCTAACACACCTCCTCCCACAGTATCTTTGCCTCTACAAACTCTGTGAGTTAAACTGGCTACCTGGATTCCATGTAGATGCAATGCTAAAAAAGCGGCTTCGTTTCCTCTTCGCGTTTGTAAGAAACAAGCCGATAGACTTTGGTCGATTGGCTTATGACCAGGTTATCGAAATGTCTCGTCAGTCTGATGCCGACAGGAAAATTGTTCTCCCCAACTTGATCTATCAGACTCTCATTCTTCAGAGGGACATTTTGGCTCTTCCAGGTGATGAACCCCTAATTGGTCAGCCTCAAATTATTAGCGGACTCGAGGCCGATCTTTCACTACGTAGGGGGAGAAGAGGTCGTATCCATTCCGATGATTGATATCAAAGGTTTACATGTAATAGCATCGGTTTCTGACTGCATTTAGTTGTGGAATTTTGTTGTGCAAACTCTATGCTACTCTAAGTTCCGTAATCGGCTAGTAAACTAAGTACTTTATTCGGATGTAATATCTACTCTTGTTATTACTATTATGCATACTTTGTTAAACTAATTGGTGTACAACAAATTTTCACTACAACCATAATATATTGAGTACCAAATATCCCGTACACCGCAAATATCTCGTACACCGCAACAAATATCTCGTACACCACCACTCAAGATACGTCCACCATATCCAAGCAAACACATATGCATCATTTAGATACAAACAAAATACATTCTCGAGGCGGTGTTCACGTTCTTTATCAAAACCAAACATTTCTACAACCTCTATTCAGGGCTTCACTTCCTTGCAAGTGGTCTTCTTGTGACCTTCCTTAAAACATTTTGAGCACTTGTTCGGCTTATGCTTTTTGCTCTTCCCCCTAATATAAAGAATAAAGTTGCTATAATTTGAAAATTTACTATACATTACTGAAATGTTTTTCACAGTAAATAAAACAGTCTTACCGGTATCTCTCCTGGAGACAGTTTACGTTTGATTCATGGTCTTCCCTTCATTCGTTTGGTCGTTGGTGGATGAAGATGTACCGTTAGTATTTCGGCCGGCACTTCAACATCCTTTGGATCCTGAACAAGAAGTATGATACCCTTAACTGTTTCAGCCCATGTCTCTTTCTGATGTTCTTTGCAAACAAACGCGGTGTACTGCATATACGGAAAGACGAAGCAGCAATGGCGTGTCGACATGGCAAACCAAGCTTTTGGAATTCGAGGCAAGTGCAAGTTTGTTTATCCAGATCAACCGTGAAACCAAAATTAGTTGGCTTGTGCGTGACTTCGAATAACCAAGTTGAACATGGAAGTACTAGAAGGCCCGCTGACAGTACCAGCTGTTCGACGAGTATCTTTTGGATATTATCTGGAACATTCCTCTTCATCTTACTGATCTCCGTTTGTCTGCTAATACACCATGTACACAGCTTCCGGCGTATAAACTCGAACAATGCCATTATAGAACTATCACGCGCGGGCAACAGAGCATTATTCAACGATTCAGCAACGTTAGAGGTCAACACGTTAAATCTGTCCCCTTCAAAATGTGAACGTGTCCATAGCTTCTTGTCGATCTTCTCCAAATAATCCCAGCATCTCCAATCCGTCAGTTTTATAAGCTCCATTATCTCATTAAACTCTGATACCCTAAAAGCTTCCCCAGCCCGGCCAACCATTGCTTTCTGCTGCACCCCCCTTGTACTTCTCCTGAACGTTATGCTGAAGGTGTACGAGGAAAATACCGTGGTGTGCACGCGGGTACCATTTATCTATCGCTGCGAAAATTGATGCGCATCTCTCTGATATTATACTTAAATCAGAACCATCATTTACAATAGTGGATAATCTCTCGAAAAACCATGACCAAGATTATGTGTTCTCGCTTTCCACAACTGCGAAAGCAATCGGGAATACCCGGTTGTTAGCATCTTATTCGCTGGCACTTAATAAAACACCTTTGTACTTTCCAAACATGTGGGTGTCTTCCACCACTAGCACCTTCCGCATATGTTGCCATCCATCGATGCATGCTTTGAGAGACATAAACGCATACTTAAACCTTGTTTTTCCTTCTTTGTCTTTTTCGGTTTTAGTATCGGTGATTGTTCCAGGATTTGCTAGCTTAAGTACATGGAAGTACTGTGGTAGCATCTTGTATGATTCCTCCTCTGTTCCTTGCGCAGATGCAATCGCTAGTTCTTTCGCTTTCCAAGCTTTCCAGTATGAGCATGTATAGTTGAATTCTGTTCGCAACATTTCCGGAAGTTCCATAGCACGCGGCCCAGCGTAGAGCCTCTCGTATTTCGAACGCAATAGAGCTGCAAGCACTTTGGCTGTACCATGTTTTTTATACTTTCCTCTAACGTCGGCTACGCATACATGATTCAGAATGGCATTTTTTACTAGATAAGTTGGAGATTCACCGAGTTGAACAGCCACTACTCTCCAGTTGCAATCTTTTTCGTAATATTTCGCCGTATGTCGACGTTTGCAATGCCAGAGCTTAAACGTGCACACCTTCGAGATTGCGTAGATAGCCAACGTCAACTTGCACTCCGCTTTGTCTTTGAACGTCCTCCCCACGAATATGGCGGAGTCCTCCTTGCTGAAGTCAATATCAAGCGGGTTGCAGCTACTTCCCTCCATTTCATTATACACACCATCTACATCATTATATCCATACATTTCTGGTACTTGTATGCCTTTCATAAATGCTTCTCCACCCTGAACTTGTGTAGTTGCGGTGACAAGAGGATCAACATCGTCCTCATCTACTAGCTCAGGGATGTGCGTGTTAACTTGTTTTGGGGGAGTTTTGAGACATATGTCACCACTTTCAACGGCCTCAGGTGCTTCCTTGGAGGCACATTCAACGTCTGTAGGAGTACCAGTCACATTATCTCCGGCTTTCGTCAATACTTCAGCAACAGCATCATCATCATTATCTTCAGTCACTCGGGTGTGTTTGTTTTTAGATTGAGGTGGCGTCACAAGCACAACATCAACATCTACCTCGGTCTCTGTTACTTCTGTGTCCAATTTGGAGGGTGATCCAAGGTCTCTTGCTAGATCAGTGATTTCCACAGATGAATCGTTATTTTTGGATATATATCCACCTCCACGTGCTACTTGCTTCTTACCACACTCCGATTTTGCATCCCCTCTGCGACCAGTACCGCAGGACGCCGAATACGCTGTCCACCACTTCTTCCTTTGCATGGACCTTCTACAAAATCGTCGTCGTCGTCCGTCACGCAATCGTTTCTGCAATAATCATGCCAGCCATTGTAGTCGTATTCCCCATCATCGCCATAATCTTCTGCAGCAACATCTTCGGCAGCTCCTCCATTATTTCCATTCCCCATTGAAAGCTGTTCAACACTTACCGTTCTGGTATCTCCTATCAGACTGATTTGCTGAGGCGGATCATCTGAATCCCTTTTTACTGCGTCTCCTTCTTCGACTTTGTCTTCCTTATTCTCTCCATTATCCACTGCCAAGTCATCTCCACAAACGTTCCCATTTTTCTCTCCATTACCCACTGCCAAGTCATCTCCACAATCGTTACCCTTTTCTTCCTCGCAATTCTCTGAATTTGCCCCACTCACATCATCACGAGTTTCTCCGCTTTTCTGTTGTTCCTTTGGACTCGCAGCCATTCCGCCAGACTGCGAGTTGCGCTTGTAACGATCTTCCAATTGCTGAACTTCCATCAAAAAGGCAATATCTTCATCAGGAGGTGGAACGTGTGCATTCATTTGGTTTCGAATTACTCGTTCCGACCTTAGAAATATCATGACTCCTCCAACACTTTTTCTGAATGTTACGAAGAGATTGACGGATTTGTCTGCCCGGTGAAGCGCCTTGAAAATCCTGAAATCTTTGTCCGTTGCTATCTCAACGGGAGCAGCCACTAGGCCCACCATTTCAACCTCTCCATCATTTAGCCAATACGACATCTCCGCTAACACTTCCCTTCCCAAAAGCCCATACGCAGCTAAAATACACGTTTGTAACTCCTCAGCCCCTCTAATTCTAGACGAATCGACTGCTCTACCCAATCTATCGTTGTCTATCTTGAAATCCCAAACTCCATTGTCAAACATTATCCACTTCCCACCCTTAACAACAAAGCAAGAATTACACAGACCTACAGTCCAAGCATGAGCACCTGTTAGGGTTGTTTACCATATAGAGGAAGCACGCAATTGTAAAAACAAATACACAAACTTATAGCTCAAAGTATGTACCTTCGCCGGTGTTGGTCCTGATTTCCTTACTGACGGTTCCACCGCTTCTTGACCCGACATTCCGCCACCGCTAATTGTTTCTATCCTTTTCAGTTGCGATGGATGAGCATCGACGGCCTCAGATGATTGGAATATCTTCTACTCGTAGGGTTGCTTCTTTTAGTTGTACACCAGTTTTTAGCTGCTTCTCACCATTACCGAGTTAGCGATTTCTTACACATTAATTTAATTAATATTACCACAAATATCAGAAAACAGTAAATGGCGGGAAAGGTTAATATTACCTTTAACCTTTGTGACCGGTCACCCTAAAAAAAATATCAACCTTACACGTGCGAAAGCTCCTGGGCCGCTAGGTCATGCCAATTCTTAGGGTCGTTTTGCTGGGTCGATTTCAAGAGTTTCATGGGTCACGGCCCAAAACATGACGGGTCATAAGGCCAAAATCGTCACCGATTTATTTCTCTCCCCCCTAGCGGCCCACTTCCACAATAAAAACTAAACGCGATCCGGTTTGCCATTTGGAAACCTAAAGCGACCCTATGTAACAACGAACCCATTGTGAAAAGATGCAACTGATATTTATTTTTTTGAAACACAAAATGCAACTATTAAATATCAAATATTCCACACCAAGAGGTGCATCGAATAGTTATGAAGATTGATATGAACAGTTTTATTTGTTGCTTATATCTATTCATTCTCTATATATAGTGTGTGTTGTACAACAATTGGTCTGAAAATCTCATTCTTTTCAAGAACATCTTGTGTTCCTTTTTTGTTATATGGGTAAACATCAAGCTACAAACGTTACCCACCAGCGGAAGAAAACTAATCATTCAAGTTAATAATTTGTCTTCAAAAATACCAAGAGTGTCTAATACCTATCAGCATTATCAAAGATCCATTATTCCACTATTTCCAACAAAGAAGGTTAAACTACTTACAAATTTAATATTCTATCTATATTTGAATATATAACTTATGATTCTTTTGGGGGCTACCATACCAACCTCATACTAATAAACCAATCCGAACCGTTAAAAACGTTTGCTTGCTTAATATGCTATACGATTATTTTTTACTTCCATATATATTAAATCAATTGGTATTCGTTCCCTATATGTTAGTTTTAATTGTTTGAAACAATTAAAATCGATGGCCACTAATTTGGTTGGTAGATACATCGATCGGACAATGTTGAAAAGTTGTATGTTCTTATAGGAATTTTATTTCTTGTTAAAAATTGTATCTTGTCATTATATATTAAGATGTGTCTTTTCATTACTTATTTCAAGAATTGTGTATTGGTTAGTACTTAAATTGAAAATATATAATTATTTAAATGAAAAGATGTAACTATTCATATATGTACCATTTAAAAATAACTACTTTAAATTGAAAATATGTGAATCTTTGAATTGAAAAGTTGCGACTATTCATATAAATATGATTTCAAATAACCAAATTTAATTTAAATTTAAAAGATGTGATCATTCATATATATGGAAAGTTGTATCTCTTAAATTTTTTAAATGATAAGTTATATTGAGATGAAAACTTATGTTTTTTCCGTTTTTATTTTAATTATTTATTAATATTTCAAAACTATTTGCAATTGTTTTATATCTAAAAAATTAGTGTATTAATATGAAAATTTGAATCTATTAATTTTTATACATGAAAATTTCATCTTTAATTTTTTTACATGAAATAACCCAAACAATGTTGAAAGGTTGTGAATTTTTAGAGTAATTTTATTTTATTTTGTTAAAATTTGTGTATTTTCATTATATATTAATATGTGCATTTTCATTATTTTTTTTCAAGAGTTGTGTATTAGTTAGTATTTCAATTGAAAAGACGTAATTATTTAAATGAAAATTTGTGACTATTCATATATGTATTATTTCAAAATAACTACATCTAAATTGAAAAGATGTGACTATTTCATTTGAAAAGTTATGATTATTCATATAAGTATCATTTCAAAATTAGGACCACAATAAATTGAATAATTTTTATACATTTATACAGTTTCTATTGCTTTGTGGATATTTATTTTTATAAATTGAGTTCCCGTGCGACATCGCACGGGTTCTTGACCTAGTTTTTTTAATAGTTATCTAATATAATTAGTCAAAAATCTTTGTATCCAAAGAACCTGATCCAGGATCGACCCAAAAATCATAATCTTACTCTCGTAGACTTGGTTTATATAGTCGAACGCTTCTTAAAGTGTAATATATGAAAACTAATATCAAACTCAACCCGCAGCGGAAATCAAACAATTTAAAAAAAAAACAGTTTGAAACTATTGATTCTCCATATATTCTATTAAATATATGTATATATGCAAATGGGTAATATCGTCTTCACTAACTTTAAGTAAAATCACATTAAATAACTATTTTTTAATCGAATAACATATTTAAAACCCTTTAAAGTGAATGAGTATATAAATATTTATTTCTATTAAAAGTCTACTTAACCCCCGATAAACACTATTTTTAACATCATATTTTTGTTAATTGATAACTTAACATCTGTGTAAAATATTTAAAATTTTAATAAATTAATGTCTGATTGAATAAATCCTAATTTCTTGGATTGAAATGTAAATTATGTTGTTATTGTGTAAATTTTAATAAATAGATTAGTAGGTTATTAGTCAAAAAAATTATATATCTGAAAAGGAGGAGGAGTAATATAACAATTCACACAAATGTTAAACTATTATTTTTATCATAATTGATAAAACTATCGCATTGCCATTTCGTATGAATTAAAATATAAAAAAAAATAATAGTATTGATATTTCTAAGTTAACCGTGGCTGGATATGTTTGTTTGGGAAGTGGGTTCCTAAAAATTTGGAACTAAAAGTAGAGGATGCAAAAGTTATTTTATTGAAAAAATTAGTTATGGTCATACTTAACGTTGCCCAAAAAGAAGTTATACAACTTGCTTTATATTTAAATTAAAATAACAATTGATATAACCCTGCATCAATAGATTATACTGCAGAATTAATAGAATAGATAACATTAGAGGTCTATGAAACAATGAAGCTGCTTCAAAATTCTGGATCATAACTCATAAGGATTGTCATAAAGACCACTTTTAAGTACAGTTAAACCATTTACAACCAAACTACACTGACATTTTAGGAGAAGAATATACTCAACTTTTAACACTGGTCCTTGTAAGGTGTCCAAATCAGTTTGCTAACATCAACATCCACATCAAGACCACCTTCTTCCTGCAGCTTTCAGACGTTGATCCAGAACCTTCAGATCAGCACATATCACGTGTTGCCCTTTCAGGTACTGTATCAGCTCTAGGCTCTGAAGTGTGCTTAATATATCTTCCGGTTTGATTGCTGTCATGTCGCTCAGCTCCTACATCATCACCATCATCATCATTATGTTATGTGGAGATTCTTAGATAGATCTCAGGAGAATGGCTTAAAAGAGTTTCCCATCAAATCTAACCTTAAGAGAAAGAGAAGATAATAGATTCTAAGAATAGATCTCAGGAGAATGGCTTAAAAGAGTTTCCCATCAAATCTAATCTTAAGAGAAAGAGAAAATATTCTTACCTGCAAGATCGGGATGTGTTCGTGTCGGTTCAATCCGGATAAGAAATTACATTTTTTTTAAAAAGAAATTACACTTTAGTTTAAGTGCACTTACTTATACGACTCAGTGAGAACTGAGAAGATGAAGAAGATGAAGAAAAAAACAGTACAAGTTTTCAACTTTTTATTTCAAAGAATTTTTGTTCGTTGTAGAAATTAAAAAGATCGAACACAAATATGAAACAAATTTTAATCACATCAGAACATTCAAGGAGTACTTGAAGCTTCCAAGATGAAGAACATGTACACCCAAAGCAATCTTCCTTTTCCCCGTTTCATCAACCACACTCAGATCTTTACACACATCCACATTAAACCTCACCACCGCCTTCTCCTTCTTCCCAAGACGCACCTTCTCGAACGCTACCAGATGCTTAACTGGCGACCTGTGTACAGCCGGCGGCGTCGTGAACAGAAACACCGTGTCGGTCCCTTCTCTCTCTCCGGCGTTCCTTACTTTAACCTGGACTTCGACGGCCTTCCCGCAGTAAGGCCCGATCGCATCCACTGATTGGCACTTTGAAGATCGGCAAGGGTGGCTCTTGTCTAGACCGAGGAAGACGAGTGGTGGGGCTTTGATTAAATGATGCTTGAAATGAGTGTAGCTCATTCCGTCTCCGAAAGCGTACACTGTTTCTCCGGTGTAGAACCGGTAAGTTCGACCTGGATACCCGGTTGAGCTATCAGGTCTCATGTTCATGTTAGACATCGGGAGATTCTCCACGTACGACTGAGGATACCAAGTCATCGGCAACTTTCCGCCTATACCAAAAAAAAAGTAAAAATAATCGGTTACCAATTATAACTGTAACACCGAACCGGTTGGTTAATTATCACCGGTTTAATTTAGAGAACAGTGTGTTTCTTACTCGGGTTATGACGACCGAAAATGACGTCAGCGATGGCGAGACCCCCAGCTTGACCAGGAAACCCAACCCACATAATGCTTGTGATCTTGGGATCGTTCTTGGCAAATGTAACGTCTAATCCTCCACCAGACATGATGACTAGCACCACGGGTCCTTTCGCCACTTTAGCCACCTCAGTTATAAGCTGTTGCTGTTTTCCAGGAAAGAACAAGTCAACTCGGTCATGGTCTTCTCTCTCAATTGATAGATCTGTTCCCATCACAAGCACAACCGCATCAGCTGAAGCCGCTAGAGAAGTGGCTGAATCAATATCCGCCTCCGTGCACGCCACGTTAGAACAGCCCTTCTGATACGTCGCCGAAACTGTTTCCACTAGTCCTTGAAGTGGTGTTGTGTACTTGCACGGTACCCCTGAAGAAGATAAGAAAACGACATCGTTTTTTTTTACAGATTTAAGCTTAAGTCTGAATTGTTGACACAAATTTATTACTTGAGTTAATTTTTAATTTACCGTGGTAATTTCCGATCATTGTATCGGTGACATTAGCGTTTGGTCCGATCACTGCTAATGTTTTGATCGCAGAAGGTGAGAAGGGAAGCGAACTGGGAGAGTTCTTGAGCAAGACAATGCCTTGCCTTGCAGCTTCTCTAGCGAGTTCTTGATTCTCAGCAGTGCAAACATCCTGAGGACCAAGATTACCATAGGGCTGCTTCTTGGGGTCACCATTGAAGAATCCTAAACGCATCAGAGTCGCAAAGTTGTTTGAAATTGCAGTGTCAACATCTGTTTCGTTTACCAAACCTGCCTTGACTGCTCCCATTGCATGTTGACCTGTGAAATGATCACAATTTAAATCCAAACCTGCCAACATAGATTTGGCTACAGCTTCTTCTGGAGTCTTGGTATAGTGTTGGTCCTTGTAAATCACCTCTACTGAATCACAATCGGAAACAATGTACCTAATAACATAAACCCCCAAGTATTTTTAGATTAATCTTAATAAAAAAAAAACAATTTAAGGATGCAATTTATGTATAATAACTCTTTAAAATTTGAAAGGTATGTGTCCTCCGGTTGTGCCAGAACCAGTCATGTCTATGATTTAAGAAAAGAAACCTTACCCATTTAACTTCCATTGACCACGGATCACACCAGATAGCAGGTCAGGATCAGCGCATGTTGGTTTACCGTTAACTTTGTTGTAAGAACACATGACGCTGGCTACATTCCCATCAACTACACAGCTCTTAAACGGTGGTTGAAACGTATCATCCATATCTTGTTGGTTCACCTAATCCAACACAAAGCAAGATATAAATGAAATTTGGTGTGACCAATATAACAATATTCGATAAGGATACAAATGTTCGCGTTTTTTTCTTACAACGGAGTTGAAAGTGTAACGACTGACGCCTTTCCAGTTATCAACATCATAGGCCGTGTAGTGTTTGCAGCAAGCCGCAACTTTAAGAAGGTTAGGATCTCCACCGTCAGTACCCTGAAGACCTTTAACATAAGCCACAGCGTATTTGCTAACGAGCGTGGGGTCCTCGCCAGGGGTCTCTTGACCTCTTCCCCATCTCGGGTCACGGAATATGTTCACATTCGGTGACCAAAACGTCAATCCAGCTGCTCCAACGTTGTACATTCCCCTCGCCTCCGTCGACACAACCTTAAAACCATACCATAAATAAAAGCATTATTGAATAACTTGAACATGAAAAAAAAAAGACTTTTATCTATTAATTGTATGCCAAGAAACTGAATCTTTCATTTCTTTCACCTTGCCAATGGCTTGGAAGAGAGATACGTTGAAGGAAGCAGCGGTGAGTATTACTTGAGGGAAGCTAGTGGCACCAGGGACTGGACCTTTGAAACTAGAACCATCTCCGACATCAGAGACACCGTGAAGTGCTTCCGACCACCAGTTATAATCTGGAATCCCAAGACGGCTCACGCCGGTAGCTTTGCTGACAAGAAACCCGATTTTCTCCTCCAAAGTTAGTCTTCTTACAAGATCAGCGACTCGGGCTTCGGCATTCAAACCCGTGTTGCAGAATCCGTAACTGGCTATAGAAGGGTTTTTGGTGACGTCACATGCGAACTTTGGAGAAGAAGACTGGGCGTTCGATGGCTTGGAGATGAAGAAGATGATACTTAGGAGAATTGTGGAAACAGAGGAGAGTGCTCTGTTTCCTTTTGTTTGCCGAGGATGATAACTCATTGCTTTGTGTTTGTCTTGTGTTTGTGTTTGTCGTTTGTGTGTGTTTTGTTTATCAACCTTTGACACTGTTATATATATAGTATAAAAACTGTAGGTTGGTTGGAGGTCGTAGTTTTAGGATTAGAATATTTTAAGTCTTATATTTGCTGGCACTTTATCTAGATAGAAACTAAAGATAGAGAAGCAGATGATAAGATTGCTGCGAATGATAACACTATGCTTCCTGCTATTTGTAGAAAAGTTAACAGAGAAACTGTTGACAAAAAAAAACTAAGTAACTAACATAGAAACTTTATCAATGTATAACTGATTCTCCTAAATTCAGATAAAAATCTTGTCTTGCTGTGGGTGTATACATGGGATATAATGTTTCAAAATTTGACATTAGCAGACATTTTTCAGCAACTCTTCTCGTTATTGGTTGGAGCCAAATCTACTTTGTACGTCACAGAAAATAGTAGTAAAGTATATAACAAAAACACAAATTATCAAAAAGAAACAAGAATTTAATTAGTAAGAAATATATTTTGCCTTCTGTAAAAAGATGTATATATGTTAACTGGAGAATCGTATCTTGTATTACAAAACGTTACTCCGAACCAAAACAAAAATTAGATTTGTTAGTCTTGTGATCTATTGTACAACCGCTAGACTGAGATTTTTATGTTCACGTAAGAATCTATTGAATATCGGTAACGACTGGTCATCAAATTCTATAAACCTAAAATCAAATATATAAATTTGTTGTTGAACAATGTTGACTGGAAAGACATGATTGAGTTGGCTTTTATCGTGGAATGTCAACATGTAGATTCTTGTGGTTACAAAAATAATAATAATAGAAATATATAAACAGTTTGAAATAACACACTAACTAGATATTGATCCGCCCTCAAGAGGGCGGATATATGTTTTGTTTTTAATTTTTTACCTCATAAAATATGTTTGTGTGTTTGTATAATCATATTTTCATATAATTTTGTAAGTATATTAAATAAATCAAGTTTCATAAGCATGTATTTGTGTCATATACGTTTGGGAAATTATTTTCAATTGTTAATCATAAAGTTTGTAATATGTGATGTTTTTTGTAGTTTAATATATGAAAAAATTATAATTTCCCACATTTTATTTCTAACTTAAGTAGGCGTTTTATTAAAAGATAACAAATTACATAATTTGTATCTTTAAAAGTACATGTATATTTTTTGTTTTACATTTTTAAAGGAAATTGTTGTTTTCTATTTGTGTGTTTATTCTTTTCTGTATCTGTTAAATATGTAAAGTTGCATAAATAAATGCAAGATGCATTTTAGAAATTATTTTTAAAAAATATTTCTAAAATTTGCAACATATTATATCTATTAGTAATAACAATCCCAATTAATTCCAAAGGTTGTGAATCCAACTATATTGAAAAGTTGTGTTTATTCAAGTTATATTGTAAAAGTTTCTTTTAAAAATAACTACCTAAAAATTGAAAAACTGTGACTATTTATGTAGTTTTTTTTTAATTTCTTTTAAAACAATCAAGGTGTCTTTCTATAATGAAGATGATTTTTTTTCACTAATGTGTCTATTCAAATTATATTGCAAATGTATTTTTTTTTAAAAATAATTACCTATAAATTAAAAAGATGTTACTATTCAACAAAAAAGTGTTTTATTGTTCGTGTATATATGATTTTACGTAATCACCTTAACGATGACAACATGATTTGCATAATTACCAGATTCATATAAAACTCTTTGCTAGGAATTATATTATCCAAGGCATTAATATATTAATAATAATTTAACTGACTTAACTTAATTGTGAAAAGATGCAACTGATATTTATTTTTTTGAAACACAAAATGCAACTATTAAATATCAAATATTCAACACCAAGAGGTGCATCTAATAGTTATGAAGATTGATATGAACAATTGTGTTTGTTGCTTATGTCTATTCATTCTCTATATATAGTGTGTGATGTACAACACTTGGTCTGAAAATCTCATTCTTTTCAAGAACATCTTGTGTTCCTTGTTTGTTATATGGGTAAACGTCAAGCTACAAACGTTACCCACCAGCGGAAGAAAACTAATCATTCAAGTTAATAATTTGTCTTCAAAAATACCAAGAGTGTCTAATACCTATCAACATTATCAAACATCCATTATTCCACTATTCCCAACAAAGAAAGTTAAACTACTTACAAATTTAATATTCTATCTATATTTGAATATATAACTTATGATATTTTTGGGGGCTACCATACCAACCTCATACTAATAAACCAATCCCAACCGTTAAAAACGTTTGCTTGCTTAATATGCTATACGATTATTTTTTACTTTCCTATATATTAAATCAATTGATATTCATTCCCTATATGTTAGTTTTAATTGTTTGAAACAATTAAAATCGATGGCCACTAATTTGGTTGGTAGATACATCGATCGAACAATGTTGAAAAGTTGTATGTTCTTATAGGAATTTTATTTTTTGTTAAAAATTGTATCTTGTCATCAATACTATTAAAACAGAAGAACTTTTTATCGACTGTGTTTTGGACTATCAAAAAAGTCATAACAATCCAACTAAAATAATTTCATTAGTTATTATCATATAATATTTTTATAATCTAACAATAGCTATTAATATTTCAATATTTGTATAATTTATTTAACCTCCTATTTTTTCCTTACAACTAACCTAATAATATTTTCAAAATCAGATATCTACAAAAATATTGTCAAGTATCTTTTTCTTAGATTTTATTATAAAAATATCATTTAATATCTTTTTATTTAAGAAGTAAATATATATATTTTTAATATTTATTTTTAAATAATAAAATTCGTAATTAATATTAAATAAATTATTAATGAATATTATTTTTTTCATTATAGAATAAGAAATAATTTTCCCATAATATTTATATTCATAATTAAATTAATACATCAACTAATAAATATAAAGTAACTTAATTAATTTATTAATATTTAATAAATCATAAAATTAAAGAATAATATACATTCATAAATTTTACAACATACTTCAACGTATTAAAATAAAATATTAAAGTAAGATATATAAAATAAGAAATAATTACATATTTAAGTTTGAGTATTAAAAATAATTTGATATATTATGATACGGGTTAAACGAAGTATATTTTATTTATATAATAATAAAATAAATTTTGACCAATATAAAAGTTAAAATATTTTTTACTATAGTTTATAGTTTTAAATATAAACAAAGTTAATAATGACTGGTTTTATAAAGGAATTATCTTATTTTCAACAAATTATATTTATTATATTTAAATTTGGATATCTATAAATACAATTTTTAATAAAAATACATGTATGAAATTTCTAACTTTCCGTAAATAAATTTTTGGAAAAAAAACTAATCTCATAGATCCGGGTCGGGTAAACACAAGTATAATTATATTAAGTTATTTCATAAATAATTGAACGGTTTAAATATCTCTTGAACCAAAAAAAGAAAAAACTATAATCAAATTGAAACTGAAATCCAAAAAGAAAAACAACTTAAAACCAAAACTTAAAACCAAACATTATATTTAAATATATTGGTGAACAAAAAGACGGACTAATAAATTTGTTGACTAAATCAATATCAAACATTTAACAAACGAGGAAAATCAATATATAAGATGATGACAAAAAAAAAATCTTGCCCGCTCTTTGAATTGTAATTAAATATACATTATGCCTAAAATCAAGGAACTAACTAACTAATCTATTATTTTTATAAACTAATGAATTTAATTTATCTAAATATGAAATTTCATTAAAGATAAATTATATTTTAATTTATAAATGTAATAAATAATTATATATGTCTATAAATTCGTATATATAAAATAATAAATAATTACATATTTAAATTAAAATACTAAAAATAATTCAATATAGTATGATACGGGTTGAATGAATTAATTTATATAATATTAAAGTAAATTTGTACCACTATAAAAATTAAAAATAAATTTTTAATATAATTTACAGTTTTAAAATATAAGTAAAATTAATAAGAACGGGTTATATAAATGAATTATCTTACTTTCATAAAATAATATTTATTAATTTAAATGTAATTATCTGTAAATATAATTTAGAATAAAAATACATGTATGAAATTTATAAATTTCAGTAAATAAATTGTTGAAAAAACTGATTCCGTATATCCGGATCGGGTAAACACAATATTTCAAAAATAACTGAACAGTTTATATATCTCTTGAACAAAAAAAAAAAATCATAACTAAACTGAAATCAAAATTCAAAAAGAAAAACAACCTAAAACCAAAGCCGAAAACCGAACATCGTATTTAAACATATTGGTGAACAAAAGACGGGTTAAATAAATTTGTCAACAAAATATATATAAATATCTCATGTCCCAAAAAAATCATCAATTGCAAACTTTTAAAATTGATAATAATCTCAGACATTTAACAAATTCGGAAGATCAATGCATAGGATGATGATAAAAAAAAAATCTTGTCCGCCCTTTGAAAGGACGGGTCAAACTCTAGTCTATTATATTAAAATAGAAGTCATGACTTCTAATTCATGTGTGATTTTTTTAAAAAAATAGACTACTTACTAGAACTAACAATTTATTTATTTATTATTAAAATATGCTTAATAATATGTCACTCATATAGTAATCATAATACTTTTGATATATTTCCATTTAATATATATATATATATATATATATTTTTGAAAAATATGTTTAAAAAAGATCTTAACAAGATCTTAGTTTTCAAAAATTATATGTAAATATCTTCATTAATTTCGTAATTAGTTTTTAAATAATATAATTTGTTCTTTTTATACATGAAAATAAATATTCTATCTTAGTTTTATCTATTATATAATCACAACCAATCATATTATTTATCTAAATATTTTAACAATATCTTAATTTCTAAAAAGTTTCTGTAAATATTTTCACTAAATTTATAATTAGCAAATTTCGAAAATCTGTTAAGAAAGATCTTAACAATATCTTAATTTTCAAAAAAATATATGTAAATATTTTAACTAATTTTGTAATTAGTTTTAAATTATTATTATACATTAATATATTCATTGGTTTTTTATAAAATGAAAAATAAATATTCTATCTTATTTTTTATCTATCATATAATCACAATCAATCATATTATTGGAACTTTTACATTTGTCAGTTATAATTTTCATGATTGATTATATTGCAATTGATAAATATAATCAATCATGTTAAGAAGTATTATACTGAACTAAATATGATAAATTATATTAAATTGATAAATTTATAAATTTAATTTTCATAAATACAAACATTTTTAAATATATCACTACTTTTGTATTTATTTAAAATATAAATGAATATTTCATTTTTCAGTTAAACAAACTTTTAAATATTTAATTAATTTGTGATTGTTTAAAGTGATATTAAATTGAACAAAGTTTATCGTAAATAGCACATAATGTAAAATTTTCATTAGTGTTCATGTTTTAATAAGAAATATATCACTAATAATTTGAAACAATAAATTAAATTATCGTATTGTTTATGAAATTGTTGTGTTTGAAAATATTATATTAAAATATTATCATTATTGTAAACATTTAAATTGTATACCATTAATCATGTAAATCAAATATTTATATCTATAAAATGAAAATAATAACCCGCACAGTTGTGCGGGTCGAGATCTAGTTATATATTAAGATGTGTCTTTTCATTACTTGTTTCAAGAATTGTGTATTGGTTAGTATTTAAATTGAAAATATATAATTATTTAAATGAAAATATGTAATTATTCATATATGTACCATTTAAAAATAACTACTTTAAATTGAAAATATGTGACTCTTTGAATTGAAAAGTTGCGACTATTCATATAAATATCATTTCAAATAACCAAATTTAATATAAATTTAAAAGATGTGATCATTCATATATATGAAAATTTGCATCTCTTATTTTTTATTCAAAAAAAAGTGATTATTCATATATATGGAAAGTTGCATCTCTTAAATTTTTTAAATGATAAGTTATATTGAGATGAAAACTTATGTTTTTTTCGTTTTTATTTTAATTATTTATTAACATTTCAAAAATATTTGCAATTGTTTTATATCTAAAGAATTAGTGTATTAATATGAAAATTTGAATCTATTAATTAATTTTTATACATGAAAATTTCATCTTTATTTTTTTTTTACATGAAAAAACCCAAACAATGTTGAAAGGTTGTGAATTTTTAGAGGATTTTTTTTTTGTTAAAAGTTGTGTCTTTTCATTATATATTAATATGTGTATTTTCATTATTTGTTTAAAGAGTTGTATATTAGTTAGTATTTAAATTGAAAAGACGTAATTATTTAAATGAAAATTTGTGACTATTCATATATGTATTATTTCAAAATAACTACATCTAAATTGAAAAGATGTGACTATTTCAATTGAAAAGTTATGATTATTCATATAATTATCATTTCAAAATTAGGACCACAATAAATTGAATAATTTTTATACATTTATACAGTTTCTATTGCTATGTGGATATTTATTTTTATAAATTGAGTTCCCGTGCGACATCGCACGGGTTCTTGGCCTAGTTAAAACAGAAGTACAAAAAAAAAATAACTCTGATTTTTCCTCAAAAATTACATATTTATGCCATTGACTTTGAACTATGTCGTTTTATATACATACCATTCCCTATCAATTATTCCGCTTTTTTATCAAATCGTATTAGACGTTCTCTAACCCACAACTTTCGGAAATTTGGTTTGGAATAAAATCAAAAGTTTTGGGCTTATGATATATATATTATCGCAAATCGCAGTTCAAATATGAGATGTATGGTACGTATTTCTGTAATAGCAATTTTTATTTTTATCCTTATTAAAATGCAGGCATGTCTTATGTTTGAACCTTATCAAAATCAATATTTATGGTGCATATTTCTGTAATGGCAATTTCTATATGTGTTAATCATATAATGTGAAATTAAAGAGCATGTGACCTAATTTTTTGGCTGATTGGACAATACCAATTTCAAAATTCCATTTTAATTCCTTAATTTATGCACCAAGTTTTTTAACTTTAAGTAATCAAGGAAGAACAAAACGTCAATAACGTTATTCGATCACGTTAATTTTGTAATCGTAATTATGTTTCCTGTAAGTTCATTTTTTAATTATAGTACTTTCCATATATTTAAAATTTCCGGCTAAAAGTTAGGAATTTATTTTTTTGATTGTGGCGACAGAATAATCTTATCTCTCTATTCTTTGATAACCAGAACCCTATAAATTTTCCTATATATATATATATATATATATATATATATATATATATATATATATATATTAATGGTTTGACTTGCATCAACATCAAAACATACCATTTTTGGTTAATGCAAAAGTATATTATTCTTAATATGTATTTTTTATGCATCTTACATATTATGTGTTTAGTGTTTGATTTTTTTCTTTTATTTTTATTTTAAAGAGAGATAAAATCCATGCATCGGTGAAAAAAGATTTGGTTCTACATTTTCGTCTTTTAATAAGTGAAAGATGTTCTAAGCTTTTTTGAAAATTCATGATTTATATTATGATAACAGTAATTTAGATAAATCTTTGTTTATTCATATGGATCTATTATAATATTATATATTTAAGTTACATCAATAAATTAATCTATATAGTTTTAAAATTATATGTTTTTTTAGTCTATCATCCTGCACAAGGTGCATATTACCATCTAGTAAATGTTATATGTGTGTATAAGTGTTCCTAACTCAAAAAAAAAAACAGTGAGAATTTTTTGTACCTCTTATTCAGGGTCATCTCAAATTATATTAAGACCATGTTCAAAAATATTGACGATATATTTAGCATGTAATAAAATAGTTTTAAAACATATCGAACACACAAGTGGCAACAACAAAAAAACTAAACTTTTCATTATAAATATACTACAAATGCATTTTAAAAAAATTAACCACACGTAATATAACAGAGTTTGCTACAAGTCTAAAGTGAGGTAACTTTGCCAACAGTTTGTGATTTCATGTTACTTTTAGTTATAATTTGCAAAGGAGGACTTCAAGTAAAGTCTATTTGATTCTCATAGTACACCTGGAGTCTTCCTTAATAGTTTACTAGATTTGACCCGCCCTTAAAAAGGACGGGTATATTTTTTGTTGGAAAATTATTTTACGTAATAAAAATTATTATTATTGATAAATTGTATAATTTAACTTTTTATGAAATTTAACTTAAATTTGATTCTATGACTTTTTTTTATTTTAAATATGACAAAAATTTTGAAAACTCTAAATAATTGTAACCATTATATGATTTTTTTTGTCAGCATATGATTTTATTTATTTAACCCAAAATTAAACTTATTTTACACTGATTTTGTTTTAATTTAAATAAAATATTTTATATTTTCAACACTCTCTGTATTAAAAAAATTTATTTGTGCATTTCAAAAAAAATATATAATTTTATTAAATTTAGTTTAAATTTAGTTTATATAATTTATTTTTTATTTTAAATGAAACTATTTTTAAGGAGTTGAGATAATTCATACCTTTATCATGATTTTGTTGATTTAATCATTTTTTATTTCAACTTGAT
Source organism: Hirschfeldia incana (assembly GCA_026261945.1). NCBI lineage: Eukaryota > Viridiplantae > Streptophyta > Magnoliopsida > Brassicales > Brassicaceae > Hirschfeldia > Hirschfeldia incana. The sequence goes on along the minus strand of JABCMI010000013.1, from coordinate 1,293,063 downwards.
TTTATTTTAAGGTTTCATTTAATAAATGCTTTCAAATAATTAATAAAGCAAAAGATCTTATAAATAATAACATATATTATATTCTAAACTTTAAATGTGAAAACCATAATTTAATTTGGTATATGAAATTGGCCTTCTTGTTGTATTTTTCTTATATATATATATATATATTGAAAATATTGTTTTTAATAATGGTTATTGGAAAATATTTTAGTAAAAATAAAATTTTGAATATATGCATATGTTAAATCAATTTTTGATATAAATCAAGTTTAAATTATTATTTTCATTTGAAATATTGATTCAATTTTTTAAATTTTATTTTGATTATTTAGACAAAAAAATGGTTTTAGGTAATTAGATTAGTCCATTTATATTTTAAAACTGATCCAAGTAGATAGTTTTTATAATATAATGGATTTCCAATTTTTATTAATAACATAAACCATTATTTGTTTTTCTTCTTGACATACTTTTATCTATGTTTCAAAATTTAATTTTTTGCTTTAGTTTTATATGAATTATTATTAATTTTCTGACATTTTTTTTTGAAAATTGAACTCTTGAAATTTTTATATTTGACTAAACTAAAAAAGGTAATAATACTGTATTTAATTTTTTTTATATAAATAGAGGTCCCTATGATATACTATTTATATTTCAGTTTGTGTTTTCATTTTCACCATAAAAAAATTGTAAATATAGTGACAGAATTGTAAATAAAAAGAAATATAGAAAGGACATTGTTTAATTTATTTTAAAAACAATGACTAAATGTGTAAATAAAAAAATATTAAATATGTTATTCATATTTCTAAACAATTTTCATTTATTATTAATTTATTGAAATATAGTGATTAAATGTGTAAATAAAAGAAAGTTCACATCTCTACTATTCATGTTTCCAAACATATTTCATTTATTCTACTATCTTTGTTTCCAAACATCTTCAAAATGTACTTCAACTTTAATAATATAGATATATAGATTTTTTTTTTGTATTTACCCATAAGTTTGATTTACGAGAACAAGCTTCACATAAGTCTAAGTAAGAAACATTTTGATTTTGCAATTGATCAAAAGTTATCCATAATATAATTTCTCATAGAAGACTTCATTCAAAATCTACGAAAAATTAAAAAATTGGGCAAACATTGGATGAAGTCTGAAAATTAATACAAGTCTACTCTGGATATTACGAGACTGGTTTTCCATTTAACCAAAATTTCTAATTAAATAAATAGCACACTTCACATGAAGCCTTTTTTATTTTTTTTGAAACATTCATATTACAACGAACAATTATTTAAATCATTTTTGGTCATTTAAAAAAATTTAGTCAAAAATTAAAGTAATTAGTTGATTTGGAGTAATCTTCAAAATAAAGTCTATTTTAACCGTCAAAGTTTTGGTCAAATTCAGAATATATCGCTTTCTACAAAGGATACTTTAAGTGTAATTTGGTTAAATGCAAACCAAGCTTTGATTTGAAATTACTCTTTAAAATTTAAAATTTTAATCAAATACAAAACTATACTAGTTTTACATAGAGTTAATTTGAAGAACACATAACTTGTTTGTTTTCAAACGATAACATTCTTACTTAGAAGTGATATCTTTTTGAAAACTATATAAAATTCAATTGCAATATTTGATTAGACGACTACTTTACTTTTGAAGTTTCTTCTGGGAATATATGTCAACTAATTCCCATAGCAACACATATGTACAAATTAACAAAATCAAGTGAATAACTACCTAGGTTTGTTATGGTCTTGTTTTTAGCTTCATAAAATGCCCATAACTTCAAATTTCACCAATGTGGGAGATGCATATTCATTTTTATGCAAGAGCCACTAAAACATGTAAGATCAATGATTTTGTAGTTTTCTAAACGTAAAATGCATAATATCTTAGATGAAACTGGAAATAAAATGGAACATTATGGGGGTAGAGCTCAAAATGAGAATTTAATCTTTAAAATTGGTTGGAGAAAAATCATTTAGAGATTTCAATTGTTTTCTAATAGTTTTTGGAAAATTGACGATGATGTTTTTGTATGTAAATAATATTTCATTGATATTTTATATTTTATTAATTTTAGAAAAACGAAAGATTGTAAATAAAAATTTGTCAAAATAGAAAATCTAGGTACAATGAGATTAATTTTAGACCTGCCTTTAAATTTAAGCCATTTTTTTGGAAGATCTCCAAAAATTTTGTTGTCTCTTAAGTTTATGGATCGTCAAAGAATAAATTAATTTTTCTGAACAAGTATTTTCAATATAAAACATGTGTAAGGAATACAGTAAGATAAAAATATTAAAAGTATAAGAATAATTCCAAAGAAACTTTTAAAGAAATAGCAAAAGTCTGAACAAAAAGATATAATGAACACTCACCCTTCAGAATGCTGAACCAGAAACCTCTAATCCACATAAGTGACATTAAAAAATAGGTGAGAACAAGCACAAAATCAGGAACATAAACTAGAGGATAGCTCGGCGAGAACTATTGAAAAGCCATTGGCTTTAGCTTTGAGAGCGTTTATTGACCATTTCATGGCTTTGGGTTTAAAGAAACCTGATTTCAAACCTGCTCTCCTACAAGTCTCAATATATCAAAGTCTTGAGGACGGGATTTCTTTAGTTGAAGATGTGGTGGCTTCTTGTGTTTTCTCCACAGCTTCAGACAGTGGTTTTAGATCTTTGAATGTGTCTGCAGATGCTCGTGACCTTGCGTCCCTATTTACCTCACAGGAATTGGTAAAGTGCTGTGTATTTCCTCTGATCGTATCCAGTTGTATTCTCTTCTATGTTGTAACATCAATGTGGTTGTCTCTTAATTTCCATGCTGTCCGTTTTTGGAACAAATTCTTCTTTATAGAGTGTAACCACTTTTAAGTTTAATGAAATTGTTGTGCACAAAAAAGCTCTGCGAGAACTAAACCTCAAAAAAAAATCAACTTAGCCCAAATAGTCAGAGGCATGGAAATAGATGACAGCTTTATTAGAAACTCGAGCTAATATGACTATTTATACATGTTTATAAACAAGAAGAGAAGTGGGGGAGGGGGGGGGGGGACAAGCATCACTTGAAACATAATAAAAGTTAGTGGAACTCATTTTTAGGGTTTTAGAAATCGTAATCTCAAAAGATGATGATAAAAGTTTAAGCTATAAATCTTCGTTAAAGAAAACTTGGGAATCTTTTTTTTTTTTGAAAATTATAAGTGTCGAGTTTCTCTTGAATCTCAGACACACTCTCAAGATTCTTCTGCCAAGTGGGCTACAATTTAATCAACATTTCAAGACTATTCTACCAAATAGGTGTATGTCAAAAAATCCCAGAATAATTATCATTATATCTTTGTTTACTCCCAGATTATTTTATCAACTGCTACATCTACTTCCACAGCCTGATTAATATTTAATCCATATCAACCCTTCAACCCAAAATAGCTTTTCATAGTTGAACAGTTGGTAAGATTTCAATTTACATCCAAATTTTCAAATTGTCCAACCACATATTTCAACTCTTTCTTTTTGGTTTGTCCATATCCCAAGTTCTAAAAGCAGTCTAAATTCTCCATCAGTGAAACATCCATTAGTCAACTGCTAAATGGAGTTAAGTCATATCCTAATGTGGTATGTGGTTTAATTGTTCTATTTAACCAAAAAATCATTAAAAAGTCATTTAGAGATTTTTTTTCTCAACTGTTATCCTCCTTTCTTCTTAGACTCCATTCTCACTCGAAAAAATTATGGGAAAATTTATCAGATGTTGTGGTTTTGTGACTGGGGAAATGAGATAAATTAAGCTGGATTAAACAAATTTAAATCCTATTCCTTGTTCTATGAGTTTGATTGTTCTTCTTTACTTGGTTTCTAGAGTTTTAATCATTGATTCTTATCTCATTCACATTTTTTCTATCAATTTTGCAATCTCATTTTATGATTGTAATGTTTCCTTTTCATCTCAACGACTCTCTTATTCAGTTATTACTTAAACATAAAATAGAATACTCAAATACCAATTACCTATGATGGTGGTGACGTGAAGACCATGATTCTGACCCGCGTGAGCTGATTAATGACTTGGTAAATGTTGTAAGCATGTGCATGTATGACCTTATAATATGGTATAAACATCTCTTTGAGAGCTTTGGAAAACTGAAGACTATGTGTATTGGTGATCAAAGATTATCAGTCTCTTCATAATCTAGCTTGTCTGTTTTTAAAAGTTGGGATATGTAGATACAAAAAATGAGTTGAAGCATGTCATGGACTGTTGGGGTCAAAAACGGTTATCTCGAAATCAACGGCTAAGACTGTTTATTGTACGAAAAATCCCCCGAAGAATGTACACGAACACTCGCAAACTGAAGGAAACAAGCAGACCGCAACCTGCCCCTAGGCGCCGGGCGCCTAGCGCCCGTGCTGCCTCTAGGCGCCGGGCGCCTAGCGCCCGTGCTGCCTCTAGGCGCCGGGCGCCTAGCGCCCGAAGCTGCCTCTAGGCGCCGGGCGCCTAGCGCCCGTGCTGCCTCTAGGCGCCGGGCGCCTAGGCGCGGGCGCTAGGCGCCCGCGCTGCCTCTAGGCGCCGGGCGCCTAGCGCCCGCGCTGCCTCTAGGCGCCGGGCGCCTAGCGCCCGTGCTGCCTCTAGGCGCCGGGCGCCTAGCGCCCGTGCTGCCTCTAGGCGCCGGGCGCCTAGCGCCCGAGCTGCCTCTAGGCGCCGGGCGCCTAGCGCCCGTGCTGCCTCTAGGCGCCGGGCGCCTAGCGCCCGTGCTGCCTCTAGGCGCCGGGCGCCTAGCGCCCGCGCTGCCTCTAGGCGCCGGGCGCCTAGCGCCCGTGCTGCCTCTAGGCGCCGGGCGCCTAGCGTACGCGCTGCCTCTAGGCGCCGGGCGCCTAGCGCCCGTGTTGCCTCGGGTCTTCGAGCAACAATCTTCTATGCACGAGTTATAGGCCCCGACCGTCAGAAATCTGCGCCTTGAGTCCTTCCCAAGTCCTCGCGGAATGAATCATTGGGATTCTGCATACAAAACTCCCGTTCTTACTCTGAATTAAAAACCGTCGGAAACACTTCGGAAACTCGTAAGATATCAACGGAAAAGAAGATCTTAAATCATTCATACGAAACGATGATGGTTATCTAAGACACCACGCATCTCAACTCTATAAAGGATTGAAGATCTTCCGAAGAAATCGTAGAAAACAGCGGAAGTCCTCGAAACGGCCCGGAAGGGGCCAAACGCGATCGGACAACCCATTTACGATTATCTAGGATAGGTACGGCGATTTACGCAACAAGATAAATCCTAAGTTTCCGGAAGGATAAATGTCAAGTTTCCCGAAGATAAACATGAAGGTCGACGAAAATGGAAAAAGCCCGCCTTGCGGCCCAGAAGGAGAATAGACCGTCATAGGAAGGAGTATATAAAGGAGCATATAAAGGAGCTTGGGGAGACAAAGAAGGGCAGAGCGAAAATCAGCGAGAGAGAGACCAGATCCGAAATCTAGGGTTTTAGAGAAATTCCTGCTAGCTTAGGGAACTTAGGACTTAGGAGGCTAGACTAGCGGAGCAAGACTTAGAACGTCTTGTCTCCTATATTTCCGTTGTTTCCTCTTCAGCGTATCTCTACTTCCTGTTTTTCGGAAGAATATTGTATTCATCTTATCATCAGTTTAATAAACGCCTTAGTGCGACTTTTCCGCATTTTTATCTTTTTATCAATTTCGTTTGGTTGTCGCAGAGAATCCGAGCCTTCAGGGAAAACTGGGTTTACTTAGTTTTCCTCCGATAAAACTTAACTAAAATCGACAGTGCGAATTTCGGTTCCCACAGTTTGGCGCTAGAAGGAGGGGGGGTCGGATTCTCTTACTCAAAAACCTACGATTGATAACGACAGCATGGCCACATCACCTGTCCGCAACATCGTGTCATTCGGGGACGGAGCAACGGCTGGTCAAGCCAAACCTCGCGACGAACTCCTCGTTATCAGACTAACGATCCAGGACATCGACGTAGCAAGAATATTGGTCGACACCTGTTGCTCGACAAATATTATTTATAGAAACACTCTCGAAAGGATGGGACTCGACCTAAGCATTATCACGGACGATCCCAATCCGATAATCGGACTCTCAGGAAACATCACAATGACCCTCGGCTCGGTCGATCTCTCAGTCAGAGCCGGAAGCGTCACAAAGATGGTGGAATTTTTGGTAGTCGACGGCCCTGCGGCATACAACGCGATCGTCGGGACTCTGTGGTTAAATTCCATGCAAGCAATACCCTCGACTTTCCATCCGTGCCTCAAATTTCCATCTCTCCTCGGAGTCTAAACAATACAAGGAGATCGTAAGGCGCCGCAAGTCTGCTTGGCCGCTGGGTTAAAACGAAAAAACTCCAAGCCCGAAACTAACTCGAAAAAGCAAGCAACCCAAGGACCAGCATCGCTAGACCCTCCAGAAATCATCTGGCAGTCGCGAAAAGCTGAAGCCCTGGAAGGGAAACGTGAGCCCACTTGCGAACCAGTGATTTCGGTCTGCCTCGACGAGACTAACCCAGAACGATGCGTGGAGATTGGGGCCAATCTTCGCGACCCTTTAAAAGCAGAGCTCATCGCATGTCTCAAGAAGAACCTAAATACGTTCGCCTGGGCTGCGGAAGATATGCCGGGAATCGACATCAACATAACATGTCACGAACTCAACATTGATCCAACTCATAAACCCGTGAAACAAAAGAGGCAAAAGCTAGGCCCTGAACGAGCAACCGCGGTTAACGAGGAAGTCGAAAGACTCCTCAAAGTTGGATCGATAACAGAAGTAAGATATCCCGACTGGCTCGCCAATCCCGTCGTCGTCAAGAAGAAGAACGGGAAATGGCGAGTGTGCGTCGATTTCACTGACCTCAACAAAGCGTGTCCGAAGGATTGTTTTCCGCTCCCGCACATCGACCGTCTAGTCGAGGCAACCGCAGGAAACAAACTTCTATCGTTCATGGATGCGTTCTCCGGATACAATCAGATCATGATGAATCCCGATGATCGCGAGAAGACAGCATTCATTACCGACAGAGGAACCTATTGCTACAAAGTAATGCCTTTCGGCCTAAAAAACGCCGGCGCCACATATCAACGGCTCGTCAATCGAATGTTTGCTGAGCAACTCGGAAAAACCATGGAGGTGTATATCGACGATATGCTGGTAAAATCTCTCGACGAACGCGACCACGTACTCCATCTGGAGGAATGCTTCGAGAGGTTAAACCAACACAACATGAAACTGAATCCAGCTAAATGCAGATTCGCCGTAGCATCGGGCGAATTTCTCGGATACCTCGTAACATTCCGCGGAATAGAGGCTAATCCAAAACAAATCAATGCACTGATAGAAATGGCCTCCCCGAGAACCAAGCGGGAAGTTCAAAGGCTGACCGGACGAGTCGCGGCCTTAAACCGATTCATCTCGCGGTCCACGGATAAGTGCCTCCCTTTCTACGAAACCTTGAAGGGGAACAAAAAGTTCGAGTGGTCAGAGGATTGCGAGAAAGCTTTCCAACAGCTGAAACAATATCTGGCCACCCCTCCTATCCTCGCAAAACCCGTAGTCGGAGAACCCTTGTTCCTCTACATCGCAGTATCCGCATCAGCAGTCAGTGGCGTTCTGATTCAAGAAGAGTTTGGAGAACAGAAGCCGGTCTTTTACATTAGTAAAACGTTGCTGGATGCCGAAACTCGGTATCCGCTAATGGAAAAGTTGGCACTCGCCGTTATAACCTCGGCAAGAAAACTCAGACCGTATTTCCAATCTCATACCATCGTGGTACTTACCACTTTCCCGCTACGAACGATTCTACACAGTCCAAGCCAGTCTGGTAGACTCGCAAAGTGGGCAATCGAACTAAGCGAGTACGATATCGAATATCGTCCAAAAACCTGCACAAAATCGCAGGTACTCGCGGATTTCCTGGTAGAATTACCCACGACGGATTTAACTAACAAGGAGCCTGGTTCAACGTGGGATCTCTATGTCGACGGATCCTCATCCAAGCAAGGATCCGGAATCGGGATCCGACTCACCTCACCAACGGGGGAAATCCTCGAGCAATCATTCCGCTTGGATTTTCACGCATCAAACAACGAAGCGGAGTACGAGGCGCTGATTGCTGGCCTACGACTGGCCCACGGGCTGAAGATTCAAAATATTCACGCTTACTGCGACTCTCAGTTAGTAGCAAACCAATTCAGCGGAGAATACGAAGCAAGGGATGAAAGAATGAACGCATATTTGAAGGTCGTCCAAGACTTGGCCCACGATTTTCAGCAATTTGCGCTAACCAGGATTCCCCGCTCGGAAAACGTCCAGGCCGATGCTTTAGCAGCCCTAGCCTCAAGCTCAGATCCGGGACTTAAAAGAATAATCCCCGTCGAATTCATCGAGCACCCGAGCATCGAACCACCGGTAATCGCCAACCTGATTAGAGCACAGATCGAAGGCGCTGAAGAAAACGAAGACCTGCCGGAAGACGACACAGACCGAACAGACTACGGCTGCGACGCTCCCTGGCTGGAACCTATCAGAGCCTATATAGTAGATGGTACCTTACCCGCGGAAAAGTGGGCTGCCCGGAAAATAAAAGTTCAGGCAGCACGATACGTAACCGTGGAAGGCGAAATCTACAAATGGCGATTCTCAGGACCTCTCATGACTTGCGCGGAGGGAGAAAAGGCGAGAAAAATCATGGAAGAGGTTCATTCCGGATCCTGCGGAAACCATTCCGGGGGAAGGTCTCTCGCAACAAAAATAAAACGCCACGGTTTCTACTGGCCAACTATGGTAAAAGATTGCGAGAAGTTCGCTCGTAAATGCGAGAAGTGTCAGCGGCACGCTCCTACGATTCATCAGCCCGCAGAAATCCTTTCCTCTATCTCATCTCCGTACCCTTTCATGCGATGGTCAATGGACATCGTCGGACCTATGCACCAATCCAAACAAAAACGTTTCATGCTGGTCCTCACAGACTTCTTTTCGAAATGGGTGGAAGCTGAATCCTACGCAAGTATCAAGGACGTGCAAGTCGAGAATTTCGTCTGGAAAAACATCATAACCAGACACGGCGTCCCATACGAAATCGTAACGGACAACGGGTCTCAGTTTATTTCCACACGATTCGAGGCGTTCTGCGAAAAATGGAAAATACGACTTAACAAGTCAACTCCCAGATACCTGCAGTGCAATGGACAGGCTGAAACCATAAACAAAACCATCCTGGACGGACTGAAAAAGCGCTTAGAAGCCAAGAAGGGACGATGGGCCGAAGAACTCGAAGGAGTCCTTTGGTCTCATCGGACCACTCCAAGACGAGCAACGGGGGAGACTCCTTTCGCTCTCGTTTACGGAGCAGAATGCATGATTCCGGCGGAAGTCGAATTCCCCGGTGTACGGGGGAGGTTTCTTCCCGAACGGGAAGACCTGAACAACGCCATGCTGCTGGATAATCTTGACCTCGTCAACGAGCGTCGCGACCAAGCCCTCATCCGGATTCAAAATTATCAGCAAGCCGCCGCAAAGTACTACAACGCGAACGTACGCCATCGCAGATTCAAAGAAGGTGATCTGGTTTTACGTAAAGTCTTCCAAAACACTGCCGAACGAAACGCAGGAAAACTGGGAGCAAACTGGGAAGGACCATACAAAATCATAAAAGTCGTCCGACCAGGTTCGTATCAAATCGCAAACATGCAAGACGTAAAAATCCCGAGAACTTGGAATGCGATGCATCTCAAGAAATACTACCACTAGAACGTAAAACGTGGACAATAGAACTACGAGATGGCTTGATCCTCGAAGGAGGTACGTAGGCAACCCGTCAACCGGCGGGTTCAGCTATCCCCCCGATTTATAAGGGGGGGAGTGGGGTGCGTGCACTAGTACACTCCCACAATTTTCGAAAAAAAAAACCTAACTTTCGAAAACTTTCCACAATCAAATCGCTTAACAGCCTCAACAACAGATCCAGTATCCACTAAATACATCATAAATTACCACCCGGAAACGCTCCGCGATTCCTAAAAGCCCATAATCCTTTATGGCATAAGAAAAACAAACTTCAAAGCGCTGCGAGACGTCGCTTCGTGCCTGAATATTCGTTTTTCGCCTTCGTACGCCTTCTAAACGGCATCATATCGTTGTTGCTGATCACAACAAACGAACTTTAACGTCCTAAACAGACAAGCCACCTAAGGGTAGGCTCTTTTACATCCGACAAGGATCCCATAGCGCGCTATACAAAAACTCCAAATTTGGTTCAGCACTTCGTAAAGGAAGTAGCTCGATTCGTGCCCAGACAAGTCATATAAGCCGATACCACTTCGCGGATTTTAAAACGGTACGAATCAGGTTAAAATCACAAACAGGCAAAACGAAAGCCGATTTGTCATCGCACAGCCTTAGTCTGAGAGTAAACCTAGGTCTTGCCCTAAACCCAGCCTTGCTGGTATCTTAACATCTCATAGGCAAAGCGTCAACGACGCGAGATCCCAAAACTTGTCTCTTCACTCAAGTCTGTACGTTTCTACGAATTTTCGCGTAAATCGTAAACCGCAGGAAAATCTCGCTTTGCACAAACGACGGATACGGTGATCATCAGGGAGGCATGAATGAGACGACAACTCACACCCTGTCCCTCTCACTTCGATAAACAGAAGTTCTAAACACAAAATATTTCATAAATGCATACAGCAAGTTCATTACAATGCCCTAAAAAGGGCAGGGATTCGAAGCCACCAACGGCCAGTCCCGAAATCATACATAATGGCCAACCAACGGCCGAAATACAATCGAAATAAAAATCCCTTCAAGGGATTGATCAACCTAGGCATCCTCCGGAACGCCACCTTCGTCCTCCGACTCACCCGAAGCAAGAGCAGCCTCGTCATAATCGCCCGCACCGACCTCCTCGCCACCTTTGTCCGCGACGAGTCCAGCATCCTGGGCCTCTGGAATCTCCGAGTCCGGGACCGGGGCAGCCAAGGATGATGGGTCGGTAAGCTCCGTCATAGTGCAGGCTCCCGTCTCCTCGAAGCGCTGAATCCTCCTCCTGAGACGTCGGACCTCCGAGGACTTGCTCTTCTTCTCCTCCTTCGCCTTAAGCAGCGAGCTCACAGTCTTTCCCAAGTCACGTTCGAGATCGCTGATCCTAGCTTCGAGCGTCGATATCTGGGCGGCATGAGTGCTCTCGATCGATTGAAGCACAGCCTCGGTACGCTTCAAGGCCTCTCGCGCCGAATCCAGCTCCTGGGACAAACGTGTGACCTCCAATCCGCAGTCTCCAAGCATCCCATCGATTAACGACACAAACTGATTGCACGAAAGAAATGTGAGAATCGAAAGAGTTAGTGAAAGAAAAGGGGGTCTCACGAAAATACCTTAGAGCGGTGGTGCGATAGTTTTGTCGAAACTTCGCCTTCCTCGCTCTTGGCACACCTTTTCCTCTTCGCTGATCCGGTAGCTCCAGCTCTCGAACGTCCCTTCGATGGCGGGATAGCATTGGATGCGGGAAGTCCTAGAACGATATCCCTCTTCTTTTCTGGAGGGGGAGGCATGACTTCCACCGCATCCTCTGAAACCAGTATCGGCGCCGAAGAAGAGCCTTCCGGGCGAGCCTGGACGCCGGGTGCCTGCTCCGGAGCAACATTTTCTCCAGCAGGTAAAGGGATATCGGGTTCAGGAGCCGGAACCGTAGAAATCGAAGCTGGGGCGACAACATTCTCAGGAACCGAAGCCGCGGGGTCTGGAGCTAAAACAACGTCGGGTCCAGGAGTCGGAACGAAAGAAGCACTGGGACCGGCCACGCTGGACTCCATCAAAGCACGGCGTCGCTCCATCTTCTCCTGAAAAGAACTGAACCCCTCGACAAACGTCTGCGTAAGGGCAGGAACCTCTCCCCCCGGCGAGGCTTGGTTGGCATCGCTCATTTCGACGTCGGAATCTTTCTTTTCGTTTAGAGAGGAAGCCATACTTTCTAAGAATTGAGAAGGGGGAAGTGAGTGAGAAATGAGAGGGGGTGGAGTGCTACTTATAAGAAATCAAAGGATAGTGGGATTTTTCGGAATAAAATATTCATAGTCGAAAATTTCGATTTTCCAAACATAAGATCTTCCGCGCGCAAAATCGCTCTCGCGTCTTCCACGCTGGGGGGCTAACTGTTGGGGTCAAAAACGGTTATCTCGAAATCAACGGCTAAGACTGTTTATCGTACGAAAAATCCCCCGAAGAGTGTACACGAACACCCGCAAACTAAAGGAAACAAGCAGACCGCAACCTGCCCCTAGGCGCCGGGCGCCTAGCGCCCGTGCTGCCTCTAGGCGCCGGGCGCCTAGCGCCAGTGCTGCCTCTAGGCGCCGGGCGCCTAGCGCCCGTGCTGCCTCTAGGCGCCGGGCGCCTAGCGCCCGAAGCTGCCTCTAGGCGCCGGGCGCCTAGCGCCCGTGCTGCCTCTAGGCGCCGGGCGCCTAGCGCCCGCGCTGCCTCTAGGCGCCGGGCGCCTAGCGCCCGTGCTGCCTCTAGGCGCCGGGCGCCTAGCGCCCGTGCTGCCTCTAGGCGCCGGGCGCCTAGCGCCCGCGCTGCCTCTTGGCGCCGGGCGCCTAGCGCCCGTGCTGCCTCTAGGCGCCGGGCGCCTAGCGCCCGAAGCTGCCTCTAGGCGCCGGGCGCCTAGCGCCCGTGCTGCCTCTAGGCGCCGGGCGCCTAGCGCCCGTGCTGCCTCTAGGCGCCGGGCGCCTAGCGCCCGTGCTGCCTCTAGGTGCCGGGCGCCTAGCGCCCGTGCTGCCTCTAGGTGCCGGGCGCCTAGCGCCCACGCTGCCTTTAGGCGCCGGGCGCCTAGCGCCCGTGTTGCCTCGGGTCTTCGAGCAACAATCTTCTATGCACGAGTTCTAGGCCCCGACCGTCAGAAATCTGCACCTTGAGTCCTTCCCAAGTCCTCGCGGAATGAATCATTGGGATTTTGCATACAAAACTCCCGTTCTTACTCTGAATTAAAAACCGTCGGAAACACTTCGGAAACTCGTAAGATATCAACGGAAAAGAAGATCTTAAATCATTCATACGAAACGATGATGGTTATCTAAGACACCACGCATCTCAACTCTATAAAGGATTGAAGATCTTCCGAAGAAATCGTAGAAAACAGCGGAAGTCCTCGAAACGGCCCGGAAGGGGCCAAACGCGATCGGACAACCCATTTACGATTATCTAGGATAGGTACGGCGATTTACGCAACAAGATAAATCCTAAGTTTCCGGAAGGATAAATGTCAAGTTTCCCGAAGATAAACATGAAGGTCGACGAAAATGGAAAAAGCCCGCCTTGCGGCCCAGAAGGAGAATAGACCGTCATAGGAAGGAGTATATAAAGGAGCTTGGGGAGACAAAGAAGGGCAGAGCGAAAATCAGCGAGAGAGAGACCAGATCCGAAATCTAGGGTTTTAGAGAAATTCCTGCTAGCTTAGGGAACTTAGGACTTAGGAGGCTAGACTAGCGGAGCAAGACTTAGAACGTCTTGTCTCCTATATTTCCGTTGTTTCCTCTTCAGCGTATCTCTACTTCCTGTTTTTCGGAAGAATATTGTATTCATCTTATCATCAGTTTAATAAACGCCTTAGTGCGACTTTTCCGCATTTTTATCTTTTTATCAATTTCGTTTGGTTGTCGCAGAGAATCCGAGCCTTCAGGGAAAACTGGGTTTACTTAGTTTTCCTCCGATAAAACTTAACTAAAATCGACAGTGCGAATTTCGGTTCCCACATGGACTAACTTTGAAATATAGGTATAATTGAACGTTTTTGTTTATCAAATAACATTTTCCCCAAAATTCGGTGATTTAGATACACATATAATGTATTATACCCTCCCCTCCCACCCACTATTTATCATCTTTCAAATTCAAGTATATCATATGTTTGCTACTTGGTTTTATTTTCCACAAATTTCTTCTCATAAATTCTGAATATGAAATTGCACAACTTCCTAGCTTATCTTGATTTTGGCAACTTCCAAACTTACCCATCAGCAATCCATAGTCATTTGTAACTGGGATACAATGGCACCCTAGCTCTCTTAAAGTTCTCTGTATCGAGTGAACCAAATGAACAAAAAAATTTAAACAACCTGTGTTTAACAAATTATACCACAACACTATGGACTAAAAAAAACAGAAATGACAGCATATATAAATAAGTGGCAACATATCATATCTGCGCTGGGTGATGTTTTTGACTTATTAATCCCAAATTGTATATATATATATATATATATCGCCGATATTCTCATCTATGTTTCCACTGATATGGAGCTTGGTCAATATATACCATTTGGTTCAATTGTTTTCAGTTTTTATCAGTTAATTTCCTCTTATTGATTGTATTACCTTTTCATTTCATTTACCCCCCCCCCCCACCAAAAATCACATCTATTAAAAAAGGCATGAAAATCTGAAACAAAAAGAAAGAAAAGGATTTATATCATATTAAGATAGTGGCTTTTTGACAAATAAGGTACATAGCCTATGTAAAGATATCTTTCACAAATGACACTTGTTAACACCAATAAATTAGTACTTATTTCGTAGCATGAGTAAGCATTAGCTAGATATTATAATAAAAAAATCCACTGATTGGATTCTTCACATTTCTAGTAATTAAAGTTAGCCAGAAGAGTGACACCAAATCATTTCGAGTCTTTGGCTACTATATAAAATGTATCTTACCATCAAAACAAAAATATACAAACCATAGGAAGGAAAAAAACCATACAATCATAATGGGGAAGAAAAAAATGGACATAACTTACATTACCGATGGCACCGCAAGGGAAGCAACTTTCAACTCAAGGAAGGATGAACTGATGCAGAAACTTTATGAGCTCCATGTTCTTTGCGGTGTTGATACGTGTGCAGTCATCTACAATGAATCCAACCCTAATCCAGAGGTATGGCCATCGCACGCAGAGGTGAAAAGCCTATTTGAGAAGTTTGAGATGTTTTCAGAGAAGGGGAAGACATTTAGATCGGTAAGTCATGAAGAATTTCTCCATCAGATGATAGAAAAAGTTAGGATGAAAATACAGAAACATAATGACCTCAACAAGGAGAAATACATGAGGGAGCTCATGTTCGCATGTCTCAGTGGGAACATGGGAGATATGACTTTGAACGATGATGATCGCTCTGAGTTGTGTAGTGTCATTGATCAATATCTCAAGGAGCTTATTCATCATAAGAACCGAACCTTAAACAACCAAAACTTTGATATCGGCCAGTCTTCCTCTGCTATGGACTGGAACACATCACCAACTCCTATTGCTGAGGCAGGTTCCTCTTACTCTCTGGTCCCCAAAACCCCTAGGTCTTCTAAACTGACCAATATGTTCCAGCCCATAATCTCTGCATCCCATACTGATGTAGCACATGATAATGCTGTTGTAAGCATTCCCTCAACAAGTAGCAACCAAGAAGTATATATTCCGGTTATGAATCAGGTCAGAGCTTATGATTAACATACATATATTTGTTTAAATCATAACCAATATCAAACAACAAGATATTATTTGATTGTCTCAGGATGAATGCTACAATCAGAATCAAAATATCGAACAAGGATTCGTTGAAGAAATTATGAAATTTGGTGAGCAAACAGGTTTTCCTTGGATGGATGACAACCACCAGTTATAAAGCATACCCATCAAGGCAGAAGTCAACAATTTCTAGTGACAAATTTTTGATTTGGCATTTCTTGTCTTTTTTATTGCATCAATTTTGAGTCTTCAAATTAATGTCTTATCTATCATGTGGAGAAACCAAATGGTCTATTATTAGTTTCAGTTCAGATTTTAAAATCATTTGGTGTTATTTTTCTTATATATATGATTTTTAATCCAACAAAAAATCTATCTAAAATTACATTTTTTTCTCCTCAATGCAGGAGGATCGTTAATACATTTTTTATTAGTAGTAAATTAGGTACAAATTAAAAAGCGTGTATAACTATGAAAGATTATGTTTTATAGAGATAACACAGGTGATTGCCCTAATCTCAAAGGTTGCTAAATTCACGTTTTAGAAATATTATCCGACTTAAATAATAACCAGCACCGTACGCAGTATGAAATATCTAATATTTTTATTATTATTTTTTCCTTCAATACGATATGATAATTTATATAAACTTCCTAGTCAAGGAAAACTTTGTATTACCTTAATCAACCAAAAAGATTGAATGTTTTCTATACATATCTTCAGTTTGAGTATAAAATTTATATGAACTTTCTACTCAAGCTAAAAATTATCTAGATATGAAACTAAATAAATATTTTTCAATATTTATTAACATACATTTCAAAAAAGGAAACTATAAATATTTTACTTTAGTTTAGACTAAATGAATTTGACTTTGGTTGAGACTAAATGAATTTGACTTTGTTATATGGTTTAGATTATATAGGTGATGGGTCAAAATCCACTCGTTCGACATGTGCACTGGCTTTTTCTATTTTTTGTAGCATCTAAAATACTTGATAATGAGTACAAAGAAATACATATTTCCAATACACATTTATTTTATAACTTATAAAGAAAAGGTAAAATACATGCAATAGATTATGAATAGTTTCTGAAAAATAAACTAATATAGGTTAAACACATCCAGGGGCTTCTTTGAAAATAAAGAAACTTCTAGGAAAAAGTGTAATTCTTGAAAGTCAGGTCGCTTCGCCAGTTTGCAACAGCATTAATTGAAGCCAATGAAGCCTCGGTCGACGCTCTCACATCAAGTCTCGACTCCACTTTCTGCACAACTACGGGTTTCTTCACTTCCAGCTCCATTTTGCTCCATAATCTTTAAAATGCTCCAAAGGAAACCTATATCTGAAAGTGACCTAAAAGAGACTCAAAATGCATAGTAAAAAAATCTATATATGGCTTATAACATGGTCTAAAATTGGTAAAATCTAGGACCTATCAATAGTTATGGCTAACATCGTCAACATGAATCCAACAGTTCAAGGTTCATTTTGCTATATACCCACAACCATGCATACATACATATAATTTTATCTCTGTATATGTTTGCTCATCTGCATATTTATATATAAAGCATATCAGAGCAGCTAAAGAACCACAAAACACACACTTTATGTTGGTTAATGGCGTCTATTCTAATGGCTCAATAAGTTATCCTCTACTAGTAATCGGCCTTTCATGTCCCAGGTGATGAATCACTGATCTGATACCCCAAACACAATTCCCCAGTATGTATGGAAGTTAATATAATTAAGAAAATCTTCAGGTTAGTGATACACATATTTGAATTGAATATAGTTGAATATAACTGTATTGTTTTAAAAAAAAATATACAAATTTTTAATATGGTATATGGTTTCTTTAGAGTTTAATATGAACTAGTAGATCGAAATTTGTTAATTTAAATTAATATGATATATTGAAATTAATTTGTGATAATCTTATTTAATGTATTTTGTGAGAGTAAATATGATGATGACACGCCAATATTTTTAATGAGAATCATTTTTGAGGCAACACGTAAGCATTTATTTCTGAGAAACATTATGTTGACGACACCTAAGCATTGCTCTCGCAAAATGCTTCTCAATTAATATATAGTAAATATTTCATTTGGTCAAAACTACTAGAATTGGCATTTGTCTTAACACCTCATACTCTGTTTTAAAACTTTTGGTTATATCAATTTTATATTCATTTTAAATTTAACCTTTTATCTGATTAGATTATTTGATTATTTTATTAGATACTTATCAAAGAATGTTAATAAAATCAAATACTTATCTATGTGATGTTCACAACCTTTTGGTTATAGACGAAGGCTTACTTACTGCGTCTCCATAGCTTCTGGGACGTAAATGATAGGTCTGCTGGATCTTGGATTTGGCGTAAACTGCTGAAACTAAGGGATCAAGCTGTGTCTTTTCTCAGGTCTGAGATAGGGAATGGTAAGTCCACTCTGTTCTGGTTTGATACATGGCTTCCGGTTGGACGACTTCTCAACATTACAGGTGCTTCAGGAACTCAACGTCTGGGTATTCCTCTCTATGCGACGGTCTCGGAAGCGGCCTCTGGAGGACAATGGAACATAAGGCGATGTCGTGGTTATCACCTACGGGCGATGATAACCTGCAACAACTCTGTTCCAGCTCCAGCGGAGGAGGCGGCTGCTGACCGTCGTCTATGGCGCCACGGGGATGAGGACTACAAGCCGTTCTTCTCGAGTAAAGCAACATGGGAGCAGCTCCGGGTCCAAAATCCAACACTCCCATAGTGTAAAGTTGTTTGGTTTCCTCAGAGCGTCCCACGCTTCGCTTTCATCACATGTTTGGCATTTCAGGATAGGTTGTCGACGGGAGCAAGGAGCAGAGCTTGGGGATGCTACCAACCGTGTCTCTTATGCGGCGAACCAGATGAAACTCGTGACCATCTGTTATTCGCTTGCCCTTACTCGTTCACCGTCTGGATCGATCTGGTAGGGTTCTTATTGGGCTCTCGTGTGAACCCTGACTGGTCTATCACTGTCACTACGCTCCTCTTTTCCCGCAGAAGAGAAGTAGACACTTGCCTCCTGAAGCTTGCTCTTCAAGCTACTATCCATAGTCTCTGGCGCGAACGGAACAGCAGACGGCACCAGAGCTCACCTCTCACTACGGACCAACTGGTACGGTACATTGACAAAACAATAAAGAACCGGATATCCTCACTGCGTCGGCGAAACCCAACCTTCTATGGAAACATGATGCAATGTTGGCTTGCTCGTACGGATGGATGAAGAACAACTATGTTTTGTTTCAATTTTTTTTTGCTTTGTGTTTCATTATTTGAAAGCATAAACCTCAGTGGCCTGTAGTTTTTTTCTTTTGTTGATAATCAATTTAAAATTTCAACAAAAAAAAAAACTTTTGGTTATATCAATTTTATATTCATTGTGAATCATTAGAATCAAACTCAGTTTTAAAACTTTTGGTTATATCAATTTTGTTTTCATTGTAAATTTAACCTTTTATTTGATAAGATTATTTGATTATTTTATTAGATACTTATCAAAGAACGTTAATAAAATCAAGTAATTATCAGGCATTGGAAGTGTTCGTATTATATACTTATCTATGTGATGTTTTGATCATTCTTGATACGAACACTTCCAATGCCTGATTCCTCTCCCTCATCTGATCAAATCAAGTACTCATCACCTCTTAGTCTCGCGAGCTGCACCTTTCAATAATACATGAGATCTTGTTTCCTTCATTGATTCCGATGAAACTCTCTAAGGATACAATGTCTCTGATACCCCTGATAACAATAATATATCACTATTAAACCGAAGTTTTGATCCGAAAACAATAATACACAATCAAAATATGAAAGATTGTGAATAGAGAAAGACCTTCAAACTAAATGAAACTACATAATTGTGACAAGGTTTTAAAGAAGATTAAACATAATCTTTGAATGAATATGAAAAAGCTACACAAATCTATATTATTAAACAAATAAGTACAAAATAAAAATACCCCTTAGTTTTGTGATTTATTTACACTAAAATGCCACTGAAGTTATAAATATCATTCCTTTAATTAATGTTTAATTTCAGATTAGTAAATGAATTTTCACAATTCTAATGTTTCTAAAAAAGGGAAACAATGAAAATTCAAATCAACATTAATTATATTTTGCCATCACTTATTTACGATGCCAATAAATGGTTTAGCCAAGGTACAAAGTATAAGTATCTTTATATATAAAGTAGACTTTTCTCTCTTCTTAGGACATGTGGAAGGGGGGTTTGTTGACATGTGTCTCATTTTTCTATCTTTTTACATTTTAATCATTATTTTTAGTTTATTAAAATTTGGTTCAACCATTTCTAATTGTGCACTATCAAATTTTTTTCACACTAACCATCATTTTTTAAAGTTTGATAATCCATTTTATTGATTAAAAAATAATATGAATAAAAATAAATAAAATAGTATAAATATAGTTTTAATTTTTAATTTATTCACAGCTAAAATTAACATATTTTTACAATAATAAAACTAAACTATGATCTATGTTCTTCTGGTTTAGAGAACCAAACCGAAGATATAAAATCGACATAAAACATAGGAGAAGAGAAACACCTAACACCAAACCGGAGGCTAAAAAAACATAAACTTTCAAAATTTATTAGATTTTATTATTTTATATTATTTCATCTACAAATAATATATTTATTTTAATATTGACCAAATTAAGAAAAAAACACGATTCATAATCGAAACATAAAATCTCTACAATTATAAAAAAAAGAAAAATGTCAATGACATAGTAATTAAGTAAAGATTTAGCACTGAAACAAGATCAAAAACTAACTTAGCTCACTTTATCATAGAATATTTTGACCATAACAAGGAAATATAAAAAAAAAAAAAGTAGAATGATAAACTCTGAGACAAAACATTTCTCGAATACAAAGAATCGTGATCAAGGACTAACAAAGAACCAGGAAAGCGTGTTAGAGTAAGAATATTCAACAAAAAGCAAAAATCGCCACTAACCAAGAAGACAAATACTCAGCACACCATAAACACATCCACCAGCGAGGAAACTAACTTCACACACTTATACTAAGAAAAACATGGGAAAAAGACATATAACCTGAGAAGGAATAATGAAAGTTAACCACCAAGAAACCAGAGCCCAAACTTGAGACCAAAAACAATATTATAAATCTACAGAGCATACACAGAAGAAAACACTATCTAAATATGGAGTCGCGAATTTAGCGAAATAGAGGGTCACTAAAGACATGAGCAGTGATGAAAACTGTAACAAGATGATAGAACGTACATGAAAGGGTATACAAAACGAAATCAACAAACCGTGGAGACATCCTCAAACTATGAAAGAGAGCATAGAAGACAGATGATCAAAAACAGAATCTTGAAAACCAAACCGAGTAGGGATTATCGACGGTAAGCTAACGAAGAAGAAGGCAACATTAATGACGACTAAACTCTGACCCAACCCAAATAGATGCACTTCCTAACATCAACAAAAATCTTAGTAAGAAAAAAAGCAGCTAATATGGACCGGAATAACCTATAAAACTGTGAGAAACAACAACACAACATGAAACTAATAAATTTAATCTATAAAAAATACCAGACAATCCGAGGAAGGACAAACACACAGTTAATATTGACTGGAATAGCCTACAACACCATGAAGAACAATCGCACAACTGATAACTTATAAACCTGATATATATCAAATACCATATAATCTTACAGAAAAACGTGATGTAGAAAAAAAGCATCGAGGTGAGTCTTTTTTGATGATGGTGAGAAGCACATCATACCGGAAAGGTAAATGAAATATATAGATTATGAGGGCTCAATATCAAAATATGGGAAGAATGCAAAAAAACATCTTAAAAGAATAATGTTCAAATAATTGAAAAAATATAAAATACAACTTTTTAATACTAGAATTATCAATCTTATAATAAACAAATGTCTAAATCTTATCTCTCTTTTTCAGCCACCTAAGGGGGGGGGGGGGTTGCGAACCTGTCCAATATTAAAATTTAATATCTAACTTTGTTTTTCTGTCTATTTAACTTAAAATTACATGTTATCTTTATGCTTAATATAAATAATATATATACACGTTGTTTTTAGGTTAACATAAATCATGTAAAGTAAGATGAGACTCGTAAGAAAATAATATAAATGAGGCTTAGTGATCGATGCCTAGAAGAAGCCCAGAAAATGAACTACTGGGTGAGACAGCTCAAGACCACCATGAGAGATGAAGGCGTCAGAAACAGAAATCATCGCTGTAATCAAAATTTATGTTGCTCGACCTCCGAAAACAATCTCCATGCAATCTCTACTTCGTCTTCTTATGAATCTCTCATTCCTTATCCATGACTCAACCTACGACAACATTCTTCTTACAGTCTTCGTTTTTTCTTCTTCTGAATATCAAAGCCTAAATTTAACTTTAAACATTCACCGTATCTCCAAACGTATTCACAGATATTGGACTTTTTAGTTCTAATTGGATCCTCAAAACCCAAATTTATTATGATATTCTCGGTTTATATGTGTAAATCAATTATGTTATAGTTTAGTGTAAACTCATCCGCCC
This sequence comes from Hirschfeldia incana, assembly GCA_026261945.1. Classification (NCBI taxonomy): domain Eukaryota; kingdom Viridiplantae; phylum Streptophyta; class Magnoliopsida; order Brassicales; family Brassicaceae; genus Hirschfeldia; species Hirschfeldia incana. The sequence goes on along the minus strand of JABCMI010000013.1, from coordinate 1,270,852 downwards.
GTAGGGCGGACCAACCACTAGTAAGGAATATATTTGCCTTTGTTTATTTGTAACCTGGAGCTTTCTTTTAATATAACCAATAAAAAGCATCTTCACTTCTTCACCTATAGTTTATGTACTTATATACAGAGCAATGAGGGATTATTTATTTTGTCTTTTCTTAAAGAAAATCTCAAACCAGTCGGACTAATCATAAAAACATATAATGCAGGTTTACTTTATTCCCTTTTAGCTAAAATTCGAACCAATTATTTAAATAAATGTTTTCATACGTACATATTAATTTGGTTACTGTTTACTAAATTTTACCAAATTCAAATTATCTAACCTTTCTAAACAAAAAAAATCAATACATTATTTCTATATGCCAGAATATATTACAACCAATCGTTTTAATTTCTTTAGTTATTAATTTCCTAAATTAATATATTTTTTTAAAAAAAACATAATATCTTTCTAAGTTTATATATAAATTCAAATCCGAACTATAATATCTTTTTAAGTTTATCCTAATGTAATCAGTGTGAACTATTTATTATCATCCTCTAAGATACAGAAACTGAACAAGATAATTTATTTTGGAAATAATTATTTTCCCTTGACTTGTTCATTAATCTATCATAACTATGCAAATTTAATCTCAAAATCGAATCCAATTTTTTTTACCACTTACATGAATAATTGGTTCACCCAACACCTATATCAACTATTGCAAATCGTTAGAGTCAAACTATTGCCTAATTTTTTTCTTACCATCATTTTTTAGAAGCCGAAAACATTGTACAATTAAATTCACGGAGTGTTCACTTGGAAACTAGGTGGACGCATATTCTCTACTATAGGGTTTTAGTAGCCCATTATATAGAGTATCAAATTTATAACTAGTTTATAATTTTTAATAACAGAGTAACCATAGTTGTCTATTTCATAACCTTATCATTCAAAAATAATTGTTTGCTATATGTATAACACAATGATCTAGTTATATAAATGTTGAATTTCCTTTTTTGATACCCAGTATCGGTGTTACATTTTACGCTAAAACTCAAAATATAATTTTATTTAATATAATATAATTACATTTACAAATATAACATTTAGTACAAACACAAATAAAATTTTGAAGTTAAATACCTGCGCAGTCATGCGGGTCCATTTCTACCTATATTTAAGTGTTGTCTATGTTCTCTGACTCACTGAGTCTTTGAGTTGAACTACCCGTTTTGTTAACAGATCCTGCAAACTGTCCATCTCTTATTGGTCGTCTTCTTTCTTTCCTAACAGCCTAACAAACTCATAATAACTCTCTCAATAATCTACCACATGTCAACATCCTAATAATGTATCAGGTTTTGTCCTAATTTTCTTGGTCAACAGATACAAATATGTTACCCACTGAATGTGAATAAGGTATGCCCTTGCATTTGCATCCCTTTCGTCATCTTTAACTAAAGTTAACAAAAATGAGCACCCAAAGTTGATGTGAATCTTGTACATCCATTCAAAAAATGTTTAGATCATTAGTTCTTTTTTACTTTTTAGAAATAAAAACATAATTTATGAATTTATAAATTTGATATTACAAGTCAACAAACAAGTTTTTTTGGAAAAAATATTCATCATGGGGTAAACCATCTATTTACTTGATAGTTTCAAAATGTATCAAAAGGAGAAAATTACTTACTATTGCATTGCAGACAAGGACATGTTATCTACGTGTTTTCAAAGTGATTATTTTATTCTTGGCGTGAACATGAAATTATGAACCCTTTGAAAAATTTCTATGTGACCATTCCTTGGGAATCATTAAGCATAGAGTAATTGGTGAAAATGTCCTTAAAGACTACAATAATTGGCAATCTAACCTGAATTAAAATAACAAGATTCTTTGACCATTTTACCCCTGGTAGATGTGTCGAAGTGAGCTGTAGACTCTGTTCTGTGACAGAGAGACTTCTCTTTCCCCATTGAACAATTCAATGGCTTGTGACTTATGTTACTAACCTATTCAAAAACCCTTATCTATAGAGGTCTTCATGCTCAACTCCATCGTCGTCAAAATCAGCCTCACCGCTGCGAAGCATCACCTAGACCAAGCTTCCTCCATGTCTCCTCCTTCACCACTTCTCAGCTTTTCGTCGTGCTCTCAGCCATCGCCATCGTCAGAATCGACTCCAGATCCGGCAAAGAGAGAGCTTCGATCTTCTCCAATGGTGGAATTTTAAGTATTTTCAAAACAAGTCCCTGAACTTCTGCTACTTTACAAAACGGTTCCAAACATTTGGAATGTGGAGTAAAGATCCTCGAATTAACCCATGAACTTTCGGCTGTGCAATAAAACCCAAGCTATGTGTTTGTCTTAATCATTAATTTTAATGTTAGTTAGTTAACGTTTTATGTAACTGTTAAAAAATTCGTTAGATTGAAATTAATGCATGCTAATTGTTTTATAACATGCTAAGTTTTTTTTACTCATTAATTTAATATTAATTAGTTAACTTTATGTGTAACCGTTAAACAATTTGTTAGATTGAAAATTACTCATTTACTTTTATAATTTGACCCCAAATTAATGTTCAGCTAACTTAATGTGTATCCGCCAAATTTTAGAGTTACACGCTTTGTAAAGTAGGTAACGTTTAACAATAACAAAGTTAACCATTAATATATATTGAATATGCAACACAACATATTAGCTGCCGTTATATAATATATTATCGAAACGAAATCTCGATCTGATCTTCACCGCTTTATCCAACAGTCCATCGTTTGTCCCGCTGCCCATCTCTACAATCTGACACACGTCCTGCAATCTGACACACGTCCATCATTCCAGGTTCTCTAAAGTGGAGGTATTTTTGTCCATCCAAGTCCAAAAATGTATGATTTTTTTCATTAGGTCACATCAAGGTAAATTACCAATTTAAATTTCACTTGGGTATATTTCACCTAATCACCCATACATATACATCCCATTTTGTAAATTGGATATATCACCGCCTGGAGTCATATTTGAGCAAATTGAAAAGAAAAATATTTTTTTTTGGAGAATATTCTGTGGTTTATATTTGAGATTCTATCAATCATAGTATTCATATTTATATAAAACTTTGAAGTTTTGTGGTAGTTAAATTTACAACAACCAAATGTAGTTACAATATTGTACATCTCGTAAATGACAAAAAAAAATCATTGATTTTGGGTTCAGGCACAACATTTTCATATGTATACCTACTAACTTTGAACATTGTTCTTTTATGATGTTAAAGCCAGTCAGTAAATTTTTGTTGTGATCATGTTAGCAAAGTATCAAACATTGTCTTTTTGACCGTTGTTAATTTATGTAACGACAAATACACATCAAATATATTTTTTGGCTCTATAACAACAAATTAACGATGGATGATTTGTGTCATTAATACTCCGTCCAAATGTCGCATATTTACGTCGACAAAATTCTGTAGTTGATTTGTCGTTAATTATATGTTTGTTTTAGTGTTTCAGGATTAAGACGATTCTTGAATGAAAAATGTATCTCATAAAGGAGGTTTTAGGTTTGGTGGTGATCATTCTTGAAGTTCATTGGTCGTCTTCTTCTAGCTGCGCATGCAATAGTAAGACGCTGGTTGTGCTTCACCCATCTATTCTATCTCTGACGCGCGTGATGTTAGATGGTCGTTTTAGGTAGGACATTTTGGTATCTGGATTTTTTTGTTCACTTTGGTTGGGTCTAAGAAGATTTTAGTTCCGAAAAAGGTCTAAGAAAACTTTAAATGAAGTCAACCGAAATTAGTTTTGTTTGGTCTAATCCAGTTGAAGTTTTGTTTAGTTTGTGTTTGGTTCGGTTTTTTAGTTATGTTCAGTTCAATTGAGTTGACTTTTAGTTTTTTTTTCCAAATTCAGCTATAAAAATATAATTTATCAAATATAAAAAATATTATTTGACACTAAGTAATTAGCTTTTTCAAATTTAAACGTAAATCCAAACATCAAACGGAAATGTAGAAGATGAAATCCAATAATTTTATATCATTACCTTCAAACTTAATATAATAATCAGAGGTAGTTTTTTTCTGTTTTGATTATAATCGTACGAGATTCATATTCTTTTATATTATTTTTAATTATTTTCTTCTATTAATTTAAAATTAAAATATATAAAATGATGTTTATTTTTTTGAATTAGATGGATTTTTAGTACATAGTTAAATATCTCAAATCTTAACATTACTGTATATTTAGTTAATCTGAGTAGATGAACACTTCAGTTTTTGGGTCAATAAAATATTGAACCGAATAGTTGGAACACTTTCGTTTAGGTTCGGTCGGTTAGAGTTTGTCTGGTTTGGGTTTTTGTCTACCCTAATATTAGATTGTAGTTGTAGTTAAGGTTTTAAGTGACAAAAAGTTATAGACTTATAGTTAATGTTTATATGCTTCTTTAAAGACATTTTAAATATCATTTACAATTTTTTGTTTGTCACCAATCAATAGATATTAGATTTGATATAATTATATAAATACATTATTTTTTTTATAAACCAGTGAATAAATTTGAGTTCAAAATTAATTTGATAATGAAATAGTTATATATATATATATATATATATATATATATATATATATATATATATATATATATATATATATATCTTGTAAATTTTCTAAATAGTTAAATGGAAGGACTCATATGGGTAAATAATCATATTTAAATTTTATTAATATTTTGGATAACCATATAAAATATATTTTAAAAAAGTCAATGAACAAATACGAGTTTAAAATTTCAAGTGATAGGTCTAAAATTTAATCTTTGAAAGAATATTTAAATATATATATATATATATTTAAAAAGTTTGGAACAAATGGGTAGACGATCATATGAAAGATTTGAATAATTGGATAACCACGTAACAAATTCATAGCTAGCAGAAACGATTAGACCAACTTCCAATTGGTTAATCAAATATTTGAATACATTAAAAATATTCATTAGTTTTTTACAGGTACCATATGGCGCAGCGTACGAAATGGTGAACGGTCGATCTAAGAATTTAGGATCTTAGAGACATGTTCTTAGATCTATTAAGGGTTTTTTTCTATAGCTCCTTAAGACCAACTTCTATCCTTGGTGAATTGAATCAAATCGAGAACAAGGTATAAAGCAAAGCTTCTTTTATAAAATCACAAAAGTATTTTAAAACAAGACGATTAGAGTCGTTTATATAGCTATTCCCTTATGACAAACCCTAAGGAAAAAAAGAAAACTTAAGACTAAAGCAATAAGGAAAAACAAGCATAAATATCTCATAAAAGAAATAAAACACAAAAAATAATCCTAGAAGTAATATGGTTTGAATATGTTGATGTCGTTTACGTTGGCGCCAAAAGGAGGGATGCTGCTGCATTAGGGCTCCCTAGGTGAGAAGCATTCAACCCCGAATCAGAATCGGAATTGCTGGAGAGATATCGTGACAGGTGCTTAACGCTGAAGACATCGGACGTGTGGATATCAGCAGGAAGCTTCAAACGATATGCATTATCATTTATTCGTTCCAGAACTTCAAGAGGACCAACTTTATTTGCTTTCAACTTATTATAGGTGTGTGCTGGCATACGATCACGAGTGAAGTACACCCATACCAAGTCACCAACGTTGAAAACAAGGCGTCGTCGATGAGCATCTGGTGCGGCTTTGTACTTGGATGTTGCAATTTCCAAATTGGCGATGGCCTCCTTATGAACATCGTTTAAAGCATCCACAAAAGTATTTGCAGTGCCATGTAAACGTGTGCGGTCAGGTAAGGTAGAGAGATCACTCGGTCCTTGCGCGATAATCCCATAAACAACTTGGAAAGGACAAAACCCCAAACTTCGATTCAAGGCACGGTTGTGGGCGAACTCAGCTTGATAAAGTTTTGTATCCCAAATCCCGATCGACTTTCCTACTAAACATCCTAGTAAGGTACCTAACGAACGATTGACAACTTCGGTTTGACCATCCGATTGTGGATGATACGAAAAACTCGTACCCAAGGACATGGCCAGCTCTTTCCATAAAAAACGCCAAAAGTTCCCAAGGAATTTTGAATCACGATCGGAGATGATGGACAAACAAAGTCCATGAAGATGGTAGACGTCGTGAAAGAACAAAGAGGCAACCTGTAGCGCATCTGTACTCTTCTTGAAAAGTATAAAGTGGACAATTTTGGAGAAACGATCCACCACCACAAATATCGAATCAAAGCTGTGCGTAATGCGAGGAAGACCAAGTATAAAATCCATACAAATGTCCGACCAAGGCTGGGTGGGAATCTGCAAAGGCATGTACAAACCTGCATTATATGCATGTCCTTTCGCCTTTTCACAAACCACACAGCGCTCAACAAACCTCTCAACATCCCTTCGTAAAGACGGCCAGAAGTAGGAAGTGGCGATCAGATGAAGAGTATGGTCGCGTCCAATGTGACCTTCTTGAGGTAACTCAGGGATCAGCGGAAGCTGAAAAGTACACGCTGGAATGCAAAGTCGAGTGCCAGGAAAAAGAAACCCATCATGGATCGTATAATCAGGCGAAAAACCTTGCAGGGCAGCGTCATAAATTGGCCCAAAGAATGGATCCTATGGACAAAGATTCGTAAAGTAACTAAAACTAGTGACCGCCGTATGACGTATAGCTAAAAGAGAACACCCCCTACTTAAGGCATCTGCAACTCGATTAAAGGCGCCAGAAGTATGCTTAATGACAAAAGTGAATTGCTGGAGATATGCAATCCATGAAGCATGACAAGCATAAACTTTTCCCCGAGTGCCAAGATGCTTCAATGCGTCATGATCGGTATAGAGAACAAACTCTTTGTGAAAGATATAGTGATGCCAATGTTTGGCTGCTTGAATTATGGCATAAAATTCTATATCATACGTGATGCAACGAGATCGGGCACCCGCAAGTTTCTCGCTGAAGAACGCAATTGGTCGTCCCTTTTTACTTAGAACTGTGCCGATACCTGCTTTTGGTGCATCACAATGTAGTTTAAAGACTATGGTGAAGTCCGTTAAGGCAAGAATGGGAGCCGAACAAACTTTTCTTTGATAGTTGCAAAAGCAGTAGCTGCAGCCGGTGTCCAGGCAAGACCACCATCGCGAATCGTATCAGTGAAAAGAGCCATAAGACTGCTAAACTGAGAAACAAAACGCCGACAAAAGATGCAAGACCATAAAAGCTTCGCACGTCTATGATAGCCGAGGGAATTGGCCACGACTTGATGGCCGATATTTTACTAGGATTGACTGATAAACCCATATCAGAGACAATGTAACCAAAAAATTGTACCTCATGGGAACCGAATTCACACTTTTTAAGTGTTGCGAATAAATTGATCTGGAGAACGATGAAGACAGCCAAGAGGTGTTGCATATGGTCAGCAAGAGACGAGCTGAATATGAGAATATCATCGAAGTATACTACTACAAACTTTCCAATGAATGGACGAAGTGCTAACTCCGAGCGGCATCACAGGCCACTCGAAAAGACCTATCCAAGTTTTGAAAGCGGTCTTCCACTCATCACCGGGGTTGATACATATCTGAGGGTAACCACTTTTGAGATCCAGTTTTGAAAAGATTGACGCTGTACCGATCTGGTCGAGTAGGTCGTCCAAACGTGGTATAGGAAAGCGATAGCGAACCGTGATCTTGTTTATTGCTCTACTATTGAAGCACATTCTCCACAAACCATCTTTCTTGGGTATCAATAAAGCTTGTAATGCGCACAAACTTAGGCTCTCGCGGAGAAATCCTTTAGCAACAAGCTCCTCAAACTGATGACGCAGTTTTTCGTGCTCGCTAGGACTCATTCTATAGCGTGATCGATTTGGTAATGCTGAATCAGGAATGAGATCGATATGGTGTTGTATATCACAAAGTGGCGGTAAGCCGTTGGGAAGATCCTCAGGAAAGACATCTGAAAATTCACCAATGAGTTTTGAGAATGCTGGTGGTACCGAATGAAAGCGATCAGGTGTAGTTGGTTTAGTGACGAGGATTAAAAGCATGCCTTCTTCACGTAAGGTAGTCTCAAACGGGGCCCTTTGGAGAAGAAGGACAGGATTTTTCGTTGCTGTCTGCTTCAGTTGAGAAGGTTTTAGAACAAACTTCTGATTATCAATACTAAAGCTGTAAGTATTGAGAAATCCATCATGGATAACACGTCTATCGAACTCCCAAGGCCGGCCAAGGAGTAAGTGACAAGCGTCAATGGGAACGACGTCACAATATATTTGATCCTCATAAGCTTGGCCAACTGAAAAAGAAACTAATGCTTGTCGAGTTACAAAAAGGTTGTGATTTTGCTGAAGCCAAGCAAGCTTGTATGGTGTTGGGTGAGGTTCGTCTTTAATCTGGAGCTTGGCGACAGCGTCCTCTGCGATGACTTTCTCGCTGCTTCCAGAATCAATTACAAAGGAACAAAACCTACCATTGATCGTGCAACGGGATTGAAAGAGCTTATTACGTTGAGGAAACTGAGTTTCAACTTTAGGAGCAAGACAAAGACAAGAGCGGCGAACAATGAGAAGCTATCGACTGGCTCTTCCTCATCGTCTGGATCCTAATCGTCCAGAGCTTCTTCAATCAAGAGATCACAACGATTTTTTGATGGACATGCGGACTGACGGTGACCAGTCTCGCCACAAGAGTAACAACGAAACCCGCCGCTACGGGACTGTTGATTGTTAGTAACTGGTACGAGAGCTGTCTATGTCTTTGCAGGTACGGTATCGTTGGTAGATTCCGTAGGTGTCGATACGGACTGTCTGTTTTATCGAGGAGTGCTCCATGAAGTAGAACCAGAACGGTTCTTAGCTTCCACCGTAAGAGCTTGTTGATGAGCCTCAGAGATGATTTGCGGTCTGAACACATTCAAAGTGAACTGAATTTGTTGTCTCAATCCGCCAATGAATCTCATGACCAGCTGTTGTTCTGTGTCACAGACTTCTACCCGATTTATCAATTTAAAAAATTTCGCCGCATAGTCGTCTACGGTACAAGCTCCTTGCCGTAGATTTTGAAGCTTTTGAAACATCAACTGCTCGTGATTGAAAGGCAAAAAAAAGTTGCATCTCACGTTTCAGTTTATCCCACGACATTATTTTTGATTTCCCTGACCGAGCGCGGATTGTTTTGACTTGATACCACTATGCTGCGGCTCTATCTTGGAATCGAATGGCAACCATAGGAGCTCAACGCTCGAGGGGTATTTCTTTGAACTCCAAAATTTGTTATAATTTGACAAACCAATCTAACAATTCTTCAGCCACAATCGAGCCACAAAAATTTGGGATTTCGATTAGAAGCTAGATTTCCATGAAAAGTCATCATCTTCTTCATCTGAGTTGGAGTTGTTGTTGCGCGGGAGTGTGTGACGCCGGCGTGAGGGTTATTGACGAAGAGCAGTGAATGGATTGTCATTATCTCCGTCTCCGTCCGATTCATAGGCTGAGTTGGGTCGTCCTTGACGAGGCGGTGGGATAATGTGTTTTGTAGTGAGAGAAGAAACGACCTTAACGAGGTCAGTGATTTGAGCTTGTAGGTCGTTATTTGAGCTTGTGGGTCGTTAATGGATTGTTGTGATGCTGGGATATCGTCATCGGCTTGATATTGCTGATTCCGTATTTTTTGAACCATCGTAGTGGATCAGAAGATTTCGGAGCGTAGCAAAATTCTGATACCAACTTGGCGCAGCGTACGAATGGGTGCACGGACGATCTAAGAATTTAGGGTTCTTCGAGACATGTTCTTGGATCGATTAAGGGCTTCTTTCAATATCTCCTTAAGACCAACTTTCTGTCTTGATGAATTAAATCAAATCGAGAACAAGGTATAAAGCAAAGCTTCTTTTATAAAATCAAATGTATCTTAAAACAAGATGACTATAGTCGCTTATATAGCTATTCCCTTATGACAAACCCTCAGAGAAAAGGAAACTTAAGACTAAAGCAATAAGGAAAAACAAGCATAATTATCTTTTTTTTTTTTTTTGATAACCGAGTATCCTGGCCCCACCGTGGTGGTCCAGACTAGAGACCGAAACAACCAAGGACGCTACTAGGACGTCACCATGTGGGTTGCCGTGAACGGTCTTCGGTCTCGGGCGCTGGGGTTCCGCATGTAAATTCCCCAGTGGCCGGGAATTTTTCAAAAGAAATAAAACACAACACATAATCCTAGAAGTAATATGGTTTGAATCCGTTGATGTTGTTTATGTTGGCGACAAAAGGAGAGATGCTGCTGCATCACCATATAATACACCATATAATAAGATCAAGAATACATAGCCTCGTTTCTCAAAAATATTTTTCTAGTTAAAAGTTTCAACTAAATAATTGAAGATTTTTTTGATCAAAAAAGTAAATAATTGAAAATTTTATAAAGGAAAAAATTAAGCAAGACGATTATCATTTAATATGTATATATAATTTAAATTTACTTTTGGTAAATAATTCTTAATAGTTGTAATTATCCAGTTTCCAAATTAATTAATATAGTAAAATAGTTATTTTAATCCAAAATAAAAATAATAAAAAGATGGTATAAAACCATTTTTAGAGTGAGCTTTTCATTCACATTATAAAAGAAACATGCTTGATGAAAAAACCACACAAAAAATATAATTATTAATAGTTGTAATTATCCTTTTTTTTTTTTGTCGACGTTGTAATTATCCTAGAATTCAATTAATAGTGAAAGTGTATATTTGCATTTATCTACTTTCCAAATTAATTAAGATAGCAAAAATAGCTATTTAAATCAAAAATAAAAATAATAAAAAACTAAATAAATTATATTTTTACTAAGATTTTGGCCCATGCTATGCATGGGCATTAGTATGCTTAATGCATTTCATTTTTTTTGCTGCTAACTTACATTTCATTTTCTTAAATATGTGTGCTTCAAATTTTGACTAAAGTAATATCAACTCTGAAAATAAATATAAATAGTTAGAAATAAATATTAAAAACAGTTGAAGTTGGATTTATTTATGTTTTAGCCTTCGTAGGTCAATAAAAAAATAAACTTCTTAATAAGATTAAGCTATCCATATGTGAATTTTTTATTTAGATAATGACAAATGATCTTATATAAAAACCATAAAATATGTTCTTTCTAATTTTTTATATATTATATTTCTATATGATATGATAAATTTGTTTGTTAAAAATAAAATAAAATTGATTATTTTAATAGCTTTGCAATAGATACATTTAATTATTCAACATTTACTTTTTAGTTTACTTTTGCAATAGATTCATGTTATGGAATTAATTAGGCTCATCATCCGCACTTGGATAAACTTTTTTCTTCTACTAAAAGCCATTATATTGTTCTCGTACTCCTTTTTGGCAGCAGCACCTGTATATCATTTTCAAGTTTTTCAACGGTAATACAACCCTGCCTTTTTTTGCTCTATAACTAATAAACCAAAAAAATCTATGAAAAAGCTTTAAAACACTAAAACTTTCGATGGTTAACAAAAAGAGAAGTCTTAAAATACTCACGTTTGATTTAGAAGGTCTAATGTTTTATATTCATTTAGTCAGCTGAATCCCCTTTAAAAAAAGAGTCAATTTGCTAGAAACCCCAAAAATCATGAAACTAGCTAAGTACACATGATAGAACAACTTTACTCACTAACAATAGAAATATTATTATGTGAAATTTAGGGCATTTGCTCAATTATGCAAAAAGATGTGTGTAGTGGATGCAAATTCTCTTTAAAAAAAATAAATACTTATTTCTTTTCGAAGAAAACTGAAAGAGTAATATAGCTCAAAATTATATATCTATTTATATAAAGTTCAGTTGCTTCCCTCCTTAACGTGGGACACGTCGGATGCAAGCACAGAAACTCAGTCGCTGAGGAGCTGACACGTGGACGTCTTAATGAAACGCAGCACGCAGCATTAATTTTGGATATCTTCTTGACCTTGAGTATATTGGCTGGGCTGTTGAATATGTGACTGTTCCCGGGCTTTAACATCGGCCGTGCAACCCACCTTTGCTGCGCTAACCCTAATTTGTGAGCATCAAAACACGAGTGTTCTTCTTCGTTCTTTGTCCGGCGGCGACGATCGTGTGTTTAATCCCATTAATTCGGACTCCCACTACAATTTCTTTCAATGCTTTGTTTTCGTCGGCGTGATCTGTGATATCTTTATACATATGTTTGTCTTTCTCTTCTGGAAATCGCAAGCTCTTCGTCTCTCTGCTATTCATCTCTCTTTTCCTCGGCGCTTATACTCATCTTTCTTAATGGCTAACTCGATTGTGTGTTTTCTTCTATTATTTCCCAGCCATATTTATCATGTTTATTGGCAATGATAGTGTTTCTTTGAATATGTTCGTGTGATATTGAATTCCTGGGACGTTAACTTTGTTTCTGTATTTTTAATTATTTGATTTTTTTTTAAGATCCTGATTTTTATGATATATTATTTTTCCGCATACCATATCCTGACTATTAGTCCAGAGTGTGTCTTCCGGTGAACCTGATTCATATATTTAGCATCGAGAATGATTTCCGGTGAATTTTCCTCTGTTAATTGGTACTGATATATTGTGAACTATATTTCAGGGGACCATAATGCAGGCCACTATCAGTGCTAGCTTTCTCACTCAATTCCGAGAAAGACTCGCCGCCGGGACAATGTATTCCATCTCTGATTTTGATGTCGCACGACGTGCTCAGAATTTCAGGCTTTCCGATTCTTCCTTGCTCATCCGGTTCAACGGGTCCACCAAACATTTTTCAGATTTTTATTTGTGTTGCGAGTCCACCTCTTTTGAAGAGTTAAAATTAACCCTTGGCTGAGGAGGGCTTCCGGTTCCTTAACCAGGCGAAGCTGTTTGGTTTACCAAACGCAAACACTCAGCTACCAGGTATATTGATCTAATTGAGATAGTCTTTTTATGCATTTGGACTTCGTGTATTTAAAGAATATGATCGGTTTATCTATATAACAAACTGATATCGATCTCAAACTTTATGTAGACATCATAGGAGAAATCATTGGTGTGAAGAGTACTGTTACTGATCCTCCGGAGGAAAAAAATCGCGTCACACTACAAGAAATCGTTTAATTTTCTGACCTTCAAAATCATCAGAAAATGGTCACAAATGCTCTATTTTGACTTCTTTGTGACCAAATAAAACCATCAAAAAAGCTCCGTCAGAAATTGGTTGTGGTTAAAAAGTGGTTAAAAAATTTTGACCATATTAAATGGTCAGTAATATCATCAAAAAAAAATGTCAGAAAGTGGTCAAAAATAACTATCTATTTATTGATGGATTTCTGACCACTATTTTGTGTTAAATTTAGATTATTATTTCATAATTTATCAGATAATTAGTTTAGATAACAACAATTATAAATAATAATAATAATAATCACAAGAAAATTGTAAAATTTACTGAAAATTGAATAATGATGAATTAAATGTTATTTGAAACATAAAAAAAATTCGACAAAAAAAGAAACAGAAAAATTGAAGTTAGCAACATAAGAATACATATATTAAAAACAAATCTAGAAACGAAATTAAATCCATTTATCATTGCCGTAACTTAATTCCTTTGTTCTTCTTAATCTTCTTCTGTTCTTCTTCTTGGTCTTGTCTTTCTGCTTGGTCGGATCTGTGTTTTGATACAAATGATAAAATAAAATCAGACTCAAAATTACTCTTGCAAATATTCATGCTCAAAATACTCTAATTAAAAAGGTAAATCAGTTAATCTGAGATTCAAAAGAAAACTAGAAAACAAAAACTGAAAAAAACAGAAAACAAAAACCAAACAATATAATCCAACTTTTGGTATGTTAATCTAATGTGCGGCTCTATATTCCTTCAGAAAGTGTGGCACTAAAAATCAATCCACTAAACACAGTAAATGGATCTGACCTTGGGAGTAATTGATTAACAATGAGGCAGCAAGGCTGAGTTGACGGTGAAAGAAGCAACATCGAAGTTTCTCCAACCAAACCTGCACTAAAGGAAAAGAAATGTCATGATTATATAAAAGAATGTTGAACGGCGCTTGAGAAGAAGAGCTGAACAAATGAGAATAGAAGATATTAGATCTAGGTTAAACCATTTTTGTATTTATCACAAAGTAGTTAGAATTTGGTCAGAACTTTTTTTGACCATCTTTGTGGTCTGAAATGTGGTCGAAATAGGATATATTTTGTGACCGCTTTTTGACTATAGGTTTTGGTTAAAATATTCTGATCATTTTGCAACCATCTATCTTATTTATCACAAAATGATCAGAATATGGTCACAATTATTTTTGACCATTTTGGTTGGTCATAAATATGGTCAGAATATGATATGTTTTCTTGTAGTGTCATGCTGACGATAAAACTGGAATTTTACCACTTTTGTATGTATTATATGCATATTAAATATTGCTTTTGTGGATATGTGCGGCCGTGACGTTTTCTAGTCGTGGTTGATGGTTTCGTTTGAATTTCTCTATTTGGATTTACCTAATCAGGTTGTTCTTGCGTTAATCAGTCTAGACATTGTTTTCCTGTTTTCGTTTTCCATTAATAAAATAAATTAAAAAAAAAAGAGGCAATCTTAATTTCACAAAAAAAACTTCAAAAAACCTTATTGTTACTCCTCATCGTCGAATGATTGTCACATTTACCATTATCATCAGATGTGCCTATATTCATGAATATCACACCATCCATGTCCATCAGCTCTCCCCAGAATCACTTTCCTCTTGATTGTGCCAAGCAATCAATTTCTTACCCCCAATATATTTTTGAAACGGTTACGTGATCCACACGCATAACACGAATGTTATAGAATAAATGTGCACAAGATCGCAACATACTCCAACAATGACTATTGTAAGTAACCACAAGACATTAACACGGACGATTTGTCTACGTCGTTTAGTGTTCTATTCTTTTCATTTTCTAATATTCATCAGATGTAAATTATGCAGGAAATATTCAAATCTTCATATTTAATTGTTTCACATTTCTTTGTGGACAATGAACTAAGATTCAGATCCTAATTACTAACAAGTAAATGTAAAACTGCATGTATTTTAAACATAAAAGGTCGTGCGCATCTATATTCACTTAAATAACAGTATAATAAAACACTAGTTCATCTTCTAAGTGTGAACCATGTATATTATTTTAATTGACTAAAATTATAGGGAAAATCACATAAAAAACTTTGAGAATGGCACACAGAGACACTTTAAACTTTGAAGTTTTTTCACTAGAAGTTTAAATCTCCAGAGTGGTATTCGTATCACAAAAAACCTTCAACTTAGCTTACTTGTTCATCAAGCTAAAAAAATGTCTTGTATAACAGGTAATTGTGATGATGTGTCGGTTTTTTGCCGAAAATTAATTATTTAATTAATAAAAAAATAAAAAAATCAGAAAAATAATAGTGATGATTTGTCGATTTCTCGAAAAATAATAATAATTATTTAGTTAGAAAAAAAAGTGTAAAAAATAAATAATAAATCAGAAAATTAAAGAAAATTTCAGAAAATTAAATAAAAATCAGACAATAGAAACAATTTAGAATTTTTCTGATAAAAATTTCATAAAACTAAATAAAAATTAAAAAAAAATAAGATTAAATTAAACTACATAAAATTAATTAAAAACCTAATAAATAAATAAGATTGTATAAAAAATACATAAATCGAATAAAATTAAGAAAATTAAATGGAAAACAAACATATCATTGTTGAAAATAACCGTTTCAAGCATATCACTAATAACGATGGTGGTTTCTTACATAACCATTTACAGTTTCAATTAGACATATTTATCGATTTGAATGATGATTATCGAAAACATTATTATTGACTTATCTACCATCATTTTAACGATGATATCGGTATCAAAAATTATCTTCAGAGATATGTCAAAAATGCAATTTTTAATGGTTATATGAGAAACCACCATCTTCATCAGTGATATGTTTGAAATTTTTATTGTCAACGATGATATGTTTGTTATTATTAAAAAAACTTGTAGTTAAAAAAAACTATTACTGATAATTGTTTTCTTAATTTTGTGGTTTTTCTTTAATTCTGGTTAAATTTTCTGAATTTTACTTTTCTGTATTTCGATTTAATCTTATTATTTATGAAATTTTTATTTGATTTTACGTATTTGAATTTAATATAATTTATTTTAAAATTTATTTAATTTTATGAATTTATTCAATTTTCTGAAATTTTAATAATTATTTTATGAATTTTTATTTAGTTATCTGATTTCTTATTTAAATGTTTCTGATTTTTGTTTTTTTTTATTAGTTAAATAATTATTTTTCGGAAAAAAACTGACACATCATCGCAATTACATGTTCTACAGGTCATTTTTTAGCTTGATGAACAAATAAGCCAAGTTAAAGGTTTTTTGTGATACATATGTCACTTTGGAAGTTTAAAATGATATTAAAAAAACTTCAAGGTTTAAAGTGTCACTACGTGCCATTCTCAAGATTTTTTATGCGATTTTCTTTAAAATTATATTAATACTATTAGTTCAAGTAATGGGATTTGGAATTTTTTCTTATGATTATTGCAATAAAATAAAAGCCTACCACCTTATTTAATTACACAGCCATATCTGGAAAACAATTGACCTCCCGTAATTCCCGACTATATTATTTGTAAGTGTCGAATAGATACACATCAACAATCAATAATATGTTAATATTCAGACCCATTGCATAAAACCTTCCATTCAGCTTAGATCTGTGAGAACACATGGAAGCTAAGCTCATTCTGGATACGTTCATCTGCTACATACGATTTGGTTACCAAAAATTTCAGACTTTAACGCTTTCATCGCAGACAATGTGTTATTAACCAATTTCATGTTACAAAAAAAAAACAATTTCATGATACGACAAATACAACGTTTGCAAAACTACATATTCTAATATTTTGAGACTCTTTGCTCTGTGTTCAAATTTAAATTACGTCAACACATCAATCCGTCGTCTTCACTCGGTTTAGTGAAAAATCATATTAACACTTACACAAATAAGTATTTACTGTGATTACAATGACTAGACCGTTTTCCGCGCTACGCGCGGATATTTGCTATTATATATTTTCACTGATTCTGTTATATAAATATTAAATATTGCAAAAATTTATGTGTTTATAAACTATTTTGCGTGTAGGATATAACATGTGTAGGATATAGTATAAGCAAAGAGATATTTTATAACTTTTGTTATTTGAATATTGGATATATGTTTTTCGTCACATTTTTAACACATTTTTGTGTTACTGGGCATAATATCAAAACTAAATTAAGAATTCATAAACAGTTCTCAACATGTCAGAAATTTATTTTTAATTATGTTTTCATTATCATAATCTTATGAGTTGTACATTGGGAATTTAGCCCTAAATCATGTATCAAACTTTTACTCTTATTTTTCCTTCGAAGTTTTTGATGTTTTTATTGTTGTGTCAAAGTAAAACTGTGTGATTGATAATGAAGCGAATAATAGTTTTTGATGCAAATAAGAAGTATTACTCAGTTCGTATCATACTGCTAAGTTTGTATTATTTTAATTTTTTTATTTAAATGACATATTTGCCACTATGAAAACTTTATATCTCCGGTTTTATGAATTGCAGCTGATTGAACATAAATTCTTAGTTACAATCCACATCTTGACGATTAGTGCCCACACTGAATTTATGTTATGTCAAAAGTGAATCGTCCAAGAGCTTAAGAACAGCCTATTTGCTTTAAGTTCAAAGGTTGCTTCTGAGAAAGAAATCATAGGATATTAAAGTCAGAACAATTCGTTTGAGATTGGATTATTCAGGAACTATAAATTCTTATGCATAAAATTTTACTATAAAATTGGCTACAAATGCAAAAGGATTTCCAGAATAGTTTCGGCGACTATTGTAGTCATTCCTAGCTGTGAGCTATCAACATATTACTACATGTATTTTATTTATGTATATACGCTTAGCAAATTAAATATGTCTTGAATATTAGTTTCATAATCCAAATGAAAACAAAGTAAATATTTTATTGTTCTTAATTTCTATAATATTTTAGCTAATTACTATGTTTTAAACTTGAAAATATTATTAAATCTTAAATATCTTTCAACTTTTGGAATGATACAAACTAAGATAATAAATGTACATAAATAACAAAGAATTTCTAAATGTAGTATTTATGAGGGTGAATTTCAAGTTTACCACATTGTTTATACTATTATTCATGTTTACTTTCATTGAAAAGATATTTTCCGAATACTTTCTTCGCTAAAGAGGTAAAATACACTTATATTTTTTTTTTATATATACATAAATATAAATTTATATTTAAATAAATATTGTTTTTTAATTTGTTATTTTTATAATTTTTAAATTATAAATTTTTATATTCAAGCATTGGCATTTGTTACTGACTCCGTAAGTTACTCTGGCTGCATTACTATGAATTAATATTATTAGTGTTTGTATAAAAACTGATTAATTTATTATTCTATGTTATTTTCTTTTATTCACTTATTTTGTTCTCAAGTTTTTTATATGAACCCTAAATTTTTGTAGACGTATTTAATAGCTTCTTTCAATATTTACACAATATAATAAATTAAAGTGAACAGAAGTTTGATGCTAGAACCAAAGTTTGAAAAATATTTATTTTGCTTAAGTAGATTTTATTGACAATTTGTTTCTTCCTTAAATATATTTATAGTTTATAAAAAATAATATTGTATTTCTAAATATTATATAGATCGTATGATGCATATAATCTACTGTTACACTATTTTGAATAATTTTATTCATGTTTATTGTTTATTTATTTTTTTGTATTAATTCAATACTCATTATGCATGTTTGATTATGTTATATTTATTAGACACACACACATATATATATATATATATATATATATATATATATATATATATATATATATATATATATATATATATATATATATATATATATATATATATGTATCGAAAAGACTCCTATCTAAATACTTTTAAATGTACACATGATACGATGTAATTTGCATCCATTCGGTTTTTTTTAAAGAAAGTTATCCTTAATAAATTATAAATATGTTAAAGAATTATATTATCGTAAATTAGGTTACGTTTTTTGTAGTCTTACTAATACCAAACTTGTGTAAACCATTGTCAGTTTGTATGATTACTTAGAGCTAATAAAGAAACCTAAGAAATAAGAAATGTTTCTACACTAAACTTCAAATTTTTTCAGGTTATCAAAAAAAGAAAATACTGTATGTGTTGACATAGTTTTAGATATAACATTAGCTACTATATTTTATGTTAATTTTCCAAAAAAAAATAGCTATATATCAAGTTAATTTTCTGTTCATGTTTGCTTTTGTTAAATTCCAAACCATAACCAAGTATAATTTTTATTTCAACAATAGAGTGTAGATGTATCACATAAAATCATAAATGCTTTTCATCAAAATCCTCCGGAGAATCACTTCCAACCGCTGCTTCTCCAAAATCATGGCCTAAAACTTACTCGGCCAATGGATCATCACCATCAGAATTTTTACCTTGGTGCTAGGAGATATCAAACATTGATCTAGACTACGGAAATCCATGGTTTTCTCCCAACTCTTGTAAAAATTAAGCACTAAATCCTCTCAGAACTAAACCAATTAACTTAGATGACAACTTTTTTTAACAAAAGCATCTTAATTACGCTTCTATAAGTACTTATCATATTATTTATGACTGGCAAACCTTTGTGAGCAATTCCACTCGATCACGCAATACTACTTGAATACGTCGATTGGCCACGGATAAGAGTATTGAGTTTTTTGATACTTCTTCTTCACCGTCTTGAGATTTTCTCTTTAAGCCTGGAACACTTCTTAATCCCGTGTCGCAGCGGCAATAATCTATGTGATGTTCATCGAACAGCAGAAGAAAATAATAAGACTGTAGTGAAGTCTAAAAATCTCTCAAGAGCATAAAAACCAAACACAACAGAAAGAGGATCTTTTAAAAGGCGTGATTCAGATTCTGTATCACCACAGTTAAAGGACAATGTTCTTATACGGTCCTAAAATGCTATCAATAACAATAGGATAGTTTTTTTTACATGTGTTGAGGAAGAGAGCTCTATATTTGGTTCCAAACCTGTACCTATGCTCAACAAAATTCATCTATGAGGGCAGAGCAAGCACCTCAGGTGAAACACAAAACAATATTTAATTTAAATCTCCTAACAAAAACCGATATTTATGCGGTAATAGCTTTACCTACAGTGTACAACAATGAGTGGATCTTTGGCATTATCTCCATTGTTCGTAATGCAACATATTCTTGCGGAGGTTAACCAATACAACGATTCAAAAGAACACAAGCTCATACTTATACTCTCATGTCCATTCTCACGGTACATAAAGAAATCAAACTCGGAGAAGTCCACCTACAAAGAGGATCACATAAAATATTATATCACTGTGCAGCTGGTCAAGAAGAAAAATGTAGGAACTAATTGTGTAGGAGACAAAAAACTTACCATTAAGTCCACTCGTGACATCAGCTTGAATAGCTCATGAAAAATGGAACTTCTGGCATATATAATTCAAGATCAAGGGGGAATAAGCGAAAAGGATTAGAGAACAGCAACATAAGACAGAGGCGGAAAACCCGTGAAATACCTGAAATTGATAGACACGTTCAAGATCAAATCATCGCAAGACATTCTTCTCAAAAACTGTACCCATGAATCACAGTGAACCGTAAGGACGTGAGAAAACGTTTTAGGAAGTTGATATCATCTTGAAGAAAACTGTACCCATGAATCACTATGAGTAACTGGAATCAAATCGTAATGTATAAAAAAATCAGAGAATTAAGAATTTGATGTCTTACCAACTCATCGAAGCCGGAATCGCAGCTCTGTCTTTCCCAGAGAGATATCTTTGAAAACCCGAGAGAGGCCCTTGCCAGTTTATTTGGATATCTTCCTAGCCATTTTCGAGACCGATAAGCACCTTCGTCTGGACATTTCGAGCCTCCCAAAAGTTGATCAACCGAAACCTCACCTCGCCTTCATGGGGTCCGAATGTCACATCTCTGAAGGACATCACCTCCCCAACGTTGTCGGAGACAATAGTTTTTCCTCTATCACCAGAGGAGACAGCGGCTTTGCCCCTTACGCCGGATATGAAACCAGTCTTCGCGGTGTGAATCATCATACCTGCAGAAAAAATAGCAGAATTACCATCAACTAAAATATAAAATCATCTATGTACACAATTTTATATGCATTTTTCTTTAGTATAGAATAAACTATTTAAAATTTTGATATTGTTCATGTGATTGACTGAGAAAACACGAAGATTCGGAATTGTATAATGTAATAATGAAAACAATTCGGGTTTCACTTACCACTGGGTTTTTTCGAGTGTGGATCGCCGATGGAGAGGCCGGAAGAGACACCGGTTTTGCCGACGGGTTTGGTTAGACTGGAAGAGGAGACCGCCCCGACGCCTTTTGGTTTCTTCGAGTTAGTATCACCAGATAACGTTGACTCGCCGTATGAACTCATCGCTATGTACTATTGAGAAGATACAACCACTTTTGATCGAGATAAAACTCCGAGTAACAGTTATATATATACAAACTCAGAGTGAGAAAATCGAAAAGAATCCATTAATGAGATTAAAGGGAGAAAGAAGTGGAGAGGTGTATTGATTGATCGTAGATCAGATCCGTGAAACTGAAACGAAAAAGAAGAACAACGAAGGGTTTCATGAATCGATAGAGTTTGGAGGAAATGAGAAAAGGAAAGGTTGAGTCATTGAAATAAGGGTAACAGACTTTCGAAGAAATGGGCTTTATGGCCACAGATGGGTTAATAAAGCCCAGATGGGCTCAAACTGAAGAAATAGAGAAAAGACCATCATGGGCTGCGGTGGGTTGGGTATATGTTTTCAAAGAAAATTTACACAGAAGCCCAAGCCCAGTTCGACATGTCAGCAGTGACAGGGAGATTTGAAGTCTTTTGATTGGCTGATTTTCCAGTCCCATGTGGACACGCTCTAAAGCCTATAAATATGTATCTAAAAGACTTCTATCTAATTACTTTTAAATGTACACATGATACGATGTAATTTGCATTCATTCGGTTTTTTTTAAGAAAATTATCTTTAATAAATTATAAATATTTTAAAGAATTATATTATCGTAAATTAGGTTACGTTTTTTGTAGTCTTACTAATACCAAACTTGTGTAAACCATTGTCAGTTTGTATGATTACTTATAGCTAATAAAGAAACCTAAGAAATAAGAAATGTTTGTAGACTAAACTTCAAAGTTTTTCAGGTTATCAAAAAAAAAAAAATACTGTATGTATTGACATAGTTTTAGATATAACATTAGCTACTATATTTTATGTTAATTTTCCAAAAAATAGCATATATATCAAGTTAATTTTCTGTTCATGTTTGTTTTTGTTAAGTTCCAAACCATAACCAAGTATAGATTTATTTTCAACAATAGAGTGTAGATGTATCACATAAAATCATAAATGCTTTTCATCAAAATCCTCCGGAGAATCACGTCCAACCGCTGCTTCTCCAAAATCATGGCCTAAAACTTACTCGGTCAATGGATCATCACCATCAGAATTTTCACCTTGGTGCTAGCAGATATCAAACATTGATCTAGACTACGGAAATCCATGGTTTTCTCCCAACTCTTGTAAAAATTAAGCACTAAATCCTCTCAGAACTAAACCAATTAACTTAGATGACAACTTTTTTTTAACAAAAGCATCTTAATTACGCTTCTATAAGTACTTATCATATTATTTATGACTGGCAAACCTTTGTGAGCTATTCCACTCGATCACGCAATACGACTTGAATACGTCGATTGGCCACGGATAAGAGTATTGAGTTTTTTGATACTTCTTCTTCACCGTCTTGAGATTTTCTCTTTAAGCCTGGAACACTTCTTAATCCTGTGTCGCAGCGGCAATAATCTATGTGATGTTCATCTAACAGCAGAAGAAAATAATAAGACTGTAGTGAAGTCTAAAAATCTCTCAAGAGCATAAAAACCAAACACAACAGAAAGAGGATCTTTTAAAAGGCGTGATTCAGATTCTGTATCACCACAGTTAAAGGACAATGTTCTTATACGGTCCTAAAATGCTATCAATAACAATATGATAGTTTTTTTTACATGTGTTGAGGAAGAGAGCTCTATATTTGGTTCCAAACCTGTACATATACTCAACAAAATTCATCTATGAGGGCAGAGCAAGCACCTCAGGTAAAACACAAAACAATATGTAATTTAAATCTCCTAACAAAAACCGGTATTTATGCGGTAATAGGATTTAACTACAGTGTACAACAAAGAGTGGATCTTTGGCATTATCTCAACTGTTCGTAATGCATCATATTCTTGCGGAGGGTAACCAATGTAGAGTATGTGCCTAATAAGGCTATATGTGTAATTATGTAATGGCTAGGTTAATCATGTATTAGTATAAATACTGTAAGTACGTTATCTAATGAAGTATTCAGCCCACAATACTATATGGTATCAGAGCAAATACCTAGGGATCTGAAATTTTAAGCCGCCGTTCTTTTCTTTTTCAAAAAGTTCTTCTTCTTCTCCAATCTCCATTCTTCTCCAACCTTCATGTCGACATCACCGGCTTCCTCTACTGAAACCATCGTGGTTTCTGCAACTAAAACCCTGCTCAACCTTAACATGACAAACGTCACGAAGCTTACGTCTTCCAACTTTCTGATGTGGTCTCGGCAAGTCCTTGCCTTGCTTGATGGCTATGACCTTACTGGTCATGTCGACGGCACTGTCATCATACCACCAGAAACAATCAACACCGATGGTGTTCTCACAGCTAATCCGGCGTATACGATCTGGAAACGTCAGGATCGGCTCATTTATAGCTCCTTACTTGGTGCTATCACAGTATCGATTCAGCCGATACTCTCCACCACCACCACTTCAGCTCAGATTTGGGAAACTCTAATGGCTACGTACGCGAAGCCAAGCAGAGGTCACTTCCAACAACTCCGGGAGCAGATCAAACACTGGGAGAAGGGCACTAAGACCATTGATGAGTATGTTCAGGGTTTTACTACCTGATTTGATCAAGTTGCTTTGCTTGGAAAGCCATACCATCTAGAGGATCAGATTGAGAAGATTTTGAAGGGCCTACCAGAGGAATACAAGCAACTTGTGGATCAAATCGAAAGTCGCGACTCCACTCCCACCGTCGCGGAACTACACGAGAAGCTTCTGAACTACGAAGCTAAGCTCCAGAGCAAAAGCTCCACGATCATACCGATCACAGCTAATGCTGTAACGCACCGTCCTACCTCTGGCTCGAGCAACCATCGCAACAACTACAACAATGTCAGCCGCAACAGTGGCAACCGCAACAGTGGCCACCGTAACAACAGCAACCAGTCGTGGCAACAAAACAACAACAGCTATCCTCGCTCCGATCAGCCGACTCGTGGCTATCAAGGTCGTTGCCAACTTTGTGGTGTCCATGGCCACAGTGCACGTCATTGTTCCCAGCTCAAGAGTTCAAACATGCCATTCAACTCCGCTCCGCACAACACCTCTCCTCAGCCTAACAACTGGCAGCCGCGAGCTAACTACGTTGCGACCCAATCTTACAATCCGAACAATTGGATTTTGGACAGTGGCGCCACCCACCATCTCACCACTGACCTGAGCAATTTGGCGCTGCATCAGCCATACACTGGAGGTGAAGGGGTTACCATAGCAGACGGCACGGCACTCCCCATCTCGCATACTGGTTCTACTTACCTTAAAACTCCCTCTAGCTCCTTTACCTTGAATGATGTCTTATACGTTCCCAATTTACATAAGAATCTTATCTCTGTTTACCGCTTATGTAATACTAATAATGTGTCTGTTGAATTCTTTCCTGCACACTTTCAGGTGAAGGATCTCAGCACGGGGGACAGATTACTCCAAGGCAGAACTAGAGATGAGTTGTACGAGTGGCCGGTGACCGATCAAAATATTATTTCTCTCTTTGCTTCACCAACACCAAAAACAACCTTTTCTTCTTGGCATTCCCGTTTGGGCCATCCTTCTTTACCTCTTTTGCAAACTCTTGTTTCTAAGTTTTCATTACCTTTGTCTTCTTCAGAAAAACAAACCCCATGTTCCCATTTTTTTATTAATAAAAGTCATAAGCTTCCTTTTTATACAAACTCTATCACTTCTACACAGCCACTCCAATATATTTATTCAGATGTTTGGAGCTCTCCTATCATCTCCATCGATCAGTACAAGTACTACTTGGTATTGGTAGATCATTATACCCGCTATACATGGTGTTATCCGTTGAAGCAAAAGTCACAAGTTAAAGAGACATTCATCGCCTTCAAAGCCTTGGTCGAGGTCCACTTCGCAAGAAAAATACGAAACCTGTTCTCCGACAATGGTGGCGAGTTCGTGGCTCTCCGGAGCTTTCTTGCAGAACACGGCATTTCCCATTTCACTTCTCCTCCACATACACCAGAACACAATGGGATTGCTGAACGCAAGCATCGTCATATCGTGGAGACGGGCTTAACGCTTCTGCATCAATCATCTCTACCGACCTCATATTGGACCTATGCCTTTGCTACTGCGGTGTATCTCATCAACCGTCTTCCTTCTCAAGTCACAGATGCGGTCTCACCATACGAAAAGCTTTTTGGAAGATCTCCAAACTACTTAAAGTTGCGAGTATTCGGGTGTCTTTGCTTCCCCTGGCTCAGGCCGTATACCAAACACAAGCTCGAAAGTCGCTCTCTGCCATGTATCTTCATGGGCTACTCACTGACCCAGAGCGCGTACCTATGCTTGCACCGTCCGACTGGACGTCTTTATGTCTCGAGACATGTTCAGTTCGTGGAGAACCAGTTTCCTTACACCGCCGCGGTTCCTTCTCCTCCTCCCGCTGCGGAATCATCTCATCCGTCTTTCTCACCACACACTTCAGTTCCTCTCCAGCCTCCACTTGTACAACCCAACTCTATGCCTCCCCCGAGCGGAGATTCTCACCTGCAAAGCACATCATCTTTGTTGCCTACTGATTCTGTCCCGGCAGAGTCTACCAACGAGCATGGTGCGGGAGTTAGTTCAACAGCTACATCACCAAGTACTTCTCAGCGGTCTTCAGCAGGTAATTCTTCATCCTCTATACCACCTGTTCCGGAACCACAGCCACAAAACACTTCCCCCTCTACCTTACCGAAACCTGAACCTAGCTCTGTTCCACCACCAAACCCAGAAACCACAAACGTTGTCCCTCCTACTCATCCCACAAATCATCATCCGATGCAAACCCGAGCCAAAAACCAAATAACTAAACCCACTAAAAAGCTTACCCTCTTAGCCACCAGCGCTCCCTTAAAACCAACAATCCCAACAACCTTGAACCAGGCTATGCGAGATGAGAACTGGAGGCGCTCCATGAGTGCCGAGTATGATGCTCAAATAGCCAACCATACGTTTGAACTTGTTCCTCGTGAACGAGATCAACATGTTATTGATACGAGATGGGTTCACACTGTTAAATTTTTGCCTAGTGGTGGTGTTGACAGGTACAAATCTCGCTGGGTGGCTCGCGGATATACACAAGAGTATGGCATTGATTATGCGGAGACGTTTAGTCCAGTGGTCAAGTCCCTCACGATCCGTCTGGTTCTCCATCTTGCGGTCACACAATCTTGGCAAATAAAACAACTTGATGTTAACAATGCTTTTCTTCAAGGGACTTTGACTGACGAGGTATACGTCACGCAACCACCTGGCTTCGTGGATCCAGAACGTCCTCATCATGTGTGCCGTCTACGGAAAGCTCTCTATGGTCTCAAACAAGCCCCCAGAGCTTGGTACCAGGAACTTAAGACCTTTCTCTGCGAAATGGGATGCATTAACTCTACTGCTGACACCTCTGTTTTCATCTACTTCGACGGCACCAACATCATCTATATTCTCGTCTACGTCGATGATATTATTGTTACCGGAAGTAGCTCTCAGCTTGTCTCTGCGTGCATTCATGTCCTCTCCCAGCGATTTTCTTTGAAGAAACCTACCGAGTTAAGCTATTTTCTAGGCATTGAGGTCACACGGACACCAAATGGGCTTCACTTGATGCAACGGAAGTACATAATTGATCTTCTCGCCAAGGTCAATATGCAAGAAGCGCAACATGTCTCTACCCCTCTTGCGACCTTCCCGAAGCTCACACTTAATTCTGGTCATGCGTTAGACAACCCGAAAGAGTATCGAATGGTGATTGGCAGTCTCCAGTACTTGGCATTTACTAGACCGGACATCGCCTACAGTGTTAATCGCCTCTCTCAGTTTATGCATCGACCTACAGATGAACACTGGAAGGCAGCAAAACGGATTCTTCGATAGCTGGCACATTGTCTCATGGGGTCTACATACGCACACACTCTCCTCACACTTTGCATGCTTATTCCGACGCTGACTGGGCTGGGGACACTGACGACTATGTTTCTACAAATGCATACATCGTTTATATGGGGTCAACTCCTATAGCCTGGTCCTCGCGCAAACAGACTGGCGTCGCATTCATCCACTGATGCGGAATATCGTTCTGTCGCGAACACTGCAGCTGAGCTACGTTGGGTTTGTTCTCTCCTTACTTGATATCACTCAAATTATCCTAAGGAGTGAATTACTCTCATCAAAAGAGATCAATTGTAGTACTTAGGGATCGAATCCACAGAGAGCAGGAGCACACAATAAACTATAGAAATCAAAGTTAAGCTAGGTAAACAGTTTATAAAGCAGTAAATAAAACAGTTGTTTGATTGAAGGTTTGTAAACAATAAAGAGAAATAGCTAGACCTAGGGATTTATCAATCAAGAGATTCAAAACTATAATTCAGATAGGCTAATAATATAGATTCATTCTAGAACTCGATTTTAATAAGCAAGTAATTATCTCTCTCAAGAAATTACAAATCAGATGTCTAAGTCTTTGTTCCAGCTTTCGCATGCGAACAAGAAGTGAGTATCGATCGATGCTATGGTCTGAGCATCGGTCGATACTTCCTCAGACAAGCATTAGCGACCTAATCGATATTGTTCAACTAGATTCCTAGACCAATTCTCATATGTGTCTAAGTATCTAATCCAGCAGGATTCGGGTTCCGTTAATTGACTGCACTTTAGTGCATCTCAATTGTCCTATGATTCTAGGTTCAAACAATCAGTCACACTTTCGTGTGAGTAAAACTATTCCAGATCCTAGTATTACAAATCACCCTGGTGTAGAAATCTACAAATAATCTAGCAATCCTAATTGATTATCAGTTTGACATTAAGCTCATGAAATCCCTAAATCTAACAAGATGAACTACTCAGACATGATAGAAAGAACACAAATCATAGTCTGAATAATAATATAATAGAAATCAAAGATAAAACCAATGGAGTTCCAATCAATCTCTGAAGGAGATTGATCTTCTCTCCAATCTTAGAACAATAATTTTGGAGTAATGAAAGAGTTGTGAAAGCGTAGCCGTCAACAATGGCTTAGAATAACATAAAATAGGGTTTCTGGAAGTCCAAGGGTATTCTGGTAAATTGGGTTGATTTAGGGCTTCTGGCAGTCATGAAACATAGTAATCCCACGTCCTGACATTCATATCGATCGATATGGGTTATTTCCCATCGATCGATATACATTCCTCTTCTCGATAGCCTTCTCTCGCGAGGCAGACTGATCACTCTTTAGTAAAACGGGAATAACTTCTGATCTAACTGTCGGATTGACCTCAAACCGGTGGAATTGGAAAGCTAACTCAAAGATCTATCTTGTGTCCAAAGATCAGCTCAATCGCACCGTGGGAAGGTCTCCATCCATATCTAAACATCTGACACGTCTGCGCAGTTCTACACTTAAAAGGCTCCAAAAGACACCAAACTCACCATTTTACTCCAAGTCGTACCTGAACCTGTAAATACTCTAAATAGACTATATTTCGTAGTAAATGTATGTAAAAGCACTTATAAACCATGACTAAAAGTGGTTCAAAATCATGGCCGATCAACTCCCCCAGACTTACCCTTTTGCTTGTCCTCAAGCAAAACCAACAGGCAGTCTCTCTGAAAGAGGTTTGAAAACAGCAGGGACTCAAAAAGATTTTATAAACTCAGTCACCATCTCTCTAGTAGTGCAAACCAAATCATATACATCCTAACATTAGAAGCACATTATACAATATCCTAGCATAGCAACCAAATTCACCTAGTCAACAACTTAACAGATCCTGTCTGACAATCCCCTCTACTGATCTCATTTCTTAACATAAAATAAAAGTGTAGGCTTTACCTTGGGATTATCGATCAAGGAACACATGGATTCAACTCAAGCAAGTTTCTGAACACACATGCAGTATTCTCTGATTCCTTTCTTCCCCCTTTTTCTCTCTTCTCTGGATCCTCATAGTTTCAAATTTAATGAATATTGATTGCCACAAAGGCCATCTTTGTATCATCTTATTGACTTAGTAACACACATCTTTCGAATAAGCGAATAATGGGGTCGCAGGAATCACTCCTACCCCTCGCTCTGATCATTCTTTTGAAGTAGAATAATGGGGTCGCAGGAATCACTCCTACCCCTCTACTCCTCAAGAAATCATATCACATCTTTTATACAAATATTTTCTTTCTTTCCTTAGGATGCCGAAGAGAGAGAAGGAAGGGAATCAGAAACACACAGACTATTACCTTCCAGACTTGCAGGAGGATTCCGATCCCTTGTATACCAAGCCCCAAGACAAGCAAAGTTGAGCTCAATTAGGTTGGAGATCAGCTTTGGTTCCTTCAAACACTCTCAGTAAGTGCAAACATAGTTGACAGGTTGATCCACTTTAGTTTCTCTAGTACTTCTGCAGTTCGTAAATCTAAAACTGGTCTAAAGAGTGGTTAGATGACAAGTAATAAGTCGAAGATCATCATCTCCTTCTTGACTCAATAAAAACGATTTTTTGAAAATATTTTAAATAAAACTCATAAAGGTAGATAACGTTAGTAACCCCCCCCCCCAGACTTAAATTACACTGTCCCCAGTGTAATACAATCGGTGGTAAGGTGATAATCATAAAGCAGAAGTACAAAATTAAACTGGTAAGAACGATAACCTGCTCAGTGTCGATCGATATAATGAAGTTATGATCGATCAATGTTGATGAAGTGTTGTCGATCGATATCGAGATGATCTCATCGATCGATGTGCTGAGCAATTGTTTCCCTGGATCTGTTTTTTTTTTTTTTTTTTTTTCAAAACTAAAACACAATATCAGTAGAACTTCCCCCAGACTTGGATAACGCTGTGACCAGTGTATATCCAGTCGGAGTTATGGTGTAAATAACTCATAAGAACTCAATTTAAAAAGTTAGAACGATATACCTGACCGCATTAAGTGTCGATCGATGAAGAATAGTTACCATCGGTCGATGCAGGTGATGTACTGTCGATCGATATCGACAGGCTCTAATCGGTCGATTATTATGGCAATCGTCTTCTCAGGTCCCTATTCTGCCATTGATGTGAGTACAGATCAACACAGTTAAGTGGCGATCAATACTTGTGAGGTTCTGTCGAGTGACACCGGCCGGTTGTCTTTCGATGCTGGTGGAGAACTCGTCTTCCTCTTATCTTTTCATGTCACCTAATATAAATAAGACACTAAAAGTCTAAAAGTAAGTAATAGATAACTAAGAAAACCAATTAAATATTTTTTTTCTCGATGAACAGTGATCCTGCTACAGTATCCATGAACAGTATCGGTCGATATCGCTGCTACAGTATCGGTCGATGGTCGTGCTACAGTGCGTTGCTACAGTACCGTCGCTACTGTTCATCTATTATTTTTTTTTTTTAACCTGCAACTTAATAAAAACTTTAATCAGTAACATAGGAAAATAAATCAAATTGAAAACATACCTAACAGTGGGTTGCCTCCCACTCAGCGCTTTGTTATAGTCATTTAGCTTGACTTTGGAGATCTGATTTAGTCCGGATGAAGATGTGGACTTGCTCCAAAACAAGTCTCAGTGTCTCTCTTCCTCATTTTGTTGATGTAGTTGGTAAAAGCTCTAGCAGAAACTTCTCCTTTATTTCTCAGCTCTGGATCACATAACACTCTAACCTTGGCAAAAGGTTCAGAACTTCCTCTACACCGCACTTTATACTCAATACTTCCCTCTTGACATTGTGAAGGGACTAGTGATAGGAAATCTGCATCTGCATTCCTTTTCTTTTTCTTCTTCTTATGCCTTGTCCTTCCCCCAGACTTAGACTTTTCAGTCTCCGTCTGTTCAGGAAATATGGAGGACGTTGATCGATGCTGGATACTTCGTATCGATCGATTCCGATGGCTGTTTGTCGCTCGATGTTGAAGGCAAAATGTCGATCGATTCTGAGGACTGGGAGTCGTCCGATGCTGGAGACTTAGTATCGATCGATGTTGATTCTGGTAATGCAGGCTCGCGGTTTGAATCACCTTTAGGTGTTGGATCTTCAAACATCTCTATGCATGAAATAAACTTCTCATCAATCTTCTTTTCCAAGGGATCATAGAAGACAGTTTCATCAACATTAGTCAGGCACATCCTGTTCTTCTTAAGATCACAAACTGCTCCAACTGTAGCCATGAAGGCTCTTCCTAAAAGAAGCGAATTTTTGTTGCCTGGTTTGATCTCCATGACATGAAAGTCCACTGGAATAGTGCATTCCCCTATCTCCACTTTAACATTCCTGATGATGCCTGCTGATTCAGCTTTGGAGTTGTCCGCGAAAGTGAAACTATCTTTAGAAGGTTCCACCTTTAATCCTAATACTTCAGCAGTGTCTATAGCCATGATGCTAACTGCAGATCCAGTATCGCAGAGGGCGGTTGGCAAATCATGGTTATGTATAGAGCAAGGAATCAGGAACTTCCCTGGATCTTCTTCCTTCTTGAGAGTCCTCTTAGGCTTACGACATACATTGTTGAATAGAACCTCAATGTCCTTAACAGTCTCTCTGCTTTCTCTGAAGAAATTACCAAGTCTATACTTAGAGTAGGCTTCCTCGAAAGACATATCTTTAGGAACCCTCTTCACCCTCTTGTGAAATCCATCAAGGTCCCCTTTGTTAATTTCTCTCCTGAGGTGCTTGGGAATATATGGTTTCCTATATTTCACTCTCTTCTCAACTGGAATCTCATCTTTCGTTACCTGACTTTCCATATCAGGTTTGTATCCGTCACTTTGGTATCGATCGATACATGATGTATGTCGTCGATCGATATTCTCAACGAAAGAGGTTTCAGCTAGGGTTGATTTCCCTTGCTTAGGTGATTCTGCAGATTGCTGAATCATCTTCTCTGTTGGCTTTAAGCAAACTAAAGTCTTAGATGAGTTTCGAGTTACCTTCAAGTGTTGTGCATCAAGATCTGGTAAACATACTTGGTGTGGCGTGGTCAGATGTCGATCGATGTTCTTCATCTCTTGTCGATCGATATTGACATATTGTTGTTGATCGATGTCAACTGGTTTAACTCGAGCTAGGGTGGGTGGATGTGGGTCTAGCGCAGCATAGTCAGAGTGCCTTTGAATTCGAACGGACTTATCTGATCCCAAAAGAGGTGTCGATCGATGCTCAGTTGATGGTATCGATCGACACAAATTTGAGCTACCAATGGACATGGAACTTTCGACTAGATAGGCTTCCTCTTCCAGTTTCTCATGTTTGGTTACTTCTGCAATGTAGTTATCCAAGCTGGAATCGATCTGGGGCTCCTCAGTGTCGGGATGAATAGTGTCGGGATGAACAGTACCATGAACAGTACCTCGATGAACAGTGTCGCGATGAACAGTAACTGGGTGAACAGTGTCGATCGATGCGGTATGAATAGTGTCGATCGATGTTTGATGAACAGTATCGATCGACATAGGATAAACAGCATCGATCGACATAGGATGAACAGTATCGTGAACAGTACTTCGATGAACAGTACTAGCGACAATAGTGTCATTCCTTTGTAAAAGAGCTTTGTTTTCCAAAGCTTTTGTAGTCTGATGAACCTGAGTACCTACTATCTTGATATAGGAATTTAAGAATTCAATTCTTCCATTCAACTCTTTTAAGATAAAACCCAATCTCGGATTCAAATGCTCAGTCACCTCTTGCAGTTCTTCCAAGAATTTCCTGTTATCCTCATCATACTGAGCCTTATCTTCAAAGATAGTTTGCTGCACCCATGAGACTTCATGTACAGAACCAATCTCAGCATCAACAATCTTATCGCTATCCTTTGCAGCTGATTTTATCCTGTGTATATCAAGATTTTTGGCACTTTTGCTAGACACCATGTTCTCAATAAGTTTCTTAGCTTCCTCTATGGTTCTTGTCTCAAAGTTTCCATTGCTTGCAGTATCCATCATCATACCATATCTTACATCAACACCCCTGTAGAACTTCTTCAATAACTGAATCTCCGTAAAGCCATGATGTGGACAATCTTTTTGGTATCCCATAAACCTCTCCCAAGAGCTTCTGAAAGCTTTTGTAGGTCCTTGAGAGAATGTCCAAATCTTATCTCTTATATCTTCAGCCTTTGCATCATCGAAGAAAAAAAATAATGAATGCACTCCTGATATCATTCCATGTAGTGAGAGATCCTGGTGGTAGACTCCTCAGCCAACTTGTAGCATCCCCAGAAAGTGTGTATTTGAACAGCTTGCAGAGGATGTACTCTTTGGTTGTTTCATTCTCATTGATCCCAGACGCATAGTCTTCTAATGTCTCAATATGGTCCATGGGATTTTCGTGAGGAAGACCGCAATAAGGTTGCTGATGACTCACATAAATGAGGTGTTTAGGGTGTAGTTTAAATCCATTGGCTTCTGGAGTTACTCGAATAGCAGACCTGTTGGTATAGAACTGACTCGGCCTGATCAATTCTGCTATCGTTCTCTTGCGAGAAACTCTATCATCCTCAGTGGTAGCAGATGAATCAAGGATTGCAGTCCCTTGTCCATCTATCTTTTGACCTGCTGCATTACACAGATGACCTTCAGGGTCATGCAGGTCTCCATTCTCATCTCGTACAAGAGATATCGTCGCAACCATGTCTCGCTGCTCAGTATCGATCGATGTTCGAGGTGAAGTATCGATCGATGTAGGGTGGGATGTATCGGTCGACAGAAGGGTAGCTTCGATCGATGTGGGTGGGCGAGTATCGGTCGATGAAGACGGTGTCTCGGTCGACTGTGGTTGGCGAATATCGATCGATGAACAAGTGTTGTTATCGATCGATAGGGAACGTCTTTCGTTGCGGATTGAACGCTCCAATCTTGTAGGATCTGAGACAAAAAAGTAATTCTTCCTTGCTGCTTCTGGTACTGATTGGCATGTATGTACCTGAAAGACAAGAAAAAATTTTCAGTAAATAACTATAACAGTAAATAAAACCTAGACTAAACCTATTAATCAAGTCTAATGGCGAATCCTTGCTCCCCGGCAACGGCGCCAAATTTGATATCACTCAAATTACCCTAAGGAGTGAATTACTCTCATCAAAAGAGATCAATTGTAGTACTTAGGGATCGAATCCACAGAGAGCAGGAGCACACAATAAACTATAGAAATCAAAGTTAAGCTAGGTAAACAGTTTATAAAGCAGTAAATAAAACAGTTGTTTGATTGAAGGTTTGTAAACAATAAAGAGAAATAGCTAGACCTAGGGATTTATCAATCAAGAGATTCAAAACTATAATTCAGATATGCTAATAATATAGATTCATTCTAGAACTCGATTTTAATAAGCAAGTAATTATCTCTCTCAAGAAATTACAAATCAGATGTCTAAGTCTTTGTTCCAGCTTTCGCATGCGAACAAGAAGTGAGTATCGATCGATGCTATGGTCTGAGCATCGGTCGATACTTCCTCAGACAAGCATTAGCGACCTAATCGATATTGTTCAACTAGATTCCTAGACCAATTCTCATATGTGTCTAAGTATCTAATCCAGCAGGATTCGGGTTCCGTTAATTGACTGCACTTTAGTGCATCTCAATTGTCCTATGATTCTAGGTTCAAACAATCAGTCACACTTTCGTGTGAGTAAAACTATTCCAGATCCTAGTATTACAAATCACCCTGGTGTAGAAATCTACAAATAATCTAGCAATCCTAATTGATTATCAGTTTGACATTAAGCTCATGAAATCCCTAAATCTAACAAGATGAACTACTCAGACATGATAGAAAGAACACAAATCATAGTCTGAATAATAATATGATAGAAATCAAAGATAAAACCAATGGAGTTCCAATCAATCTCTGAAGGAGATTGATCTTCTCTCCAATCTTAGAACAATAATTTTGGAGTAATGAAAGAGTTGTGAAAGCGTAGCCGTCAACAATGGCTTAGAATAACATAAAATAGGGTTTCTGGTCGTCCAAGGGTATTATGGTAAATTGGGTTGCTTTAGGGCTTCTGGCAGTCATGAAACATAGTAATCCTACGTCCTGACATTCATATCGATCGATATGGGTTATTTCCCATCGATCGATATACATTCCTCTTCTCGATAGCCTTCTCTCGCGAGGCAGACTGACCACTCTTCAGTAAAACGGGCATAACTTCTGATCTAACCATCGGATTGACCTCAAACCGGTGGAATTGGAAAGCTAACTCAAAGATCTATCTTGTGTCCAAAGATCAGCTCAATCGCACCGTGGGAAGGTCTCCATCCATATCTAAACATCTGACACGTCTGCGCAGTTCTGCACTTAAAAGGCTCCAAAAGACACCAAACTCACCATTTTACTCCAAGTCGTACCTGAACCTGTAAATACTCTAAATAGACTATATTTCGTAGTAAATATATGTAAAAGCACTTATAAACCATGACTAAAAGTGGGTCAAAATCATGGCCGATCATTACTGAACTCAGAGTCACACTTGGAACCACCCCGACGATATATTGCGACAATGTGGGGGCAACGTATCTAAGCGCGAACCCTGTTTTCCACTCACGAATGAAACACCTAGCCCTTGATTTTCATTTTGTTCGTGATAACGTCCAATCTGGTGCACTCCGTGTCTCACATGTCTCGACTCGAGACCAACTTGCCGATGCCCTTACGAAGCCATTACCACGAGCAAGGTTCAAGGAGCTTATGGACAAGATTGGTGTGAGTAAACTCCCTCCATCTTGAAGGGGTGTGTAGAGTATGTGCCTAATAAGGCTATATGTGTAATTATGTAATGGCTAGGTTAATCATGTATTAGTATAAATACTGTAAGTACGTTATCTAATGAAGTATTCAGCCCACAATACTATAACCAATACAACGATTCAAAAGAACCAAAGCTCTTACTTTTACTCTCATGTCCATTCTCACGGTACATAAAGAAATCAAACTCGGAGAAGTCCACCTACAAAGAGGATCACATAAAATATTATATCACTGTGCAGCTGGTCAAGAAGAAAAATGTAGGAACTAATTGTGTAGGAGACAAAAAACTTACCATTAAGTCCACTCGTGACATCAGCTTGAATAGCTCATGAAAAATGGAACTTCTGGCATATAATTCAAGATCAAGGGGGAATAAGCGAAAATGATTAGAGAACATGCAACATAAGACAGAGGCGGAAAACCCGTGAAATACCTGAAATTGATAGACACGTTCAAGATCAAATCATCGCAAGACATTCTTCTCAAAAACTGTACCCATGAATCACAGTGAACCGTAAGGACGTGAGAAAATGTTTTAGGAAGTTGATATCATCTTGAAGAAAACTGTACCCATGAATCACTTATGAGTAACTGGAATCAAATCGTAATGTATAAAAAAATCAGAGAATTAAGAATTTGATGTCTTACCAACTCATCGAAGCCGGAATCGCAGCTCTGTCTTTCCCAGAGAGATATCTTTGAAAAACCGAGAGAGGCCCTTTGCCAGTTTATTTGGCTATCTTCCTAGCCATTTTTGAGACCGATAAGCACCTTCGTCTGGACATTTCGAGCCTCCCAAAAGTGGATCAACCGAAACCTCACCTCGCCTTTATGGGGTCCGAATGTCACATCTCTGAAGGACATCACCTCCCCAACGTTATCGGAGACAATAGTTTTTCCTCTATCACCAGAGGAGACAACGGCTTTGCCCATAACGCCGGATATGAAACTAGTCTTCGCGGTGTGAATCATCGGACCTGCAGAAAAAATAGCAGAGTTACTATCAACTAAAATATAAAATCATCTATGTACACAATTTTATATGCATTTTTCTTTAGTATAGAATAAACTATTTAAAATTTTGATATAGTTCATATCATTGACTGAGAAAACACGAAGATTCGGAATTGTATAATGTAATAATGAAAACAAATCGGGTTTCACTTACCACTGGGTTTTTTCGAGTGTGGATCGCCGATGGAGAGGCCAGAAGAGACACCGGTTTTGCCGACGGGTTTGGTTAGACTGGAAGAGGATACCGCCCGACGCCTTTTGGTTTCTTCGAGTTAGTATCACCAGATAATGTTGACTCGCCGTATGAACTCATCGCTATGTACTATTGAGAAGATACAACCACTTTTGATCGAGATAAAACTCCGAGTAACAGTTTTATATATACAAACTCAGAGTGAAAAAGCCGAAAAGAATCCATTAATGAGATTAAAGGGAGAAAAAAGTGGAGAGGTGTATTGATTGATCGTAGATCAGATCCGTGAAACTGAAACGAAAAAGAGGAACAACGAAGGGTTTCATGAATCGATAGAGTATGGAGGAAATGAGAAAAGCAAAGGTTGAGTCATTGAAATAAGGGTAACAGACTTTCGACGAAATTGGCTTTATGGCCACAGATGGGATCATAAAGCCCAGATAGGCTCAAACTGAAGAAATAGAGAAAAGACCATCATAGGCTGCGGTGGGTTGGATATTTGTTTTCAAGGAAAATTTACACAGAAGCCCAAGCCCAGTTCGACATGTCAGCAGTGACAGGGAGATTTGAAGCCTTCTGATTGGCTGATTTTCCAGTCTCATGTGAACACACTCTAAAGTCTCAAATAAGGGCTATTAATAGAGTAAGATTTCATGCAATATATCGTACCATCTTATTAAACCAAGAATAAAGCATAAACACATTAACATACGATACATATATTTCAATCTTCCAAACACACACCATCGACTAAACCCCTCAATAAAAACAAAACTTAAGGTTAAAAACACAACCTGCATTCTAACCTCCCGGCCAACAAGATCTAATGTATATTAATTAGTAATATATATATATATATATATATATTCATCAAACTATAGATAATCACAAGGAATAGTGTATGGCCAAATTAATTCTTAATGTGCAATTAAATGTTTGATAAAATGTTACTTAATTAAATAATTATGAAACAAATTCTAACAACAAAATCATACATTTTAAGAAGTATTTGAGGTTTTTATACAAATATTAAAAAAAATATAAATTTTTATGTAATTTGTTTTGGTTACATAAAATATCATTAAATTTCACTTCGAATTGTGAGAACATCACATATTTTGGAATAAAATCAAAATCATTTTAACACCAGTTAAACTGATACGGAAGGAGTAACTAATTTCCATATTGCAGGGATTTATAATTCTTCAAATACAATAACATGTACAAAAAATAAAACTAATATGTATAATACAACGATTTAAATTACTTAAAATTTAATATCTCACCCGTAGAACGGGCTGGCCCTAGTTATATATAATAGAATCATTTATACTTATCATTACTTAGGTGTGTTGGTGGTTGATAATGCTTTGAGTTTTCTTTCTTTGATAATGCTTTGAGTTTTCTTTCTTTTCTAAAGAACAAAGCTCTGAAATAGAAGAAAAACAAATTATCAAGTTGAGAAAAAGAAACATTTATCTGGATAAAAGGTAAAATCTGCATCTGATTTCTTTTCCTACAGTCCAATTCCAAACCCAAAAGGCAAAATGAAGAAGAAGACGAAACTATAAAAAGAAAGAAAGAAAAAACAAATTAGTTCACTGAAAGTTTTATAGAAATGAAATCGTTTTAAAATTGTAGATGATAACTTGTTTTGAACGTGGTACACTGGTAGTAGTGATGCGAGAAAAACTAGGGATTTAAAAGGTCTTATTGAATTAGGGGTTTGAGAAAGTATTTTAGATTTTAAGATTTAATGAAATTTAGAGGGTTTTGCTGAATTCAAGGATTTTGATGGAGATTTAAAAGGTGAGTTTGGTAGGATTTGATAAAATATTTTTACAAAATATTAATAATAGTTTAGCTATTAATTAAACTACAAATGATCTTATTGTATATTAAGATTGTAAGAGCTTCAGTTCAAAGAAAAAAAGATGGTAAAAGCTTTTGTGTTATACATTTGCTGTTTTAAAGATTACACAAAGAACCTTTTACTAAAAAAAAATCATTTATCTGTTTTGCTGGAATTTTCTTTAACTATTTCTATTAAAAAATTACATAAAAGTAATAAATAACGTATGTCATTTATAGAATTGCCAACTGACTTCCGTTTTATAGTATAAAAGATATATAAAATGTAAAAGTTATCAAAAAATCAAAAATAAAATCATTTTTTTTAACACTTCAAAAATAAAAATCCAAGTATGCCTTATCATCGTAATTCAGATGAAAAAACAACCATAACGACTGGTTTACATATTTGAACCGGACCATTCCGGAAAAGAACTATTAACCAATTAGGTAGTGTGTAAAATTATAGAATTTATTACTTTCTGAGCTACTTTTCCACTTCGTATTTTCACATTAAGTTACTTACCATTTGTAACATACTTCTTCTTGTTTAAAAGACCACAATATCCTCTATTTAAAAAAGAAACGATTTTGGTTTCATTTAACTAATAATCCAAATCCTTGGGGCCCATATTGCTGGATTTGTTCGATATCACCTTTTCAAATCCTTTTGAATTCACTTTCAATCTCTAGCCTCCATTTTCATCTCCTTTCTCAAACTTCTCGAACATCCATCTTCCCTAACTGATATTCTCTATCTCATCGTTCTTTTGAGAGATCTTCTGTTAAGACATAGACGAAAGTATGGTTTCTGTTTCTCTCTCCGACAATAATTTTTAACATATTTTGAAATAGTGAAATTTTTAGATCCAAATCGAATTGAATCTATGTCCCTCGTTTCGTTAATTTTTGATTCTTCATAATGTACTCTGGTTTCACTGTTTCTCGAGCACGGTACATTTTGATTTACTCTCTTTTCTTTCGGTGATTTTTTTCTTTTCTATAGATCTGAAAAGTTTTTTAATTTATCATTTGCGGTGTGTTCTCTGAGTGAAATTGATAAAACCCAGTCAAAGCTTTTTTGATTCTCTTCTTCTTTCTTAATCACATATTCGCTTTGCTTCAGATAGTGGATGAGGACGTCGGTGAGCTCGAGGATCCGCCGTGGATAAGCTTGGGG
Organism: Hirschfeldia incana; assembly: GCA_026261945.1. Taxonomy (NCBI): domain Eukaryota; kingdom Viridiplantae; phylum Streptophyta; class Magnoliopsida; order Brassicales; family Brassicaceae; genus Hirschfeldia; species Hirschfeldia incana. The sequence continues at coordinate 1,230,233 of JABCMI010000013.1, read as the reverse complement.
GTAGATGATGTGGTTGAGTTCAGATTCCGACGTGGGTGAATTCGGGATGGTTGTGGGTGAGTAAGGGATCTGCCGTGGGTGAGTTCGGGATTTGGAGTTTGAGAGAGTGGATGAGCTCCAAGGTTGTTATTTCCGATTTGATTTGTCCACGCAACCTTGACGACAGATGTGGCTACAAAGTTGTTTGTTTCCTCATTGTCTTGTTCATGGATGGCTTTAAGAGATGTGGATGCTATCTTATCCACAAAGTTACATTAAATATTTTTTTATTCCGTACATGTTGTGTTCTCGTGTATAACTCATTCTAATAACATATATTTGTTCGTTCACAACTTAAAATGTTCACTATTTTGGTATCCAGGTAATGTTTATCCATTATTCTCCATCCACAAATCTGAGCAATCATGACATTCTTACATGGACACGAAAGCATCCACAACGTATTTGTGGACACGATGGCATCCACAAATCTGAGCAACCATGACATTTTTACTTGGACACAAAAGCATCCACAACGTATTTGTGGACACGATGGCATCCACAACTACTGATTTTAACGTAAGCTGTCAGATTTATATTTTTTACGATCTTCTGGTTCTTATAAAAATCCAACTATCAAGAAACCTAATCTAATAAATTTCTAAAAGCTAACTGAACAATAAATAACATTAACTATATTCCAATTTTTTGTTTTGTCTCAGTAAGGGCAAAATAGTCCACAAGTTCTCTCGAACTCTGTAAATGTATGCTACAAGTGAGAAGTGGTTTTAGATGTAAAGAAAACTCAAAAAGTGACCTATTAAGTAATCTAACTCAAAATTATAACACCTGCCTTATTATGTCCGCGTGGTTGAAGTCTACCAAAATAAAAGAAAACGGAGACGCCCAAGTCCTCTCAACCATGGCACAACGAAACCAATTAACTTGGGCAACGATCTCCGACGACAACCTCTCCGGATCTAACAAACGATCTTCAACCTCTGGGCATAACTCGGATTCGATTCCTGTCGATGTGATCATCAACATCTTATCTCGACTCCCATTGAAGTCTATAGCTCAATGCCGCTGCGTGTGCAAGCTCTGGTCTTCCATAGCTCGCCGTCCAAATTACAACCTCTTGTTCCCGATCAAGCCTCCCGATACACCAACGAAGAGGATCCTATTCGCCTTCAAAGTCGGATCCAACTTGTTCTTCTACTCTTCGCCTCAACAGCATCAAGACCCAGATAACAACAACAACAATTCACCCGTTGTAGCCACTCGTCACGACATCAATCTCGGCTCAGACTTGCAGCAGTTATGTCGGCCTGTTCACGGTCTGATCTGTAGTCAACATATTGGTAAGAACTGTTCCTGGGCGGTGGTTTCTAATCCCGTCACGGGAGAGATTGTAACCACACCGAAGCTGAGTATAGAAGGGATCCACCTGAAGGAGAGGATAAGAGGCAAAGCAGATTACAGTTTCGGATACGATCCGATCGATAAACAGTTCAAGGTGTTGCGTATCACCAGGTTGTGCGGCAGCCCAGAGCAGCAGAGAATATCTGTTTACGCGAAGTATCATGTTCTGACATTAGGGACTGGAGCGTGGAGGAAGGTCCAATGCAGCACGCTTCATTACCCTCTTGATGAGAACGGGATGTGCGAGAACGGGATTTGCATCGATGGTGTTTTGTTTTATCCAGCGTTGGTGAAACATAGAAAACATATGATTGTTTGCTTTGATGTTAGGTCTGAAAGTTTCAGTTTTATCAGGGTTGATGACGTTTTAGGATTGCCCATTCATAGATATTTGGTTCTCATTAACTACAATGGTAAATTAGGTGTTAACTTTTGTGATTTTACCTATAAGCATTTTGAGCTGTGGGTATTGGAGGATGCTAGTAAACATACGTGGTCCAAGAAGCGTGTCTACAATTCGCCCCATGCGTCGCTTAGCTGGCATCACAACTATGTGCGCCCTGCTGGAATGGTTGGCAGTGGAGAAATTGTGTTATACCAAATGTATACACACAATCCGTTCAGCATCTTCTACTACAATCTCGAGAAGAACATTGTCAGAAGAGTAACATTTGAGGTTCCAGTATTGCAAAAGTTTGATCGTTTTGGAGCTTTCACATTTGCAAACTATGTAGAGGATTTGAAGCTTATGTAAGTGTTTTTTTACAGATTAATCATTTGATCTTATCTTCGTCTCTGAAACAATCTTGAATGAATAAAAAATGTGTTCTTACTTTAGAGAAAATCTTGCTTTTGCCTCTTGTTGGCTTAAAACAGATGAGAGGTTGGTTGTAATTTGATGGCTTGATTACTCTTCAGGGTGAAGTTGCATAAAACTGGAATATCACAGAGTAATATATATATATATATATATATATATATATATAGCAGTCCTGGTTTTTCAAAACCCTGCGACTCTCTGTTTCTGGATGCTTAAGTTCCTCTTATATCTTCTTGTATTTGGTCCATGTTTCCTAACACTTTTACAAAAACAGAGAATGGAGATCAAACAAAATCTTTTTCGTTTTCTTTTTTGTAAAAAGAATCAGTGAGTAGAATGATTGTATGACGATTTAGTTTCCCTATCTCGCATTGACCGTAAAGAATGATTCAGGAATCACAAAAGCATAAGAATCAAGATCAGAGCTCCTTGCAGGGAGGATATTTAAGTACTGGGTTTCACTAAGGAGTTTGGTTGAAGAATAAGATATTGTTTACTTCAACTGAAAGAGCCTCAAGAGTATGGAGCAAAACTTGGGTTCCCGACACAACCGCCCCCGTCAGCTGAAGTTTGTGAACCGATTGGATTTGTCCATTCTTTCACAAGAAGGGACAGTAACGAGTGAGATGTTAGCATTTTACGACGGTCGATTTGATATACGGGAAAAAATGCATATTTCGATCTAAACAATTTTAGTGGTGTCAAATACGACCCGAACACATAGCCGATGCCAAATACGATCTGAACTCAATTATAATTAAAAGAAAATATCCGATAAGTTAACCAATTGTTAACAAAATAAAACGAAGTTGTTTTGATGTATATGTTTCAGAACTCAAATTCGTGTTGTGTTACATATTTAAAGAGGTACATTAACAACTAGACAAAAGTAATTTTTTTGAAATATTATTAAAAATTTGAAATTATATAAAATACTATTTTTCTTCTTCGTATTCAATTTTAAAACTTTGGTGATAATTGTTTATGATTTATATAAATACATAACATGTTTTTACTTATCATATCTTCAATAAACTTATATTTTACTAAAATATACATAATAAAATATTTATAATTATATGATCTTAGATATGCTTAAAATTTTGAAGTTATTTCTAAAAATTTCTTGTATAGATTATTTTTATTTTTTAAACTTAAGTGAATTTTTTTCAAAGTTATTATTATATATATATTTTGATATTTTGTTCAAAAATGTTAAGAAACTTTTTACCTTTCTTTCACTAAGATTATTTGTTCAAAATATTAGACATCTTTTGAACATATATTAATATATATATATATATATATATATATATATATATATTAAAACGACGTCGTTTTATCTTATTAACAATTGACTACTTTCTGTTAAAGTTAATGTATATTTAGGCAAATTTTAAAAAGTACATGTATTTTTTTTAATTGTAATTGATTTCAGGTCGTATTTGGCACCGACTATGTGTTCAGGTCGTATTTGGCACCACCAAAATTGTTTGGTTCGAAATAAACATTTTTTCACGTATATCAAATCGACATCGTTTTATCTTGTTAACGGTTGACTAACTTCTATTAGAGTCAATGTATATTTAGACACGTTTCAAGAAGTTCAGGTAAGATTTTTAAATTTTAATTGAGTTCGTATTTAGCAATAACCAATTGTTCGGATTGTATTCGGCACAATTAAAATTGTTTGGGTTGAAATATGCACTTTTCCCAGCTAAAAGGGCTGACGAATCCCGAATATTCCAAAAGGTATCATTCATGTAATGACAAAAGATACCTATGGAAAATTAGGAAACTGTAGTAAACAAAGAAAAAACACCAAAAAAAGGTGGACACACGGATCCAACCCAGTTTCCGATAATATTATTTTAATTTCACCAATGAACTCAACTCTTTCATTTCCCCACTTCATTTCCATTTCCTCCGTTTCTCCTCCTCTTCCATAGCCTAGGACTCTCTCTCCTCGTTGTTGCAACTCTATTCCTTCTCAAGGTAACTCTCTCTCTCTCTCTCTCTCTCTCTCTCTCTCTCTCTCTCTCTCTCTCTCTCTCTCTCTCTCTCTCTGTTTCTCTTACAATCTTTTGTCGGGAAGCTGGAGTTTTGTGGGTAGGTTTTATCTTTAGAGTTTAACGTTTAATGGGTTTTGCTTTCTGTTTAAGATCGCTTCATGGGTTATATGTTAATATGAATGATCCTTTTGGTGGATGAATCTGAAAATTTAGATATGGAGGCTAAACCAAGTCAAGGCCTTTACCCACTTCACCGTTGCAAAACCATACATCTGGTTCGTGTTTCTCCCAAAGTATTGTGTTGTTTGATTTGGCTCTGTTTCTCTCAGATTCTGATTGGAGCTCTCTCGTGTGTGTGTGTTTAGGTGAGACATGCTCAAGGGGTTCATAATGTAGAAGGAGAGAAGAACCATGGTGCTTACTTATCTGAGGATCTCTTTGATGCACATCTTACACCTCTCGGATGGCAACAGGTATATCATCATGTTTTTCGGGTCTGTTACATTGATTCTGCAATAAATATGAATAATCTGTTTCTTGTAATGTTACACATAAAGGGATGTAAATTATGAATTATGTTGTTGTAGGTTGATAACCTACGCAAGCATGTTAAGGCAAGTGGGATCTCTAACAGAATTGAGTTGGTTGTTGTGTCGCCTCTACTCAGGTAATATATTCGATTTAATCCCGAGATAAGCCCGTGGAGCTTATTGATATGATCTTCATGTTTGGACTCGTACTTCAGACAAGTCATTTAGAGTGAATAAGCTTAGTGATTTATGTTATGTTGTTTTAGGACTTTGCAAACTGCAGTTGGAACGTTTGGAGGGGAAGGTTACACAGATGGCGTTGATGCACCTCCCCTTATGACGGCTGGTGCAGGAAGCAGCGACCGTCCTGCTATATCAAGCCTAAATCGTCCACCATTCATTGCTGTTGAATCTTGCCGAGAACACTTGGTATGTGTACATTTAACACGTTTTAAGTAATCGTAGTTGATTGAGAGTTAAAGAAAACCTTTGCTATATGGTCTTGGTTTGGTTTCAGGGTGTTCATCCTTGCGACAGAAGAAGCAGTGTCACCAAGTACCGCGAATTATTCCCTGCAGTTGATTTTTCATTGGCAAGTCTCCTAACCATTTGTTTATAGAAACTCTATTTTGTCTTCCTTTCCTTTATTGTGGTTTTTTTTTTACTTTTGTCTTAACATTTTCTCATATTCGGTCTATTTATAGGTAGAAACTGACGAAGATGTTTTGTGGAAGCCTGAGATCAGAGAAGAGGACAAAGATCTCGCAGCCAGAGGCGTGGAATTCCTGAACTGGTGAATATCTGCAACTCTTATTTACATCTCTATTTACTTGTTAGTAAGATAGTTTTGACATGATCTTTTGATTGATCTTCAGGTTGAGTACAAGGAAAGAAAAGGAAATTGCGGTTGTTACTCATAGTGGGTTCTTGTATCATACATTAAACACATTTGGAAACGATTGTGATCCAGCTGTGAAAAGCGAGATTTCTTCGCAGTAAGCTTGCTGTTCTTCTTATCTCCTTTTGATCATCATTTGGTATTGTATTATTGTCTTCTCAATACCCTAATTTCTTCTAATTGCTGCAGTTTCGCTAACTGTGAGCTTCGTTCAGTAGTTCTTGTGAATAAATGGTAAGTTTTGTTTGATAATGAAAGCTCTCACATCTGATACTTTCACAGTTTCTATAGTCTTATTTTTGTCTCTGCCTGTTGAATTGCAGCATGAACGGTTCGGATCCTCCTGTGACCAACTATCCCGGAAAAATACCTTCCGGGGAAGATCTTCCTAGTGATATTGCTGATGAGAAGTAGTTGGAGAGACAGAAGTGATAGAATTATGTTAAACCTTATTATGAATCTCAAGAGTTTTATTACTGCTTTTAAAAATAAACTAACAAAGTTGATTCCTTGACATTGACACTGAGAAAGCATCTTTGTGGTGATGATATTTGGGATTCAAGAATTTGTTATTCCCTGATGGATTTTTTATGAGAATATGATACTAAATATAATATTTTATATTATATTACTAGTTGTAGCTTGTTCTGACCGATTTCTACAGATTCAAGCTTTTCTTTTATGTTAGTCGTCCATTTTGTTTGTGTTTTTTACTGAAACGATGCAATTTTTTTGGTGAGAAAGAAGATAATTTTTATTTTTGGTAGGAAAGCAGAATATGTGACTTTGTCGAGTGAATCACAACTTGAGAACTAGTTTCCGAAAGCAATTGAACTAGCTGTAGAAAATACTAGAACACATGCTTTTGCATAGGGATGGGTGTTCGGATATCCATTTCGATTTGGTTATATATTTTAGTCTTATTCAGGTATTTTTCAATTTGTTAGATCTTTGTGTGTTCGGTTTGACTTCGGATAACCCATTTAAAATATTTTAAAATTTTTAAAGTTTAGTAAATATATTTTAAATTTCTAAAAATCAATAAGAAAATAATATATTGCATATAAATTTAAATAAAATATGTCAAAGTACTTAAATTTAACATACAACTAGATTTTGATCCGCGCTTAAAAAGCGCGGATTTGTTTTCATTTTTTTAAAAAAATAATATATAAAATAGTATATAAGTTTGATCATATTTATCCAAAACCATAAACCGATCGAAGTGCACCAAACTGAAAAACCAAAATTAAACTGAGTTGTATAAGTAACCGAGTAAATCATATATGTATAGAACTGAAAATTTAAAACCGAACTCAAAACCAAATGATCACATAAATTTTGAAATAGAAATTATGTACTTACAAATATTAATTATATTTAATTTATAAATAACCAATTATCCTAAAAATACTATTTATAAACCATAACTAAATATTTGAAAGTGCATAAATACAACTTTATTTATCTTTTCCCCAGTAAATAAATATTGCAAACCATTTAATATATTTTAGTTGGTTGATATGTGTTTTTTGTAACACTGTGTTTCGTATTTGTATCACATAGACTTTGTGTCTATATTATAATTATTAGAGCATACACATCGCTGTATATAGCGGCATTTCTTAGGTATTAAATGACAAAATATAAATCAAAAATGGTTAAAAACGCGGATTTCGTTTTTTAATTAAGAAACGTTAGAGGCTCGTTTGTTGAGGCACGTGTCGCCGAGACCTGCCTTCGCTATCCTCGTCTCCATCCGTTAGCAACTCGTTTGATCGAGCGATTGAGAGACTATTGCAATTTTCTTCCGCCGACGAATCCGTTCAGGATCGTATCAGCGATTGCGGACTCCGACTCGCCTCGCTCCTTCACGAGTCCACGAAACGGTGCGCTCGGAGACTCGCCGCCGATCGCAATTCCAGTTCGTGGCGACTCCCTTATGAACTCACAGTCCAGGTAACGAATCGCCTCTTTCATACGCATCGGAAGCTGAACTGTTGTATGATGATGTAAGCAATTGAGGATTCTTAGGTCATGCAAATACAATTGAATGATTTTCTCTAGATGTAAGCAAGGGAGGATTATTAAGTCATGCAGTCGAATGATTTTTCTGTAGCTGTAAGCAATTGAGGATTCATTGACAGTTGAAGATTTTTAGCTTATGCATTTGAATAGTGTCCCATTGATATTAGCAGTTTTTTGGTTTATTGAGTAGTATGATGGTCTGTGTTCCTTTTCTTGAAGTGCTGGGAATGCTCTGTTGAAAGGATGTCTCAGCACGTATTGTTATTTGTAATGGATTTTGATTATTCAGGTCTTTTCGATGCTTGATACAAAATTTCTGATGCGAGCTTCAGCTTGTTACACCATGTTCAAAAAATGTGTCATGGACCCTTTATGTTACTCCCACATAAAATTGCCTGGAATTGCTGGAAACAGAACTCTGCGTCATGTGATCCTTAATGCTGGAAAGGAACTCAGATGGAATGTTTTTTTGTCTTCAATCCTCTTAGCTCCCCTTCCTTCTTCTTGATGCAAATGTAGTACCTACTGAAAGCTTCTGTTTTTCTTTTTGCTTTTATTTTTCTGACTTGTTGTCTAGTATCTAATCATCTCTTTGGGGTTTTGTTGATTCATGATGCAGATCCCTTATAATTGGTTGCCGTGATGAATCTTCAAAATCTAAGTTATATAAGGAAACGCTTGAGAAGTCTTCACCTTTACGATAACAGTTGGCTGGACAAAAATATCTTACTCTGTGCCTTGTCTGTCTGTTCTAATCTAACCGAACTGAAGATTGTTGGATTGTAAGTCTCCATTCTTTTTTTTGCTTTTCATTGCTTGTTCATTTGCTGCCTCTTATGTCTGTCTATTTTAGAATCTACTAGTTCCTTCTGTACCATTTTGATAAGATCCAAGAATTTATTCCTTCAATCACCAAAACTCTTTTACTCTAGAAACTCCAAAATGTCTAAACCTGATCTGCCTAGTTCTCTTATAAGCGTCTTTCAAGTCTATTGCTATATGTTTTATTTTAAACAAAAATATAAAAAAAAATTATTTCAAACTAAGAACCAAAAAAAGTTTTTAGCAATAATCTCCAAATCTAACAAAGTTTCTTAACTACATCTCTTAACTACATTTATTAATAAACTAACCTAGGAAACTAAAATTTTGTCCCGGCAATGCGGATGCTCTTAGATATGTTTGGGTGAGAAATAAATTTTACGTACAACTGAACCTGGTTTGGTATTCAACCGTCGGATAATAGCAGGCTTGTTTAATAAACCGGTTTGGTATTTAGATTATACATACCAATGATATTATATATATAGTGCAGTCTAAATAATTTATGAGATGTTATAAGGTAGTACTAGATATTGACCCGCCCTTTTTAAGGGCGGGATTTGTTTCTCGGTTTTTTAAAATTTGTTTACTGTATATAATATTTCTGAAGACATAATAATTTTATATGTATTAACTTTAATTTTTTATTAATATTTTCAGTTTTAATATATGTGATATGGTTTAATAAATTTATTAACAATTAGTGGGCTTGGTTTAAAGGCTGTTAATTTAATTGTTGATAGTAATATAGATTGCATACAGTAAAAATTGGGTTTCGGATAGCTTTTTATTTGAGTTTTGATTGTTTTTTTTTTCTTTTAAATAAATAATAGCGTAGGTCATATAATTTAGAAGATCAAACGATATTCCTTGCAGAATTCATGTAGAAAATATTTGGATCCGATATCTTTTCAAAAATTTTAAATTTTCCATTCGTGAAATTTATATATATATATATATATATATATATATATATAGGTAATTTATCAAATTTTTGCAATATTTCATAGATTGTAATCTGCTTCAAAATCGTAAAGTTAATAATATTTAGTGTTGCCCAAGTTATTCATAGGAATATATTCCTAGAAGTTAATATATATTTCGAAATTAAGGAAGTTCTATATTTTTATATGAATATTCTAATTTTTGAAGTACAAAATATTTTAAAATGAAAGCACAAGTTATTTATAGAGGTATCATCACACAATGTGCAAAAAAAATTCAAAATTAAAGGTAAAATCGTGTATGATATCTGAAATGAGTTAAATGCTTAATTTTTGACAATTTAGTTAGTTAGATTATTCAAAATTATTTATAGTGTATAAGAATATTTTTTTAAATGAATAAAAATATATTTTGTTAAAGATATTATGAAACTGTGGTTAATTTGGTAATTTGGTTTCAAAGTGAGACTATGATTCAGTGTTAGCCAAAAAAACGATTTTTCATGATATTATTGTGTCTTCATTCAAATTAAGAAAAAAAAATTCCTATTCCAGAAATTTTACTTTCGTAATGCTCGATGTCATGTGTAAAAGTGAAAAGCTTGTTCTTGTTCAAAGAAACAAATTAACTCGGAAATGAAAAAGCAAACACACCAATGATGTCTTTGTTCTGTTTTTAGCTAATTAAGCTTTGTTCGTTGATTGAACGCAGTGTCAAATGACAGATCAGCAACTGATTAAGATTATGTGTATGATTAAGATTGCTACTGATTAAGATTATGTGTATGAGAATAAATAAATCTGCTGCTAGCGATACATAATACATGTGTAGGAGCCCCTAAAATTTACAGCGACAATAAATGGTGAAGACACCACCAGTGACATTATCGGCGGCAAACATAGCTGCATTATTTCTTCTTCTCATGATTGTTATTTTTTGTCGCTGCACTCTAACGCTGCGTTCAAGGAACGAACATGGCTTAAGAAACTTGTTCTACCTCCTTTTGAGATGACTTTCTCTTTTTCTCCATTATTTCTCCTTCTCTTTTTTTGCTATCTATCTCTTTCATTCTTTCTGAATACTTTGCTTCTATCTCCTCCAGTTCATGTCTTAACCTCTCTTCTTCCTCCAAACTCACTTGTTCGGTTGACTTCTCTGCTTCTTGATTGGAGTTCATGTTTTCTCTTTAATGGCACTGACACACTACTTATCTTCCTCTTCTGATTGTGGGCGATCGTGGGAAATCAGGTTAAACGCAGGACAAAGCTGTAAAGTAATATTTGATACATTATCCAGAGAAAAAGGGTGGCGCAAGTTCTGCGTCAGTATTATATTTTAACGCCTTGTAGCGTTCAAGGCATTCCTGAAGAAACAATGCAAAAGTATACTAACCCAAGCTGAGCAATCCCAGGATGGTCGGTTAATTTTTCTCAGAGAGATCCGATTCTGTAGCTTTCTAATATCAAGGATGAGTCAAGCCATATTGGACATGTTTCTCTTCGAAGAGGCGTGATGCAGTCCGGAGCTTGACCAAACTTACTGCATCGGTGGCAAAAATATAATATGCGTTGCCTGCAAATATAAATATAAGTATACGAAGTTGATTTCAGGTGTTTTCTGCTAATGGTCTAAAGCCCAAAGATATAACGTTATGGCATCTCTTACCTGAAAGAGGCACAACAAAAGGTCATATTAGAAACTTGGATGGAATAGTTTTTTCTTAGTTAAAAGATGGACATGTAATTCACAGATCAGCTACATAGACTCTTCTGTTCCTGTTTTGCCATATATGAAAACACTCACATTTTGCAACTATAAATGTGTAAGAAGAGCTTATAAATAAACAAAAGCACTATGAAAAATTCAGGTATGCTATGTTACCTCATCACCCAATTTTCTGCATAACTTGATTTCTCCCAGCAATCATCCCTCAAGACATTCTTGTAGTAAGAAAAATCAGTATCATAAGCTCATAACTACTACATAACATTAATAGTTAAAAAGTTTGCATGATATATTGTTTAATGAACCTTGTAAAATTATGATTCGTTCTTCACTGACCATCTGTAAAACAACTTAAAGACATAACTTCAAACTAACATTTGTTCTTGTTTTGTAAAACAGGATGGCCATACCTTTCCGGACACTATTAGTTATGTTGTAAGAAGAAGCTCATTTCAACTAACAACTGAGCAAATGATCTTCTTAACAGGTACTCATTAGCTCTACTTTTTTTTGTTCTTATGTTGTAATTAGTGTATATGAATAGTAGTTTTTTGATTCGTACTATTGAATATAATGTTATGGATATAGAATATTATTTTACATATTAACATAATTGTATAAATATTGGGCTTTCTAACTAAAACTTACTTTATGTCGCAAAGTGTGAATTTAATTTTCTTTCTTTCTTTTCCACTACACTGGAGGGTTTGTAGCCTCGAATATCTTGCCCCACAACATCTAGATAAAACGAAACACATAACATAAGTGAATATTCAACCAAAATACTAACAATCACGTTTTTTTAAAACTTATCAATCAAGAAACTTGTGTATAGCCTTCCAGTAGTTTCAAACTCCACTAAAGAAAGAAACTTATCGTCACTACTAAATTCATATGAAGTAATTCTAGCGAGGTATATAAAAACCCATTTTATAAACAGTGAATGGTAGGTATGTACCCACCCGTTGCTGAAATTAAAGAAAAAAAATCAAGGCTTCTCCAATCATCCACACGACAGTCCTCCCCTCATAAGCAAGTAGTTTTTCTTGTTGCGTGAATTTTAACAAACTGTAACAAAGATAAATGATTAATAAATCATAACAAACACATGAAACTGAATATTTCTTGACTAAATTAGCTTATAACCGTTTACCTTCTTGTCAGAGAAAAATGATTTCCAATGTGTCACCAAATTATTGATTGAATTGCTTCAATGTGTAAACAGCTTTCACTTAGATCCGCCAATGCGTTTTGTAAGGTTTCACTTCGGAGAGGTATGATAACTTCTCTGTAAACTTCATGTTTTCTATGTAGCTATTATGTTTTGTGTTAGCTATCACCACTGCGATTTTGATGTATAAATAGCACTGGGAAATAAGATTAAACAGGTCATGGAGATATTCGATAATATTTGCCTCGCATATCGGGTGAAACTAACTAATATATAAAATCAAAAATATAATTTAGGATATTGCATTTAATAATTTTTAACTAAATGGAAGGTATATATATCGTTGAGCATCATCTTTTATTAGTTTGTTATGTATAGTTTGATTTATATCTCTGGAAGGATACCTTTTTTGTGCGTCGGTTGTCTAACAAAATTAAAGCTCACAATTATTCTTGCTGATTTTGTTAATAATAGTGGATAATCTTTACAGTTACGAAATCTAGTGGATAATCTTTACAGTTATGAATAGAATATATTTCGTATATAAGATTTTTTTTTGAAAAAGGGCATTCGTATATAACATTTGAAACAATATAATGCAGAAACGTTATGTAATATTTGAACTCAGAAGTAGGAGTATAAGCTTTGATTGACAAAAAAGGATATAAGCTTTGACTATGTTGTAGTGACTTTCGTCTCTTAGTTTGAAAATGCAAACATTCATTTTTTTGTTTCCGGTTACTTTGTTTCTATTTTTTAGGTTCTTAATTTGAATATAGATTTGCAACTAAAAAGATTACCCGAGTATATTGCACAGTTAGTAAATTTGTTACCTTCAAAAATTTGAGTATTAAAAATAATTAATGTTATGTAAAGTATTTGGGGTTAAGGGGTTTGTCTCTATTTGATAATCTATACATCAAAAAATGCAAGGTTCTAAAATAAATATATACACAATTCTGTTCATATATGCTAGATATTCCTATTTTAAAATATGGCACATTTATAGTTGAAATGTTGAATACTGCAATCCATTGTATGTAAAACATTGTTTGCAATATATGAATGGTTGTAACACTGTTGTGTATAATAATGTATAGTTTAAATGTTGAAAAATGCAGGATCCAAAATGTGACAGCGTTCGTACATAAAATGTTTCCTATGTTTAAAAATGAGTGTTGAAGGAGGCAACAAAAATTTAGTGTCAATAGATAAGAGAAAGACGTACTTGAAATGAAGATCGATAATGGGTTTTTGTAAAACTTTGATTGGCCCAAAGGGAAAGGAAAATTTTAAGCTGGATTAAAAGGAATATCGACAAATACAAAATTTAATTAAAAGTATAGTGTTAAAATATTTTAGTGGCATAAAGTAGTAAATATTATTGAAACAGAAAGGCACCTCAAAAAAGGACCTTCTGTTTTAATAGTATTGATTGTGTTATAAAGGTTATAACGTAGTGTTCGTAAAGCAAATATATATATATATATATATATATATATATATATATATATATATATATCTTGATAAAACCAACTGAAAATTATTTAATATATTGATATATTTTACCCATATAAAGAAAGAATGAAGTATATGTCGTATTACATTTTCGTTTTTGTGTACTAAATGATAGTGGTATAATAAATAAAGTTAATGTATAGTATAATAAATTGCGTACAAAAATATATGGGCTTAGTAAATAAAAGTATTTGCTAGATAACTGTTAGAGAAATATAAGGTAAGTCAAAATTTAGGGGTAAGACCAAAATTTAATTAGTAAACTAGAGATTGACCCGTCCTCAAGAGGGCGGGTATATTTTTGTTTTTAAATTTTTTACCTAATATAATTTATATACTTGTGTGTTTGTATAATCATACTTTATATTTATGTTTTTATAATCATATTTATGTTTTGAAAATTTTAATTTTTATATTTGTTTGAGAAATTTAACAAAAATAATTGTGTTTTAAATTTTTGTTTTGAGAAATTTAATTTTTGTGTTTGTGTTTTTATAATCACATTTATGTTTAATATTAATTAAATTTAATATAATGTTTGATAATTATATTAAATTTATTAATTTTCATAACTATACACGTATACCATATTCATTTCAGAAGTTATTTTAAATGTTATTCCTAAAATTTGCATCACATTATATTTTATTAGTAGTTACCTATCATAATTAGTCAACGAATATTAAAAAAACAGATTTTGAATTGACCCAAAAATCAAAGTCTCCTATTCTATTAGACATGTCCTATATACTCAAACGGTTCTTAAAATGTTATATCAGAAAACGAATACCAAACCCAACATGCACTATAAACCGAACAATTTTTTGTTTATGTTTAAAAACATAATTTTAATATATTATTTTAAATACATATACATATATATATATATATATATATATATATATATATATATATATTGGTTAATATGGTCTTCGATAAACTAAATAAAATCACATCTATTTTTTTTTTAAAATAACCTATTTAAAACCAGTTAAACTAAATGAGTTTATATGAATATTTATTTCTATTAAAAATCTTTTTTAACTCTATTTTAAAATCATCAAAATTGAGCTAAGAATAATATACTTTATATATTATTAGAATATTTAGCTAATATTTTTATATATTATTAGAAATTAATTTTTTATATTTGTGTCTTTCCTTGTTTCATATATGTATTTTTGTAATTATATTTTTGTTTTATCTGTGATCATATTTGTGTAATTGTTTTTTTAAATGATTAGTAAAGTATTTTAATAATTGTTTCTATTTTATTATATTGTTAAAATATACATTTGTGCCATAGCCTTTAACACATTAATATAATATTTACATATTGTTTTAACACATTAATATGGTACTTAAATATTGTTACAATTTTGTTTAGTAATAGAATAGTAATTAAATAGAAAGATTAAATAAATAAGTAAAAAATTAAAATAAAACCGAGATTTAATTTTGTATATAATTATATTTACGTTATTATTACTCATAATATTACACATAATAATTTGTATAGCAATTAAAATTGGTTATGTAAATGGGAAAGCTCATGGCCCAATTTTAGTGTTTGAAACCAGAAAATATATTGATACAGTTAACGTTCGTGATCATGGGGTGGTTAATAGGTATGATAATGTAGTAGTTATCATATAAAAAGGTATGCACTATCGTTAGATGTAGTTGTCATATAAAAAAAGTAGTTATTAAAGAAAATAATATTTGGACATAACCTCATATCAATTGGACATGTTGAAGAATTAATAGAATAGATGAATAGGTCCAAAATAACTTTCATAGGTAGATTTTTCAAGGCTGCTTCCTTTTTAATAGTATAGATTAGTTTAGTTTAAATATTTGAATAGAGAATCAATAGATACTTTTAAGTATCTTTTGTGTTTTGAGTCAAGTATTTTGGACAACTTAAAATATCTTGTATATTTTGTTTTTTTATTATACGTTAAATCTAAAAATAATTAATATATATAGGTATATACATTTATTTTGTATACATTCGGATACCCAAAATATATAGGTTTGAGTCGGGTTCGGTTTCGGATTTCTGAATATCAAAATTTTGAATCCGATCAGATATTTAATTAATATCGATTCGGATTTGATATTATTTTTTCTGACCGAGTTTGGTTCGATTTTGCGGATTCAGATTTTTTGCCAACCCTAGTTTTGGGCAGTTAATCATTGTCTTCTTTTTTTATTGATTTATATAGAAGAGCATGGATCCTTTAATTCTATCGAAGTTTAAAATCAATAAAAAGAATTTCGAAACCAAATATAACTACATTTATAAATTCGATGGAAAAATATAATTTGAGACTGCTCCACCGGGTTAGCTTTCTACAAGCTGTCCAGTCGCGTTGTCGTGCTCCAGCTTCTCCTCCTCGACCACTCATGATTCACCCCATGGATCCTGTGCTCAAGAACTCCGTGGATGGCCGCCAGTTTTCATTCCTTTACGGGAACAACAGAGTCAAGCGTGGTCTCATGCAGAGATCATGTTAGGATCTTTCCCCATCTAATTCAGCAAGCATCGCCGTTCTTGAACAACTCAAGAACTATGAAGCTGACAGTAACATCTCTTTCTCTCTTCTCTATTTTTTTGATGGGAAATTCGATTTATTTTGAGATTCATGTTATCTGTTGATCTTTTTTTCCTTTTATCTACTCAGAATTACTTTCTTTTGTAAGTCAATTTCGATCTTCAAAGATATTCTTATTTTGTTTTAGATATTTAAACGACAATGCTATTGTTTTGTGTTTATGAAGAAATAAATTAACATATCATATTTCTTTTGTCAGACAATTGGAAGAAATAATTTTTTTAAGAGGAAAAAAAAATACCGAAGAAGTTACAACATCAATTACCAAGAGAAAAAGCATACAAATGACAAGCTTTCTACGATAAAGAGTTCTCACTACAAGAAAATTGGGTTTTGACGGCATTACGATGAAGTCACGAGGAAAAAAGCAATCCACGTTATTTCCTCGTAAAATAACGTGGAAAATATTTCCTCGTAAAGATAACGTAAACTGACGTCGTATTTACGAGGATGACGTCTACGTTACGAAGAAAAGTAATTTCGTCGTAAAGTGGACGTAAATATAGTTTCGTTTTTACGTGGATTTTCTTAGACAAGGAATTAACCACGAACTTTATGAAACACATTTTTTTGAGTTTCACCTAATTATCTTTTTGTACTTAATTCTTCGCTAAATCTCAACAACTAGATTCAAAAATTCTATAAATATGGTCGTTTGAACCTCATTTTAGACACACCAACAAGAAAAAAAAAGTTAAAAAAAATTATGTCCAGATCCGGAAATATTTATGAGTTCCGAAGGTGGATGTATATGCATAGAGATGGTAACGGGAGAGTGACGAAAGAATACCTTACGGGGATGGAGACTTTTATGCATCAAGCATATTCTACATCGCTCGCCCAAGAAAGCGTAAGATATTCTGCCCTTGTAAAAAAATGCAACAATTCAAAATTAGGAAATCATGAAAATGTTTGGAAGCATTTAATAAATAGATGTTTCACGCCAAATTACTATATATGGTTTCATCATGGAGAAGGTTATAATTATGATCAGAATGAAGCTAGTAGTAGTAATAGCAACTTTCAGATAGAACCGGTAGATCATCATTTGGTTAATGAACATAACCATCAGGAAGAGCAGATGGTAGTTGTGATAGGATTCATGATATGGTAGCTGATGAATTCGTAGCTCATGATGAAGATGAATAACCTAACATAGATGATAAAAAGTTTTATGATATGTTGAATGTGGCAAATCAGCCACTTTACAGTGGTTGTAGAGAAGGTCTCTCTAAATTATCGTTGGCTGCTAAAATGATGAATATAAAAACTGATCACAATCTACCTGAAAGTTGCATGAATGAATGGGTAGACTTGTTTAAAGAGTATTTGCCGGAAGGCAATGAGTCTGCTGATTCTTACTATGAGATTCAGAAGCTGGTCTATAGTCTTGGGTTTCCTTCGGAGATGATAGACATTTGCATCGACAACTGCATGATCTACTGGGGAGTTGATGAGAAGTTAGAAGAATGTCGATTCTGCAAGAAGCCAAAATTCAAACCACAAGGACGGGGACGTAATAGGATACCGTACAAACGGATGTGGTACCTACCAATCACAGATAGATTGAAAAGATTGTATCAATCAGAGGAGACTGCTGGAAAGATGAGATGGCATGCCGAGCATACTCAAACGGATGGTGAGATGAGTCATCCATCAGATGCAAGAGCCTGAAAACATTTTAACAAAGTATATCCGGAATTTGCTAGCAATAGCCGGAATGTGTATCTCAGTTTATGTACAGATGGATTTAGTCCATTCGGAATGTCAGGGAAACAATATTCATTGTGGACAGTCTTTCTTACGCCATACAACTTGCCACCAGAGATGTGCAATTTACGGGAGTTGATATTCTTGACCATATTAATACCTGGTCCAAACCATCCAAAAAGGTCTCTGGATGTTTTTCTGCAACCACTTATAAAAGAATTGAAGGATTTGTGGTTTACGGGAGTGAGTACGTATGACTGCTCAACGAAGACGAATTTTACGATGCGAGAGATGCTTTTGTGGACCATAAGTGACTTTCCTGCCTATGGGATGTTGTCTGGATGGACAACACATGGTAGATTAGCTTGTCCATATTGTAATGGAACGACAAATGTGTTTCAACTAAAAAATGGTAGGAAGACAAGTTGGTTTGATTGTCACCATCGATTTCTTCCCGCTGGCCACCCGTACCGAAGAAACAAGAAATTGTTTAAGCACAAAAGGGTTGCCATAGACACACCTCCTCCATATCTAACTGGAGAACAAATTGAAGCGCAACTCGATTACTATGGAGCATTGAAAACAGCTCCGCGTGGTGGTAATTGGCATGTCCCCGATAATATGCCTGATTCTTATGGTGTTCATCACAACTGGCACAAGAAGAGTATATTTTGGGAGTTGTCGTATTGGAAGGATCTTCTTCTGCGCCACAACCTTGATGTGATGCATATAGAGAAGAATTTCTCTGAGAACATCATGAATACAATATTGAATGTCCCAGGGAAGACAAAAAAGAACATAAAATCGAGGTTGGACTTGCCAGACATTTGCGCAAGAAGTGAGTTACATATAAAAAGCAATGGACAAGTTCCGGTTCGCATATTTCGATTGTCTTCAGAAAAAAAGTCGGTGTTGTTCGACTGGGTTGCATCAGAAGTGAAGTTTCCTGATGGGTATGTTTCAAATCTCTCAAGATGTGTTGAAAAAGGTCAAAAGTTCTCCGGGATGAAGAGTCATGATTGTCATGTCTTTATGCAACGACTTCTTCAATTTGCATTTGCGGAGCTACTGCCAACAAACGTACATGAAGCACTTGCAGGTATATATATATATATATATATTAGCAGAGTTATTTTAAAATGGTTTAGTTTGCTATTATATATGACTAATAATGTGTTTCATTGTATTTGGAATATATACAAGGCATTGAAGCATTTTTCAGGGATCTGATCACACGCACTCTTAAAGAAGAAGTCGTCGAACAGCTACAGGAGAACATTCTCATCTTATTGTGCAACTTGGAGAAGATATTTCCACCTTGATTTAATTTTTGACGTCATGGAACACCTAGCTGTCCACCTCCCATATGAAGCATTACTTCGTGGACCTGTACATTACGAATGGATGTATCAGTATGAACGAGCAATGAAATATTTGAAAGGAAAAGCAAAAAATCTTACGAAAGTTGAAGATTCTATAATTGCGGGAAGTTTGACGGAAGAAACTTCTCACTTCACATCGTATTACTTTGCGTCAAAAGTACGTACTCGAAAAAGAGCTCCAAGAAGATACGATGATGGTGGTGTCGCGCCAACATATGCAGTTGCTGGTGTTCCTGACATCTTTAGCCAGTTAGGTCGACTCTGTGGAAAATTAAAAGTGGTTTGGTGGTCGAGTGAAGAAGACGCTCATAATGCACATACATTGACAATTCTAAATACACATATAAGTTTAATTTTAAATACATATAAGTATATTAATTTCCATAAAATCTGTGATTTTATAGCATGTTTGTTTCTCAGGTCGAAGAAACATTCCCAGGTATATCTACAAGTGATGTAGACAAAAGAAAATATCAACACTTTATTACGTGGTTGTGGACTCATGTATTACTCTAACTTTTAAATTTGCAGAATTTTCCATTCAATGTATAATATCACACTCTTAATTTTGCAGGTTGATTACGAAGACGTGTAAAGGTCTACCACATCACATATTTATTTCACACGAGGCTATACTTTTCACACATATGATTATGGTAGGCAGCGGGCGTCCAGTAACTATGGAATATGTGTGAAAGGCGAAACAAATTTCTACGGTATCTTGACGGATATTATTGAAGTGGGATTCTCATGAATATTGAAGCTGAAATGCGTTCTTTTCAAATGTGAATGGTTTGACCCTGTCGTGGACAGAGGTGTCCGGTTTAACAAATTTGGTGTAGTTGATGTCAATGGTGGACGAAGGTACAAGAAAATATTTTTTGTTGCCATAAATGACATGTATATATTAATATTTACGTTTTTCTTATTTTGCAGGTACGGCAAATTCGAGCCTTTCATCTTAGCTTCATAAGCAGACCAAGTTACCTTTCTTCCATACCCCATAATGAGAGAATCGGGAATAAATTGGTTAGCCGTGATCAAAGTTACACCTCGAGGACGAATTATTGGTGGGGAAGAACCACCATTGCAAGAAGAACATATAAATATCGTCGAGCAAGCTCAACAACAAATTGATGACATCCTTCTCATAGATCCGCATAATGAAGAGTATGAAGATGTTATGGACGATGCCACAGACGAAGTTGTTGATGACGAGTTTAATGAAAATGATGATGTTTCTAGTGATGACGAGAATGACGATGTATCTGATTGATGTATCTGTTTTTCGATATAATCAATAAAACTATTTATATAATTTTTATTTAAAAAAAAGATTGAGATTATAAGTATTGAAATTGTGGTTTTATAATTTAGGGTTTGGATTGGAGAGAAGAAATATGAAGTAGAAGATAAGAAAGAAAGTGTTTGGGGTTTGGAGACTTCGGATTTAGAGATTTCCACGTTTCCTCGTAATATCCTCGTTTATTTACGTGGATTAGACGAGGAAAATGTTCGTATATCGAATATTCCCTCGTGAAATCCACGTAAATGGACGAGGCCCTTACGATGACACATCGTTACGTGGTTTGAACGAGGAAATTGGACAGAGTTCGTCCTTATTTCCTCGTTGATTCTAAATCCCTATAAAAATCCCTAAAAGTATTAACCTTTAAACTCTTAACTTTCTATACTTTTTACTTTCTATCAAAATACTAAAAAAAAAGAGAAGAAAGATATTGGAATCACATATGGCAAAACCTACGCAAATCTAACCCGCAAGGCTTTACTATATGTAACTCTAATATCTTCTTCACTTCTTTTTTTTCAAATTTTTCTAATTTCAAACCCAAATTTATGAGTATATTGTGTGATTTGGGTGATTGTGTGGGCTGTGAGGAAGGGAAACACCCATATATATTGAAAAAAGTTTACTCGTTATTTCCACGTCAACACATTTCCTCGCCACTTCCTCGCCCAGTGACGTGGATTTAACAAGGAAAGTTTTATTTTTTTTAACATTCCTCGTTACTGCCACGTCACTTGGCGAGGAAGTTGGGAGGAAATGTGCCCTTTTTTTTGGGATACGATACATGGAAACAGCCATGTATTTAAAGCGTATACTCGCTATGTCCACGTCAACACATTTCCTCGCTACTTCCTTGCTAAGTGACGTGGACTTAACGAGGAAATGTTCAAATCCCTAAATCCAAACCCTAAACCCTAAACCATATCTCCCTTTTCCTCGTTAATACCACGTCACTTGACGAGGAACTGACGAGGAAATGTGCAAATCCCTAAAATCCGAAACCCTAACCGTAAACCCTAAACCATATCTTCCTTATCTTCTACTTCATATATTTCAAATACATCTTCCTTTAAACCAAAATCTCTTCAGACCAATCCAAATTAATTCCAAATTCTATCTTATCCAAAATATACAATATTAATATCTCTTATTTACAATAGAATCTTATCAGATTTATAATTTTAGATCATCTTACAAAAATAATGTTCGGAGTTAAGTTTTTTAGATTTGAAAATAAGGTTTATATTTTTATTCAAAAAAAAATTAAAATTAAATTTACAAAATATTATATAAAGATTTTAAAAGTTGTTTCTAAAGTATTTTTGATTTGGAAAACTAAATGTTGAAAAGAAAAAAATAAATTTAGGAATAGAGGAGATTGAGGAAAGATGATGGTTTGAGAATATATGAAGTAGAAGATATGAAAGATGAGATTATAGGTTTGGGGTTTGAGATTTTAGGGGTTTAGGATATGGGCCTCGGTATTTCCTCGTAAACAAAAACATGGGCCTCGCTATTTCCTCCTCTCAAAAACACGGGCCTTGGACTTTCCTCGTTAATTAACGAGGAAATGGCGAGGAACATAAACACGGGCCTTGGGCTTTCCTCGTTAATTAACAAGGAAATGGCGAGGAACCCTAATCTTATATATACGCGAAGCCGCGAGGTCTCCTTATTTCTCTCCATTTCCTCTCCTCTACCTCTCCAATATGGTAAGCCTCTCTCTTTCCTCTCCTAGTATAGGGTAGATTAGGTGGTTAGTTTAGGGAATTTAGATTAGGTGGTTAGTTTAGAGAATTTAGATAGGTTTATGGAATATTTTATTATATAAATTAGTTATGGATTTTAGTTTAAGTGTTGATTTTAATTTTGTTTTTTTTTTCAGAGTATTCGCAATCATCAGCGCATTCCTCATTACGCACAGATGTTCGGTCCGCCGGATAGCCGGTTAGACCCGCCATCTGTTTCAGGTCCCAGTTCTTCTAGCAGTCAGCAGGAGACTGTCCCCGAGACTCAGTATTCACACAGAGTCTCGCCTCCTCCGATGGCTCCTCCTCAGATGGCTCCTCCTCCTTCGATGCCAGCTCCTCATGTGCCGCCTCCTCAGATGCCCGCAAATCCAGTTCATGCTGATTTGCAGGTGCCGCCGAGTGCCCCTTACTCTCAGTACACTGTCGAGGACATTCTCGCTATGCCAGGCAGAGAAGGCTTACCGATCATAGACCCCGACCGACCAGAGGGAACTATCTGGTAAGTTAAATTATTTTATATTTCTAAAAGACTTTTATAAATAATTTTAAGTTAAAATATTTTATATTTTTTAATGTTTTTTCAGGTTTGGGGTTGACGGACGACTTGCAACGGACATAACCGACACGATGAAAGGTTACTTCGTGTTGCCACATCCTAACTGGAAACTAACTCCGATCCACGTCAGAAGGACGTGGTTCAAAATTTACGCTGTAAGTTATTAATTACTATTATTTTCTGATTTTTAAATTTTAAAATTTTCAAATTCTCATAAATTATTTACTAATTTAATTTTTTTGGCTGCAAAAATATAATTGGTCTTTGGGGGTCACGGAGAAGGTGCGGCAAGCGTTTTACGAGAAGGTGAAACCACGGTTGCTGGACACGGTCTCCAACTGGAAGGATGACTGGATCGTGAAGGGTTATGTGAAAGGCAAACCCGCTGAGCTCACCATGGATTTCTGGGATGGCCTCATCGCCTATTGGAAGGATCCGAACTCCATGAGAGTCGCCCAGTCTTGCTCTAACTCCCATAAATCGGTTGATGAGAACGGCCATAGGGCAATGCTACACTCTACGGGCCAAAAACCCCACTCTGCTATCCGTTTGGAAATGGTACGTAATTAAATATTTTAATTTATTATTATTAATATATATATATATATATATATATAATAAAATTAACTAATTTTATTCAATGTTTATAGGCCAAAGAGTTGGGACGCATGCCCACTCTTCTCGAACTTTACGAACGCACCCACATGAATAAGGCGGGCCAGTTCCTAGATGGAAAGTCCAAGCAAATCTACAACGAGGTGGCAGCTCGGGTTGCGGAGCGTGAGACACAGCTGACCCAGGAGTCGCCCGACGGATTGCCCGTCAGTTTATCCGTTCCTGAAGTGGATCAGATTTACGAGGAGATAACTTTTTAAAATTTAAAATTTAAATTATTACTTTAAATTTAAAATTTTAATATATATATATATATATATATATATTGTTTTTTAAAGTTGCCCCGAGGAAAAAGTGGCGTACGATGGGGATTGGTTCTGTCAACGATGTTCTGAGAGCGACATCGTCTTATGGTCAGAGACGGGAGGACAAAGTCTCTCAGCTACGTACCGAGTTGGACTCAACAAAAACGGAGCTGGCCTCGACAAGAAATGAGTTGGCCTCGACAAGAACGGAGCTGACCTCGACGAAAACTTCGTTCACAGCTCGTATGGTTGGAGTGGAGGGCTTTTGGACGTGACAGCCTCCACAAATCCGGAATGGGAGGCATTGTTGAAGACCATGCGAGAAGGAAACCATGTTCCAGGCGAGCCACCCGCACCCGTCCCACATAACGAGGAAGATGTCTCGAGGAGGAGCGATGAATTATATCAGGCGATGCACGAGCCTTCTTAGTTTTTTTCTATTGTTCTTTTATTTTTTTATGAATGCAAAACTTATAACATGTTTATTTATAAAATAAATAATTTTAGATTTATTAATTTTTTTAATTTATAGTTTTTTAAATAAATTGATTTTTAGTAATTATTATTTGATTATATTTTTAAAATCAGAAAAATAAGAAGCCACGTAAATTCGAAGCTAATTTACGAGTACGTGGAAAATGGACGTGGAGTTAACGAGGAAGAGTGGACGTGGAATTCACGAGGAAATGTTTTCGAGTTGTTTACGAGGTTCTTAAGTCGAAACGTTTTCTTGGTATTTACATGAATATTACGAGGAATATTTTCCATGGTATTTTCGTGGTATTTACGATAAATCATGTACATGGTGTTTACGAGGAAAGTCAGCGACGTCTTTACGTGGATACGTCACATGGTATTTACGAGGAATACTTTACTTCGTCTTTACGAGGAAATATCTGACTAGCTAATTAATGAGGAATTGGCGAGAAATTATATTTAATGACAAACAAATTACGACCAAACGGGTTTCCTCGTTAATTCCTCGTAACTGCACTTTTACGATGAAGTCACGAGGAAATTGGCCCTCGTAAAATAATTGTTTTCTTGTAGTGTCTGCATTTCCTGGAAATTGAGTGAAACTCTAGTTGCAGAGCTTGAGGAGAATTTTTTCATTCTAGTGCATGCAATCAATATTCCCAATCATCCACGAAAATCTTTGCATTTCACTTACATGCAAAATTCTTTGCAGAAATATTTAATCCTGAAATATCTATACTGCAATAACAATAGATAGATTTAATCCAGCTTGTTTGAATGGTGAATCTCACTCGAACTGGCATGGAATCGTAACTACGTATAACTTACCACCCATTATTTGTATGAGAAGGGAATGTTTCTTTTTATCGGTACTAGTTCTCTTGCCAAGACATCCGAAGAAGGGCATTGATATCTATCTGCAGCCTTTAATTGAAGAATTACAAAGTTCGTGGAGTGACTGGGTAAGAGGAATATGATATCTCAATGAAGCAAAAATTTACGATACACACCGCATTAATGTGGAGTATTAACTACTTTCCAGCTTATGGCATGATGTTAGGTTAGATGACTATGGTCGTTTAGCTTGTCCATATTGTCTAGATGATACAAAGTCATTTTGGTTACAACATAAAAAATCATATTTATTTTGACTGTTATCAAATGTTTTTGCCAGTGGATCATCCTTACATGCAAAATTTCCAAGCCTTTGGACGGGGGAAAGCAATAACTGATGCACCACCACCATGTATGAGTAAATTCTCTATGAAAGAATAAACAACATTTTGTTAAGAACAATCAATTATGGAGGAAACACACACAAAAAACCTGGTCACAGTATATCTAGCTATGGGAAATATCACAACTGGGCCAAGAAGAAAATCATTTGGGACTTGCCATATTGGAAAAATCTTATCATGCATGTTCAGCAAAAAAACTTTGATAAAAATCTTAACAACTAGGGGTTTGCCGGCGCTACGCGCCGGTTTTGCTAATATTATTATGATTTAACTATGGTTTTATAATGTATAACATTTCTCAACAGTATTTTAGAAAACAAAATATATATGATATTATAGAATTTATTAATTTGATTGTAGTTTTTGCAAAGTTACTAAGAAAAAAATTTAAGTTTAAATATATGCATGACAGTTTGAAAGTGTAATAGCTGAATTATTTATTATTTGATTGAAACTTATTAATTTAAATTATGATTTAGAAAATTTATAAATGTGAACTCCATCTTACAATGATTATATTAAATTAGAGTTTATATATATATATATATATATATATATATATATATTTATTTATTTATTTATATATATATATATATATATTATGCTATGAAAATATTGCTTTTCACATTATATATATATATATATATATCAATAATTAGATATAATAGTAAAGATGCCTAAAAACTTAAATTGATAAATTAATGTTAGTTATATAAACTGCATTTTTATTTATCTTTTATTTTGCGTCATCTCATTTGGAATAAGATGAACTTTTTTTTGTCACGTTTTATACTATCAACTTTGTATTTGTTTGGTTCAACTCGGGTTACTCTTCAGTTATCGTCTAAAATAGAACCGAACCGATAACCCAAAGTAAATGAAATCGATCTTGTTTTTGCCTAGATCTGTAACTGAACCGATATTCTTATTTTGGATCGGATTCGGGTTCGAGATTTATGCCCAAACCTAGTTTTGTATATTGGGGTGATGGGGAGGTGTTATAATAGTTTGATGCTTTGGACTTTTCTTGGTTGATTTCAATGAATTACATTTTGTGAGCGGTGCTTATGATGATAATTTCAAATAATCATAGGTGTTATATTAACCTCTAGTTTCTTCTCGCTCTGGATTTTTCAAAATTAAGAAGTTGTAATTTTATCAATTTAACCAATCAGATATATATTGATCGTAAAGAAACATTTGAAGTTGGTACGGTGTATTTTTAATCTTAAATCTTAGTATTAAGAATTTGAAAATTTTGATATTTATTGTAGTTGAGTAATTTTTTTGGATGATGTATTTATGTGGTCATCTCTATTTGTTAAGAACATTATTTAATATTTTTATTGTGTTATATCGTAATAGGTGATAAGTTTATATATTTTGTATTTGTGTTTTTCAATAATATGTTTTGTATATAATAGTAAAACCTCTGATGTAAAATATATTAAATTTCAATAATTTTGCATTTGTTGTTTTAAGATTAGCAGTTTAATGTTATAAATTGTATTTTATTTTTTTTATTTGAATTATTTGAACATTATTCTTTGAGATGTTTTGTTTACGCGAACATGGATTATTTGTTCTGGAGGAAGAACAACATATTTGCGCCAGAACAAGATAGAGATCCTTATCCCTGGATAATCTGGTATATCTTGAAGGCTCGTAACGATAAGTTATTTAGAGGCATTGATAGAGATCCCCTGGAGTTAGTGTGATTTGCTGAGAGCGAATGCCAGGCCTGGCATAACGCAAATGAGACGATACCACCAGTGATACAAGAGAACATCAACCAGGAGAACCAAGTCATAAGCTTGGCTAATATTTGTTTGATAGATGGTTCATGGACACCCCAAGCTCAATTTAGTGGATGCGGATGGGTATGGCTGGGCAGTGGAGGAAGCAAACAACTTATGGGGATGCGTAACCTGCATAGAAGAGAATCAGCCTTGCACTCTGAAGTAGAAGCACTGCGATGGGCAATGGAGAATATGCTTCAATACTCGACATGCCAGAGCTTCGGGACAGACTGTAAGGAACTGATAGCCATGATCAAGAGACCCCAAGATTGGCCAAGTTTTTCAACAGAACTGGAGAGGATAGAGAAGCTGCAGATTTGCTTCCCGGACCTCGACATTTCATATGTTCCTCGCGAGCTCAATCATGTTTCAGATCTTTTAGCTAAAACAGCAAGATCCTTCCATAGGGAGTTACATTTCATTGGTTGTTCTATTCCGGTTTGGTTACCAAGACCACCTCAAGTTTGAGTAATAGAATGGCCGTTCGACATCAAAAAAAAAAGACATTAAGCCGTCATTATCTATGTATTTCGTTTACCTTTTTCTTGTGCTTTGCTTCTCACCCTCACCAAAAAATACTCACCAATGTGTGTTTGTTCTTCCTCAGATTGTTTGGTATTTGTTATTGATTGAGTTTATAAGTTTCATGTTGTGGTTGTTACTCACAGCGTTATAGGTGTGTGGTTGTTACTCACAATGTTATAAGTTTCATGTTGTGTGGTTGTTATTCACAGCGTTATAGGTTATTTCGGTCAATATTGACTGCTATTTTTCTTATTTAGATTTTTGTTGATGTTAGGAACTGTATCTCCTTATGTTGGATAAGAGTCTAGTCGTCTTTGATGTTGATTTGTTCTTCGTTAGCTCACCGCCGATAATTCATGTTCGGTTGGTTTTCAAGATCTGGTTTTTGATCATCATACTTCTATGCTCTCTTTCATAGTTTGAGGTTTGCTACACGTTGCTGATTTCATCACTGCTCGCGTCTCTAGTGGTTTGAGGTTTGCCAAATTTGCGACTACATGTTTAGATAGTGTTTTTTTTTGTGTATGCTCTGTAGATTTATAATGTTGTGTCTGGTCTCAAGTTTGGGCTTTGGTTTCTTGGTGGTTAACTTTCATTCTCCCTCCTTCAGGTTGTATGTTTACTTCCCTTGCTTTTCTTATTATAAGTCTGCGAAGTTAGATTCTCGGAATTTTGATTTTTTTTATCTAGAGTTTTGTGGTTTTCCGCTGGTATAAATGTTTTTTTATGCTTGTTTAGTTTGTGAGATGCTTCATACATCTAAGCTGGTGGATGCGCTTATGTGTGTTAAATATTTTTTTTCTTGTTTCATGGTGATTTTTGCATTCTATTGAATATTCATGCTGTAACACACTTTCTTGGTTCTTTGTATTGGTCTTTGATCGTATTTTTTGTATTCGAAAGATGCTTTGTTTCGGAGTTTATTTTTCTACTCTTTTCCGACATCTCATTGTTATAACCAAAACATTCTATGATAAAGTGAGCTAAGTTAATTTTTGTTCTTGATATCGTTTCAGTTCTAAACATTTCCTTAGTTAGTGTGTCTTTGGCATTTTGTTTTTCTCAGAGATTTTATGTTTCGATCATGAGTTGTGTTTCTAGTTTATTTTTCTTAACTTAGTCAATATTAAAATAAATATATGATTTGTAAATGAAATAATAGAAAATAGCAATAGCTAATAAAATAGTGAATTTTATGGTATTTTTAGTTGTGAATAAATTAAAAAGTAAAAAAAAAATTATTATTTTATTTATTATTTTATTATTATTTTATTCACTTTGTACTTTGTAATTAATAAAATGGATTATCAAACTTTAAAAATGATGATTATTTTAAAAATGATTGGATATTGTACAATAAGAAAGTGATGAACCAAATTGTAATAATCTAAAAGAAAAAAGATATAAAATGTAAAAAGATATAAGAAGGGGACACATGTCAACAAATCCCCCTTCCACATGTCCCAAGAAAAGAGAAAAGTCTACTTTATATATATAGATGTGTTTAATATTCCTGAGAAGACAAATGATAATATTGAGTCGAGAATGCCAGCGTTTCATACTAGAGCTGATGGAATGATGGCAGTCCCGATATTTCGGTTGTTGAGGAAATGTTCGTGCCTAGAACGGTTTAGGATACAATAAATAGAGAAATGGGACGAACAAAGACATTTTATTAGATCTGACTGAGAGGTTACAAAAGAGTAAGGAAAAGTGACAAGCTAGCCGGAGCTCGTAGAGCGTCCGGAGGAATACAAGGCGGCGAGTATCTAAGAAAGTAAGGAACCCTAGAACTGGCCGATGTAGTGAGTATGTTTGAGTGTGAATGAATCCGTCCTGCTTGCGCGCTCTTCTCCTTTTATAGACCCTGTTGAGTCGTTCGCCCTAATTCATCCATACCTTCTTGGGCCTCGGTTCTCAGTTGGGCCTTGCTAGTAGCACGAGTTGGGAC
The DNA here is from genome assembly GCA_026261945.1 of Hirschfeldia incana. Classification (NCBI taxonomy): domain Eukaryota; kingdom Viridiplantae; phylum Streptophyta; class Magnoliopsida; order Brassicales; family Brassicaceae; genus Hirschfeldia; species Hirschfeldia incana. The sequence continues at coordinate 1,200,127 of JABCMI010000013.1, read as the reverse complement.
GTCTCTTTCGTCCTCGTTCGACTCTTGTACTGGTCGTCTGACTTGTTCGTCACGTCCCCTTCGAGACAACTGACCCGTAAGGTATGATGTCCCTTTCCTAGCAGCACGAGTTAAGACGTCGCGTTCGTCCTTGTTTGACCCTTATGCTAGTTGTCCGATTCGCCCGTCATGTCCTTTTCCAGACAGTGAACCCGGTTGGGTTGAGACGTCGATCGGGCTTCTTCATTTGATGGGCCTTGTAAAAGGGGTTCAGCCCATCTCCTACAATAAGTCCCCCCAAGTCTACTCAGGAGTCGTTTGAAGGCTCTTGGGTGGATTTTAAGATCAGGTTTGTTCAAATGATGAAGTCCGTGTGGCGATTCGTCTATCGTCTGAAGCCGTGCTGTACGGCTAGACACGCTTCTTGTGCTGTATATCTCGTTTCATTGCTTACCAAGCGAGATCGTTCGAAGCCGTCCGGCTTGCGGTGCTACCGTCCGAACGTTCCAAGTCGTCGAGCGATTGTGACCTCTCGAAGTCGTTCCAAGCCGAACGGCTTGCGGTGCTATCGCCGATCACTCCAAGTCGATGCGCGAGTGTGACCTCTCTGCACTTCATATGTCCCACTTAATCGCTTCCTGATAGGTCGTTCCACGCCGGGCGGCTTATGGTGCCACCATCCGAGCGTTCCAAGTTGGAAGGAGTGAGTGTGCCTCTCCTAGCCGCGCGCCTTGGGAGGCACTCGTGCCCGCGAACGCTGCATTCTTCTCTATGTCCATGAGGAAGCATAGGTCACTTATCGACCTAACAACGTTCCTAGCCGCCCGACTTGGGATGCATCCATGCTCGGGATCCCTGTGCGTTAGGAGTACTTCTGGTCGGATGACCCGAAACGTTCTTGTCTCGGTCCGCTACTAACCGTCCCCATACCTTATTTGTTGGTTATCATTAACTGTTCTTAGTTGGAACCGAATTTGGTGGGAGAACCGGATCTGGATTTGATTTCCTTTTAAATCAAACCGGTTTCTGTGAATAAACCGGGCCTTGATTGAAAGGTGAAGCGGGCTTTAGGGTTTCCCTTGACGGCCAGTGGGCTCTGGAGGCCCGTTTAGGCGCAATCATTATGTCTGGGGAATGTGCCTGAGATTTTGCTATAAAAGGGATGCACTTCTCTCTCTGTCGTCATTCTCTTCTGCAGAACAGGTACTTTTCTTTCTCCCTTCTCTCTCTACTTTTGTTTTCTTGTGCTTTCTCTCTCTACTTCCCGATCGTCAAGTTCGTCGACTAGGATACGATCAATCGCGCCTCCTTTCACTTTGGTCGGTCACTGTTTGGGAGAAGCCATGGTTTCTGCTGGGAGATTATCACGCGAGGCGAAAGGGAAAGCGGTTGCTGCTTCTGTTGATCCGGCTAGGAACGTCGTTGGGGGTAGAAATCAGGCGGAGATCCACGAGCGGCTTATGGGAGATGCTATTCGAGCCGCAAGTGGAAGGAATCCACATTCTAAGGAGGCTGATCGCGGAGAGGCGAACACGGGAGCCGGCGATTCAGCTCCCAATTCGAGTTCCGCGGCTTCCGAGGTCGAGAGATCGGATGAAATAGCGGTTGGATCCGCTGCTAATGAGGGAGAGCAGAGTGATTCAAGGCGTGCGGCTTCCAAAGTCGATCGGGTAGCCGAGGGAACAGCCAGAGCCGCCGATGGCAAGGAGGAGCGAAGCGGTTCTAGCCGGACGGCTTTGGGGGCTGTAATCGACGATCCTGAAGAAGACACGATCGAGCAGAGCGACACAAGTCGTGCGGCTGGGGATTCCGACCGAGAAGATATAGAAGACGTCGGTCCTGGTCAAGTCGACGAGGGTTCCAGCTCGTTAAGTCTGACACCTCAGGAATTGTGGGTGAGACATCGGTTTCCTCGGTTTGACTTGATCGAATGTAGGCCAACACTTTATCGACTGGATGGGACTTTTGAAAATTTACCCGTTCTTCCTCCGGAGCTCAAACGCGACCCTTGGGTCGAAGGTCAGCGATGGGATAATGTTTTTGGGACTTGTTCCACCCATGGCTCTGTGAGGGGGATGTTAATGCGCTTCGGATGGACCGGTGTGACTTACGCGATTCCTTCTCCGGAACAGAGGCCTTGGTCTCCTCCGATCAGTTATCACTGCGTGTACGAATCGTACTTTGGGGATGACGCGAAGTTGTGGTTTCCGATCCCTCGGTTAATCACATCATACGTGAGGAGGCGAGAGATAGCAATCAACCAGTTAAAGATCGGATCGATCAGAAACGCTGTCGCGTTGGCTACATTGGCCGCGGAGATCAATGTCCCTATGAGCGTTAGGGTTTTTGAGGAGTTGACCGCGATTAAGAGAGAGGGGAGCGGCTTATATACGGCTCGAATGCGTTCGTGCTACAACGTGCTTACGGGAGCGCCTATTAAGATTTCGAAGTGGCAACGCTCGTACTTCTTTGTGAAGGCTGATAAGTATGCTTTCACTGAGGATCTTGAGGACGACTTCCCCGTATTATGGAATACGGCGATTGGTAGAGACATGCACGCCATTAAGCCATCGTGTTTGATCGATTATCTGACAGTGTTTGTTTGTCTTTGCAGGGCTTCATCCAAATACGATCGCTTACCCGGAGAAGTTCTTCGAGACGGCGAAGGAGATCGCGACACAAAGTCATCTTAACTGGCCTGACTTAAGTCGAGAGTGGATCCGTCGGCGACAAGCGCGGATAGCAAGAAGTAAGCTTCCTTCTTTCTTTTCTTTTTCCCTTATTCGTGTCTATCAGCTAGTTTGACCGTCTTCTTCTCCTTTTTTCCAGTTGATTGGAACTCGAGGGTGCCGTTAGAAGTCGGGACGCGCAAAACTCGTGTTAATTTGTTTACGCGGAAGCAGCAGAGGTTGTTGAATAAGGCGAAGAAGATGTCAGCGAAGGCGGACTTGAGCTCTCTGCTTAAGGGTAAGCTTCTGGCTTTGAAGAAGACGAGCTCCGGAAGTGGGTCGGCTAGCGGTGTCGGGGTCTCCGCTTCTCGACAGGATTGTTCTGACCCGCGTGACCAGCCGATTGCCCTTGACAAGCCGTCGTCGGCGTCGAGGAAAAGGAAGGCTACGGCTAAGGAAGGCCGTGCTTCGAAGGAAACTGCATCTCCTCAAGGGTCCTTGAGTGGTTCGAAGACGGGAGAACCCGAAAAGAAGAAGAGGTCGCGCGAAAGTTTTGGAGACGTTGCTGATCAAACGGCTTCTGAAGAACCACCAAAGAAGAAATCGAATAAGAAGAAGAAGAAGAAGACGCCCAAGCCGGTTCCGCAGTCTTCAGGGTCCGTTCCTCAACCTTTGGAGGTTCAAGGTTCGATGCCTGAAAAAGAGACGACTGGGGATCCTTCTTCCGGCATCGTTCGTGGTGAAAAAAAATCTCTTTCTGCGACTCTAGCTGCTCCGAAGCAGCGTGGATCATTGCGGGTTAGCCGTTCGGAGGGCTCCCTCGAGAAGATGTCGCGGCTGGGTTTTGCTGATCATGTGAGTTTTACCTATAACGATAGGACCCCCTTGGTTTACAACCCTGATAAGTTCGCCGAGCTTACTCAGCAGATCCGAATCGAGCCCGTGAGCATGCCACTGGTCAAGGAACTAGTATTCAAGGAAGACTATGCCAATGCTTCGATGGCGAGTAGACAGGTTTGTGTTCCTTTTCTTTTTTTTGTTTCAATTGAGCGACTCTACTCGCGCCGTTAATCATGTATGGTCTAATGGTCCTGATTGTGTCTTTCAGGCCGACGGGAGTTTCAACGCTCTTATTGGGAAGTACGATAGGACCCTGAAGCGTACGATGGCCGATCTTGGGGCCGCGAACAAGCTTGCTCGCACTAGGCTTAGCGTCATTGATCGGATGAGGACTGATACTGCGAAGGATAAATAGATCCTTAAGGAGAAATTCAAAGGGCTTGAGGCGGTGATTAAGACAGACCGCGCTACTAACAGGATACTCTCGAGAGAGAAGGAGAGCCTAGAAAAGGCGAATGCGCGGTTGGAAAGGGAGAAGGCTGAGCTCCTTGCAGAGCGCGATGCTGTCACGCGGAAAATCGTCAACGAAAGGAAGAGACTTCGGGACTCCCGCGGCTTGGAGGTCACTCGCGAAAGAGTTCGGGTGCAGACGGCGATGACCGACAAGTTCAGTCGCTGTATCAACCGCGTTCGAGCTTACTTAGCCCAACGCGACCTTGTGGAAGTGGAGAAGAACTTGCTTGAGCAGGCCGCTGGGACGAGGAACTGTCTTGAAATGATCAAGAAAGAGGAGTTGGGGATTACCCAAGATCTTATCAACTTCTTTCTCAATCAAGAAGCCGAACATGAAGCTGGAGTTGCTCGACTAGCAGGGCTCAACCCGCTAACCGACGAGGATTTAACTCTTTCCCCACTTGTGCTCCCATCAAGGTTTGTGAACGAGGAGTTCTTAGCTACACTGGACCCGTACGGCTCGAATGACGGCCTGATTGGGTCAGAGACAGCGTCTCAGCTTCATACTCCTCTGGATGCTCCTGAGGGCGGGTCGACTGGCCAGTCGACGGAGAAGCCAGTCGATGCGGTTCTTTCGCCTAAGGGGTTGGATGGTGGCTGCGATGGAAAGTCCGCTGAAAAGGAGGCGACTCAGAATCCAACGGAGTGTTTGGACAAAGTGTCCGCTGAGAAAGCCGTTGAGCTTTCTGACTCTTCTTCGGAGGAGGAAGATTTGACCGAGAAGCCCGGGGGATTGATTGAAGGTTCGAAGGGTCCAGCGGTTCTTGGAGACGAAGACAGGGCGCAGAAGACTGCAGACGATACTCCAAGGGGAGTCGAGGCTGGCAATGAACCGGTTACGAGTCTGGAGACAGGTCTGTTGGTTGCGGCTGCTGGGGATGTTCAAGGTGCCGCTGCTCCGGAGGGGTCCTCCGCTTGACTGTCCTGTTGTATTCTTACTTTTCCGGATGTTGTTGTATTTCTTTCTTTTGGATACCTTGCTAGGTTTTTTGTTGTTGGATCCTCTCTTATCTTGGATGCTGTCTTCCTTCTTTTGACTCTTTGATTTTTCACCTTGTAACTCGGTTAAGTGTTGTTGGATCCCTTTTGGTTTCAGATGTTATTTCTGCTCTTTTAATTCTTTGATCTTTCACCATGAAAAATGGCTAAGTGTTCATAAGAACTTTGTCTTCGAGCTTGTTAGGCTGCATCGCGAGTACGTTAGGTACTTCCCTTGTGATGATAACTGGACGTTGTTTATCTTCCAGAGACCTAGGGGTCGAAGTGTATAGTTGAAAGAAGAAGGTTCCGGATCGAACAATACCCGGGTTACAAGTTCATTTGTTCACTTATTTTTCCCGTTTGATGATCTGGATTCGACTTTCTAGCCGGTCACTTCGTTACGGTCGCGGATGCCGTGCGGCTAATCGGTCCCTCAGTCGAGTGTTTGTTCAAAACACGGCTGGCTAGTGGGTGCGAGTGTCTGTGTGTGGACATCGCCTTGACCTTGGTAGGTCTTAACTAAGCTTTGGGCTTTAGTGTTGTTACAGCTGCGCCGGTTAAAGCTGCCTACGTACCTCGGAAGAGGATCAAGTCGTTCGTAGTTCGGTTTATCAGAGTAAAAGTGGCAGTTTTGATGCGCATTTACTCGGTCGAGTAGAAGTGACTATAGGGTGCATCTACTCTGGTTTTTTTTTTTTTTTTTTTTTGAAAGTTGATGTTAATCAATCGTGCTGTTTGAGCCGGACGGGTAAAAAGGGTGTAGCCGTGTCACTCGTCCGGCTGTGCGGTGTTTTTACGGGTAGTAACGTCGGAGGTGCTTGGAGTTCCAAGACCTGTGGACTTCATCTCCTTGGGAGGTTTGGAGGCGGTAGACGCCGGGTTTAATGACCTTAACGATTTTATAGGGCCCTTCCAATCTCGCACCGAGCTTTCCGGCGTTCACTTCTTTGGTATTCTCAAACACTTCGCGGAGGACGAGATCGCCCAGTTCCAAAGGTCGTGCCCGGACCTTCTTGTTGTAGTATCGTTCGACTTGGTGTTGATAGTTTTAAATCCGGAGCAGAGCCTGGTCTCGCCGTTCTTCGAGTTCGTCGAGGGCGTGAAGGAGCATGGAATCGTTGAGCTCGATGTGTTTGGGCATCTTAGAGCGCCTGAGGCTAGCGACGTTCACCTCTGCAGGAGCCATGGCTTCGACGTCGTACGCTAGAGAAAAGGGGGTAGTTTTAGTCGCCCCTCGCGGTGTCGTGCGATGGCTCCAAAGAATTCCGTCGAGCTCATCAGCCCAGTGGCCTTTCTTCAGGTCGAGACGTTTTTTGATACCGTCCATGATGAGCTTGTTAGATGATTCGGCTTGCCCGTTCCCCTGTGGGTGTCTGGGTGTTGAAGGGCTTAAGCGGATGTTCTACTTACTGCAGAAATCTTTGAAATTCCCGGACATGAATTGTGAGCCGTTATCGGTGACGATCTCGTATGGGAGGCCGTAGCGACAAATGATGTTCTTCCATACGAAACCGCGAACCTCCTTATCCGTCACCTGTGCGTAGGCCTCAGCCTCGATCCATTTGGTGAAGTAATCGGTAAGGACCAAGACGAAACGACGGTGGCGTGAACAGACCATGGGACCTATGATATCCATGGCCCAACGCATGAAAGGGTAGGGTGGGGTGGACGTTTGTAGGAGCTCAGTCGGACAATGGATCGCCGGTGCATGACATTGGCACTTATCACAACGTCGAGCGTAAGACTCGCAATCGGCGTTGAGCGTTGGCCAGAAGAAGCCTTGGTTTCTGACTTTGAGCGCTAATGCCCGTCCGCCTGAATGGTTGCCTCCTGAGCCTTCGTGAATCTCAGCGAGAACACGTTGAACCTCGTCTCCGTCGATGCATCGGAGGGCGACTTTGCTTGCGTTGTAACGAAAGAGGTCGTCTCCGATGAGTGCGTAGTGAGCCGCGCGCCTCCTAAGTCTTCTGGCCTCCCATTTCTCTTCTGGCAAAATACTGTTGGTAAGAAAATCGATAAACTAGGGGAGGCGTCTCGACGTGAATGTTGATGCTTGGCTCTTCAATGCGGTGGATCGGGATGGTTCGCTTCACCTGATCGCGTAGCTTGCTTCCTAGTGCGGCTAGGGTGTCGGCGCAGACATTGTCGCCACGCGGGACCTTGGTAAGCTCAAAGAACTCGAAATCTTTGGTGAGTCCCTGGACGACGCGGAGGTAGGCGTTCATTCGATCGTTGCAGGCATCGTAATCGCCGTTGAACTGGCTGGCGACTAATTGCGAGTCGCAATAGGCGCTTAGGCGTCTAGCGTTGACTGCTTTGGCGAGTCGTAAGCCGGCGATCAGTGACTCGTATTCGGCCTCGTTGTTCGACGCTGGGAAACTGAAGCAGAACGACTGACAGATCAACTCACCGGTCGGGGATTGAAGTTGCACTCCGGCGCCTGATCCCTTGGTTGTGGAAGATCCGTCGACATGGATAATCCATTTCTGGTTGGGAAGCTGCAGGTCCACCTCGAGCTCCGGTGCTAGCTCGATTAGGAAGTCGGCTAAGACTTGACCTTTTGATGGAGTCCTGTTCTTGAAGGTGATATCTAACTCGCTGAGTTCGACGGCTCACTTCGTTAGTCGTCCGGCTTTATTGGTGTTCTGGAGGATGGTGCGAAGCGGTTGGTCCGTGAGTACCTCGACCGAATGTGATTGGAAGTATGGGCGCAGCTTCCGGGCGGCTTCGACCACTGCGAGCGCCATCTTTTCCAGGGTCGGATACCGGGTCTCAGGCCCTGTCATTCGTCTGCTGGTGTAGAAGATCGGCTTCTGCTCCCCCCGGTCTTCTTTGATGAGGACGCTGCTAACCGCGACGCTAGAAACGGCGATGTAGAGAGACAAGACGTCTCCTTCGTCAGGTTTAGCGAGAACCGGTGGAGTGGTAAGGTACTTCTTTAGCTGGGAGAACGCTTCTTCACACGCTTCGTCCCAGACAAACTTCTTGTTACCGCGCAAGAGATCATAAAAGGGGAGATGAAGCGGTTCAGAGCTGCAATGCGTCCTGTTAGCCGCTGAACTTCGCGGCTGTTCTTTAGACTTGGTAGGTCGAGTACTGCGGATATTTGCTTTGGATTAGCCTCGATGCCCCGCTGGGTGACGATATAGCCGAGAAACTCTCCTGACGAGACTCCGAATGTGCAATTAGCTGGATTGAGCTTCATCCCATACTCGTTGAGGACTTCGAAACAGTCGCGCAGGTGGCCGAGGTGATATTTAGCGTGCAGTGACTTGACAAGCATGTCGTCTATGTAGACCTCCATGGTTTTGCCAAGCTTGTCAGCAAACATTCGGTTGACAAGTTGCTGGTAGGTGGCTCCGGCGTTCTTCAAGCCGAATGGCATGACTTTATAGCAGTACGTCCCCCTGTCCGTGATGAAAGCTGTCTTTTCACGGTCGTCGGGGTGCATCATTATTTGATTGTAGCCGGAAAATGCGTCCATAAAGGTGAGCATTTCGTTCCCTGCAGTCGACTCGACTAGTCGGTCGATGCTGGGGAGCGGGTAACTATCCTTAGGGCATGCCTTGTTGAGGTCGGTGAAGTCGACGCAGACGCGCGACTTCCCGTTCTTCTTTTTGACTACTACGGGGTTGGCTAACTATTCGGGATAGCGGACTTCGGTGATCGAACCCGCCCCAAGTAATCGCTCGACTTCCTCGTTCACCGCCTTTGTTCGATCAGGTCCCAGCTTCCGCCTCTTCTGGCGGATCGGCTTGAATGCGGGGTCGACGTTCAACTCATGTGTGGTGATTGCTGGGTCGATTCCCTTCATATCTGCCATGGACCAAGCGAAAGTCGACATATATTTTCTTTGAGGAAGGCGAAGATTGCTTGTTGGATGTCGTCGGCTAGGTACGCTCCGATGCGTACTGTCCGACTCGGATCGGAGTCATCGATGGGCATCTCGAGGACTTCCATCTTCTGAGGGCAGACTTTCGTAATTGATGGGGAGACCGCATTGACAAGGGAAGACGACTGTTGCAGTTTAACGTTCGCGATCAAGAGGTCTCGCGCGGCGCGTTGGTCGCCGCGGATAGTCTGGATTGTTCCGTCGACTCCGGGGAACTTGAGGCACTGATGGTATGTAGACGGAACTGCTTGCATCGAATGCAACCACGGCGTGCCAAGTATGACATGATAGGTTGCTTTAGTGCTTACCACTGCGAACTTGACCGACCGAGTCACTCCACCCGCACGAACTGGAAGTCGAATGGTGCCGAGGATCATTTCCGAAGAGCCGTTGAAGTCGGTTAGGGTCCGAGCGGACGGTTTGACGTCGGAGAAGTTGATTCCCATTTTGACGAGTGTCTCGCGGAAGATGAGGTCGACCGAGCTTCCTGTGTCGATGAGCACTTTGGTGACGTCGAACTCGCCGATTCCAAGGACGACGAGAAGGAGATCGATGTGCGGGACATGGATGTTGTGTAGGTCGTCGGGGGAAAAGCTGATGGGGCGATGATTCAGAGATTTCACGGGCCATCGCTGCGACGTCATAGCCTGTCGCCTGTATCCCTTGACGGATCGGACGGAATCGCCGTAAGGAGGCGAACCACCCATGATGATGTTTAGCCTAGGTCGTGAGACGGCTCTCTTGGCATCCAAATGCGTGCGAAGATCGCTCGAGACTTCCTGGTCGATCGGCTTCTAGGATGTCGTCTTAAGGGGACACTCGAGCCGACGCCGCAGATCGGTGGATTTTGATCGATTGAGTTGGACGCGCAGGTCGACCGAGTTAGCATTGAGCTTATCTCTGAGATCTGCAATGGGTTTAGGTGACAGCGGGGGGCTTGCCTCCGAAGCCGCGCCACTTTGGCGTCGCGTCTTACAACTGTTGAGTTGGGAGCGGAGATCATCCTTTCTTACGTCGTGAGCCGCCTTCCGCTTGAGTTTGTTCCTGAGATCTTCTGAGTGGACCATACAGTCATCATCATCGTCAGACGAATCGAGCGGCTGGGAGCGTATTACTTCGATACGCTGGCGGTTCGCTGTTGATCTTTGTCTGCGGACGAGGCTTCATTATCCGCATCGTCACCAGGTTTGTCATCGTCTCTACGTTTGTCGCCGGCTTTGCCGCTCGCCTGTCGCTATGCGCGCTTGTCTTTTCTTTTCGACCAGCTTTTGCCGGACTTTGGCTTGTACTTAGGAGGCGTGATCTTCAAATCTCCGCTTTCGACGCTCGAGAGAAACTGGGCGTACAGCGTCTTGCACTCAGTGGTGTCGTGCCCTTTCACGTCATGAAATTTGCAATGTTTGGTGAGGTCGGTTCCCTGTGAGGGTCCGGCTGCAGCAGGTGGGACGGGTTGAGTCGCACAGACAGGGTTGGTCGCGCTAGCGGCTACGGCGGTCTCGCGATTGTACACGTTCCAAGGATCACCCCGCACGGTGAAACTGGTGATTGGTTTGTTGTTCTCGTCGACGACAAACATGAGACCACTCTTAGAGGCGTTCTTATCACTAGGTGCGTGTTGACGAGGCTCCGGCTTCGAGTCAGCGACTTTACTCGTCGCCGGCTTGGGTGTGCTTTGCTTTCCCATTATGGCTCTCGTGTCTTCCTTCATTCGGACGAAGTTGTGGGAGCACGCTATAGCGTCCTGCAGTGACGTAGATGGGCTGCGGTATAGATCTTCTCGGAATTTCGAAACGACTTGAAGCGTGTTCATGAGAGCGTCGATGGCGATGTGGTCGGGTATGTCGATCTTGGAGACGACCGACTTGAAGCGCTCCATGAACTCTCGGAGGCTCTGATCCTTTGATTGCTTAAGGTTCCATAAGCTGGACGCCGTAGCCTCGCGCCTTTTAAAGATGATATAGGTTTTCAGGAAGGCGGACGTGAGGTCCCTGAAGCTGTTGATAGAGTTCTCCGCTAATCCAGAGAACCAGGTCAGGACTTGGTCGTGGAGCGTCTCCACGAACAGTTGGCAGTACGCGGCGTCTTTCTCTTCGTCGGGTAAACGTGTCTGCGCCATCGCTATATTGAACGCCGTTATGTGCTCGACGGGGTCACCACCCGGCTTGTACTGTGGGGGACGTATTTTTTCAATCTTCCTGAAATTGACGTCCGTAAGGGTGCGGCTAAACGGGGTACGCTCTGTGGAGGCGAGAACGCTCTCGATCTGAGGAGCCGCACTGGTCACCTTGTGAATGGTGGAACTCATCTGCTGGAGGTTGAGTTTGAGTTCGGCGATTTCACGTACCGTCGCGGGGTCTGGACCGGGACGAGCGGCTTCAACTGCGAGGGTATCACTAGGATCTGACCCTTCCGAGGCGTGGTCGGCTACCGGCGCCGTTGGGTTTGAGTTGAAGAGATGACGTCGGAAGGGATGAGTGTTGCTCGTCTGGCCGACCGGGGCGGCTGTGAGTGTCGCTATCAGGTTAGCGAGTTGCGCTTGAGTCGCCTTCTGGATCTCGTCTTGTTGTGCGAAGCGCGTCAAGATGGAGTTCATGAAGTCGGCCGGAAGGGGGGTTATGGGCTCTAGGGTCGGAGCGGCCTCCTCCCCGGAAGCGCCGGAGACGTTGTCGTCGTCAGGCATGCCTAGATCTATGATAACGTTACTTTGTTCTGTAGCCCCACGGTGGGCGCCAATTGTTCGTGCCTAGAACGGTTTAGGATACAATAAATAGAGAGGTGGGACGAACAAAGACATTATATTAGATCTGACTGAGAGGTTACAAAAGAGTAAGGAAAAGTGACAAGCTAGCCAGAGCTCGTAGAGCGTCCGAAGGAATACAAGGCGGTGAGTATCTAAGAAAGTAAGGAACCCTGGAACTGGCCGCTGTAGTGAGTATGTCTGAGTGTGAATGAATCCGTCCTGCTTGCGCGCTCTTCTCCTTTTATAGACCCTGTTGAGTCGTTCGCCCTAATTCGTCCATACCTTCTTGGGCCTAGGTTCTCAGTTGGGCCTTGCTAGTAGCACGAGTTGGGACGTCTCTTTCGTCCTCGTTCGACTCTTGTACTGGTCGTCTGACTTGTTCGTCACGTCCCCTTCGAGACAACTGACCCGTAAGGTATGATGTCCCTTTCCTAGCAGCACGAGTTAAGACGTTGCTTTCGTCCTTGTTTGACCCTTATGCTAGTTGTCCGATTCGCCCGTCCTGTCATTTTCCAGACAGTGAACCCGGTTGGGATGAGACGTCGATCGGGCTTCTTCATTTGATGGGCCTTGTAGAAGGGGTTCAGCTCATCTCCTACAATAGGAAAGAAAAATGAGATTTCTTACGACGGTTGAAAATAATATTAAATTCTCAGATAGGTTCGTCAAAGTCTAGTAGAAGTATTGATGAGATGAATTTAGAGCCTTTCGAGCTAAACATTCAAAAGCTTTAAATTCATGATTGTCACGTCATCATGCAACAACTTCTCGAATTTGCATTTACGGAACTACTTCCAAAATATGTTTTTTTTTTCTGAAACAACTTCCAAAATATGTTCATATCGCAATTTCAGGTAAATAATTGTTAATATTATCTAATAAATAATTGCACATTTTTGTATGTTTTATTATCTTCTAACTCCACTTAATTTGTGTAGAAATACAACTATTATATCTGGATATTTTAGAAAAAATATTTCAGTGAAATTTGACCGCGAATTAAAAGACTTCTCTATTAAAGTATGTTAGTAGAAGATTTCTCTAGAAGTCTTTTAATTCGCGATCAAAATTTATTGAATATTTTAATTTCTCTCTTAAGTATTAGTCAAATAGATTTCTTTGGTGAAGTTTTCTTGAGAAGTCTGCTAATGAAATCTGATATATACTATTTGATATAAAAATGTGCATATCTAAAATGTTAAAATGATTTTAAAGCAGAGAAAATTTTGAATTTTAGTATGTCGATAATTTATCAATACTATTAAAACAGGAGAACTTTTTATCGACTTGCTTTTGGACTATCAAAAAGTTGTTGTAGTCCAATAAAATATATACATTAGTTATTATCATATCAATACTATTAAAACATAAGAACTTTTTATATATTCTACATTGAACTTTTTCCAAATTTGTAATTAAACTTAACAAACTATATTTTTATCACCTAACTTATACACGTAAGAATCAATTTGACTATATTAAAATCATACATCCTAATAGATCAATGACATAAAGAGTAGTTGATACTTCTAAATCATATCAACGACATTAGAGTAGTCGATAACTCAATATGTTCCTAAGCTTCACTTCTTTCTTGAAACATGCACACTGTACATCGATACAATGAAGAAAGGTTATAACCACCATATATCCTAAACATCAATATTATATAACAATCATATGTTCTAATCAAATAAGCTTTGCGTCTTTACGAGACAATGATATCTATTAGCCATTCATTAAATAAAGCTTGAAGTTTGAACACTGTATTTTGAACCATGGAAGATTACAAGCTTTAAATGAAACCACTTGAACCATCATCAATAGTTTACAACGTGAGTATGGGCTATGTTTCTAAGCGTCGTCACTTTCTTTAAGCCTTTAAAGCTTGAGTTCTGAACATTTTATATTAAATCATAATAGATTTCAATATTCAATTTCAAGCATTAGCTTTCTATCCATGTCACACATGATCAAGAAAGGAGTGAAACAAGTGATCCCACATTATTCTAAATAAGTTCAAATTCAAGGTATCATCGTGTCTTAAAAGAACTCCTTGATGTTCATATCTAAGGTTCAAAAAATATTGTTCTAAACAAATAGCATGTTACGATATTTTGTGGTCACTGTTGATGCATTGTAATAATATATTTCAAAAAGATATTGATAACAGACTTGAACAACCAAACTTTAATTTGTCATTTCAATTTAAATTGTAAAGCAGTTTCGATTTTTAAAAGTTTCCGAAAGATACCTGCAATTTTTGTCCAAGATAAATATTTGTTGAAAAATGTATATCTTACCAGTTATAACAGATTGACAAACTAATCTCTAAATTTATTTCTAAATCCATCAATAAAATAGTTGTCAACGATAAAATTATGAATTATTTAGCTTATAAAATATATATTTGAATATATCCTCTCGAATATTCTCTCATATTTCGAATTAGTATTTCACCAAGCCTTACCATTAAATCTACTCGAACACCTTAATAAATAGCAACTCTAACTCAGCAATCTAAACCAATCTAAAACAAAAATTTCTCAAATTGTTCTAAAGTTATGGGTTCTATGATCAGAATCAATACTATTAAAACAGAAGAACTTTTTATCGACTTACTTTTGGACTACCAAAAAAAGTTATGTTAGACCATTCAACAATATGTGAATTATCTTATCTTTGAATAATTATTTAACTAATCTAACAACTTCCTATTTATATTGTCCACGACATTGTTCAGCCATTAAATAAACTGTTTTGTCTAACTTAAAAAATCTTTTGTATGCCCATAATATTCCTCACAAATAACAAATCGATTGATACTAGAAAAAATCGTGATCATTTCCAAATTTATTGTTGCAACTTAATTGATCTCAAATATTTGTATTACTGGAAAAAATCGTGATCAAATATTTTTGTTAAGGAATTTGTGGATTACTATCATAATTAGATACTGGCATATAAATTATTAACGAATATTAATTCTTTCACTATAGAATAAGAAATAAAATTCCCTTAATTTTATATTCATAATTAAATTAATACATCAACTAATAAATAAAAAGAAACTTAATTCATTTATTAAATATTTAATAAATCATAAAATTATAGAATAACATACATTCATGAATTTTACCATATACTTCAACGTAGTAAAATAAAATAGTAAAGTATAATATATATATAAAATAATAAATAATTACATATTTAAATTTTAACATTAAAAATAATCCGACATAGTATGATACGGGTTGAATGAAATATATTTTGACCAATATAAAAATTAAAAATATTTTTATCGACTATGTTTTGGACTATTAAAAACATGAGAACTTTTTATCGACTATGTTTTGGACTATAAAAAAAGTCATAACAGTCCAACTAAAATAATTTCATTAGTTATTATCATATAATTATTTTCTAATCTAAAAAATATCTATTAATATTTCAATATTTATAAAATATAATTTATTTAACCTCCTATTTTTTTCTTACAACTAACTTAATAATATTTTCAAAATAAGATATCTAAAAAGATATTGTCAAATATCTTTTTCTAAGATTTTATTTTAAAAATATCTGTATTATCTTTTTATTTAAGATGTAAGCATAAATTCGCTTAATTATTTATTCTTAAATAATAAAATTCATAAGTAATATTAAATAAATTATTAACGAATATTAATTCTTTCATTATAGAATAAGAAATAATATTCCCATAATATTTATATTCATAATTAAATTAATACATCAAATAATAAATAAAAAGTAACTTAATTCATTATCAAATGTTTTATGAATCATAAAATTAAAGAATAAAATACATTCATGAATTTTACCACATATTTCAACGTATTAAAATAAAACAGTAAAGTAAGATATATAAAATAATAAATAATTACATATTTAAATTTGAATATTAAAAATAATTCAATATAGTATGATACAGCCATACAGGTTGAATTAAATATATTTTGAGTCATGTAAAAATTTTAAATATTTTTTTTCTATAATTTACAGTTTTAAAATATAAGTAAAATTCATAATGACGGGTTTTATAAATGAATTTTCTTATTTTCAACAAATTATATTTATAAAATTTAATTTAGTTATCTATAAAAGAATTTAATAAAAATATATGTATGAAATTTTTAATTTTCAGTAAATAAATTTTTGGAAAAAAACTAATCTCATAGATCCGGGTCGGATAAACACAAGTATAAATATATTAAGTTATTTCATAAATAACTGAACGGTTTATATATCTTTTGAACCAAAAAAAAAGAAAAACTATGATCAAACTGAAACCGAAATCCAAAAAGAAAAACAACCTAAAACCAAAACCGAAAACCAAACATCATATTTAAACATATTGGTGAACAAAAAGACGGATTAATAAATTTGTTAACTAAACCAATCTCATACATTTAACAAACGAGGAAGATCAATACATAAGATGATGACAAAAAAAATCTTGCCCGCCCTTTGAAAGGGCGGGTCAAACTCTAGTTAATCTTTAAAACTAAAATTAATATTAATTTTTTAAGATTGTCAACAATTTATATATTTTTATTCTTAAAACTTAAAAAATGGAATTTTCAAAGTTTAGTTTTAAACTTTAGAGATTTTTTAAAATTTATTTGAAACTTTCACATATTTCCAAGTACAAGGTAGGTTCTTCACTTATTTTTTAGTTCTGTGTATTTTTTTTAGTTTGCGATTGATTTGGGAGTTAGGGTCTCTGTCGAAATCAGGTAGGGGTTTATGATTTGGCTTGAATAATGGATCGATTATCGGTGTGAGATTTTTTTAGTGTTTAATTTGGATTGAATATGAGTTTGGATGGTTTGAGATTTAGGGTTCTCGTTGAAATCAATCTCGGTTAGACATTTAGGGTGTGGGTTCAGGTCGAAGGTTTAGTTGATTATATGAGTGGCTTGTGTTCTGTAGATATTCTTTGTCTTTCTCTAATTTGATTTTTCCATTTTATTACAGGCTGTGAAAATCGACTTCCCTTTTTATTGTGTAGAGAATCTCATCGTTTGAAGAAGTAAAGGTAATGTTCTTCTGTCTCAACTGCTTTGTGTTCTTTTGTTTATTGTTGTTCTGTTTTTTTCACTAATTTATGAGCTTAAAGTTTCAGGGTTGAGAGTTCATGCGTCTTGGTGATGATAGGGAGAAGGACGAACATTTATATGGTTTTGTTTTTATTGGGTTTGATTCATGTCTGTATTGTTGATGGATTTTGTAAATTTTAATGTCTTGACTGAAACAAACCGAAAGTAACCGAAATTACCTGAGTTTAACCGAAAATACCCGAGAAAAGACCAAAAAACTGAAATTTTTGGTTAACCATTTAATAATTCAGTTATTTTCGGAAATAAATTAAAAACCGAATAAGACCGATTTTCGAACCGATCCGAACAGAAATCAATTTCGGTTTTTTTCGGAATGAGTTTTAGAAAATCCGGTTAACTGAAAACCGAAAAGTCGGTTCGGTTCGGTTTTGGAAAACCGAAATCGCATTGCCAATGAATGAATACCGAAAGAGAATTTGACTAAAAAAAGAGTCCTCCTTAAACTGGTTTACCTCTCTGATCAACTAGATCCGAGACACAACTGAAACCACCGACCTTATGCTACACCTTACCGCACTAGATCCCAACCAGCCTCTCTCAACCCGTCACCAGTCCACACATGGTCATTCATCAGACCAGCAAAAAAAACAGTCTCTCTCTCTCTTCTCTTTAGCGATCACACTTGACAACTTTACTGGATCTGATCTTTCGTCTATGGAAGCAGAGCTTAATTATACTCTCCCAGAATCCTAATTGATTTCTAGGGTTTGTTGTTTTTCTTTAAAATGGTGTTTTGCTTGGAAACCGTTTGGTTCAGTGCCGCCGGCGGGTGAAACTCGTCTCTCAGTTTAATCCTGCGGAACAGAAGTAAAGCCTCTCTCTGAGATGGGGGCTTCACCTGCTAAGTTCTTCTTCGGGTTCCTCATTCTTTCCATCCTTTTGTGGATGATCTTCGTGTGAGTCTTTTTGAATTGCTTGAATTGTAGTGATGAATTTTTTAGTTAGAGATCAACGGTTGATTAGCTAATGCACATTCTCTAGTTTCGCTCAATAGCTGATTGCTTGCTTGATTTAGGTGCCGGACTTGTAGTAGCTTATTATTGTTTTCATTTTGGCTCTCCTCTCCAGAATTTGTTCAAGATTCTCTGCCTGGATTCTTAGCCGAGTGCTGGGTGCATCTGTTGCGTTCCGTGTTGGCGGTTGGAAATGCCTCAAGGATGTCGTCGTCAAGTTTAATAAGGTGAAAATAACAAAGTTCCCTAAACCTTTCATCAAAGCACTCTTGTCAGGGGAGAAAATAACCAACTGCTTTTCTAGAAGAAGCTTGATGTTGAAGATGACTCTCTACTTGTTTGAGTGTTCTTTCAGGGTGCTATTGAATCGGTTTCTGCTGGTGAAATTAAACTCAGCTTACGACAGTCCTTGGTCAAACTCGGCGTTGGTTTTCTTTCTAGAGATCCTAAAGTGCAAGTCTTGATATGTGATCTTGAAGTTGTAATGAGGTCAACGACTTCAATAAAAAATGTATCCAAAGCAAAAAGTCGGAAACCTCGTAATTCAGGCAGGGGAAAGTGGATGGTGGTGGCTAATATTGCGAGGTTTCTTTCTGTTTCCGTCGCTGATATGGTTGTCAAGGTAATTTTTTTTTTTTTTTAGTTTGCCATCTTTCTTTATATACAATACGAATATATTTGATTGCTTTTTGTAGAGATCTCGGGAAATAATTTCCTAACCATCTAGGTGAAATGCAGACCCGAAAGGCAATTATGGAAGTCAAGGAACTGAAGTTGGATATATCCAAAGATGGTGGGACAAAGCCGAATCTATATGTACAGCTGCATATATTACCGATTATGGTTCACTTATGTGAGTCACGCATCATGTCTGATCAGTCCTCTAGCTCAAGCTTTGAAAGGTCTACTGCTTCTCAAACGACCTCTGCCACATTAGACAGATCCTCTGCTGTTTTGTATTGTGATGAGCTCTCTCTTTCTACTGAGTTTGGACATGACAGGTACCTTCCTTAACTGGATTACACTTGTAGACTGTTTTGGGAAACTTGCACTCTCTAGATTGCTCTCTGACCTTTTAATATGCATGTGCCCTTATTTGTTGTCAGAAGATAGATCTTTACTCAATCAGTGGTTTGCTCAGTTTTTGTTTTTTTTTTTTTAACATAGGGCTGTAGGTATTTTTTTACGAAATGTGGAAGTTATATCTGGAGATGTAACTCTGACTTTTGATGAGGATTCATTTGCAAAGAGAAAACAGTCATCATCTACTCTTCATTCAGATGAAGTTGTAACGTCAACTACTGCTGATTCTTCTGCCAAAAATTCTCCTAAAGAGCATCAACTGGTGGCAGCTCTCGCAAAACATTCTTCGTCTTTTCCTGAAATGGTTAGTTGGCATATGAAAATTGACTTGGCCAATGATTTTACGTGTCTTCAGTGAGTCTGCGTCATGTAGATTAGTCTTATATAGAAACTTAAGTCATTGTTTTCATCTAAGCTTTACTGATGCTTTGGTCTTGCTGACTAGATTTCATTCAAACTACCCAAACTGGATGTGAGATGTGTCAATCGAGAACATGATCTGGTTGCTGAGAATAACATCACAGGAATTCAACTAAGGAGTGTTAAATCAAAATCTTTTGAAGACACAGGAGAGAGTACACGTCTCGATGTTCAGTTGGAACTCAGTGAGATTCATGTATGATTGTGTAAGCTCTTTCAGATATAGGATTTCCAGATCTCTTATTTACTAATTCTATCCACTTGTGTTTCCTTGCAGCTTTTCAGAGAAGTTGAGTCCTCTGTTTTGGAGATTATGAAAGTTGACGTGGTCTCTTTTATCTACATCCCAATCCAGGTTCGAAATCTCATGACATTATACATTCTTCACTTTCTATTTTTCAAAGCTCTTTGTGTTTGACTCAAAACTCTGCTTGGGAAAGCTGTGCCTATTTTCTTGTTTCCTTACAGCTGACATAGGTTTCTGTTTGTCGTTTTACTCCTCAATTCCCATTAGATCATGGGCTCTTTTAGTTCTTGCTTGACATTGGTAACATCATTTCGATCTCCAAAATATTGGTTGATTTAATTAATGGACTATCTCGTATCACCATAAAGGAAATGCACTTTATCATTGTATCACATGAATCTATAGAACGAACAGTATCTTATGTTGGCATGCATCAGTTTGAGTTGTACTTTTTAAACCATGAAAAGTTTATGTTGCTACATATTATCTTTTTTTTCTTTCAGCCGGTACTGCCTATTAGAGCTGAAGTTGATATAAAGCTTGGAGGTACCCGATGCAACCTATTCATTTCTAGGCTACAGCCATGGTTGCGTCTTCATTTCTTGAAAAAGAAAAAACTGGTGCTACAAGGTCCCATTCACACTCTCGGGAAATCAAAAGCTGCTGATACGAAAGCCATTATGTGGACAGGCACAGTTTCAGCCCCTGAGATGACTGTTATGCTATATGGTACTGATGGTTTGCCTATGTATCATGTAAGTAACTCAAGTGTATCTCTCTGACACAGTTTTGATTAATTTTGGACTGTAGTCGTGAGATAGGGTTGATTGTATCTCTCTATCATGGTATGCCTTTTCACCTGATTGATTGTTTTGTTCTTTATTTCGTGCGCGCATATGAATTTGCTTTACAATATGCTAAACAGTACAATGTTCTTGGTGTTTTATGTGCAGTTTTGTTCGCAGTCGTCTCATGTGTTTGCAAATAACATTTCGAGTACGGGCACAGCAGTTCATGTTGAACTTGGTGAATTGAATCTGCATCTGGCAGATGAGTACCAGGAGTGCTTTAAAGAAAACCTTTTCGGAATAGAGTCGAACTCTGGTTCGTTAATGCATATAGTAAAGCTTAGCTTGGATTGGGGAAGAAGTGACAGGACATCATCTGACGAAGATAGTTCCAGAAGTAAATTGGTACTCTCAGTAGACGTGACTGGAATGGGTATTTACTTTTCTTTCAAGCGTGTTGAATCCCTCATAACGAATGCTATGTCCTTCAAAGCTCTCTTCAAGACATTATCTGTTTCCGGCAAAAAGATGAATCAAGATGGAGGAGTGCAACTATCCAAAGGATCTGGGAACGGAACTAGGCTTGTGAACCTGAATCTTGAACGTTGCTGTGTAAATTTCTGTGACGATACAGGATTGGATAACACAGTTATTGACGATCCTAAAACCGTCAATTATGGATCACAAGGTGGCCGTGTTAAGTTTAGTTCATTGGCTGATGGTAGACTACGCACAGCGAATATTCAGTCTACTGCTTCTGAAGAGTGTAAAAGACTGAAGTACTCGGTCTCTCTGGAAATATCACATTTTAGACTTTGTCTAAACAAGGATAAACACTCAACGCAAATGGAACTTGGAAGAGCAATGTCTATCTACCAGGAATATGTGGAGGAGCATAAACCTTGTTCAAAGGTCAAGTTGTTTGATATGCACAACGCGAAGCTTGTACGTCGATCTGGTGGTCTCAATGAAATAGGTGTTTGTTCTCTCTTCAGTGCTACTGATATCTCACTGGGTTGGGAACCTGATGTCCATTTGTCTTTCTATGAACTGTTTTTGCGGTTGAAACCCCTGGTTTATGCACAAATGCTTAAAGAACATGAAAGGGAAGGCATCTCTAGTGTGAAAGATGGTGGCTCGGGTGAAGAAATAAATCAGTCCAACTCTGTTGACAAGCAGAAGAAAAAGGAATCCATGTTTGCTATTGATGTGGAAACGTTGACAATATCAGCTGAGGTAGGAGATGGGGTAGAGGTTAAATTGGAGGCACAATCAATATTTTCTGAGAATGCCTGTATAGGAGTGCTTCTTGAGGGGCTTATGCTTGCTTTTAATGGATCTCGAGTGTTTAAAACTACAAGAATGCAAATATCAAGAGTTCCTTCTGGCTCGTCGAGTTTATCTGATGCAGTCCCTGTGATGACAGGTGGTCCTTGGGACTGGGTAGTACAAGGGCTTGATGTGCATATTTGCATGCCACACAAACTGCAGTTGCGTGCCATAGATGATTCGATTGAAGATATGTTGCGAGCCTTGAGACTTATTACTGTAGCCAAAGGTAAAAACTTTTGTCCAGGAAAGAAAGAAAGCTCGAATCCTAAGAGTAAGAAATCTGGTCCAAAATTTGGCCGCATAAGATTTTGCATACGCAGGCTTACCGCAGATATTGAGGAAGAACCAATTCAGGGTTGGCTTGATGAACACTATCATCTGGTTAAGAAGGAAGCTTGCGAGTTGTCTGTCAGATTGAAATTTCTTGAAGATTTTATTCACAAAACTACTCAGTCTTCTAAAGGTGCTGAAACAAGTGATCCTTCAGATGAAAGTAAGATGCTTTTTGATGGGGTTGAAATTGATTTCAAGGATCCTTTAGCTAATAAAAAAGTCAAGGATGAGATTCATAAACGGTCTTTTCGATCGTATTATCAGGCATGTCAGGGATTAGCTCCCTCAGAGGGTTCAGGTGCCTGTAGGGAAGGATTTCAGGCAGGTTTTAAGCCAAGTGCTGCTAGAACCTCTCTTCTCTCTGTTTGTGCCACAGATTTTGATTTAAGCTTGACGGCAGTTCATGGTGGTGATGCTGGTTTGATGGAAGTCTTGAAGAAGCTTGATCCTATTTGTCAAGAAAATGACATACCCTTTTCTCGGTTATATGGAAGCAATGTTGATTTGAAAACTGGAAGCTTGGTAGTTCAGCTAAGAAATTACACACTCCCTCTTCTCTCTGGCACTTCTGGCAAATGTGAAGGTCGTATTGTGCTTGCTCAGCAGGTATGATTGTTTCTTGCTATCTCCTCCCATGCTATCTGTATATATATGATTAATTATTGTTCTGTAACTCACGTTGTCTGGTAATGGCCTCAACTGACTAATTATTTGACTGCTTGTGATTATTCTTTCAAATTAGGCAACGTGTTTTCAACCACAAATTTCCCAAGACGTATACGTAGGGAGATGGAGAAAGGTGCGAATGTTCCGGTCAGCAACTGGCACCACTCCGCCGATGAAGACCTACTCAGATTTGCGCATACACTTTCAACAAGGACAAGTGTCCTTTGGAGTTGGCTACGAACCAGCGTTTGCAGACGTTAGCTATGCTTTCACTGTGGCTCTTCGTAGAGCCAATTTGAGTCATAGGAGTCCAGGTGTTCTACCTGTCGTTAAAAAGGAACGAAGCTTACCTTGGTGGGATGATATGAGAAACTATGTTCATGGCAATATCTCTTTATCTTTTAATGAATCAAAGTGGGATATTCTTGCTACAACAAATCCGTATGAGAGTCTTGATAAACTTCAAATAGTGACTGGTGCTATTGAACTTCGCCAGTCAGATGGTCGTGTGTTTGTGAATGCTAAAGATTTCAAGATAAAACTGAGCAGTCTGGAGAGTTTGATTAGCCGACACTTTTTAAAAGTTCCAGTCGGCACCTCTAGAGCTGCATTTATCGAAGCCCCTGTGTTTAATCTCGAAGTTACAATGGACTGGGAATGCGAGTCTGGGGATTCTTTGAATCATTACCTATATGCATTTCCAACTGAAGGAAAGCCTCGTGAAAAGGTCTTTGATCCGTTCAGGTCAACATCACTCTCGCTGCGGTGGAATTTCTCCCTTAGACCGGAGAAACTTCAGTCTTCCTCAGGTACAGACCAGTCAACAGACACTGGAACAGCCCACAGCTCGCAAGACAAGCCCGAGACACCCACGATGAATCTTGGAGCTCATGATTTGGCATGGATACTTAAGTTCTGGGGTTTGATGTACTATCCTCCTCACAAGTTACGTTCTTTCTCCAGATGGCCTAGGTTTGGTGTCGCTAGAGTTCCAAGATCAGGAAACCTATCTCTGGATAAGGTGATGACGGAATTTATGCTCCGTGTAGATGCCACTCCTTCCCAGATCAGTTACATGCCCTGGGACGCTGATGACCCTGCCAGAGGATTGACCTTTAACATGGCAAAGCTAAAATACGAATTATGCTATAGTCGCGGGAAGCAGAAGTATACATTTGAGTGCAAGCGAGATGTGCTTGACCTTGTATATCAAGGTCTTGATCTTCACGTGCCTAGGGCATTTATTAACAAAGATGTGCATCCTTGCATTCCAGCAACCGTTCAGGATTTGAGGAAAAACACTCAGAGTGCTTTCATAGACAGAATACCCTGTGGAAAGGATCGCAAGAGGGATGAGAAGCATCGTGATGAAGGTTTTCTATTGTCGTCTGATTATTTTACAATCAGAAGGCAGGCCCCAAAAGCTGATCCGGAAAGGCTATTAGCTTGGCAAGAGGCTGGAAGAAGAAATCTTGAGATGACCTATGTGCGGTCCGAATTTGAGAACGGAAGCGAGAGTGATGAACACATGCGATCAGACCCTAGTGATGATGATGGATACAATGTTGTCATTGCTGACAATTGTCAAAGGGTCTTTGTTTATGGCCTCAAACTCCTGTGGACCATTGCGAACAGAGATGCTGTTTGGTCTTTTGTTGGTGGAATATCAAAAGCATTTGAGCCTGCCAAACCTTCTCCTTCGCGTCAGTATACACAGAAGAAGATTACTGAAGAAAGCCAAAAAGAATCTTGTCAAGAAACGCATCAAGGGGAAACGATGAAGTCTTCTGCAAGCACTGGAAGAAATATCCCTTCTCAGCCTATTGAGATGACTGGACCTCTTTCATCACCGTCACACTCAGTGAAAATTGAGAAATCATATGACAGAGCTGGTATGCCTTGATTTAATGGTCATAGTCAGTTTTGTTATTTTTTTCTCTTACTCAAAATTTCTTTTAAGCACAGGAATCTCTAAGAGAACTCGCTTCTTTATCGCGATACATCATTAACTTATGTCTCTTTGACCTAGATGTAGGTAAAGTTGAGAACAGTGAATCTGAGGAAGAAGGCACTCGTCACTTCATGGTGAATGTCATTGAGCCACAGTTTAATCTTCACTCTGAAGAAGCTAATGTAAGTAATTATTGCCTTAGAAGAATGGACATTCGGCACCATTAGCTATTTGAGGGTCTTTACTGCTTAATTCTACTTAGTTGGTCTTCAAACCTCTGGACGCGTATATTAGAGTCTCGTGTTGGCAAATATATACTATTTGGACAAGCTTCATGATGAATGTGATACACACCAAAATTGACATGTTATTGTTTTGTTTATTAAAAATCGAATTTTCTTACTTGTTAATTAATGTCACTTCGATGGATACCAGGGACGCTTTCTGCTTGCTGCTGTTAGTGGCCGTGTTCTAGCCCGGTCGTTTAATTCCATCATGCGTATTGGTGTGGAAGTGATTGAACAGGCTTTAGGCACTGGAAGTGTCCAGATTCCAGAATGTAGTCCTGAAATGACATGGACACGGATGGAAATTACTGTGATGTTGAAACATGTGCAGGCTCATGTTGCTCCGACTGATGTTGACCCGGGTGCTGGATTGCAGTGGCTCCCAAAAATTCGTAAAAACTCGCCAAAGGTGAAACGTACTGGGGCTTTACTTGAAAGAGTCTTCATGCCTTGTGACATGTACTTTAGGTATACAAGACACAAAGGTGGAAATCCTGATTTAAAGGTAACTCCATTTCCAATGGTTAAAATTTATTTTTATCGTTTGAACTTCCGTTTCAGAACCTTATTCTTGTGCCCTTGCAGGTGAAACCACTAAAAGAACTCACTTTCAATTCACACAATATAACCGCTACGATGACTTCTCGGCAATTCCAGGTTATGCTGGATGTTCTGACTAATCTTCTCTTTGCAAGGCTTCCAAAGTGAGTATTGAAACATGAATAAAAAATTAAAAGGGGATACCCACAAATTTTTCGTCCATTTTCTCTTGTTTACTGAAGTAACTAGCTTGAAATAAACATAAGTGCATTTTAGAATCCATACCACTTCAGTTCACCAACGACTAGGGCTACTTCAAATACATTTTTTTTGTCTCTGGTTATTTTTTGTATTTTTCTAGCATTAAGAAGGATAACCTTTGCTAATTCAGGCCTCGGAAAAGTAGTCTCCAGTGTCCCACTGAAGATGAAGACGTTGAAGAGGAGGCTGATGAGGTAGTTCCATATGGAGTTGAAGAAGTAGAGCTTGCAAAAATAAACCTTGAAGAGAAAGAGCGAGCACGAAAGTTGCTTCTTGATGATATTAGAAAATTGTCCCATTGTTCCGACAGTATGGATGACACACATATGGAAAGGGAAGGCGAATTGTGGATGATTAGTACCAGAAAATCCACACTGGTAAGACTTTTCTGAAGGAAGTATGTTTAGATGATATATATTGATGATAGTGTGAAGTAATCTCCACTTTAGAGATTAATCGTTATCATAGACATTAAATTCTGTTTTTATACATTATGCCACTATTCAGCTAAGAACTTATGTTTTACCCCAAGTGTCATCCTTGTGTTTGTCTTCTGTTAATATCCTTCTGTGAAATTAGATTGTTGTGACAATATATAGTTGATGTTGCATTTGTTTTTTTTAGGTGCAAGGATTAGAGAAAGAGCTCATATATGCACAGAAGTCTAGAAAGGTGGCTTCTGCATCCTTAAGAATGGCGCTGCAGAAGGCTGCAGAACTGCGACTGATGGAGAAAGAAAAGAACAAAAGTCCATCATATGCTATGTGCATTTCCTTGCAATTCAATAAGGTTGTTTGGAGCATGATTGTAGACGGTAAACCATTTGCTGAAGCAGAGATAAATGACATGGTAAGTTTATCCATATCATGTTTTGCTATTCACCATCACTCTTTAGAATGTGAAATGATGAGAGCTACTTGGTGAGCAGCTTGTTTAGAATACTTCCTCAATCTACGTATGTTGACGTAGTCTGTTGCAATAAATTAAGAATCAGTACATATTTATCTGAATTTAAACATGCAGATATATGACTTTTATCGGGATTACAAAGATATTGGTGTTTCTCGATTCACTACCAAGTCCTTTGTTTTGAGGAACTGTCTTCCTCATGCAAAGTCGGATATGCTTTTATCAGCGTGGAATCCTCCAAGCGACTGGGGAAAGTACGTTATCATATCACATGCTTTGCAAGGCATTTTAATTCTGAATGATGGTTTCTTAGTTGCACTGGTGAAGGTTTTGATGGGTTAGGATAAATTTATGGAACCATATAGGTATATAGATCTTAGCACCCTGAACGTAAATTTCAATAATTACAAATTTGACGCTGGTTCTGACTTAGAAAGTGTGCTTCCTCTCTTTCTCTCTCACCACATATGTTCGAAAAGACTAAAAGCATTCGAACTTTGTATCAGTTCTGATAAGTGAAATTCATTAGAAGTTGACCTTTAGCTTTATTTGCAGGAATTTCATGCTACATGTAGATGCAAAGCAAGGAGCGCCAAAAGATGGACACTATCCTCTTGAGCTTTTCCATGTATGTATCTTTTTCTCTTTCCGTGATTAGTTACTTAGTGGATATGAGTATAGTGACCTAACGTTACCATTCTAATTAGCATTCTACATCTTATAACTGAACAATGTTTGCTTACCACGTGAGTTTTAAAATTTGTATGATAATACCGGTGAAATCTTGTAGGTGGCGATTTACCCCCTGAGGATTCATTTGACAGAAACAATGTACAGAATGATGTGGGAGTATTTCTTCCCAGAGGAAGAGCAGGATTCCCAAAGACGACAGGTCACAAATTCAGCTTTTTATATGAATCATTGTTTAAGTGTGTATTGAATGTTTTTTGGTTAACTTTCTTTTCCGGCAGGAAGTTTGGAAAATTTCAACAACAGCTGGCTCGAAACGTGTAAAGAAAGGGTTAGCAGGTCATGAATCTTCTACAACTAGTCACTCCAATGTTGAAGCATCTCGCGGGAGTTCTGCAGCGCTCTCTGCTTCTGCCACAGCGCTGTCACAAAGCAATGCTGACTCTGTTCAAGTAAGTTTCACCTTATTCTGCATTTGAAAATTTTGCGCGAACTTTCACCAGTCTTTTTCTGATTTATACTCTTCTGCTGGCAGAAATCAAATGCGCTAACCCTCAGATCTAGCAATGGTGGTTTTGGTCAGGGGTTGAGAAGAACATCTTCTTTTGATAGGACCTGGGAAGAAAATGTGGCACAATCCGTGGCTAATGAACTCGTTCGAGAAGCTCATTCCTGCACCGTGTCATCTTCCATTGAACAACTGGAGGATTCCTCTAAACAGAAGCCCAAAGAAACAAAACCTCTCAAGCCTGGCCGCTCTTCTCATGAAGAAAGGAAAGCTGGAAAGTCGCATGAGGAGAAGAAATCTAGGCCTAGAAAGATGATGGAGTTTCACAACATCAAAATAAGCCAGGTAACTTGTCAAATACCTACTACCACTTAGGTCGGAAAATTGATTTGGTTTAAATCGGTTTACATCAATTTCATCATCAGGTGGAGCTTCAAGTGACATATGAGGGCTCAAGATTTGTTGTAAATGACCTCAAGTTGCTGATGGATACATTTGACCATGTTGAGTTCACTGGGACTTGGAGAAGACTGTTCTCTCGTGTTAAGAAACACATCATTTGGGGAGTACTGAAGTCTGTTACAGGAATGCAGGTCAGATATATATATATATCATAAAATAGTTTTGTGAGGTTAAAAGATAATAACAATCAAACAAATTTCAGGGGAAGAAATTCAAAGACAAATCACAGATAAACAGTGGGACAGCAGCTGAGAATGACCTTAATCTAAGTGACAATGATCAAACGGGGAAACCAGTCACGTTGTTTAAGCGTCAAAGTGATGGAGCAGGGGAGGGATTTGTTACTTCTGTTAAAGGACTATTCAACACGCAAAGGCGCAAGGCCAAAGCATTTGTCTTGAGAACTATGAGAGGTGAAGCAGATAACGATTTCCACGGGGAGTGGAGTGACAGTGATGTTGAATTCTCTCCTTTTGCTCGGCAATTAACTATAACCAAAACTAAGAAGCTCATCAGACGTCATACTAAGAAACTACGTCCAAGATCTCAAAGAGGTTAGCACATTCTCATATTCACTATTATGTAACATTTTTGTCAGAATTGACATGTCATTAAAACTTGTTCTTTATTCGTTGGACTCAGCATTCTTAACTTGTTTATTTTCTCCTTAGGTTCGACTTCTCAGCAAAGAGAATCACTTCCATCGTCATCGAGAGAGGTCACTGCATTTGAAAGTGATTGTTCAAGTGGATCTTCACCGTACGAAGATTTTCAAGATTAATATCCTTCTTCATGGCTGAGGTAGGAAGGATAGACTTCTTAGCTTCCAAGGAGTAGTCCTTGTAAATTTTGTTTTTTTCCCGGCTGTAATAGGAGAATGAACAATACTAAGAGAGAGACCAACAATATTGTACAGACGTTGGTATATTGAGAAAGAAATTAAAAAACCACAGGTTACTTCATCATCACGTTTTACAAAACAGCACGAGTTGCTTGTCAGCTAAATTACATGGCTTCATGCAGTTACAAATGGCTTATAGTTTCGTGTTGATGTTGTCCGGCATAATCACAAAGAAAGGGTCAACTAAGAGCAAAAGAACTGAACACTATTTTGGACGTCACAATACACACCCATTTGACACCCCTATAAGCGAGTTTAGGTTGTCAGCACCAGCTCTAAGACACATAACGTTTTGTGATGGTAGTTGATAACTTTTATATGATTATTGGGGCTGACATCAAAATTTATATGATAGTCGTTCGGATGATTCACTATGTTATTGAGAAGATTCTGAGGGTTTTTGTAATTTGAAATGATATATATATTGTAATGATGAAAACGATTGAGGGATATTGGAAGGATGAAGCAAACAAATCTGGGTGATTGCTTCTATCTTTAGACATAAATGCAGTTTTCAACGAAATGCTACAATGGCAATGGGAAAGAAACACTTTAATCCTCGAGCAATGCATTCAAATTGTATTACCTCTTTAAACGCACCAAAGGCGTATATATCTATATGGTTCTGTTACATAACAATCAACACCTCTCTATTGTCTATGAATCTTAATCTATTAAGATGAGATATATGGCACATTTACAAGGCAGTGAAGAGTTTGTAAAGTCCCCTCTGCGGTCTACAAGATAAGCCACGAATCGAGAACCAATGGAATCATGGGACACAGATTTACATACAGAACATATAAAAATCTGCTTCAGGATTTTATGCTCCAGATTGGACTTGGTTTCCGATGTTGAGCATTCTCGATCGAATAAACAAGAAGGGCTCCATCTTTTGTCCCTGCTAAGAAACACTCTTCTTGTGTTACAGTCAAAGAGGTGATTATTTTCCCGGCTCCGTTATACCTTCTTACTACTTCAAGGGAGTTCATAGACCGAACAACTATTTGTCCTTGGTCTCCGGCACTAACCAAAAACTCTCCACACTTGCTAAGTTCAAGACAGTTGATACGTC
Source organism: Hirschfeldia incana (assembly GCA_026261945.1). NCBI lineage: Eukaryota > Viridiplantae > Streptophyta > Magnoliopsida > Brassicales > Brassicaceae > Hirschfeldia > Hirschfeldia incana. The sequence continues at coordinate 1,169,966 of JABCMI010000013.1, read as the reverse complement.
CATTTGACTCGGAGCTAGCGAGATGTTTCCCGTTAATGGAGTAGAGGTGCAGACTAAGATCATCGTCACCGTACAGAACAATCCGTCCGTGGTGCGATACAGCAAGCTTCGAAACTGCGCTCCCTGAGGGATGTTTTAATGATCTTATGTATCTTCCTTCTCGCAATGTGTGGAAAACACAGGTTCCGTCTTTTGACCCACTGATGACTATGTCAAGATCGGTGCTGACATATAAGCATGTTATTATATCGTCATGACCACAAAGAATATGAGAAGGCGCTTCCGCGAGGACGATATCTCTCCGCAGTGCTTCTGCGTGAATATTTTTAACCCTCTTTTCAGGAGTTCTCATGCGGAGAACGTCCCACACCATCACAGTCGTATCATAGCTACCAGTTGCAAGAATGCTTGAATCAGCAGTCACTGCAGTATCAATGATATAATCAGTAAGGCATGAGTAGCTCTACCAAACCATGAAATGTTTAGACACGGGTTAACGAAAACTTTAATTGAGTGAAAGAGTTTAAGCACCTAGCGTGTGGGACTGAGTGGTTTTCGACTCAAATTAATGTCATTATTTTACCATAATTCAAGACTGGAGTATTTTCTCGAACATTAAAGAAGAAGACATATCCTAGGAAACTCAGGTTGGCTAATTTATTCCCGAGTACCATACAGTAAAAGCTTGACTACATTATCATCTCTAAGAAAGCAAACTTCAACCAGGCAAAGGAAGTAAAGGACTAAGAGCATACCTGCAACACAGCTTACGACGTCTTTATGATGTCGGATGCTCTGGACTACTCGTCCATCAGTCAAGGATATGACATGAAAACTGTTCTCCCAGTTGCCACATGAAACCAGAAAGTTTTCCAGTGGAGATTGCATTGTGGCAAAGCACTGTGATCCAAGTTCAACATTGTCTGCAAGGGGACTTCCAATATTACGGGGAGAAAGAACATCAGAACCAACTCCAAAGTATGGATCCTGCAGTGACAGAGGTCTCAGCTAATGTCGTACGATGTAATACTAAATTAATGGAATCCAAAATGATAATGCAGAACAGACCTGAGAGCTAGAGAAAGTAAAATTTCCGCCAGAATGTAGTTGAGTTGTCAACCAAATCTTGACTGACAAAGTGAGACCCTGGTTAACAAGAACTATATTTGAATCTACTACACCGACATATAGAACTGATGATGGGGGGTTAGTTGTAGCGGGAAGAATGGAAGTCAAGTTGATGGAAGCAGGCGCAAAGTACAACGGATGTGCAATTGGAATAGGGGGCCCTCTTCTCGGATGTTTCTTCCGGAAGATCTGGATTGGAGTTTGACCAAAATTAGCAATCTGATCTTCAATTGCTGATATTTGCAGCTCGTCTTCCATATTTTCTACGTCAACAGCACCTTCGTATGTAAGATAATAAAAGATATTTGCCGCCTGCAGTTAAATGAGTAATTTAATTTTTAATAAGAACCGAAAGGCTTCAACAAAAAAGAGGCGAGCTTACGAAATATGAAGTACCACCAGTAGCGGTCAACAAATAAAAGTCTGAGAAAATTAATCGGGGTACCTCCACAGCTGGTTTGCCACGCTGTTTGTGTCCAAATATCAAATCAATCCATTCATGGAGATGTGAGCTAACATACTCGCTCTCTAAGGCTTCTCTATTACGAGCAATAAACATCTCTGGAGAACCCTGCATATATAATTGGCAATGAAGTTCTCAAGGAGATTAAACAAAGGTACACATTCAGGATGTCTAGAAAACAAACTGCCACTAAAATTCCTTAGCGCCCACACAATACCAAAAGAAAGTTTCAACCTTAGTTCGTTAGTACTCCTCGCCAATCTCTACATAATCATAGTTCTATAGGTGGTCTTCTTCAATAAGGACCAAACACACCTCATGAAAATGTTTTCCATATTCACAAGAGTACTCTAAAGAATCAAATATATATAGCAACTTGTCCCACCAAACTCCAGAAACTAGTTCAGCGCTCCTCTAGATTACCCTGCAAATCATGGGTGTGAGAAGCATACCTTAGCCCATGGGGGTAGACAAATATCTCCGAGAGGTTCTCCGTCTTGTTTCACTCCAAGGTGGTAAGAGTTGGAGTTCACCAGAAATTCAGGCATGTAGAAGAACTCAGGGATCAATTCTTTTACATCGCTTGTGTTTGACAGGCAATTTCGATATGTCCCCTCAATACTTTGAAAAAGACGATCTGCGTGATCAAATTTACCACCCTGGCCACAAACAGAACTGTTAGATGATAATGTCCGTATACACCATTTTTCATTATACACTACAGAAACCTGTTAATTTTTAAAGTTGGACGTAAGAAGTACCTGCAGACTACGATGAAGGGATGTAAATGGCTCTAACCTCAAAAGGTAATACAACACACTTCCCATACTTGAATAATGGGACCCGTAATAGAAACTGCATTAAGTTCATTAACAAAAATTACTAAGGTGCAAGAGCAAAAGTATCTCTTTAGTATAGAAAACATTCTTTAATGTCTACCTAGGTATATCAGGATCGGAGAAGCTGTGGTATCTGTCCTCAAAAACCTGACACAGCAATAAATCATTTTGCATTATTACATTCATGCCATTAACATCAGAAACTAAATACATGTCACTGCTTTATACTAACCTCAAACCTTCTTGAATCTAAAGCTCCAACCGGTTTAGAAAGATCACGGAAGGTAGATGCTTTACTAAAATCAAGAGTCTCAGATGAGTAGTCAGCCACCACCCAAGGGAAAACAGGATACTGAGTCAAATCATTATACGATCTGCCTGCAAGGGTGTTGAGAATCATCAAGTATTCAAAGTTTGTAATCTCTCTTCTTCTCCATCTGTCTCTGGCTGTTTCTGCCATCTCCATAGCTACACGTCTGTCAACAAAGGAAATCACTGCTGTCCTGTCCCTTGCAACACTCTTCGGAAACAGAAATTCATTCCTGGTAGAAACTATTAACATTCCGACCTCCTTTGCATTCTTTGGCGATGCAAAATTTAAAAAGACTGGGGGCACAGATTCCTGAAAGAAAATTTCCACAGCTGTGTATTGAAGCAAATATCTCGTCCAATGAACACTTTTCACCTATCAACAGCACATCCATGAAAACATTATCAAATACGCTGTCACTGATGCACGAAATACCAAATTAGTTTGATGTTTTGTTACCTTTCCTATTTTCCATCTTCTGTGGCGCTTAAACTTTTTTAGCGGTTTCTGATTATTCTTTCCTGATTCTAAATCTAAGGTTGTCTCTCTCTCATAAGGTGAAGACCATTTAACAAGGTTCTGTTTACTGTCAGGTTTTGATACATCACCACCCTTTGAAGTGCTAAAGTTCTTGAAGACAGATGATCCACCAGTTCCTTCCACCAAAAACTCCCCAGAGAAATGCAAAACATTTTTCATAACTGCCAAACAACCAGCCAGTTTCCTCTTGGGAGTTATAAGAACACAAGGAACTGATGCCAAAACCTGAGAAAATACAAAACGAAAAGCATGTTATATATAGATACTGTATAGTCTACTCCTTCAAAATTTGCGAAATATGCACCTCGCTGGTTTCAACTTCTAAAGAAGAGGCATCTACTTTATCTTGTACAACATCCTTGAGATCACTACTGCTTCTCACAAGCTCGGAGAACTGGATTTCTGCAGATGTATCCAATAAATTTTGCTCACTTTGACTATTGTCGTTCTCAAAAGATTCTGAGCCACCCTCATCGGTTATCCTGCGGATGCCCTTCAGTAAAAATTTCTTCATCTGTTCAGGTAAATGTATCACACCAGACTTGCTTTCATTGATAACTTTTGTGGTCTCATTTTCAGTGGCAGTGGAAGTAGAAGGTGGATGGCACAGCCTTTCATCAAAATGATAATTCCTTCTCAACTTTGGTCTACGCCTCCAAGAATCTTCTGTCCTGTCGAGTTTCCAGTGGTTTACAATGTTATTAGGAAAAGGAGTTGCAGACCAAGGACCTCTTTCATCCATCAAAGATCGCAGCATGTGAATCCATTTCTCAGTAACGTTTTGCTGTTGCTCTTCATGGCTTAATTGCACTGCAACTCGTCTATTTTCATCCCACGTAAGAACAGTTTTTAAACCGCTTTGCAGCTCATCATCAAAAAAATTCTTGCTGTTGGATTCCAAAGATGATGCTTCATTATTCCTTTCACCAAGAGCTTGCACTTGACGAGTACGGTCAGATAGTAATGTTTTCATGTATGTCGTTTCATCAGTGACTGCAGCAAGCACACGGTCTTTGTGGATAAGATTCTGGATAGAACCCACTTCTTTAAAGATTCCACCAGATTCAGAACCGTCATCCTTACTCATACCACTGGTGGCCAGGATGGACTTTCCGCAACTTACAGTTTCGCGTATCAGGTGCGATATTACATGAAATCGAGCACCATCATCTAACTTTCCATATTGGGATCTTACATAAAGCAAACAGCCAATAAAGAGATGCAGTCTGCTCTTGCTTTGATCATCATCAGCAGATAAAAAGGAAGGCAACAGTGACGTCACCTGCTGTACACATTTAGTGGCTTTTTCCAGCGACGACATGCACAGATAAAGGGTGACAAGCCTAAACACGATTCGTGGGCACTTCTCACTTCTTAGGAGCATAGCTTTATCAACGTTTTTGTTAATTTTTCCACTTAATGCATTGCCTATTCCTCCTGAAACAACAACTGCGGCCATTTCAGCAGCTGGAACATTTAATGACTCTACTAATCCTCTCGCTCTTTGACCAATAGAGGGACCAGTAGCTAAAGATTTGGGATACATCTTCATCGGACCCCTTCCATTAATATCACATATTATTCTCCACAAATTGTCATACAGATTCCACCATCTTTCATTGGTCATCAGTTCAGTTATTGTGGTACAAGAGTGCTGACTTCCTGTGTTTCTGGAAAGTGAACGAAGAAAACAACATGATCACCAAAGGTAAGCAAGAGAGTAAATATTAGGAATTAGTCACTGAAAAGCTTTCTTTACACAATATACTAGAATGTTGTACCATCTGTTAAGACATTTTCACATATGATGGAAAACAAATTTTAAAAAATGAAGAAAAAAAACTACTAAGATCAGTGAAGAGAGAATTCAAGTAATAGGCTATCTTTAAAATAGTAACTCACTATCCTGATTCGCCCAAACTCAAATGTTAACATGATATTGTTAAGGCAGTTTGTTTCTCTACAACAAAATCATGGGATAAGAGTTACGCTACCATTACATTCCAGAAAGAACATACCTAGAGGTTTCTTCCGTCAACAATCGTTGGAAACTCTCATCTAAACCCAAACTGTGGTCCTCACGGTTTTCAAGTTGTAATAAATCCTCTGAAAAATCAGTACTATTTGCCGGAAACTGCAAGGAATACCTTTGACATTAAAGTTCCTATAGATAAAGTAAAGAACAGATACGCTTATAACAGGAACAAGAAACTGGATTAAACCATTTGTTAATTTTAATTTAACCAAGTTGTCCAAAAAAAAAAAAAAATTAATTTGACCTTAAATAATGAAGTTATTTGGGTTCAAAGAGAATCAAGTGAGCTTGATTTAATCCAAAATGTTTCACTGAATAATTAATTAACTAAATACCTTCACTACCCTGGATTATTACTCATCGCGAGTACAGGTAATGAATGAATGGAAGGATAGTTACTCTAGATAACCTAATATTAATCAAAAGGTCTTAGCACAATCTGGTCTAACAATCCTGGAGAACGTGGACAATTCCAACCAAAACAAGATTTAAAATTTAGTTCAACAATCAACTACTTAACAAGAATGAAAAAACAAAAGTAGGTTGGTCATACCAGGAGCCTACTGCCAAATTCACGAACAAGCATCTCGTCAACGAGCCGCAAGAGGTACAACACATTGTCACGACATGGGTGCGAAAGGAAAATATTATCTTCAGATGAGAGTTCCACCAACCGCTGAATCAAGTCCTCGTAGAGATCACGGAGAAAAGATCGGTATGGTGCATCATTCTGTGACGAAATAGAATAAGCAAAGACCAACAACCTTTTTTTAAGGTATAAGAAAGCAAATTAGTTTTTGATTAACCTACATGTTCACAATGCAAGAGTATGAAATTCACAGTTTCCTCCAACTGCTGCCAGCCTCCCTTCACAGATAAGATATAGTGGCAGAGAACAACACAAAAGAGGCCCCTGACAAAGTGTTGCTCATTTAATGCTAAGTCATCATGATTAAGCAGCTCAGATCTGTAGTCCTTTATCACATCAAGTTTCACTGACGCTGATAGCCATGCGCTCCATCCAAATTCCTACACATACCGTTTTGTATTTTTAATTGGCGTTTTAACACTAGCATATCTGATATTTTCAGTCATGAGTATATATACCATCAAAGCTTCAACATTCATAGGATTTGAATCCAGAAGATCCAGAATGTCACTGATTATTTTCATTCGTGCTGATCCGTCCTTGCAGTCGGACAGGAATTTGAAGATAAAAACAAAAATTTGTGGAAGAAAGAAGTGAGAGTTGCTTGATTTGCTTCTCTGCTTATCAACTTGGTTGTATTTCTGCAGAACCTACAAGCAAAAAAAAATCCCAATGATTTCCAACAAAATATTTAAGAAAACAAAATTAAGTAGGAAAATTAATTAAACTCAGCAATCTTGAACTTATACCTGTTTGGGGCTGGCACCACCAAGTAGAACATCGAACAAGGTTGCACGCAAGTTATCTGTCTGAGGATATTGGAACAGTCTGTCAGACATGGCAACAAAAATTGGTTGCGTTCTACCACCAATTTTCTTGTTCCCTTGTGAAAGAAATTTGGTTCTTCCAACGGGAAGAGTAAAAAACCTTGCTCCTTTTTTCTCTGAAGGTACATCATAAAGAAGCCTTCCAAGGAACTGCAAGCTGAGTAACCTTATAGGCTCGTAATCCCTGCCAAACCCCAATGTGTAGATAGGTGAGCAAGATTGTGTATGCCTCATAAAATAGAGGAAATTTTCTCCTTAGTCTAGTCTAATGCCAAAACTGTAAGAAATGTTCAGCACAGACCATGGACAAACATTCCTTTTGCTACGAAAGTCTACTGATTTTTCTATGCAACTATTGACTAAATACCACTGGTTTACTTTACAAGAAGGCATGAAACTGTCAACTCAATACCACATGTTCCTTTACAAGAAAGACGCAGATGCAAACAGAAAAACTTATCTTTATCCAGGGCTCCAGCAGGAACAAACCACCTCAATAAATTTACCGAATGATTTAAAGCAAGGAGGATATTTTGTTATGAGAGGGTATTAGGGCATACAGTAGTCTATACTTTAATTCACCAGCCCCCATATTTGCAACAATATTTTGACGCTTAGCAAGTACTTAACTTGTTTCAAAACAAAACAGAAACATGAACAGATGATGTTTGAGCCTTTGCTCTATCAAATGATTGAGGTTGTTGTCAGTTTTACAATCTGTTAACTTGCATAACAGAGGAGCATCTATTGCTGCAAAATAAACTATATGTTTCAACTGAATCAATCCATTGATGTACAACAAAGCCCCTTAAAAGTTCGGTACCATGAAAACAACGACGGCTTTGCAGAAAACAACAGACCCACGCATATTTGCAAAATTCATGTATATTTGAAAACTGAAATCATATGTACTAACCACCACGGAAAATATGAAAACTGACAGAAAAACAAAAACTTACCTCTGAAGAAGATTGACGAAAATGTGGCATCCACCAATAAGATTGACTTGTTCAAGAAAAGAAGCAAGGACTGATGTTTGAGAAATTGCACGGATAACCATATGCAGAACATCTTCGATGCATGCTACATCCTGGCATGTCTCAAAAAATGCTATCAAAGCTTTTACGTCCCCTGATGTGATATTCTGCCTGAAATACGGATGAAAAGATGGAATTAAACTGAGAGCAGACCTCAGTACAAGTTTCAAAAGTTTATCATATCATGTATTTTACAGAAAGGTGAATAAAACAGAGCATATAGATGACCGAAAAAGTGAATTTTATAGTGGATGACATGCCTCAGGCTCATTTCACCTAGGCTCAGTAAAAGGAGACGAATTTTATGAATTTCGTCCCTACTTGGTCTTTCTGTAATAGCTTTTGCTGGTTGCATAAGAGGCTTGCTTCCTTTAGCAGAGCGGTATCTCTCAGATTCCCAGTAAAAGTTCCATACTATGTCAATAACTCTTGGCAGTCGACAAAGGCTTCCCAGAAGTCGCGGATCATTATCCAGCTGTTGAATGAGAAACATGTAAAGTTCACGCTGCACATTATAAGTTGCACGGATCCAAATGTGAGGATTAAGGAAAATGCTTGATATAGCATCCTCCACAAGCAGCTCAGCAAACCCTGGATAGAGATAGAAAAATATAACAAGAAGTTTAAAATTGATCAGCCCCTGATCTATAAACAACTTTAATACTGCATTAGCAAAAAGGCAAGAATCTGATTAAATGTGCAAGATTCAGAGAACAGTATGTGAAGAATACCCATTGGAATGTTAGAAAAAGTCCAAACATAATTAGAAAAATGTTTCCACTTATTGTAAAAACAACTGCAATATAGAGTACCAGAAGTGATGCAAACTAGCTGCAGAAATCAAAATGATGCATTCACAACACGTACCAGAGCTTGAAATAACATTGAATAGGTGCTTCAAGGATGAAAGTGTTTCTAGATTGAGTTGCTTCGGCTGAATAGACTGTAACAAAAATCCTAGTATGGGGAATCCAGAGAGAAGATGCATCTGTTGCTGATTTCCTGGATTTTCATCCAAGACAGAAGCAATAAGTTCAATAACTTCAGCTGTCATACGCTCTTCTGGAGCAGGCATTGATGAAATTTCCTCTTGAAGTGCTTCACTCTCACATCTATCAATTTGTGTAATCAAAGGGAAAAAAACCGATATCCCTCCGACACAGTAAATTATCTGCTGGAGCAAGCGCCGCGAACATAGCTGAGTGCCAACCATAATATCAGCCTCAAATACGAGTCTATCTTGTAAATGATCTGAAACCCGAGACACATTAAACAATCTCCTACCATCACTCGCCTATAAGTAGAGAAGGAAAGCTTTTTTATTACAGTGGAAATAGAAATTTCTTATTGAAATTGGCATAACTGGATAAAAAAGATGTACTTTAAGAGGTGTATGACCTGTGCATTAAGTCCAAAGGAAACCTTAGATGCAAGCCCATCTTTTCCATCAAGGATACCACTAGGAAATGGATTATCAGAAAAGGGACCAGTCATCTCATTCTCTAAGAATGCATACATATAGCTTGGTCCTAGCGAATAAATGGCCTGAACTTGATCTGAAGACAAAGCATCATTAAACAAGTAAATGGGACCGATCTGGCCAAAAAATGGGAACACGTCTCGGACGGATTCCAGGCCTTCGTTATCTTGGATATGTGGCAACGTGATACTTGTACCAATGAAGCAACTGGTAAGTACATCAGTAACTTTTGGATAGCTGAAACAAAGATGACGAAATCAAGAACTGTACAAATAAAAATAGAACACCCAAACATACTCAATGTGACTAGTCAATATTTCTAACGATGTTAAAACGAGCCTTTAAGCAAATAAAAAATATATATCTGGAATCACCTGCATCTTTCAGATGACACGAGCTCCCCATCAACATAACACCTCAGGAGGCTACCACCCCAGAAAGCTCTTCCAATACTGTGGGAAACACAAATAAAGTGCCACTTCTTACTGACCAAATCGGTGTGCACATTTACACATTGCCGTTTAAGATTCAGTGACTGAAAAGGAGGAAACTTGCATTAGGGCGAGTTATAAGAAATTAGAAATAATGAAAAAGAAAACAGAAAACAGAAATAAGTCATGTTATTTGTCTTACAACGTAAGACAATCCATCGTTCCCAACGGCGGCAAAGCAGCCCTTCCCATTTTTTGACATAAAACTGAAGATACCCATTTTTCCATCTCCACGAAAGCTTTCTACTCTAAGCCAACAGCAAAAGGAAAATCCCTTATTCACAGGCCACTGAACAGGTGTTCTGATCATAATGCCCTGCAGACGAAAATAATTTACAAGAAAGGTAAGACGTAAGAATAAAAAATAGCAATAGTTTGTCTACTCACCAAAAAAATTGCAATACTTCAAAATGAATATCTCCGACAGATTACCACCATTTCTTGGTTTCAAAAATCAAAAGCTTTCTACCTCACGTAGCCCCTACGATTTCTAAACTTTAACCAATCAAATTTGTCTTGGTTTCAAAAATTCAAAAGCTTTCCACCTCACATAGTCCCCACGATGTCTAAACTTTAACGAATTAAACTTGCGGCATGTTTCAAATACAGTTATAGCACCGTTCATTAAACACTGGAAACTGATTTCACCGAGAAAAACTAAAATAAATTGTAGCAGTACAATAATACGCAGATTATATGCATGTAAACTTTCGCAAACAGAAAGAACTTACAGAATCAATCCCGTTCATGTCAAAAAAGCCTGTTGGTCCTTTCTCATTCAGCATTGACAACAAACAAGCCAATAACAGTGAGCGGTATTTCTGTTGGTTACCCACTCTTTCACTCCGTAGAAGGGCAAAGATCTTACGAATATCCTTCCCAGAGATACTGTGGCCACCAATTGTCCGGGTTAGCTGTGTTATCTTCAAGATAACACTCTCAGCATCTTCCAGAGAAAACCAATCGAGAAGAAGGTTGAGCATTCCTGCTCGAACACATGAAGCACGATTTGATATGGAATCCCTAAGGAGTTGTTGAAACAAATTTAGCCCATAACACTGCAAAGACTCGCTGCTCTGCCAAATCATAAACATCCACAGTAAAGATATATCCCTAAACAAGAATTTAGTAAAAGGAAAATCCAAGTAACATGTATAGCACCAACCTTCTGAAGTACATTTAAGTAAAGTATGATAACATCTTCATTCTGAACAGGAAAAAAAAAATTGGAAACATGGCAGGAGAATTAGTCGCCATTAACTAGGAATAAATTTTTAAGAGACCATATAACTGGCAAAGTAACAGTAAGTCGCATCATTACCTTTATAAGAGCACTGCCTTTATCATCAAATTTGCCATCAACAAGCATGTCAAGTAGAGCATCTAGGAGTCTTTGGGTAGGTTGCCACTGGAAGAAATCCAACAATAAGCTTTGCAGTGTCTGATAGCCTTTGCCAGCGAGGGCTTTGAAAGCAAACTGAAGGCAACAACAGGAAGCAATGCCAAAAATAAATTATACTAGTGCAAGTAATCTTTGCGTCTAACTTAACTCAGAAATATTTCCTAAACGGTAGAATAACTATCTGTCTTTTGTTCTACTATATGACTAGTTTAGATCCAAGTTTTCTTGGATTACTTTCACCACTGCTCGAGTCCCAAATCAAGTTAGGTTAAATTCACATGTCACCCAGAGAAAAGCCTTATCTACAAAGAAGTCGATGTGTGAATTTTGCTAACACGAAAATGAGGAATTCTAACAGATTAAATATGTCGCTAAATATGCTAGAAAAATCAAATACATCCATCCATAAACCCCATGTTATTTTACGAATCCTAAGGTGATAACTGAGCAAGTGTTTAATAAATGACCCTTATTGTAGTGAAAAGCAAAAGAACAAAAGAGTCACCTTTGAGGCGTCGCTATTTGCAAGCAAAGAAGTTAGAGTTTGGAGGACATTTAGCACCAACTTCTCTCCATTTGCTTCATCGAGATTACCATTTAACAGAGACACGATGTGTAAGAAACACTCCCCATCACGAAATAGGGATTGGTAATACTGAAGGGAGAAACAATAAGAGGACAAAAATTAGAAAAAAATAAAGATAATGTCCAACAAAAGTTACAAGCACTAAGTAAGAAACTTAGGTTCATACCCTAGAGTCAGTTTTGATCAAGTCTCTCATACCGGCCAATAGATCAACAGATAAGTCAACAAAATCATTTTCTCTTTCCTTCACTTGAGTGAATGTTTCCAGATATTTGGAACACACTTGTAATTTTGCTGTTTTGTCTTCCTCACACAGAGGCGTGATCTGAAAATTTGGATAAGAAATCTTTTTCATGCTCCGTCACAGGCTAAAAGATCAATAGAAGTATAGTAAAGACTAACAACTACTAGTTTGAAAAAAGAAATACCTTCATGAGATCAATAATGTGTTTCATCACATTGTTCCTAACGGCCTTCTCCCAAAATAGCTCAAAAAGGCAATCGACACAAACAGAGCTCCGCAAAACATATGCTTTTGCATCATCAGTTGACGAGAAAAACTCTGAGAAAATCCCAATGCATGTTTCCATGCATTCAAACCAACAATCCTCTGTATGAGACTTGTTATGAGGTGAATCAACTAAAACTCCACTGTCACTACTTTCTAGTAAAGCGTCGTCAACAACACACAGAGACTTCCTACTTTCCCTGGCTTGAGTGCAAGCCAACCTGAGCACACGGCAAGGCCCATTCAATGCCTTGAAAGAGCGTCTATTTTCATTAGAAAGCTGCAACGAACGCAACAGCCGCTGTGAAAGACCGTTTGCGATACTGGGTGTAGATACAGACTGCTCAAGAGCATCTAAAAGAACAGATACACTCGGCTGCAATCACAACAAAACAAAACATACTATTTTCATGAAAGCCCTCAAAAGAGATTAACGATAAGTACAAAAGAAACGAACAAGCAGTTGCTGAATCATATTGTATACATTAGTAACATGAACAATACTCCAACGTTCATGAATAAAACGGCTGAATGATATTGTATACACTAGAAACATGAACAGATACACTGGCTGCAACCACAACAACAACAAGCAGTTGCTGAATCATATCGTATACTCCAGCGTCCGGTTATAGAACTAAACCAACATTCTTATCAATTTTTCAAGCAAATCAACAACACGAAGCATCATCGGAGAAAAAGCTATTAGAGATTGAAATGCCGTACCGAATGAGACGCAGTTGCATCAGAAGTTGCAGGCGATTCCATTAGGGCGCGCGAAATCGGTTTCGTGTGAATGATCTGATTTGAGATCTGTAGCCGACGGTTCGATCCAACGAGAAATTAATCCGAAGCTCTCACATAACCGTTTCTTCTTGGATCAGTGCGAAGCGAGGAGAAGAATAAACCCTTCTTCAAGTCTCTCTCTGCTCTGCTAATGAAGAAGCATTTACCCCCAAATTCTGGAATCTGCAGAAAGAAAAGAGTGTTTAGAATTTACAAAAGCAGGTCCTTCGTTTTAGTAAATTTTTTAAGTAATTTCCTCCATAAATTATATGTATCAATTTAACCCATTTTCTCCATAAAACTCTTTGGAGCATTTTTGGCAATTTCTCCAGATCACTCAGTGGACGAGCTACGAGATCTTCTTGAAACCAACCTATTAAGAAAGGAGGTCACTGAGGATGAGATTAAAAAAAAATCAATTTATGCCAAGCAATAAGTCCCCACACATGACATGATGTGGATTTGTAAGGCTGCTTGTCAATCATAGAAAAATATTTGTGAATGTTATTCAGTCCTAAAAGCCTCTTTCCAAATGGATGAAATTCAACGACATTGTCTATGATTCTGAAGAAAGACAACGGATAAGAGAAGAAATATTACTGCCTTATGTTTCTGTGTAATGTCAGTTCCAAATTTCCTCAAGATGTTGTTGTCAATATTCATTTGGCAAATGAAAGAAAATGAGCTTGAGAAGAATTGCCACAAATAAATGTTTCCGCACAATGTGTCTAAAGCATTTGACGGTCCAATAAATTTTTCATGCTAAACACATTATTGACCCTATATTTTAGGTTGATCAGTTAATAAATTGGATCAATCTTTTCATATCAGTGACTTCATTTTACTAGTAAAGGGTACATTAACTTCAAAGTGAGAGGGATGTTTCCTTTTATAGTATTTATATGTAATATGTTGAATTTGTTTTCTAGACTGATCAATAAGCGCCATCAGAAAGAAGAACTGGATATCCACCCTTACTGTAAGCAAATTCAACTGACCCATTTGTAATTTGCCAATGATCTAATACTATTTTCTGATGGCAAGAAGATATCTAAAGCAAACTACATTACTCGGACATAGATAATTTGATCTAAAATGGGTTCTTTGACAAATCAGTTCCTCTCATATGCACAGAGACTTCAACTTGTAAAGTCATTATCACAAGCATATTGGATTAACGAATTTCAGCTTATAGACTTCTCAATAGTTGTGTGGACGAGATAAAGAAGCTCTGGTCTATTTTCTTGTGGTTGGATTTGGAGCTAAACCTAATGAACGACAAAATAGTATATATGTATAGATCTATGTGTTCCAAAATCTGGCGGAGGTCTTGAGAGAAAATCGGTAAAGAAACCAAACGAAGTATATTTCTTGAAACTTATTTGGAGACTCATCTCCTCTCAATCAGCTTTATGGATTAAATGGATTATAGAATTCAATTGGAGGATCATGGATGTGGAAAAAACTCATGAAATTCAGAGAAACTACATCATATTTCTATCGAGTTCAAATCCACAATGGTGAGAATTCTTTCTCATATTTTGATCACTGGTCATATATGGGAAGACTGGATGAGATAATTAACAAGTCCTAAAGGATATATTTACATGTGTATATCTGCTCACACGACGATTGGCATGGTGTGAGACACCTATATCAGCAAAACACATGTCAACAACCCTAAATGAAGTAGAGATTAAGAAGTTGAAATGTATGGAACACGGTGAGGATGTGGTCCTGTGAAAAAATTGCATCAAACAAATTTCCAAGGAAGTTGCATTCAAAACGGACTTTGAAACTTCTGACAGATGAAAAGCTAGGAACTAAATGGTACTAATGATTATGGTTTATACACGAAAATCAGGGTATAACTCGTTTCGAAGTAAGTCTTGCACTTGGTTTATATACAATATTTCTAGATTAACACAAAGAGTCCGAGACGTTAAAAAAAGTTTTCCTCTTCGCATGGAAGGACTGTTATGGGAGGATATCGTGCCTGAGAGAGCTATAGATCCTTGTGATTCGTTTTAAGATCAACTGTGATGATTTGGTAGACATGATTGGCAACCCGGATGACTGACCGGTATTTACTTTTTTTCTGTCAACGACCGGTATTTACTTTAGAGCTAGCTTCTATTTGTTTTTAGCATAGCAGCTTTCAAAGTTTCAGTATTATCCATATTCTGAGGAGCATACTTTTTTTAATGGGGCAGGATAAAGATGATTATTTGAACAACTTTTATATCGGCTAAAACTTGATCTCATTGTAATATTGTATGGATTATTGACAAAAATAAATTAAAATTATTATATTATTTTTTTTGCAATTGGTTGACAAAATATTATTTTATCAACTAATAGAAGAAGAAAGTTTAGTTGTATTGATTGTAACTGACTCTGTTAGGCTTAACTCTTTTATATATGAAAGAGTTATTTTCGATATAAACATAACCGAATAGATATTAAAATAGACTTGGTTCAATCATAAACCGGACTATACATTTGGATATCTAATACCCCTCCTCAAGATGGCATGTAGATGTTAGACATAGCCATCTTGCTAACATGAGTAGAAAACAGAGCAGAATACAATGGCTTTGTAAACATATCAGCGAGCTGATTATCTGTCCGGACATGTTAAGTCTTGATCAAACCCTTCAAAATCTTCTCACGTACAATGTGACAATCATTCTCCAAATGTTTGGTTCTCTTGTGAAATACAGCATTATTGGCAATATGTATGACCGCTGTGGAATCACAAAAGAAAGCAATCGGTTGAGTTTGGGGAGCAAGAAACTCAGCAAGAAGCTTGACGATCCAAGCAAGCTCTCGTACTGCAAACTCCATAGCACAATACTCAGATTCTGCAGACGAGAGAGAAACAGTGTCTTTTTTCTTGGACTTTCAGGATATAAAAGATGGACCAAGAAACATACATAAGCCGGATGTAGATCGTCGAGTATCAGCACAAGAATTCCAGTCAGCATCAGTGAAGCATTTTCAAACCAAATCAGAATGCGCATAGTAAAAGATCCCTTTGCCAAGCGTGCCTTTCAAGTAACGCAGCACCTTGTAAGCCACTTGAAGATGAGACTCTTTTGGAGCTGAAGCAAACTGACAAAGTCGATTAACTGCAAACGTGACATCAGGACGGGTGATAGTGAGATACTTCATCTTGCCCACAAGCCTTCGATACACTGTTGGATCAGCAATGACTGGTTATGCACTGTCTTGAACAAGTTTGGTACTTAGAACCATCGGAATAGAGGAAGGTTTGCAAGCCATAAGTCATGTTTCTTCAAGCAACTCCAAGACATATTTATGCTGAGAAATTGAAATCCCTCCTTAGACCGAGCAATCTCAAGTCCTAGGAAATAACTTAAAGGACCAACATCCCTTAACTTGAAACACTTCTTCAGATCCTTCTTGAGACGTGTAACGCTGTGATCATCATTGCTAGCAATAATGATGTCATCAACGTACACTAAGACTGCAACGTATTTGCCATTCTTGTTGCTGATAAATAAGGTGTGATCTGAGTGTGACTTCTGAAATCCAAGATTCATAAGAGTACCACTGAACTTCAAAAACCACTGGCGAGAAGCTTGACGTAAACCATATAATGATTTGTTGAGACGACACACTGGATTAGAAGGTAAAACAGTGCCTTCTTTAGGAGTATAACCCGGAGGAAGTGACATATATATTTCTTATGTGAGATCACCATTGAAAAACGCATTTGATATGTCTAGCTGTGTTAAACTCTATTGGTTAACTGCTGCAACTGACAAGAGCGTTTTGACAGTAGTCATTTTGGCCACAGGAGAAAAAGTATCAACAAAGTCAATCCCCTCCTGTTGTGTGTAACCTTTTGCAACGAGACGTGCCTTATACCGTTCCAGTGTACCGTCAGCGTCAAGCGTAACCTTATAGACCCAGCGACATCCGATAGCATGCTTTCCATCAGGAAGTGATACTATTTCCCATGTATCAGTACTCTCGAGAGCAATGAGTTCCTCATTCATGGCTTGAATCCACTCATCGAACTTCTTAGCTTGAGTAAAGGAAGAAGGTTCAGGATGATGAATGACTCTTATAAGTTGTAGAAAGCTTCTCATAAGATACATGTGCTGTAAGAGGATAAGGAATAGTAGTCTCTGTCATGTTACAATAGTAATCATGAAGGTAAGCTGGTGGTTTAGTGGATAGTTTCTGATCTGAATGTGGAACAGGTTGAGAAACAGGATCAGAAGAAGTTGCATCTACCGGTGCGTAAGGTTCAGGAACCATTGCAGGAGTAGAAGAAGATTCTTGAGTATGTTTCTCTGTATCATCAGCTAAAGGAGAACCAAATATATTAGAAAGATCCTCTGTCTGATGAAAAGGATAAATGTCTTCATGGAAGACGACATTTTGTGAAATGGAAATGGCATTAGTCTCCAAATCCATGACTTTATAACCTTCGTATCCCGATAGATAACCAAGGAAGATACAAGCTTTGGCTCTCGGTTGAAAATTGTGTCGATTCTTTGAAGAAGTAGACACATAGCAGAGGCAGCCAAAATATCGTATTCCAGTGTAGTCTGGAAGTTTAGAAGTAAGCATCTGATACAGAGACTTGTCATGAAGAAGAGGCGTAGGAAGACAGTTGATCAAGAATACTGCAGTGAGGACACAATCAGACCAGTATTTAAGAGACAACTTCGACTGAAACATCAAAGAACGAGCAACGTTTAATATATGTTGATGCTTCCTTTCGACTACTGAATTTTGTTCCGGAGTCTCAGGACATGAATGAAAAGTTGTAATTCCTTTAGTTTTATACAAGTCGAAGAACCGTAACTCATGAGCATTATCAGACCTCACCCCTTTCACTGTTGTTTTGTAGTGTGTTTCCACCATCTTCAAAAAATCTGGAAACAGAGTAAGTACTTCATATTTTGTGCGCATAAGATAAATCAATGTGACCCGTGTATGATCCACAATGGTCAGGAAGTATCTATAGCCTTCGTTTGAGATCACAGAGAATGGACCCCAAGTGTCAATGTGTAATAAATCAAACGGCTTGAGACTCATATAATTGTGAGAAGGAAATGAGAGATGCTTCTGTTTTGCAAGAGGACAAATGGCACAATGAAAAGAAGTTTTATTTCTCAAAAAGATTCCCAGTACATTGGATATTGAATCAATCTTTTGTATTGAAGGATGGCCTAGTCCATGGTGCCACAAGGCATAATCAAGTACAACATTACACAGAAACTTGACTGTCTTGCAGAGAGATCACCAATAGAAGCTTCATCCAGAACGTATAGACTTGCAACTTCTTCACCCTGACCAATCATCAACCCCCTGGTAAGATCCTGAATCATACAAGATACACTGTCAAACACAACTCTATATCCCAAATCTCTAGTCATTTGACTAACACTGATAAGATTTAGTCGAAAATCTGGAATGTATAATACATTATTCAAGATCAGACCCTCATTTATCTTGACCATTTGGTAAACTCACTGACTGGTTAAGAGTATCAGATAAATTGATGAACTTGTCTCGATCGTGACACACATGATGTGTCGCACCACTACCAATGATCCAAGACACATATGACAAAACATTTCCAGTAGCTCTTAAAAATCCAACAAAATAGAGAGTGTTGGAAGAAAGAATCATACCGGGGAGAGCTGTGATCGAACCTCCAGAAGTAGAAGCTATTTGTGTGTTAGGATCATTGGAAAGATGTATATGAGCATTGAAATATTCAATAACTCCTTGAATTTGGTCTTTGGATAAAGTGTTCATAATTCCTGTAGCAATAAAATCATTAGTACGATCAGCAAGAGTCAAATTTGCTACTACATGCTTCATAGCAGTGGCTTGTTTCTCTGCAGCTGCCATGCGTTTTCATTTGAAGCCTGGTGAAAATCCATGAATTTTGTAACATTTGTCCATCGTATGACCAGTGTAGCCACAATGAGAGCACAAAGGTCTGTTACCACGAGCAGAAGAAGGTGCATGAGTCGCATTAACAGAGCCTTAGGGATCTCATTAGTGACCTGAAAAGCAGATGCATTAGAAACAAGATTGATGCTCCGTTAACTGTGATCTTGATCCAAGAGGTTATAAACTTCAGCAAGATCAGGAACATTCTTTTTCATAATGATCTGACTACAAGCGTGATAGTAAGAATCATTCAAACCAGCCAGTAGCTTGATGATCTTAGCATGCTCGGCTTTTGTATTCGTCGCCTTGCAACAATCACAATTCCGACAAGTCTTCACACAATCCGCTCCATCAAGTTCATCCCAAAGAGTCTTCAATTTTGTGTAGTATGTAGAGAGATCCAAAGAACCTTGATGAAGAGACGGGATGTTGTGTGAGATGATAAGATCTTGGTAGATTTGTGATGCGAAAACGAGTTGATAAATCCTTCCAAATCTCAGAAGCATCATTGAATCTGAGAATGCTTCCATAGATTTGTTTCGTCACAGAGTTAAGGATCCAGGACTTAATCATACTATTGCATCTCGACCATATTCTATAGTGAGGATGATTCTCAGCTGGCCTAGGTAGTGATCCATCAACAAATGATAACTTGTTCTTTGCATCCAAGGCAATCGTGAGAGCAAGAATCCATGTACTATAGTTTGTACCATCCAATACCTCAGTGATGATCGATGATCCAGGATTGTCACCATTCGTAAGGAAGTACGGCGAGTATTGGATTCCATCAAAGTTGAACGAAGCTGGGGATACCAGATTTGGAATGTTCATCGGAATGAATGAAGTAGGATCTGACAGAGAAGGTGGTGGAAGATTTGGCTCGGGAGCTGTCGTCGCCGGAATAGGTCGTCGATCAGCTCTACGAGCCGGATTCGTCACTTTCGCCGCAGAAATTGAGATACGAACACCTCGTCGCGATGAGGAACGAAGCGTAACCATCGTAGATGAAGATAGTGAAGCTCGATCTTGACAGAATGATAAAAAACAAGAGCAGAAAGACGATCAATTTGTGTAGAAACCGACGAATCAAGGTCAATGAAAGCGGAAAACAATGATCGCAGCTGAGCTTTGAGCTCAGCGCTCTGATACCATAATAGAAGAAAAAAGTTTAGTTGTATTAATTGTAACTGACTCTGTTACACTTAACTCTTTGATATATGAAAGAGTTATTCTCGGTATAAACATAACCGAAAAGAAATTTAAATAGACTCGGTTCAATCATAAACCAGACTATACATTTGGATATCTAATATCAACCATGTAGGTTTTCTCTATCTTTATATATCCAAATGTCACTTACATGTTTGGGTGCATATAAAACACACACACACCTTATGTGAAGATTAAAAAAAAAATCATAAAGCTGTGTCGTTGGTCATTGACGAGACTGATCGTGTTAATGTCACCCAGAAAATAATTCGAGAAGTCCAAGAGTGATAGACTGGAGTTACAAGTGATATTGAATATCTGTATTGCATAAGCTTTGAGATGAAAAAATGCATTGATTTAATGCTCAAAGTGACGAAACCATCTCTACACCTGCTTCTTATCGTTTGCCAAACTTGAACTGCATTCCAATGTAAAATCTTAGTTAGAGTAACTAAGAAGATGATGCAAAAACCAGAAAATTAATTTCTTGATGTAAAAGAGTTTTTTGGTGAATAAAAATTTAATATTCATTCAAAAAAATGATGCAAAGCTAGTAGTAGAAAGATATTTCAGTAGTGTATTTAGAAGAATTTGGAAGGGAATGATTTTTCATAAATAGATTAGATTAAGCAAATTGCTACAATTTTAGTTAAAATACTCTAAAATTCCGTCTAAAATTAAGTAATTTAGATAACTTATATTTTAATTAAAACTCCAACAAAACATTTTAAAAGCAGACAAACATCTCGAAATGCATTATTTAAACATTTTTCAATACTATTAAATTTTAAAATACAGATAGATGCACAAGTTCAATAGCAAATATTTTTTCTTTAGATGTTATGCTTGAGTGGCAAATAATTTGTCATTTTAGTACAATATACTCAAAATCCCAGGTTAGATACATCTATTTTTGTTCTTTTTATTAATCATATATGTGATTACTGAAAAATATAACATTTCAAATATGAGCAGCGGTTCAAGATCTATAACAAACGAACTATTATTTTTTTTGGGCGAAAACAAACGTACCATTCATTGGTTGAAAGAACAAGTCAGAAAAACTTTTTAAAGAAGAAAAAAACCTGTCGCTTGATTGAGTCTTCTCTGGTACTCATTGTAAGATGGCAACGATTTCAGCATCTCATGTTTGTTGTGGAGAGCAAGGAACCTTCCCGAAATATAACTTGTAACTGGTTCATAAGGTGAAACCGCGATCGAGATCCCGGCTGATATACATAACGATGAATTATAATTTAAAGAGGTAAAATATATATTTTACAATAAGTTTATAAAACAAAAAGATGAATATAATATTTTTTGGTAAAAGATGAATATAATATTTAATTCGGAGCAACTCTTATTTCGTACGAGGCTGCGTCAGTTTGATCTATAAAATATTTAAATGCAGAGTATGTCATATTTAAATAACATAACATCCTATAACTCTATAGCGACACCACCTTAGCAATTAAAACAACAGATGTGATCATTAAATTGTAAATAGTTTATCTGATTTTATATATTAATGAATTTTTCAGATGCAGTACAACTTTTTAAATACAAGATAATTTTAATTAAACATATATATTTATATCTAGAAGGAGAGGAAACTTTAGGCTTACCCATATTCTCCAAGAAGCAACAAAAGACTAGAACCAATATCGCAACCAGACCTCCTTTTCTTGATCTCTCTTTCATTTTTAAACTCATTTCTTCTGTTGTAAGTGTTTCTTTAATACTTTTGTGATGTTTTGAAGTGGAAGGACGTGTGATACATTTTAAGCTCTTCACATGAGTTATTTATATAAGATCCAATAGTTCCAAAGTTTCTTCAAGTCAAGAAGATTACTAGTTGACCGTTGCTATCATCAAAACAGATGATTGATCGTGCTCAACACGCTTGACTTGGATTAACTTATATTGTTGGTCAAATGTAACGTACAATATGGGTTATGTTTTTTTTTTTACTTAAACAATATGGCTTATGTTGACTTGGTGTTCTTTGAAGAATTCATGTATGTTTATAGTGAAATGACTCAACCTCTTAGTTTAATTGAAAGTATGTATTTTGGTTTTATATGTTTTATTTCTTTCACTTAAACTAGTTATACTATTGAGTCGTTTTGTTTGCTTGTCAAAGATTACTGTTTAATTCGTCTTTCACCAACTATATATTTGATAACACGCTTCTTCGTACCTCTATTCTACTAAACCTTTTTATCCTCTAACAGCTAAAAACTCTGGCGGTTTCCTTGTTAACTAGCTGCATTATTAGACCAATATTGTTCTTATATATATTTTGTTTAGAACATAAACGATTTTTTAATGGCCAGAGTGTCCAAGACCATGTCTTTGTTTTTTTTTTCTGGCCAAAGTGTCTAAAAGACTATTCTTTGTTTTCTTCCACAATTATTTGGCTAGGCTCATGTATTTTTCCAAGACCGGGTTTCTGTTTTCTTCCAGCGCAACAATGATTTTCTCAAACATTTAATTAACATGTACAAGTAACAACCACCCCTCCAAAATATCTTTCAAGAATTGTGGCCAACGATAATAAATGAGTTGATTACATATTAGAACACATTTTATCTGCCCATCGATAAAAAATGAGTTGATTAACATATTAGAACACATTTTGTCTTTTCTTTTATACAAAAATACACATACCATAGGCACACACTTTCTGATGGGTTCCACCTAGTTGGTTTGACAAAAAAAACCATTGAAATGAGATCATTGAGTTGTATTTCGTTGGGAAACAACCTTTGTTTTCAAATGAGTTATGATTGGTAGTTAGTGTTTTATTTTTATTATTATTATAATGTTGCCCAAAAAAAATATATTATTATTATTCTCCCATCTAATGTTTTATTGACTTTTAAATGTTAAGATATACAAAACCATTATAATTATTACAATAAATTGTATGTTTTATTTATTTTAAAATCCATTTTCATATATAAAAATTATAATAAAAATGCATGGGTATAAAAGATATGGACAAGAAAATGTGTTCGTATATAAAAAATAGTTGAATATAAAAACAATGTGATCATGGATGGCTTATATACAAATTACAATAGATAGTACATCATTACAGAAGGAAAAATATTATTAAAATAAGTTTAATTTTAATTTAAATTTTATTATAATAAATGAACATGCAAAGAAAGTTGTTTTTACATTTTCTTTAATAATTCATATATTTTTATTTGTTTCTAATTTGAACCAAAATATGTTTTATAGACAAAAATTTTCGATTATAAATTTTTTTAGGTGAATATAGGTAAATCATGCATCCAAATTATCTTTTGAAAATGAAAACTGTGGATTAGATCATGGTCATGGAAGATGTGAACGGATAAATGTGGACACTATTTTTCTATAATGTTTTGTAGAAAAAATTCCGTGGACAATTTTTTATTAACTCACCTGTTTTTTTTTACTTATATATATATATATATATATATATATATATATATATATATATATATATATATATATATATATATATATATATATATATATATCGAGTTCATTGCGGTCGCCACTACCACCATTGACTTCATGTTCCTAACTCGCTAAACGTTTCATCTTTGGATCTGTTGTACACCGCCAGAGACTGACCCCGTCCAAGCCAACACAGCTATTTCTCAATCTCCGAAAAGACAATTCTGAGTTCCAATAGATCTGTGAATCTTGTGCACTGATGGTTACAATAGATCATGGAGTGATGGTGACGATGATCGCAGATTTTTTATATCACTTAAATTACCTTCAGAAGTGAATTTACTCTCTCAAATAAGAGGTTCAATTGTAGTACTTAGGGATCGAATCCACAATGAGCTAGGGAACTAATGAATCTAGTCAGATTATTAATCTAGGTTGATTACGGGTTTTAAGTATCAATTTCAAGGGTGATCAAGGTAGTTGCTCGAGTAACAAGAGTGGGTTTTAGACAATAATATAAAAGGTGTTAGAACAGGGTTTCTATTCAGGTAATTAAGATTATAATCCTATAGATGCCTAACAAGTTGCATGCATGATATTATAGAACCCAACACTATTTAACAAGATGATAGGCTTTCACGTTTTCAGCTTGTCTATTGATAGATCTAGTGATATTCACGACAGTAGGCCGGATCACTAGAAAGTGTCAATCAATTATTCAGAAGAATATCGATACAACTTTTCGATTGATGATTCACTGGAATATCGATCGACACGCTTCTATCAAGCTTTATTCTGCGGGTTGAATGTGTTCACTAGGCTGCTTAGACCAGCTCTCGCCTTACTCTAACGTTTCTAGTTTGATTAGGACGGTTTCAGGGTGAGTTATATGCTCTCGCTTATCCCTACAATCGCATGGATCATGATTCTAGTTAGCTAGCTACTCCAGAATCAGACTTTAATGACTATCCTATCAGTCAATATCACAACTTAGCAATCTATTTTTGGGGCTAATCTCTCATAATCTATTTGAACCCTAAATCTAACAAGAAAACTACTCAGACATAGCTAAGCAATTCATAACAAGGTTAATAAAAAACTGCATAGATATATAGATAGAAAACAATGGAGTTTCAATCACAAATCTCTTTGGATTTTGTCTCTAATTCTCTATAAATTCCTAAAAAAACCTTTTGCTGTGAAACAAGAAAATATGAAAGCTCTCTCTGCCCAAAACATATTGGAGAGTATTTATATTTATGTTAAAACTCGTCAGGGGTAATCTTGTAATTTGGTGAGATCTTGAGCAATAAGTTGGTTGGAACCAATATGTGCTTCTTCGTGCTCGGCATCGATCGATGGTACAAGATGTACATCGATTGATTATAATCTTCAATCATTGGTTCTTCCTTCGGTATCGATCGAGAGTACATGATGTACATCGATCGATTATAACTTCTCCGTGTCGACCCTTTAGCTTGCTCGATGGCCAGCTCGGGTGCAATCTCCAAAATATCTCCAAAATGCTCCAAAAGCATCACTTTCTTCCAAATCACTCATGAACCTGTAAATATGCTAAATAGACTCTATAATAGTATAATTAGTAGTGAAAATGCTTATAAATCATGGCTAAAAACAGGTAAAATCCATGGTCTATCAATTATGTGACTTGTTTTCTTCTTCAATGTCTTGAGATTGACGAGTACCCTATTTGCTGATGGATTCATGGTTTACGAGGATTAGAGGAAGCAAATCAGCGAGCATAACATAGGCGTAACTGGAGTTGGGTGTTTTACATGTTATTAACAACTGAGTCCTCTGTCCGAGATAGATATTACAAACATTGATCTTCATTTGTTTTTATTTGATATACTAAAAAAGTTTAAAAATCTCAGTGTTAGAAACACTGAGTTATGTTTATGATGATGAATACAGAGTCGTTGAAGATAGAGAAATATAAAAAAAAATTGAAGAAGAACAAAAACACAAATATAAAGAATCTAGCGGTGTCCAAGTGTGAAGCCCAATCCATGATCACACGAAATGATAGTATTAACCCTATGCCTTTTTTAGGTATGGACGATAAGAGATTCGTAATGATAATCATGACTAAAGCTCTCTCTCTCTCTCTCTCTCTCTCTCTCTCTCTCTCTCTCTCTCTCTCTCTCTCTATCTCTCTCTCTCTCTCTCTCTCCCTCTCTCTCTCTCCCTCTCTCTCTCTCCCTCTCTCTCTCTCTCTCTCTCCTCTCTCTCTCTCTCTCTCTCTCTCTCTCTCTCTCTCTCTCTCTCTCTCTCTCTCTCTCTCTCTCTCTCCTTTATCTTTTATGCGATCTTCATTCTCTCTTTCTTTTTTACATATCCAAATCTCAAATTTTTTTTTTTTAAATTTCATTTTTTCTCATTTTGATCTAGTTTTACCTCAACTTTTTCATATTCAAAGTGCAAAAAAGGTTTTTTTTGTCTTTGGTCACATGCATCGAAAATGGCGGCGCATAGACATGTCTTTGGAAGAACCGAGTCGGCCATTTTGTTTTCAAGCTCTCTTGCTTCAGTTGCCAAAATTGTCTTCTCTCCATATACTTTTCAAGCATGCTGCAAACATCAACTTGGTTTTCATAACAAAAAGACAGTTTGTACGGTAATTATTACTTATCAGCACAAGCAATATAATAACCTTACCATGTCATCTGATTCCTTGACATGATTCAGCATCTTCTTGAACTCCTCAACCTTTCCAAGAGTATCTAAACCTCCCCAAGCAGCTTCTGACACTGACATCTCAGCATCCTTCTCTTCAAGTTCAACTTCTTTCATTAGATTCATAATCGAGTCCACCACAGCGAGCAAGGTTTTCTACATCATTGCACAATAAAAAAAAAACGATGTCCAATATCTATTCATATTACATTGTTCTGTGTGTAGTTTTTTTTCAAGATCTTCCTTCACTGATTTTATGTTTCCATGTCAGCCTCCCGTTTTCTTTCTTTCTCACAATGCTTTGACCTCTGCATCAAAGCTTTTGACCCATCATTCATTTCCATATTTCAAGAACATAACAAAGTTCTTTTGCATCATGTGGTTGAATTAGGCCTGTGAAAAGAATCCTTAAAAATATAACTCAGTTTATCTATGCAATCAATTAATAAGATTTAGCTTTTGTTTTGCAAACACTAGGCACTTACCTGTATACAACTTTGGATGGACATAACATCGCATTCCCTTGATAAACAGGTTTCAGAGATGTTGATTTTACCACTATTTCACTAATATCAATAATGATATAATACAATAAATTTTTGTTTCTCTTATCATTAAATAGACTAAATAAACTTGAAAGATGATTTTACGTGGCCAATCCTATGATTGGATAAAATCTTCACACCAATCGACTTTCACAATCAAATCAGAAAATAAAGAGGGATGATAGTGATTGGCAAGACCAGCACGATGAACTTGTGGATCACAGAATCCTGCAGATTCAATCGATTATAGGGTATGAGCAATATATCAGTGGTAAGAAAGATCTCGTTACATTTTCGTCTAGGAAGAGGAGCATGATCCCCATAAATTCAAAGTTTTTATGTTACGGGAATCCCAGAAGCGGAGAAGGCGTAAAACAACAAACTGAGTTATGTGACAGCGGCTTGAGAAATTGGAACACTAGAGACAAACATTTTGGAGGGTCGTTATCATTTGCGACGGCGATGAATGTATTTTAGATGAGTGGTTTCAGTTTTAACAGGATATTATATATAGGAAAGGATAACTGAAGTGTTACGATTTCGAAGCATTGATGATAGACATAGTTAAGATGGGGAGATGTAGAGATTCACTGCTCCATAAAAAACAAAAGGGTTACTTTATGTTACTCACATGAGATTCGACCGATTAAAACCTCAAATCTTCATTTAAAGGAAATAATAAACCGAAAAAACTTTTGTTGTAAATATCTTAGTTAACTTTATTGGATCAAAGATTTTATAAAAGATATATTAAAAAGAAGGGAAAATTTCACAATTACACTTTGTTTGGTACAACTTTTCAATTTTAGCACCAGTCTAAGAATATTTTCACAAATACATTTTTTTATTAGTAAGCAAATTACAATAGTACCCTTATCTTATCCTTTAGCCACCATAGGTTTCTCTTCCTCCCCGTCGAGATCCATCATATCTCTCTCCTTCTTCGAAATCCGTCACCTCTCTCCGACGAGATCTGTCGTCTCTCTCAGGCAGTAAGTGACAAAAGGATTACAGAGACCTCCGAGTGGCGTACCTTCGCCAACGAGTCCTCCAACAGCGATCCAAACAGTGTTGGTGGTCCCACCAACCCTCTCCTCGCTGATAGCGCTCTCACCACCGTCATCGCCAAGACCACTAGCTCCTCCGGGGATTTCTTGTCTAATTCTCTCGGGAGGTGGCAGAATCGTAACGGTAGTGCTGAGCGTGGGTTGATCCAGGCCTTTAAAACCATCGCCACCATCTCTGACAGGTAAGTAAGATTCATTTTTGATTGATTGTATCTTTGCCAGGTGATCAAATTATCAATTAGGATAAGTAGATGAGGTTCTGCATTGAAAGTTTTGTCCCTGGTGACTGGTGTGGAGTGTTTGTATATGTTGCTTGATTCATGTTGTGTGTTTCATTGTTAGAGTACTTACATGCTTGATATCTCTTTGCAAGTATTTACTCTTTTTGAGAAATCACATTGTCAATTAGCGTAACTTGTTACCTTTCAAGCACTGAAAGTTTTGTCCTTTTATGTTGCCAGATTCATGTCTTGATGTATGTGTTCATTGTGAGATTACTCTGTTTGTGAGATCATGTGGTCAATTATCATAACTAAAGGAGGTTCTTTTTTCTAATGTACATTGAAAGTTTTGTCCTTTGTGAATAATATGTGTAGTTGCTGTTTGTGCATGTGAAAGTGTTTGTTTATGTTTGCTAGATTCATGTTGTGTATTCATTGTGAGATTACGTACTCGTTGATTGATTTTTGTTTTCACAGGCTAGGGCTTGTTGGAACTATCAAGGTAACGTTCTTCGTCTTTCTGTTAAACTGGTTTGGTGAATTCATAGCATGAAGATATGTTTCTAGAAAGCTAATGGAGTTTTTTGTTGTTGTTAATGATGCTAACTGGATCGGACTAATGATAAATTTAAGCGGCTGGAGGATCAAAAGTCAACTAGGGGAAGAAAACCGGATGCACTTTTGGCAGCCTGCTTGTACATTTCTTGTAGACAAGAGGACAAGCCACAAACTATTAAGAGTTTATAAAATCATTTATGAACCATTTATAAAGTAGTTCTTAAGCTTTATAAATTGGTTTATAATCAAGGTTAAATCCATTTATAAACCAATATAAATTCTTATAAGTTAAAAGCCAATATATATAAATAAAAAATCAACTTATAAACCCTTAAATTAGATTATAAACCCTTTTAAATCAGTTTATAAACAAAATTGTATACAGGAACTTTGTGGTGTGTTGTTTGTTGATGAGATATGCAAATATGTTCCATATCATGACAGATTGGAACTGTATAGAAATTATTTATAAACCTTTATAAATTATATATAATTCCTTATAAATAATTTATAAGCCATTATAACTAATATATAAATATTTTATAAATATTCATAAAGCTATTAGAAGTGTTTGTAAATTATTTATAAGAAATAAAAGATTATTTATAATGGTTTATAAAACAATTAATAAGACTTTATAAGAATTCATAAAATCAGTCTATAATGGCTTTTACTTCCCATTAAAGTAAACTGTTTCATGAGTAATGTCATTGGAAAAACATCCACCTTTTAGCATTATAAACAGAATAGCTCGTTTAAGTCATGGCAATACATCTTTCTGGTTGCATCCAAATAAAGAATTCATAGAAAAACTCACATTGTACAACACGAGACAGTCAATAAGGCTTTATAAGAATTATAAATAGTTTGTAAATGTTTATAAATCAGTTATGAAGATTTAGAAATCATTTATAAACCATTATCAATATCCTATAAATAATTTATAAACCCTTATAAAATTACTTCTAAGAATATACCAAATATTTATAAGGATTTATAAAATAATTTATAACTATTTGTAAAAATTATAAAGGTAATTCATTTATAAAGTCTTAAATATCATTTATATGAATATATAAAAACTTTTTGTAAGGGTCGATAAACCTTTTTAAGGGGTTATAAATCATTTATAAGAATATTTAAAATTATTTATAAAGGTTTATAAAAGTCATTTATAAGGATTTGTAGAATATCAAAAAGTAATTATTTTATGAACTCTTATAACAGTTTATAGAGGCTCTTATAAATCATTTATAAGGGTTTGTGAAATAAGTTTCTAAAACACATAAAATTGTTTATAAGGGTTAGTAAAACATCTATAAGAATATATATATATATATATATATATATATATATATATATATATATATATATATATAAAGTAATATATAATGGTTTATATATCCATTGTAAATAATATAAACTGTTTATAAGACCATTCAAACTATTTATATGGTTTATAAATTATTTTTAGTCATGTGTTCAAGACTAAAACAAAGAGTAACAAAGCCAAATAGAAAAACAGAATTATTTTTAGTGATGTGTTCAAGACCAAAACAAAGGGCAACAAAGCCAAATAGAAAAACAGAGTTCAAAGATGGTGGAGGTATCAGTAGACACCCACTAAAGAATGAAAAATCTGTAGATAAAATAGAAACACCCATCACTTAATTGTATGCTTCATTCACAATGCTCTGCAACAGCCAGTTGGGACCACCCCAAGCAATGTAGGAGTGATACCTACGATCAGATGTTACACTTGCAGCAATTTCCCAAGCAATAATATTTTTCCTTTGCTCACAGTGATGAAAGCTCCAGTCTTGTAATGCACTAAGATGCAAGTTAACGTCATTTGTAAAACGACTCATCTCAGCGAAATCATAGGGAGCAATGAGTACGTCTTTTGCCAACACATAGGAGGATTCAAAAATGATCTTCTGTTGGCGAGTGGACACCATGTCACAGACCGCCCAATATATAGCTAGCAGCTCAGCTTCCCTTCTTGTCCCCACACTCGAAAAAGCCCGCCTGCTATGAAGTATGGTTGTACCTTTTTCATCAAGCAAGACCCAAGCGCAATAAAAAAAGGGCAGCACAATATAATGTATAGCCTTCCCTCTCTCTATCACACCCATAACCAATTGTACTTCCTAGTCATTTCCACCAAACGTTCCACTCAGAGTCTAAAATGGATCAAAACAAGATGCACAGATGATAAAGGTTTGCAGATCAGAGAGAGCCATGTTCATCCCCGTGATATCATTCCTGATCAACATTGTTAGCTCTCGTATATAGACAGCCGGTCACTGAAAATGGACTATTCTTTTGCCACTGTGATAACCAGCTAATGTCAGAAGTAAGACTAACTTCAGTTGCAGTCACTACAATGTCTTCTAGAATCACTGCAAGCTTCTTTCATTACAAGAAAGAAGCTTAATTCCAGTTTTGCAAGAAATCAAACAGATCCTAAAGATTAATTCCACTACGATTCATCAACAACTATCTCTAAAATACTTAATAAAAGTTTGTAAAATCTTTCATAAGAGTTTATAATATTTATTAATAAATTTATGAGTTTTGTAAATATGTTTATAATGGTTTATAAATAAATGAATAAGGCTTTATAAAGAAATTTATAAGGGTTTATAAATATATCTATAAGAGTTTATAATTCTCATAATTTTATTTTTACCTTAACCAACAGAGCCATGGCGGATTTGGGAGAGCCATGGAGTTGATGAGCTCTTCAAGCAATCAGTAAACTTGGGAGATGGAATCTCTTCGGGTTCGTCACAAGTCAGATTGTTCTTACCATCCATCTGAAACCAAAAAACACACAAACCAAGTAGAGTCACAAAAAGTGCCTCCACCGATATGCCTTCCCATGAGAGAAGTTGCAATCTTCCAACTATCAGGACCAAGTACTCTCACTGGCACTAGGTAGTAAGCCAAGGCTGTACCCACAGTTGTTGCAACAGTTTATGAATCAACAAATGATTCAAGCTTTATGATACTTAAGAGTTTAAAAGAAGAAGAAAACAAGCTTTGTGTTAATTATGAGGCTGTTGCTACCACAAGTATAAAGTGGTTCTTTTTTTATCCAATCAAGAAAGCCAAGAGAAGCTTTCCAGTGGACGGAACCACACGGCGCAGATCAGCTCTAAAGAGCAACATAGGAACAGCTAAAGCGAGCAGGAAGTTCAACACAACAGCAAAGTCAGGAGCTTCTAAAGAAATGATCCCAAGATTACTAGCTGCAAGACCAATCAGTGTGCTCACCAACGTACCACTCACCGCACTTCCCACCTTCGTCTTCTCCGACCTGTACTTCTAGAGCAGGAAATTAAAATTAAAATAATTTAGATCAAAACCAACTGATAAGCTTGGTGAAAGCTTATCTTGTTAAGTGACAGAAAGGGGAGAAGTTTGAGGAAGAGCAAGGGGAGAAGAGAAGATAGAGAGAAAAGAAGTTAGGGATTTACCCAAATTTAGTTGGTGATCTTATTCGATGCTTTCTCCTTAGAGAATATAATGTTTAAATACAAACTCATAAAGGGCTTATTTAATAAATACGGAGCCCATAATTAATAAAGCCCAAGCCATTAAATCGATCTTATCAATACTCAAACCGATCGTATCAATACTCCCCCGATGAAGAACCAACTTGTCCTCAAGTTGAACCAACGAAGTACCATGAGTCGAAACGAACTGAAACACCATGCTCCGCTGCTCCGATGGCCTTGGAGAGGGCAACACTGGAAGTATAATAGGATAGTCTCTAAACCACCATTCTCTGAACAGCTTCACGTAAAAGAGAACAGATAGCTCTTCTTGTCCTTTGTTGTGCCGCTTCCGCTTCTCAGTCATGATCTCCTCCTCTTGAAACTTCTGTACGAGAACCCATCTCCATGTATTTACCACACAATCAAAGATTTCACAGCGACCTTGTCTATTCCACAAACCCCTGTAACTTTTCACTTCACCACGCTGATGGCCACACTTAGCACCTCCCGGATCAAAAGCAAGAACTATCGTATCTTCAACACTTCCTTGAACACTACCAAAACCTTGCAGTACACAACAATAGACTGCTAGCAACATCATTAGTGTCTTACACATCCCTTGATAGACTTCTATCCCCATGTATACTCCATAGAGCCTGAGCTTTCTCCCCGCTAGAAGATCAATCTTGTCCTCAAGGCTGAAGAAGTCAAGAACTGAAACCGTGATCTCATCCCCACAGCTTGAGATTTTCCTTTGACTCGCTAGTGATTTCTTAAAGCCTAGGACCTCCACACACTTGACCTCTATGTACAACTCAAGCCCTTCATGCCTTCCTTTGTCTTGACCATTGTGATATATGACAAACACTTTGGCTCTCTCACACAGATCAACAAGTTCAGTAGAAGCTAAGTACTCAAAACAGGTTGGCCAAGTTCTCCAATTGACATCCCAACACTTTGATAAACCTCCTGAATCCCAAACACACTCATTACCAACAGCTCCACTGTCTTGCATCTTGTTGACGAACTCGTTACCAAATCCCGCTGCGAGATTAGTGTTATAACCCAACCTCCTAAGAGACTTCACCGACTCACCATGTAACCCGTCATAATACTCTTGCTTCCACTGATGAAAATTAAACACTAAACATTCTTCGATATCAGGTAAAGAAGATACACTTTTTCCTGCAATCCATAACTTCACAGCTCTATCACTTCTGTCAAATGAATTCACAGCCGCTATACTCACATGATGAAGAGTGCTTGATATGAACTGAGATAGAGAATCACTAATGATGAAAAACACTGAGACGTCGCCTTTGTTTCTCACACCACCGAGTCCAATTCCACGTTCCCATCCTGTATCAGCCACACAAACTTCAAACGCCAACCCAGTAAAGGAACTACCTGAATCATGTTCTCGTTCAAGAGTTACTGCCTCCACACCATTAACCAAAATTTTCTCTGACTGAGAACTTTTAAGAAGCTCTAGTAGTCTCTTGGCAGACTCAACTTGACCTGGATCCCAGTCATGTATCTCCAGAGACGGATCCAATTCCTCACAACAGTTCAAGGAACGCTTGAGTTTTGTCTCCTTACAGCCAGCATCTTCTGAAACTTCTTTAAAATTCCCAAACAACATAGACAAACACAGGCTACTGTCATCACCTCTATACTTAAACTGAGAATCAAAACCCCTTTTACGCTTCCTGACCTTGTAACATCTGACAGTACCAGGCCTTGTGCATTTGGATTTTCTTCTGTGAAGCGACTCTGACTTTTCCATCTTGAAAGGTTCTCCACCTTTGTAACCTTCTCAGCTGTCACTTTACTTCTCTGGTGAAGTATAATTTTGAACCTAACCTTATGAAACCCTCATTTCTACTTATGTTGCTGAACATGGGAGGTTTCCACTCGGCTCTTGTACTTGGCTGTCTCCCTGAGATCAGACACCATTGTTGTTTCATCCTGTAAAAACTCCATCGCAGCATTAGGATCATCATGCTCTCGCACCTTAACCTCCTCCGTAAAGAGACATTGACCTCCTATCCACATATCAACACGACAATCTATATCCGTAGGATCGAGAGAGGTAAACCCATACCGGAAGAGATAAGTCTCTCGCTTCACTCCTGTATCACTGATCTGCCTCTTAACCACACAGCTCTTCATACAGTCTTTTGGATCTCTAAAACTTGGAGAGTTTAGGAACATACCCAAGCTCTTACAAGCTTGAGCAAGCTTGACCTGAGTTGTTCTCTTCTTCTGATGGTATTTTTTCTTCATTCCCACACTCTTCACACCCAATCGCAAAGAGTTTGTTGATATCACTGGTTCGCCGTTTTCCCTCATCAGTCCTCTTTTCCGTTTCTTAAGCCTAGCCTTGTGGTAGGTTAGCTTGATCGGAATCCTTCTGAACCTGATACCTCCGTTGGGCTTCAGATCTTCAAACCTCTTAGGGATAAAGGCCCTATGAGCTTGAGATTCACCATCCAGCAGCTTCCAAAACTCCACACGTAGCTTATGAGAGTCCAGACGAAGCTCTTCACGCAGTTTTCGATCCACTTCCATCTGCTTCAATGATTGATCTAACTTTTTGATCCGATCGTCAAGCATCCGCAAATATTCATCACTGTTACACATCTCTTTTTTTTTTTTAATAAGAATCTCAAGGTCGAGGAACTTGAGCTCTGATACCAATGATAAGCTTGGTGAAAGCTTATCTTGTTAAGTGACAGAAAGGGGAGAAGTTTGAGGAAGAGCAAGGGGAGAAGAGAAGATAGAGAGAAAAGAAGTTAGGGATTTACCCAAATTTAGTTGGTGATCGTATTCGATGCTTTCTCCGTAGAGAATACAATGTTTAAATACAAACTCATAAAGGGCTTATTTAACAAATACGGAGCCCATAATTAATAAAGCCCAAGCCATTAAATCGATCGTATCAATACTCAAACCGATCGTATCACCAACAATACGATGAAAGGTGTGAAGAAGGCGTACCATAGACCAAAAGCACCAGTGGCGAAGAGAGCAGTCCAAGTCCCCCACTCATTGTTACCTGAAATTAGAGGCGTACTAATTGTGATCTCACAGCGATCGGGTCGGAGACGACCTCCGGTGAGAAAAACCTGTCGTGGCTGTCGTTACGAGAGAATCTAAGCAGCGGAAAAGAGAATGCTTTAGACGAGAATCCATGAAGATCCTATCTTGAAACAATGTGCGAGGCGAATTAATCCCAACGATGGCAACGAGAACCTTGTCGCCTAAGCTTGTAGAGTTTGTTAGCTTCGTTGAAGAACTAACCAGCACTGTCAAATCCGCCGGAGAAATCGTCAGCATCGTCGTCAGATTGAACACCGTAGCGAATTCAAAGTCAATCGGAGAACTCTCGATTTGGAATTGTGATAGAAAGAAAATAATTTAGGTTTAATTATCAAGGATATAATGGCATTTTGTCAATTAAAATTTTAGTGGTAAAGTTGGTTAAAGTATAAATGAAATAAGGTATAAAAAATGATATTTTTAGCAAATTCTTTAAAATGAATAAAAAATTGTGGTAGCCTATTTTATGAAATCAATATATGCGGCACTAAAACTCAAAACGCAAACACAATATTTTTGAATGGAACCTAACAAACCTTAGATGAGGTAAAATTGTGTCATTATGACTATAAAATATAAGTTCAAGAATTTGAATTTCTTAAAAAAAGATTTATAAAGTTTAAGCTTTAATAATACAATATTTGTCATTTTAGTACAAATCAATTCAAATTCCCAACTGAAAACAATTTTTATAAACTTTTGAAAATGAAAAAGAAAATACTAATCTTGGATAGAAGAGATTAAGTTTTATCCAAAATTTCAAAGGTCAGCAAGTCTGTTAAAATTATTTTGGAAACAACCATATAGTACATATGAATATTATGCATGCTAACATTTTATTATGGTATATTGACCTGGTGATTGTGGTCGAGTGGTAAGAAGATGAGATTGAGACATCAACATATTTCAGGTTCGATCCATCTGCTGCGCAAAACTAAGTCACAATTATCCTGATCACATAACACAGACATGGACCTATATTTTAGGATCCATTTGAATACCCAGAAAAATGGTCTATTCGCGGGCTGCATTTCTCATTAGGAATTCGTCTGGATCTTTTATGGATCTGAGATACCTCCTGGTTAATAATAAAAAAAAGGTTAGCAAATCTTTTTTTTTATCAACTAGAGTTAGCAAGTCTGTTATCAAAATTTTAAAATTACCTTGTTTTTTTCCCAGTAATTATGGCACTTTTAAGGTTGTTTCCAAAATAATTATAGTACTTTTTTTTTCTCACGATTTGTATACAAAAAAACATCAACAAGTTACCACGAAACTTTCTTCGGTGTGGATGTAAACAGTAGATTCTGCAACCGTTCCTCTTACAACAAAATATCCAAACCGCACACGTGTGTCCAACGCGCCACCACAATCTCTCTTGTCTCGAGCCATCCGCTTTTCTCCGATCATCCAATCGCTCTCCTTCCCCACACATCTCGGGGAATACTGCTTTGCTCTTTCTCCCAATCACAACCTATCCCTAGGGTTTTCGTCACTGAAATCGAGTAGAGATTTCGCCCTCTGATTTCAAACTCGGACTAGCATGTGATTGCTGTTTACAAACACGAACAAAAGAAAAAATGGTAGATAGCAGTAACAACAACAGGAAGAAGAAAGAGTTCATCAGTGAAGAAGACATGTCCACTCTTTTGCAAAGGTCTCTCTCTCTCTCTCTCTCTCTCTCTCTCTCTCTCTCTCTCTCTCTCTCTCTCTCTCTCTCTCTCTCTCTCTCTCTCTCTCTCTCTCTCTCTCTCTCTCTCTCTCTCTCTCTCTCTTTCCTTCTAACTTTCGTTCATTAGCTTTGCTTTCCACTGATTCCAAGGAACACTCACTCTATTTACAGATACGACACTGTGATGATATTGAAATTGCTACAAGAAATGGCCTATTACGATGAACCCAAGATGGACTGGAATGAGATGGTGAAGAAGACTAGTACTGGAATCACCAATCCTAGAGATTATCAGTTGCTATGGCGCCATCTTGCTTATCGAGATTCTCTTCTCCGCACCGACCACAATGCTCTACCTTTGGTCTGTTATTTGTATCAAATAATCTTTTGCTTTACATTCTCTGATGATACGTATTGATCTTGTTAGAAATTCAGTTTACTCTTATTCATTACCTAGGAGTAGTAGTATATGATGAATTGCTATTATTCTCAATATTGTTGTCTACTTTTTCTTGCATTTTGATCTTAACGTGGATTGAAAATTCTGTGATAGCTGTTCATTACTTGTGTAGGATTTAACATACTCTCTTGCTTGTCTAGGATGATGACAGTGACATGGATTGTGAATTGGAAACTTCCCCTCCAGTCAATGTTGATGCAGTCGCCGAAGCTGTTGCGCATGTCAAAGTAAGATTATTACCATGTTAAATTCCAAAGTAATTGGTGGAGCATGTATTATTAAAGTCTCAGTCAGTGGCTTGCATACTATTATGCAGTCTTCCTAATAATAGTTTCCTGATTGTCTCTGCGTTTTAGGTGATTGCTTCTTCCTATGTGCCAAGTGATTCCGACCTTCCTGAAGACTCAACTTTTGAGGCTCCCTTGACCATTAATATACCTTATGGGCACAAGGGGGCCTCAGGAACCATCAGACTCGTATTGGTCGTCCAAAGGGATGAATATCACCTTTCCTATTTCCCTTCAGAAAGGAGCTGAGGGACATAGTGGAAATGGGTTAGCCAGTAGCGTGGCTTCTCGTAAGAAAAGGAAAAAATGGTCAGCTGAGGAGGATGAGGAGCTGTACGCTGCTGTGAAACGACATGGTGAAGGCAGCTGGGTCACTATTTCTAAGGAAGAATTTGAAGGAGAGAGAACAGTCTCACAACTCTCGCAGGTTGTAATTTTACTTGGCTGATTTGTTTCATACGTTTTAATGATCTTCAAAAACTTTTTGCATCCTCTTGTGTCAGCATGAATGAGCGTTCTTGTGTAGTTTATGCATTCTTTCCTGTCACCATTTTTGTTGGAATTTTTCTCGTCAGATTGCTTCTGTTGGTTTCAGGCATAGTAGTGTGAAGAAAGATTTACGAGGACAACTTTGGATGAGTACTAGGATGGTTTGTTTGTATATCATATTTCTTTTATCGTGTTGGTGGTAACAAACTGAATTTTCTTATTTGCAGCGGTGGGGGTTTTTAAGGAAAAGGTGTGATCCTTCAAACTCTTCGAGCCAATTTGGCCTACAGAGAACAGAAGAACAAATAGCAGCTAATCGTGCATTATCTTTGGCAGTGGGAAATCGAGTTCCCTCAAAAAAGGCTGCAGTAGGTATGGGTAACAGAAGATCCGTTCTAGCTTATTCTACTATTTTTTAGTTCATCTAGGCTCTGGTTAATATACTTTCTTAGATTGTTTAAGTCTCAACCCTTCTCTGAGTTTGATTTGCCATATTGGCTGTGCTTCTTTAGGTATACCTCCAGTGCGTACATCCGGTAGCATCACGGGAGCACAAACCAATGGTGCCAACAATGGTAGTTCATTGCAAGGTCAGCAACAGTCTCAGCCAGTAGTTCAAGCAACGCCCCGGGCAGCAACATCGATTCCAACTACAAAATCTCGAGTTCCTGCAAGGAAAACAATAGCCAATTCCACTTCGAGATCAGCATTAATGGTAACAGCTAATTCAGTAGCTGCTGCAGCTTGTATGTCTGGCCTTGCTACGGCTGCATCAGTGCCAAAGGTTGAACCCGTAATAAATGCTCCCCCTGCCGCAGCCTCTTTCCCTCGCCCATCAACTATATCATCAGCACTGAATGCTGAACCCGTAAAGAATGCTTCCACTTCTGCAACGTCTTTTCCTCGTCCATCTGGTATATCATCAACACTGAATGCTGAGCGTGTAAAAGCCGCGTCGGCAGCCTCTTTGCCTCGTCCATCAGGTGTATCATCAGCACTGAATGTTGAGCCTGTCAAAACCGCTTCAGCAGCGCCTCGTCCATTAGGCCTTATTTCAGCATCAAAGGCTGAGCCTTTTAAAACCGCTCCGGTAGCCTTTTTGCCCCGTCCGTCAGGTACTATATCAGCACCAAATGCTGAGCCTGTAAAAGCGGCTTCTGCAGGCTCTTTGTCTAGTCCATCGGGTGTTATAACAGCACGAAAGCCTGAGCCTATAAAAGCGGCTTCTGCAATGCCTTTGCCTCGTCCCTCAAGTATTCTATCAGCATCCAAGGCTGAGCCAGTAAAGAGTGTTGCTGCCACTGGACCTTTGAATACAAGGAATGCAGTTACTGGAAGCCCAAGATCTTCGTTACCATTTAATAAACCGCCACCTATGGCTCCTTTCTCCAAAGGTCCTACAGTTCAGAATAATCCATCTCCTAGTTTTGCGTCGTCAAGATTGGCCCCTACTCAGAGAGTTCCTGCGGCTAATGTAATTCTACAAAAGGCAAATGCGGGAGCGGGAGTTACTAGTACTACTGTCACTTGCAAGCCTGTTGGTGTGCAGACACGGGGAAACAGAGCAAACCCCTTGGTTACACCAACACTTCAACCAAATAAAGCCATCTCAACGAACTCAGTGATTAGCACAGCAAAACCGGTGGCTGCAAAAGTGGAGACCCCTAGTCTTTTGCCGAAGCATACCCAAATAACTCAAGCTGAAGTTGGTAGTTGTACCGATAAAAGTTTGTTGGCTAAACCATCTGAAAAAGAAAGTAGCACCAGGGTTTCACCTTTTGTTGGCGCTGAGGCTGAATCAAAATCCAAGGGTGAAGAAAGTAAAGGAAAAAGTTCTGATGTTGCAACCGCAACAGGGACCGAGAAGAAGGGGTTGTAGTTTAAATTTTCGTGCATTGTTTTAGTGCTTTTATTCATGTTTTTTTTCTTAGGACTGGAATACGATGATGTACAGTATTAATACTCACTACTTACTCCAAAGAGATCTTTAAGGTCTAGTAGAAAACAGTAAAGCAAAAGGATATAGTTTGGTTTAAAGCAATAGTTTTGAGTACAAAGACATAAAAACGAACTGAAACGAAAATAACAGACAGATGACTTGATTGATTTATTCAGGGAGATCTTGTTGCGGAGCTGGAAATGGACTGACACAAGCGAAGAGAGATGATGCTGACGCTTGCTTCTGTTTTGTCTGCTTCTTTAACTTGACACCGAACAAGAATGACCGTAATGGAATCCTAGCTTTTCCATTCGAAGAGCTCTTGCTCCTCGGAGTTGTTC
The DNA here is from genome assembly GCA_026261945.1 of Hirschfeldia incana. Taxonomy (NCBI): domain Eukaryota; kingdom Viridiplantae; phylum Streptophyta; class Magnoliopsida; order Brassicales; family Brassicaceae; genus Hirschfeldia; species Hirschfeldia incana. The sequence continues at coordinate 1,129,399 of JABCMI010000013.1, read as the reverse complement.
TTGCTTCAGTTGCACTTGAAATCCCAATATCCTCTTCCAGTTTACTTAGAAGCCTCTCTACTTCTGTCTTCAACACTCTTACACGATCAAGACCTGATTGAAGTTCGCTGGAGACCTTTTTGTTCTCTTGTTTCATGTTAAGTATCTCTCCATGAAACTTTGCAGCTTGGTAACCGCTAATCTCTGAATCACTTACTTTATCACCACCCGAGTGAGCCGTGACTCTGGCGATCTCTTCTTGGATATTAGCTAGTGATGAAAATCTTCCTTGGAGTTCATCTTTCAGAACAGCACTGCTCTCTAGCCATAGCTGTAGCTCTGTTCGAATCTCTCGTAGGTGTCTATAGATAGGTTTTGTCTCTGATGCAGCTGTGTGCTTACTACTACTACTACTACTTCTTGAAGATTCTTGCTGTTGTTTGCTTCCGATTCTCAGCTTCGTTAACTCTGACTTTAAATCCTGAACTGTTGTCTGGAACTTCTGTATCTGATGCACCGATGAGCTAAATCTTAACCAGAACTCGAGATTCTCTTCCAAGACAGCGTCGATATCTGCACGCACTTTGTCTTCCACAGCTGGAATATTTGTTCTCGGGCTATCATCACCCTCTGCAAACTTCACCCTTACCTCATTTGACTGTGTTCTCTTCACCTCTCCTACTTGATGATGCGGTGTAGTGGAAACCGAAAAGTTAGAAGTTGGTGAAATACTCACACTTTCATGCTGTCCATGATCATGTTCCAACTGGTTATTTCCTTCTACTTGGTGCGGAGAGTCTTTCTCTCGCGTGCCTAGTTTTTGGCGTAAAGACTGAATCTCTACGTCTTTGTAAGCAACAACATTCTTGAGTTCTCTTAACTGTAATGCCAGCTCGAAGAATCCTTCTCTGTTCTTCTTCTCAACTTCAACTAACTTTCTCTTTACTCCTCTGTAGTCCCTTAGCACTGATGTGTAATCATCTAACAGAACCTTCTCTCTGTCCTCCATGCCATCTGGTAACAATTGTCTCCAGTTTGGTGTCTCTTCATCTTCGTCTTCCGTTACCAGCTCTTCTCCTTCTGTTCCGAAACAAGTGCTTGCTGTTTCTGACATAGCAATCGAATCTTTACTTTCAGGTCTCTCTTCTTGAGCTCCTTCAGTGTCTTCACTCTCTTTGGTATCTTTCTTCCTTTTCTCAACATTACTAATTGAGAATGACTTTACATCATCTCGAAAATCTTCTGATCCTGAAACAACTGGCATTTTCTGGAAAATACCGGCTCCTTCGAAATCTTCATCCATCTTCACATCTTGTAACTTGCCAGATAAATCATCAGCAGTCCAATTGGCTTCCTTGAACTGTTTCTGTAGACTCTTGTTCTGATCTTCCACCCTTTGGTATAGCTTTCTAACTTCGCTCAGCTCGTTTTCAAGACTAGTTATCTTCTGTTTCATAACCGTGGAATCCGAAATAAGAGACGCCTTGTCCTCCTCTAGACCACGGATATGTTCATGTAAACCATCCGTCTCTGATCTCAATGTCTTCACCAATGCAGTGTGAGAAGAAGCATTGCTCTCCAATGAAACAATCTTCTGCACAAGATCATCAATCTTCTCTGCAAGCTTCACAACAGTTAGATTCTCATTTGAATCTTCTCCCTCAGATCCATAGCTCGATTCCTGAACCACAACAGCTTCTGTTTCTTCTTCTGCTTCTGTCTTAATGAGCTCATCATGTTCATCACTTTTCGGTTTCTCAAACTTGTTTCTCAATGCATAAAACCTCTCTTTAGCAGTAGTGATTCTTTCCTTCTCAATCTCTGCTTCTTCAACAGATTGCTTCTGCTTCTCTTGAAGCTTAGCTATTGTGTCCTTAACAGAGCTCAAGGTGGTGCTCGCCATCAATGTCCTAGCTTCACTATCATCAATGGCAGCACCGAGACCAAACTCATCTTGTAAGCTACAAACTCTCTTCTGCATCTCAGTGACTTCATTCTCCAAATCCCAATACCTCTCATAAGACTGTTCATATGAGCTCCTCACAAACTCTTTCTCCGTCTGCAATGCCAAGATCCCCTTCTGAAGTTTGTCAATCTCCTCCAAGCCTTCTTCTCTACTCAATCCAGAACTCACAACCGCCACTTCCCTCTTTGATAAAGCAGAAGATGCAGTCCTCTTCAGACCAGATGGTCCTTTTCTTGACAACATCATAGACTGACTCCTGAATTCTTTTGCTGGAATCTCAGGGATGTTGCTTCCCTTGGGAACTAGATGAAGATGCGGTTGTTCCCGTGGATTCCCTTCATCATCATCATCATCATCCTCCAGAGGAAACTGAACATGTTCAGGAAAAGCAGTGGCGATGGTGCGGTTTGCGCTTTGAAGCTCTCTAGACAAATGATCGTAGCGTTCAGCTAATGCACGGTATGATCGAAAAGCCTCCTCCACGAAACTAACAATCTCCGGCCTTTTACGGTAATACATCTCAGCTCTTTTGGCAAAAGTGTCTCCATCTTCATCTATGATCTTAAGTGTATACTCCACTTTCTCTTCCATATCTAAAATCACAAGAGAATTCTTTGTTTAGTGAGATTAAGAAATGGCACACATGATCAAGAACAAAAGAAATATGGAACGTACCTTGAAGATTATGTTCGAGCCATTTGGATTGCTTTGTACGGATGTGGCTGGCCCACCACCATGAATACGCATTGCTGGCTGCCCTCTGCAACATATCTTTTGTCTCAAGGAAGAAGAAGGCTCAAACATGGCCGTATCACATCAATGTGTAAGAATTAGAACTATTGAGAGTTTCAGGATCAGACAAAAGAAAGAAGAGAGAAGTAGTCTTTGTCCGAGTATTTTGGTGGATCCTTTGATCAAACCTCATTTCTAGGATGTTTCCTTTGACAAAATAACAGCCAAGGACGATAATAAGACCAATACATAAAATAACATTGCTTGTCTACAATGTTATATCTTGGGTACAAAACAATCCAAACACATTGAAGGATATATAGCTAATATAAAAAAGCTGAGTAGTTACTAAAGCTAATTCGCAGTAGAAAGTTTACACTTTTTTATCTCCTCCTCTCTTCTTCTGGGACGATCTGTGGAGTCTTTCCCCAATGGAAGCTTCATCCTCTTCTCTCCTTCTAACCATCCCTCTAGTCCTCACTCCCACAACACTCCGAACCGAACTCTCCTCACCTCCACCATCGTCCATTCTCGGTGTCCGACACTCCTTGCCTGACCTCTCACACTCCTTTTCTGCCTTCCGACACTCCTCGGCTTGTTTCTCAGTACCAGAACGTAGTAATTCTCTTAAACTATTAACAGCATGATCAAAGATCTTATCTTGAAAGCGAGGAGAAGCCGTAAGCAGAACATCTTGCAACCTAGTCACAGGAATATCATCAAACGAAACGCCTTCGTAATCTCTCTCCTCTTCCTCCTCCTCATCCTCGACGAACACTGGTTCAGCGTAATCTTTCCAGTGATAGGGAAACCCTAAGAGAAAACGGTTGCAAACCTGAGACGAAAACCCGTTTTGCAAAGAGCGAGATCGGTTGATGAAGCCGCTGATGGAGACGGTGAGCCCATCAGATGTTTCGAGAGTGGTACTGTCGTGTCTCGTTGAGATGGTTGCTGATGAAAAGAGTCTCACTTTAGACCCGCCTTTCGATTCGAATCCTGAAACGCCCAGACCCTTTTCGTTTGCCTTCTTTGTAAGCCACCAGTCGGATAAAGAGACGGACTTTAGGGTTCCGCTGATGGGTGTGATGGCCTTGGCGGAAAAGGGCGTGCGGGTAATCTCGTCGGAATTGGGTTTCGGCGCAAATCTGGAGCAAGTGGCCGGTGTGGAAATGGGTTCCGGCGCAGCTCCGGAGCGAGTGCGCGGCGAGGAGCGGCGTGATGGGAGTGACTGCTGTTTTGACTTCGTCGCCATCGCAATGTCCCGAGAAACGATACAAGAAATGGAAGCAAATGCTAGAAAGAGAAATCAATCGGTATATTTTTTTTTTGTCAACATTTTCATTTCCTTGAAATGAGGCCCAATGGGCAATTACAAGAGATATCAAATACAGTAAGTCTAACAAAGATATTACTTTTGGTTAAAACATAAAAGTCAAATACGAACGGTAATTGATAAATCCACACACTAATAACACAAGTAACTCTCCTTGTGACACATCAATTTTTTGGAGTTATACAAGAATGACATGTCAATAAATGAAAAAAGTTGAAAAGCCAATGAAAACATTCTAAATTTACACATATGATTTATAAACAGCACGTAAGCGTGCGTTACATGGATCGTCAGCTATCTCAAACCTTTGCTTTTCTGGCTAAAGATCACATTGTTGATGTAAGAGATTTGGATGTGTCGCTGCAACATTCACGTTTAGTCTGTAGACGATGGTGGCTGAGATTAACAGAATATAACAAACGAAAACGAGCCGGCCACTGATTTCTCTAACTTTAACCAGAATCCATGGCTATGCAAGGCGGCTTTCAGACCTCTAAGGTCCTCATGTTACTCATTGCATGTCTCTCTCAATATAAATATGATGGTTCTGTTTGCTACGAATTAATTTTGTTGTTTTGTTTTGTATTGGTTTGACGCCATTGTTATGTTGATGGTTCTCTGCAAATTTGTTTTTAGGCAATAATATTGTTTCTTTATAGGTTCTCAGTGTTGGGTAGATATTTGCCAAACAATTGATTAGAATGAAAGACATACGTTATATTTTCTTTAATCAATTCTTTGATGTCTTCTCTTTGTTGTAAACAATGTATATAGATATGTTGTTCAATAAAATAGTATAAAAAACAATTCACATGAATTCCTAGAGATTTTAAGAAGACCATCAATATCGATTTCAGGGAGACAAGCATTAACATTTATGTATTTGACTTGGGGTTCAATGAATTTTTCCTTTCTATCAGGCCAAACAACGACCTTCTACATTCTTTTAAACTCTTTATTAGTTCGTGATGGCTTCTACATAAGGCCATCTATATTTTTATAGTACTGTCATCGCTTTAAGTATCCTCATACCTTAAGTTCTCTGATTTTCCAGTTACATAGTTTCACAGGTTCTAAAGAGTAGTTCTTGCTTCTCCTTCTCTCCTACCAAGCTTTTGTTTTGATGAAGATTGTAAATTGCAGAAAAAGGAACAAAACAGCTACACAGGAACATTCATCACTCTGCCTTCCACCAAACCATCCCATCATACAAAAGAGTGACTATTCTAATGTGAGCACGGCAACCTGATATAGCAATCGGCTCACATGCTTTTTTAGCAAATATCCTGAAAAATCCAATTTTACAATAAGGTTAGTGATGCTTTTATAAATTGTTCATATATTAATATATTTTATTCACTCAACATTCATAGGTCTACATCAATGTTTTGAAACCCGATCAAAAAAAAAACTGAATCAGATGACGTTCCGGATCACTGGATCAGCGGGTCGACCGCATGTGAAATGCCGGTTTATAGATGAATTTATTTTATTATATAATAATATATTAGTTATAAAAATAAATATATAAAATTAAGATTAAGTATTTTCTAAATGTCTTATAAACAATAAAATAATAGTTTAGACATTAAAAAACACTTAACTTTAGTTTTTATATTTTATTTTCATTTGAAATATAAAATATCAAAAAATAGTTTAGACTATCTATTTTTTTTTGTAACAAAGTAAGAGTTAAGAAGTATAATAAAAAAATATCAATAATTAAAAATTCATAAATATTTAAATATCTAATGTGAATAATAAAACTAAAATTCAAATCTAAAATAAACCAAAAGTAAAACATCATCAATAAAATATCAAAAACAAAAACAAACTAACACTAAATTAAATCAACTAATTTTGGTTCTCTCTACCGCCGTTCACTTCATTTTCTTCAAGTAAAAACTATAAAAATAATAAGTAAAAATTATATAGTGGTTCAACCGGTAATCGGGTTGCGAATTTTTGTGGGGTTTCGCGGGGTTTATTGGGTTTTAAATATTAGTTTTTTCACAAAATTCAAACCGGATTGCTCTTCCAGGTTTACGGGTTTAACCGCGGATGGCTTTCAAAACACTGCTCTGCATACACATGAATGTCAATATTTCAAAACATTTAGGTGTAAGAGATCAAAGTTGCAGTAATTTTCTTGTGTCTTTTTCTTTAATATGTAAGTAGTATTTTTAGGTTTATTTAAGGGTCAATTTGCCCAATAATCATATGAACTCTGACAATTAAGAATATAGCCATGTACGAGGAAGTGTGTCAATTGGTGCCATAATCAGACATTATAGTCCTTTACGGGCGCGTAAGCGTTTGATTATCAAACGCTAGACTGTAAACTATTTTATATAGAACGTAGATATAGAATAGATTATTCCAACCATAATTGTAATGTTAGAAAATAATTTGAGTTCTATAGTACTACTTATTTATAGGGGTTAATGCAGTTTAAGCAGTGGACAATATGAAAGAACATATTTATTCGTAGAACAAATATTTAGTGTAAAATATATTACATAAAAAAACAATATAAGTGGTATATTACAAAGAATAAAAAATATATAATTCTATATTATATGACTATATAATAGCACATGGACAAATATATAAACAAAATGAAAAGATGAAGACTGAAAAGAAGGGTCATTTTGCATAATATTCATAACAGCTCCATTTATAAAGAATATAGCCATGCATGAAAAGCTGTGTCAATTTGGTACAAACATGGACAACGTTCTCCTTTCGAACGCATGAGATTTAATTAATACAGCGATCGATATCATACTATACTATTTTTGTCCAATATATAGTACAAAACAATTAATTTATAGCAATAACCATTGCTAAGAAAATGAAAACTATGAGAAAGTTGGAAAAGATGAAACA